>CM077585.1:21539296-22823046 GCA_039657365.1 Stephania yunnanensis
CATTATACGCAAAAAATTGCATCTTTTCCAGCACTCTTTTGTTTTCTCCCTAATATTCTTCTTCTCTCTATTGTCTTTCTTTTAGATATTTTATTTCTTTCACATTCCTCCTCTGAATCTACGTAGGCTGATACTTTTTGGTGCTTTCTATGATATAATTATTGAAGTTCGTGTCAAGCTCAACATCCAACCCTATACCTTTCATGAAGACTTGGTCTCGTTTGTAAAGTTTTATGTTCATCACGGAAAAAGTAACCCTTCATTTTTATTTCTAGTAATGGCATTCCAAATTGAATAATATACTATATTGGCAACATCTATGTAACCTAACCCTTGAATAATGTGGCACAACAACGCCGCCTTGTAAGTCACAACTTCATAGTACTGCAATCTTGATTGCATGCTTGCATTGATGAAATAGTTTCATGCTTTAGTGGTTTTCCTGAATTATTTAGTTGAATATGTTTTGAATGCCCATCCTTATAAAAAATTAATTTATCTCCTGGAATTTAATCTAAACCATTCCTAATGGTTTCATGATGAAATACATGTCTAAATCTGTATTCGCATTTTCGGTGTTCATTATTTTCTCTTTTATGAATTTCTAGTAAATCGTAGTATTGGTTTATTCTTTTAGGTGAATAGTCCACTGGCCTTCCTAGGACTATAACTACTGTTAAACCTTCACTAGCCTAATCAAGCAAAGGCTAAGCTAGGCCTCGTAATGTCTAGGTTTCGGGGGCCTTAGAGGTTTGTTTAAGGCTTGACATGGGTAAGCGTTGGCACAAGCAAGGTTTGGCAGTGGCGAACCTTAGCTCGAGTAAGGTTTGAAAAGGCTTGGCACGGGCAAGCCTTGACATGAGTAAGGTTTGGTACGAGCAAACATTGGCATAGGCAAAGTTTGGTAAGGCTTGGCGTGGGCGAGCCTTGGCATAGGCAAGGCTCGGCAAAAGCAAGGTTTGGCAAGAGGAAACCTTGGCACAATAAAGGGTTGCCATTGGCAAGCCTTGGCACGAGCAAGGTTTGGTGAGTACAGATTATTTAATATGAGATATTTACTTATGTCATATTTTTACTTTATTGTGATGTTTATTATGAATATGAGTGAGTTGTTTATTAATCTAAACAAAGGCCTAACGTGAAGTTCATCCATTTAGTAATGATGTCATAATGAACATTAATTTGTACTTAACGCTTTAAAGTAATCATACTCTTAATTTCACTAATTTAATAGATTATTATTTTTTATTTATAATCATGAAGTTTCGTATTGCAAATCTAGAATGCATATTTTGTTATTGAGATTCAATATCTATTTTAAAGTAGTAAACAAGATTGTTTAAAGAGGTATTTTACCATTTAGCCGTCTTACATGAATTAAGATCTAAATTTAATATTGAAGTGGCTTTGCAAATGTAGTACGCTTAGTAGTTAGATGTTTCCACTAAACTTGGTATTGTTTATGGTCTAATTAATTCCATTGAGCGTTCAAAGAATTAATTTAATAAAATTAGGATGTGAGTTTTCTATTGATACGAGGAAAACTAGTTTTTTGCTAGGGACTATCTACTTATGATTTTAGTTTAATGGTCCAGTAAGACTTTATAATATAATTAATTTATGATTATGACAATGATTTAAGTAATATGTTTGGACACAAAATGGATTAATGTCTAATTATTTCAGGTATTTTTTCAGATGTTTGTTTTCTGTTGAATTGATTTGATTTGAATTTAGTGATTTTTGATTTGTGTTAGTTAAGCTAGATTGATTTGTTTATTTAAGTGTCATAGTTTGATTAAGTAATTTTTATCTCCCATTTTAATTAAATTATATAAATTAATGTAAAAAATAAAACCTTTGAAAAAAAAATTTCCTAAGAAAATTTCTAAATCCCTGTGGAGACGATACCAATTAAAACTAGTACAAATAATATGGATATGCGGGAAACTTATTGTACATGCTCAACACCAGTCAATTTTTTTCATTGTTGCTAGTGATTTTCACATAATTTTTTTTGAGGTTTAAACTTTGTATGGTATATGCATTTCATCATTTTAATTCCATAGGATCTTTACATCTATTTGATTTTAAGGTACATAGGGATTTTAATCATAATTTAAGAAAACGTCAAGCATGTAGGGAACACTAAACTACAACAATGAAAGCTAATAATAACTTTGATAATATCATTAATAATAATAACTATAGAGAAGTTACTTTTAGGCATGCCAATGAAAATCTCATCCCTTGTGAGCTAATGTGTATTGCCTATTCAATAGGATTTCCTGAATTTAAATTAAGATTTGGACTCATAAGTTTTGTACCTAACTTTTTTTAGTAAAGATAACGAGGACCCCAAAAATATATAAGGTAATACTAGTACAAAGTAAATGGGATGAAAGGTAAAGACTGTACGTTAGAATTAGTCAAACTTAAAGTTTCTCCTTTTATATTAAAAGATTAAGCACAAAATTGGTTGTTTTATCTTCCTCAAGACTCAATAACCACATGGGCTAAAATTTTAGAAAATTTTCTAGATCAATATAATCTTGAAAGATAGATTAGTTCCAATAGAAAACAAATCATTGTCTTAAATATGAAAGATGGTCATAATTTTAATGAGTTTTTTGATAGATTTTAAAGATTAGTTTCTTCTCGTCCATAACATAGACGAACATGAAGAGCTTTATTAGAGTACTTTTATGTAGGAATTAATCATTTTGATCAAAATTATTAGACACCGTATGTGGGAGATCATTATTCGACGTAATACCAACTTTAGCAAAAGAAGCTATAAATAAAATGGCTAACCAATCTGAGCAATATAGTTAAGAGAAAATTTATATGTTTCGTAAGAAAAGAAGTAATACATTTGACATAAAAGTTGATGAATTATCTAGCATGGTATAGTTACTATTAAAAAATTGATCAAACTAAGTAAAACCATGTGGATTTTGTAATGAAGTCACACATCTTTCAAAAGCATGCCTTACTTTACCTGAAGAAAATACTAAAAAAGTTAATGCGGTTATGAACAAGTTTTTTGGTCCCCCCAGGAATCGATATAATAATATTTACTACACTTAGAAACTAAATTCAAGATTATACAACTTATATACTAGTAGAACCAATGCAATCTGCACCAATTTAACAACCTTAACAAATTGTTCAGCCTACGAGAGCAAATTTAGAGCAAATCTTACATAATATTATGACTCAAAGTAATCAGAACATTACACAAAATTCTAAGAATCAAGCTAAAACTGACACATCTATTAGTGAGTTGAAAAATCAATTAAGTCAGATGAACGTAAGAATTAAGAAGTTAAGCAATCAAACTAAAGGATCTACTAAAACTACTAAACAAACAAAAGTGTATGTTTTTTTTGTAATAATGAAGGAGAAACACATATGCTAAAAAAGACACCTAGGAGAGGTAAGAAGAAAAAGAAAGTACAAAAAAATTGAAGAAGAAAAAAAATGATGTCCAATGTCATTTCCACTAGAGAATGGATGGCTGAACAATTGAAATATACACATTTTCCTGAAATATTATAATCGTTTTATTTATCTTGAGTTGAAGCTTCAGAAAAATATTTTCAAACATCTAAAATAGTTAATCAAGAGAAAGGTGATCAAATTCCTTATAAATCAAAGAAGATATGTATTTTATTTCTCCAATTCCACAACAATTAGCTAATGCTAGGTAGAAATTAATGAAGATATTCTTGAAATATTTAAGAAAATAGAAATCAATGAACCTTTAATGGGATTAATGATGACTCTTTATTTATGCACTTTTATATAGAGACTTTATCATGGAAATGGGATTTAAACCTTTCTTATATGGTCTTAAAAACTTACCTTTGAGTTTTATAGGTTATTTGAAAGAATATAAGCGTTTCGAATAATTTCTGGGACAAAGTCAAGTTCATATCAAAAATTCAGTTGGAGAAGAACATGAAAATACATACGGGGCGCCAAAAATATACACATGGCACCAAGTTTTATACTGACAGAGTCACCCACGGTGCAGATCTGAATTTTACCAACTTGCTCCGCCGAATTGCTATTTTTATCCCATGCCATGCCGTCCCTAAAATCGTCCTTTAATTACCAAGATATCAATGATAAGCCAAACTCACAAAATAGAAGTTGTGAGACTTTTTAGAAGGTTTCTATTACCGAGAGTTGCTATTCTTGTGCCCAAGCACACCTAGATAAAGGAGGCACCTTAATCGATGAAAAGGCATTGTAATTTATAGTGCATTAGAAGTAGAGCAAGGTAAGGAAGCCATGTCTGGCTAGGTTGATCATGTGTTGTGCGTGTTACATATAACCTGTAAAATGTTATAGTCCTAAACGGGTGTTGTAGTAGTAAATACAGAGTCAAATCCATAAGATTCACTGAAATTGATTTTAACGAACACAAAAGTAAATCTGGCAATTTTTTAATTAATTTGATCATAAAAATTTACTAAAAAAAAATTAAACATTGCAACTCTGAGAAAAAGAAACACACCTAACTTTAGGAATCAACAATCTAGCCTTATGTTATTTTCATGTCTTGTATCATTGACTTAATAGGATTGGTTTCAAAACAAGTTCCCATGATAGGCTATAGGTGTTGGGGTCACGAACACCGTAGTCCCATACTCTTAATAGATAGGGCAACCATTGTCCAAATATGTCTCTTACTCCAACATACAACCTTGGGCAACAACTCTTGAGATTTAGCACTTGAGGAACATTAATAGCTCTATAAGAAGAACTACCCTTAGGTATACCGCTCTCAAGATTTAACCTAGTTCTCGATGTTACTCACCTAGAACAAAAAGTGTGTCAGGTGTCTTGCTCTAAGTGATTGCTACTTCTCAACTCGGTTGGTATCACAGACTCAACATGATTTATAGCAGGTCAATAGGTTTAAGCCAAGAGATTTCCAATGAATATAAAAATTGTAAACTACCATTGAGACATCATTAAAACCAATAACATAAAAAAATATTAAATCAACACAATATTATATTATAGAATCTCAAGAAGACATAGAAAAAGACTTTCAAATTACTAGATAGCTTAAGCCTAATCCCATACAGAAAAATAGAGGCATCACAAAGAAATCACAAAGGAGAAGAGATCGATGGATGAATAATTAGACAAAAAACCAAAATGAGCATCAATAGAAGCAACAACAAACGAACATGAATGGAAGCCTAAAAGCAAACACCGCGAATAGATCATTGACTCCAAGGTCGACTGACCTAGTGGAAACCAAGCTCTAATACCATGATAGATTTCAAAATAGATTTTTAGAAATGTATTAATGTGAGCTAATTGAGTATAATATCGTGCACTTATTTATAGAGCTGAACAAAGCATAAAATAAGGAAAGTTACACAAACTACTTAAATACTAAGATATAGAAACTATGGAAATACCTAAACTACTGAAATATAGTAACTACTATAGTTTCCTTAACACATAAAAAAAAGTAAGAACAAAAAGCATACAATCTCTCAAGTATCTACAAAGATAACAAATTGATGCAACATTGTTATGGAGCAAATTGTTTGTTTTGATTCTGAGAGTGGGTCTGTAGCTTAATTGGTTGTGAGAAAAAAAAGTTGAAGATAATGACTAGTTCAATCTAATATTAATGCATGTCTTTGTGCCTTTTAATCTTAATTTTTGTTTTAACTACGCAATACCATTGACACTAAATTTTCCAGTGTAATAGAAATGAGTAAAAGGGTGTTATGTTGCTAATCTGTTGCAACTTACTATTTACAATGGATTAATAAAGGATTAAAAATTACAAATGGAATAAAAATGAACTTTGAAAAATTTCTTGCTAATCTGTAGCAATTTACTTTTCAAATAGAATAGCGATGGATTTTTCAAAGTCCTTTTCTATTCCGTTGGAAAGTTTTAATTTGTTGCTAATTCGTTGCAAATATTAAATTTCAGCGGATTGTCAAAAAAAAATTTTGCGGGATGTTTTACCAAAGGAAATTCTTTCCATTACTAAACTTCACTTTTTATTTCGTTGTTAATCCCTTCCTGAATGCTCAAATAAATTTCAACAACATTCCTTTGTTTTTCCATTACTAATTAGCGATAGATACTAATTTTGTTGCTAATATACTATTTCTTTAGAAGTGCTTTAAACTTGCATTTAGCGAAATAAGTCGATATGTAGTAATTCCAAAATACATGATGTGAGTATGTCATTGAGGCAAGCATGTGAAGAACAGCATTGTTTACCTCTTTGACAAGGCTCTCCAATAGAATATGACTTAGATGTTAGTTAAGGTATGCCTCTTACAACATCATGAGAGAGCAATTTTTAAAGTTGCTTAAATTAAGATTACCTAGCTTTATGAGCATCATGTGCCAATGCTTTGTATTAGATAAACAAAACAAAGTTGGATATAACTTGCGCTTATGTGGCGATATGGAATGTTGAAACAACATATAACAACTTTATGATGTCTGGATCCCATACAAGATGCCTTTTGTTTCTTCATTGATTAACTGTTAATGATCTATAGTGAAGTTCACAAACAATTCCTGATCACACAATTGACTTAAGGTGATCAAATTAGATTTCAACCTATAAACATGTAGAACCACTTTAATGTTAGAAGATCCTATAAAATTATCTAAAATGTTGATTTGAACTTATTAGAATTAAAGAATACTCCATGAACTATGTAAAATGAGTAAGGACTATAAGTAATACTTAGTTGAATATATTTTTTCTTTGGATGTGCAAGACCCTAAGTTTGTAGGTATTTGATACGTGTTTAATTGGACTTGTATATATGACTAGTTTGGTTGTATAATTGGTGTAAATATCTCGAAATGAGCTCTAATTGATGGTATTTATTTGTTGTCAGGTCTACGATGCATAAAAGGATACAAAGGAGTGATTTCTTGATGAAATGAGGAGAAAAAGCATAAAAATATATGTGACGTTATGGAGGAGTTAATTAACATCATGGAGAATGAGTACAAGGCATAGAGATCAAAGGAAGAGATGCCGGGGAGTTGACAATGTGCCTACAGTGGTGGCACAATAGGGCTTACACACATGAAGCCGGGGATTTACACAAGAGGTAGGAAGTCCATTGAGAGAGGAAAATACACATGAAAGGCTGATGATATGGCGACGCTATCACTTTACATAAGTAGCGTGGATCACTTATAGACATCATTAAGATAAAAATAGAAAGTTTTGGAATTTTATTTAGTTTGGAATTGTATATTAATGTTTCTAATTGTACTTTTAGAAGTCTTAGGAATATAAATAGGTATTCGAATGTGGTAAACTCACTTGAAAGCATAGAGTAGCAACCACTTTATAGATTAGCATAGTTTTGCATTAGATTTGAGTATTAAAAAGAGCTTTTAAAGGAAATACATCGAATACTTCAATTGTGGTGAGTGCGTATTCTTTTTTGATTTAATTAAAGTTAATTTGATTTAATCTTTGAATGTAATGAATAACATGATTGTGTCTTTTTAATGATGATGAGTGAGTAGTCAATTTATCTTAAAGATTAATGGATCCTATGCTATGAATACTATGCAAAAAGTATTAATTGATTATAATGTTTAAGAATTGAAATGATTGTAATTTGTGTTTGATTCTTTGCATATTGCAATGAACATCATGATCACATGTTTGTTGATTAAGGTTTTAGTAGTTATCATGGCTATTAAAGATTTTAAGCTTGATATGAACAATACAATCGTAAAAAATATAACATCGATAAATAGTTGTTTATTAGGGAGACAAGTATAGTAAAATTAAGTATTTATGAGTATAAATATTTCATACTTAATGCTTTATGAAACTTACATTATTCACATCAATAGATGGAGTTCTAGTTTGCAAGTTAAGATCTTTTTCACTGCGACATAGGCTAAAATGAGTATTAAGGAAATCCGTATATTCTAATTATGCGTTGCGCGCATAATAGAAAGATGAATGAAGTTAAATATGGGGTGTATAGTATTAATTATTGACAAGTCAATAATTAGATATATTTTTTAGTGTAATCTTGCTAGATTTCAGATATAAATGATGATATGACACAAGGTATTAGGATTTCATGTTTTAAGTAGAGAAATTCAGAAATGGAAGAAAAAGAGGAAGAGCCGCAAAATAGTAAATTGGAGAAGAAGTCCAGCGAATCAGCATAAATTTGCATTTACTCTTGAAATCGCCACCTAAATAAGTAGAAAATATTAGACGGTGAATCCACATTGAATAGGAAAATATATTTGAAATCGACAACTCAATTAGTGGAGCACAGAGAGGTAACCATCAGTGATTGACCCAGCGATTTGTATATAAAATTGAATCGCTGAGAAATCCTTGAGGTTGGTGATGAGTTTGTTATATAAGAAAATTGAGTTTTAGTTAATCTAAGATATGTATAATTAGGGTACTATAAATATGACTTTAGGGCTTCACAAATACTTTTTTTTTTAGCCTTTTGCACTTACAATTTCAGTTTTATTAAATTTATACGTGAAACTGCATTTGGGTTTTGATTTGCTTAAGATGTATTTATTTATTTAATTATGTCTTTTAATTTTATATTTGCATTATTTATTTTTAGCATGAGTGAGTAGTTTGTCAATCTAAACAAACTCTATACATGTATATACTTTGGATTGTTATGTAGTTATGACAAAGGAATCATGTACTTAAAGTTTTAGATCTACTCGTATCAGTCTATCACAGATTAAACAAGTTGTTTTTGCATATTACAATTAATGATTCATTGTATTAAGTTCATAATTGCCAATATGTTTCTTAATATAAGGTATCTTAATCTATGTCTATAATTATTGACAATAGTTGTAGAAATACTAGCTAAGATTAATATATAGGGTTTACTTGAAGTGGATCTTATAGGTGATTGTGTTTTAAGTTATTTATTAATTAATTTTTGTTATTTTTGTTTGATTTAGATTAGGCGTGGTATTCATTGAGTGTCAATGCTAGCGTATTTCTATGATATTATGTGTAATCCAACATATAGATTAACAATGATATGAATATAGCTTTTTGTCAAATCTTAAATTTTTTTAATTGGTAGTTACGGTTAATCCAAGATTAAGGAAGCTTAGTTATGATTTTAGCCTCGAGTCGGGAATTAAACACCGGTGAATTTGAGTTTAATTAATTTAATTTTTCTTTGATGTTTAGCTAATGTTATGTATTATATATTATTTTATTTTGCAAAATTCGGGTGATTGGGTAAATTTGAGATTCGAGGGGTTTTATCTCGAGATACGTGTCAACATGGGTTCTTTGATAGTCAAAATACCAACTTAAATATTAGTTTCGAATTTCACAATGAATAATTGAATTTAAATTAAGAATTCAAAATTTGGACCTTAAATAGACTTAATAAGCTAATGTTAGGATTCGACTTGATTTGCGTGTAAGGCAGGATTAGATGTAGTGTGAAATGAGATAAAGTTGTGTAAGATTTTGTTTTGAGTTTGTTGTTGATTGACAGTAGTCGAGGTTAAGATTTGGTCCACACTAGTGCAAGTTTGGATAAGTATGGCAAGAGAATTGGTCCATAAGGGTTTTGTCTGTCATGGACGAAATTAAGATTTTTGGAGTTCTTGTTTGACCAAAATCAATGTTATGGACATTTGATGAAGATGGACTATTTTATTGAGAGTTTTGTTCTGTTTGGTGAAAAGTTAGATAGAAAACGGGTTTTGATAGAAATTGGTTGTAACTTTTGTTAATTGGTGTATTGGATTGATTTACGTCAATTTGGGATAAATTCCATCCACGTGGGTTAGGGTTTTGATGAAGTGAACTAATGCAATTTAGTTGATAGCTATTTAGGAAATGTTTTAGTAGCTGATATTGAGTATTGCTTTTAATCCAATTTTACTTTTTGGGCTGTGAAAATATTTAAGGGGTGGGTATCGGGTTGTTTTGTGGTGTTTATTGTCGAATTTTGAGGACTTAATTGAGAAAATATTAATTTGGAGACATTTTTTTAGTTTAAAATATGCAAAGTTACCAAATCGACAGGCCATATAGGATAATTCATAACTTCTCCCTTGGTGATTCGACTTAGGTGTTCATGGAGTATATGGAAAGTAGGACATGAGTACTACTAGTTCCTTTAAGGTCATCATGAAAAATATTAATTTTTTCAAGGTTAAAAAGTTACCAAAAGTTGGCTAGTTGAAAAATAGTTGAAATAGTTCTCAAGCGTACTTTGATCACAGTTTTCATTGGGCATTGTGATATTGTTTCACTTGACGCTTGACCCATAGTATATTAGGGTATGCAGAGAAGTTATTGCTACCATTTTCACGGTGGTCTGACGCTTAGGGAAACTAAAAAATTAAGCTTGAAGTTAGCTATTTGTAACGTTAAGTAAATCCCATGGTAACCTTTACATTGTATGATTATATTTCATATAAATTGCATTAATCCATGAATTGCATTTTTATTGTACATGCATACACGGTTTGGGAATATAAGGCATTACGAGTCTCCTTATAGTGTCTATATCAGGTTTATTGAACATTATATTATGCTTGAGGGGCTGAAGTTACTGATACTTCGCATCATGTGGTTATCATGAGATCACATCAAATCGGATCATACTCCTATAGTATAAAGGAATGAGACTCATTATGTTACTCACCCCGCGCATGAGTCCTTATTACTATGTACTTACCACTTTCGGGGACTGGTCGTCTGATTGTGGTCAGATAACATAACTTGGATGGATTAACGGTTGTATTTAAATTCTTTGGATTATATTATTCATTTAAATTCCTTGGATTATTATGCATTTGATTAATACTGGTGTACTAGATAGTGTAGGATCTACTTATCTGACATTATTGAATTTTTATAATTGGATAATGGCAGGTTTTAGCATAGAAAAAAGAAAGGAAAAGCTTTTAGATTATTTGTGACTTGCTCGGTTTCTCTCTCTATTTTGTATTACTTTTGAATATAACATATTTTATAAATGGGTTTATGGGTTCGTTTGGTTAGGATATCATTTGAAAGTGTTAAAATGGTTTTGAGAAGGATTGGAATTATTTTAATGGTTTTAGAATGGATTGGAATGCCAAGAAGTTAAGGTATTAATGATTTAATAATGTTGAAAGTCTGAGATAGGTTAGAATGAATAAATAATCATTATTAATGTGATAGACTTTGTTATGTGGTTGATTGTGAGTCCTTCGGCATTTCCACCAAACTGAGCAGGTTTTTTAAAAATTTATAAAAGCCGAGATTTTCGTTATAGGCATAGAAATAGAGGAAATGCCGACAAAATTTTTTCACAAATATTTAAGGATTATATAATTAATCATTACTTATTTTAAGGTAAAGGATTCGTTTTAGAATCCCTTTGTGGTTGATAAAGAATCATAGTATATAATTACTCTGATAGCTTTTTATTTATTTATTGGAAGAGAGGTTAAGAAGATAAAATACTTGAGGATTAATTAAGATGACACAAATATATGTTTTAGCCCTCAGGTCGAAAGGTATACTTTAGTTGAAAAGGAACGAAGCTAAATGTTGAGGATCTCGGGGAGTAGGCCTCGAATCAGAGATCGACACCTTTACAGGAATCTTTTGTAAGTAATAAACCTACGGTGACACGTTTAAGGTATGAAAAAAGGGTCATATTAGCCAAGACTATTCTCGAAATCTGAGTGTGATTACATGTTCCAGGTTTGGAAAAAAAAGACATTACTAGAAATGTGGCCATAACTTTTAAGAACATCATTTTGTGTGTCAAAGACTTAACAACATATCAGGGAATGTGTTCAGGTGGTGACTAAACTGGATTCAAGTACAAATCGTAATCTTATTGAAGGTTTGAATTGAGTTCGTAGTCGTGTGGTGATTGAGTTAGGGTTAACTTCGATGTAAGTCCCTATTCATCTTGTACCTAACATAGTAATTGGGGATAGGGTGGATCTTCACTTAATTTATGAGAAATATGTTGTTGAGATTTTTGAACACGAGATGGTTGTTGATTTTGTGTGTTATAATTATTAGAGTTTGAGGTGTTGTTGATAATGGATAAGATAGTCATTAAGAATGCAATGCAGGATGAAGGGGATAAAAGAGATGGAAAGAGACATATGATTTACAGTGGTTCGATCCAATGATCTACATCCACTACCTAACCTCTGTGATTAGAATTTTCAAACCGCCATTTATATTCCCAGTAAGTGTTACAACCAAAGCGTATAAGCCTAGAATGACTAATCACAAATTAGGACTGCCTACCTAGCCGCAACTTGGATTTATGCCTAGCCTCAACTTGATCTTCCCTTTCACTTGGATCCCACTAAGTCTTACAATAAGCCACTTACAAAGAATATATGAAAATAATGAAATTCACTTTACAAAGTAAAGCAACACCAAATTCAAATACAAGCAAGCCTCCTAGAGCCTAACCACTCTAATGCATGCAAGTATGAGAACAAATGAGAAATGCAAGTATATCACTGATTTTGTGCAAATCTCAAATGGGAAACTGTTTCAAACGAATCTATTAAAACAAATCTAGTCTCAAATCAAAAGAACAAAAAGTTTGATAAAAATCAAGTTTAATTGCAAACTCTTGTCCAAACCAATCCTAAGGTTTAGAAAATCAAGTTTAAGTTTAAAACCCAAGAAAAATGTGATCAAAAACACAACAAATGATTTACACATGTCAAGCACATCAAAATATGAAATTTAAGAACTAAAAAAGTTGAGAAATCAGACTTTCGTACAACCCAGTGAGTGATTTGAAAATAAGTTCTAGAGTGGATGTTGCAAGCTTTAGAACTCCTTAATAACACTAGTTTCAAGAGTGAACTAGTTGTCTCTAAAGATTACAAGTGATAGCACACAAAAATCTAAGCTTCTTCTTTAAAAACAATGAGCACAACACAGTTTTCTTGCTTGACACCACAATAAAATGTTCTATGTTGTTTGAGAATATTCTACATTCATTTTTAACAGTTTTTAATTGGTCTAGAGATGCAAGGGCTCAGATTTGATCATCTATTCAAATTAAAGTATGATTTTCAGCATTATAAAAAAACTATCAGAAAGGAAATTAGCGCGCCAATATTAGAACCAAGTGTGCTAATCCTCTATGCTAGCATGCTAATACTGAAAATTAGTTCGCTAACTCAGTAATTAGCATGCTCATATCACTACTAGCATGCAAGCTGTCACGAGCCTCAAAATAAATATTTTTGGCCCTAGAATTGTGACCCCTTATAGCATCCAAGATCCTTCCAAACCTCTAATAACATATAATACATGTTTGTTAAGGGTCATATAACCTATTTAGGTGGTAAGGATGTTTTCACAAATCCTATAAATGAAAAATCCTGGTTTCATGACTTGTGTAGTGGCTTTTTCCTCAAATACATAGTTTTTCTTTTCAAAAACTTCTCAAAACAAGTTTTTCTTTTTCGGTAACTTCAACAATTGTTTTTAAAGTATTATGTGAATATAAAAACATGATTTCATATAGTTTGAACTTATAAGACCGATTCAAGTGGTGAGTTTCATTGAAAACTCCAAATGATCACTTCAAATTTGAAAAGCGATTCAGAAAACATGATATGCATGAACTAATGCATTAGGTTTGCGTGAATGAATTTGTGTACCTTATGTCGATGTTACAACATCTAAATATGATCTTTCGTTTTTGTTTCCTCGTATGGACTGAATCTTGAACTTGTATGGCTTGAACACTTGAGATGTGACGTTCTACAAACTTTGACTACACACTTGATAAACTTATTAGTATAATTTAACTTTGTTTGTTTCCATCAAAATCTTAGGTGGAATAAATGTGACTAACCACTCAGTCCAACAATCTCCCTCTTTTTTATGATAACAAACAATGTGAACTTGAAAATTAAAAATGAAATTCACGTGTGTTCATATTCATAGTACGGTCTCAAACAATCTCAAGTTCAGCACACACATTTCTCCCTATTTTGATTACATCAAAAAGTGGGGCCAAGCTCCCTCCCACAACAAGCATAACCAAAAATGATCCATGAATATAACAACGACACAGTGGGTGAAAGACTTTCCCTCTCTACATAATACGAGACTTAAACAGGAATATCAATGAAAGCCATTTACATGCCACCAATATAGGGCAATGAACAAAAGCATAACAGTAACTAAGAGATATGCAAAATATATTTTCATGATATTAAATGATGAAAATGAACATTAGCATAGTTGTGGCCGAAATAGCTAAGTCTACAACATCGCAAATGTACATCAAAACACTGAAGACTAACATAGATGAGCTTAGTGCTCCCCAAAACTATGCTACGCTTAGATAATCCTCCTAATGAAACAATGTCTAATGCGCAGAATCGGAGGCTGGGTCATTTGCACTTACTTGGCTGGCAGTAGATGGCCCTCTATGCGACAAAATTGATCACCCTGGCTCAAGGTGGGTGTTGATAGTTGTTAAGGTCTAGGTCATGAACTCATGCATATAAACGTACTATGAAGATAGGTACGCCATCGATGGAAACATCTTGAGAGGAGGGGCAGCACCATAAAACGTTGGATAGTGTGGACGTTGTTGCTATTACTGCGACTGTTATTGTGACTGCTGCTGTGGAGGTGGTGAAGCCGCAAACTCCTGGTGAACCATTTCATCACAATCATCACCACGAGGGAACATAAAGCCGTTATCCAAGTAGTCCTTCTCATAAAAAGAAACTGGAGGATCGGTGGGAAGTGGAGACTCGTATCCCTCATAATGCTGACCATCTGGGATATCGTCCTATCGAATTCATCTCTACACGCGACGGATATATCGATATGTCATGGCCTTTAGAGTGTCCATGTCAATTGTGTTATAGGCAGAAAGTGGACGACCACCTAAATTGAGATCCACCTGGACTGACTTCAGATAAGAAGTGATGATGTAGGCGTACAGGAGATGATGAATGGAGCTACACATGCTAGTCATGAAACCGATGATTAGGTGGGGCTAACTAAGAGGGATTTCATGAAGTAGGTGACTAAGGACAAACATGTCATAAAAAGTGACGTAAGGCACGAGGTTGAAGTCAGTGTCAGTGACTCCATAAGGATACATGGTGAGTTCCGTATCAGACCGTGTAAAAGAGTTTAACACCTCAAGCTTATTAAATTGCCAAATAAGAAACTTATACTTAGTAGTGGTGGGATGGTGCAAAGGAAGGTCAAACCATTAAGCGAGGCTCTTCTGTGTAATCTCGATAGACCGACGACCTACAAAACAACTGAATGATGAAGGTTTTTGTCGTGGCGAGATTGGAATAAAAGACTCAAACTAATGGTAGACTATAGTCATCCTTGTACAGACAGAAGGTAGCCCTTCTAATTTAGAGAGGACTTCTCGTATTGGGAGATGAGCCTTGTTTAAGAACGCGAGATCAACAATTGGAGGCTTAAAGATTTTGGCATTCGTAGATTGTGGCCTGACCGACTCAAAAATGAACTTAGGCTAAGGTAGGGATTTGGACATTGGCAAGGACAGTGGCCGAGGTGTCGCTATGGTGACTAGAAGACCTAGTCTCGCAACGGTATAACGATTAGGATGCGATATGGGACGATGCCGATGAATTGGGAACTCAAACTCGCTACTAGACAATGAAGTCTCGACAACACGATAGGTGGGGGATGACGGAAGGACAACGCAGGGGCAGGATGGGCAACAAGAATGGCAGCGGGACGGGTAGTGGAACCCGCGGAGGTTCGATGGGTCAACATGTGTACCTAGCAATCATTGGAGAGTCACTGGAGAGGATGAAGACCTGAGAGGAGAGGAGTGGTGTGTGAAAAATAAAAAATTTAGGGTCAAATACAGTTATATAGTCATCCTGGCCGAATGACACTAGCACGCTAATGATATGCATAAGTGATCCGGGCCTGGAACGATTAGCGCACTAGGTCCTTTAATTAGCACGCTAATTAGAGACAATTATAGTGCTAATTAGCAGACCTAGCGCATTTATTGCTCTTTAGAATTTGAAAATAAGTTTTTTGAAGTTTTGACGGATAACTCCGATTCACCTCATACTTCATGGACACTTCACTAACACCATATGAAAAAGGATTGGAACAACTAAAACATATGTACACGGTCTAATTAACGAAACGTGCCTAATTCATGCTGAATCTTTGAAAATTGGTTTCTAGGCAATGGCTTGGTGAAGATATCAACTAGTTTGTCCTTAGTGGGTGTGTTGATTAGTTTAACATCGCCCTTTTGGACGTGATTGTGAAGGAAATGGTGCATAATCGCAATGTCCTTGGTGTTGGAGTGTATCACCGAATTCTTCGATACGTTGATTGCACTTATGTTATCATGATAAGTTTCAGCAAAACCCACTTAGATTTGGTAGTGCTCGAGTTGTTGTTTCATTTATTGGACTCGATCACAACAACTTTTGTCGACCACATACTCAACTTCGGCTGTAGACAAAGCAATGAAATTTGGCTTTTTTCTAAACCATAATTTTTGTGAATTTCCTAGCAAGTGACAAAAGATAAAAGTGTTTTTCCTCTCCACTAAACTCACCACACAGTCGAAATCAACAAAGATTCGGAGTTTTGGCTTTGTTGAACCACAATCCCAAATCTTATGTCCCACTAAGATAACGAAATATACAATTGACACATTTTAAGTAAGATTCTTTAGGTTCGGATTAAAATCTAGCACATAAACACACACTAAACATAATATTGCGCCTACTAGCGGTATAATATAGGTGACTACTAATCATGCCACGGTAAAGTTTAAGATTTATGGATTTTCCTAGTTGCTCTTTCTCCATTTTGACGAAGCAACTACTAGGAGTGTCACATGATTTCAAGTTTTCTAATTTGAATTTCTTTAGCTTGTCCCTCGCATACTTCGTTTTGTTTATGAAAATGCCATGTTTGGATTGCATAATTTGTAAGCCTATGAAGTATGTTAGTTCACCCATCATGATCATTTTAAATTCATTGGTCATCAATGATGAGAATTCATCATATAAGAATGAATTGGACGACCCAAAGATAATATCATCAATGTAAATTTGAACAAGTAGCATGTCACACTTTTTAATCCAAATGAACAAAATAGAATCTGGCATTTTTTACTTGAACCCTTTGTTAAGTAGAAATGCACTAAGTCGGTCATACCAAGCTCCAGGAGCTTGTCTAAATCCATACAAATCCTTTGAAGATGATAGACATAACTTGGATGATCATGGCCTTCAAAACACGGTGGTTGTTCTACATATACCTCTTCATTGATGGAGCCATTTAAGAATGCACTTTTAACATCCATTTGGTATATTAGATACCCATTGTAGCAAGCATAAGCAAGCAACATCCGAATTGCTTCTAGTCTTCCTACCGATGAAAAGGCTTCCACATAGTCGATTCCTTCCTCTTGATTATGGCATTGTGCGAACAATCTAGCCTTTTTCCTTACAATCTCACCCTTCTCATTCTTTTTGTTTCTAATGACCCATTTGGTGCCTATGATAGTATTCCTTTAGGTCTATATACTTGTTTCCATACCTTTTTCTTAGCAAAATGACCTAGTTCCTCTTACGTAGTCATGATCCAAAACTCATCACCTAAGGCATCATCTATCTTTGTAGGCTCCGCTTGTGATAAAACATCTTTTTGTCCCATATCTCGGTGCAATGATGACCTGGTTATTATTCCATTGTTTGGATTACCTATAAATTATAAGGATGGATAGACTATAAGAAGTATTTAGTTCTTAGGTGCACTTGGTTCGGGTTCCACTCTCACCTCAACCTCTTGACTATTGGATGTTCGGCCTAGGGTGACATCATCATCATCATCGATCCACAATTTTTTAAAGGTATGCATCATTTTCACTTTGGGATCTACTTCATCAAATTTTACATGAATAAACTCCTCTATGGTTTTGGTTTATCTATTAAACACCCTATATGCTTTATTATGCATGGAGTAGCCTAAAAATATTGCACACATTTCACTTTAGGTCAAATTTGTCAAAATAATCCTTATCATTTAGAACATAGTAAGTGCAACTGAACACCTCGAAGTAACTTATGTTGGGCTTTCGACTTTTCCATTGTTCATAAGGAGTGATTTTCACTTCTTTTTATACATTTTCCAAATTGAGAACATAGCACGCCGTGTTAATGGCTTCGGCCCAAAAGTGCTTAGCTATGTTGTACTCATTTAGCATGGTCTTATACATCTCTTATAGGTGGATCCTATTCTTTCTTTCTGCAAGTCCATTTTATTGTGGTGTCCTAGGAGAAGATAGTTCGCGTGTATATCCTTGTGTAGCATAAAAATCCTCTTAATTCTTATTGACAAACTCACCACCCCGATCACTCCTAATGATGGTAATTTTATACCCCTTATCATTCTCAACTAAAATGCAAAATTTCACAAATAGATCAAACACTTCATGCTTATGTTCTAGAAAATAACCCATGTATATCTTGTAAAATCATCAACAATGACAAAGCAATATGATTTACCCCTAGACTTTGTGTTTGGGTGGGTCCAAAGAAATCCATATGGATAAGTCCCAATGCTTTAGTCACATCACTTGTTACTTTCGTCTTAAATGAAGATTTCACTTGCATACCAGTGATACAAGGTTCACGTTCCTTATCTTTCTTATAAGTGCATTTAGGTAGACCCTTTACAAGAATATGCTTGGTCAATTTGGACAAGTTTTCCATGCTAGAATGTCCGAGTCTATGGTGCCACAACCATACATCGCATTATATTTGAGCACTCAAACAAATATTTTACATATGCATCTCATCAAAGTTAATGGCATAAATATTCTTATCTCTATATGCATCAAATAGAATCTCATGCTTCTCATTTCAAATGATGCATTTTGATGATTCAAACATGAATTGAAATCCTTTGTCAAACAATTGACTAATGCTAAGCAAGTTACATTTCAGACCATCAACAAGATAAACATTAGAAATGGAAAGTAAATCATTACCAACAGTTCCAAGGCCTATAACCTTTCCTTTGTTGTTGTCTCCAAATGTGATCTACCCACCATCATGCCACTTTAATTCAATGAATTGATGTGCTTCTTATGTAATGTGTCTTGAGCACCTATTATCCAAGTACCATGGGGTGTTTTTCCTCACAACCTACACAAAGGGAAAAATAATAGATTTCGGTACCTGAACACCTTTGGGTCCGAGAAAGTTAATATCATAAACATTTTTAACTACCCATGCTAGTCTACCTATTTTGTCCTTTTGTAAGGTAGATCTCCTAACCGCATGAGACCTATCGCCTTTTGAGTATCTAGCAGCATCATCTAGCAATTTCTTGTAACTAAACAAGTTCGCTCCATAGCCTATGCCTCTCATATTGAATACACGTCATTGTGTTCCCAACATTATGTCAAACATATCTCTACCATTAGTGAACTTATGAACTGTTCTAGTCAAGTCCTTGACTTCCTTGACTAAAGCATCTCTCTCCTTTAGGACATCATTCAAGTCATTTTGGAGATCATTAATGGTATCATTTTGTGGTTCAATCTCAGTAATTGTTATGGTCAAGCTCTTTTCAGTTGTTTGTTATTTTTGACCTCCTTTTCCATCTCTTTCCTAAGCTCATCAACATAAAAAAATTATCCAAATCATTGACATCATCAAAATTGAAATTGTTAGAGTTTACCTCACTTTTTGCCATGAGGCAAAGTATTGCTTTCTTACTTTTTCATTCAGAATTGGAACTTGATGAAGATGAATCATCCCATGTTGCTTGAAGCTCTTTTTCCCTTTCTTCTTGTCCACACCTTATTTGACTTGCATTCCGCCTTGATGTGGCCCGCTTTGCCACACCCAAAGAATATGGTCTCACTTGACTTTCCTCCCTTGCTTCCACTCTTAAACTTCTTCTTATACTTTTCTCACTTGTACATAGCCTTGTTGAGCTTTCTTGAGAGCATGAATACTTCCTCCTAAAGATCATTATCATTATTAGATTTCTCATCTTCAATGATCTTAACCAATGAGGCTTGTGGGCTATTTTCATTCAAATCAATCTTTTTTCTTGAACTCTTAGTACCCCCACTCTATGCTTCCAATCTAGCTTGGTCTTTTAGTTCAAATTCGTAGACCATTAGCTCTCCACACAAGGCATCAAAAGTGTACTCTCAAAGGTGTTGCATCGATTAGATAGCATACATTATGGCGTCCCATCCTTAGGCAAGCCTCTAAGGAATTTGTGCACATAAGTTTTTTGATCATAGTTTTTTCCAAAATTCTTGATCTCATTCAAGAGCTTAGTGAACCGAGTGATGGTGGAGGCTATGTCTTCTTTGGAGCCAACTCAAAAAGTCTCATAATGCTCCTCAAGGATTCTCAACTTTATCTTATTCACTTGAAGTGTACCTTCATAGTGTACCCTGAGCTTCTCCCAAAATTCCTTGGTCGTTTGACAAGCACTACTCAGTTGAATTCGTTCTCATTTAGCGCGCGAAAAAAATGATTCATGGCTTGATCATGTAAAAGCTTAATCTTGGTCTCCTCGGTGGTGTATTCTCTTACAGGCTTGTCCATTGGAGTGTACCTATTCTTAATTGAGTCCTATAAAAGTCTACTTGGTGCCCTAATATAGAGCTTCATACTTACTTTCCAATGAGCATAGTTGGTTCCATTAAAATACGAAGGCCTACTCAAGGAGTAGCCTTCCCTAAAGCAAACCGAATCTAAAGATTGCATCCTTGCACAAAAACACTCAAAGTTACTAACACTTTGACACCTATTGAAACTACACCCAAAAAGGGGGTGAATTAGTGTATCGAGAAGTTATCACCTTTTTAAAATAATTCAACAAGAAAGATGCTATAGAATGCAATGCAAGAGGAAGGGGATAAAGTGATGGAAGAGACACGCCATTTATAGTGGTTCAATCCAATGATCTACATCCACTAGCTAACTTCGTCGATTAGGATTTTCAAACCCCCACGTATATTGCTAATAAGTGTTACATCATAAGCATACGAGCCTAGAATGCCTAATCACAAATGAGGACTTCCAATCTAGCAGCAACTAAGTTTTATGCCTAGCCTCAACTAGGTCTTCCATTTGACTTACATCCTACTAAATCTTACAATCAGCCACTTACAAAGAATAGATGAAAATAATTAAATTCACTTTACAAAGTAAAACAGCACAAAATTCGAATACAAGCAAGCCTCCTAAAGCCTAACCACTCTAATTCATGCAAGTATGAGAAAAATGAGAAATGCAAGTATATCACTAATTTAATGCAAATTTCAAATATAAAACCGTTGCAAATAAATCGATTAAAAGAAACCCGGTTTGAAATCCAAAGAACAAAAAGTTTGATAAAAATCAATTTTAAGGGCAAACTCTATTCCAAACCAGTCTTAGAGTTTAATAAATCAAGTTTAAGTGTAAAAGTTAAGAAGAATTTGTTCGAGAATACAACGAATGATTTCCACAATGGAAGAACACAAAAATTTGAAATTTTGGCACAAGAAATGCTAGAAAAAAAGACTTTTTTACGACCCCGAGAAAGTGATTTGAAAATTAGTTCTTGAGTGGATGTTGTAACCTTTAGAATGCCTATAAAATGTTGGTTTCGAGAGTGATTTAGTTGCCTCGAAAGATTACAAGTGATATCACGTAAGAATTCAAGCTTCTTTTTTGAAAACCATAAGCACAATAGGGTTTTCTTGCTTGACAAGACAATAGAATATTCTAGGTAGTTTGAGATTATTCTACATTACTTTTTAATAATTTTTGACCATTCTAAAGATCGAAGAGCTCAGATTTGATCATATTTTCAAATTAAAGCGTGATTTGCAAATTTATATAAAAAGTGTCAATAAGGAAATTAGCATGCTAACTGTGCATTTAGCATGCTAACTGTACAATTAGCATGCTAATATCACTATTAGCGCGCTAACTGTCGGGGGCCTGAATATAATTATTTTTTGCCCTAAGTTAGCGAGCCCTTATCGCATCTGAGACCCTACCAAACCCATTACAACATGTTACACATCTTGTTAAGGGTCATAAAACCTATTTAGGTAGTCTGGATGTGTTTACAAATCCCGAAAATGGAAAATCTTGGTTTCATTTCTTACACCAGGGCTTTTATGAAAATATACAGTTTTTCTTTCCAAAAATCTTTCAAAATAAGTTTTTCAATTCTAAAAACTCTCACAATAGTTTTTAAAGTACAATGTGAATATAAAAACATGTTTTTCGAAAGTTTGAACTTATAAGACCAATTCAAGTGAGTTTCATTTAAAACTTCAAATGATCACTTCGAATTCGAAAAATGATTTGAAAAGCATGATATGCATGAACTAATGCATTAGGCTTGTGTAAATGAACCTGTGTACCTTAAATTAATGTTACAACATGTAATATGATCTTTCATCTTTGTTTCCTAGTGTGGACCGAATCTTGAACTTGTATGGCTTGAACACTTGAGATGTGACATTCTACAAACTTTGACACACTAAAACATAGTTGATAAAATTATTAGTATACTTTCACTTTTTTCGTTTCCATCAAAATCTCGGGTGGAGTAAAAGTGACTAACCACTTAGTCTAACACTTATACGTTATTTTCAAATCGTAAGAGTTTGAATTATTTATTCTTTCAAATAAAATATAATGTGAGACAATAATAATAGTTAAATAATAAAAAATACTTTATTTTAGTCTTAAATAGCATTCGGGTGAAGTTAATATTGTTGTTAACACATTGAGCATGAGGAGCGCTGAAACAATGCGTACATCTAGTCGATTGACTTACGAGTATGAGTTGTTCAAAAAAGTCATTGTTATGATTTTGTCAAAGGTTCTTGAGGTTGAAGATGAACTGACTTGTGCTTAGTTTAGAGTACAACTAGTTTCTATTCAGGAAGTGATAGAGTGTCAACAAAGTGATGCGGATTATGAAAAGTTTAAGGAGTTTGCTGATAATAGTAAAAATGTAGATTGAGTTAAGTTTAAGGATTAAAGTTTAAGGTTTAAAGCCAGTCTGTGGATTCCTTCAGTGGTTGAGATTCATGATGAGATATTGAGAGAGTCTCATCAGTTTAGATTTATCATTCATTCTAGCAGAACTAGATATACGCTGTAGCTACTTCCCAAATTGTAATGAAAATGAAAATATATTGTTATAGAATTTGTTATTCATCTACCTATTTCTTGGAAGAAGCATGTAGCGATGTGAATTATTATTGAATGACTGGCGAAGTCTGCTCATGTTCTTTCTATGTACTTTTCAGATACCTAAACATAGTTGAGCTTGTTGTGTGGGCGAGAGGTGCCTTGCTAGTTTAGAGTGTTGCTAATGATATTTTCTTATTTTGATGCTTGGTACACATCAAGGTTGTGGTCGGGCATATAAGAATTATTTCAAAATTTAATTTTATTCTAATTTTATGTTTCTTCTTTAGTTAGATGGTTAGACTAAAGGTGGATTTATGTGTTAGAGGAGATGCTCAAGGCTTGTGTACTAGTATTTGGAGGTTCATGGAAAAATACATACCTTTATGTAAGTTATTTTATAATAAATATTGTTAATTGTGTATTGAAATGACTCCATTTTAGTCATGGTATGTTATACCTTATCGATCACTTGTTTGTAGGGTTGAACTGGAGGATTGGGCTGAGTTGGAGTCATAGAAGGTTGGAGATGACACTAAGGTTGTGCAAAAGATTCGTCTAGGATTGAAAACAGTTTGGAAAAGATAAAAAAGTCGCATGGTCTCTATCACCGTTTTGTGATATATAGTGAAATAAATTGGGTGTATCTGAAAGTCTCCCCTCGCAAAAGGCCATTTCAGGTTTGGACTAAAAGGAAAAATCATTTTTTGATTTATAAGGTCATTTGAGATTGTGAAATGGGCTGGGAAGTTTGTGTAAGGATTGATAGTACCGCCTTAGTAAGCCGAAATTGATGATGTATTTCACACATTTATGCTCAGGCGAAAAGAATTTGATTCACATTTGTTGGGGCATGTGCCCTAGGTCAATCCATTAACTGTCTTTATGAATACTTTTAGTTAATAAAATAGAGGATTTCATTTATTGTTTATTATAATTAATTTGCATGTTTACATTATAATAAGATCCATGGATATTTACAGAAATATCGTAAATGTCCCTAGTAAATCATTATACTGGGAACTATAATGAATTAAGACTAGTGTGAGTCTTAATTGATGATCATATGATAATTATACGTATAGGGATACGAATCAAGATCACGAGTACTTGTTAGGGAACAAAGTACTGGACCGACGTGCTATGAGAACATCACATGGATTAAGTCATAGTTGTTTCTCATGATAGGTATATTTTTTAGTCCTCTGACTTGAGATTACCAGACTTCAACATTAGGAACATAGTGATTTCACACTATCAAACGTTGTCTTTAATCAGACGATTATAAAGGTTGTGATTGGTTACTGTGTGAGCAATGTGATGAAGTTGTGTAATCGAGATAGAATTTGTCCCTCTCATATAAAGAGAGATATCAAGTGGATCACTCGATGTGTTAGGCAGTTGAAAGGCCTAGTCTAAGTGAATTGATATTGATCAATGTCACTTGGATGTTTTTAGTCTACCTAGAAATCGAGACTAGTATGATTGAACATGTTGGATGACAATTCCATGCCTTATGTTTGATCAAGAGGATATCGTGTGACAAAAGGATGTTATATACACTATTGATTAGGTTGTATCGATTTGATATTAGTACAACTTGGGTAGTCATAATGTCTTGCTAGAGGCCCCTTTTGTCTTGTATACCAAAATATGTTTTGGTACACTGCCAACGTTGTATGAACCTATTGGGTCACACACTAAGAATGGTTTTGCGAGATTTTAAGATGGTTCAGAAAAATGAATTTTATATGATAAGATTCACGATAGAAACGTCCTTGTGGTGTATTACACTTATAGTTCTTTAAGTAGGGGTATATGTGTAATTTACTTAACTGTCTATATACAAGGGTTGTATAAATAGACGCTTTAAGTTAGAATACATGTACGAAAGATCAAAAGGCCAAAACTCTATTTTCGTTTAAGAAATGACTTAAGGTTTTTGGTATGCTCTGGATCGTTTTGAAGAGAAACAAAAGATTTAGTATTCTCTTGAAGCTAGCACTTCGAATCTCAGCCGTCGTTCATGTGAGGACTACTGGTAGAGGGCGTTCGTCGTTGGCGGCGCCTTAGAGATCGATCAACCTTCAGAAAGGTATATTGCGACTGAGGTATGATTAAGTTTTTCATGCTTAAAATGTTTTTAATGGAATTAGATTCGGATCCTGTTGGGGCTTTTGTCAAAATTGTTTTGTAATCTCCGTTGTGTATAAACCCCAAAACCCAACAACATCATATAGTTGGATAGAATCAGTTTGATTTGTAGAGTAACGTGTTGAATGAAGAGCTAACATAAAAATAAGAGGCGTGTATGAGGGAGCATTTTTCGAGTCTCTTTGTGTTCAGGTAGATTTGGTTTTATTTTAATTTTGAGGTTGAAATTCTTATTAGTTGGGAAGATTATCAAATCCAAAAATTTGTAAATTAGTAAATACGGTTACTGCGGGATGAAGGAAGCTTAATTATGGTTTTCGCCTTGAGTTAGGAATTAAACACTGATCAATTTGAGATTTATAATTAATTTTATTAATTAGTGATATTTGCCTAGTGTTTTGTATTATAGATTATTTTATTTTACGAAATTTGGGTGATTAAGTACATTTGAGATTCGCGTGGTCTTATCTCAAGATACGTGTCGAGACGGATGTTGAGATAGTTAAAATATTGACATAAATATTAGTTTCGAATTTCATGATGAATAATAGAATTTAAATTCAAAATTCAAAATTTGGACCTTAGATGGACTTAATGAGCTGATGTGGTAATTTGCTTTGGTTTGTGTGTAAGTCGTGATTGGATGTAGTGTGAAATGAGACGAAGTTATGTGGGATCTTGTTTTGAGTTTGTTGTTGGTTGATAGAAGTTGAAGTTGAGATTTGGTCCAAACTAGTGCAAGTTTGAATAAGTGTTGCAAGAGGATTGGTCTATAAGGGTTTTGTATATCATGGACAAAGTTAAGATTTTTGGAGTTTTTGTAAAACCAAAACTAGTGTTATGGACATTTCAAAAAGACGGACTATTTCTTAGAGAGTTTTGTTCAATTTGGTTAAATGTCAAATAAAAAACGGGCGCCGAAAGTCAAAACACGTCAAAATAGGAATTTTTTGATTTAATAAATAAAAAGAAATTAAGTTGCTGACAAGCAGCTGAGGGTTTATATATAAATATATATAAAAAAACCAAATCAAACGATTTCAATTTTTCATATCAACATAATGTTGTTTCCAAACCTTCTCTATGGACATTTTTGCTCGCGGAGCTCCCGACTTCTGATTTTCGCTCGTTTTCTTTATGCAAAACCGTAGAGCATCGCGAGACGATCTGTTCAAGCTAAGTATATGTGGTAGAAATGAGGTATTTGGCCTACAATTAGGTAAATCCTCAATGACAAGCATTTCCTTAATTCAATTTGAATTCTCATGATTTTTCCAATTTCTTTCTCGGGGTTTTGATAGAAATTGATAGGAATTGTTGTTAATTGGTATATTGGATTGATTTGCATCAATTTGGGATAAATTCTACCGACGTGTGTTAGGGTTTTGATGTGGTGAACAAATGTAACTCAATTGATAACTATTTGAGAGATGTTTAATAATTGATATTGATTATTGGTTTTAATCTAATTTGACTCCATATGCTGTGAATATATTTAGGTATTAGTATTGGGCGGTTTTCTTGCATTTATTTTCGAGTTTTGACAATTTAATTGCAAAAATATTAATTTGGAGAAGTATTTTTAGCTCAAAATATACAAATTTTCCAAGTCGAGAGACCATATCAAAAAATTCATAACTTCTCCATCGGTGATCCGATTTTGGTGTTCTTGGAGTATTTGGAAAGTTGGACATGAGTTCTACCAATTTTTTTAAGGTCATCATGACAAATATTGATTTTTCCCCAAGGTAGCTAGTTGAAAACTACTTGAAATAGTTATATAAATTAAGATTTTTCAAACTATTCCTAAGCGTACTTTGATCGTTATTTTCATTGGGCTTCGTGACATTGTTACACATGAAGCGTGACACATAACATAATTGGGTATGCAGGGAAGCTATTAGACCAATATTAAGGTGATTCGACCCTCCAAGAACCTCGAAAATTAAGCTTGTAGTTGGTTGTTTGTAAGGTTAAGTAAATCCCATGGTATCCTTTACATTGTGTGATTAAATTTTGTATAAATTGCATTGACCCTTGAATTGCATTTTTTTTTTTACATGCATATATGGTTTGGGAGGGTAAGGCATTACGAGTCTCCTTATTGTGTCTATATCGGAGATCATGTTGAACCGGATCATACGCCCATAGTCTAGGGGAATGAGACTTATTTTTTATTCTCCCCGTGCAGGAGTCCTTATTACTGTTTACTCGCCATTTTCGGAGACCAGTTGTCTAATTGTGGTTGGATAACAAAAAGGGGATGGATTAATGGTTGTATTTAAGTTATTTGGATTATATTAATCATTTAAATTCCTTGGATTATTATGCATTTGATTACTACTAGTGTACTGGATAGTGTGGGATTTACCTATCTTACATTATCAAATTTTTTTAATTGGATAATGATAGGTTTTAGCGGCGAGAAAGGAAAGGAAAATATTTCCATTTATTGGTGACTTGATCAGTTTATTTCTCTCTATGTTTTCATTACTTTTGAATATAAAATATTGTATAAATAGGTTTTGGGGTTCATGCTGGGGTTCATGCGAGGTTAGGATATCTTTTAAGTCAAGGAAAATTACCATCTCAACCTTATCCTACTTTATATGAAAAAACATTAGCCATAACATTAAGAAGTAGTAAGTCGAGCGATGAACCTAAAATGCCAGACTAATTAGTTTGTGGAAAAGAAATAGAAGCACAATTAGAGAAAGAAATTGAACTCACAAGTAATAAATATCCCAATAAAAAAGTTGATGAACCTGATCAAGAGAAACCAATTAATATAAAACCACTATTCCCTCATCGATTGGGTTGTAATAGAAATGCTTAGAAGTTGTAGGAAGAAAAAAGAAATTAATGATACATTAAAGAAAGTAATAGTTAATAGAACTCTTGTTTAAAGTCATTCAAAAAGCACCCAAGTATTAAAATTTTATATAGGATTTATGGACTCATAAGATTAATGCTAATGTAAAGGTGAGTCTAAAAGAGCACGTATCAGCATTACTTCAAAAGAAATTACCTCCAAAATGTTCTGATCATAGAATGTTTTTCATTCCATGTACAATTGAAAATATGGGAATTTCTAAACCATTGTGTAATCTATGAGCCTCAATAAATGTTATGTCTTTATCTGTTTTTTTACAAATGATAGATGTACATTTAGAAGAAACTAGTATAGTGCTAGACAGGGTTAATAATTTAGTTTTCCTAGAAGATTTCTATGTTTAACATTTGATAGATGATAATTTCTCTAATAGGACTTCTCTAATTTTCTGAAGACGATTCTTGAAAATAGCAAAAACAAAGATTGTAGTTTGAGATGGAACTTTAACCATTGTTGTAAATAGCAATATAATGAATTTTAATATATATGAATCAATGAAATACTTAATAGATGTTTCTTCCATGTACATAGTAGATATGATAGATTCATTAATAGGCAAATCTTTTAGAAAAGATAAAGTAGATTAATTGGAATTGGTAATAGAAGATTAAGGAGAAGATGGTGATAAAGAAGAGGAAAAAAGGAGATAATAAGTAAAGGCACATTTTATTAATGTCGTTATTTATTTCGTTATTTTAGATGGGGAGGCTAACTAGATCCACATAGATGATGTCCTATGTACAATAGCTATTGTGTGTTGATTTCTTATTTTCGATGCATATTTATGAACTTAATGGCTAATGCATCGCATGTATGAATGTTGTATGGTAATATCGTGTGAGATTGCATGACGGGTATTTGTCTCAAAATACGTGTTAACTCAGGCATCAGGCAGGTGAATTTGTGGGTTTTAAGGAAAATTCGATTTTGTGGATTTGGTCATTGGTTTTTGATAAATTCTTGATGAATTAAAAGTGTAATTGTCATTCCGATTGAGAAATATAAACTAGTTTTCAAAAAATTGAGGTTTTACTTAATTTAGGAAAAACCAATGAATGCATGGAACTTGATGATTTTGATCTAATTGAAGTTGTTTTGTTGATTTGAAAGATCATTTTGAAGTCACCATTGAGTGGAGAAGGCATCCATAGGGTTAGGTTCGCAATTTGGGTGTTTGGGACAAAATTCCCAAATTGAGAATTCTGTCACAGAATGTAGATAGCGCATTAACAAGACTGGCTAGCGTGCTATGCAGTTTGGGCTTTCAACTATTTTTCAAAATGAAGAACATTAATGCACTAGACTAATTACCTAGCTTGCTAATCACACCTAGCGCGCTAGGCAGACCCATTGAAAGATGAAAATTGAATGTTAAGGGTTGTTTTGATGATTTCAAACTTAATATATATATATAAACACTTGTAACCAACTTAAACTTATAATATTGTACTTTAGAGACTTAGGGAGCGGTAGCTCGATATCAAGGAGCTAATCGGGTCGGATTCGGGAGCCCGAAGAGGCCGGAGAGTGATTTGAGGTTTGTAAAACCCAATTAAAGAACTCTGAGTAATGGATTTTATTTTGATTCTATATTCATCATTCATGTTTGTTTCCACTACTCTATTCCATTATTTAGACCAGGATTAAGTTTAGGCCCTAAGAGTTCCTCGTTGTTTGTTCATTATGTGACATATTATAGCACGTATGACCAAGCCTTCGGTTAATGGAAACCCGAGCTTGCCCATGATGCATGTGTCAGTGACTTAATGGACTTGGCTAATGCCATTAGGGACTAAGTGAAAGAGTATTAGGGCACCTAACGAAAGGATCTTGGTGACCCGAAATACAGTCTAGTCCATTTGGAGCGAGCAACACATAATTCATTTAGCTTATATGATATTTATTCATGCGATGAGCCAATTATAGTTACTTGTCTTTTCCATTCTACATATTTATTAAATAGTATTTTCACATTTTGTTTACTTTATCATGCGAATGCTCTGAGGGATTCCTTATGATTTTACTCCATAGACTCCTCATTTGTCTTTTTGTAATGTCGACTGCATATCCTAACACCGGTAAAGGCGAGGGGATTCTAGGCGACAATATCTGATTGCCCATTGTTGAGGACCTACTTATACGTATTTATTTTGATATATTGTTTTATTTTGGGTATTGGGAAACTAGAGTGACACTGTACATGTACATATATATATTGTTTGATGGTATTGTTACCTATAACAAAATACTTTCAGGGTTTTCCATAATAGGACATGCTCATGTGGATAGTGTTTATCATGCTAATTTAATACATTAATTTCTCAAATTAAGGCTTTCGTTGATGTATTGTTAATAAGTAAGACATAAACCACTAGCACAATTAGTACTTGATAATCTACATACACTTGAATGTACATTATTTAAGACTTAAGGAAAAAATGCAAAAAAATAATGAATAATTGATTCACTAAACTAGTAATACACACGTGGAAACAGTTTTTGACACAGGAGATGGATGGGCAAGTGCTAGACACGTGTAGCTGGGCCCAGCGGGCAAGGAGCATATGACACGATGACACCTTGGGGCGGCCTTGTGGTGCAGGGCTGCCACATAATAAGTTCATTGAAGTCTTACAATGAACTACTAGAACTTACTTATTACAAAGATTTAACTAGATATCATTTAAAACAATACCTTTTTATAGTTAAAGCCCAAAAATTTGATCAACAAACTTTACCTGATCATTTGAAATATGATTATCTAGGGGACTATGATAAATTACAAATAATAACTTTCTAATAATTTAATAAGTTTATAACAAAATAGATTGTAAAATATACTGAAAGAATTTAAAGAAGTAATAGGATAGACCACAGCTGATATTAAAGGAATAAGTCCAGATACATATATGCAAAAGATAAATCCAAAAACTGACCCAAGAGTTTCTTGACAAGCTCAATGTAGATTACATCCGCCTTTAATGGGCATAGTAAAAGCAGAAATTTCAAAATTATTAGATGTATAGTTGATAATTTCTAATACTTGATAGCAATTGGGTAAGCCTAGTCCAAGTAGTTCTTAAAAACTCAGGAACTACAGTAATATAATCAAGTATGGGGAACTAGTACCAACTAGAATACAAAATGGTTGGAGGGTATATATAGATTATAAAAAATTGAATGCCTCAAAAGGAAAAATCATTATCCACCACCGTTTGTAGATTAGATGTAAGAATGATTAGCTGGAAAACACATTATTGTTGTTTAGATAGTTATTGAAGATTTAATCAAATACCCATAGCTCAAAACAATCAAGAAAAAATGACTCTTGCCTGCATCTTTGATACATTTGCTTAAACACGTATGTCTTTTTGTCTATGTAATGCACACGCAACTTGTTAAAGATGTATGGTAAGTATGTAAATAAATATGTATATAACATAGTTTATATATATGTAAATATATAAATCAATCCTAACGTTTGAGTTAAATAAAAATTATGCATTGGACAAGCCTCGAGTTACGCCTGATCATTGAGGAGTTGAAATGGTTGACCGATTCGAAGGTTGAAGATGAGGTGTTACAGGCCTCAAGATGCATGCTGTCCAATCTTGAGAAAGACGATATATAAAATAAGTGAATTATTAGATTTGCTTCGAGATTCATGTAATGCAAATGTAGAGAAAATCCTAATATATATCCTCAAACCACCACCGTCTCATCAATAATATTTTAAGTCAAATATTGACTTCAAGATGCATGGTACCTATCTCTAGGAAGATCAATATTTTATATTATTTAATGGAAATCATTTGATTTGTCTCAAGATTCATATGATGCAAATCTAGAGAAAATCTAATATATCATTGGAAAACTCAATAGAACCTCATCTTCCATTTCAATTTCATGTACAGAGAAGAAATTGGAAATCGAGAGGATGAGTGCGAGAGATTGTGTGAGACAAAGAGATTGCGAGGTGATGGAGATGAATCAAGGTGATTTGTGTGTTGTAGTGTTGTTGTTTATTCTTGTTTTTTTTATGTGTTGTGTTGTTAGTTGCGGACTGGAGTAGGGGGATTCAAATTAGTGAGGGAGGAGAGACTATGTGGTGGAAGGAAAAGGATGGCGAAGGAATGATCTCCCTTGCCAAGTCTCAAACCAGGGTTGGCTTTTGGAGCCCAACCCCAATTTAAAAAAAAAAATTGGACCGAAGCATAGAGTGTTTCGTCCTGAGGCAGGGAGGAAGGGGACGACCCCCGTTCCCCTTATTTATAAATATATAATAATTATAATAAAATATATATATGTATATATATGGTTTTAAAGATAAGAAAACAATTACATCAAATCCCTAAAAATTAAGGAGATTTTAAAAATTAGTGTTTTGGTTAAATTACTGGAAATTGGGGATTTTTATGAAAATGAGGAATTTGTGAATTTCTCTAAGATTTTTACCTGGTATATTTCTCGGAAAGCATGCTACGATACCCAAGAATATCTGAATAAAGGAAAATTGTTTTATAGTCTAGGCGACAGTAATTTTCGATTTCAAATCACAATTTGAAGTAAAAATTGATGGATATTTGAGGAGTTGATTTAGAGAGATTATGTGGTTTTTGGGTTGAGTAGAACCAATAAATGTGTATAAAAATTGGAAAATTTATATTTAATCCTAGACAATATAATTTTCGATGTCAAACAATAATTTTGAGTCAAAAATAAAAGTCAGGCATAGGCTAATTTATTTTTCAAAACATTAGGTGTTTCGGGACATGATTGGGTCAATTAAATTGCAAATAATTGGATAAATGGTTAAGTTGTTGTGGAGGTTTTCAGGACATATTATTGAATTGTCGAACCGTGATTTGAGCAGCATATGGACTAGTTTACCGACTCAGAGTTAAAGGGAGTTGCGATACCATGTTAGTAAGGTTAATAAAATCTCATAGTAACCTTTACATTATATGATTATAATTTCATATAAACTACAGTGATCATTGATATTGCGTTTTTTGTTGTACATGCATACACGAGTTAAGAGGATAAGACAATTCGAGTCTCCATATAGTGTCTACCTGACTATATTATAAGGTAGAACTATTTAGTGTCTACTTGACTGTGTGTATAGGGTATATTAAGCTACCTGACTATGTATTACAAGGTAGAACTTGTAATGTCTATCTAAATGTGTACAGGGTAGAACTATATTATGGTGGAGGGGTTAGAGTCTCTAATACTTTGCATCCCATATTTATCATGAGATCACGTTAAACCAAATGATACTTTGATAGACTAGAGGAATGAGACTCGATTGGTTATTCTCTCTAAGTATGAGTTCTTATTATTTTTTACTTACCACTTTCGGAGAACGTTATTTGATTGTGGTCAGATAACAAAAATGAAAAATGGATTCATGATTGTATTCAAATTCATTAAATTATATTCTTTGTTCAAATTCCTAGGATTATTATGCATTCGATTATTACAGGTGTACTAGATATTGGGGGATTTATTTATCTGACATTATCAAATTTTTATAATTGGATAATGGCTTATTATAACAGTGACACCGGAAATGGGAAGCTTTCCGACTTTTTGTTAATTGATAGTTACTTTATCTATTTGTATGTATTATTTTTTAATACATTATACTATAAAAATAAGTTTTTGGGTTCGAGTATGATTAGGATCTCATTTGGAATGGCGAGAATGGTCTTAGAAGATGTTGAGATAACTTTGGAATTAAGGTAATAATGGTGTAGGAATTATATCTCTTAAATTAGGATAGAATGAATATATAATTTTGTTAATGCAATATATATTTTTATAGGTGGGTTGTGAGTCCTTCGGCATTTCAACCAAAGCTTAGCATGTTTTGTTGAAGATTTTTGAAAGCTGGGATTTCTAATATAGGCTTAAAAATAGAGGAGATGTTGTCAAAAACATTTTACAAAATTTTGAGGAGAATATAATCAATTAATGTCAATAAAATTTGAATATTATTGAATTCATTTAAACATACATTAAGTTTAATATTCAGTTTAGAAGCCTTAATGATTGATAATATTTTATAGCAGAAGATTACGCGATCTTGTTCTTAATTTTGTATGAGAAGGTGAGGTTAAGGCTGCTAGATTATTAAGGGATTAACGTAATCTAGGTCGATCAGATACTCTAATTAAAAGGGGTCTAACATTCACGTGACATTGATCTTATCTATTGACATGGACTGCACCATTTTAAGTCTAGCATATAGAAGAATCAACGGATATCTCTTTTTATACTAGATTGACAAATTATATCTTGATTACGCACCTTCATATATTATTCACATGGTAACCAATCCCAATCTTTTTAATCTTCTTGTTAAATTCAATGTTTGATTGTGTCAAATTACCATGCTACCAATATTAAAGTCTATGGTAATCTCAAGTCGAAGGACTAAATGATATATTTATCATGAGTAACACTTATGACTTAATTAATGTGTTATGCTCATAGCGGGTCGGTCCAGTACCTTGTTCCCTAACAAGTACTCATGATCCTGACTCATATCCATTTACGTATGATCGTCACATATCCATCAATCAAGATTCACACTAGTATTAATTCTTTATAGTTCCAAGTATAATGAATGATTGGGTACATTTAGGATATTTCAACAAATATCCATGGATCTTATTATAGGGTAAACAAGCAATAACTTATAATAAAACAACAAATGAAAACCTATATTTTATTAAATAAAATTAAAAAATAATATTTAAAAATTAACCTAGGGTACATTCCCCAACATCTTCCACTTACACTAGGGCAAATCATTTATGTATCTAATACCTAATAACCTAATATGACCATCATGTTTCAGTTGTAGAAGTGTTTCGTTAAAGGATCTGCAACATTGTCTTTTGTATGAACTCTACGAATATTCATGTCTCCTCTCTTAATGATTTCTCAAATTAGATGAAAATGTCTAAGTATATGTTTAGATCTGTAGCATGATTTTCGTTCCTTGGCCTCTACAATCACCCCATTGTTGTCACAGTACAAACAAACATTGTTACCCATACTCAAAACCATACTAAGTTCAATGATGAAATTTTTTATCCAAACTGCCTCATTAGCTACATCGGACGCTGAAATATACTGAACTTTTGTTATAGAATATGCCACGTTGTTTTGCTTCGAACTTTTCCAATTCACTACACCGCAACTCAAAGTAAACACATATCATAATTGCGACTCGAAGTCATTTATATCATTTTGAAAATTTGCATCTGTCTAACTATTTAAAACAAGCTCATCATCCAAACTTCCATAGGCCAAGAACACTTCTTTAGTTATTTTCAAGTACTTAAGAATGTTCTTTAATGCTATTCAGTCACTTTCTCTAGGACTAGACTGATGTTTGCTTGTTTCGCTCAAAGCATGTGAGACATCAGATCCAATGCTTAACATGTCATACATTATAAATCTAATAGTTGATGCATATGGAATCTCATTCATGCGTTCTCACTCATCATTTGCTTAAGACATTGATTCTTGATGAGACTAATACCATGAGATGTTAGCAACGACTTTTTAGAGTCTTGCATACTAAACCTATTTAGTACCTTATTAATATAAGTACTCTAACTTATACCAATCAACATTTTATATCTATCCTTATAGATCTTAATTCCAAGGAAGAAGGCTGCATCCCTAACCAAGAATTGAAACTCTACAAGGTTGGGATGTCATTTTCAAAGAGTAATATATCATTTACATACAGTACCAAAAAAAGTAACCACGTTCCCATTGACCTTCTTGTATATATAAGGCTCATCTTTGTTTTTAATGAAACCAAATTCTTTAATTGCTTCATTAAAACAAAGATCAAAACTCATCTTTGAAGCTCACACACCTTTATAGAATTTTCAGGATGAACAAACCCTTCAGAATTTGAATTGTAGATAATTGCCTTCACAGGTTTACTTACCTTAAATAAGAGCAATTCCTACCATGATCCCACTAGCGTGTGCCTACTATGGCCTGTAACCTTAATGCCTTTCGATGGTCGGGTTATTCACCACGAACACCAACTCATGCAACTATGTAAAAAAATTAAAGGTTACAAGCTAACGAGTGTGCATCGTGCATGTGCAAGTGTCTAAGTAAACAAACAAACCAATCCAAACACGAATATCGAGAAAACCATAATTTAAAAACAACACGAGCACAATTTTTAATTTGAAATAAATGAATTATGCAAAGCGTTCCCACAGGTTTAATTACCTAATTGCAAATAAAACAGACTCTAACACATCTTTGACACTCATCGAAAACTTCACCCAATGCCTGTATAAATTTTTTAAAGTCCTCAATGTCCTAACCTAAGTTCATGACTATATGATTGATGTAACATATTTGGATGTAAAATAGATTAAAGATTTTTTATTTAGGAGGATTGTTTAAATGTTTAATTATTATTTTATTTTATTGAATTGAATTGCTTCTAATTTAGAGACTTTGATATGTGTTATTTAATTAATTTTAGTTACTTTGATTGATCTCGTATTTAGAAAGTATTAGTTTAATTTTGTTTATTAAACCAAATTAATATATGATAAGACTTTTTTTAAGGAACTTCCAACATCCCAGTGGAAACGATTCCCACTTACTACTACTACAAAATATTAATAGTATAATAACATTTGAAAATTTATTGTACAAACTGGACATGTGTCAAGGGAACTTTAAAAAAAGTAAACAACATTGGTCGTTTTATCTTTCTCAAGATTCAATAACTACATTGGCTCAGATGGTTAAAGCTTTCCTAGATCACTACATGCCTGCAAGAAAGAGTATTTCCTATAGGAAACAAATAACAGTTGCAAGGATGAAAGATGATGATAATTTATAAGAAATTTTGAGATAGATTTCAAAGATTAATTTTTTCTTGCCCACCACATGGATAATTTTTTCTTGCCCACCACAGGGATATACTAAAAGAACTTTATTAAAATACCTCTATGAATGATTTAATCATTTTGAGTAATAGTTGTTAGAAACTGTATGTGGTGGAACTTTATTCGATGTTACACCAATTTAAGCAAAAGAGGCTACAATAAAATGATTAACCATTCTACCAATAAGGTGAAAAGAATGAGGACATCATAGAAGAAACTTTATGAAATTAATAATAACAGAAGAAGTACTTTTGATGAAAAAGTTGAGTTACCTAGCATGGTCAAGTTGCTTTTAAAAGATAGATCAAACCAAGTAAAACCATGTGGATTCTCTAATAAAGTTGCACATCCTACAGATGCTTGTCCTACTTTAAATGAAGAGGTTAATGCAGTTACGAACCAATCTTCTAGTCTTCTTGGGAATTAATATAATTATAATTGTTACTAGACTAGAATATCATATTCAAATCTTTGCTATGGTCCACAAAATAAAAATATACCACTTATTTCCTAAGAGCACAAATACAATCCACACCAATTTAGCAATATCAACAAATGATTCAACCTATGCAACCAGATTTACAACAAATCTTGCATTATTTTGTCTCTAAGTCATCAAAACTTTAAACAAATTTCGTAGTTTTTGTGAATTCTAACTTTATATTGAGTATTAAAAGTGATATATTTGATAAATATGAATTTATAAGATAAGCAATATTTACGCTACAAAAAATAGCAGATTAGAAATGGAAATTTTCGTTGCTTATTAGCATAAATTCCGTCTCTAATTCAATTATGTAACAGAACAGAGACAAAATCTATTCCGTCTCTAAAATCGTCGTCGCTGATTTAGTCAACAACGAAAATGTGAGACGGATTAGAGACGAAATTTAGAAACGGAATTGAGACGGAACATAAATGCACATTCTTCTAAAGGGTATAATTATAATTGCATTCCGTCTCGATCCATTACTAATCAGAGACGGATCAGAGACATAATTCACTAATTTCATCTCTGATCCGTCTCTGATAAGCAACTGATCAGAGACAGAATTATGATATTCCGTCTCTGATCCGTCTCTGATTAGCATAGGAACGTTCACGAAATGCAATAATTCCGTCTCTGATCCGTTGCTAATTCATGAGTTTCGTCTCTGATCCGTTGCTATTTAGTATCAAAGTTTAGTTTTGCCCAGTTGAGCTCGGCTATTTACTCAGAAATTAGAGACGGAATAGAAATGGAATATCTGAATTCCATTGCTAATCCGTCTCAATTTTTCTTTGTTTAGTTTTCAAAACTAAGCTCAATCCATCTCTAGTTCTCCATAACCTCTAAACCTGAAAATACAACCATAAGACCTACTCCATCGCCTGCACCCCCTCCAACAACTCCTTGGGGGTGCTAACATCCCCCAAAAACGTAGAATCCGACATACATACATCGACAATATATATCAACAAATATTGAAATGAGAGAAAAAAATGTACAATTCGACATTGAAACAAATTTATATATCTATGAAAGCTTGTCAAGTATAATAAATGTTCCAAATTTCTAAGTATTCACAAAAACCACCAATCATATTGTTCAACAACTACCAAAAAAAACTTACAATCCTCTAAATATGGACAAAAAGAAGTATCAATCTAAAAGTCATGTAAACAACTATAGAAATTATCTACAAAAGAAAAATTATTATCTCTCACTTGAAAACCAGATTATGGCAGGTATTGTCACAGGGATATGGGCAATCAGTGGCACTAACTCCTACTCGATCGAAGAACTAGTCACCTACTCATAGGGCCACGCTCTGCAAATATTGCAAAATGGATCAAACTCATGATAAACAAAACGAAACCGCAAACTTAATTCACATGTAGGCTAACATTCCCAAAATGTATTACTAGTGTAAAAGAACCTTCAAAAAATGTGCGTCGTAATTAAAAATGGTGAAAACCAACTCCTCCTCTGACAAGGGATTTTTAAGATCCACTAACTAACAACTCTCTTCAATTGGATATTAGTAAATATAGTAAGCCTTTCAGGAAAGCAGGAAGACAATTCATAGCAAAGAAAAAGAACAAGTGCCTTTAGATTAAGGGGGAAAAATGTACATTGTCTTGAATTATAGGAGAATCATCTGCAAACCACGTGTCTTGTCTCTCGGATTGGCAGTGAGCAAAACATGAATTTATGAACAACTTATTTTTATTGGATTTTGCAACACCCTTAATTGCGTCCAACATTTGGTTCCTGAAGCCTGCTTCATTAGAACAAATGGTAAATCCGCCTGATTTTACAAGAGAAACCTGATCCAATAAAGCTTTAAACAAACAAAGGTTAAGTAATTAATTACCTTGCAAAAACTGGATCGGAGATACTTTGCACCATGCATGATTTAATTTACATTCATGCCAATCATTATTAGGGTCAGCTGCACGAGGAGCTAAACTTTCCTGGAGCTGATGAAAGGGAAAACAAATCAAATGCGTCACCAAATAGTAAAAAAAATATTGCACTACACAATGTGACATGCAAGCATGCTGGCATTAAGCTCAAAAGTATCAAATAAATTACCTGCAATTTAACAACACCCACATATAAATTTCTCATAGTGCGATTACCAGATACATCAATCCTGTAAGTGGAACATCAATATTAAATCAAGAATGCCAAGGGATAGAGCAATGGCCAATTGAATTGATAAAGACCAACAGTAAATGCAATGTACACATGAACAAGAGATATTTACGCATCAAGGAATAGGCCAGCATTACTCAAGCATTTCACTTTAGTAGTGGGACCATTGTTACATAATTCCTTTTCAAATTTTTTGAAGAAATTGGTAGCGCAAAAATTAATATGAACATAATATAAACGAAAAATTCAAATGAGTAGCATATTGTGAGTTACTATCCTAAAATGATTTTAAGTAAAAATATAGCAGCAACCTCATTTTGGCCATCCCCACTGAAGGATGCACCATCGCAATAGCGAAGCTTGACCCTATTCCAATCGTAAAAGTCTGTAAAAAATGAATAACAGTGGCATAAGAGTAAGAAGTACGAGATGATAAAAAAGGGAGAACAAAAGCTAAACAATATGAGAAAAGGAAAATAGACATGTCTAGGTGTTGGCATATGTAGATTGCAATTCTACCAGGGTTTTCCTCAGGTTTGTCACTTAATATTCCCGTGAATGGTATTTGTTTCTCCATAAACTTTGAGGAACCACGACGTGTTGTTTTGTGGTAAACACAATTCCGAATGCTATTGCACCAACCTCCTACCTAACATGAAGACATTTAATATAAGGTCATCAGAGTTGGAGATATATATATATCTGTGATACCCATGAAAACATTGAAAAGTAGATATCGTTTTTAACAGTTGCATGACATAATACAATAACATGAAGCCAATTAAGTTCACAAAACATGAAGAAAATACATATATATATATATATATTTATTTACTTTGAAATGATTCCATCCACTATAGAAATTAACATGTCTAGAACTAGTGTTCCAACAAAGTTTGGTTGAGAAAAATGGTGTAGTATGCGGAAATGATGAAAGTATAGAAATAGTTTAATGATAGTTAATTTGGAAGTTGTGACACTCTCACCTCCAATTGGATGAGCCAACTGTTAGCCTGAGACCCAAATCCAAGGTACAATTGGTAATCGGGAAGTGTCCCATCCAAACAAACTACATACACAAGAAGAATAACATATTTCAGTGATTAGTAAGAATTGAAAAAACTTAAAAGTATGAAAATGAAATGAAGTGATGGATGGATGGATGGGAATTAATACCAGCTCCTTTAGCATCGGCTCATTTGATGAGAGTGAGAGGCACCATGAACAGAGGATTGGGGGAGGAGAGTCCATAATTAGTCTCCACTACATGATGATCTACATATAAGACCTTCTCCTTCTCAGCTTCCCCAAAACCCGCTTGTACCATAAGAGTAAGAAGTGCGAGATGAATAGCAATGGCTAAGCATCTAAGGCTACTTCCGAGACTTACCACAAATCTCAAAACTCATACACTGCAACCTCAAAGGAACACTAGCAATCTTCTACACAAAGCATCCTATGAAATTCCTGTCGCAAAGAAACTTATAAATTCAACTTCAAAATAATGACACCCGAAATAAGAGATCTCAATCTCATCATGAAGTTTTTCATGCAGCAACTAAACCGATCCGTGATGCAATGTTGGACTATATCTACAAAATTTATGCAACTAAACATCCAAGTGAAAACATTTAGTCAATCCAATCAAACACAAAGTCAGAATCGATGAAATTATCTCGCGGACTTAAAGCGAAAACCATAAACTCCATTTCCTGACTCCTGAACCCATCTTTCATCTCCAAATAGGCATCTAGTGTAACAATTTCCAATTCCACAACCAATTCCACCACAATTTCCAAACTTTCAACTGCCAAACTCATCATCATACATTCAATTTAATAGAAAACAAAGCCATTGACAAACAAAGCAGGAATTCAAATAGAACCCTAAATAACAAACAATCAGATTGATCGGCTCCAAACCCACCAAATCAAGTTTAGAATGATCGAATCGCAAAACAAATTGAACCGAAATTAAAAACAAAAAAGCGAATTCGAAATTAGGGTGCGACGAATAGTGGCGACGGTTTGAGTTGTGGCGAACAACAGTGACGGCTTAAGGCCTCGGAGGCTCCAATCTTCGGCAGTCAGCGACGGCAGAGCCGACGGCCTCGTCGCAGCCACAATTGCAACGACGGTAGAGATTTAGGGTTTGGGAGAGAGATTTCGGTGAGAGAGAGCAAGCTGGGAAACGTCGGTAACTGATCGGTGAGGGAGAAAGAGAACAAAGAGCGGTGAGAGAGAGAGAGAGAGAGCAGGGAGCGGTGAGCACAAAGAGTGTAGAGAGCAGAGATTGGTGAGAGAGAGAGCATAGAGCTGTGAGCGGAGATGACCGATGAGAGAGCGGTGACAGGTAAGAGCAGAGGGCGGTGAGCGGTGACCGGAGAAAGAGCAGAGAGCGGTGAGCAGGCGATGAGATGTGAGGAACAGAGAGCAGAGCTCCAGTAGAGAGAAAGAGAGTTTAGAGAGAGATTTGTGATTTGCTTTTTGTCGATCCACTTCTTGAGGGCCCAGATCAAAGCATGCACGAATCTCGATATTTGATGAACGGTTATAAAAAAAGAAAGTTTTGGTGGGACTATTTGCGCCATTTTTCTGAGACAGAATTTAATTCCGTCTCTATTTCCGTCTCTATTTCCGTCTCTGAATTATTCCGTCCCAATTCCATCTCAAACCATTTTTTCTTAGCAACATAACTAATTTTCGTTGCTAATTCCGTTTCTAAAAAACCTTTTTTTTGTAGTGTTACTTTCCAATGAATCTAGAGCGATGTGAGTTTATACTATAAATTGTTGGCTAAATCGGTAATAGAGAGTAGAAACTTAATTAAAAATCAAGTATAACAATTTAGTAGCGAATCGACCCTATAACCAAGATTCGCTGGTTAAATTGATGAGACATAAACTTATTTTTATTTAGTTTCAAATCGCCAATGAATCTGCTTAAAACCTTGATTTGCTGGGCATGAATCAAAGTTTTTAAAATAAAACTCCAATTTGCCACACCATAACTCATTTCACACACCAATTATTGCACCCACTTGATTTAAAGACAAAGTTTCTTACTACATTCAACCTTCCTAAGCTAGACTTTGTTGTATTCAAGTAATTCCCACCTTTATCTTGTTTCCTTCAAACTTAAAGAGGGTCGAGTTTGAGAATGTAGAGCCATACTAGAGTTTAAGCAAGGGAATTTCTAGTAGAAGCTTTGAAAAGAAATTTAGAGGAGTTGAAGAGCTTATAACTTGAAAGATTCACTCTCAAAAAGGTAATCACGGACTAACCTTAGCTTTTTAAATTGAAAATTTCTTGTTTTTAAAGAATTTTTTGAAATTTTTGATAAAGAATTTATTTTGAAAATCTTTCATTAGAATTCATTTTACTATTGATAAATGATTTTGTTAATTTTAATTAATGGAAATAATGAATATGATGATTCTTACTTTACAATTTTTTTTTGATATTTTCATATTTACAAATTAAAAGATTTATTTATGCAATTGATTTGAATTTACGTTTTAAATGAGTTTGGGGGTGTTATTTGTTTTAGAAACACTGGAACTTATTCAACCTTAGTATTTATTGATGATGATGCTTGGTGATTGTTTTTTCATGATTTCTTCGTTTATGAAAAATTTAGTCATATGATAATATCTTTATAAATTATTTTATTTTATATAGTTTGTTTATGCTTCACAAGATATATTGGTTTTGTTGAAACCCAACTTGATTTTTAAACCTTTATGACAAGGTTTGAAATGATTTAAGGGTATTTAGGTGAAGTGAAGTATAAAGAAGAAAAGTATAGATTATTCGAGAGGTAGAATCTATTTATTCATTAATTATAGAAATTGAGATTTTCAAAATTTTTATGAAGATACAGGTAATATTTCTTCATTCTATTTTATTTAGTTGGGAAAATATGAATGACATAATTTGGATGTAAATAGATGTGATTTTTTTTATTAACCATGAAAATAAAAATTTTCGGATAGAAAGAAATTACTATACCCTTTTTTGATATACCTAGTTTGTATATGCAGTAGAAGAGTTTAAAAGGATTGATTACATTGTGTTACACATGAAAATTGTAGCATCCCTTAAACAGATTAGGGGATATTACAAAACCCACTTAAATAGAGCCAACAACCTCTCCTCTTACACCTAAGAAACAACACTGGATATCGAATATCGATATAAAACAAATAATAAACGCATCGAAAATTTAAAACTTTTTCAATAATTAAAACATGATATACAGTATAAAATTAAACTGGAATAAACCTCGATTATACAAATTCCCCATCCCGTGTGATATTATAAAATTGTCTTATACAAATTGTTCAATACAAATATATATGACAAAGGATGACTCGTTAAATCAAAGAGAAGTTCTAAACTCCTATATCTTCTCTATCACGTAGTAGTAACGCTCGTTGGTTTTCCTGAAATATTAATTTGGGGTAAGCTCTCCAACTTGCTTAGTAAGGATTCACATTGCCATAAAAATCGATATAATAATCAAGAACATTATGCAATAATAATATGCACTAATGTTGACTAACAAAATCAAGGAAAGAACATAATTCAATATCTAATAGATGCAAAGAAAATAATCATGGACTATTACACTTTGCTCCCCATTTTATTTCTAAAACTAGTGTCGATTACCTACCAGTTACATTCATGCGAATGTCAGACAAAAATATTGGCTAATATGATGTTTAGCCAATTCATTAATGCCTAATGGTTCTATCCGAAACCCTCTAGTGAATATGTAACCCACACAACCTATCTAACTAAGTACGAGTTACGTATAGATCGGAAGATCAACCCCTCATCCTATACAACCTGGTCTCAGTTCTTAGGAGTTACTTTTGTGGATTAGAACATGTATTATTTTTCTATCCATTAAAAAACATCAGAGTGTTCATAGCCATGCAATATTGATAAATAACCCAATCTATACTAACATCGAGTTAACTCTTTGTTATCAATTTTCTTAACTTTTTGATTATCTCACGCTTTGTCGGTGTTCCTCAACCTATCATACATCATTTTTAATCAATATAGGTCTCTCACTCTATGTTTAGAACCCCTAAGTCAATCCTTAATATCTAAGGAAATTTTACCTAAAATACAGCATAGCTACTATTTTAGAGGTGGGAGTGCCCTCCCTTATTAGGTGGGGTATGTTCCACCTACCGGGTCCATCCTAATTAAGGAAGGGAGCGCGCTACTGTACTAGGTGGTGCATGTTCCATCATAGGCTGTCTCGATATAAAATAGGGCAGCAGCCAATATTTTATCAGAAAATTAACCAAATCACAGTAAAAACTCCTAAAATTCATCAGGGATGACCTTTAATGTGGTTACAAACCATTTCCAACCATAAACAACCAAGATTCTCAATGATTTAATCATCACCCTCAAATTGAAATTCAACAAAGCCATAAACTAATCTGACAAAAATGATGATCTCTAAGTTTATAGTTGATAATGTTATTCAATTCACGTTGACTCGGCTCGCTAAATCATCTATAATGATCCGAATCAACCTCAAACCCTCCTCTCACTATTTTTCGATTGTTACAAATGAGATAATGATGAATTTTAATTTTAATATATGGATTTTCCTCAAGATATGGGTCGCATTATCTCAAGACTAATATAGTGATTGATAAGTTAAAGTGACATTTTCTAATGTGAGACACATTTTGACAATTCAAGCACTTACGATAATCTCTAGGTTGATCAAACGATCCATATAATTTAAAGCAAACTTTTTAACTTTATTATATACAATAATGTATATCAATATATAAATAACTATATCATGTACATTTTCTCGCCAATATATTCACAGAACATGCCTATAAGTATTTTCGGGCGTGCACATTCATTTCATGGCCACCTCGTCGCCTTTGGTGTACCAGCTATTTATTGTTTATCTACATATTTTTTTGATTATAGGTTTCTATTAATCTCTTATAAATCCTACAACCAATAAAACTCATTATGCATTCTAAACAAACACAATCCATCATGCAATTACACGTACATGCTAATCGAGGTACATCATACCTAACCGCGAGTCTCACTCGGGTTAATTAGGACATAAATTAATAGTAATCACTAGCTTAACGTAATAAGTCATTACAGTCTCCCCCATTTAAAGAAATTTCTTTCTCAAAATTCATGTAAATCTGAAATTACCTATAGTTTCGAAGTGAAATTGAAACTGTTCTTTCAAATAGGATTCCCGCTTCCAGGTTAGTTCTTCATCTTTGTAAAATTGCTATATCATCTTAATCAAAGGAATCTCTTTAGTTCCTAGCCTCTAAATCTTATGATCTAGTTTCTGAATAAACTGCTTGTAAGATAAGCCTTCTTGAAGATCAAATTCATTCCAATAAATCTTTGGAAAGATATGATTCTCCGTCTTATGAAACATTAACACATATAAGACATTATGAACTTCGACTAGCTAAGGAGGAAATTATAACCTATAAGCTACATGACCAATCCTTTCCTATACTTTGAACTGCTAAATACATGTTAAAGTTAGCTTACTTCACAATTTAAACCTATACAATCCTTTCATAGGTGAGACTTTTAAGAGAACAATTTTTTTTTGAAAATTCCAATGACCTATGCTATTTTTTGCTGTATCTGTTTTTTTAGGTGTGTAATAGTCAAATGCTGGCGAGTTTGCTACATCCCCTCTGTGTAGTTCTGAATCAATTCTGACTTCAACAAGCCCTTATTTCAAACTTTGTTAAACACTCCGGTGAATGAAAAGGTGTACCATACAAAGCTTAAATGAAGGATTTCAATACTACCTTGGCAGCTATTACTACTAAAGTAATAACACAAAGGAATGTATCTCTTCTAGTTACCACTGAAATCTAAGACATAAGCCTGAAGTATATCATCTAGCACCAAGATCAACCACTTAGGCTGCTCATCAATCTGCCAATAGTATACCATACTAAGGTTAAGAACAGTTTCTAGCTATTTCAGCAATTCACTCTATAATTTGGACATGAATCTGGGATCTCTCTAAAAAATAAAAGACAATTTAACTCCATGAAATCTCATATCTCACGTATGTACACCTTACATAATTGGTCAATAGGATCTTGCATGGAAACAGGCAAGAAATGTGCATCCTTCGTCAACCTATCAAGTACATCCCATACTATATCATGCTTTCACTGACTCACAACTAGACCGAAAACAAAATCCACTGATCTATGTTCTCATTTCCACTCAGGAATAGGGAGAAAATGCAATAACCCTCAAGGTTTCCTATGCTCAACCTTAAATTGCTGACATATCTCATATCTCTCTACAAACTCAACAACATCATTTTTCATCTCACGCCACCAATAAACTTGCCTCATGTCGCGGTACATTTAATTGTTACCTAAATGAATATAATAAAGAGAACAATGAGATTTCCATAGCAACTACTACCTTAGCGGATCCTGAGCTAGAATAAAAAATCTATCCATAAACTGTAATACACCATCATCGAAAATAGACCAATCATAATGATCTACACTAGTCGTCAACTGATAATGCACTATATAATCCTGATTACCTTTTTGACAACCCATCACCACTTAATCATTTCTAATTCAGTTCCAGTGTAAAATCAAAAAATCTGATTAGTAGCTCTAAAATTAGCTGTCTCAGTTGATGATATGTCATATAGACTTACATAAATCATCATCATAGTCACTTACTCACGATGTCTAAACAGAGAAGCTCTAGTAGTACATACATTTTTCTGAATATATCTAAGTTTTAATTACATAATGACAATCTGTTCACACCTTTCTATGTAGTTCTAAATTACTCTCACTCAAATTAACTCAAAGACTGTCGATGAAGTAAAGCATACAAATTTTTTTATAAGGTGAACAACTCAGCTTCATATTTAGTTCAGTAAAAATCAATATAAGCAAACTCACACAGGAAACAATTTCTTCCGGTTTTCAACATCTTCCAAGTCATTTGCTCAAAAACTATATTCTCCGGAACTAAAATATGCTACAGATATATTGTGTTAAGATCGAGAAAGGTCCCTCCCAATTCTTATTTATATCTTTTCCCTTCTTGAAAGCAAACTTCCGATTCCTTACCGAAGTATCAATCCTATTTCTCCATCATTCTCAACTTTTTCTACCAACATATATCTCATTTATTCTTCCTTAAGAGTTTAAATACTGGCAAATAAATTTCATACTTTATCAGTCCTACAATTACATCATCAACAACCTTTAGTTGTCAATATAACCAAGGTTAAGCCATCATCAATTTTTGAGCATGAATTGTCATTAATATAAGGTAAGAATAATATAACTCTCTCGGTTAATAACACTCATCCTCTACCTACTGATATATCTCATTTTTTAGCATGATTTTGGATTTTGCTTGAATGAATTTTTTAAAGAAATCATTGGTATTCTCACAACATTCTCACCATACCTTTTTGTTTCAAGTTCCAAACATTTTCCTTACATGCTCAATATTTTGATATGAGATTATCCTTATCAAATGTCAATAACCAGTAGTCAACCTGGACCTACTAGATAATCTCAATCAATTTCTTCTAATAATGAATCACTCACTCAACTGCCATTAGTTTAGCTCCAATTTGAGCTCTAAAGAACAAATTTGCAGTTATTGATTCAAACAATTCATCAGTTTATATGCCTGCGTAGGAATTCTATAGGTCACCAGTAAAATCTCACTCAAAAGATATTACTATGTAGCTTATATAATAACTACAGACTCAGTCCTTTTTCTATTCAAAGCATTGTTAGCACAATCACCTTGATGAGTGATGTTTCATGGTGAATTCCTAACATTTAAAAGTTTCAAGGTATCTATCTTACATTTTATTTCTATTACTCTAAAAATTCCATAATTAAAAATTCCACAGTTTGAAACATTCTATTTCAACCTTAAACCAATCTACTGGATTTGTATTTCTGGGTTGTCTTTTCATGATTCTTAAAAGATTCACAATGATCTCAAATAATGATTAAAAGACTCTTAACAACCTTTTCTCTTATTTACGAGTGATGCCTTTCCATATTTGGTACAAATACCAAAATAGACATTTCGAGATTATCAATCTCTAATAGTTCCTTTCATAGTTCTTGAACTATATATTTAGCTAGAAGTATAAGCTACAATTTTTCGTTATTGTGTCAACACACAACCTTACCTTAGTAAGAAGTCTTAGGATAAACCTCTAACCTCTTACCAATTTAGGTATCATCAAGCAAGCATTTTAATCAAACTATACTTCCATTTTCATCTAATGCATCCTCGTATTTGATTTCAATTTATAACAATTCCCATACTTGAGTTAACTGAATGAATTACACAACAATATCATAGATCCTTAGATAAATTATTTCTAATATTTAATTATTTCAAGCTTTCTTCCCTATTTTACCTCTTGATTGAATATATGGCAATCTCATATTTTCTTAATCACAGTTAAATCCTCTGATTTACTATTAATATTTAACACTCATACAATTTAATTATCCTTTGAAACTTTGTACTGACACTTGTAAAATCTGGTCTGAACAAATTTTCCATCACAATTTACAATTCTATAAATTAATGTTTGTTCATCTTGTGAGTCTTCAAAGATTCCATTCTTGTTATTATTAATCACACAATAACAACTTATTTAAAATATAGTTTCCAAAACTCAACACCCTTTATTTATAAACATGGCATGAGTTATAGTAAGTTTTAGTGGTTTCATCCATCCATTTTAAATGATTTAGCAATCGCCTGCAATCATCTTTAAATATATTCTAAATTTTGACCATATCACTATGGCAACCAAATTTTAACTATCTCATGAGAACAACTAATTTTACCTTATTATCAGAATGATTTGTCAATCTTGAGCAATGAATACTCATTTCCATTACTACATATTATTCTTTTGATTCCTCGAATCCTCAGATTTATTGACCAATCATTTTACTCAATTTAGATTATACCAGTCTTATAGATTAGACTAGGATATCTTACTAACTCATTACTATGTTCTAGATTAAGCCATCTTTTATCTTTACTAGCTTAAATTCTTATTTTGTATTTCATTACCCGAAAACCTACTTGTCATTCTAATATCGATTCATACTATCACTGATTTTGTTCCTTCATAACAACTCATGAAATATACTTAGCTAACCTCAATTCCGCTTTTATCATTAACCACTAATTTAATTACTGAATAACTTTCATTATTTCATAACTAGTCTCAATACTAGTAATACATCTCTTCTTAAAGTGGTCCACCATCTTTAAGTTTCACCCTAAATCATTTGGTATTTCGTTGTTTCAAAATTGTCTTTTTCCTAACACATAATTCAAGGTCTTGATCCAATAGATACTTCTCCACTAACTATTATTTATCTAATAATATCAGTGTTAACAAAGAATGTTGACAATAGTTAATAGGAGAAGAATTTAGTTTCAACTTTGTAAAATTTTCTTATGTCGTTCCTTTTAAACTTCCTCGAGGTTAAAAGTCTCTTAATCCCTTACCTCCAATACTTTCTCATATCGGGAGAAAGTGATGGACTTTAACCATCTTATCATCATTGAGGAAGGACATAACTCTTATATCTACCATGTAGATCTAGTATAACACAACAAATGAAATATCTCAGTCTCTTATCTTTTGGTTATCCCTCGAAATAAAAATAAAAACTATTAATCAAACCCTAAGATCATTTATAACTTTAGATGACTCTCAATGTCAATAAAATTAGGTTTCAGTACAACAAATTATGTTATTATTCGCTTAATAAACAATTCAAAAATGAACATAAAATCTGAGCCTTGTCCATGATACCAAACTGCATCAACATTACCACTTAACACCAAAGTGATAAACCTTAGGTTCTAATACCAAACTGTATCAGAGCTAATGTTCTTAGACTCTGAAGTAAGCTTTAGCCAGTCTCGATACTAAACTACATCAAAGTTATTAAATATAACATAGCCCTTGAACCTAAACTCCAATACTAAGCTGTAGCATCCCTTAACCTGATTAGCGTCATACTTGGCTTGAAACCCTAATTAAGCCCTAATTACCTAGCCAGATTTAACTATAGCCAACAGTCTCTCCTTTCACACCATTGTATATCGAATATCAATATAAAATAAATAATAAATGCAACAAAATTTTTAAACTTTTTCGATAATCAAAACACGATATACAACATCGAATTAATCTAAAATAAACCTCGATTATACAAATTCACCGTCCCTTGTGCTATTACAAAACTGTAATTCAACACAAATATAAAAGACAAGGGAACACTCATTACATCAAAAAGAAGATCAAAAATCTTATATCTTCTCTATCGCATAGTCGTAGCTCTCGTCAGTTTTCCTAAAATATTAATTTGGGGTAACTGCTCCAACTTGCTCAGTAAGTAGGGATTCACATAGCCATGAACATTTAATATAATAATCAAGAACATTATGCAATAACAATATGCAGTAATGTTTACTAACAAGAATATGGAAACCATTTAATTGAATAGGTAACAAATGCAAAGCAAATTATTATGGAGTATTACACTGTGATCTCCATTTTATTTATAAAACTATGGTCTATTACCAACCAGCGCCATTAATGCGATTGCTAGACTAATATATAGGCCGATACGATATCTTGCCAAACCAGTAATTCCAATGGTTCTATTTGAAAACCACTAGTTAATATGTAACCAACGTAACCTATCTAACTAAATAAGATTAATGAATAAATAAGGAGATCAACCTCGCACCCTATACAACCTAGTCTTAGTTCTCAAGAGTTACTCTCGTGGATCACATCATACACCATTTTTTGTTCATAAAAAAAAATTATAGTGTACATAGCTCTTAATTCAGTCCATAAAATACATGAACTACACACACTAAAATAGCAAGTCAATATTGATAAATAATTGAATTCGTACTTACCTCGAGTTAAGTTTCTGTTACCACAATTCCTAAGTTTTTGGTTATCTTACTCTTTCTCGATATTCCTTAACCTATTACACACAAGATTTGTAATTAATATAGGTCTATTACCCTATGTCTATAACCCTAAGTCAGTCCTTAGGACCTCTAAAAATTCTACATAAAATATAGCACAGTTGTTATTTCTAAAGGTGGGAGCGCCCCATTAGTAGGTGGGGTGTGCATTACAAAATGAGGTTCATCCCAATTGATGAAGGGGGCGCGCTCCTCTGCTAGGTGGAGCACGCTCCAACGTGTGTTATCTCAACAGAACAAAGGGCGGTAGCGATTATTCTATCACCAATTCTATCAAATCACAATGGAAACTCTTAAAATTCATCAAAAGAACCTCTAAAGAGGTTACAAACCATTTCCAATCATAAACAACCACAATTCACAGATATTTAATCATCACCCTCAAATTGAACTTCAACAAAAACATAAACTAATCAAATCAAAATGATGATCTTTTAGTTTGTAGTTGATTATGCTCTTCAATTCACATTGATTCAGCTCCTTGAGTCATATTTTTCAATCAAAATCAACCTTAAACCCTCCTCTCGCTGTTTGTCGATTGTTTAAATGAGATAACGATGAATTTTAGTATATATATATATATATATATATATAGATTTTTCTTGAGATACAAATCACGTTATCTCGAGATTGATCTAGCAATTGATATGTTAAAGTGACACTCTCTAACGTGACATGTATTTTGACACATCGAAGAAATTATCTTCATCTCAAGGTTGATCAAACGACCCATATAATTTAAACGAAACTTTTGACTTTAAAGTATTTATTTTTATATCCAATATATGAAAATATACGTATCTCATGTATTTTCTAGCCGATAAATTCATCGAACATGCCAAAAAATATTTTCGGGTGTGCACATTCATTTAATGGCCACCTCGTCGCACTTGGTGTATCGGCTATTTATTGTTAATTTACATGTTTTCAAATTATAGATTTGTATTAATCTCCCATTAACCCCACAACCTATGAAATTTACTACACATTCCAAACAAACACAATCCATCATGCAATCACACAAATATGCTAATTGAGGTATGCCGGACCAAACCACGGGCCTAACTCAGGTTAATAAGGATTTAGATCAACACTAATCACCAGCTTAAAGTAATAGGTCGCTACAAAAATGGGTAGAAGATTGAAATAAAAGTGCAAGAGAAACAAAATAGATTTCTAAGAACCTTGTTATACGAAGATTATTGGTCAAATATATATATATATATATATAAAGAATTTAGGCCATAATTAAAGGAGGAAATAGAAAATTATCAAAGAAATGTTTACTTAGTTGAAAAAAATACTTAAATGAAGTAGGGAATCTAGTTATGGGAAAAATGTAAAAAAAAAACCCTATAAAAAGAATGACACTATCCAAAGGAAATGGAGTAGGAAACCGTAGGAATAAAAAGAAAAAAAATATATATATATATATATACATATATAAATGGAAGAATGTTAATAAAAGACTTTTGAAATAAAAACTTATCTCAAGTGCTTATGACTAAGTTGAGTGAAGTATATTTTTTCCTACATTCCAATAATTCATCATGATAATGTTATTTATTGGTGTCTTAAAAAATCCCTATCGACTTTGATTGTAGTGGTATTTTTAAATATTATCTGAAACTCAAATTGATTTAGGGATTGCTATATATTGAGATTCTATATTAGTCATCATAAGATTGATGATTGTCAATGGTGATTGAGAACACTTATATAGTGGCATGACCTTAGTATTGATTATACTTTAAGTTTTTAGGTGTACTGTATAACGAGGGATGAGTTCTCTTTGAAGTAGGTATTCTTTAAATCTTTCTATTCTTTCATAATTTTAATTAACATGTAGGTAATATGTTTTTATTTAATGATCGCTTCTATTAAAACATAAGAGTAAGTAATTATAAAATCTCAATATGGAATGAAAATAGAATATAATTAAGAAAATTCATTTGCTCAAGACACAAAGTGCTAACTTTAAAGGTATTAGATAAATCAATAATTAGATAGTGTTTTATAGTATATTTTAAGGTGATTTTAGATGTAAAATGTTATATTAAATTGGTTTTTCTTTTTTTTATTTCAAGTAATATTAAGGTTATATAAAGAAATGTTAGAAAAAAGGAAGAAAAGTAAATAATCCAATCAATTGGAAAAAACATTTATAGAATCATTAATGAATCAGGAAATACACTAAGAATCACTACCCACATAAGTGAACCACGAAGCCATTTCCATCGATTTTCCTAGTAATTTAGTTAAGAAAGGATTTGGTCAAGATTTGCTGATGTTGGCGACGAGAATTTTGGATTAAAATAAGCAATTTAAGTTTGATTGCGATATGTGCTACTTCGGATATTATATGTACAAACCTAAGGCTTCAGAATTAATTGCCCTTGACTGCCTTGGAACCTTGTGAAATATTATATAGCCATTGATTGCTCTTGGAGCCATATTAAATGTTTTCAATTAAGTATATTTTAGATTTATTGTTTTTTCTTTCGAAAGACTCATTGGAGATTTAAGTATTCAATTAGAGGTATTTTTTCATTAATGTATTTTATTTATTTTATTGTAATGTTTATTTTGAATGTGTTAGTAGTTTATTTATCTAAATAAAATTTGAATATGAACTTAAACCATTTTGCGATGTAGTTATAATGAAGAAGAATTTGTGTTTAGAGATTTAAACTTAATCATATACATCAATTTACTGTTTCAATAGATGTCTTTTTGCATATTAGAATCAAGAAACTTTGTATTGCATGGATAGTCTAGAATGTATATCATGATATTTAGATTTTAAATCTAATATAAAGTATTAACTAGGATTACTTTAAAAAGTTTTTTACCATTTAGATGTCTTAGGTAAATTTTGTTTTAAGTTTAATATTAATACAGCTAAATTCAATAATATTTTTTTGTTTCTATTAGTTGTCTTTGACCATTCAAAGAAATAATGTGATAAGATTAGAATGACTTTCCATTGATAAAAGGAAACTGAGGGTTTGGTAAAGGCAATCAATCTTGCTTACGATTTAGGTTAATGAGTTAAGAATACTTTATAAGATGATGATAAATTATGACTATACCTTAATTAATATGTTCAGATTCAAAATGGTGTACGTTTCATTGTTTTTGATATTTATTAAGATGTTTATTTTGTATTGATTTGTTTGATTTGAAGTTAAAATATTTAGTATTAGTGAATATGAATCGTGTTAGTTTAATTAGTTGCTTTAATAGCTTTAGTTTGATTAGATAATTTTGATTTCTATTTTAGTTAAGTTAAAGTAAAATACTAAAAACCATTGAAAAAACTCATTTTGTTAGGAATTTTGAAAAATCCATTAGAAGACGATCCCTACTACCACTGCTACAAGTAATAACAAATATACGAGAAACTTATTATGCATTGTCGACAAGTGTCAGTTGTTAATTTAATAAGTTGTAAGCTAAAAAATCAATAATTAGACATTTTATAGTTCATTTTAGAATGACTTTATATATGTAAACTATATTACATGATGTTTTCTCTGATTTTTTATTTTTTTGGTAATAAATTGAAAATATGAAGAAATGTAGGAAAAAGGTAAAATTATGAAAGAATTAATCCAGTGGAAGAAGTATACAAAGATTTATCACTTAGTAGTTAAAGAAGAACTGGAAATGAACTATCAATTTTTAGTGATACTTTGAGATCGTAAATCATTGGCTAAAATTATGGACATAAGAAAAGACCACTGAACTCTAAATTCTTGATTTAGCTAGTGGTTCCTGACTCATCCAAATCGTTATGAATCGCTTAGCCAGATCATAAGAATTTTTGATTAGTACCAATTGTTTGAATTGTTCTGTGACGTTTATTATTTCGAATACCATAAATAAGAACCCTTGTTTCCAAACCAATTGCCTTTGGTCGTAATTTGAATCCCTAAAAGTATTGGTTGTTCTTAGAGCCATAATCTACTTATTTTACATTCATTGTCTATAATTTTAAAGATTCAAGTATTTTAATTCGGAGATATTTTCAATTATGTATTTTATTTATATTATTGGAATGTTATTTCTGATTACGAATGAGTAGTTTGTTTGATCTAAACAAAGCCAGAATGTGAACTAGATCCGTTTTGCAATATAGTTACGATGATATGAATATGTGCTCAATCCTTTAAACTGATTGTATTTTTATTTCACTAATTTCATAGGTAAATATATTCTTATTATATATTTACTTTAATCATAGGTCTATGTATTATATGCATAGTTGAAAATATGTATGTGATATATAGTTTCATTATCTATTTGAAGTAGTAACTAGGATTGTTTGAAATGAAAACACCGTTTAAATATCTTAGGTGCATTTGAGATCTAAATCTAGTATTGAAATGATTTTCTAATGACGTTAGATTTAGTTGTTCAAAGTTCTCATAAATTTTAATGCAATTCTATTGTGTGAAGTTAATGTCTCTGTGTGAATAAATGGATAAGCTCAATAGAATTAGAACATGGCTTTTCAACTGGTATAAGGAGAACTAATGGATGGTTAAAGCCTTTTACTTAATTATAATCAGATTTTAATGACTTATCTTACTTTACAAAGTACGATCATAACTATATGAATTGGATTTACATGTTTGGAATTCAAAACGAGTTTATGTTTCATTGTTTTGGATATTAATTTATTATTGAATTTAATCTATTTGATTGATTGCGACTCTAGATTGTGTTTGTTAATTAAAATAATATAGTTAGTTAAGTATTATTATGTTATAGTTAGTTATTAGTTAGTTTAACTTTTTATTAATTAAAGAAAATAATAAAAACTTAAAAGTCTTTTTCTTAGAGAGATTTGATAAATCCATGTGGAGACGATTCCCACTTCTCGATGCCACATAATAATTTATGTATAATATAAAAGGGAAAATTATAATAGAAGTCCGACACGAGTAAATTTCATGGCGCTGTTGTCGCGGATTTCAACACATTTTCTTAGGAGTTTTAGACATTGTATGATCTATCCACTTCACCGTTCTAATTTTATAAGATCTTTATTTTTGTTGATCATGAGGTAAATAGGACACTTAATAGTAATTAAAAACGACAACAACGTTGAGGACACCAACCTACCTCAATGATAGCCAATAATAACTTTAATCTTCATAATAATAATAATGATAATAGTGAACTTACTTTTAGGCAAGCTAATCAAAATATCTTGGCTTATGAACCAATGTGTATTGCCTATATAGTGGAATTTCCCAAATTTGAATGTAGATATGGATTCATTAGTGCTCTACCTAACTTCTATGGTAAGGACAATGAAGACCCACAAAGATTTATATGAGGGTATCAACACAAAGTCAATGGGATGAAACTAGAAGACTGCACGTTAAAACAAGTCAAACTTAAAGCTTTTCCTTTTTTATTGAAAAATCAAGTGCAAGATTGGTTTTTTATCATCCTCATAATTCAATAACCACATGGTCTCAAATGTTAGAAGCTTTTACTTATAGAAGGCAAATCACAGTCGTAAAAATGAGAGACGATAATGACTTTAATGAATTTTAGGATAAATTTCAAAGATTAATTTCATCTTGTCCACAACGTGAATACACTAAGAGTTTTTTATTAGAATAATTCTATGAATGACTAAATCATTTTGAAGAAAGGCTATTAGATACCATATGTGGTGGATCATTATTCGATGTTACATCAACATTCACAAAATAAGCTATTAATAATATTGCTAAACATTCTAAACAATATGATGAAAAGACCGATACATCAAGAAATAAACTTTATGAGTTTAATAATAAAACAAGTAAAAAATTTGACGAAAAGAATGAACAATTATCTAGCATGGTTAAGCTATTATTAAAAGATATATCAAATCAAGATAAACCATTTAGATTTTTTATTGAAGTTATACATCTTATAGATGAGTGTCTTACTTTATAAGAAGAAAACAATGAAGAAGTCAATGTAGTTATAAACCAATATTCGAGTCTGCCTAGAAATCGATAAAATAACAACTATTATTACAATGGAAAACCAAAATTAAATCTTTGCTATGGTACGTAAAATTAAAGCTTTACTACATATACATTGAGAGCACTTACACAACCTACAAAAATGAAACAACCTCAACAAACTATTCAACTTATACAACCTAATTGAAAACGAATGTTACACAACATTATGACTCAAAGTCACCAAAACTTTATGCAAATTTCTCAAAACCAAAATAAAACTAGTACGTTTATTAACGAGCTGAAAAGTCAATTAAGTCAAATGACTTTACGAATAAACGAGTTAAGCAATAAAAGTAAAGCAACTACTCAAACTACGAATGCTACTAATTAAGTACAAATTAATGCTTTATTTTGTGAAAAGAAAAAATAAATGAATACGTAACAAAAGATACCAAAAAGAGGTAAAAAAAATAAAATAACTGAGAAAATAGAACAAGATGAAGAGGAGATAATGACAAATTTCGTTTCCACTAGGAAATGGATGGTCGAGCAACTAAAATATACACATTTTTTGAAAGACGATGTTCTTGGCAATTAGCCATATAAGAGCCTATGAAAAATCTTTACAAAACTTTAAATTTGTTAACCAAGACAAAGTGAACAATATTGACAAGTCAAATGAAGACAAGTCTTCTTTAGGTTATTGTCCCTAACATTTGCTAAAGAAGAAATATACGAGTCAATTTGGAAAATAATTGAAAAATGTAAACTTCGATTAAATGATTTCATCTTTAACGAGAATTCATGATAAATGCTCCAATTAAGAAATGATTGTTATATCTATCAGCATAGGCAATTCTTCTATTGAATTTGCTACGTGTGATGTTGGGGAATCAATTAATATTGTGTCACTTAAACTTTACGAATCATTGAAAATAGGGTAATTAATAAATACACGTAGAAGCCTTACTTAAGAAAATAACACCATCATCAAATTGTAATAATTATTATAAGACATTTTAGTACAAGTACCTAATTTAGTATTTCCAACTGATTTATATGTCATGATAATAGGAGATTCCACATCACCCAATCTTTTACCTATACTTTTAGTTAGACCATTTTTAAAGATAGCTAGGACTAAGTAAGATATTTTCGAATGAACAATGTCTATGGAGTTTAAAGACAAGATTGTCAAATTCAAGATTATTAATGAACTTAATTATTACACTTATGAATAATCTGATGAATTATTTAAAAATGACATAAATGATAATGAATTTTTAAATTTAAACTATTATCATAATTTTAACGCTGAGATTTATGCAATCGTAGTAGTAAGTATTGAAATTGATAAAGGGGTTTCAAAGAAGGAAACAATAGAGGACACTTCAAAAGAAAAGACAATAACTTAAGAGTCTAGAGTTATGCAACCGGAGAATGAAAAAATCAGTAATAAGCCGGTATTTTCAAGATCCAAGTACAATACGAAAAAGAAAAATTCAAACTTGAATCTTATAATGCTTAATGATCCTGGAGATACACACTTGCACAATAAAGTCAAATGGGTTTTTAACTACATAGCTCAGTTTGATACAAACTCTAATTCAAACATCATGCCTATACATTTCTTTCGGCGCACTACATCGGAGTCAAATTCACCTGCTTTGAACAATTTTATATACTGAATGGAACTTTAATTCAACCAATAGGAGTGGTCACGGATGTTCCAGTTCAAGTAGACAACAACCCTTTGCCTATGGGCTTCTTTAAAATGCCACATTTTATTAAAAAATATCATCCTTTAATATTATGATGATCTTTCTTAGCCACTACTTATGCCATCATGGATATTCTGAATCAAACAATTACTCAAACAACTAATGGCTTAGCACTAACTTTTGGAATGTTACTAGAGTGAAAAATCATAAATTCTAGTTTAGAAATCCAACCTAATTGTGAAAATATTAAGTTGAGCCCACGACGGTAAACAAAAGCGCTCTATGGGAGGCAACCCATATTCTATTTTATATCTTATTTGTATAATTATTAGGAATTTAGTTTAGTTTTACTATGTTTGATTCTCACTTTTTGACTCTTGTATTGGAAGTTTTTTCAAAATTTAACCTCAAATGGGATTCCAATTAAGCAAGAGTGATCGTGTTGTTTTTGCTTTTATGTCCTTTATGAAAGTCGCATAAATTACATGCTCATATAATCATTTTTAATACAATTATTTTTTTAGTTATATGTCTCACTCTAACTTTTGAATTTTAAATCAATTCTACCTTGATACGAATTTTTATGAATGATGAATAAGTTGATTATGAGAACAATTAATAAAATAGTAATATAAGCCATGCGATTCCCAACAATTCACTTGAACACTAGGACTCGCTAGCAAAATTAGTAGCAGTATATAGGACAACCAACTCAAAATAAGGAGTTCATTGATTCCCATTGATTTCTAAATGTTTGACAAATTGACAAGTTTAGAAATTTTTTAGAAGCTTAAATATTTTTGATACACCCAACGATTCCCAACGAAAACCCCAAATCACAACACATGTAAACCTTTCACACTTGCAAACCATTGCACCCCTTAACCAAAATCCAAATTTCTTGCCTAGATTGAACCATTATAAGCTCAATCCCATAGCATTGAAGTGATTAACACCTAAACCTAGTCTCATTCTAACAAAAAAATCTTTATTTTGGGGAGTTTTTGAGCAAAATAGAGTTTAAGGAATTTTTGACCAAGAGCTTCAATAGGCAATATAGAGGAGTTCAAAACCATCGATCTTGAGAGATTCGCCCGAAAAAGGTAATAACATCAAACCTAGCTCTTAACTTTATCAAATTTATGATTCGGGCATTTTTGCAAATTTTTTGATTTTTTTTTTTCTAAATTGTTTTATATGAATTTATTCACATACCTTGCACAAATAGTTTCATTGATTCAAATTGACTGGGAGTAGTGATCACAATGATCATTGATATAAAAATTGAACAATTTAAAAGTTTTTACTATAATTACGCATATTTTCAAACGGTTTACAAATGTGAGTTTGAAATGAGTTTGGGGGCTTGTTTATGATTTTATTTAAATTTATGTTCCAATGTTTTCGAAGAGATTAAAAATTACCAGTGATTGCTTTACAATATTTAGACAACCAATTTTCTGAACTTACATTTTACTTATCATTCTAATGCCAACAATATTTTACATTTACAACAAATCTTAAACTAGGTTTCCAAATAGATTTCCCCTTTTAAATAACATATTAAATTTTACCGAACTATTTTCGACTACATTATCTCTCTCTCATTTATAGGTTTCTTAAGTTTTTTGAATTTGTGACTTTTCAAAAACTGATACAATGGATGGAAGATTGTAAGGTAGAATTTTTTTAGAAGAGAAGGGAAAGTCATCAATTGTGAAAAAATCATAACAAAAATCTAATGCTCCACCCAAAGCAATTAGGCATAGAGGGATTTCATTGATTAACTCCTTAACTAGAGTATTAGGAGAGCCTTTTTTACCTTTAAGCTTTGAATATGAATTAAAGGGAGTGGAACAAATTGAAAAGACACCCACTATTTCTTTCCATGCCTACAACCTTATTTACTCTAAAGCCATTGCTAGGATGAAAAGTGACATTAGTAAGAATTGAAAGATTACACCGGGTTTGAACATAAAAAACGAAGTTAAATATGGGCTTAGGATCTTAAAGATAATTATGGAACCGAATTGGTGGTTATTAACTAGGGATTACTATGTGGATAGAAACGCATGGTTCTTAAATGACAAGGGGTGGGAATTTTAGTTAGAGAGTTCTCTTCGAATGGGCATGGGGATGTAAATAAAAAATAGCCATAATCCAAGGAAGACAAGTGAACTACTTACTTGAAATAATAAACATGTATTATGGTTTATCAAAATCTCATTTGAGGCAACATAAGGAGTATTCTAAACTTGAATACATTTAGAGAGATAAATTTCCCCACGAGACCATTAGGAACGGTTTAGAAGTTATACCAGGGGATGGTTTCCATTTTAACTCATATGAGTACTTAAACCACATATAAACCAAATATTTTAGAAAAATAATGCTAGGAGCTTTTCTTGAATGTGAGCGTACAACGTAGTTTACAACACTGTGTCACATTGAACTATAGGGTGGCTCTTGTTTATCACAAAGTCCAAGGGATCGACTACATAAAAACTGGCCAAATAATTTATGAAGCGATTAGGTACACTATGACCACAAAAAATGAAGAATTTTTTCCCTTAATGATCATAAAGTTTTGCTAGTGAGACCGAGTTCTAATGAGAGGAGCTTTGATGCATTTAAGGAAAATATCATTATCGACAATGTCATTGAGAAAACTAAAAAAGTACCGAGAAACGTTGACTCAAAAGATGGGCGAGAGACAAATGCAACAGAAAGGATATAAGTAATAGTAAGAAGAAAGGTACAAGTTTCTACCAAAAGAAACTCAAATGCTACTTAAGCTGCAACATACAATGAGTAGACTAATCACACCATAGAGCTATTTGTAGAGGACTTCACTAGCATAGATGTGGAGGACACTGAAATGACCATGATGCAAATAATCTTATGTAATCAGATGAGAACTTTGAGACATAAAGAGTTCATGTTCTTGAACCAACGCGAGAGTGCCTGAAGCTTCTTCGGATTAAAGTGATGTATGACCCAAAGAACTCAAGGCGAGGGAGCCAACATTTACGTTCCATCACTCCTGTTAAGGATGCCCAACTTTGTAGTCTTTTTTAAACATAACCTGGTAGAGGGATGATGGCGATGATGTAACGTTTGGGCAGCAATTCGAGATTTTTATTCTCCGTGAATTTTTTTCAAAGTGTTAATATTGTGAGGTCTTTGTTTGTAATCCTATAAATAGAATGATGTGGTGTGTTGTTATTATATATATGCTTTGGTGTGTTTAAATTGTATACATTGGTTTGATATGTTCTTGTACATCATGTGATGCTTGAAATATTTAAACTTATTGTGTTTTCAATCACTTATTCGATTCATTCTTATGCTCAATAATTATTTAATTTATTTATTTATGCTTCACGAGGTATTTTCTTATTTTGTTGGAACACCTGACTTAATTTTTAAACTTTATGGACAGGTTTAGAATGCATTTGGGGGTATTTGGGGAAGTAAAGTATGAAGGTGTGATGTATGAAAGAAATGAGAGATAAAATCCATTTCTTTACTCAGAGTTGACTAAATTTTTATAATTTTTCACTAAACAGGTAATATTTTCTCATTTTGTTTCATTTTAATTAGTTTGGAATATGTTTATAAATTAAATGAAATGATATATTATTATTACCCTTGAAAGTAGGAATTTTGTGATGGAAATGAGTTTTTATACCGTATTTTACTTCACCTAGATTCTGTATATACTAGAGAGGTTCATAGCGGATTGATAACTTTGTGTTAGACATTATAATGGGTACAAGATCGAAATGATTTTACAAGATAAACAAGAGATATTTGTAAGAATCTTATTGTATAAAGATTATTGATCAATTTTCTATAAATATATATTGAAAGTTTATGCCATAATTGAGGACAAAAAAGTAATAGCCAATAAACTTTACTTAGTTAGAAAGAGTGATTCCTTAACTATAGTGAATGTGAGAAGAGCTTACAAGAGTTCTTAAATGAAAAAATAGAGAGACTACATAATCTAATGGAAATGGAATAGGGAATCTAGTGGTGAGAAAAATGAGATGAATAATTCTTATAAAAAGAATAATGAATTCCAAAGGAAATGTAGCAGGGATGTAAAGGAATATAATATGAAGAAAAATAATTTATAAAACTGAAAAAGAAGAAAGAGATATATAACGAAAAAGGAGGAAGTTTATGGAGAACACTTCAAATAAAAGATTTAGCTCGAGTGCTTATAGCTATATTGAGTGAAGTATGTCTTTTATTCCAACAATTAAATATGAAAATGATGATTGTTGGTGAATGAAGGTTCCTATCGACTTTGATTCTTTCTATATTTTAATTATCATTTTAAAAATGAGATTAATTATATGATTTTTGTATCTTGAGAATCTATATTAGTTATCGTATCCTTGATGCTGGTCATTAGAGATTAAGAAAACCTATGTTGTGCCTTGACATTGGCGATTGATTTAAATTTGAATTCTTAGGCGTGTCGCATAATAAGGAGGTTGAAATGTCAACTAAATTTGTTGTTCTTTTGTTCTTTCTATTCTATCATGATTCTTATTTTTATGAAGGTAATATGTTTATATTTTAAGATCATTTATGTATCAAAAAAAGATTATACAATTATGAAATTGGAATGAGGAAGGAAAAATTGAATATTAATTAGAGTAGTCCTTTGCTCAGGATGATTAAGTGATGAGTTGGAGGGTTTTTGACAAGTCAATAATTATATATATTTTATAGTTCATTCTAAGATGATTATAGACATAAAATACTATGGACTTGTACTATTTTATCAATAGGTTGGCTCAATTTGGAGAAACATTGGAAAAAAAGATCACCGAAAGTCAAAACACCTCAAAATAGGAATTTCAAGAATGAATAAATAAAAACAAATTAAGCTGCTGAGAAGCAACTGAGCGTTTTTATATAAGTATGCGTATAAAAAATCAAAATCAACTAATTATGTTTTGATTTCAACATAATGTTTTTCTGTTGTTGAAACCAAACCCTCTAAACTTCGATTTTCATTTCGCGATCTCCCAACATCCAAAATTATAGAGTGTCACAAGACGATCAGTTCGAGCCAAGTATCCACGACGAATACGATGCAATCAGCGCAAAATTTGGTAAATCATCACTTCAAAGTTTTTTCCTCAATTCAATTTGAATTCTCACGATTTGTTCATTTCTTTTTAGTGGTTTTAATAGAAATTGGTAGGATTTAATGAGAATTAATGTAATGGGCAAATGTGTGCCAATTGGGAATAAATCCAACTGATGGAGCTTAGGGCTTAGATGAATTGAGAAAATGTGACTAAGTTGAAAACTTTTTTGGAGATGTTTTATAGTTCATATTATTTTAAATTTGGTTTCCTGAAGAACTGATTGTTTGTTTTTATTCAATTTTACTCCACAATTTCTGGAAATATGTTGATGTTGGTATCGAGTGATTTTGTGGTGTTTATTATTGAGTTTTGAGGATCTAACTTAAAAAATATTGATTTGGAGAAGTTTTTTAGTTAAAAATAAATAAGTTTGCCTAGTTTATAGGCCATATAGGAAAATTCATAATTTCTCCATCTGTGATCCGATTTGAGTGTTTTTGAAGTTTATAGAAAGTAGGAAACGATTACTATAAGTTCCTTTTAGGTCATTATGACAAATATTGAGGTTTACAAGGTTAAAAGTTACTCCAAGATGGCTCGTTGAAATCAAGTTGAAATAGTTAGATAAATTAATACTTTTCGAAATTGTTCTCAATCGTAATTTGGCCGCAGTTTTCATTACGTTTCTTGATTTGGTTTCACTTGAAGCTTAACCTATAATATCATTAGGTATGCAAGGAAGCTATTGGAACAATTTTCATGGTGATGCGACGCTCAAAGAACCCTGAGGATTTAGCTCGATGTTGGTTGGTTGTAAGTAAACCCTATAATAGTTTTTACTTTTTATGGAATTTATCTTTGTACCTGCATTTAGTTTGCATTGCATTTCACATCATTCTTAGTCAAGCATATATGGCATATAGATAGAGTTTCCCTTGTTTCGTTCGTAAGAGTGTAGGGCTTTCCACTTAAGGCTTCAAGCATCTAGGATGGGTAATGTTGACTCGGGAGTAACATGCATTGAACTCATAGAACTATTTTAGGTTCATCGTTAGTGGCCTCATTTTTTATGAGCTTAGAACGTGAAATGAAGGATCAATGTTGTTTAATAAATTTATTGTTATTTGCAAATGCAATCGCATGTCTCTGTATATTCAGACTAACATTTTCAGGAGTACAGAGTAGTGTAGGAGTTTACTTACCTAATATCTTCGAGTTGTTTTTTATGATGTCAGATTCTCCGCAAAGAAAAGGAAAAACAAACAAGTCTTAAATATTTATTGATTACTTTTTACTTTAGAGTTCAATTATCTTATTGTAATCAACTTATATATATTATTTATGGCTTTTGGGTGAGTATAGGTTGTGAAATACTTTTGAATAGGTTATGACAGTCTTCAAAGTAAGTTTTAAGTATGTTAAGAAGTTTATGATTAAGTTTTAGTTTTTTGGTATTATATAGTTGTAACTAAAGTATCGGAGACGCTAAGTTGGTATTTAATTTTTGAGATTGATATATTTATAGTGAACCGCTGGGAGTTGTGAATCTTTTTAGGCATCTCCCCAATTTTGTTGTCTATTAGGTGAATGTTTTCAGGCAAGCCATTTTTCGAGGATGTGATGCTGAAATTTTTATAAGAATAGGAAAGGATAATCTGTTTGAATTCCTAATTTTCTCAAATTAAGTAGAACAAGTATTAAATTTCATTGAGGATATAAATTTAGTTATGGAGCATTATTGAGGATTGAAATAAAAATTATTTTGAAGTTAAGTTAATTAAATGAATTAAATGCATAATTAGGGGAATTAGGCTAAGTCAGGACTTAGTAAGTAGGGCCATGAAAAAATAAAAGAGATAATAAGTGCTTTGGAATCATAAAATGAACTACCATAACATTAATTATTACATAGACTTATCTAGATCTCATTCAAAAGTTTTACCTTTTATTATTAAAGCCACAGAATTAGATCTAAAAACATTACCATATCATTTGAAATACTTTTATGTGAGGGAATATGATAAAGAACAGTAATAACTTGTAATAAACTAACAAGTCAAAAAGAAAATAAGTTAATAACTTTGTTGAAAGAATTTAAAGAAGCAATAAGATGGACCATAGCTGATATTAAAGAAATAAGTCCAGCTACATGTATGCATAAGATAAACCTAGTGAGTAATACAAAAGCTTCTAAACAACCTCAACATAGATTAAACCCGCTTATGATGGACATAGTAAAAGTTGACATATTTAAACTATTAGACATAAGAATGATAATTTCCAATAGCTGATAGCAATTGCATAAGCGTGGTCTAAGTAGTTCTTAAAAAGATAGGAATTATAGTAATTATGATTAAGCATGGATAATTAGTACCAAATAGAATCCAAAATGGTTGGAAGGTAAGCATGGATTATAGAAAGTTGAATGCCTCGACTAGAAAAGACCTCTATCGACTCTCATTTATAAATCAGATGTTAGAAAGATTAGGTAGAAAAACCCATTAATACTATCTAGATGGTTATTCAGGATTTCATCAAATACTTGTAGCCCTAGAAGATCTACAAAAAAGTACTTTTACTTGCCCCTTTGGTATATTTGCTTATAGACGTATACCTTTTATTTTATATAATGCACCTGCATCATTTCAAAGGTGTAAGGTTAGTATTTTCTCAACTTATGTGAAAACTTTCATTGAATTATTCATGGATGATTTTAATATTTATGGTAATTATTTTAATGACTATTTATTTAATTTAACTACATTACTTAAATGATACATAGAAAATAACTTAGTCTTAAATTATGAAAAATGTCATTTCATGGTAGATGAAAGACTTATATTATGACAAATAGTGTCACGTAAAGGAATAGAGGTAGATCCAGCAAAATTTCAAGTAACCAAAATGTTACCTTACCCCCTTCCCCCTCCCCCCCACACACACATATTAAGAGAAATACATTCGTTTCCTTGGCATGTATGATTTTATAGAAGATTTGTAAAAGAATTTCTCGAAATTACACAACCTTTATGCAAACTTTTACATAAAGACGTTCCTTTTGAATTTACCAATGATGGCAATATATCATTTGATAAATTAAATGATTCTTTAACAACCACACTTGCGATTAAATCACCAGATTGTTAAACTTTGAAATAATGTGTGATGCAAGTAAATATATAGTTGGAGTTTTTTTGGTCAAAAAGTAAGAAATTAATCTTAGATTATATTATGCTTCTAAGACACTAGACCCAACCCAGCAGAATTATACCACTACTGAAAAAGAACTTTTGGTGATAGTGTTTTTCTTAGAAAAAATTTAGACCTTTATTAGTATCAAAAGTAATAGTTTATTTAGATCATGCAGCATTTTGATATTTAGTGACAAAACAAGATGCATAACCTAGGCGAATAAGATGGATACTACTTCTATAGGAATATGACATTACTATAAAAGATAAGGAAGGAGCTAAAAATCTAGTAACAAATCACTTCAGTACGTTACAAAATGGAGAACCACATATGCCATTAAGGGACGAACTTTCAGATTAATATTTATATAGTATAAAGACCTATAACCCATTGTATGCTGATATAGTTAATTTTCTTACCACCAATTAGGTTATCACTTTACTTAATGAGAGCTCAAAAGAATAAAATAAAAAAGGATTCTAAATAGTATTTATCAGATGATCGCTATTAATGGAAGTTTTGTACCATCCAAATAATTGAAGATTCATACCACATTCTGAAGTACAATCAATTATAACTCATTTCCATACTTATGCCTATGAAGGACATTTCAGTGCATGTATAACTGCTCATAAATTTTATATTCCAAATTCTTTGGGCCCACTTTATTCATGGTTATTTTCTTTATATAAAATCTTGTCCAAATTGCCAATGAGCTATAACTTTAAAATGTGGAAATCAAATTCCTTTAACTGCTGTTCTTTTTTGTTAAGTGTTTTATGTATGGTGCATAAATTTCATGGGACCTTTTAAACTAAGAAATGGCCAATTCTATATTTTACTTGTTATCGATTATATGTCTAAGTGGGTAGAAGAAAAAGTTACTAAAACTAATGACTTAAAAAAAGTGGTTGATTTTCCTAGATAAATTTGATTACAGTTTTTAGAGCACTTGAAGCACTAATAAGTGATAGAGGTTTACATTTTTGTAATCGATTAGTTGCTAATCTACTTGCTAAGTACAACGTTACATATAGAACATCAACTAAGTGTCACCAAAAAACTAATGGACAAGCTGAAACGTTGAGTAGAGAAACTAAGTCAATACTGGAAAAAATTGTTAGTTTAACACAAAAGGATTTGAGTCATATATTTGAAGACGTATTAAGGTCATATAGATTTTTAAGAGACCCATAAGCATGACACCATATAGGTTAGTATTTGACAAAGCATGTCATTTACTAGTATAACTAGAACATAAAACCTATTGAGCAATAAAAGCATGCATCATGAATCATAATGAAGTAGGAAACCAATGTAAGTTGAGTTTTCAAAAATTGGAAGAAATTAGGAAAGACACTTATAAAACTGCATTAATTTATAAAGTAAAAACCAAAACATTTCATGATAAGAAATTAGTTCTATAAAATTTCCAAGTAGGAGACAAAGTTCTACTCTTTTGTTTAAGAATTCATTTCTAGGAAAACTCCATTCAAGATGGATATGACCCAATCCGGTTGTGAATTTACTACCTCATGATGCAATAGAAATAGAAAGCTTAGAAACATGACAAATATCCAAAGTAAATAATCATAAGTTAAAATCTTATTATGAAAATTTTGTTGCACAAGATATGGAGATCATTATTTTTGAGACTGAGCAACATAGTCCGCGAAGTAAAGAAATGGAGTTCAATGTTTGCATCCACGCTAGTGAAACCCTCAAGAATAAAACCATTACACCATGAAAGTGTAAGAAACTGCACAATAAGAAGAAGTCAAAGAATTAGCAACTTGAAGAGCAGCAACCTCTAGTGCAACATCAAGAAGAGAAACAACCTATGGAAGAACAATTTACTGATGAGCAACTTAAACTTCTAGATTTATGACATATGATTGAAATTTACAATGATAATTAAAGGAAACTCTTCCTCCACATGATGATCAATGACATCGGTTTCCTTGGTGTTTTACTTGACAACGAAGCTAATATGAATATCTTACTGGAATAATGGTTTAGAAAAGCCAAGTTGAAGGTTAATTTTATAGCACCTTTTGTTGTCAACAAAGCAAATGGTGATAAGATCATTCCACTAAGAATATCGATTAATGTGCCAATACAAGTGGGACAATTCAAGTATCTCACCAACTTCTTAGTAGTACCACAAATTGAGGAAGATGATGTGTTATTGATAGTTATACTAAGGATGGGATGTAATTATATGTATTTTCACGATGCTTAAGAGATAGACGATTACGTCAATGGCTAAAATTATGTAATGAATATGAGGTGGAAAACTCCTATCATGATGATTACCATGAAAGATGTTACGCAGAAACTGAGAATGATAAGCAAGCTGAAGACGTCAAAAATGATGAAAAATTGGCTAACGGATAGATTAAATCACTCAAACTGAACGACAAGTGATCTTATCTACCAAGTCAAGCCAATGAATATAAATAAAGGCGCTCTATAGGAAGTAACCCATAGTCTATATTTGCTTTCAGTTTTAGTCGTGGGATTAGTTAGTTTTTTTATTGTTTCAATTTTTTACTCTTATAATGAAAGTATTTTAGGATTACAATCCTTGAATAATTTCATATAAAGAGGCTTGATCGAGCCAATGTCTTTTCGTATTATATTTAAGAAAGTATTTTTATTTTCTCTCTCCTTTTTACTCTATTTTGAGATAACCCTAATTGAGAAAGTGATGATAGATTTGTTTTTCAGTTGAATCATATTTGTCTTTAATTATTTTAAATATTAAATTATTTATTTAGTATAATATTTCCTAATTACAAATCTAAAATTTATTTTCATAACCTATTGATTATTGATCAATGATACCTTGATAAGTCAGTATTTATATGTATTTAGTAGTTTATTTTAGTATATTTAAATATGAAAAGTCTTTAAAATATATATTTAATTATATTTTTTGGTCATTATTATGTGAAACGGAGTGCATTGTTGAATTCGTGGCGGAAAATACTCAAAATGAAGTATTTACATGCAGTGATCGGATGCCGGACAGTTTGCCTTGAATTACGCGTTGCACGATGGGTAGAATAGGAGACAGCATATTTCAACCAATTAGGAGCTGCCACATCAGCACCACGCATCACCCAACATCACATCATCCGCTACGTGGTGCGTTTTCATTATATACCAGCACATCACTCATTCTTGTCTCAGCCAATAAGAAGTCGCCACGTAGCGCAACAAATCAGCTCCTCAAAGCAGAAGCAGCCACGCTTCGGAAACACAGGCCACATCACACCACGTTTCTTCTCTACGTTTCAGCCTTCATCGATCGGCCTCAGGATGCGTGTCTACATAGACTCCCAAATTTTCAGTTGATTCGCGCGACTTTTCTCTCTGCCCTTGGACGCCACGTGGCTCGCTCTCGTCACGCCAGCATGCCATCAACACCTCTTTCCACCAATTAGACGCTGCCACATGGCTCTTTCACCCATGCCCAGCGCGTCATCGACACCTCTTTCCGCCAATCAGACGATGACACATCACTGTGTGGCAGGAAATGATTTGTGACACGTGGCGAAAACCTATTTTCAAGCCAAAAACAACCCTACGATGCTCCTCGGTACACGAGTCACCTCCATAACCCCTAAAATTAGTTTCTCTCACCTCTCGAAACCAATTTTTAGTAGTTTTATATATTAGGAACTTAGATTTTAATATTTTAGAACACTGACTATTATTATTTTAGCATCGACTTTCTTCGACGATGTTCGGCTAATTAACTCCTTGCCTAGGTGGAAAGGGAAGCGAGTCGGGATTATGGATTCATGGCATATTATGTAAGATCTTTTATTTTATTATTTAATTTAATTTAAATTCTCCTATTTCATTATTGTTGATTTGAATGAATATGGTTTAAATCTAGGGTATGTATGTCGCCAGTGCATATTTTTGGGTGGATATTCTATAGTTATTTGGACTGTTAGTATCCGTTTAATTGTGCTTTTGGACCAAGAAAGTGACAAACACTCACCCGATTGCCGTCAAACCCTTTCGATTATTGAGTGTGTAGTAATTGAATCTAGGTTAAATCGGAAGTGGATGTGATCCGGTTATTTAGGATTAATGTTCCCACATACCTATATTATTGCAGTTAGTGTGTTAAACCGGATTGGCGGATGTCTAAGGTTATACATTAATTAGGGAAGTAGTTAGTGGCGGAATCCTAGCTTTCGAGATTAGGGGAATGAGGAATTTCTGGTGGATGTCGATTTTCTATAGCTAATCTAGGAGAATATAAATTAATAACTTATTGGGAAATATTGAAGACCATGATCGCAGTTGAATCTTGATCCTGATTTGTTGAACTATAGACTTAGGTGTTACTTAGGTATTTATTAATTGTTTGAAAATTAGTTTAGTTGTTTTATTTTATTTAGTTTAGTTAGATTAGTTAGTTAAATTAATTTATTTTAAAACCCCCAAATTTCCTTTTTTGTTGTTTTTAACCTAAGAAAGACTACCAATTTCTGTGGGATCGACCATTTGCCACTATTCTACAAAATAGTTGCTTTAGGAATTTACTTTATCGACGTGTTTAGCGCGCTTCATACTTTAATTAAGCTTTATGTGTGATAATTGATAAAATATTGGATATAATTAAAAAAAAGTAGGAACTAATCAATGATTTCCTAGCGATGGCTAATAACACAAGGAATAGCTGGGTAAATTACTAGCAGTTTAGAGGATTTTGAGTGAAAAATTGACTCAGCGATATGTCAATGATTATGGTTTTATACTAGGATTTGATGAACTAATCCATGTGCCACTAAGACCAATTTATAGTGATTTCACTAGCAATTTGTCAATGATATAACTTAAACCTGATTCGCTAACCACAAATTCGTGTTTTAAAAATAGAGCACCAAATCACCAATAATATACCCTTTCACACCTAAAACTCTTGCACCCATTTGATTGATTAATGAGTTTTTGTCTAGATTCAATTCTTCAAAGCTTCAATAATAGCTTATTTAAGTGTATCCCATCTTTTTTAGGGGTAATTCAACCCTACAAATTTTGAATCTATGTTAACGCAACCTAATTTAGGCTTGATGAATGTTTTTTCGAATCGAGCTAGTAGAGGGAACCTAAAGTGTAAATATAGCATATTACTTAAGAGATTCACTTTCAAGCAAGTAATGAATTAATACTCTAGCATCATTTGATTTTGATGTCTTGAACAAAATTATTTTTTGATGATATTTTCAACGAATGTTGTTTTTTTGGTTTTTATAGCAAATTATATTTTAAAATGGTTTTTATACAAATTTGAAATTTGAATATGGGTTTTCAAATGAGTTAAGGGTTTTCTACAAAAAATTTCAATATATACATACTAATGGTAGGGATACGTCGATACAAATATTTTATACATATTATTCTCAACTCTTTTGGTACTCTATGCTAAAACCATTTTCACAAACTTGTTTTCTTTACCTTGTTAGTTTGAATTTTCAATTACAGGATTTCAATTTACCTATTTCATCATACTTAGTTATTTTATGGCAGGAGGAAGTAAAGGAATAAGCATGACAAAAGAAAAGGGGTAGTGCAAGTAGAACCAAAACAAAAATATGCGAGCCAGGTAATGAATATTATACCTACTGGGTTTAGTATTAGAGAACCTATTCTAAAGATGACTGAGCTTAGATAACAATCTACATTGTCATCTGTTGAGGATAAATATTTTGAGAATCCTGACACTAGTCATTTAGTGCCTTATGACCACTCTTTGTTTGTGTGACTTATAGCTCAAAGGAGACACTATAGTAAGAAAAAACGATCCATAATTCCTGAGATAGGGTTTAATATTCAAAATGTGAACAAGTATTAGGTCAAAATTGTGAGCATCATCAGAGATAGAGGATAGGAGCGACTTATGTTAGACTATGTTGGTAGAGGAAAAAGGGGATGTTTGAAAATTGCATGATAATTTTATGCAAATAGGCATGTTAGTAAGGAATAGGATAGAGTAGTAGTAAAAGGGAAGAAGATTAATATTTCACCTGTTAAGTTGAATAGATTTTTCAGTCTACCACATAATAGAATGAGGATGAAGGGGGGTTACCTTAATGTCATTTATATAGATAAGGAATCCTATCCCCTTGAGATAATCCAAGACTCATTAGAAATTCTTTTGGGGATGGGATTCTCGCTTGATCGTGAAAGACATCCAAGATTTATTGAAACCACCTGTCTTATGAAGATTACAAAGAGTTGGAGTTATATTATAGACGTATGTTTTATTCAACTAAGCAACACTTTAGAGTGAAGAACCCCTAAAGCTGCTCTACTTTATCATATAGTTATGATGAATGGTTATATAGATGTTATAAAAATTATACACGATTCTATGAAATTCTTAATGCTAACTACAAAGAATGAAGGACTAACTTTCTCAATTTTGATCATTAAATTGTTTAGGAAAGACAAAGTGGGTTTCAATATTAAGATCGATGTATTGCTTGTGAAGACTATAAATGATGCAGGATCACAAAATATTGAAAAAATGTGGAAGGATACAATGACTTGGATGATGAACAAAAATCTTTCAATGCAATAAATGCAAGAGAAGCAAGAAAGCGAAGCACAATTGAAAATAGGAATGAGATAAGAGAATATGCAGATAAAAAGACATGATTAATTGTGTCAGGACTCGCTCATTAAGTCTTGACCTATTCTTAATTACTCTAATTAGGCGCCTTACCCATACGATCATCTTTTAAATTTAAAATATTTTTCAATTCAATCCTTAATAATGCTCCAAATCAAAATTAAATTCTTAAATGACATCAATTCTTAATCTTATTTTATTGGAGAAAATTAGGAACTCATGTCTATATGTTGCAAAAATTCTAGCTGCACCTCCCTTAATAGTGGTCGGCCGAAATAATACCTATTAGATAGCAGATGGGGAGATGCTTCAAAGGACTCACAACTCCACACAGTTAACAATATATATAATCAAATTCAAATTTTAAATATTATCTTAGAGTCTCCGATACATTAGTTAGAACTTTACAATTCTAAATACACTAAAAACTAGATCATAAACCTCTCAACTTACTTTTAAATCATTTTAGGTGACTCTCATTACCTTTTTTAGAGTATTTTCACTACTTATAGTCACTTAGGAACCTAAAATAATATATATAATGATTACAACATGAAAACATAACTTGAAGAATTAAAAACATTCACCAAATTCTTCAAGTCTTGTTCATTCTTCCTTGTCCTTGTAAAGAACCTGACATTATAAAAAAAAACTCGAAGATGTCGGGTAAGTAAACTCCTACACTTGTCTGTACTTCTGCAAATGTTAGTTTGATGACATGGATACATGTAATTCATTTTCAAATAACAAGAAATTTATATAACAACATGGATTCCTCATTTCCTATTCAAGCTCATAGCAAGTAGGCCTACTAAGGATGAACCTAGAAGAGTCATATGAGTTCAATGCATGCTACTCCAAAGTCGACATTATGCACCATAGATGCCTGCAATACGTCTATTCTCGAGTGGAGCACATCACACTATTACAACCGAAGCAGGGCAACTCTATCTAGATGTCATGTATGCATGGCAAAGAATGATCTAAAATGAAATGCAGAATAAACACAAATGTAGGTATAAAGATAAATTCCATAAATTGTAATGACCCATATATGGTTTACTTACAACCAAACAAACCCAAATTTGGTTGTTGAACCTCACATTACATTACCCGGCTTTTTCATACTTTCGTAAGTCCTATTTAAGTAAGAAAATCCACATTTTAGAGTTACAACTCCATTCGTACATTTCAAAATCATTTTTATGTTACAAGGGGATTTCTAACGACTCTAAGCTCTAACAACTTCATCATAAGTCTCAAAACTTAATTTATGTCTCCAATTTCAGTCATAAACTACCTAATTGTCTTCAAGAACAATTTACCAATTTACTATGAATCTTAAATTGGGATTTTAACTCTATTGGCAATTTTGATCTTGCCAATTCCAAATTTCAACATTAAAACTTCAACAAATCCGAATTTATTGATTTTATAAACTTTTGGAGTTATTTCCTACACTAAAACACCTAAACATTGAATTCCAATGTTTATATGAGTCTTTTATTTATATTCCAAGTTAAAACTACCATAAAATAATCCTTCAACACTTATTTTTAATGGCAAGACCCTATGTTCAACGTTAAATTTCGACTTCCAGACAAATGCATTTCAATTCAAACCTTATTAAGCATTGAAATTGAATATACCAATTTTCAAAGGAACCTATTCGAAAGTATTTTGGACGTGCATAAGGCCATTGAATAATTTTTCAAACATGGCTACTCGTAACTATCAAAATTGTTTACAATTTTGACAGTGGCTTGCATGCTACCTATGCACTGCCTTTTCACTACCAAAAACAAATGATTCTAAATTATACCTCTCGATTATATGAAATATGATATAGAAGGGTTAAAATAAGCCGAAGCCCATATATTTTGGATATCATTTGATACTTCAACTTATCTACTCAACTTGCTTGCTTACAAGTAGTTTTTACACTTAGCCTAATTTTTAGGCATTTGGGCAGTTCAAAACTAAAGTTCTACTGCCTATTAGAATTTCCAAAACTTTGCGCATGATTCCTTAAACTTAAAACCAACAATTCCTAATAAATATATGTTATATGGAGTACCAATCCCCAAAAATAATCCCCAAATACTAAGAATTTAAGAAATTAACCATACCCAATTTTTCTTATCCAAACGCAGTTCAAAAACTAAATTTCATGAGTTTGGATTAAGCAAATCAATTGAAACAATCCCAATTTAATCAATTTCACTTCCAAAACGATGAAACACATTGAAATACACCTAACCCCATTGATTTCAACTAAAGTCTCATGATTTTTTTTATTAATATTCATTAAAAAAAATCTATTTTAGCTAACGATTTCAATCTAAACCCATTACTCGTCCCCCAATAGTTTATTACAACAATAACCCAAATTCATCCATATCCTCACAAATAAATCTCAGTCAAATAAATTTAAAAATCATCAAATTCTAATCAACTGACATCACAAACGCAAGCTTCCCAATACATTTTCAATAAAGGAATGAAAAAGATGAATATGTTGTGCATCGAGAGGGTATGGAATCCATGGGATGAGTGTCCATTAAGATGAGGGATTCTTGTTGCATAAGTGAAATGGACAAAAGGGAAAGGCAGTTTGAGTGTGGGTGTCAACTGGAGAAAAGAAGAGAGCCTTGTTGAGGAAAACTAGTGCGATGGGGAGTGGGCTTGATCAAAACCCCCTTTGCTTTTAAACTAAAATTGGTTAAGGTTGCCAATTCACCTTTCTACCCCTGTACTTATTCATACTTCTTTACTTCTCCCATGGCCTTATAGGTCATTTCATGCTTATTTTATTTTCTTTCAACTTTTTTAAGTTTTTAACCTATTTTAAATCAATTTTTTCGAACCCAGAAATACCCTGAGTTCTACCAAAATTAGGTAAAATTATTTATGCAATCCGAAACATGTGGCACCGCATTTATACCTCAACTTGACCCTATTTCATGTTGGATAGAGTATAATATATCCACTAGTCAAATGACAAGCAAAAATAATATATAAACTTATAATCTTCTATTTGTAACGCGTAAGTCCCACTTTAAATATCCAAATTCCAATTATAATCCAAAAATCCATAATTAGAATACTAATAGAGTTTATGAAATTCTCGAATTTCACAAATGGCTAGAGTGAATGTATCGAATGTTGATACGAGTTCGGCACCATCTTCTTCACAACCTAAGATGGGAGGATTTTTTTGGACCATATGTTCTTAACTTTTATGTAGCTAGACAAAATTTGATCGCAATGAAGAAATAATAGCTTCTAATAAGAGGAATTTATAACACTACCATTCTAAGTCTGAGAGAAAACATGACAGTCGTTTACAAGACTCGAGAAGAATCATTGACATCCCGACTTTGTAGTTGTGATTTCCAACTAGGACTTACAACCCAACTAATAGTTATGTTTCCTAACCTTCTACATAAATGGATGAAGATGATGAAGTTGACGATGAATTTACTTTTAGACATCGCCTTGTGTAACTTATTTTCTCTTTTATTCAATGAATGAATGAATGATACAATGTATTTCTCTTCATGAGATTTTTGCTAATGAATGTAATGTATTCCTTTTTGCATTCCATTCATTGGAAACTTATGAATTCCATACGTTTCTATTTATTTCAATTTTTATTGCATGTATCAAATAAATTATGCATCATGTTGTATATTTGTTGTGTTTGAAACTCAAATTAATTTTAAAACCTTGAGGACAAGGTATGAAATTAGTTTGGGGGTATTTTAGGTGAAGTAAACCTCACCATGGCCTTCAAACTTCATTTGAATCTATCGCATCATCGAGCTTCACCGAAGTAGCGACTTTCATCGGTCTGACAACGCGCCACAGCGCCGTTGCTCTACACCGATCACCGCGCCACTGCCGAAGCCGTGCTTCGGCTTGAACCGCGCCGCCGCCAAACCACACCACTGCCGGAGTCACGCCTCCGCCGGAGTCGTGCCGCCGCTGGAGTCGCGCCTCCTCGCCAGCATCGCTGCTCCTCACTGCCACTCGTCGTCGTCTTCCCCACCGTCGCGCCACTTAGTAGTCGCAGGAACCGCTGTCCGCGGCCTTCACGTCGCCCGCTGCCTTCGCATCGCACGCCGCCATTAGCCATGCTGCTGGTCCACCGCCAGCATCGCTGGTTCTGCAGCCCACTGTTCGTCGTCGTCGGTGCCGCTGCTCGGCTGCTTCCGCCAAAGCCGCGCTATTTGTTCGTCGCTGTAGCCGCCGCGCTGCTCCCCTGCGTCGATCCAATCGCCGTCGCGACTGCTTGACAGACCATTCTTCTACGTCGCAAGCTCCCCGGAGCCACTGCCCTTCACCGGCTCATAGTCCATCAGATTCGTCAACACCTCCGCTAGCCGTCGTTTGCGAGCTCCCCTCTCTCTCTCCTCTCTCTTTCTCCTCTCTCGGCTCTTTTTCTCTTTTCTCTCCCTCATTCGATCTCTCTCTCTTCGATTCTTTGAGGCCCGCTATGGGCACCCCACCATTTCACGAAGGCACCCTGTTGTTGAGGGCACTAAGTGTTTTACCAAGGGCACCCAGAATTTAGGCCCGAAATCCCCTAAATACCCCTCGTTGAAAATAGAGGCACCCCACCACCCCCGCCACTGACCTCTTGAAGGAGCAACCACGCTGCTTAGAACCCGGTACCAGTGAGCAATTCCAAAAATCTTTTGTCTTTGTTCGTCTCCATGTTTCTCCTCTATTGTAGGACATTTTTCGAGTTTGAAGGGTCGGGGTGTTGGGCGAATATGTCTCCACATTAGGGCTCGGTTGAAGTTCTTCGTACACACACTCAAGGCATGAAATCGATTGTTTGAAGGTACGTTTTATACTCTAATTAAGTTCCATTTGGTAGAGTAGTTGTAATGTTTGTGTGGCGGGCATTGAATTGTTCCATTATTGGAAATTCGTGGTTCTCGGCCACACAGGCCAGAGATGTTATTTACAGTCTCGGCCAAGCATGGCCGAGACAGAGGGTAAATAGTTGGGAACTCATAGTTCTCAGCCAGGAAGGCCGAAATATTTCATATAGTCTCGGTGACGAATGGCCGAGCGTAATTGTGTTATCTCGGTCACGAAATCACGAGAGTAACCTTTAGTGTTAGTTTATAATTTTGTCGGTGGTGTGCAACCGAGAATGTACACTTTCTCTCGGTTGTACATTGCCGAGACTTTTAGAGTCGACGCGGTCTGCACATAATGAGAGTAAGGCGAATTGAATGGTTAATGCTATGTCAGTGATGTACAACCGAGAACATAGCATTTCTTTCGGTTGTCCATTGCCGAGACTTTTGTTCCATTCTCGGTTAGGAGTGAACGAAAGTATTTCGGATTTCTCTAACCTACTTGATCGAGACAACAGAAATGGATGATTTTGTACTTTTTTTTTAGAATTGTACTTTTGGTTCTGTTCCAGGCGCTTAAATTTTGTAATATTTTCAGGTATGGTTCGTTCTAAAACACCGGTGACAAGGGAGGAGGTTGGCGTTGAGGTGTCGAGGGGTAACTGGGGGCGAGGCGGCCTGAGACCCCGACAGCATCTTAACGGAAAGAAAAAAAGAAGGAGTATGTAGATGTTAAGGGAAAGGCTAAGGTTGATGGAAATCGTGCAAGGAATTTACAATTGCACGATGAGGGTTCCAACATCGACACGCAGCGACGAAAAGATCTTGTTGTTGCCCGAGGGGAAGAGGAGGGTCATGCGTCGGAGTCTAGTAGCAGTGACTCATCAGCAGCGGCGAACACCACCGAAACTGATCGCAATGTGGGCGGGAGTAGTAGTGGTAGAGGTGTCCATAATGAAGGAGAGCCACAAGGGCCAGTAGAAATGCTTGCTCCATTCCCTGGTGGTCCTTTAGACGGTGCGTTGTTGAAGAGCTTTAAGGATCATGTCGCATTAGCGATTTAGAGCAATGAGGTATTTAAAATTTCATTGAACGGAGTAATTAAAAACTTAGGGTTTTCACAAAGATGATGAGATGTTTTTGTTGTTGCAGGAGCGTCCGGTACTCAAGTGTATCAATCACGAAGCTCAGATCCAAGAATGGGATTTACGGGCGTGCCACCCTGACACCGAGGGCCTTTAGAGGATTATACAGCGTTTCGGGTTGAATCCAATGATAGACTGTTCATATCGCAAGGCCAACAAGGAGGTTATCTCTACATTTGTGGAGCGGTGGCAGCCGGAGACGAACACATTTCACTTACCATTTGGTGAAATGTTGATCTCCTTAGAGGTTGTGAGCTTCCTCCTGACGATTCCTGTGACGGGCAAAGTCGTGGCAGTTGAGAACTTTGCGAGGTACACGGAGGAATCTCGCTCGGATGCTATTAAGATGGTGTCGAAACTACTTGGGGTGTGCATTGAAGAGGCTGAGGAGTAGTTGAATAGCAGCAAGGGGCTCACAGTGCGTAAATGTTGGTTGAAGAGTCGATGGTGCCCCAAAGCTGGTTTGAGGAACACAAATTATCCTCCTGTGGAATGCACTGCCCGAGCGTACCTATAGTATCTTCTTTGTTGCACCCTGTTTGCGATAAAAGTGGATCTTAGGTGTCTATCGCGTTGTTGAAGCTTCTTAAAGATTTGTACTGCGTGGGAAACTACGCATGGGGTGCAGTTGCATTGGCCTACTTCTACCGACACTTGGGGTCTGCCACCAGAGTACAAGTGTCTCAGATTGCTGGCTACCTCACATTACTTGAGGTTTATTATAAAATAGACTTACATTGTTTAGGGTATAATTATTAGTAATTTTTGTATTTGCGGACTAACTAACGTTGTATGTATTTGCAGGGATGGGTGTACGTCCATTTCAAACTTGGTCTCGCAACACCCAATGCAAAATACATGGACTAGATGCAACCTCGTGTCTGCAGATGGATTCAAAAGTACGAGACCGTGTTGAATATTGATAAGGTCGAGTCCATTAGGAGAACGTTGGACAGGTTGCGCCCAAGTGAGGTGAGATAGTTATCCAACTCCTTTGATGAATGTTGCATCTAGTGTTTGGTTACTAACAATGGTTGTTACATTTTGATTAGGTCACTTGGGACCCATATGTGACGTATAGGGATAATGGAGTTGTGCACGCGATGGCCTTTTACAGTGGGACGCTTAAGTACATGGATGTGGTGGAGCCCTACCATCCGGAGAGGATTCTGAGATAGTTTGGCCACGTGCAATCTATACTAGATCCGTCGTACCGCCCTTTGGAAGCACATCGAGGCCCATTTGCGAACAAATAGTCGGTCACCTATGAGTTCCAGCAAGACAATTGGGAGCGTTGGCAGAACCATTTTTTGGCTCCCGAAGTTCGTGCTGACAAGGCAGAGTTTGAGTTTTTGGCTACACCGGACTACTACCTTGGTTCCTCAAAGTGTCTCATCCAGTGATCACCAATCCGAGCCATGAGGACGAAGACATGGTCGCCACAACCATCGCTGACAATGAGCTACTGGAGGTATTGAATGTTTGATACGTATTATACATGCCTACGTGTCGTTTGTTGAAATCCCGATATGTTTTACATTAACACTAACCCGATTATTTTCATCAGCGTAATAGGCATGTGTTGGACGCGACATTGCGACGGATGGACCTTGCACCGGAGTTATGTACGCTTGAGTCTGCAAGGAAAATGGCTAGTGATATCATTAATTTCCTTTCGGGAAGGAGTATCAGACCCACCACCACCACTACTACCACTCCGGCCACTGCAAGCGGCACAATCGTCACATCTGCCCCTACCGAATGAGGCCCTAGGTAGTCCCAGTATGGTAGCCCAGGATTCTCAAGTATCATACTCAACTTTTGCCAGTAAATATGGATGTCCTCGAGAGGGATGGGCGACGCAACAAATTTATGATGGTTGAGCTCGTGTGCACAAGGAAGGAAATGTGTCGTACGTATCTCGCAACCACAACGAGTTGAGTCGTGACCAACATCCTCTCCACGTGTCAATTCATCTCTAATTAACATAAGCGACCGTTGAGATACATAACCACGCAATCATCGTTATAACTCGTCAATGTATTCATGTTGGACCACATTCAAACTGAGCTCAAACGATGCCTTGATGTTGTTGTGTTGGATCTTAAGGATGCCATTAACCACATTCAACAAAATCTCAAAATTTGCTGACTGTTGCCAAGATGTAGCTTCATAGTGGAATGTGCAAACTCAACCCTCTGTGTTGTTGTTTCCCCAAAGTGCATAATTCGATTTGTCCATGCGGGTACAAATTTCTCCTTGTAGCTCTTTACCCATGTGTTATCCAAGTAATCAATAAAACCCTTCACATTCCTGAACTCACAACGCAATTCATTCATCCTAACTTCGAATAAGGCCTCCGACTTGGCGTACATCACACTCGTCCACCTATCTATGAAACGAGCAAAGCCTTCGTTATCCTCAATTATCTTCCTAGTCTTGGCCAATACTACTTTGTTGATGTGCCAAGAGCAAAGAAGGTGGGACAATGACGGGAATACTTCTTCGATGGCACTAATAAGGCCTAACTACCGATCGGTAACAAACACGTCAGGTTTAGGCCACCTATAAAATATGGATCTCAAGTTCTGAAGTGCCCAAACATAATTTGCATGACTCTCTGATGATATGAATGCAAACCCAACGGAGAACGTCAAATGTGTAGAAGTGATGCCAACAATCTCCAATAAAGGCATTCGATGCCTATTTGTTTTGTACGTGCAGTCCCTCAAAAGTACTGATGAGAAACACCTTAGCAACTTGATTGAATCAGGATGTTACACTTGAGTCCTCCCACCTGCATCCTCAATTCGGACTTTTTGTCTTGCATTATATATTGTCTGCATTGTCGATATGTTTGTAACATCTCTTTGCTTCAACGTATTGAGGATGTCTCTTGGCTTCACATTACCCTTTGTCATCTGCACCACAACCTCCTGCTCCCCCTTATCCAATCTTCCGGCAAATAAGTGGTCGTCTAAGTTGTTCGCGGGGTCGTGATTATGCCTCACACATATGACAGTGACATACCACAAAGAGTCTGCATTTTCCTTGATGTTGATAAGGAAAGGGCATCCACATTTCTTTGTACCGGTGTGACTCCTCCCCGTTTCCTCTTCTTCTTCATTAATTGGTTTTGAACCAATTTTTGCCGCTTTACCCTTCCCAACTCTTTGTGACATTCCCCTATATGTACCATACCTCTCACACGCAAGTTTCACCCTTCCCCTGCGCTTAATGCCCCATCAGAGTGCATTCGTCACTAACACAAACATGTTCTCTTGGCCTATCATTTGAAGCCATGAAATTGCCGCTTCTCTGGAGGGGAATGGCCTACAAGGTGTAAACGTATCCTTGTAGTCTGGAAATAATGTAGAAACTGGCATTACCTGTAATACAAACATTGTAACATTATGATCAACCAAAATGTACAGCATAATCACCAAAAAAACCCAAAAACCCAAGTTCTCAGTTGTACAGGTCCGATACTGTAAAGACGGTTTCGTTCATGTACAACCGAGAACTACTTCATAGTTTCGGTCATTCCATACCGAAACTGCCACTATGTATTGTTCACATCATGACATGAACTACGTAGACTTCTCGATGCTTGCTGACCGAGACATTTCTATACATCTCGACCCTGCGAGGCTCAATCAATTGCGCACATCGATTGAAAAATTGATAAACCGCATAAATAACACATAAAATTTCAAAAATTACCTCAAGTTCTACCTCCTCTTGCACCATAGCAGTACAATCTTCCATTTTATAATGCAAACAACTTCAGATTGGTCAAATTTACCAAACCCTACGTTGACAAACAAATCATCAATTTCACAGTTTTTAATCAAATTTATAGTTCCATCGAAGCTTCATATGGTTGTCAAACATTGTTACCTCGTTGTCGGATGATGTTAAGCCGCAAGAATCGATACACGCTCGGCAAACACAATTGTGGCTTTAGCGTTCACTAGTTCCTCAAGGTGGTGGGGTGCCCCAGTTTTGCTTTGCAAATGGTTTGTGGAGTTTGGGTGAGTATATATGAAGGGGAAAAATAGTCTTTTACATTTTAGATTGGGAAATGGAAAAAAATATGGGTGCCTTCATGAATTGGTGGGGTGCCCATAACGGCCATCGATTCTTTTGGAGGAAAGAAAACAAATATGGCCTCGAGATTTCTGCTCCGCACGAATCTCGAGGCACATAAAAAATATATTTATTCAAATATTTTCCTTAAAAATTGGGCAGCGCACATCTCGAGGCACCATGAATATGCACATCACTTCCACCTCATTTCACAATCTCAACACTTGCGCTACACGCATCACGAGGCGCATCTAATGTATGTTTTTTTTTAATGTGACCACATTAAAACCATTATAGCTACTATAGCCACATTAAGCCGCTACCTCAGTCTCATGTCGGCACGTAACTCGAGGCTCATCCCCATTCGTGTTTCGGCTCACCAGATTCTTCGCGTACACCAACTCGTAAAACAACCCAACAATTAGCATTATAATTTCAAATTGGATATTACTAACTAATACACACATCACAGAAAAATATCATACCTCGGTGTCTCCACCCGAGATTCGGACATACGTATTCCGACAAGTGGATCCCACATACGACCCTGACCTGCCACATTGCACAAGTCAAATTTTTGGGTCGTTACACGCTTACCCTTCTCTTAGTTTTTTTCACTGATTCTTTTAGTAAATCTATCATGTTCATCTAATATCATCTTTTAAACCGGAAAACACAAAAGCAAAGATTTATTAGTATAAAAGGTGATAAAATTATTGGAGTTTATAGCAAAAGTGTACAAAAACATAGCACATTTAACAACTTATCAAATACTTCCAAAATTAGACAACTACTTCTACCGAGCAAAGGAGAATGAGAAAATCGAATAGTGTACAATGATTAAATAATTCCCAACTCTAACTTAAATAGTTTTGTCCAATTTTTAATAACAATTTTGCCAAATAAGAGGCAAGAACATTTAAGTAAATTTGCTTAGTTCAAATGAAGATATTTCGGCCACTTTCTCAGGGAATACTCCGCGGAATACTAGGATTTTTCAAGACTAAAACCATCAATAGATAATGAGCTACCTTGGAACTTTTTATAAGCCAAAAATTATTAATCTCTGTATAGGCATTGAATACCAAAATTTCAAAATTGAAACTTGTACAACCGTTTTACTGACACAATTAAAACATCATTTGGGTTTAATAGTACTATTATTTGGGTTGCTATGGCTACATCAGGGTAAAAAAAGAAAGCATATTAAAGGATTCAAAGCATTGGAAAGACTTACTTAATCATGCTACTAGCACTTGAGCTAAATCTTTTTAAGGAGTTTTTGTAAACTTTAACCTTTTATTTAATTTTTGTATATCTTTTTTTCTTCTTTTCATTATTATTATGGTCCCTGCTCCATTTTCAGTCGATTTTGCTTTTTCTCAATTTTTTCTATAACTGGAATCATTGCTCCATTTCTTGTAGAACCTATGGGACACTCTATACATTACTTAAAAACTTATGTTAGCACTTCTTGCTTTCTCCATAATTAAGTTAGCTTTCCAATGTAGGTAAGATGATTTCCTTGCTAATGGCCATAGGTTTCATAATGGGTGATGAAGAAATTAGGTTGGTTTGGCTCAACTAGGCTAGCTAGGGATAAATTATAGGTGGGCTAAGCAGGGCCAAAAAAATAATGTATACGTCTTCCCCCAAACTTATTCATAAGTTATACTCAGTTTAAAATGGATTCAAACTAATTATGGAACCTTTAGAAATTAAGTTCACTCTCGTCCTATTGGGACCTTCTACACGCTTTGATATCTCCCATAGAGCCTTAACTTTGCACTAGCACTCTTTGGTGTAGTCTCAGTTAGTAAAATAATCACAAGAACATTATGTTTCACCTATGCTCTATCCAAGGTCTTGTCTGTTAATGGCAACATCATTCCATATATGAATCACTAAATTTTTTAGCAATTTTTATGAGCAAGAATTAGTCATTCATTTGAGTCCAAAACAAAAAGGAAAGAATTTGCAAGAAGGGAAGTGTACACAACCTACCAATCCATTAATCTAATGAATAAAATGAAAGTGTATTACCTGAATTTTGTGAGTAAATTTGAAAAATAAATTTAAAGATTAGAAAATCTTACCAAGAAAATTTTAACAAAATTCTTACAGTTATCCATGTATTTCATATAACTAGCATACCTGCATACCCCAAAACGTATCATGAACCTTGTCCTCGACGTTCAAGAAAGTAGGATAAACATACACATTCCAATAGAACAAATGAAATGTGATAATTGAAGGTAAGATATAAAATGGAATGAAGTAGTAAGAGTGTTAAATCAAAATAGGCAAATGCTATGCAACAAAAATATGAATTCCTTAATCAACATATTAAAAAGAATCATCATTACTGCACTTTAATGAGTAGTCATGCAGCATGCTACTATGTCGGGTTTCTCAATTCTAGCACAAATGTTTCCAATTGTGCCAATAGTCACTTATTAAAGTCGTAGATAATTAAACCCAATCCTAACCTAAATCTCTGGGTTGCAACTTAGGAGTGTTGATTTATGACGTGGATTGCACGACGTTTTGAACCTCTATTCATACTTGTTGATACATAAACATATATGTGCTTGATTTTTGGGAACTTAAGGTTATCAAATTATGGTACCAAGTGTGTCTTCATAAAGTCATACTCTTAAAGAAAAATGATAACTTTCCTCTCTCAAATCAAAAAGATGACCGCGCGCCATCTCATTATGACCACATTGCTCAACACCTCAATCAATATCTTAGTAGAAAGCATGAAAGGCCTCCAAAGTATCATGGCATGTTCCATCGAATCCAAAGTTTCATGAATGTAGAAGTCCAGCACATAGGTTAATCAAGTAACATATATGTAGACATTCTTTGTCATCTTGACAATGGTTATGGTCTCGCATTTTCCAAAAGTGGTTTCAACTTTTTTAATGTTCATGTTTGAAATCTTAGCATTTTTAAGAATGAAAAAGGCATGATATTTATTTCAGCTACAGTGTACAGAAGTGCCTTTTCTCAAAAGCTTCTCCAGTTACTTTCACAAGAATCTCTACAAGGCCTAGATCCCCCATTTTCTTAACTAGTAGTATCAATACTTTCTTCAGTGACATCCTTATCTTGTTCTGCTTGTTTTTCACCCTAGCCTTTTGTGCATTTGGTTTACTCTAGACAAAGACCTCAACTATCTCGGTAGCAATTTCTTGTTTTGATAAACTATAGATGTCCTATAAGTGACATTAGATTTCCTGAACAAAAGACTCTACAATCCTATTAGAGAAGTAAGTTCCCTTTTCATTTATGGTTGAGCTTGGTGCTCCACTGTTAGGGAGTTAGTACTTTAGGTGGCTTTAGGTTCAACCCATTTTGAACCATAATCCATTGTTAACAAGAATTGTCCCATAAAGTTAATGCCCCAGATGTTGAAGACCATATAAAAAAAACCTTACTTATAGGCATCTGATCTCTTAGTCGTAATGACGTTTGGTGAAGACATAAGTAGCATGGAAAAGTGTGGGCCGATAAAAATGACATTCCAAAACTTTCCTAGTTGTACACTGTGAATCGAAATGACCACACGCGTATGAATGAAAATGAGACAAGATAGAATATGTTTCTTACTGAGGAATATACCTGTGAATCATTTGATTTGCACAAAACTCGCATAAATATGGATGGTCCCACTAATAACGGTTCGAATTGTATAAAATCTTTTGTTTTTGTGCACGTGAGTAGTCTTATGGTAACTGTTTGGTGGCAAAATAGTTTACAAGGTCGGTATACCATGGAACTTCGAAAGACACTGCACAAATAAGTTCATTAGGGAACTCGTCATTGTGAGCAAAAGGTGGTTCACCATTATCAGGGCGACTGAGATAGTCTGCCACCGGATTCTTATCACATTTCTTATCTTTGATTGTAATATCGAGTTCTAGAAGTAAGAGTATCCATCTCGTAAATCTAGGCTTAGACTCCTTTTTAGTAATTAGGTAATATAAAACTGCATGATCTGAATAGACAATGACTTTGGTACCTAGCAGATAAGGCCTAAACTTTTCTTAGTCAAAGACAATTGTAAGGAGTCCTATCTTAGCGATAGTGTACTTTATTTTATCAATATTTAAATTTATAGATGTACAATAAATCACATAAGATTCACTACCTACATTTTGTTGTAGCATGGCTCTTGCAGCATAACTGCTAGCATCAGGCATAATCTTAAAAAAAGCAACCAATTATAAGCAATGATGATCGGGGTGGAGGTGAGTGTTGTCTATAGTGTGGTAAAAGACTTTTCATATTCAACATCAAAGAAAAATATAACATCTTTCTGAAGTAAGTGACACGTACGTTGGACTATCATGAAAAAGTCATTGATAAACCACTAATAGAAGCCCACATGACCTAAAAATGCACATATCTCTTTTACTATAAATGATGGTACAAGGTACGAATGACATCCACTTTTACTTGATCGACTTCTAGACCTCTAGATGAAAAAGTATGACCCAAATTAATCACTTGGTCTATGATAAAATGGCATTTCTCAAAGTTGAGAATAAGGTTCTTTTTAATCCATCGAGATAACACTTTAGTCAAATTGTCAAGAAAACTGTCAAAAGAATCTTTATAAATGGTGAAATCATTCATAAAGACTTTAATGAAGTTCTCAAAAAAGTCAAAGAAAATGCTTACCATGCACCGCTGAAATGTTGTAGGTGCATTACAAAGCCCAAACGGCATGCGCTCGTAAGTAAATGTTCCAAAAGGATATGTAAAGGTGGTTTTTTCTGACCTTCTAGTGAAACGGGAATATGACGAAACCGTAAATACCCATCTAAACAATAGCACTGGGATTTTCCAACCAGGTGCTCAAGCATTTGATCTATGAATGGCAAGGGAAAATGATATTTCCTTATGGCCGCATTGAGTTTTCTTTAATCAATACTAACTAGCCATCTATTTTAGATACGTGTAAGTACCAACTCTCCATGGGAATTGGTCACAATGGTTACTCCAATTTTTTTGGCTATAAAATTTACTGAACTAGCCTACTTGCTATCAAAAATAGGATAAATCATCCCTTCATCAAGATGTTTTAGAATTTCCTTCTTGACTACCTCCGTCATAGACATGTTTAATCACCTTTGAGCATGCCTTGAGTGTATGTAGTCATTGTTTAGATATATTTTGTGTATGCATATGGAATGATGCAATCCCTTAATGTCAGCTACTGTCTATCCTATTGCTTCCTTATAGTCTCCTAGGATGCACATTAATCTTTCCTCGTACCGTTTCGAGAGTTTTCTAGAAATAATTACTAGAAGTGATTTATTCTCAACTAACTAGGCATACTATAAGTTGTCAGAAAGCTCATTCAAATCTAGCTTTAGGGATTTTTATAGGGAAGGCGATTGATTGGGACCAAAGGAGGACAAATCCATGGGGACAAGGAGTTTAAAACGGAGTTCATAAGACTCTAACTCCATAACGACATCCTCAACATCTTTTTGAGTGAATAGATGTGCTCCATATCATAAGAATTCACTCCTTGACAGATTACTGAGTTCAATGTATCTCCCATAATATATTCAATAGATGCTTATACTAGTGGATCAATTACATCCAGTGTACAAAAGGATGATACATCAGTAGGGTATTTGATGGCACTATGAATGTTAAATTTCACAACATGGCCATCAAATTTCATAGTCAAAGATTTGTCTGCAACATTAATCTTAGCTCGTGCCATTTTTATTGAATCTGTCCTAATAGAATCGAAGAGGAATTCGGGAATGGTTCCTTCTTCATGTCTAAGATGAAGAAATATGTAGGAAAATATTACGATCCTACAACGATAATGATATCCATTATGACTCTTATAAAATGTACAACAGATATGTCTGCTAACTAGATTACTATCCTGATTTATCTATGTTCTTTGTTATTAAGCCACTCAGACAAAGATAAAGGCATGAAATTTATGGATGCTCATAAGTCTAGCATTGCCTTGAAAATATCTATTACTAACGATGATTGGCATAGTGAATTTTCTTGGATCCTCACTCGTAGATGAAGTTTCTTTCGAAGGATGGCTAAGACAGTTTCACTAGCGATTACTCTATCATGTTCTAGTAACTTTAACTTGTCACTAAAAAATTCCTTCCAGACATTGGCAATCATAGGCATGTTGGATACAATATCTAGCAAAGGGTTATTGATCTCTACTTTCATGAGGGTGTCAATGATTCATGTGTCTTGCTCCAATTTCTTTCATTTTGTAAGCTGCTGAGGTAATGGAGGATGAATAGCAATAGGTTTTGTGATTGGTTCTACATTAAGTTCCTCAGATGGTGCATTAGTAACTTCTACATTATGTTCATTTTCGGCTTTCACCTATTTTGGTTTATTTGGCATATGTAGTTTCTTAGGTCTTTCTATTTCAGCTCCACTTCTTAGAGTAATCTTAATAGCCTTAATAAAATGCTAAGTGCGTAGTATTTCTTACCTATTTACATGAGCTTCAATACTGACTTGCTCAATCTGCTTTCCCATCTCACCAAATTTCTTGTCACATTTTTAATTATAAAACTCTAACAAATTCTGAAGTTCTCTTACAATAATTTCTTTAACTCGTATTGGAGATTGTAGTGCTTCTAGAACAACAAAATGATGATCATTGTCTTGAAAAACATAACTCTGATTTGATCATCCTAACCTCTCTCTTAACTAACGGGGTAGCTCGTGGAACTTGGATATCTCTCCTGATATGATGTAGAAAATTTCTCAACCACATTAACTTGACATATATCCCCAAAATATAAAGGACAGTCATTTGTCGTGTGTGTCTACTCAAAACAAGTGTTGCAAGTTTGGATTCTCCCTGATCATAACATCAACATCTTCATCATGGACTTCAATTTTGACATTTTTCTCTCAAGACTATCCTCTAGTGAATTGACTGTAGCTCAACTCCTATAAGTATTTTCTGCTACACCAGAATTCTTATATTAATTTGCCATTTTTTCAATGTTTTTCTAGGCTTCAGAGGGTCTAACTTTTGAAATACTTCCATTACATATTGTATCTACCCACGTTTTCTTAACATTCTCTAGCCATTCATACATGTTTTCTAACAATGATTTTTGTAGCGAAACCGTGTTATGGGCAAGCATGACATAGTCTTTTAAATCTCTCCCAATACTCGAAGAAAGACTCTCATTTCTTCTTGTAAATGGTGGAGATTTGTTTCCTAATAGAGGTAATCTTTCTTTCTTGCATATATTATTCCTAAAATTTGAGGTGTAAATCCTTCCAAGAATAGATAGATCTAAGGGTAAATGGAAAAACCAATCTAGAGCATTACTTCGAAGCAAAATGGAAAAGCCTTTAGCCGAACCATATATGGATCAATTATAGTAGGTTTCATACCTACAACTACGCACTCGAATTTCACCAGATATTTTTATGTATCCTCATCATCTCTTCTAAGAAATGTTGGAAATTTCTAGATAAGTCTAGTTGTTAACATGAACTCTCCAAATTAGGTGTGGTTTTATGCAAAGATGTTCAGAACCTCCTCAATTTTATTTGCTTCCCTAAAAGTAGTTATTTTTCATATTGGCTCATTTTCCTATATTTTAACCTAGAATACTATTTAACTTAGTCCTCGCCAATGGCACCAAAAATTAATGCAGCATTGTTAGCACCAATAATAGTCTTTATTTACTAAGTACTTGGATATGTAGTAAGGCAAGAACAGGATCGAACCCATAGAGATTGAGAAGGATTACTAGGCTACAACTAAAAGGAAATGGGGAGGGTGATTTCTAGTCAACCAAATCTAGAAGAAATAACCTTAATAACATATACTAAACAATGGAAGCACGCAAAGACATCTAAAAGGAATATTTCAAAAAATATAATAAAAGCCTTGATTGAGAGCATCTTTACAATTGACAAGTAATTGACTTAATAATTTGCTACTAAAGATATCCATTCTAATTCATTGTCCTATACATGTCCGAGTAAAGACACTATGTTTCCCAAATTCAATGGTAGGAATGAGCGACACTAACATATACTAACTAGACCCGAAAAACCACCGGATATGTTGTAGGCTTTCAAAGAGCTAGCAGCCTTAGTGTTCAATGAAAACACTTTCCCTAAGTGATAACTAGTATGAACTGCCACCCAACCTATACTTTGAAGGTACAAAAGCTCATTGATTGCCAACAGGCAAGGCTATATATGTCACCTAACGTAAACCCCCTTAGCGAGTGGCGGTAGGTTCACTGAACTAGAGCTCCTATGCTTACTTATGTTTTGGCCACTATAGAAGCAAAGTATATTCAATCTAATCAAATGATAAATCCATAGATTTATAACTAATAAATCGAAGTTCGAAGATTCCAATGATAGGAAAATTCACTTTAAAGAAAAAAACCTCGTATAATCCAAACTTGGAATCATAGAAAACTCTTAATCCATCGAGATATTAGTTACTAATACACTTATAAACTAATTACAATAATAAAAAGAATTAAATAATACCTTAGAATTAAGGAATGAACAACAAAACTCCGAAGAGCTCATCTCTTTAAAACTTAAAAACTAGAGAAACGATATGAGATGTTTTTAGCACGTTGAACTCTATGTATTTATATTGGTTGGAACTACAACGGAATAAATTCACAAAATCCAACAAATCCAAAGATTATGAGATTTAAACTCTCTAGATGTTGTTCAGTGTTATACATTGAATAGACATATCGTTGAAGAATTGTTGCCAAATCACTGTGCGAATACCTATTTTTATCCTTTTTGTTTCGAATCAAGACAAGCACCATCATGGCACTATACATACAACACTAGGCATTTTAATGGTGCTAGGTGTGTCTTAACTCTTTAATTCTCAATCAGTTGTGTGATCAGGAATTATTGGTCAACTTCACTAAAGATCATTTTCAGATAATTAATAAAGAAATGCAATGTATCATGTATAGGATCCGAACATCGACAATTGCTATATGATGTTTCAATATTTTATATCACCTCATAAGCTGCAAGTTATGTGCATCTTTGTTTCTCTAACAAACATAGAGCTTTGGTACTAAAGACTAAGTCATCTTAATTTCAAGCAACTTCAAAATTGCACTATCATGATGTTATAAAAGGTATTCCTAAACTATCCTCAAAGCATATTTCTAATTGTGAGCCATGTCAAAGGGGTAAATAAAATTCAGTTTCACATGCTGACCTCATTAACATATTGACCTCACGTATGTTAGAATAACCGCATATGGACTTGTTTGGTGCAATGCAAGTTAAAAGTTTCGATAGGAAGAAGTATGTTTTTTGTCAATCTTGATGACTACTTAAGTTTCACTGCGATTCGTTTAATGTAAGATTGGTAAATGAATTTAAGAAGTTAATTATTAAACTTCTGAATGGGAAAAGCCATTATTATGTCTCCATTGATCGAATTTGTAGAGATCATGGAAGAGAGTTTAAGAATCAACAATTTGTTGATTGTTATGTCTAATTTGGGATTAAGCATGAATTTGTTGCCTTTAAGACACCAAAATAGAATAGTGTTGTTCAAAGGAAAAATTGCATAATTCAAGAAATGACAACGGTGATGCTAACTAAGAAAAATCTGCTAAGAATTTTTTGGGAGAATCAATAAACACTCTACTTATATTATCAACAGAGTTTATTTCATACCACTGGCTAGAAAATCTCTATATGAGATTTGGAAAGGCAAAAAAATATCTCTCTAGTATTTTCATGTTTTTTGTAGTACCTGTTTCATATGAAATGATAGAGATCAACTGGGAATGTTTGATTCCAAAAGTGGTGTCTCATATATGAACAAAGCACTTGTCCTTTCCTAAATTGGTATTTGAATGAAGAAGTCTATGTTGCAGAACCAGAATGATTTTAGGTTCATGACGAACCTTATGGTATCTACTAATAAGAATATATTTCTTAAAAAGACGAATAAAAAGTTTATGGTTGCGTTGATTTTTGTCCATAATATTGTTTTCGAGGCTACATCTGCAAAGCTTACTTCAGAATTCTACTTTAGGGAGGATCAATAAACAATTGCTTCGGTAGTACCTATTTCATATAGAATGAAAGAGATCAACATAGACTTCTTCGTGAAATTTTTTTTTTTTGCTAGTACCTTTTTGCACATCTACTGCTCCACAGTCAAGGATGCTGAAAGATCTTCTTATTGTGTAAATAATTGGCTCAGTTAATGATCCAGTGCAAACTAGAGATATTTCTCATATTAAGTACATGAATATGGTTTTTCTTTCTTGTTTTAAATCTCATATTAAGCATTAAAACCTCAACGATGCATTAATGGATTAATATTTGGTGACTGTTGTGCAAGATGAACTCAATAAGTTTGTTACACATGATGTTTAGGACCTTGTTCCACGACCTATTAATGTTAATATCATTAGTACCATGTGGATATTTCGCAAAAAGAAATAGGAGAATGGTGTTATTGTTCGTAACAAAGCAAGATTAATTGTCGAAGGATACAAAAAGGTTGAAGTTATTGATTTTGATGAGACATTTTCTCCATTTTCCAGATTGGAATCTATTAGTTTATTATTAGCCTTTACTTATAACAAAATGTACAAGTTACAACAAATGAATGAAAAAAAATGATTTCCTAAATAGGTATATGCATGAAAAGTCTATGTTGCACAACATAAGGGATTTTAGGTTCATGAAAAACCTTATAATGTCTATCATCTAAAAAAGTCACTTTATGGAATTCAGCACGCACCACCGGCAAGGTATGAAAGGTCTGTTTGCTGCAGAAAGGTTACAATAAAAGGGTCTTTTAATAAGACTATATTTCTTATTGAGATGAATAAAAATCTTATGGTTACGTTGATTTTTATCTATAATATTGTTTTCGAGGCTACTTTTGCAAATCTTACTTCAAAACTCCACATTGGGGAGAATAAATAAACAATTGCTTTGGTAGTATATATTTCAAATAGAATGATAGAGATCAACATAGACTTCTTCATGAAATTTTTTCTAGTAGTACCTATTTCTACATCGCTGCTCCATAGTCAAGGATGTAAAAAGATCTTTTGATTTTGCAAATTGTTTGCTCGGTTAGTGATCCTGTGCAAACTAGAGATATTCCTCATGTTAAGTACATGAATAATATTTTTTTGCTTGTTTTAAATCTCAGATTAAGCATTTAAATCTCAAGGATGTTTTAATGGATGAATATTTTGTGACTGCTATGCAAAAGGAACTGAAAAAGCTATTTGATAGGATGTGTGGGAGCTATTTACACAACTTATTATGTAAATATCATTCGTACTCAGCGGATATTCCGCAAAAAGACAATAGAGAATGGTGTTATTATTTGCGATAAAGGAAAATAAGTTGTACAAGGATACACACAGGTTAAAGGTATTGATTTTGATGAGGTATTTTCTCCGATTCTCTGATCGGAATCTATTAGTCTACTATTAGCCATTACTTATAACATAGGGTACAAGTTACTACAAAAGGATGATAAAAATGTTTTCCTAAATGGGTATTTGCATGAAAAATTCTATATTACATAACTTAAGGGATTTGAGGTTCATGAAAAACCTTATGTTGTCTATCATCTAAAAATGGCACTTTATGGAATGAAGCAAGCCCCACGGGCAAGGTTTGAAAGGTTTCCTTGTTGCAGAGAGGTTACAATAAAAGAGTTAACTCATAAGACTATTTCTTATTGAGATGAGTAAAAATTTATAGTTACGTTGATTTAAGTCTATAATATTATTTTCGAGGCTACATCTGCAAAGCTTACTTTAGAATTCCACTTTAGGGAGGAAAAATAAACAACTACATCGATAGTACCTATTTCAAATAGAATGATAGAGTTCAACATAGACTTCTTCATGAAATATGTTTTGGTAGTACCTATTTCTACAGCTGCTGCTCCATAGTCAAGGATGCTGAAAGATATTCTGATTGTGCAAATTATTGGCTCAATGAATGATCCTGTGCAAACTAGAGATATTCCTCATGTTAAGTACATGAATATGGTTTCTTTTTCTTGTTTTAAATCTCAGATTAAGCATTAAGATTTCAAGGATGCTTTATTAGATGAATATTAGGTGACTGCTATACAAGAGGAACTCAAAACGTTGTTTGACAAGATGTATGGGAGCTTGTTCCGTAACCTATAATCTAAATATCATTGGTACTCGATGGATATTTCGAAAAAAAGACAAATGAGAATGTTGTTATTGTTCACAACAAAGCAAGATAAGTTGTACAAGGATACACATAGGTTGAAAGAATTGTTTTTGATGAGACATTTTCTTCAGTTGCCAGATTGGAATCTATTAGTCTACTATTATCCAATGCTGATAACAAAAGGTACAAGTTACTAAAAATGGATGATAAAAATGATTTTGAAAATGGTTATTTGCATGAAAAATTCTATATTTCACAACTTATGGGATTTGAGGTTTATGAAAAACCTTATGGTTCTTATAATCTAAAAAATGCACTTTATGGAATGAAGCAAGCACCACGAGCAAGGCTTGAATGGTTTGTTTGTTGCAGAGAGGTTACAATAAAAGATTTGACCAATAAGACTATATTTCTTATTGAGATGTGTAAAAGTTTCATAGTTAAGTTGATTTCAGTCTATAATATTATTTTAGAGGGTACGTATGCAAAGCTTACTTCAGAATTCCACAATGGTGAGAATAAATAAACAATTATTTTGGTAGTACCTGTAAGAAATAGAATGATAGAGATCCACATAGACTTATTCATGAAACTTTTTTGTTATTACCTATTCTACATCTACTGCTCCATAGTCAAGGATGCTGAAAGATCTTCTAATTGTGCAAATTATTGGCTCTGTTAATGATCCCGTGCAAACTATAGATATTCCTCACGTTAAGTATAGGAATATGGCTTGTTTTGCTTGTTTTAAATCTCAGATTAAGCATTAAATTTTTAAGGATGCTTTAATGGATGAATATTAGGTGATCGCTATGTAAGAGGAACTCTGAAAGTCGTTTGACGGGATGTGTAGGAGCTTGTTATGTAACCTATAATGTTAATATCATTGGTACTCGGTGGATATTCCGAAAAAAGACAAAGGAGCATGGTGTTATTGTTCGCAACAAAGCAAGATAAGTTGTACAAGGATACACACAGGTTGAAGGTATTGATTTTGATGAGACATTTTCTCCTGTTGCCAGATTGGAATCTATTATTCTACTATTAGCCATTGCATATAACAAAGGGTACAAGTTACTACAAATTGATGATAAAAATGATTTCCTAAATGGGTATTTGCATGAAAAAGTCTATGTTGCATAACTTAAGGGATTTGAGGTTCATGAAAAACCTTATGGTGTCTATCATTCAAAAAAGACACTTTATGGAATGAAGCAAGCACCACGGGCAAGGTTTGAAAGGTTTTTTTGTCGCAGAGAGGTTACATTAAAAGAGTTGACTAATAAGACTATATTTCTCATTGAGATGAATAAAAATTTTATAGTTCCATTGATTTAAGTCTATAAAATTATTTTCGAGGCTACATCTGCAAAGCTTACTTCATAATTCCACTTTGGGGAAAGTAAATAAACAATTGCTTTGATAGTACTTGTTTCAAATAGAATGATAGAGATCAACTTAGACTTCATCACGAAATTTTTTTTTTTAGTACCTATTTCTACATCTACTGCTCCACAGTCAAGGAAGCTGAAAGATCTTTTGATTGTGCAAATTATTGCCTCAATTAATGATTACGTGCATACTAAAGATATTCCTCATGTTAAGTACATGAAGATGGTTTGTTTTGCTTGTTTTAAAGCTCATATTAAGCATTAAGATTTTAAGGATGCTATTAAGAATGAATATGAGGTGACTGATATTTAAGAGAATCACACTAATTTGTTTGCTAGGATATGAAGGAACTTGTTCCATGAACTATAATATTAATATCATTGGTACTAAGTGGATATTCTGTAAAAAGACAGAGGAGAATGGTGTTATTGTTCCCAATAAAGAAACATAAGTCATGCAAGGATACATAAAGGTTGAAAGTAATGATTTTGATGATACATTTTTTTTAGTTTTCTGATTGGAATCTATTAGTCTACCATTAACCATTGCTTATAACAAAGAGTACAATTTACAAAAAATGGATAGTAAAAATGATTGCATAATTTGATATTTGCATGAAAAAGTCTATGTTGCACAACTTTAAGGATCTGCAGTTCATGAAAAACCTTATAGTGTCTATCATCGAAAAAAACCCTTTATGGAATGAAGTTAGTACCACGGGCAAGGTATGAAAGGTTGGTCTGCTGCAGAAAGGTTACAATAATTGGGTTGTGAAATAGGACTATATTTATTAAGTAAATAAATAAAAAGTTTATGGTTGTGTTAATTTATGTCTATAATATTGTTTTCGAAGCTATATTGGCAAAGCTTACTTTAGAATTCCACTTTGGGGAGAATCAATAAACAATTGCTTCGGTAGTACCTGTTTCGTATAGAATGATAGAGATCAACATAGACTTCTTCGTGAAGTTTTTTTTGGTAGTACCTATTTCTACATCTGCTTCTCCAAAGTCAAGGATGATGAAAGATCTTCCGATTATGCAAATTATTGGCTCAATTAATGATCCTGTGCAAACTAGAGATATTCCCCATATTAATTACATGAATACAGTTTGTTTTATTTGTTTTAAATCTCAGATTATGCATTAAAATTTCAATAATGCTTTAGTCGATGAATATTTGGTGACTTTTATGCAATAGGAACTCAATAAGTTTGTTAGACAGGATGTGTGAGAGCTTGTTCTGCGACTTACAAAAGATAATATTATTGGTACTAAGTGGATATTCCATGAAAAAAGGCAAAGAAGAATTGCATTATTGTTCGCAACAAAGCATGATAAATTAAAGAAGGATGAGTACAAGTTGAAGGTATTGATTTCGATAAGACATTTTCTCTAGTTGCTAGATTGGAGTCTATTAGTTTATTATTAACCATTGCTTATAACAAAGGGTAGTAGTTATTACAAATGGATGATAAAAATAATTTCCTAAATGGGCATTTGCTTGAAAAAGCCTATGTTGCACAACTTAAAGGATTTGAGGTTCATGAAAAACCTTATGGTGTCTATCATCTAAAAATGCACTTTATGGACCGAAGCAAGCACCACGGGCAATGTATGAAAGGTTGGTTTACCGAAGAATGGATAGAATAAAAGGCCTATTAAGACTATATTTCTTATTGAGAGGAATAAAAATTTATATTTGTATTGATTTATGTCTATAATATTCTTTTCGTGGTTACATCTCTAAAGCTTACTTAGGAATTCCATTTTGTGGAGAATCATTAAACAATTTCTTCAGTAGTACGTATCTCATATCTAATGATAGATATCAACATAGACTTATTCTTGAAAATCTTTTTGGTTGTACCTATTTCTACATCTGCTGCTCCACATTCAAGGATGCTGAAAGATCTTCCAATTAAGCAAATTGTTGGCTAAATTAATGATCTTGTGCAATTGAGAGATATTCCTCATATTAAGTACATGAATATTGTTTGTTTTCCTTGTTATAAATCTAAGATTAACAACAAAATTTCAAGGATGCTTTAATGGATGAATATTGGGTGACAACTATGCAAAAGGAACTCAATAAGTTTGTAAGACATGAAGTGTGGGAGCTTGTTTCGCGACCAAAAAATGTTTATATCATTAGTACTAAGTGGGTATTTCACGAAAAAGCAGAGAAGAATGGCGTTATTGTTCGCAATAAAGCAACATAAGTTGCACAAGGATACATACAAGTTGAAGGTATAGATTTTGATAAGACATTTTCTCCAGTTGCCAGATTGGAATCTATTAGTCTATTATTAGCCATTGCTTATAACAAAGGGTACAAGTTATAACAAATGGGTGATAAAAATGATTTCCTAAATGGGTATTTGCATTAAAAAGTCTATGTTGCATAACTTGATGGATTTGAAGTTCATGAAAAACATTATGGTGTCTATCAACCAAAAAAGCCCTTTATGGATTGAAGTAAGCACCACGGGCAAGGTATGAAAGGTTGGTCTGCTGCAGAAAGGTTAAAATAACAGGGCTGACTAATAGGACTATATTTCTTAAGTAGATAAATAAAGAGTTTATGGTTGTGATGATTTACGTCTATAATATTATTTTCTAGGCTTCATCTACAAAGCTTACTTCGAAATTCCAATTTGGGGATAGTTAATAAACAATTGCTATGGTAGTACCTATTTTATATAGAATGATAGCGATCAACATAGACTTATTCATGAAATTTTTTTGGTAGTACCTATTTCTAAATCTGAGTGGAGAGTGTGGTTGCATTTCGCACCTATGGTATCCCTCCAAGTGTTGAAGCGCTATCTTACAAAGATCTTAAACTTACATGCTTGAGTGTATAAGCCAAGAAAACTCATGAGTAGGTTGTAGTCTTTGTATTAACCGAGTTTAGGTCTTGAATGTGTTATCTTAATTGTTTTTGGATTGCAGTTCTAGACATATCATAACTCCAAAAAAATCTGAGTAGCTTGTTGATTTGGCATTTATTTAAACCAAAGGAACTCAATGATTTGGCCATTATTTATGATTTTGTTTATATGTTTTCTTGTTTGTTTCCTTCGTCATATTAAGTATTTGCAAGCCATGCATTTTATTTATTATTGCATTTATTATATGGAATATTCATAACGCCAGTATCTTAACCTAAACTTACCGAGCATCGTTACCATTTGTGCTTACCCAAAAATTCTCCCCTACAGGTTCTTCATCGAGAGTCGATAAAGGGGAAGGAGTAAATCCAGCTATCTATAGAACTTGATGGTTGTTGATTGGTATGTTTCGAGATCGAACCAAAAACTTATTTTTAATTATATTATTTATCATGGGTTTTGGGGATTTTAAATAAACCAAAATCCTAAATAATTTATTCTAGTTAATAACTCTTATTTTCCAATTTTGATCTTATGTGGAAACATTGAAGTTCTAATTTATAAGATTCCACTTCATTTATGAATCATTTAATTTAAATTTCAATTATTAATGAATGATAATGAGTTGATTTAGAAATGAGGCCTACTAGCTGGGTCCATAACTCAATGACCGAGTTGGTTAGCGAGTTATGAATCGAGCTAGGCCGGTCAGGATTCATTTAGGAAAACTAGTCCTGACAACATGTTGCTAAAGAGGTTTAAAATATAACCTAAAAAGTTTATGGAATGGGAAAATTAAAAATCTTACCTACTTATTTGTTGATTGTATATAATTATAACGGTTAGATATAAGCTTTCAAGTTCTCACCTTCTCTTATCATTACCAGTTGGAAATGGCAGTTGGAAATGGTAGACGGAGGTAATCCCAACGACTTGGCAAATCTGTTGGCTCATGAGAGGGAGATAAGAGAACTGATGGAGACTAGAATCACTTGTCAAGAGGATAATGTCAGTCGACCGCTACAACTTCTTCAAACGAACATAACTCAATATAATCGGATAGAGCTAATGTAGCGCCAGCACTTCAAGTGGAGATGGAAGCGGACTCAGTCAACCGAAAAGAGACAACACCAGTAGACCCTCCAATGGCACCTATTGCACCAGTGGCCCCAGTTATGGCAACACTAGTAGCCCTAGCGGTAATGCCAAACATTAAAGAGCGATCACTCTTACTGGCTAGGCTGAGACAGGAATTCATGAAATATGGAACGCCTAAGTTTTATGGAACAAATGATTCCAGGGCAGCTGAGAACTGGATAATGGCTATGGAGAAGAGACATAGGGCCATGCATCTAGATGAAGACATGAAGGTTGACTTTGCATCCTTTTGCCTCGAGGAAGCAACTTACAAATGGTGGAAAATGATCCTAAGGACTGAGGGTGAGTTCACTATTTGGGTGCAATTCAACGAACTATTAAATGAGAAGTACTTTCATGAGACAGTGTAATATAAGAGGAACTTATAGTTCATTAAACTGAAGCAATGCGATATGACTATGGCAGATTATGAGTCGAAGTTTCACAAGCTGTCAAAATATGCCCCGGAGATGGTGGCAACAGAAAAAGCTAGAATGAAAATATTTGTGGGAAGTCTCGGGCCAGAGATTCGAGGTATATTGTCACCGCTCGTACACCAGACATATAAGGCGGCAATAGATAGTGCATTTCATTATGAAGCCACTATGATTAAAATGGTACGATTAAGGTTGCTCCTGCATTGCCCTAATCACAGAATCAGGGTCAAAAATAAGGGATTGGTGGATTCTTTAGGAGGCCAAAGGACAAGAGTTGCATGACGGGTAACTATCAGGGTAACCCATCATCTGGAGGTTCATTTCAGCGCCATGAAAAGGCGAATACTGTGGTAATGACTTCTCCAGCGCGAGAAGCATCAAAAAAGGGTTTCGTGCTATCCTCAAAGGCATCACAGTGGTCTGGTGGCCAAGGGAAGACTCGATCTGGTCATAGGTCAAAGTGTACATGACAGATGCCTATGCCGGGGGAACCAGGGTACAAGCCATACATCACTTACTTTAAGCGTGGGAAGTAAGGTCACTACCAGAATCAGTGTTCGGGTGCTCCATCAGTGTCTATTGGAAGTGTAGCTTATCCGGTTAAGGGACAGATGAAAGTTGTGGCTGAGCCAGATCCAGACTCCACCCGTCAGCTTGTTACACGTACTATTAATATTTATGGTAGAGATATTTTACTTTAATAGATTCAAGATCCAGCATTTCATTCATATTAAGCAGCAGGGTAGATAAGTTAGGGTTGAAACCTATCAGGGATAGCACATTACTTATCTTGAGCACCACAGTGAGTTAAAAGATATACCTCAACCTCATCTGTCAAGACTGTGTAGTTAAGATTGATGGGCATGACCTTAGAGTCGTAGAGTTCCTTGATTATGATGCTTTGTTGGGAATGGATTGGCTTTTCACATATCACACCCACATTGATTGCTTCCACAAGACAATTATTTTCGAAGTGGGAAACCCACCTCCATTCTTCTTTAGAGGTGGAACACTTCCTCGAGACACCACTAGAGGAAAAGTGGTAACTATTCAAGAGATTGAACAAATGATGGGAGTCACAACTTTAGGAAAGGAATGCCAGGAAGATGAGATTCAGAAGATACCTATTGTGTGAGAATTCCTAAAAGTCATTCCCTCTGATCTACTTGGTATTTCTCTACATAGGGAGATTTAGTTTATCATCGATCTTGTGCCTAGAACGAAGCCGATATCCATACCACCATATCGCATGGCACCTAAGGAGTTAGAGGAGTTGAAAATCCAATTAGAAGAATTGTCAGAACAAGGTTAAATAACTTCGAGTATTTCACCATGAGGCGTTCCACTCTTATTTGTAAAGAATAAACATGGGAGTATGAGGATGTATGTGGACTACCATCTGCTGGATCGAGCTACTATCATAAACAAGTACCCATTGCTGAGAATTGATGACCTAATTGACCAGTTGAGATGAACCAATTTTCTTTCCAAGATTGATCTGAGGTCAGGGTATCATCAGCTAAGGATCAGGGAGGAAGATGTTTTGAATAGAGCGTTTAGTACGAGATATGATCATTTTGAGTTTATAGTTATGCCCTTTGGACTGACTAAAATACCTGCGATATTCAAAGATCTCATGCATCACGTGTTCTAAGCTTATCTAGATCAGTTTGTCATCATTTTCATTGATGACATAATGATTTACTCAAATTCCTAGGAAAAGCATGAGATACGTCTTAGAGTCACCTTACACATATTGAAGGATCACAGATTGTATGATAAGTTCAGTAAGTTTGACTTATGGGCAACAGAGGTAAAGTTCTTGGGCTACACTATCAGTGTAGAAGGAGTGATAGTTGATTATGAAAAAGTTAAGGCAGTGATTGCTTGGTCGACACCATGTTCATTGACAGAGATTAGAAGTTTGTTGGGATTGGCTGGTTTTTACTGAAGATTTTTTAAAGGTTTATCCAGCATTGTTGCCCCATTGACACAAATGACAAGGAAGAATGCACCATTCGATTGGGATGACAAGTGCGAGAATGCCTTTGTGAAATTAAAGCCAAAATTGACAACTGCTCTAGTGTTACCAAAACCAGGGGTTGCACTAATAGTTTATACAGATGCTTCAAAAACTAGACTTGGTGGAGTATTGATGTAGGAAGGGAAAATAATAGCTTATGCATCTCGGTAACTCAAGATCCATGAAAAGAATTACCTGATTCATGATCTCGAGTTAGGAGTAGTTGTCTTTGCATCGAAGATTTGGAGGCACTATCTTTATGGCAAAAAGTTTACCTTTTATTCAGGTCACAAGAGTTTGAAGTATTTGTTCACCCTAAATGAGTTGAATATTAGACAGAGGAGGTGGCTCAAGTTTCTGAAGGATCACGATTTTAGTTTTGAGTACCGCCCATGGAAGGCAAATGTAGTGGCGGGTAAATAGAGTCATATGATAGAAACAGGTGTTTCATTGATGACTCGTGAGTATTAGTTACTTGAGGATTTGTCGATGTTGAGAATTCATAGTGATCTACTGGAGGATTCAGTGTGTGCACATTTAAGGGCCGAGCCATAGACCATCACTAGGATAATTAAGTGTCAAAAGACAGACTCTGAGTATGGGTATTACATGGCTTGGACCGACAGCACAAAGTATCTAGATTTGAGGGAATCGACAAAGGGAGCTTTGAGGTATCAAGATAAATTATGGATTCCAGCTCAGGAAGAGTTAAAAGAAGAATTGCTCTGAGATTTGCACAAAACCAAGTACACCGTACACTCAGGAGGTGACAAGATGCATTCGAACATGAAGTTAATGTATTGGTGGTCAAAAATGAATACCGACATTGCAGAGTTCATTAAGAGGTGTGATACATGCCGGCAGGTAAAAACAGAGCATCATAAACTAGGTGGTCAGTTGCAGTCGTTGCCTATTCCATAATGGAAGTGGGGACACATCTCGATGGACTTTGAAGGTTGGTTTTTCAAGATCACAGAAGGGTAATGACGCTATTTAGGTCATAGTGGATCGCTTGACCAAATCTGCTCATTTTCTACACATAGCTACCCAAAACACACTCGGGAAGCTAAGCAAACTGTACGTGGATTGGATTGTGAGGTTGCATTGAGTGCTCGTGTCTATTGTTTCAGATTGGGGTCCTCAATTCGTATTGATGATGTGGTAAGGTTTACAAAAATAGTTGGGTTCCAGAGTACACCTTAGCACAACATTTCATCCTCGGATAGGTGGTCAGACATAGTGTACCATACAAACATTGGAAGACATGCTCAGGGCTTATGTGTTAGACTTTAGAGGTATTTGGGAGAAATACGTATCCTTGTGCAAATTTTCATATAATGTCTACCAAGCAAGTATCGGAATGGCTCCTTTCGAGGCACTTTATAGTAAACCTTATCATTTACCGGTTTGTTGGACCGAGGTTTGTGAAGTAGCATTGTTGGGACCAGAGTTAGTTTATGACTACATATAGAAGATCAAGCTGATTCGACAATGCCTAAGTGTAGCATAGGACAAACAAAATCGTTATGTGGATAATAAATGCAGGACCGTTGTGTTTGAGAAATATGATTGGGTACTTTTGAAAGTCTCTCCATGAAAGGGGCACCATAGATTTGGGATCAAGGGAAAGCTTGCTACGAGATTTATTGGACCATTCAAGATCATCTAGAAGATTAGTCCAGTAGCATATCAGCCTGAGCTCCCTCCATAATTGGCGATAGTACACAATGGCTTCCATGTTTCAATGTTGAGAAAGTCATTCTCAAATGCGCCACGAGTCATCGATTGGGCTCAGTTTGAATTGCAAGAGGATGCCTTCTACAGCGAGCAGCCGGTCCAGATCCTAGATAGGAAAGTCCAGAAGCTCAAAAGGATGGAGATACTGTCGGTCAAAGTGAAATGGAAATTTCATGACGACAAGGAGACAGCGTGGGAGGAGGAGAGCTATATGCGCGACTACTTCCAAGATTTTTTCTAAACCGAGGTATGATTTACTTTTAAATTTCGTGGATGAAATCTATAAAGTTCGGGAGGTTGAGACGACTCTAATTTCTAAATTAGTATCGTATACCATATTTGTATGTATGGTGTGTAAACCCTAGTGTGGGCCAACAAAATCATACATGCTAAATCGAAACGGCAAAAAAAAGGAAAGTCAACAGTGAGAATTATTAGTTTCCTATTTTAAGTTTGTCAATTTAGGAAAGAAAGACAATTGGAAAGGTTTAATTTTTCTTAATATAGGAATGAATCTTGATTCAATAATATTCCCACAAAAAAGGAAAAATAGAAATTGGAAATATTTAGTATTAGGAATGAATCGAAGGTTATGAAATCATCTCTAAGTTTCTCCCACATTAGGGACGAGAGTACACGTAGGTTAAACGCACAAGTGACCGGAGAGTAGGTAACAAGTGCAAGGGAGATTCGTGAAGCTTCAAGGCGTTAAATTGAGGTAACAATTCCACAATTCAATCTCTTAGTTTTGGTTTATTCAAAGAATAAGAATTGTGATTTGAATAGCGTTATATAAAATTTTGCAATTAATCGATAAGGCCAAATCAATGTTGTCATGATATCTTAAAATGAGTTTTCTTGTTGATTGAAATGGAGTCCAAACTAAGGAATATTGGATTGAAGAAAAAGGAGGGCGGACTGCGCAACAAAGAGGAGGGCAACACTATGTGCGCTACCCCCTCATTCGATATGTATGGGTTGGGCCGATCAAGCCCAACCCCCCTAAACTATGCTGCATCAGCAGAGCAGTTTTGGGGAAAGGGGGAACGCATGTGCATCCCCCCTTTGGCCAAAATGGCCGATTTAGCCTGGGTCATCCCAGGCCCAACCCGCGTAGTTAGGCCGATCCAGTCCCACTAGATCGGCCCAGTTGCTCTAAACTCAAAAAAAAAAAAAAAAAAATATATATATATATATATATATATATATATATATAAGCAGAGTTTAATTAAAACAAATTAATCGAAAATGAATTTTGAGTTGTCAATTTGGAATAAAGATGTGTAACTTAATTTGTTATAACTAAGCATAAAAGTAGTTTTCAAAAAGAATTGCAAATTTTTCTTCATTTCTAGTTAACTTATTTAGTGAATCAACACTTAACCTATTTAGGTTGACTAAACTTTAGAGTACGCTCGTGAGTGCCAATTAGAGATATTTGTAATTAAGCGTACCAGGTAAGTTAGGATTTAAGTTATTGGTTTTATGATTATTTGCCTTGCTATTAGACTATCTGAAAGGAATCATGCATGTAGGACATACGGGTAGATTGGGGTTCATTGTTAAACATTGTACATTTTTATGTGGCTAACTTAATGGAGTTTGCTAGGAGTCCTTGCAACAAATATTATATGTTCGAGACAATTGGATCGTACAAGTAAGAATAACGAAAAGGGCAGTTGCCCAGAATAAATATTTATTAATTGAGACTATGATTAATTCCATTGTTCTCAATAAATGTTTGTAGTAGGTGCTAAGTCCAGTTGGACTAGTTTATGGACTTAGTGATAGGAAAATCTTTCATAATGTCGTGGAATGTAGTGTTGATACCGCTATGGCCATAGTAGGGTCACTATTCACAAACTTCAGCATGATTGATGAGTCTATCACAGTAGCTCATACATATTTAGCATTTGCACATTTTAATGCATTGATTATGATTTCGTTTATATGCTTTCTTGTTTATTTCCTTCGTCATATTAAATATTTGCAAGCCATGCATTTTATTTATTGTTGCATTTATTGTATGGAATATTCATAACGCCGGTAACTTAACCTAAACTTACTGAGCACCGTTGCCCTTTGTGCTCACACAACAATTTTTCCCCACAGGTTCTTCATCGAGAGTCGATAAGGGGAAAGGAGTGGCTCCGGCTGTCGAGAGGATTTTTCTGGTTGTTGTTTGGTATGGTTCGAGATCGAACCAAAACTTTGTTTTTAATTATATTATTTATCATGGGTTTTGGGGATTTGAAATAAACTAAACTTCTGGAGAATTTATTCGAGTTAGTAACTCTTATTTTCCAATTTTGATCTATGTGGAAACATTGAAGTTCTAATTTATAAGATTTCGCCGCGTTTATGAATCATTTATATTAAATTTAAATTTTTTAATAAATGATAATGAGTTGATTTAGAAATGAGGATTTCTAGTTGGGTCCATAACTCAGTGACCAAGTTGGTTAGTGAGTTATGAATCGAGCTAGGCTGGTCGTGATTCATTTAGGAAAATAGGTCCTGACATGATGAATCCCTAAACTCTTGCAAAAATTATCAAAGTTAGAATTTTCAAATTCCTTACCATGATCACTGCAGATGCAGGTGATTTGAAAATTTGTTGCTCTTTTCTCATTATGAAGCTTGATACATAGGTCTCGAATATCTTCAAAGGCATCAGACTTTTAGCAAATGAAAAGTACCTATGTGAAACGTGAGAAGTTGTCTACACATACAAGGATGTATATATTTTCTCCAAGACTAGTTGTTTGAGTAGGTCTGACTAAATCAATGTGCAGGGGCTCGAATATTTTTATGGTTGAACATATGTCTACAGATTTGCGAGCTTTTCATTACTACTTTCCATATTGGCATGGACTGCATGTGATATTATTGGGTAAATGAGATTTTAGAAAGTCCTCTAGCTGCACCTGAGTCACATAATTTTTTGAGCTATTGGTAGTTAACATGCCTAAGTTCTTGGTGTCAAACCTCAATCTGATCTGGTATGCTGTGTGCACAGATATTTTGGGCAAGACTATTTTCACTATGAATAATCGATTGTATGAGGTAGCAGTTATCAGATGAATGCAGCCCTCTCAAGATGCATTGTCCTTGATGATCAAAAACCTTACAATTTTCCTTTGTGAGTTTGACTCTTAAGTTCTGATCACAAAGTTAGCTGATGCTTAAAAGATTGGTTTTCGAATATTCAACAATAAATACATCAGTTAGTGAAAGTAACCTGGCAATGCGCAATGTTCCTTTTCCAATAACTTTGCTACGAACTCCATCACCGAAAGTTACGTCATCCTGAAAAAGGTTAATAGTCATAAAGAAATGAGATGTTACCCGTCATATGTTTGGAGCATCCACTGTCGAAGTACCAATCTAATGAAGATGTTGTTTTTAGGGAGACATGAGCTACATTGCACATGTTGTCTTTTGGTACCCAATTCTGACGATGGAAAGTTTTCTTTTGGTAAGAACTTATTGTGATGGACTTTTGTCTTCTAGCAAGCTTCCTGTGCATCTGAAAACATCGGGGTCTTATATGTCCTTTCATTCCACAATAGTGACATATTGGTTTGAACCATTGTGAGGGTTTCTCTCTTCCTTTTCGGAAATGACCGCTTACTTTCTGTGCTTGAGCTGATGTGGAGGTCTCATTGGTGAAACCAAGACCTTTATGATCTTGAGTCCCTTTGCCCATCTTTAGTATATCATTTAGTTTTTGCTTAAGATGAATGACTTCCTTAAACAACAAGATGTTATTGTTGATAGCCTCTTACCACTTTTCATACATCTCTTTGTAAGCTTCCTTTAAATCTGTAAAATTAATGGAATTAGTGGAATCTAAATCAGATTCATAATCATAGATTATTACCTCTTTAGATGGGATGTTGTCAAAGTCTGTTCGCACAACTGCTGGATGAGCAATGAAGGCAGTGCATTCAGCTGCTTATTCTTTTGAAATACTGATGGAGGTGAATGCAACATGATTACTTTTGTTGCTTTCATCATCTAACTCTGAATCACTCAAGGTTGCTTTAAATGATTTCTTTTTCTTTTTTATGAAGTTCGAACATTTAGCTCGATAGTGTCCAAACCCGTCGCATTTTGGACCCTTAACTCCTTTATTTTTCCCTTCACCAACTTCATTTTGTTTGAATCCACTGGATTACGGCCATGAAACTTTTGGAACAGTTTGTTGTATTTCTTTGTGAGCAAGGCAAGTTCACTTTGATCGGTTTGATTGTTTTTGGCATTGGTTTTCAAAGAAATTTCTCGATGATTTCAACTTTGATTTAGATGCATCTCAAATGCGATGAGGAAACCCATCAGCTCGTCAAACTGTATGTTCTTTAAATCCCTGGTTTCTTGGATTTCTGCGACTTTGCATCGAACTTAGATGGAAGAGATCTAATGACTTTCTTAATAAGCTTTCTATTCTTGTAGGTTTTATCGAGTTGTTTAGCTTGTTCACAATATCTCTCAGCTTGGTTGTATATTCAGCAATAGTATCATCCTCGCCCATTCGTAGTGTTTCAAATTATGAGGACAACAACATTTTCTTGGAGTCATGTACATCATCATTTCCTTCAAATATGTTTTAAAGGATTTGCCACGCATCTCATGCAACTTTGCATAAAGAGATAAGTTTTAGATGTTCTTAGTTCACACCACTAAATATAGCATTCAGAGCCTTGGCATTTGCAAGCAACAACCTCTGCTCGACCTTTGTCCAATCATCCATGTTCTTTGGTTTACCTTCACATTCAGGGACAGAGTACCCATTTTCGATAGCCTTTCATGTTTTCATATCAATGGATAGAATGAATCCTTCTATACGAGACTTCAAGTACGTGTTATTAGTGCTAGTGAAGAGTGGTGGTTACGTTGTAGAGGCACATTTGGGTTGATCAGATTGATGAGGATGAGACATTACTAGAAATTAGGACCTGCCTTCTTTGACACAATAAAGGAAATAGGCGTTAGGCTCTGATACCAAATGAAAATGTAATCTCTGTTTTCATAAAAATTCTCTATGGGCACAAACATAAACTTAGTATCTATGGGTGTTGTGGGGATAGATATAAGTTTCTATTCTTGCACACTGAATGCAATAGCCAGTAAATAAGAAAAGACAGTTTTACAGTGAAGTAAATAATGCGCACAAATTGTTTATGCAATTCGGACCTCCCATCCTACATCTGAGGGGGCCACGCCCAGGTGTAAGATCCACTGAGTAATAAAGAATGAATACAACCTATACAACATGACTCCTCACTTGTTTCCTCTCAAGTTGGTGATCCATCACCAAGTCCTAGTGTACTAATTACTCCCCTTATCTCTTAGCTCTTACACAAGCATCTCCAAGATCCCCTTGAAGTTTGAGAAGGTCCAAGATCCCCTTGGAGTGTAGGTTAAGTACCCTTAGCCGGTGCGTATGTAAATACAACTTATGAGATGATGCTCTTATGCTCATTTTTGCTTTTACAATAATCACACAGCAAAACAGAGTTAATTTGATCGATGTCATGGTTGATGAGCATAGAACAATATATAAAGAAGGCTTGTAGACATTTTTTGATTTTGTTCCTTCTCGTTCAATGGATTGGCACCAAGGTGTTTTAGGAAACTTCTTTAATTGATATCTTTGATTGAAATCTCGAGTTTCCTTATTCTTAGATTTAATTGCGGTACAACAGGCTATCCTTCCATGTTTGCAAATTCTTTCCTTTCCATAAAGATACATTAAATATCTAAATATCTTGCATATATGATGATTGCATATGTGGCAGCTTACATGGCAAAACTACACAAAGAACACCTCAATTGATTTGTTAGTAGCATAAGGTAATTCAATAGCCCGTGACACATGGAGTGTGACACAAAATAATAATGATCAGGGACAATATATTTTCAACACTTACACAATTAGGGGCAGATCTAGGGGCGACCCCTATAGTAACCCTATCTATTCATTCTTCCCACGTTATTCCTACCCTCTTATGGTCGACACACGCTCCCTATATAACAAGTGTAGCATTGTCAAAAAAATGATGTATTTGAAGTTTCTTGAGGTTAGCATTGTCAAAAAAATATTTGTAATGCTTAGTTTTTCATACTAATATATTTTTTTGTTGGAGAAAAATTATTTAAGGATAAAGTTTGCCTCCCCTAACAAGATTTTTTTGTTCTGCCACTGTATAAAATGGGTTTAGTTTGGTGTGAAACCAGGCATGCATGATATATATCAAACATAAGTTATCAAACATGCTTATATATCATGAATAGCACGCATTTACTCCTTAACCCAAACCCAAAATTGGTAACTAGGGTGTATCTTAAGTTGGGGGTTTATTAATTAAGTTGCTTGGTATGCTAGTTATAAGAAAAGGTTGCTTAGTGTGCTCATACGCTACAATTGGAACATGATGTAAATAGAAAAAAAAATGTTGCCATTGGATATGATTAAAGGGACTACCATTAGTGTGTTCGGTTTTGCAAGTTTTTTTTTCCATGAGAAGAAAATAGTGTAAAATACAATAATTTTTGTATACTTTAATATTATTTTCAAACTCTATTCAACTAATTTCTTAAGAAAAAAAAATAAGTAGTTATACTTGTAATCATAACCACATCTCTACATGATCATAATGTAACCGTATGAATTCTCAAGTTGTTTAATAGCCATTAACTGACGTAAATATTTTGCCCGGCCATATGCCAATTTGTTATCATATTATTTACTATTACATTATTTTCAATCATTCATATGAGAGGCTAGACAAATGACACAAGGCTAAAACAATATTTTAACAATTCATAATTATTATAACTCATGTAACCACTGGAGATAGTCTTAAATTAAATAATAGACTAATGCTACTTTGTTATTTATACGAGAGGTAGTAATGTATGGACAATTGATTCATGTGCTTGGACAACCAAATTAAAACTCTTTAAAATAAGAAGCTTTGTGTTATTGTCACAAAATCAATACGCTATTGCGTTCTATCTTTTATTACTACATACAACAATTATACATGCATACATATATAATTTTTGAAAAAGAAAAGTATATTAACAACGTATAGGTTGGAAACCATAATACTCGGGGCTATTGGCTCTAAGTTTTCTATAGAAAAGTTCATCTATTGTAACGATGATACGTATTGTTCAATATTTTATAAGATACCAAGTATATTGTATATAATATCTATTACATTATATATGTCACGCCAATTATGAAAGTATGCTCTGTAGTTGCGTTTTTGTATGATCTTCTACATCAGAAATCAAAAATTAATAAGTGAGACAGTTTTTTTCATAAATATTATTAACGATCAATTATGTTATATTATTGATTAGTGATTGTTATAATACAAATAATACTATAGGCTTGAGTTGATAGTGGATAAGCCTTATCCCCGGTAAAGCTAAACATTGAAAGAGAGATTGATAAGTCGATAATTAGACATGTTTTATAGTACATTTTAGGAAGATTTTAAATCTAAAAACTATATTACATGGGGTTTTCTCTTGTTTTAGTTATTTTATGTGATAAATGGAATATATGAAAAAATGAAGTAATAAGAGAAAATTATGAAGGAATTGATCAAGTGGAAAGTGCATGCAAAGAATCATCAACAAATAAAGGAAAAATTTGAATTTCATAATCAATGATTCCCGACTAATTCCTCATGTACCAGAATCGCCACTCAGATTGGTGGAAATCGAGACCTATTTCCCAAGGATTCTCCTAGCGATTTCATTTAAACCTGAATTGATGAGGAATCGCAGGGTAAGGTTTTGACAATCTTAGATAACTATGAGAGGATATATAAAGCATGCACTTACCAATCTTGGTAGTCAATGTACGACAATGACTACTTCTCTAGCGAAACGTGTAACCCTATACTCAAGTGAATTAGGTTTAACATAATGGTCGTAATTGGTTTGATGAAGGCACTAAATCTAGACAACCGAGTGACAAGTGTGTCCAATTTAGCCTAGATCCCTAAGGTATTTGACCGGTCCCAAAAGGGGTGAACCGGTTGGTATGGTCAATTGCCACTTGTGTCGTCTTATTGCATAAGGACGGATGCTTACAACTCAATGTCAAAAGAATCAGGGTTTAAGTATAAGTTTAACCCAAATTAATCAATTAATAACAAAGGGAATAAAATGCCAATAAAAAGTAATTAAACTGAATTAAAGTAGGTCTCACATAGATTTATGCCAAAAGAGAAGTTTGCTCTACCTCTAGTCTAAATTGATGAAGTTAGTCGGACATGTTGATGGAAAACTCCATTAAAATAAAAAAAATAAAAAATTGTTTATGAGAGGTAGAGAATAGAATAATACTTAGAAGAAAGTTTTTTGTAGAATCCTTAAGTCCTAATTTTATCGAAACACTTAATATGCTCTCTAAAAGAGAGAGAGAATTTGATTTTGATGGGTAAGTTTGTGACGCATGTCAAAAGCTGATTAGCTCATATGTTGTGATTACTGACGAGGTGAAAGATGATTGGAGGAGAAAATGTGACTGAAGACATGCTAGCCGAATGAGAGAGTGCCACATGGCACACAACTAGGGGTGAAAGGATGCACGAATGCTCATGCAGATTTATGGGAGAAAGTAATAATATATATCCGAGGCACATCTACAGCTATAGGAGAGAAAAGAAAATGCTTAAGGAATCAGCATCAATCTAGGAGAAATCAACCACACAACTCTTGAGGACAGCCAACGTCTGCTGAATCTAGAGAAAAAATGCAAGGGAGAAGGCAAAATTATGAAAGATTGTGATGCACGCATCTCAAGGCAAATCTCTACTATAGTTGCTCTGTGTCACAAACTTGTGCCATTGCTGCTTTTCCTAGTTACACCTCATCTCTTCATTTTCTTTGTAGCATGCGTCTCGAGGCAGATCCTTTGGTAATTGCCCACAATGCATGTAAACACTCTATTTTGCATAGTTTTTCACCCCGGATTTAACCGCACACTCCATTAACCCTGAAAATAATAAATAAAGAAAATCAAGCTAATATTTTAGAGACTTTAACATAAAATATATATAAATAACCTAAATAGTATTACATAATTAATAACTTATCAAATGAGGTTATGAGTTTCGTTGTGAACCACACATATATTTGCTTGATTCCAAAGAGTAATAATTCGAGGCATGTGTTGGATTTTCGGCCTATTAGTCTTGTTACTTCTCTATAAAAAAAATTTATCAAAAGTGTTTGCGTCAAGGCTACGAGGAGGCAAATGCTCGATTCGATCCTTGTGGCAAGTGAGATTGTAAAATATGTTAAGAAGAAGAAAAAGAAAGGTTTTTTTTCTTACATTAGACTTTGCCAAAGCTTATGATTGTGAAGATTGGGAGTTTTGGGTAGAAAGATAGATGTGATAAAAAAGAATGAGAAAGTGCGGGGGATCTTGGTAGGCAGGGACAAAGTTCATATGTCTCACTTATAGTTTGCGGATGATTCGTTGTTGTTGTGGATGGGAATAGAGAAGCTATAAAAGATGTGATGCAGGTGGTGCATGTATTTTGTGGTGTATTGAGGTTGAGTCTTAACCTTCATAAATATTTACTTACGGATCTTAAAGTGGATGACAATGAGGTAGAGAGCACGGCACAGAATGTTGGGTACAAAGTAGGAGGGTAACCAGTCAAATATCTTGGTATGCCTCTTAAAGGTGATTTAAGGAGTGGTGCATTTTAGGAGCCAGTGATTCAAAAAACATCAAAGCGATTAGATGGGTGGAAACGAGGTTGCATGTCAAATATAGGGATACTAACTATGGTGTTATCGGTGTTGCAAGCTTTACCCTCATTATTTATGTCTTTGTACATTATGTCGATCGGGGTGGCTGAGTTAGGGGAAAATTTGATATGACAACTTCTATGGAAGAAAATGGAGTTCGACAATTCATATGCTTTGATTGCATGGAACATGTGTTGAAAGCTATGGTGGAAAGCGTCCTGGGAGAAAACAGTTTGATAAAAAGGAACAAAACGTTCTTGACAAAGTGGTTGTGGAGGTTCCAATAAGAGAAGGAGACTTTTTGGGTTGTGCTTATTCGAAACATATATGGGAGGGATGAGAATGAGTGGGACCCAAGTCAAAAATTTAAACCATCATAACGAGTCCCGTGGAAGGCAATAGCCACATGGCATGATATATTGAGGCTAGGGGTGAACTCGAAATTGGGCAATGGGAAACAAATACTCTATTTGGAGGATCGATGGAGAGGGGATGTTGAGCTTAGGAGGGAATATCCATTGCTTTTTGTTCTCACCAAGAGACCAAGAGCATTTATTGATGAAATGGTAGGGGACGAGCAATGGAATTTATGGTTGAGACGAAATAGGAGACTAAATCTGCAGGAGAGAACTGAACATGATAGCCTGATCTAGTGCTTGGGGGATGTACAGTTGATGAGCTCATAAGGGGATAGGAGAGTATGGAAGCATGAAAAATCACAGGCTTACACAGTTAAATCAGCCACGAAAGTCTTGATCACCAATGGTGAGTTAATGAACACTGAAACTCATAACTTGATTTGGAAGAGTTGTGAACTGATTAAATACAAATTTTTCTCTTTGTTGGTCTGGCGAGAGAAGGTAAATGTGGCGGATGTGCTTCAAGTAGGAGGCCCGATCTATCTATCTCACCCATTGTTGTTTTTGACGCATGAGGGCGGAAGAATCAGTGAGCCATCTCTTTTTTAATTGTGACTTTGTAAAGACATTATGGGATAGATTAGCAGGTAAGCATGGTATGATGTAGATATTTCCTCGGGCCATTTAGGAGTGTCTAGTGATGCGGATTCATGGGGGCTCGGGAGCAGAAGGTGAAAGTTGTGGCCGGCTGGGACACAATCACTATTATGGAGAGTTTGGATGGAGAAAAATAGGAGGGTCTTTGAAGGGGTTGACCATGGATGGGATGATGTATGGGACACCATTAAACGAACCTCAGCGTCATTGCTTGTGGGATCGAAGGATTTTCACGGAAAGACTTGGTCTAAATTGGTTAGGGACTGGTGGTGTATGTTATAAGAAGGGGCAATGGGAGAATAGGTAAAAAGGAGTGTCGAGGGAAATATGTATTTTGGGGGAATTATTTGTATATTTTCATTTTACCACTTTTGTAAACCCAGCTACAGAATTGCAAGTTCAACCTAGTTAATTCAGCGTCACCACGATGAGGGCGTGCTTCATTAATAGCCCTTCTTAAAGTGGGGGTGAGGTATTATAGAGGGACGACGCGTTTTTTTCCCCTACTACACTGGTAGGGATTTTTTTTTACTTTGTTTTCGAGAAACATAATGTTTCTCACCTTTGTATATGGGTATACATTGTACATACTGTACATATTGGCTATAATAAATAAAGTCTCGTTCCTATGAAAAAAAAAAGTGTAGTAGGGTCAATCAACTTAAGACTTTTTTTTATTTTTGTTTTTATGACCTGAAAAATAGAATACTTCAAATAATACTTAAAAACTTTTCAAACTAACTAAGTAATTCTAATGGATACCTATTCCCCGACAATGACACTAAAAACTTGGTGTACCTGGCGCAAGTATAACCGCTCGCTTGTAGTAATAGTGTAATCAACTTACGTTGATCACGAATATCGTCCTTAGAAAAAGGTTTTTTACACTGGTTCTTAATTATCTATTTAACTTGAACTATTGTTAAGGAATTCACTTTTTATTGGTTTTATACAAAACTAAACTATATAACAAATCAATTTAAACTTTACTTGAACTTTTCTATTTAGGATATCTTAGTTCACAACTTCACTTAGGTAATTAATACTATGCTCATTACAAAAAAAGAAAAATTATCAATGAGATTTAGCAACGAAATCAATTTCATTGCTATTTAGCAACAAAATAGTGATGGATTAGCGATTGATAGCAAATTTAAAGTTTTGTGATGGATTAGCAACAGAATACCAATGGAATTTTACCAACAAACACTATCATGTCATCATTCTGTTGCTAAACTTTGTGCCAAAATTTCTATCAAAACATTTCGTTGTTATTCCGTTGGTAAATTTGGCGCTCAGATTTTCCCCCAAAACATTACGTCGCTATTCCATGGGTAACGTTGGCGCCCACAATTCTCGTCTCATATTATGTTGCTATTTCATTGCTAATGAGTAGCAACGGATTAGCTTCTGAATAGGACGTTGTTGAGTCGTTAATTATGTAATATTATATATAGGTTATCTATATATTTTTATTGTAAAGTCTCCAAAATACTAGTCTAATTGCATTTATTTATTATTTTCAGGGTTATTGGAGTGCGCGGTTAAATTCGGAGCGAAAAATTACGCAAAATCGAGTATTCGTATGCCTGGATATATTTTACACCGAAAGTCGCGTTAGCACGTATCTCGAGATAAATTTGGCGGGCCCACACGCGAGGCACAAGAGTGATGATGTGGCGGACAGTTAGGCACATGCATACGTGCTTGGTTGCATGATTCAAGGAGAGAAGTTAGCAAGTTTTTATTTTTAGTTTTGTTAGGAAATACTTTAATATATAATATATTATTATAGATACATATAGATATATATAGATATTGAAGAGATATAGAAAGATAGCAACAGAGAGATACGGAAGAAAAGGGAGGAAAGAAATTGAAACAGGGACGAATTGTTTTGGAGAGAAGAGAACGCACAGGGGGGACGGCTATTCTTCTTCTCGGCTCTCTGGCCGAACGGTCTCTCCCCCATTCCTCATTCTTTTCTATTTTTCCTTTTTCTCTTTGTGTTCTTTGATGCGAGGCTAAAACCTCTAGTCTAGGCAAGACTACGAGGGATGTTCGACTACGCATATCAATGGATTTGTGAGATTTATTTATTTTAATTTCAGTCTTTTCATTATTATTTTATTTTCTTGGGTATTGTTTTAACAATTAAGGTTAAACACTAGTTTAAATCTTGATTTATTTGTCAGTGAGTCGTAAGCGCCCGTAGTTGTGCAATAAGACCACACTAGTGGCAATCGACCATACTGATTGATTAGACCCTTTTGGGACCGGTTGAATACCATATGGATCTAGGCTAAATCGGACACACTAGTGATCCGGTTGTCTAGGTGTAGTGCCTTCACAAAGCCCAATGCAGTCAACGCATTAAACCCAATTCACTTGAATTGTGGTTATGTGTTTGACTAGAGAAATAGTCACCGTCGTACCTTGGCTATCGAGATTTGGAAGTGCGAGGAACCGCGTACGTTACCGGGTCTATAGCTACACTAAGATATTTTGATTTGCACATTTTACATAAATCGAAGACCAAATCAAATCTTTTACCGAACTGAACTTGTATGTCTTGACCTAGGTATTTTTATTAATTGTTTTCAATTTATTTCCATTGTTTTATTTACTTTGTTTATTTTTAGATTAGTTAATTAATTCAGTCTCTCAAAACCCGATTTTCCTTTTCGTTATTTGTTAAACCTTAGAAAGAATATCAATCCCTGTGGGATCGACCCTTTGCCACTATTCTACAAAATAGTTGGTTTAGGTATTTTTTTAATTTTATTGACGCGTTCGGCGCGCGTCAATTTTTGGCGCCGTTGCCGGGGATTGGTCTTTTTCTTTCTTTGGTTATTTTTTCTATTTATTTATTTATTTATTTATTTCATTTTTTTTGTATCTAGTCCCTTGTTCTTAGCATGTATGCAGGCGACCCTACGATGGCCTCCTACCCCTACATTTATGATCAATTCGAAGACTCACATTACTATAATGTGAATGAGGTAGGTATGGTATATAATGGACACCAATTTTCTGACACGCATTCTTTTGTGCAACAGGTCGAGGTTTGCGAAATTTGTGAAGATTATTCTCATTCTATATACGATTGTCCGTATTATCATAGGAATTATAACTGTCCTAGTTATGCATCTTCGCAACCCGATTTTTTGGGCACATGTCGAGTCCACAGAGTCCTCAACAAAGCATCTCTTTAGAAAATATGATGAAAAAATTACTAGATGATCAACAGCGGTTTCACGAAGAGCTTCAACAATTTTCGCGTGAGTTTCCAAGCTTGCAAAACTTGGAAAATCAATTAATTCAAGTGAATGCCACTCTCCAGAATATGCTTGACGAGAAAGAGTTGTGTGATACACAACTAATTTCTTACTTAGAGGGGAATGTGGATGTTGATACATTGAGTAATGTTGAGGAGAATGTTGATACACCGGTGGAGAACTATTGGTGCGAAACAACGCAAGGACTTGAAGTCCTTCCTATTGAGCCAAACATGTCCATTGCATCGAATGATGATGATGATGACGTCGTGTTAGAAATTGGAGTCATTTCAAAACGGTCAAAGGAGCCGCAGATAGAGAGCAAGGAAGACCAACCTCTGGTGTTGGTGAAAGCACCCACCCTCCCATCCATATTTGATAAACCCTATACGGGGGTGGAAGTAAAGGAGCGTTCGCAGATTTTCTACACTGCTAACACCTTTGTGTTGGAGGACCATGATGTGACAGATTCGTTTGTGTTAGAAGTCTCGAATGAGCTCCCAATTCTGAAAGAGGGCGTGCATGCTGCATTACCCAAATATGTTGATACGCCATTCGTTGTTGACATCTCCAAAGGAGAGGGCATCACATGAAGAATCACAATAAGTCTAGCCAAAGACTTAAAAGAAAGGCGCTCGTTGGGAAGCAACCCAGCTTTGTTTTTATTTTATTGCATTTATTTTAGTTTAATTTAGTTTTAGTTTTTTTTTCTTATGTTCAATAAAGCCCTAACTTGGTCTCTTGAATTTTTATAGGTGTAATGAATGCTTGATGAGCGCTGATGGCACTAGACCACCCCCTGAATTTTGATAGGTTTGACTATGGATTACATTGTTTTTGGAGTAATTTGAGCATATTTTTTTTAGGAATTAACATATTATTAGAGTTTTATTGGTGTTTTGAGACTTGGTTGGGACATATCCAACTTAAGTCGCCACATTAGTGGCGGGTCTTTTAGTAGACCCAAAACCTTAAACCTCATTTCATCATCTTGTTGACTTCACCCGTAGTTGAAAGACCCGGGCTCGCAAGATTTGATAGGAATCATTTGAATTAACTCCTATGCTTATTAGTTCTTGCTCTTATTATGATAATTTTATTTCATAGTTCCCGTAGTCACCTAGACATGCGAGATTTGAGCATTCACTAGTTTTTGGAGACTTTTGTTATGCATGCACTTATATCATCTTCTTCTTATATCCATATTCTTTTTCACCACTGTTCTTTGTCTTTTTGTTGCATAGATTCCTTGACTTGTTTTGAACCTTGAGGACAAGGTTCATAATAAGTTTGGGGGTACTTTAGGATTTGAGGATTATGTATGATGGATTGCTTTGCGAAAGACCGCAGGTGAGATCGTTTAAGATTTTTTCAATTATATGCGGTTACATGTGGTTGACGGATGGTATTGGTGGTGTTTGAGTTGATTTATTCATTCATTTCTTCCATTTCTTTTCCCTCCATATCTCATTTTCTCATTTCGTTAGGAGTTGATACACTTTCATGCATGTATTTAGTATAGTTTTCATTATTATATTGTTTAGAGTCACCTGAAACTTTGTTTCATGCCTTTAGTTGTGGATGAGTACATTATGGTTGCCTTTTTTACTTCAAACTTATGAAAAATTAGGAGAAATACTTACTCGATTCCGTAGCTCAGCATTTTTATGATTTCATGACTAGGGACTTAGTATGCTGGTTAAGCCTTGTGCTAGATACCAAAATGGGTAGACGGTTGAAATTCTGCAAGTGATGAGATTTTAACACAAATTGGGGAATTTACTTAATTATAGTGAAAGTGAGAAGGGCTAACAGGAGTTTTCAAAATATAGAGAGGCCCACAAGTTTCCACGGGAAATGGAGCAGGGAAACTCGTGGTGGGAAAAAGTGAGGAAAGTGGTCCATAGGAAATGGACCAGGGACCGTATTATTTGAAAAAAATATATATATATTGGAGAAGAAAAAAAATTAGAGAGTATACATATAAAATGGATAAAGGCGGAAGTGTATGAAAACTCCTCAAATAAAAAGATTTAGCTTGAGTGCTTATAGCTAGATTAAGTACAATTGTAAACTTGCATGCTTGAATGTGTAGACCAAGAAAACCCGCGAGTAGTTGATGGCGTTTGTCTTGACCATATCTTTGTCTTGAAAATGTGATCTTAATTGTGGTTGGGTTGCGGTTCTTGACATATCTTAACTCCGAAATTTCATGAGTGGCTTGTTATCTTGGCGACTATGTAAACCAAAGGAACTCCGTGAATTCTGAATCGGGTATAGGATTAATTGAGTCTGTACATATCTATATTATGAGTCTAGTTTATCTGCGTGTTTGTCATTTACACCTTTGCTCGGGATGTGCAAAGTTCTAAGTTTGGGGGTATTTGTTGAGTCGTTAATTATGTAATATTATATATAGGTTATCTATATATTTTTATTGTAAAGTCTCCAAAATACTAGTCTAATTGCATTTATTTATTATTTTCAGGGTTATTGGAGTGCGCGGTTAAATTCGGAGCGAAAAATTACGCAAAATCGAGTATTCGTATGCCTGGATATATTTTACACCGAAAGTCGCGTTAGCACGTATCTCGAGATAAATTTGGCGGGCCCACACGCGAGGCACAAGAGTGATGATGTGGCGGACAGTTAGGCACATGCGTACGTGCTTGGTTGCATGATTCAAGGAGAGAAGTTAGCAAGTTTTTATTTTTAGTTTTGTTAGGAAATACTTTAATATATAATATATTATTATAGATACATATAGATATATATAGATATTGAAGAGATATAGAAAGATAGCAACAGAGAGATACGGAAGAAAAGGGAGGAAAGAAATTGAAACAGGGACGAATTGTTTTGGAGAGAAGAGAACGCACTGGGGGGACGGCTATTCTTCTTCTCGGCTCTCTGGCCGAACGGTCTCTCCCCCATTCCTCATTCTTTTCTATTTTTCCTTTTTCTCTTTGTGTTCTTTGATGCGAGGCTAAAACCTCTAGTCTAGGCAAGACTACGAGGGATGTTCGACTACGCATATCAATGGATTTGTGAGATTTATTTATTTTAATTTCAGTCTTTTCATTATTATTTTATTTTCTTGGGTATTGTTTTAACAATTAAGGTTAAACACTAGTTTAAATCTTGATTTATTTGTCAGTGAGTCGTAAGCGCCCGTAGTTGTGCAATAAGACCACACTAGTGGCAATCGACCATACTGATTGATTAGACCCTTTTGGGACCGGTTGAATACCATATGGATCTAGGCTAAATCGGACACACTAGTGATCCGGTTGTCTAGGTGTAGTGCCTTCACAAAGCCCAATGCAGTCAACGCATTAAACCTAATTCACTTGAATTGTGGTTATGTGTTTGACTAGAGAAATAGTCACCGTCGTACCTTGGCTATCGAGATTTGGAAGTGCGAGGAACCGCGTACGTTACCGGGTCTATAGCTACAATAAGATATTTTGATTTGCACATTTTACATAAATCGAAGACCAAATCAAATCTTTTACCGAACCGAACTTGTATGTCTTGACCTAGGTATTTTTATTAATTGTTTTCAATTTATTTCCATTGTTTTATTTACTTTGTTTATTTTTAGATTAGTTAATTAATTCAGTCTCTCAAAACCCGATTTTCCTTTTCGTTATTTTTTAAACCTTAGAAAGAATACCAATCCCTGTGGGATCGACCCTTTGCCACTATTCTACAAAATAGTTAGTTTAGGTATTTTTTTAATTTTATTGACGCGTTCGGTGCGCGTCAGACGCATCCGTGGCAACATGAGTAGCAACGAAATAACCTATTGTATTGTTATTCTGTTGCTAAATGAAAAATTATAATGTCTTTAATTAATTTCCCTTATATATATGGGGAAAATTAATTAAGGGCTAAATATTTATAGTTAAATATATATATATATAACTATATTAAAAGCATCAATAGGGACTGTGAAGAAATGTCAATTTTGCCCTTTATTATGTTTTATTTTTTAACATTTATTAAGGGCTAAATTTCATTTGATTTAATTTTTTTTTGTTGAAAGTCGTTTTGAAGTACAATTATATAAATATCAATTACGATATCCTAATTGTGATTATAGTAATTTTTTTTCTTATTTTTATTTAGCTTAGTACGATTATTTAATTGTGTGATTTATCTCCAAAATGTTTGATTACTTTGAGATCCAAAATGGGCAATTTTTTTGGACTTTTTTAGGACTTTACAACTCCAACTCCATTGATAGTTTATTGCTATTTAGTAATGGATTAGCAACGGAAGTAGCATGTCGAGTTAGCGACGGATTAGGAATTTCATTGCTAAACAGTTCACGACAAGGGTTTTAGCAACGAACTAAATTTCGTTGCTAAAAAGATTAGCAACAGAAAATAGGGGTAGCAATGGAGAATTCTATTGCTAAATTGACTATTTTTTGTAGTGGCTTTGAATCTATATTTACATCTTTATATGCTCTGGGCAATGTCTAATTAGAATATATAGATTTTTTTCAAATCCAATTCAACCCACTGTCATGGTGGAGAAGATTCTAATGTGCATACTAGAACTCCACCTACCAATGTGAATAACGTAAGCTCCACATTACTTTATATCTCAAATCACTAGATTCATAACCAACTAAGTTTACTATCTGTGTCTCCCTAATCAACAACTATATCTCGATGATGTGTATTTTATGGTTGTACCATTCAAGTCCATATTAAAAACTTCAATGGCCATGATAACTCCTAAAAGCTAAGTTCATTAAACACGTGATGAAGATGTCTAAAGCATTACACTAAAAATCAATACAAATTCTAACCATTGCACTTTTATAATAAATTTTTATTCATATTCAAAGCATAGCATTCATACCATAGGATCCATTGATCCGTTAGATAAATAGACTACTCACACTTCATTGAAATGCACATATCACAATTCATAATAAAAGTCATTTCGAGTAAGAGATGAACATAAATATTACCTTAAATTTGACCAACAAAACGAAACTTGAATTGCAAACGTGAAGTCTTCGATGTTTTCTTTACAAAAACTCCTTAATACTCAAACTTAATGTAAAACCTATGCTAAATTACTATAATAGTAGCTAATAGTTGGTATGTGGTTACTTTACCACGTCCTAATACTTATTTATACTCCTTAAATACAACTATAAACCCTACTTTATAATTTAACTCGAATTAAAACTCTAACTTTCTATTTCATGCGTGTCTGGCACTGTCACTTACTGCCCAACGTCGTACCTTATAGGCCATTGCGCCACCATTGTACCAACACTGCACATGTATTTCCTTCCTCCAGTACTGCCACCTGCAAAGCCGACATCGTCCCTTATGCTCCACAGTGCCGCCACTACACCGAACCTCTAGAGTTGATTTTCTTCACTTTTTCTTCTTTCAAACGTTATGCCTTTCCTTCACACGTTGTGTCTTGTGTGCCCATAGCGTCAACACCTATAGCCACAACGCCAATTATGTTTTTGTGGGTTTTTACTCTGATTTTTCTCGTTTTTCTTCAATTCCTTCCTTTACACCTAAATTCCTTGAAAATGCAATAATACCATGATTTAGAGCTCATTTATGGATATTTATACTAAATATACGACTAAACTAGCCCTATATATAACTATAATTAATCACTTATCAATCATCTCTATTTTTAAAAATATTATACTTGATTGAATTTTTTGCCATAATATCATTAACAAAAACTACTTGTCAATTACATAATTAGATGCTAAAATTATATGAATAAAGAATTCGTGCAAGGTTTTAAACATAGCACTAATATTTATTCGCTAATATCTCTATAAAGATTTGAAAAGTGAATATTTCGCTTTATAATTATCCTTTCACCTTATGGAGCTAAGAATATAAAAACAAAAATTGGTTATTCTAAAAAAATGCTCAAAATGAGTGGCTGCGTCTCAAGTTACAATATTTATATCAGTCGAATATGAATTATAATTTTGCAACTTTAAATACTTCTTGGTTAAGGCTATACTGAAATGACTGATGTGGTAATGAAAAAAAGTCATGTGGTACACTTCGATATACTATTGCAACAAAATATTGAAGAACTCCTTGATTTAAATGATGTTAGTGATGGGTTAACCTTACTTGGACCATTATAAATGTATTTAGTTCAGCTCAGATTACTTTTCTGGGTTTAATAAGTTTTAGGATAAATTCGAGAGGTTGAACTGAGACTAAATTCAGTTCGAGGCATTTTCGACTACCCTACAACTTGAGCTTGCTCAAGTAGGTATTTGAGCAAACTCAATAATAGCAAGCTGGCAAGTTATAAGTCTTAAGCTTGCGCAAAATATTTTGAGTTGGCTTTATAGTACTAAGATTGCTCTAAGTTTATAAGTTTACTCAATCAGTTTAAGGTTGTTTCAATTAAGTTTTGAGTTTGCTCAAAATCCAGCAAATATCAAACGAGAGCATACATAATGTGGCGTCCCTCGCCGCCTCGGGGTGATGTGTCTATGTGTACTCCTTGTCAGCTAGCCCTACTACACGTGTATGGCACCTGCCCGTCCTTTTTCATCTTAAAATTCGTATCCACTTGCGTGCACAGTGTATAAATGACATATGCAGCGAAAATTGTATGTAAATGCAAGAAATATTAAAAAGTCAATTAAACAAATCCTACTGTGGAAAAACCCTAAAAAGTACTATGTATAAAGGTAAACGACTGTACCTTATAAGGTATCTATGTACAATGTCATGATACTCCCAAGTTCCCAAAAGAATCAAAATATTAAAACAAAACACATGTACATACAAGTAGTCCGTGATGGTAGGAAATCAGAGGTAGTTGCCTAAGATTCCTTTGCCCTTACTTGTACTCGGATTAGCACTCAATCATCACATAAAGAAATGGATGACGAGTCAAGTAAGTAAAATCCCAAAGAACTCATCTAAGCATTCAAATACACAAACGGAATTCAATAAATACTGTTAAATAAACATGTGGAATGTAAATAGACAACTGTAAGTAGGGCATCGCATGCATAGTTAACAATAAAGTGCAAATGTATGTGTGCCTGTTCTAGTCAGACTAAACCATACTTCGAATACCCTTCCAGGATCCTACTAAAGGGTGCACCCAACTATCTATCACCTGGTCCCTCTCGGTGGCAGGCGTAGACCTACGACGCACCGACACATGTAGCAGTTCATTAGCTCGGGTCGTTATCCACCGAGAACTCCTGATACACATGTTATGGTCTAGAATGCATAGACACATAACAGAGAATCCAGTGGGAGTAACTCAACCAAACGTTCAAGCAACGACAAGATATAGATGTAAAAGACCATAAGAAATACTGGAATTGAATGGAGATACAAAGCGAAATAAATACTCAGAGTTTTTCAATTGGATCTTACAAACCTCACAATGCACTCCAATACCTCATAATCGATCCTCAAGTCTAAGACCACCGAGTCCTTAGTCGTCAATTGATCACCCGTGTCCACCTTTGTCCATTTATCAATAATTCTGATTTAGTACAACCAATTTTTAAAATTTTAGGCCAAATTGCCCATTTTACGCTTTTCGATGCAAAAACCCCCTCAAAAGCTGCGTCCGACATTCCCAAATATTTTATTTTTCATAGAAATTCATCAATTTCTATTATTTTCTTATCGAAATATAACTTTTTTGGGAATTCATCTACATTTTTCTCTCTTTTTTCTCTTTTTCTCTTTCTTTTTTTAAAAACCCTTGGTTTGGGTCGGGTCGACCCAACCGAGTCGAACTCGACCCTAGGCCAGAACACCCTAGGCCAGAACTAGTCCAAGTTCGGCCCTGGGCCCGGGCTATGGGGTGGATGCACATGCGAACAAAAGACCTCTGGTTCGATCGAGAATGAATTTTTTTTTTCATTCCCTTGCTGTTGGGTTGGCGTTGCTCTCCACTCAACCCTAGTAGGATCGATGGCAGGGGAGACACCCCTGCCATCACCACCTCAACCCGGTTCGGCCTCCATGACCGAAATCCACTCTCAACCCCCATGGCCAAACCACTAAGACCTATAACAAAAACCACTAGGACTCACCTCGATCGTGACGTTTTCACTCTCTATCTCCTCTCCGGCTTCCTCTCTGTTTCTTCTTTTCTCTGTTTCTTCTTCTCTCCTTCTCGGCCTCACAAAACGGGGTGTGTGTGTGTGTATGAGTCGGTGTAGGTAAGAGAAAAGGTGATGGATTATGGATAAGTGATGTTGACTTCTATCTTTGACTCCAGAGTATGACACAGTTGGGACACTCGCCCGTATTTTCGAGCATTTTGATGCCCGGTTTCGCATCTGAACCGTGATATACGCATACCGCCGCATCACTAGCCACCTAATACCCTTCCATATTATTTACTTGGCCACTTTTTATGTAATTTGTGTGTTTTAGTTTCCCCGACCTAATATTCGATCCCGTCAACTACCCGGTACCCCCGTCGACATGTATATCGAGGCGAATACAGTTCACACAATCTCGATTGTATTATTATGCAACATACATACATGTGATGTATTTCAATAAATTACACCGCAAATAAGCATCCAATACACAATAAACAGCGTACCTAGGTCTTCGTGTGTCCTAGCCTACCGCGGTGTCCACCTAGATCTGAGCTGGCGTCCACGCCAGTAAATTTAATAAAATGTGTCGTTATACCTAAGAATAATAAATAAATCAAATTTAAAAACATCTAACATATCTAAACTACTTCAACATTATCTCAGGGGCCTAGCTGACTAGTGTCAAATATTGGTGATTAGTTTGAAGGCGTGTTGGAAATGCGAAAGCGCATTTTCGAGTAGTTTGGAGGTAAGTAAAACCAGATATGGGTTATTTTTTTAATCTTGTTATGTATTATTTTTCAGTATATTAGAGCTTACTTTGTAGTTTCCTCGAGTTCATAACACTTAGAGCTGATCAACACTAGTAAAAAGACTGAGACTAGCATATACATGATGAACGTCGGATGGTAAGACCTCTATTTTTCTAGTTAATTTTATGGCTTATACTATAGTTTTGTTAGTAAAATTTTCTTTGCCTTATCCTAAAATGTTCTTTGCCCACCAATTTTGCATGTTTTTTTTGTTATGTGCTAGGTGATCTTTGTGGGAACGCTATTATCGAAAACTACTCATTTTGAAGGATTAGTGATTGGCTTAGAGTTTTGAAGTTGGAGAGCCAACTGGGACGTGGTGTTATCTCCTTTGTAACAGTAGCGATATAATTACATTATATTTGACATTGCTGATGTTGTTTCCTCTGTAACCATTTATGTAATAGATTTTAATTGAGTTAGTTACTTGTAAATCAATCTAGCGTTAAATGATTTTGATATAAATATATATACTATAAACACTGATTGTATGTTCAACAAGGAAAGTTTGAAGTCTCGTTTTCGAACCTTTCGTTATTGTAATGGTTACACTGTAACGACCCAAATTAATTAAACTAGGTTATCGTTAATCTCGAGGATTAACAGTCGTAATTCGAGCGTTACATGTTAAACTCAGTTGGCTCAGACATGAGAACCTAGGGAATATATTATTTGTGGATGAAGGTTGTGTATATGTGGTGTTTAAAATTATTATTATTATATTGCACTGAATGTGTATATGTTGTTATTAGGCGAGTTCATGTGACGGGTGTTCACCTTGAAATGCATGTCAACATGGGTATTGAGTAGGCAAATTATGAGTACACTACGAAATTCGATGAATTGACGTTACGATGACTAGTTAATCAATTAAAATTGATAATGTAACCATAGGCTAAGTTGATTAAATTAAAAAATAATAGGCTATGGAGTTACCTCGAAATGCATGCTGAGATGCGAGGCACCGAGTCCCGGGTAGTTGAGGGTTAGTGGGACCACAAATGGGTCGATGATGTAACTAAGTACACTAACCATATGATAATTTTATCTAAGTCAAGTTAATTAAATTTATTTGAAAACATATGCCTATGGTTTGATTGTAAATATAGTGAGATCAAAGGGCAATTATAAAGTGGGTGGAACTCGACTTGCATGTAATTATTTTAAAAGATCATGTGCAAAATGGAAAATGTACTATACTTTGTATATGTGGACCAATTGGAGGCTACGTGCATGCTAAGTGTCACATATAAAAATGACAAGTGGTTGCTAGTAAAGGTGTAGCGGGTTATGTGTTGGATGGATGTTAACCTTATATGTGTCTTGAAATACCCACTTGAATATCCAAATGATGGATAATTACTTAAGCCCTAAGTTTCTCATTTCTTTCTCATTTGAACAAAAAGAAAATAGAGATGAGAGAGAAAACGTGGTGCTAGGAGGAGAAAGAGAAAAAAGGTGAAGGGTTTGGTGACTTTGTGAGTGAAATTGTTGGAGTTTTTAGGGATCTTAGAGAAGTAGAATAAGAGTAACGACTCCATTAAGGCTATAGCTATATTCTTCACCAAATCTTGATAATTCATGTTCTAATATTGTTGTTTTTCATGGCTTTTGGTGTATGGAATGTCCATAAGAGTATATCAACCCTCAATGGGTAAGAATACCTTGTAGGGGAATCACTTTTTTAAGGTTATTATTGTTGTTGGGTAATGACTATGTGAGGAAGAAGATGAATAGCAACTTTGTGGGAAAGTTGACTTGGTATCTTTTGCTTATGTATTAACCCATTTTATTACATGATAATGAAAAATGAGGTGCAAACTAATTTTTGGAGGATTATGTAAGTATGAAGGCTAAAAAAGTCGAGACTTTAAGATGAACAATGATATTTTTCGAGTTTTTACCATATAGAGTGTTCTGCCCAGAAAGCACGCTCAAAGTTATGAGCATACTCAAAGTTTCATGTATACTCAAACTTTGAGTAAGCTCAAACATTCAGTAAACTCAACTTTTAGTTTGCTCAAACTTTCACCATGCTCAAATCTTAAGCCTACTCAATTCTTATCGATTAAGTTAAATGACTTGAGCTAGCATGTAACTAAATTTAAAACACATTCTATACACCCTTAAATGACCCCAGGGGGCTAAGGGACCATAGTACTAGGATATGGAACGAGTAGGGGACGGATTCGGGGCATGTTCGGGAGAGTTAGAGCACGGATTGAGGTGTGTGAAGCCCTTGAGAATGCTTCATAGAATTTATAGTTTGTTTTATCAATATTGCATTTCATGTGTGACTACTGGTGGGCACACATAGGGTTTCTCTCCTATCTCGATTTGCTTATATATTGGTTATGGCTAAATCGCTTACACGGGTTACTTGTAATAGTGCTCGTGTCGATGGAAGTAGAATATATCTACGACCGTCAGGATGGATTAGGGTGGTTCTGATGTGTAATAGCATCGGGAATGGACTATGCCGTTAACTGAATTTGGGATTTAGTCACTATAAGCCTGTAAGTATATACGTGGTTTCTACTCAATTTTATCGATTATTGGCTAGTATAGGTCATGATTTTTTCGTGATTATACGGTTAGCTATTTATTATCGCTTTATTTCCAAGATTATTTACTTTGTAAATGCTATTTATTTTACGCCACTAATTTTACTTGTTGTGTGCTATGTACATTCATAGGAATATGATGTATTGTTGTCAGGTGTTATATTTGCATGTTTAGTAGTTTGTTAGTTTTATTTCATGAATATTGTGTGGACTTTTCTTGGGATTTTACTCACTGGACTCGTTATTGCATTTGTTAGGCAACCGAGTGCAGATCCTTCAACGAGCAAGAGCAAGGGCAAGGAGGTACTGGGCGACTACCTCTGAGATTGTAGAGTCAACTCATATATGACTATAGTATTTACGTATTTATGTTTTTTCGAGTTGGGGACCTTAGAACTCTGATTATATGTATATGGAACTTTTGTTTTACTTATCTCGCCTTGATATATACATGGTATCTTTTGCTAGGTTTTTCATTACTTAGGATTGTTAAATACTGCATAACTTATTTATTAAAAGACTTCCGCTGTAAAATTATAATATAACTTGATAAATTATGTAATTTGGCTAACTAAACTATTAGTAGTTATGTAAAGATTAATTAGCGTAACTAGGGTTAGCTGGGAATGTGTAAGCAACCAAGTAGGTCGAGGGGCATCAAGGATAAGCGGGTCATGATGTGGCAAGGCTTGGTGATGTGAGATGCAACGTGGTGGGTAGCAAGGCGACTTGGGATTTAAGGCCATCACATACAAGCCTTTGGTCTGTATATTTTTTAGTACATTTAGTGAATTGTGTTGGTTTGCTCAAGTTTAAACTTGGAGCCGACCCAACACTTGGAAAAAACGGGGATAGAAAAATGATCAAGGTCAGATGGTAAGGCATTATTATATCTAAAATGTCATTGAGCGCACCACTTTGAATCAAGACTTGAGCACAACTATTTTGAGCATACTCGACTTTCTTTCAAGTATACGTAAATCAAATTTTAAGCACACTCATTAACATATCAATGTACCAAACAGACTCTAAACTACATAAACTACACTACACTTTACGAGTGGACTAAAAATTAATTTTGAGTAGACTCTAAATTAAAATGTTATTGAGCGCACCATGTAGAGTCATTACTTGACATACTCGACATTCTTTAAAGTATAAACACTAGAATTAATTATCATACTCAACATTCTTTAAAGTCTACATGTTTCAAAACACATTTCAAGTCCATATAATAGTTAGCAAGTTCATATAAATACTGACCAATACAAAATAAAATCAGTACTTCAAATATAGGATGATCAAATGCACCCCAAGTAGCAATACATCAAACAAGAAAGATGGCGCACTCAACAAATCGACAAGATTACCTACTTAGTGAATATCAAAGAGATTTGTTGCATTTTCACCATGACAGTTCCAGCCTCCTTTCGTACCGCCACATCCAGAGTCTACGCAAATAAAATAAGTCAGTCATTTTTTTGCATAGTTGCCTCGTTAATGCTACCTCTACATCCCCCTCCTCCGTTGGGTTCCTTATCATTTTTAAACACGTGGCTTATGCCACGTGCTAGAGATTGTTTTTTTTTTTAGAAGCCTTTTATTTTTTGAAAATTTTTGTTTTGGTTTTTCATGTGGTATCCAGAGAACCGACTAATCGATGCTTAGGCATTAAGGGGTGGCCTCATAACCCAATTTTTTCCATTCGCAAGACTCGAACTCAATAAACCTTGTTTAGTATAAGAATTCAATAAACAAATACAGGAAAGATGTTTATCATATATTTATATTCATAATATTAACTAATGATTACTATAAAACAAATTATATGTACATTACTAGTCTACTTTAAGATGCAAATTATTTTTCCTTAAGAAAATATGCAAATTATTTTTTATTAATACCCAAATTAAAACTAGAAATATCATTAATTAATAAAATGATCATAATAATTAAAATTAAACAACACATTCCATTGAAGTGAAATAAGCATTAGATTAGCAAACTTAATATATATATATATATATATATATATATATATAACTAAAATACGATATTACAATGCGCTTCGTAACGCCTTAATTGATCGTATTTGGGAGGAATACACAAATGAAGAGGATTAAATAAAGAGAAGTGCTAGAATGACAATATCAAGTCACATCACAAAACATATTGGCTTACAAGAGCCATCCATGTGTGCCTTAGGTTGCGGATATACACAAATCTTGACACATAACACATATGTCGAAGTCACATGGAAGGCTCTTATGAGCCCATATTGTTGTTGTCATTCTAGTATTTTCCTTAAATAAATGTTATTTTTGCCCTTTGTGGTTATTGTATGGAAAATGAAACATCAAACTTCAATGTTTCATCGGCAATTGTTGTCGTCCCTCTAAAGTAATAGGATTATCGAATTAATAAATGTTTTTCTATTATCTTGCGAGTAATCGATGACATGTTGTCATATAGTAATAAATAGATTTACTAATTCATTGTAAATATATGTATATTATTCATACATATGGATTCGATCTCAATATTCTTTTTTTTATGTAATAATGCATATAATAGTTTTTTTTGGTACATATATGATACACAGTTTTGTGCACATATAAAAAAATGTATATAATTCTTTTGTCAAATCAAACAACTATATATGAGCAACTTTCTAATAAATTTAAATTATGTCATATTTTATATGTATATACACATAATATCAACTTACTTTTGGTGATTTTTAAATAACTAAATTTAAATTAGAGTTTTGATGTATTATTGATTTATAAATTATTATTTTTGTGAGTTCCCATACACTTAATATAAACAAGAGAATTAAAAGATTTTGATGTTAATTGATCAACGTAGATGATCATGGAAAGAAAATTTAGAAGATTAAGTTGATTTCAAAGAAAATATGCCCCAAATTAGTTGTGGATAGAATTGATAGTAAATGAAAAAAGTTAGGATATAATTGATGGACTCTAAAGGTTAGGATATAATTGTACAACTTGTAAAGGTTACGATATTTGTTTTCATTACGCCTAATGTGGTTGAAGTTTGTCTTAGCCTCAGCTTTAAAAGGGTTTTTAAGTTTGTAAAGTTTGAGCTTTTATAAAGCCAAAGAAAAAAAAAAAAAAAAGAAAAAAAGTAACTTGTTGGGTATGACTTGCCATGTGTGTCTGGTACGATTTGACCAATTTGATAGGACTGACATAAACCTGACGTGATTTGATGTCACGTGTACTTTTTTCTTACAAAACCCAATAGATAACACTACTTATAACACATCAAACCTCATGAGGTGGCAAGTCCATGTCAGCGGTGTCATGTGCCTTGCTAGTGGTGTATATGGAGGTGGCAGTGTCCTATTTGGCAGTGTCAAAACTAGTGTCATAAGTAGTGTCCTCCTAGCAACATTCATAAGGTTATGGGCATGAAAATAAATGGCGAGTATTTCCTCAAACTCTTCCACTCCCTCATAATCATAGTCAAAACTTAAGGGTGGAGAAAACTTTCTAGGTACTTTAGTTTGGGAGTTATTCACTGAAATCTATGTTGGCCTAATTGGTTTGGGTGGAGCTTTGGATTTTTTTTTGGATTTTTCTACAAGTTGTGCATTTCCCTTCTCCTCTTGAGAGCTTCTACCTTTTCCTCCTCCGGTCATTGTTTAATCTTTCCAAAAATCACAAGTTCAAAAACTAAATAAACCTATAAATATTAGAAACAACATTGTCGAAAATAGTTCGATAAAATTTAAGACTTTATTTTAGGAAGGAGAAATCTATTAAGAAAGCTACTTTGAAATTCGTTGTAAATGTAAAATAGAATTGGCATCGAAGTGATAAGTAAAATATAAAATTGAAAATCGGTTTTCTGTATATTGTAACATAATTTGGTGACAAATTGTAGGTCTCTTTGAAAATCTAGCAAATTAAATTGAAACAAAACCATAACCAAACCCTCAAACTCATTTCAAACTCGCTTTTGTAAACCATTTGCAAATATGTATAGATATATCTAAAATTTCAAAAAATTTGAATTTGTGAACCAATGATCAATAAGATCATTATTCCTAGTATATTGGAATCAATAAAACTATTTGTGTAACACAATTGAATAAATTTCAACAAATCAATTTCGAAAATATTGAAAAATTAGCAAAAATCCCTGAGTCAAGAACTTGTTAAAGTAAAAAGCTACAATTGATGTAATTACCTTCTTGAGAGTGAATCTATCAAGATTGAAGCTCTTAAACTCCTCTAGAATGTCCCTCCAAACTTTAAGTCGAAAATTCTTAAAACCCTAGTTTGGCTCAACACCTCTAAAATTGAGATTTTTAGTTTGAATAAGACTAGGTTGAGGTGGGAATCACTTAAATATTATGCGATTGAGCTTAGAATAGTTAACTATAGGCAAGAAATTGGGATTTTGGTGAAGAGGTACAATGGTTTGCAAGTGTGAAAGGTATTGTGTGTGTGGTGATTTGGGGTTTTGGTTTTAAAAACCAAGAATTATGCCCATCGATTCCTATTTAAGTGGAATCATCGGGAATCGTTGTGTAAATCAGTGGAACATGACTAACTATTTTTGCAAATTTTGCATGTGATTCTCCTGTATGGGTGAATTAGTGGGATTCGCTAGATCCCAAATTGGCACTGTATTTTCCTACGCACTGCTATCAATTTAGCCATCGATTCCTAGTGTTAATATGAATCGTTAGGAATCGTTAGGCCATTTTTACTATTTTTCAATTCATCTTATAATTGACTTATTCATCATTCATAATAACTCATATTAACGATGAATTGACTAAAAATCTGAAAGTTTGAGTAGGACATGTAACTAACTAAATACTTTTATTGAATAAATAAATAAATAAGTAAGTAAATGCGACTTGCATATAAGCAAAAACAACTCGATCACTTCCCCTCAATTGAAATTACCTCAGAGTTTAAATTTTGAAAATATTTTCAATACAATAGTCAAAAAGCGAGAGAATAAAAGCATAATAACTAAACTAAAATAAATTTCTAATAAACATAAAATAAACATAGAATATAGGCTACATCCCATATAGCGCTTTTGTTTATCATCATTGGCTTCACGTAACCTTTTCAGAATTAGTTTGGATCTCTAAATTTGAATTTAGGATTTTTCGCTCTAATGTCATTCTAGAAAGTGAGTGCTCGACCATTACTTGTCAGAGTAATTGATTTGTTCATAATATCCATAATAACATGAGAAGGGGCTAAGTAAGGTCATCCTAATATTAAAGGAGAATTTTCATTGATAAAGTGTGGCATTACTAAAAGTTTGTCGGTACAGTGTTATTTTTTACTTGAACTGGCACATCCATGACCATTCCTATTAGTTGAATTGAAGTTCCATCCGGTAAAGAGAATCGTTAAGAAGAAAGTGAATTCAACTCCAATTGAGTATGTATAAAGAAATGTATGGGCATGAGATTTGCATTAGACTTCGTATCACACTGAGCTCTATTGTACCAAGCCCATTTGATTTTAATGTGCAAATGTATGCCTCCAGGATCATTTAAGCTTTATAAAATTCAAATCTAGCTTTTTCTTTTTCTTATTGCACTTGGATCTAAAAACTTCTATCTTTTTAATATTTTTTTCATTTTTCGGTTGCTTAACACTCTATTCTTAAGGTGCTTTCTTTTCTTTTGAAGTGTCTTCAACTATTTCTTTCATTTGAATCTCTTTATCAGTTTCTATTGTCACTACATTAAGTGCATAAATTTCAGTGTTAAAACTATCAAAATAGTTTAAGTCTAAGAATTCATTATCATATGTTTCATTATTAAATAATTCATCATATTCTTCATAAGTGTCCTAGTTATATTCATTATTAATTTTGAATTTGACAATCTTATCTTCAGATTCCATCTGATATATCTAACTTAGTTTTAGCTCTCTTTAGAAAAGGTCTACCTAAAAGTATAGGCAAAGGACTGAGTGATGTTGCATATCACATTTCCATGACATAAAAATCAGCTGGAAATACTAAATCATGTACTTGTAATAGGATGTCTTCTAATAATTCATATGGTTTAATAATAGTGTTGTCTTCTAAAATAAGATTAATAGGTGTGTTAGTTAGCAATCATATTTTCAATGATTCATAAAGTTTAAGTCACAAAACATTAATTGAAGCCCCGAGATTACACATAACAAATTCAATTGATGAATTGCCTATTATGATCGATATGACAAACATTCTTGAGTCAGAACATTTATCAAGCATTCTTGTTAAAAATGAAATCTTTTTGTTCTAAGTTTTCATTAATTTCTAGTTTTTTTAATGGTTTAGATATGTTTTCTTTAGTTTCTTCTTCCCTAGCATTTGATAATCGTTGTGGAATAGTAGAATTACAATGCACATCTTCATTTGAGTTATAAATATCGTTTATTTTGTCTTGTTTAACTAATTTAGAATTTTGTAAAGATTTTTCTTAGGCTTCCACCTTGGCTAAATACTATGAGTATAGCATTTTGGAAAATGTGTATATTTTAATTGAAAAGTGTATATTTTAATTGCCCAACCATCCATTCCCTAGTGGGAATGGCATTTTTTATCATCTCTTCTTCTTCTTATTCTATTGTCTTAGGTACATTAATTTTTTTTACCACTTTTTAGTCTATTTTCTTGCGTATTTGTTTATTTTTCATTTTCCCAAAATAAAGTGTGAAGTTGTGCTTGATTAGTATTGTTTGTAGTTTGAGTAGTTACTTTAGTTTGATTGCTTAACTTATTGATTTGTAGAGTCATTTGACTTAATTGATTTTTCAACTTGTTAACAAATGTATCGCTTTTAATTTGATTTTGAAAATTTTACGTAACGTTTTAATGACTTTGGGTGATGAAGTTGTATAATATTTGTTCTAAATTTCATTGCGTAGGTTGAATAGTTTGTTGAGGTTATTGCATTGGTGTAGGTGGTGTTGGTGCTCTCGGTTTATAAGTGGTATAATTTTAATTTTGTAGACCATAGCTAAGATTTGATTTTGATTTTCGAGGGTAATAGTTGTTATTATATTGGTTTCCAAGAGAACCAGAATATTGGTTCATAATTGTGTTAACTTCTTCATCCTTATCTTCTTGCAATGAGGAAATGCAACCGTAGGATGTGTAACTTCATTACAAAATCCACGTATGGTTTAATTTGATTTAATCTATCTTTTAATAGTAGCTTAACCATGTTAGATAATTCTTCAACATTTTCATCAAATTTATTACTTGTTTTATTATTAACCTCATAAACTTTCTTTCTTGATGTATTGGTCTTTTCACCATATTGTTTAGATTGTTAAGCCATCTTGTTAATAGCTTCTTTTGATAGAGTTGGCGTAACATCGAATAATGATCCACTACATACAGTATCTAATAGTCTTTGTTCAAAATGATTTAGTCTTTCATATAAGTATTCTAATAAGGCTCTTTCAGTGCATCCATGTTGTGGAAAAGATGAAATTAATCTTTAAAATCTATCCTAAAATTCATTAAAGTTTTCATCATCTTTCATTTTTCACGAATGTGATTTGTCTTCTATAAGTACTAATTTTTCTTGTAAGCACATATTGATCTAGGAAAGCTTCTAACATTAAGCACATGTGGTTGTCAAATCTTAAGGAAGATAAAACAATCAATCATGTTCTTGATCTTTCAATACAAAAGGAAAAGCTTTAAGTTTACTTGTTCTAACGCGTAGTCTTTATGTTTCATCTCATTAACTTTGTGTTGATATTCCCTTATAATTTTTTGTGGTTTTCATTATCCTTACTATAGAAGTTAGGTAGAGCATTAATGAATCCAAATCTAAGTTCAAATTCGGGAAATCTTTAAGGATATGCAGTGCACATTAGTTCATAAACAATGACAATTTGATTAGCTTGCCTAAATGTGAGTTCTATATTATTATTATTATTATTATTATTATTATTATTATTATTATTATTATTATTATTATTATTATTATTATTATTATTATTATTATTAACTTCTATTGTGGTAGGTTGGTGTCATCTACGTTGTTGTTGTCATACATTACGATTAAATGTCATATTTATCTCAATATCAAATAGATGTAAGGATCCCTATGGAATAAGAACGACGAAGTAAATAGATCATACAATGTCTAAAACTCTTAAGAAAATGTGTTTAAATCCCTAGCAACGGTGCCAAGAATCGACACGTGTCGGGCGTGTACAACAATTTCTCATTTGTATTTTACTTTTAATTATTTTGTAGTAGTGATAAGTAAGAATCGTTTCTATAGGGATTTATGAAATTTCTCTAGGAAAACGGACTTTAAAATCATTTATTATATTTTTTATTTTACTTAAAAATAGTAATTAAACTAACTAATAATTAACTATAATATAATATTACGTAACTAGCTATATTAACTTAATTAACACAATTTAAATTCACAATCAGTCAAATAGATTAAATTCAATAATAAATAAATATCTAAACAAACATCTAGAACAATGAAACACAAACCTGTTTTGCATTCCAAACATGTAAGTCCATTGCATATAGTCATGAGCATACTTATAAAGTATCATAGATCACTAAACTCTAATCATAAGTAAACAACTTTTAGCCAACTATTTATTCTCCTTATACCGCTGGAAAAGTCACATTCTAATTGTATTGAGTTAACCCCTTTATTTACACAAAGACACTAACTTTACGCGATATAACCACATTAAGCTTTATGGAAACTTCTAACTACTAAATCTATATTCGAAAAGCTGCTTCAACACAAGATTTAGATCTCAAATTCACCTAGGACATCTAAATGGTGTTTGCCTTTCAAACAATCCTAGTTACTACTTCAAATAGATAATTTCAAATAGATAATGAAACTATATATCACAATACACAATCTAGACTATGTATGCAATACAAAGATCATGATTAAAATCAATAGATAATAAGCTATTAAATCAGTGAAACAAAAAATACGATTCGTTTAAAGCATTAAGCACATAATCTTCTCATCATAACTACATTACAAAATTGATGTAGTTCGGTTAGGGCTTTTTTAGATCAAATAACTACTCACTTATAATCATAAATAATATTGTAATAAAATAAATAAAAGACATATAAATACCTCTGAATTTAAATACTTGAATCTTAATTTTCTCCAAAAGAAAAGAACAATAAAGCAAATAACTAAAACAATAAAGAATGGCTCCTAGAGCAATGGAATATTGATTTAAGTACTTTAAGAAAACTAATCTCGAAACCTTACGTTTATATTGTTGGGGCATGTGCCTTATGTCAATCCATTAACCGTCTTTATGAATACTTTTAGTTAATAAAATAGAGGATTTCATTTGCTATTTATTATAATTAAGTTGCATGTTTACATTATAATAAGATCCATGGGTATTTACAGAAATATCCTAAATGTCCCTAGTTGATCATTATACTGAGAACTATAATGAATTAAGACTAGTGTGAGTCTTGATTGATGATCATATGATGATTATACGTATATGGATACGAATCAAGATCACGAGTACTTGTTAGGGAACAAAGTACTAGACCGACCCGCTATGAGAACATCACATGGATTAAGTCATTGTTGTTTCTCATGATATGTATATATTTCAGTCCTCTGACTTGAGATTACCAGAGACTTCAACATTAGGAACACAGTGATTTGACACAATCAAACGTTGTCTTTAACCGGACGATTATAAAGGTTATGATTGGTTACTGTGTGAGCAATGTGATGAAGTTGTGTAATCAAGATAGAATTTGTCCATCTCATATAAAGAGATATATCCAGTGGATCCCTCGATGTGTTAGACTGTTAAAAGGCCTAGTCTAAGTGAATTGATATTGATCAATGTCACTTGGATGTTTTCGGTCTACCTAGAGATCGAGACTAGTACGATTGAACATGTTGGATGACAATTACATGCCTTATGTTTGATCAAAAGGATATCATGTGATAAAAGGATATTATATACACTATTGATTAGGTTGTATCGATTTGATATTCGTACAACTTGGGTAGTCATAATGTCTTGCTAGAGACCGCTTATGACTTGTATACTAAAATGTGTTTTGGTACACTGTCAACGTTGTATGAGCCTATTGGGTCGCACACTAAGAATGGTTTTGCGAGATTTTAAGTTGGTTCAAAAAAATGAATTTTATATGATAAAATTCATGATAGAAACGTCTTTGTGGTGTATTACACTTATACTTCTTTAAGTAAGGGTATATGTGTAATTTACTTAATCATCTATATACAAGGGTTGTATAAATAGACGCTTTAAGTTAGAACAGACGGACAAATGATTCAGGGCCGAAACTTTATTTTCGTTTTAGAAACGACTTAGGGTTTTCTGGTACGCTCTAGATCGTTTTGCAGAGAAACAAAAAGGTTTGGTATTCTCTCGAAGCTAGCACATCGAATCTAGGCCGTCGTTCGTGTGTGGATTACTGGTAGAGGGCCTTCGTCGTTGGCAGCCCCTTAGAGATCGATCAATCTTCAGAAAGATATATTACGACTGAGGTATGATTAAGTTTTCATTGTTTAAACGTTTTTAATGGAATTAGATTTGGATCCTGTTGGGGTTTTTGTCAAAATTATTTTGTAATTTCCACTACGTATGAACCCCAAAACCCAACATATATTTATAGTATTATAGGTAGTATACATCATAAAATAACTCAAACAACTCGTAGTTATCTTAAATTCATGAAATGTTGCCCAGCGATTCACAACGATTTGTATGAGATGGGAATTGCTAGGAAAATCCATAATTTGAAGCTCGCTGGCTTCACCGATTTGGCCATCGATTATGTTGTCCTTTGAATCGTCGGGAATCGTTGGTTCAATTTTCCAGTTCTTCCTTGCTTCCTTGGTTATGATTATTCGCATACTATTTCCTCTTGATTAATTCTTTCATTATCTTCCATTTTTTGCTTATTTCTTCATATTTTATATTTATTACCCGAAATAATAAAAACGTGAGATAACCCCGTGTAATATGACATTTTACATCTAAAATCGTCCTAAAATAAAGTATAAAATATGCCTAACTATTAACATGTCAGACACTCCCATGCTATCGAAAGTTTGTAGGTCGTGATATGTGTTAATGGCTTCGGGAGTATAGCTAACCATCACTCCCCTTACCCTCGCACTCTCTCCTAGTCTGGTCATATGACTATTCACATAGAACTCACGAACCAACTGCTCACATCCCTAAATAAGGTTTGGGTTATAGGGGTGCTCGGCAAAGGCTTAGTAGTCTTTAGTGAAAAACTATTATTCGCACTCCCAGATGATCAATGTCACTCTCCTATCATATTTAGGGTTTCATATACTAAGCCCCCTTCAACTAAAGGTTTCCTCCTTTTCTTATTCAAATCACTATCAAATCTCCTCTTGCCTTATCATTCATAAATAAAAACTCATTAAAAGGCTCGGCTGCACTAGGTGGGTGTGTTCTAGCCCTAATTGGAAGTAATCGACCACTCGTCCTCCTGTTAGGACCTATAGACTATATTCTACTCTATCCATAGCAGACAAAAAGATAGCAACAAACACACAATAACCTACATAAAGTTCATAACATAACAATAATGAGCATATCAGTTCAAAACACTCGGCAATCACAAGAATATTGATTAAAACAAAAAAATTTGCGCAAAACATCTTATTGTTTTCAAAATTCAATTCAATCAATTTGTTGATAAAATTTAGTGAAATATCATTATTGAAGTCTCGAAATCATATAAAATTTTAGTTAGTCCAAATTTTTGTAAACAAGATTTCAATCAATTCACCACACATATATTTCCGTAATCAATCTCCAAATCAAATTTAAACCAAAGTGTTGACAACGTTGACGAATTCTCAACAAAAATCAAAACTTTTGAAATTCTAATATTGATAACAACTTCTCGCACATTCCCCTAAACTTAATTCACATTACACTAATCAATTTAAAGTCATTGGATCATTCATATCAAAAAATCGACTTGAGATCCCAAGATTTTCAAAAACATAAGTGTTTTGTCGAAAAAATTGGAATTTTTCAAATTTGGTCAAAAATCAAAATCAAAGCGACCAAACTACTATAAATACTCTCACAATCAAAAGTCATATGGTTCTAGGGACCAATTTAACTCCTAAAATACACATTTTGCCCAAGTTAGCCAAAGAACACACCAACTGATTCACAAAGGACAAGAAGTTTTGGGATTTAATTAATTTGGGAATAAGTTCCCAAGAGCTCAGATGAGCTTTCTTGGCTTAATAATGCTTTAGGAGCTCGGATTTTACAACTATTATGTCGCGGCTTCGTCGAGGCGCTCACCAATCACTCGATTTTACGGCCCAAAACGATCACCACTTCATGAAGAATCGAAAATGAGTGAGATCGGAGCTTATGAGTGAGATCCTGACTTAACCTAATTCCTTTAATTATGCATCCAATTCATTCAATTAACTTCAACCTTGAAATAATTTTTATTTCAATCCTTAATAATGCTCCAAAACTAAAATTTATATCCTCATTCAAACTCAATTCATGGTTTATTTGATTGGAGCAAATATCCATATTTTTTAAAAAAATTCGGTAGCATCTCCCCTAAAAGTGGCCTATCAAAAAGTTTACCAGATAGACAGCAGAATGGGGAGAAGCTTAAAAAGACTCACAACTCCCTACAGTTCACAATATATATCAATTTAAGACAATTAAAATAGCTTGAAGTTTCCGATACCTTATTTACAACTTTACAAACCTAAAATAAATTGAAACTGAATCAAAAACTCCTCAACTTACTTCACACTAATTTGGGAGGCTCACAAACCTATTTGAAACTATTTTACAACATATGCTCACCTTGGAACCCAAAACAATTATCTATAACATGATTACAACAAGAATTAAACTTTAAAAACTTAAAACATATCACCAAGATCTTCAAGTCTTATCTATTCTTTATTTCCTTCACCGAGAATCTGACATCATCAAAACAACTCGAAGATGTCGAGCAATTAAAATCCTACATTGCTCTGTAATCTAGCAAATGTTAGTCTGAATACATGGAGACATGTAATTACATTTCCAAATAACAACAAATTTATACAACAATGTGGATCCCTCATTTCCTATTCTAAGTTCATTACAAGTGGGCCACTCACGATGAACCTAGAACAGTCTGATGAGTTCAATGCATGCTACCCTGGAGTCAACAATACCAGCCTTAGACGCCTATAGTACATCTAGTTTAGAGTGGAGCAACTCACACTCTTCAGACTGAAATAGGGGCAACTCTGTTCGAATTTCATGTATGCATGACCAAGAATGATGCAAAATGCAATAGAGACTAAACACAAATGCAGGTATAACGATAATTCCATAAATAGTAAACACCACTGTAGGGTTTACTTACAAACAACCAACTTTAAGCGAAATTCTCGAGGTTCCTGGAATGTCGGATCACCTTCAAAATGGTTCCAATAGCTTCCATGCATACCCAATTATATCATGAGTCAAGCTTCTATTGAAACCAAATCACAAAACCTAATGAAAATTGTGGCCAAAACACGTTTGAGAATAGTTTCCAAAAATATTAATTTATATAGTTGTTTCAACTGGCTTTTAACTAGCTAACTTGGGGTAACTTTTTAACCTTGAAAACTTCAATATTTGTCATGATGAGCTAAAAAGAACTTATAATCTTGTTTTACTTTCTATAGACTCAAAGAACTCAAATTGGATCACCGATGGAGAAGTTATGAATTTTCTATTGTGGCCTATCAACTAAGCAAACTTTATTCATTTTGAACTGAAAAAAAACTTCTTCAAATCAATATTTTCGCAATTGAATCCTCAAAACTCGACAACAAATACCACGAAAACCACTCAATACCAACATCAAAATATCTCTACAACTCGTGGAGTCAAACTAGATCAAAACTAATAATCAACTCATCCATAAACTCAATGTAGATCAATATCAACAATAAAAACATCTCAAAATAGTTATCAACTTAATCACATTAGCTCAATTCATCAAAACCCTAGCCTACATCAGTGGGATTTATTTCAAATCAGTGCACGTTAACCAATACATCAACTTTCAACAATTCCTACCAATTTCTATCAATACCTTACGAAACAAATCAGAAAACTGTAAGAATTCAAATTGAATTATGGAAAATGCCATAAATTGACAATTTACCAAATCCCAGGCTGATTACCATATCTCCATCATGGAAACTTGGCTCAAACTAACCGAGTGAAAATCAGACGTCGAGAGATCACGGAGCGAAAGATTGCATTGAGGGGTTAAGGAACGAAGCTTATTCGTTCTCTGTTAGAATGAAACGAAACTTTCGTTTCTTTTTTCCTTTTTTTTCTTTATATATATAAACCCTCAACTGCTTGTCGGTAGCTTAATTTTCGTTATTTATTAATTCTCGAAATCCCTATTTTAATATCCTTAACTTCTGACACTTATTTAGGGTCTAATTTTTTACCAAGTTGAACCAAACTCTTGACAAAATAGTCCAACTTCTTAAAACGTCCATAACACTGGTTTTGGTCACACCAAAACCTCTTAACGTTTTCTACGACATACTGAACCCTTATGGACTAATTTTCTTGTCATACAAAACCAAACTTACACCAATTTGGACCCAATCTCAACCTCGACCACCGCCAACCGACATAAAGATTGAGGTAATGTCTTGCGCCAATTTCGTTCTCATTTTATAATACCACTAATCCCAACTTGCACGCAAACGGAAGCAAAATTATCATGTGAGGATTAATAATTGGTTAATTAGTTTTCGACCAACAAATAATTAATTTTCACTCGTACCTTCAGACACTCACTTGCAACCCCAAGTACGACAACTAATGATACATCTCAACACATCTCGACTTCGCAACAAAATACCATATAATACACACACTATGCATACAACATACAAAAATAAAATAAACCTTATGATCTCTTGTCCATAATGTGTGGGCCCCACCTCGAATACTTTAACTCCAAATAAAATCCAAAAATACTTAATTAGTCACCTAACCAAGTTTAAGAAATTATTGTATTTCACAGTCACGACGCTGGCGAGGCACTGGGAAATTGCTGGAAATTTCACTAAATTTGCTAAGTTACTATCTAATGTCGTGGCAGCGCCTTACATGTTCTCTCACATCACCGATACATCGCTGGCTAGAAATAACTTTTTTTGTATTTGGCTCGTTGCCTTCCTAGCGCCCTATGTTTTAACTCAAGGCGTTGGGAAATCGCTGGCCTTAAAAAAATCAATTCATCCCCTAAAATTTATATTCCTATTATTTATTGTGTGCACTTCCCTGTGTATGTATATGATCTAATGCAAATGCATCAATTTAATTTATACCTACCTTGAATTAAATCGCCAAAAATCTTTCGAATTTCGATGCACGCAAAATAGTCCATGTTCTCTATTTTCGTCATAAGATTTCTGCAAAAATAAAAAATAGAAAAAATCATTAGTTTCTATTACAGTTTATTCAACTAACTAATTTAACTTAAAACAACTTATTATAACTAAAAATTTATTGAAACTTAAATAAATTAAATAAACAAAAAATAAATGTGGGTTGTCTCCCACAGAGCGATGGTATTTAACATCGATGACCCGACAATGCCGCGATCTTGGACTATCCAGAGTTCAAGTCAATTAATTTAATTGGCACTTTAATCACCTTTTTGCCTGACAGTTTATTTTTTTACCTTCGCTTGACAACTCCCAATTCCTCTTTTATCATTAACCCGTATGATACAAGGATGTAATCTGGTGGTTCTGACTCTAACTTCATAGTATAAATCTTCTGAAGCTCGTCGTCCTCTATTGATACCCAACCATTGGGTATTCTTTTATTCTCTCCCTGCTTTTTCCTATATTTTTATTTTTCATTTTTGCCTATCTTCTTCAAATTTTTTGAATAGGTTTCTATAGAATCATGCGAGTCATTATCAAAAGAATACAAAACTACATATATGGTGGAACCATTAGTAGGTAAGTCTAAATAGTCAGGAATAGAAAAATAATGACCCTACTATTATGCTCTTATGTGATTGAACTACTAAATACGTCTATTTTTGTTTTAACCATTTTCATGAATGGACGACCTAACAACATAAAGGCATGATTGGACATATGTTTGTCCTTCATGTCAATGACATGGAAATCAGCAAGAAAATCCAATTTTTTGACTTGAACATTCATGTCTTCCAACATCCATATTGGTTGGATTGAATATCTCTATGCTAAATGAATGATGATTTCATAATGCTTCAAAACTTGGTCATGCGTAGACGAAAAATTGATAATGAATGATGTTAATAAATGCTCTTAAATCAAACATAGCTTTCTCTATATACCATCTCCTAGCGTGCAAGAAATACTAAAAACATCTGGATCCTTGCAATTTTTTAGTAAGTTTGTGTTGCTTGTGTAGAAATTATCCTCCTCTTCTTTAAATAGTCCTGCTATTTCAAAGGGTTCGCAAGGAATTTCAATTTTTCGGCTTCACTTGTTCAACTTTCTTGACTACTTCTTTAGTTTTCATAGCTTCTTCTTTTTGTTCATCCAATTTTTTGCGATCCTTAAACATAATCGCAAACCTATATGGATATAAACTATGAAGAAATGGTACTCTGTGCTTGATATTATTCATCAATCCTTCGCTCGAGTTGTTCTTTTCATTTTCTTTATTTTTTGGTTTTCTCCTGTTCATCTGCTCTAGCAATTCTTATCTCAAGTTTTGTCGTAGTTTCAGCCACTGAAATGGCAGTGACATGTGATGTTGTATTCACATGTGCATTAGGATTCAAAATAGTATGTGATAAGAATTGCTAGAGCAAATGAACAGGAGAAAACAAAAAATAAAGAAAATGAAAAGAACAACTCGAGCAAAGGATGGATGGAGTTGGAGTTGCAATTCTTTAATTGAGGCTACAGTCCTAACTTCATATTGCTGTCGAGAAAAAATCAACTATTTCATCATCCTTTCCAAAGTAGGACCATGTAGATGGAGTTGCTAATTCTAAAGAGCTACTAGCATTGGCTACCCTCTAGGCACAAAGTTCTAGTAGTTAAGATTCATGGCTGCATAGCTGAAATTAGGATTCCTATCCTTTCCACCATAATAGTCACTTCGCCGCCCGTATTATCTTGTAGGTGGCTTTAGAAATTGGCAAGTCGCCTTTACTTCATCGGTATACTCAAAAAGTCGGGGACACTGGTCTGTAAAATGATCCGGCTCTGAACATATACCATAGGTTTTCACTGTCCTTGTTACAACTATCATTTGATTCAATATAGATTTAAGTTCTAACATATCACTCTCAAATCGGTTTTCCCCTGAAGATGTTGTACTTCTTTCACTAATCGGACTATATTGTTTGGCTTGATTAGCTACTTTCTCAATATACATCCTAGCCTTTATATGTATGATATCCGATGGACTCCCATTGCACAATATATCGAGCACTCTATTTTCATTATAAGTCAGCTCTTTGTATAAGCTTTTTACCAAGGACTTCTCATTGAGACCATGTTGAGGACACGATTTGCACAATCTCTTGAACATTTCTCAATACTGTGACAATGATTCATTATCTTTCATAACAATGTGAGTTATATGTCGCCTAAGCTAAGTAATCTTCCTGGCTAGCATGTAATCATCTTGAAATTTTTTGTGGCTCATTCCAGCTCCCGATAGAATTGGCCGACAAGTGAAATAACCAATCTTGTGCAACATTTTGAGATAAAAGGGAAAAGCCTTTACTCGCACTAAGTCAAGATATTGTAGCAAGTTTCATGCCTACTAATACCATCTTAAATTTCGTGAGGAACTAACTTCTGAGGATCATCATTCTATTTCCCATGAAAATAAGGCAAATTGAGTCTCAACCCAAATTTAAGCTCAAATTGACCGATGGTAGTAGGATACTCGATACATAAGAGTATCGACCCTCCACGGTGTTGATTCGCCTCTTAAATGCAAGCTCTCTTTCCTGCCTTAGTTTGTGCCTCGTATTCTGCTGGTTATTCACTTGAAGATTATGATCTATTCTGTTTAAATCCATAGTCACCTGCAATCTTTCCCTCATTTTGTTTTCCATATTCCTCTTTTTATTTGTCTAGTCGACTTCCGGATCAAGTGGAACCAAAATGTATGTGGAAAGTGAACATCGGTGACCTACAACCATAAAACAAATCAAAACAAAACAACTAAAAAGAAAACAAATTAGCACCAATCCCTGACAACGACACCAAAAGTTGGTATGCCCCATCGAAAGCACCAATAATAGTCTCAAATTCAATGACTACTATAGATTTGTAGTGAAGTAAGTACGAGGTCGAACCCATAGGGATCGAGATGTCTCTTTTTGGATTAAACAAAAATGGGGTTTCTTTTAAAAAAAAACTTAACTAAACTAGAAATTAAATGCAAAGAAAATTAACTTAATTACTTAGAAAATGGAAATCGATAACTATAAAACTCTAGAACACAATGTGAGTTGAAATTCAAAGGATCAAACTTGTTCATCAGTTTTGAAAGGTTTTTTTGTACTAATTTCTATAGATATGCTTATATTGACTCTCGCCACCTCATTCTCCTGATGTCAATAGAAGGAATGTGTGACACAACTATATATTAACCATACCATAAAATCTCTCGGATATGTCATAGACTTTCAATGTAGCGGCATAAAACATTGTGAGAACACCTATCATGAATAGTAACTAACGTCAAAGTCTTCCACATGTTACGTGTAGATTAAAGTATGTTGCTACCCTTTTTATATCTTAATGACACAAAGGCACATCAATTGCCAACACAAAGCCCCACTTGTCACCTACCATGATCCCCTTTATCGAGTAGCGGTAAGATCATGGGCAATAGCTTTTACCCAAATCGGAGTACATGTGCACTTACACTATGAGAAAGGAAAAACTTATAAAATTTATAAAACAATGTAATCAAGAATATGAAAACTAGAATCAAACAATATTAGAACTAAAAGCACAAAACCTCCCGAATCCTTAAATCCTTAGAACTCGATCACATTGGTCTAGAATATGGAACTTAGCTACTCATTGACATAGAAAGCAATGCAAAAATAAATAAAAACTTACTAATATAACCTAAAAGAAATCTACTCCTCTCCTTGGAATGTTTTGATCTTATAACAAAAGAGAGAGCTAAAGTCGTTATAGGGTTTTCTATTTGTAGTAGAAGTGTAATAAGAGGTAATCTAATCTCAAATCTTTCAAATCCACAAAAAATGAAACCATCAATCTTTAGATCTGTCTAGCGTCGTATGTGTAAACCTTCAAAGAGCTAGAAATCGCTAAGATGGCACTACGATACTCTATTTTTCATTCGAGTCTATCCTGACTCGTATCCAGCGCCTTGCTAACGTCGTGCGTATAACCCAAAAGTGTTGTGAAGGCATTGGCATTCTCTTTGGGATTTGAGCTTCGTTTTTCTCATGGGTCATCACAAGGCTTCATACACAACATCTTAAATCAATTTTCTTTGATCTAATAAAGTTAAGGCCAACAATTCCCTGATGATTTGATTTCACCTAGAGGAGCTTGTGAAAGCGCTAAGTTTATCTCTAGTTTTTTTATTTGATTTTGGTGGGAATTGATTTTTTTGTGCCAATAGCTTGTATTTACCCTGAAAGTATAAAAATAGAGGTTTCAAAGTATAAATGGAGAAAAAGAATTTAAAACTCATAATAATATCTCAATAAAAAATAACACAATTAGCAACTTATCACTGAATGAAATCAGGCACACCCGATTTGAGAAACAAAACGCTACCTTAAAAATCCATGATCTAACCTAATCTAGACGAGATCAACAACTATGCCTTCATTTTAATATATGCTCCATCGATTCTCAAAATTGAAGTGCATATCTTCAACCTCCGAATTGCTAATCCAAAATTGATTCCTAAATATGAAAATGAAACGAGAGATTTCTATAAGAGAGTTGTGATAGAGTACATAAAACTCAAAAAAAGGAGACAAGATATTAAATTATTGGAGTTGTGGAACAGGGAGAACTTGGTTGGAGTTGTTGAAGAAGACTTATTATTGTTGTCGAATAGGGGAGATGAGGAATAAGAGCCAATGTAGTTTGGTTTCGAAGAGGAAAAGGCAAAAGAGTAACTCTCCCTACTGTAGTTGAATTAGTGATTTGTTATTTTATATATTGTATAGATGTATAGATATAGATAGATTGGTCCTTTAAAAATAAGCCAGGCCCAACCCAATAAGTAAGCCCATGTGCCCAGTAGTAACACCCTCATGAACGAGCAGTGATGTCCTCGACCGATCGGTACCCCCGACTATGACGACCCAAAACCTAATTGACCCCCCGACTATCCCCGGCTGTTGTACTCAAAATTAAATGTATGTCAACTCTAACCGGTGACAACCCTAAGATGCCTAATATGCGACCAGCAATGAAAATACTGTAGAACCCGAATCAAACAAAACATATAACTGTCTACCACAAATGGAAACCATACCCTCAATGAGTATGCATTATGTTGTGCAATCTTATGTACACCTTATCAACTCTGTGGTGGAATCATGGTTGTTGGCTGTAGACAATCTCGAATCACGTGTCCCACCCGACCACACCTATAACAAGTGACTGACCTACACTGACCTCGAGCCTGATCTTGGGCCTGTTCATGTCTCTGCCCCTGTTTGGGACTATCTCATCCTCTACCTCTACCTCTACCTCTACCTCTACCTCTACCTCGGTCTCTACCACCCTGTTGTTGCTGACGTGGCATTGGTGGTGCTGGTAGAGTTGGCAAACTAGTAGTAGTAGTCGTGTTAGTAGTAGTAGCTAGCAATGCAGGTCTAACTGGTGGTGGTAAGGGAGGTCTACCAATAATGGTCCGCAAAGGCATAGGAAATGATACATATGGTACAACTGTTGTAGATATCCCTACTCCTTGGGAACCTATATCCCATCTCCTCAATCATTTGCCCCTTTATATCCTCCTCTCGTAATCCACAACTTGATTGGGTGTCAATGTTGGTACTAGCGATGTCCCATCAACAACTCTGCCCAAATAATAGGTCTCATAAGAGAGCGCATGCTCGTAAATCTCCCTCAATGTCCTGACACCTGAACTGACCACATAAAATCCAATGTCAGGCCTTAGTCCATCTTTGAAATGATACACATCATTAGAATCCTCTCTCACTAAGTCTCCACCGAACTGCCTCAAATAGCCGTATCTATCCCTATAGCTCATAACTGACTCGTCAGCTCCCTGTCTCAATTTCATGAACTCCTTCCTCAACCACTTCATCACTGTAGGTGGGAAGTATTGTTGATAAAACTTCATTTTGAAGGCATCATGTGACTCAAACTCTCCCTCGGAAGCTATCGTTGCACGCCACCAAACATCGATATCTCACTGTAGAGTGTACGATGAAATCTCAGCTCTGAGTCTGTCCTCAATCCTCAAGACTAGATGTAACTTCTCCTGAGACAAAACGCACTTCTCTATCTTCTCAAAGTCTATCTGGCCGTCAAAATAAATTGGTTTCAGTTTGATGAAATCCTTCACCAACTGAACCTCTTCTATCGAGCTAGAAAGTTGAGGTGTGAAAATGGTGTAAAAACTATCTTTACAACTAGATTAACTAGTGCAGTATGCACTACCGGCACTATTGTTGGTAATGTGGAAGTAGTCGTAGAAGTAGGGACTAGTGTCTGTGTTGGTGGAGCGAATCGAGAAGTCATCATGGCAATGAACTCCGCCAACTGCTAACCTTGAGTTGCTACTCGATCAGATAGCCTTTGAAAATCATTTGCTGATGGTATAGAAGAATGGCTGCCACTCGCACCTACATCCCAGCTATCGCACGAATCCACCATCAATGTCTGTAGATTGATAGCGAACGCGAATCAGCTACTACGTAGGTAACGCATATATGCATATAGAAAATTAACATGTACATATATAAAATCCCCAACTCACTTTCACTCACTTCCCAACTAATGGTTTCTAGGCAAAGATCATCTGGTTTTCCACAACTAAGACTTATGTTTTCTTGTTTGAAGTTTTTATTTGTTATTTACTGAAAAAGTTAGGCCTTTAGCTACATATTGTACCTTTGGTACCATAGTGTAGAATCATTATATTCCACAATCTTATTGTTTATACCCTTAGGTTTTATAAACTGAGTTTTTGTAAACATTGGCTCTGATACCAGCTATGACGAACCCTTCTTAAATTAGGGCACCGTTTGGCCTAATCCTTTTATTAAGCTCTAACATCACCATATATGACCTAACAAAGAATTAGTCAGCCTCTTCAAAAACCTTATTACTTATCAATTTTTTCATGGTTCAAATAGATATAAACATATATCTATCCTATGTAAGTTCATAAATCAGAGTTAACTAAAATTTTCTAACTTAAAAGTTATTCAGCGGAAGTATTAACAATTCAACTAGCGGAAGCTTATAACATGTAGCCTGACCTTTGTGGAAAAAACTAAGAAATAGAGATCACATGCATATATATAATGCAACAGTGATATATAACAACATGTATCTAGTCAAGGTACATATCACTCAGCCCATAATATACAACCCCCAAAAGAATATCATATACATAAGAAAGTAATACAACAAAAATAAAACTACAAAATCTGGTGCAGCAACTCTCCACAGGCTTAGAGGTAGTCCTTGATCTTCTCTTTGCCCGATCTGCTACTCGATGGATCTGCACTCACCGTCACAAACTAGATGATCAGTACATGAAAATAGAAAGTAATACTAACAGACATTTGTTCACATTCCCAAGTATTAAACAAGTATTAAAAAGCACAATAATAATAACAAATATGTTGAAAGGATATCATGCAAGGTGATACTTTAGTTAAACAAAATTAAACTAACATTAGGCTAAGTAGTAATGATCTAGGGTCGGTCGATCGTGATCTTCATCACATCAGCCTTTCCATTATATATATGGATGGAGATGTGCTCTACATCTCTTTTGAAAGTATTACTTACATGGTATAATACACCTTTTTAATTATCCCAAATGTCAGTCACTGGGATGTATACTTGCCAACAACCCCGAGTCTTACAACTCATGAAGTCACCCAAGTTATGTGTACTAAGAACCCTGAGTCCCATACCCCATGTGTTGCGCAAGATAGTGGAGAAATCCTAATCACCCTGAAAAGTCTAGTAACCCCCGTATGTCATACGGATTTCAATAATAAAATGACCCTAGACACAAAAACACTTTCATTTCCAAAGAACAACACGGTATTGGAATCAAATAAGTACAATTGCATAACTAATGCACAAAGGATATATATTGACAACCTTATGTACAACTACGTAATAGCATGCTATTTCACTGATCACCAATAATAACAATCAATAATGGCATAACATTGAATGGGAGTCAATGAAATCATTAAATCAACAAACTATGCCATGATAGAACCTCATATAATAAGAAATAAAAATGAGTCATGTCACACAGTGTACAAGGATAATTCAGTTCAAATAACTTAGAATGAATATTTAAATAGGAATGAAATTTAAAGAAATATCTCAATTAGTTTACTTACATACACACGCAATTTCTTGAGCTACTTCGGCCCCCCAATGCCTCGAAACTTGTATTTGGGTCCTCGTAGCTCGTTTTTAGGTTTCTAACATCATATTATATGTTTTTGAGTATGTTTGGACCTCTACTTAGTGTTTTAGAATCATTTATAGTGTTTAAGCCATTTTTGAAAATCGCTTATTTTTGTGTTGTCATAACAATTAGCGCGCTATCCAGCCTTATCTATCGTGCTAATCAATATTAGCGCATTAGATCTCATACCTTGCGCGCTATGTGTAGTAAAACCCCGAATCTTGCAATATGAATTTTGGATTTTATCGACACATAGGTTATGTTGATGCCATGGGAACCCCCATACAGACATCTAGAGTTCCAAGACATCTTTTACAACATAAAACAATAACCCATAACATCGAATACATGAATTCATGGAATTTGAGCTATGTTAATGGAGTAGGAAGTTACCAAGCTTGAATAACACTAGCAAAAACTTGATATTCTTCTTCAATTTCACTGGTTGTTGATTTTCTTCCTCTCCAGCAGCCTCTCATTCACTCCAGCAAGGTTTTCTTTTTAATGAAGCAATCAAAATGAGAGAAATGAAAGGTATTTGTGTTGATCAAGCTCATATATATATGGTTTAGATATGGTTGAATGATAGCCCTTGATCACTTTGTGCACACCTATCTCGAGGCTTAACTTATGGACCTCCTCCTAATACATGTCCCACTAGTTCATGCTTGAGTGACACCAAATAATACTCAATTGGTATTCAAGCATGTCGACTCGTGTCTCGAGGCATATCAAGTGGCTTATGTTTTAACTCATAAACGTAGGTGTACCAACCCCTAATCAACCGTAATCCTTATAACTTACTTAATAAAAACCATATAAAGCTTGTACGAACTTACCACATCCCTACTCCACATCGATTTCATGCCCACACGCACATCGAGGCACTTTCCCACTCATGTCTCGATACCTATAAATAAGTAAAAATGACTTAGTAGTTTATACACATACAATACACTAGGCATACATCACAATAAATATAACCTTACATCGACCACCTAGCCTCGGTAATGACACATATCTCGCTGTGGGTCTCACGTCAAAGGTCATTTAATCATAATTAATAAATTAAACATAGATTAGTTATTTAGGCTGTGATAGATATACTTTAAGACTGAGTCAGATCACAAGAAGCAACTCAAGAAAGTGTTGTAGACTTTGAGGGAAGACAAACTCTATGCTAAGTTGAGCAAATCTGAGTCTTAGGTTTCAAAAGTGAAGTTTTTAGGGCACGTAGTGAATACAGAAGGTATATCAGTTGATCCTGCAAAGATCGAGACGATTCTTAGGTGGCCATAACCCACTAATGCATCCGAGATTTGAAGTTTTCTAGGCTTGGCAGGGTACTATCAACGATTTGTGCTAGGTTTCTCATCAATCGCTTCACCGTTCACCAATTTAACTAGGAAATACATTGCCTATGAATGGGATGATTCATGTGAGGAGACCTTTTAGTTGTTGAAGAACCGTCTAACTACTGCACCGATTCTAATTCTACTAGGTAGGGAGTTGTTAGTGTATACTGATGCGTTGGCGACTGGTTTGAGAGGTGTATTAATGCAAAACAAGAAAGTAATTGCTTAAGCATCTAGGTAGTTGAAAATACATGAGAAAAACTATCTAGTGCACGACTTAGATTTGGCGGCAATTGTGTTTACTTTGAAGTTATGGAGGCACTACTTGTATGGGGAGAAATTCACTGTCTACTTGAAACCACAAAAGTTTGAAGTACTTGTTCACTCAGAGCGAATTGAACATGCGATAAAAGAGATGGTTGGAACTCTCGAAAGACTACGACTTCACACTCGAGTACCACCCAAGGAAGGCTAATGTGGTGGCAAATGCTTTGAGCCGAGTACGATTGGAGATAGAGCTTGAGACCGCAATGAATGTTCAGTGAGTACCCACAAATGGCTCAGATGTTTTAGAGGGCTAGACACGATTTCAGATGAGAGTAAAGCCAATAGTTGTGTTTAGAGTGGTTAACTGTCAAAGGGTTGATTCAGAGTACAAGAAGTACAAGACACTTGCAGATGACAGTGATGACGTGGATTGGAGACTTTCAAGCAATAGAGCATTGAGGTTTTGAGATAGATTGTGGATACCATATCATAGAAAGTTAAGAGATGACTTACTCCGGGAGGTGCACAGATCTCGATTCACTGTTCATCCCAGGGGTAACAAGATATATTAAGATATGAGGAGGATGTGTTGGTGGCAGGGGATGAAGATGGACATTGCTACTTATATATAAGATTGTGAGATCTGTCAGCAAATGAAAGCAGAACACTGAAAAGCTGGGGGGATTGTTGCAACCATTACTTATTCCCCAGTGGAAGTAGGAACATATAACTATGGACTTAGTTTTGGGGCTACTGAATACTCAGAAAGGGCATGATGCGGTTTGGGTGGTCGTGGATCGATTTACTAAATCAGCTCACTTCGTCCCTATTTCCATGAAGTATTTAGCATACAGGTTAGGGGGCATAAATGTAGAGATGATTGTCAGATTGCATGAAATCCTAGTGTCTATTGTGTCGAATTGTGATCTGAGGTTTACCTCTCAGTTTTGGAGTGGATTTCAGCACCAGATGGGGATTCAACTAAATCTCAGTACAACCTTTCACCCACAGACAGATGGGCAGACCGAGAGATTGATTCAGATACTTGAGAATATGCTCAGAGCTTGTGTGTTGGATTTTCTATGGGAGTTGGGAGAAGTATATTTCATTATGCGAGTTTGCGTATAACAACAATTTTCAAGTAAGTATTGGCATGGCACCGTTCGAGACACTATATGGGAGACCATGTAGATTTTGAGTTTGTTGGACCGAGGCCAGAGACGTCGTGTTGATCGGCCCAGAGCTTGTGCATGACCAAACCGAGAGGATAAAATTGATTAGGCAATGATTGAAGGTCGCCCAAAGCCGCTAGAAAGAAGTACGCCGATAAGGACCATCGAGAGGTGGTGTTCAAGGAAGGAGAATTTTGTACTATTGAAAGTGTCATCAATAAAAGGTCATTACCGATTCGGATTGAAGGGAAAGTCATCTCCCAAGTTCATTGGGCCATTCGAGATCAAGAAACAAGTATGCCTGGTAGCATATCGCCTTGAGTTACCACCACAGCTAGCTGGGGTCCATAATGTCTTCCATGTTTCTATGTTAAGGAAGACACATAACAAACATGCACCGATTATCGATTGGGGGCAAGTTAATTTGGGGGAGACGTGTCCTATGACGAGCATCCTATTTAGATTGTGGATAGGAAAGTGCATAACGGTGGTGTATTCAATTGAGATTTTTGTAGACTTTTAGTTACTTTTATAAGTGGATGACTTTTAGAGACTTCTAGATTTTTGTAGACTTTTTAAAACTTTGGTAGACTTTGATAGACTTTATTTTAATGACTTTTATTAACTTTGATGGACTTTTGTAAGGACTTTGATAGACTTTGATAAACTTTTATTTTGATGAATTTTGATAAACATCCATGAACATTGACTTTGATGGACTTCTTGCACATTTTTTAAAGATTCGGTTACTTTTTAACTGAACAATTAAAAATCTCACCTTGAAGTATTCCTCTCATACCTCATTGTTTGCCGTGAATTTTTTGGTAACGGGATCCCATCCAAATCCAGAGTTGCAACGCACAAGCTCAACAGAGCCTTAATAACTGTCTTTGAACCATTTCCATCGACTTTTGTAATTTAAGAAATTTCTTTCACATCCAAGTGTTGCATTAAGAACAGGAAGTATTTTTTTTAATGGTTGCTTTAGTAAAAACACCATTACTATCGCGCCATCCACGATTTGCAGCATCAACCAACAATTTGAGCAACTCATTGCTCTCTTCCGCGGTCCATGTAGTATATTTGACCACAACTTTTCCTCTTTTTTTTGGTTTTCAACAATTACTTGTGAGTCTCCCATCGCACTATAATCATATATATAAAAATTTTCATAACCTAATAAAACCTTCCTAATAGATAAACTTTTATAAGAGTGTGGGATTACATAATAACCTAATAAAACTCTTTTTATCAACGACAATCGTTAATAGAGGCAGGTTAGCGTCATAGGCATGAAAACAGAACAAGAATATGACTATCAGATAATGATCTTAAGAAGAAATATTAAATTAGTTTTATTTTTAATTTATTCTTTTGCCTTCATATTCCCTCCATAATCCTAAGCCAAATTGTCAGTGGATCCTTAGCTGCGTAATCAAAATATAAAAAAAAAGTTTGGTGCATCCACTGATTTGTATCAACAGGTGTTTGCATAGTTCTGGGAAAGGGGAAGGACAGCCCAGTAACTAGCAAGCATTGCAAGGCGCTAATGCGATCAATTGTTGCAGAGTTGCAGGGAAAGGGGAAAAACAGCCCAGTAACTAGCAAACACCACCTCGTACTATTGCTCTCATAAGTAGGTGAGTAAAGACTAACGTTGCCGGCCATAACGCGCAAGACAAAAACAAATAACAACTACAAGAATATGCATCCAAAGTGATTTTTCACTTCACTATAAAATGATTGGCTGAATAGCACATTAGAGAAGACCAGATCAAGTGGAATTAACAATGAAGAGTTTTCTTATTGGGCAAATATGACATTCAATACTAGCATACCGAGTAGAGCGTACTCCCCATATGAGCTTAGTAAGTTCCCAACAAAAAATTCTAAGTAGGAAAAATTCATTAAAGAAACCAATAGGAAACATAACACAAAAATGCCACAACAAAAGGTGGATGAAATGCTATGAAACGAATGGGAAATTTTGGAGCTTCAAGGAACAATAAAAAGTAGTGTGACAATTGTTAGGCAGTTAGGCTAAGATTTGGACGGTCAAGAATAAGAGACTGATGAACCAAGCCAAAAAAAACTAATGCTACCTCCCAGTCTTATCATGTGAAACTTTTTCAGTTTTTTAAGATTAAATAACCAAACTAGTTCGAATTAAAGAAAAGTTGTAGCTTATATCATTATTAATTGGTCAGAGAAGAACGCAATCAACATTGACAATGAATGATGGAACTATATACTGCTAGTATAACTGACTTTCATAGGAGAAACTCTTAAGAAAGATATACAGATCATGTAAGAAGAAAACAAATGCATTGCCAACTAATAATGCTTAACTGCCTAATTAAAGGTGTAGAGGAGATGCCCTTCAACTCACAAATTCACATTATTTGAGCAAATATGAAAACAAGAAGATCATGCCAGTAGCAATCAAATACAAAAAGAAGAAGATGGTATTCACCAATCTGACAAAAAAAAGAAACATACAAAAGGGGCAATGCACGAAAAAGGTAGACATCACACCTTTTCTCAACCAGAGACTATGTACAACTTTTCAAAAGAGCTTTCTCTAAACACAATGATGATGGGGAGCAAAATTGAGCAAGGCATGGTAAGTTAAGTGAAGTGATATCTACTCCACAGCCTAGAGAGGGTGGAGAGCCACTACAGGTCAAGAATAATAGCAAAATATTGAAAAGATAAAACCTCTTATGGCTCCATCACACAGAGAAGAACATCAACCAATGTAAGACGCCACCACTGGCTTACAACAAAAGAAACTTATACCCCAAAATTAGGCAAACTTACTTAATAGCAAAGAGACTTTGCCTCCCAAATGATATGGCTCGTGAGCAAAGTTCTGCTGCCCAGATGAAGTTCCCCTATGGGGTAAGTTGACAAGAATGGGGGAGAAGTGGCTCTGCGAGGTAGGCTGAAGAACGGGAAGTTCACAAAGGGGGTGTATTCAATTGAGAGATCAGACGACCATGAGAGAGAGAGAGAGAGAGAGAGAGAGAGAGAGAGAGAGAGAGAGAGAGAGAGAGAGAGAGAGTAGAGAGAGAGATTTTTGCGAGACGAGAGAGAGAGAGAGAGAGAGAGAGAGAGAGAGAGAGAGAGAGAGAAGAAGAAGAAGAAGTTCACAAAAGTTTCTCGTGGAGGCTGAAGAGATGGAGAAGAATTTCAACATATATAGAGTTAGGTGGAAAGTCTTTAAAAGTCATCCAAACCCACGAATCCACAAAATTTCTTAAAAAATTGAATACCCCTTACAATTAGAGAGTTTACAAAAGTTTAAATTGAATACCCCAAAACTTTTAGAGACTTTTTAAAAGTCTATAAAAGTTCACATTGAATGCACCTTATTTTTAGAGACTCTCTAAAAGTTTTAATTGAATTCCCCTAAACTTTTTTAGTCAATAAAAGTAGCCAAAAGTCTATTAAAATCTCAATTGAATACACCCCTGTAAGCTTCGGAAGAAAGAAATTCAGTTAGTGCAAGTTCGGTGGCAATTCCACGGAGAATAGGAGTTAACTTGGGAGTATGACTATATGATGGAGAACTTTCCATTTCTCTTCGAACCATAAGGTATGACATTATTTTTACTTTTGACGACGAAAGCTCTTTAAAATAGGGGATGTTGTGATGACCCAAAATCTAATTGACCCACTATAAGGGCAATTTAGTAATTTTTTTTCTCAAACCCTACATTAAATTAACCATAATATAAAATAAACCAAATTATAAAACCTAGCTACTACAATTAGTTTATAAACCTTAGACGAAGAAAATGGGGGAGAAAGAACAAGAAGAGGGAGATATAGGGGGTTCTTAGAGATCAAGCCAAAAAAAACTCCAAAAACGAGGTATTCCCCATATTTATTTTAATTTTGATTTGGTTAACTTTGAAAAAAAAAATTAAAAGTGGTTTGAATGGGAAGAACACCAAGAGAATGGTGGTATCGCGGTGACACCGGCGATGGGGGCGGCAACAACGTCATGACCGCTGCTGCCGCCGACGATAGTAGGTGGGGCCCCTCCCACGGTGGACACCCTAGTGTTACCATACTGGGATGTCGTCGACAGCGGCTGGGGAGGGAGTAATTGCACCCCCTACCTCGTGGTTGATGAATCATTCAATTTTTTAAGGTCAAAAGTTGACTGGTCAACAAAAAAAATAAAAATAAATAAATAAATAAATAACAAAATAAAAATTGAAATATAAAATAATAATATATATAGATATATTATAAATAAATATATTAATAATATGCTTTACATGGGTTTGGGTGGGCCCCCCACACTCGACCATCTCATAGGCGACGGGGGACCATCGTAGTTGGCCCCATCACGAAGTAATTAATTAATAATTAATGTTGGATTTCGAATTGTCGAATAATGCGACTGTTATTTAAATTGTCTAGATTCGCAATGAGGTTCACATCGACCCCTGTACGTGCGAGGTTGGTCAAAAGAGTCTAACTCGGCGAGTCGAAGTAAGTGGGGAGCTCTGCTCATCTATTAAATGTGGCTTTCTACTAGTATATTTAGAATTCATGATTTTAACAAATGACTTATGATGGGGTCGTTACCTACTTTGGTTAACAACATGTAAGGCCTCTTGGGGAGCCATGCTCATATGGCGAAATCAAGTCACCTTACATGCTTAAGGGCCTTTTAGGGAGCAGTAGTAATACGGTTGAACCAAGTTACCCATTTTTGCAAGGGTCTTCTTACGAGTCATGGATGCACGATGAAACCAAGTCACCCACACATATTTATTTATATTATGATGATTGGTCAATAAGGAGAGATAATGACAAATGAGACAACAGACTTGCAATTATATTTATTACATTCTATGTATCTCTCTTGGAACCCCTTTGCATGCAAAAGTTAATTTTCTTATGTTTTTACAACCATTGAAACTTCATATATCTGCTTAAGTTGTTTTATGAATATGATATGCTTATTCTTTATGAAAGTTAATGTCATGCTTCAGATTTCAATGCTATCTTGACTTTTAAATGCATGCTAGCTTTATTTTGCTTTATATATATTACTTGCATGTCTAATATTTGAGCGTAGTTCTTCTCTTATTTGGCTCCGTTTTTTCTTTAGCTCACCCCACTTACACTACATGTCCATCTACGAGTGCGGTAGATCGTGGTAAGGGGAAGTTCATTGCTTGAAATCTCCTTGCAGCGTGAGCATTCCAAGATATATTTACTATTTGTTTTGAAAACTATTAATAAAGGTTGCAACCTAGTCACATATGTTGGGTAGTTCAACATTCCTTTAGTTAGTTTGACATATTTATAAGCTTTTGAAGTTTTTGGAGATTTCGTATTATTTTGATTTGGTTTGGTGAATTTGAGATATCCGATAGTATGTTTGATGATGACATACGATATTTATTTAAATTTAAATTTCGCATTATCTTGCCTTATTGTCTTAGAGGTTATTTCGGGTGCCAAATTATTATTTGGGTTCGATTTAAGTATTGAGCTTAAATGGTGGTCTGCACCGTGCGACGCGACTCTAATTCTGGAACGTCGTTTTTACTCTCTCGCGGACGCGCGTGCTGACTTGGATTTCTGCACACACACGAGCACATCCCTAAAAAAACTTTTTCGTCTAGGGTTTCTGGTACGATCGAACAGTTTCTTCCGATACGCGTTTCCGAGGCTGCATCGATTAAAATAGGGTTCTTCTATGGAGTCTCTTTGGATCATACCTCTTCTCCGTTGATGTTAGTCTCCGCGGATAATGAAGCATAAATTGTGCTGGTTTTCCATTTCTTCTACGTATTCCTCAATTGTTTTCAACTATGATGGCGGCCGCGAGGAATTTCGTGGGTGATAATACGAGGCAGAGAGACGAGGAGAATCTCAAGGAAGATTCTCCGACGAGTAAGAGAGCGAAATTGGAGGGAAGATTTCCATTGACCAAATGGGAGCTCGCCGCCGCGGTGAGCGTGTTCTTGCTCTTCTCCTCGGGCCTCTTTTCGATCTTTTTCACCATGCCCGCTGCCGAGTACAGCAAGATTAAATTGCCTCGCTCGGTATCGGATCTTCGAGTTTTGAAGTAAGTTCATGGCTTCTTCTCATTGATTTTGTTAGTTCTGGGGGAGTATTGTTTTTTATAGGAGGAAATGAAGTATTTCTTTGAATTGAATTATGTTGAAAAATATGTTCATCGTACAGGCCAATGAAAAACTTTTTGTAGGCTGTCTCGTAACGATACATGTTGATTTCATTAATAGGACGGAACTATATATGGGAAGAATATAGGAAATCGGTGCGAGTTAATCTTTCGACAATTATTGATAATGGACCAGCCATTGGTTAGCTAGGTGGCTCAGTGTCAGGCTTATCTCCATGTTGGTTTGTATGGGATCAGGTCTCCTTGGTTGTGAGTGGTGTGGGTTAAATGGAAAATATGGTGTATGATTTACTATCAAAGAACAATTCTATCTAATGGAAACTTCTTTGAATTCCATAACTGATGCAACTTAATACTGCTTATATTCATCTGAGTTTTTCTTTGAGTTGTTTGTTTCCAAATACGTTTCCTTCACTTCGCAAGATTCATTGTACAAAAAAGTTACTACCGGCTGTCTTATGAGGAAAATATAGAAATACTTGGAAGAGATGAGGAGTACACATTGTATTTGTCCAACTGCTCTGATCCTCTTTTGGAGGTTCGGTGCAAACTGGAAAGTCTTGAAGTTTATTGTTTAAGAAATGAAACTCTCAAAATCATTTGAATTCAGAGTACTGTTGGTGGATTGGCAATTTCCCGAGTGGTTGTGTGTCAAGCCCCAAATTATGAGTATTGCAGTGCGATTCCTCTCCCCTATTTTACCTTGCAAAGTAAAAAAGTTGAAGTAGTGATTCAAATGGTTCTAGTAGTTGCAAAAGATAAGTAATTTCAACCTCTAGAGACACACTATCACCTGATGCTTATAACTATGTTTAGGTGACAAAACATAACCATCAACAATTAGAGGTGGCATGCAAATAAGTTAACTATGGGAAATGTGATGACCCTCCCCCAACCTAGGGTCGGATTTCTCGCCCCAGACCGCCACCCAGGCCCGAGCAACTTTCTGGCAGCCTATACAAAGCTTGCGGAAAGACAATAACTATACTAATGGATAATAATGCAGAATCAAGGAAATAAAATATCCATAAAACTATTAAAGCTATTAAAGTAAGATCCATGAAATGAGTTTTCAAAAATCTATTTAATTCACGATATCTCAAAAAGCTTCCATAAGTTCTAATTGCACCAATGAATTGTTCAAACTACCCAACAAGTCTTAAGTTACAAACCAAATTCATAAGTTCTCAAAATCAAATAACTAGATAATAGGAGCACGCGAGGCTCACAATGCAAGGAAAGACTTCAAACTATCTCATTTCCCTTGTCGCGGTCTAAAGTAGATGTGGATATACCTGGAGAGTAAGTTGTGTGAGCTAAAAGGGGCAATTGAGCTCAATAAGAGGAGAACCTCGCTCAAACATCAAACACGTAAATACTACTTAATAAAAATGCAAGATCTAACATGAAGTTGAAATCAAATCATCAAATATTTAGTAGAAAGCATGGAAATACGATTCATATATATAATTTGATGTAAACCATCTATTCTATTCATTTAAGACAAGTTTCAAGGTGCATTAAACCATAATAACTAGAGGTTTGGAAATCACTAATGAAATCAAAACATTTATGCAAAAGGGTCCACAAGAGTTATACCACAAAGAAATAATAATAAATACAAGTTGTTGTTTCGTTCAATGCGTGTTGGTTATTGACTTGATTCGGGTAACCGATTCCCCTACTCTCGAGGTGGTGAAGATCATTAGTGAGCACAATGGCCGTTATGCCCCCTCAATGGTCCCATTAAACCAACTGTAAGTTCGTCCAAGCTGTCGCCGATATGTGCACCAAAATCACTTAAGGTTTTCATGGGAAGTTTACCACCGCTCATGTCCTTAGTAATTTAACCCTATCTCCTTAACCAGGAAGAGTAATCCCAACTCCTTACCCAGGAGAGGGCCATCCAACTCCTTACTCAGGAGTAAGTAATTTCATCTCCTTGTCCTGGAGGAGTTAATCCCAATTTTTGGTACAACACATATACAACCCATAGATAAGTAAAATCAAGTCAATAACATAATGCAACCCATTCCCAAGTCATGAGTTCAAATCATGAATCTTAATTATCTAATAGCATTCTATATTTGATACTTGAGCGAAGCTCCCCACTTACCTCGACTCGCCGTGATATTCACTCCCGGTCCTTGCGTGCACGAGGTTCTATGCGAACCGTTTCGTGAATTTAGACAATTTAAGATACGTCACATCAACAAGTCACATTTTAAATTCTAATTTACTAGTAAATTTACTTTGGGGTCCCACTAGTGTAGGTCCCGCGGGACGCGAGGGTCGAGGGGTGGGACCCAATCATTCTCCTTCAGGGACGTGGTAGCGCCCCATTTGAAGGCAAAGATTTATTTTATTTTATTATATGTATATATTTATATACATTATTTATATTATATTATATTGTATTATATTATATTATATTATATATTTATATTTTAAAAATTTAGGGTATAGGGCCAAAATGGACCTTGTTGACTGGTTCAAGGGCTGGTTTGGCCCCCTGGTCTAAGTGTCCAGGGGCCAAACAGGCCCCTGGTTGTGTTAGGTAGGAACATACGCCTCGGCCCAATGCACGGGCAGCCCTGGGTCGCTGCCCCTGGGCGCCCCGCATAGCTGGGAGACGCCGCCCTCCTCCGGCGGCTTGCTCGAGGACGGCGCCGAGGACACCCCTGCCAGTAGCGGCGACGTGCAGACATGAGGGGGTGGCCAAGGCGCCCCACCCTCCTGCCGGCGGCTTTGAGGTCGCCGCCGCCCTTCTACGCGGTCGCGCTTCTACCGGCAGTGAGGTCGCTGCCGCTCCCCTCGGTTGTGCCGTCAAAACTTCGTCACAACTTTCACAAAATTAAACCAAAAGAAGAAAAAAAGGGTTTTAAACCGTTATTGAAGTAAACAAAAACTTGCGATTCATTTAGACTAGAAAAGAAAAGGTATAAAGGGTGAGTTTACCTTCAATGGAGGTCTCCTTGACTATAAAGCATCACACTCACCACGATTCTCCAAACAAAAGTCTCGTCACCTTTTCTTTCTCAATTTTTGTGTGAACAAAAGGAGGCTAGGGTTTACAATAAGATTTATATAGTGCGACTAATTTAGTGTAGGGTTTACGAAATTACTAAATTACCCCTGGGATGGGCGTTTAAGGTTTTTGGGTCGTCGCAGGAAAACTGAGTATTGGTTACGATTATGGCTGTACAGTGGAAGGAGTCGAGGAACTACTATGTTAATGTTATTAGGTTATAACATTTCTTACCTTATGCCGTATATCAAGTTCAATTATATCTTATCATTCCTCTTTAGTTCGCAATAGTTTTTGGAAAATAGGACAACCCATGGAGTTGATTCAATTATACTAGCCCTGTAAACTTTTCATTCCTAAAGTTTTGATTTTATTCATCTTTAATGCACTTAATTGTCTAGAATTTGGTTTCATCTTGGATTCTTGGATGAGATGCATCTTTATCAATCTGTGTCACCAATCATGTTTTGATGTACTACATGAAAATTTAAGGTTAAGAATTTTTGAAGGTAAAATGGATACTGAGACAATTGTAGTAAAGGCAAGTGATATGTTTGAAAGTAACATCAATTCGGAAGTGTTTTTCTCATTTGGTGTGGGCGAGGTTAATGTTTTGATATCAATGAAGCCTCATTCCCAAAGTAGTTGAAGTTGGCTATTTGGAATTTTGGATCAAAATCTTTCATTACACTTCGATAACATAACATGTGGACTTAGCATGTTCTTGTTTGATGCGTGATCTCTAAATATATCATACTTCTTTACAAAAGAAAGGTTCCATAAACTGCTCTAAGTCGGGCACAATGGAAGAGTGTGATCCATGTAGCCGGCCCCAACTAATTTGGGATTGATGTTTGTCAAATGACTTGATATGTAATTAAATTGTTTTTTCCATCTGCTGATATACTGTTTCTTACTGTTTCATCCAGAGATCATCTTGGAAGCTATGCGAATGATTATCAAGCGCGGTTCATCCTCGGTTACTGTTCCACATACATATTCATGCAGACTTTTATGATACCTGGCACAATATTCATGTCCTTGCTGGCTGGAGCCCTTTTTGGTGTTATTAGAGGCTTGTTGTTGGTTGTCTTTAATGCAACAGCAGGGGCTTCATCTTGCTATTTTCTGTCTAAGTTGATAGGCAGACCTATAGTAAATTGGTTGTGGCCTGAAAGGTTGAGATTTTTCCAGGCAGAGGTATTGTCTCCTGTTGTTTTTCAGCCTCTTTGAACAGTTTGTTTCTGCATATTGATGTTTTACTGTATCAGAAATCAAATTATTTGATAATTACGGTGATTCCGATTTTTGCTTGCGCAGATAGCAAAGCGCAGAGAGAAGCTGCTGAATTATATGCTGTTTTTGAGGATAACTCCAACTTTGCCTAACACTTTTATTAATTTGGCATCGCCTATTGTTGATATACCTTTCCATGTCTTCTTTTTTGCAACGTTGCTAGGCCTTGTTCCAGCTTCTTACATAACTGTCAGAGTGAGTTCTTATTTTTCTCGTAAACTTATCTAATTATTTACATTGTTTCATTTTCTTTTTTCTTTCATTTTGTATGTTATTCAAGCGAAAAGCTCTGCATTTTCATTAATTTGCTCTTCTGTGGTTGTTTGTTTTATTCTAAATAGTTGAAGTTGAAATGCTTGCATGCACTTGAAGCTTTTCTGATACAAGTTAAATTAATGTCAAAAATACTACTTTGGCCTTAAAAGGAGGTTCTATTTGCATAAGCTATGAAGGCAAACCAACTTTATAAAATCACTTTGGAGTCCTAGATTGATTTGGTTTTTATATATTTTGGTGTATTTAATGAAAATTTCTACTTTTATATTTCTAAGTGATACTTTGGAATCTGAAGTCCTAGATGTGTTAGAAATATCATTTATAGTTTATGGCTGTGATTCTCAGAACACGTTTCTGATTATTGGATTCTAGAATTCAGATTTATTTTCCTTCTTAATTATCTTTGTTGCTACCACATCAGTGACATTGAACTCTGTTTTAACTGTTATTTAGATAATCAGCAACAAACTGTTGGGAGCAGTATTCTTCTGTGCTTTGAAGTTCATCTTCAGCATGCGTACCCTTTGTTTTTCTTGCTTGAACAAGAGATAATCCCTAATTTAATTTAGGTAAATCCACAAACTTTCATAATCATCAATTCCCCTCAATTTGACAATCTTGGGGAAAGTGTACTTTGATCCTAATATTATCCTAAATGTTTAAGTTTGAATTCCTCTAATCGGTACAAGTATAGATCTTTTTTCTTGGTACATATTGATTATGAATCTCTTCTACCTTTATTTTGGATACCTTCTTTTGGAAAGACCTTATTCTTAAATTTTGTATTTGTGGCACAATCAACTCTTGGGAATGTAGAGAGGCTAGTTGTATTGTGTTGGCTTTAGTTTGAGAATTAGTGCTTCTCCAAAATGCCAAGAGGCGCTAAAGATTTCACTCCAAAGACAAGCCTTTGTCTTTCTTTCTACCTGTTATTGTGGGATTATTTGTCAAACTTCTTCACATGTATAACACTTCTCAACTCCAATTGGCCTAGCTCAGTTGTGACTTGCCATCAATCTTCAATTTGGAGGACTCCGTTAACTTTGTCAGCTTAGCTTGTGTTCTTAAGAGTGCCAATGGCCTTATCTTTTTGGGTTCGTACTAAATTGAACCTTGGATGCCATCGATCTTTGAATTTATCCTTAGTCTTTCGTAGCGTGCCTTCTTCTTTCTTAGACTTAAGATCTTAGGACACTAGACTTAAAGTTGGGTGAAGCTTTGTAATTATTTGTCTAGCCTTTTTCATTTAAAATATTGAGCCTCCATCTTTGTTGGTCTTCAACTGCTTGAACTTCTAAACTTTCATGAACTGTTAATCCTTTTTTTTTTCTTTCTTTTTGGAAAATTGACTATGGAATGACAAACAATGTTCAAATTCCAGTCCCAAACGTTGCAAATAGTAAATGCTAGAGATGTTGATGATCCCAACTTCTAGGAAGCTCCGCCGTCAAGGGTGGTCTCATATTCCATTGCCTTGTGGAGAGCAGTCATTGCCATTACTACTTGGGATTGGCCACGAGAAGTATATTCTTGTTCTCTAATTCAAAATCCTATCAAGAAATGAACTGCTAATCCAGTGTGGCTCTTATTCCACGATAAAGTAATTAAAGTAGAAAAAGACATATTTTACATGATTCAATATTATAACCAACATCCACTAGAGGAAAGGAGAGATTATGATTTCATTCATGTTTCTCTAGATACACGAGCTTTATATTTTTTGATTTATGTGAGATTCATAATGTTCCAGCGGTATTCACAACACTGGTTATAGGAATCAATTATCTCCTTCCTTGTCTACAACACTTGTTGATAGGAATCAGTTATCTTCTTCCTTGCCTACACACTTGTTGAGATGAATCAATTATCTTCTTCCTTTTCCCACGACATTTATTACTCGCATGGTCTTTGCTATTCTTTTGAGAAAAAGTGTCATTAACTCATATTCAATTTTTAATTGGGGAAGAAACTAATCATGGGTATAAAAATTGTTGGAAGATCTCTGTACAACCCTTGGCCCACCACCCCCGAAGACATAAAGGCGCAAGGTATTCAGGAGTACTAGATCAAATTAGCTTCCGGAGTGTCCCTAAAGTTGTTAGCAGGTGCGTTGTGTGTGAATTGTACGTAATCGAGTCAGTGTGTCATGTGTGGTCTTGTGCAAGAGTAGAGACATTTAGGGAGTCATGTAAATAGTGAACAGTGCCATTCGGAAAGGCATTGAATTGTGTTTGTTTTTGGGAGACCTCTAGTCTTGGGTTGAGAAGAGAGTCTGTTCTCTTTCTTTGGGTTTGGGTAGAGCTCACTCCGACGTTGTAGCTCTCTAATTCATTCTATCAATAAAATACTGAGGCTATCGTCCTCGTTTTCCTATGTACGAGCTAGATCTTACCATTAGGTATCAGAGCACCATCATGCCTCCAAAGGTTGACAGCCGCTTGGAAGTTATGGAAACTGAGTTGCAGAAGATTCCGACCTTGGAATCATCCATTGGAGAGCTCAGATCGGACATGCGGACTCAGATCCAGTCCTTGTTCTAGAAGATCGAAAGCCTCTTTCATCAAAATCGCATCGAATCTGACAGTGACACTCAGTTTGCAAGTTCTTGAAAGGCGAGACACCCCGATCTGCTAGATCCAAAGTTGACAATGGAGTTACCGACCTTCAATCCACCAGATCAAAGCAAAGTCCCTTATCAATTTAGCCCTGAAGTACGTAAGATTAAGATGCCAATGTGTGATATTTTCTAGCTGACCGTTCGGTTTAATCAGGCAGAGCAATATTTCGCGCACGAGATGACGACGATCTCCAAGCTCCGGGCAGCGAGGATCTGTTTAGTCGCAGTGACCCAATTTTGGCTTCAGAAGGAGAATAAACGAGCACCATTTGAGAGCTGGGCGGATATCAAGATCCAGTTGGCTAGGCTATTTGTGGAGGCGAATTCGCTCTATTTGTGTCAACAATTGTTCTCGATTAAGCAGGAGACATCGGTGGAGGAGTATCAGAAACGTTTCGAGTTGCTTTCTCTACAACTGGAGGGTTTAACATAGATCTTCAAGAAGGCGGTATTCATCAATAGGCTCAAAGATTGGTTGCGATTAGGGCTAATGGTTGATCCTCCGTCGACTCTGAGGGCAGTGCAAGAACGCGCTGCGAGTTTGGAACTGAAGCATGACGAGTTTGACTCACATGGGCTCAACATTGCGAGTGGTCCCAAGGCCCACAATTTTTCCACAGGCTTTATTGCCAAGTCCGACACTCGAGTCCCTTCTTAGGTTACCCACATAGTGATAAGCCCATGCCGAGATACAGTTGGGGCCCTAAGCAAGTCATCAAGTTCTGTGGGCCCGGCCTAGAAGACAAGCCCATCCTCGTCAGGCTCTACAAGCCCAACTTCTTCTGAGGTCATGACGCCTAATGTCGCCTCCCACGTACATACGCCTATCTGAGCTGAAGCCAAATTAAAGAGAAGTAGGGGCTCTGCTATAATTGTGATGTAAAGTGGTCTGCCACCCACAGATGTAAGCCCAAAGTCTTAAATGTCTTGCTCGTCAATGATAGTGCTGAGGGTGAATCCGGTGATGAGCTGTCCAAGAGCTTGGATGAACAACTAGACTTGGCCAATATCGAGCTGTCAACTCACACAGTGGATGGACAAACCAAGCCGCACACCATCAAGGTTAAGGGCGTCGTCAAAGGAGCGGATGTCATCATCCTTATCGACTGTGGTGCATCACACAATTTCATATCATTGGAAGTGGTAAGCTCATTAAACCTTCCTCTTTCCCCTATGACTACTTATGGGGTGGATGTGGATGGGGGTGCACACCTTCCGGGGTCAAGCATTTACCCGGGTGTGCTGGTTAGCTTTCAAGGGCTGTAAGTGACTGTTGATTTCTTGCCGATCTCAATGCAAAGTTTTGATATGATATTGGGGATGAAATGGCTGAAGAAGCTGGGTGTTACAGAGGCCGATTGGGCCAACTCGTCCATTTCTTTCAACAACCAAGGGCAGTGGGTCACAGTTATAGGCGAACCGACGTTGCACAAAGCCTTAGTGTCATGTAAGACAGTTTAGAAGTCCCTCGATTCCGTGGCTGGTTGTTTTTTGGTGGAATGTATGAGTGGGGATTCTGGTTTGGCCACTTCTGCCCCTGTTCCAGTCGATCCTTTAATTCAAGCCCTATTGGACTCCTTTAACGAGTTGTTTGCTATTCCCTCCGGGTTATCGCCTCAACGTGATCGCAATCACACCATTGTCTTGAAGGATGGCACCGAGCCGATCTGCGTGCGTCCCTATCGCTATCCATAGATCCAGAAGACGAAGATTGAGAAAATGGTGAATGAAATGTTGGAATTCGGTATTATTAGACCAAGTAATAGCCCTTTCTCTAGCCTGGTTCTTTTAGTCAGGAAGAAGGACGAGAGTTGGCACTTCTTTGTGGATTACTGTGCTCTGAATAAGGCGACTGTTCCATATCGTTTTCCAGTACCCAAAATCAATGAGTTGTTGGATGAACTCAATGTTCGCAACTGGATTTTCGGGCATGGTACCACTAGGTTCTTGTCCGTCCATCTAATGTTCACAAAATTGCATTCCGTGGGCATGACGACCATTTCGAGTTTCTGGTCATGCCTTTTGGGCTATCCAACAGTCCAACCACGTTCCAATCTTTGATGAATTCTATCTTCAAGGGCCTTATCTGGCGCTCAGTGCTAGTCTTCTTTGATGACATCCTTGAGTACACAACAACCTAAAGGAAGAGCACTACACCCATCTATCTCAAGTTTTGTCTATTTTACATTCCAATTCTTGTTTGTTAATTTCAAAAATGTTGCTTTGCTAGGCCTTGTTTGGAGTATCTGGGGCCCATCATATCCAGCGTAGGGGTGCAAGCAGATCCGGAAAAAAATCTGAGCTATGGATGAATGGCCCTTGCCCTCTTCACCTAAGGGGTTGCGGGGCTTTTCGTGGCTTACAGGTTATTACCGTTGGTTTCTCCGCAACTTTGGGAAGGTAGCAGCTCCACTTACGCTGTTACTTCGCAAGGATGCATTCGAATGGTCCGATGAGGCGATTTTCGACATCCAGTAACTTAAACAAGCCATGAAATCTGTCATGGTGTTGTCACTGCCCAACTTCAACGACCTTTTTGTGATTGATACTGATGCTTCTGGCGTGGGGGTGGGAGAGGTGCTTTCCCAAGATGATAAACCCATTGCATTCCTTGCAGGCCCACTTGCCTCGTGCTCGTTCCAAATCAACTTATGAACGTGAATTGATTGCCATTGTCTTAGCAGTGCAAAAATGGCATCAATATTTGCTTGGTCAAAAGTTCCTAGTGCGCACTGATCAAAAAAGCCTTAATTATCTATTGGAGCAGTGGGTTATTGGGCTGGAATATCAACAATGGTTAGTGAAGCTCCTGAGGTTTCAATTTGACATTCAATATAAGCCCGACTCCTCAAATTAGCTGGCGGACACTTTATCGCGCCATCCCTTTCCCTCTGAAGTGTTTTCAATGACTATCTTATCGTTTGGTGAGGCTTTAACAATCAATTCGGAGGTGTAGCACGATCCTTATTTGGCTCCCATCCTTACCAATCCGTTGAATGGTGTTGATGCCCCTCCGGGGTGGACGGTCTGGCAGGGCCAACTGAGGTACAATGATCAGATTGTGTTATCAGCTTCATCTTCACTTAAGCCCGCCATTCTCCATGAGTTTCATGCTAGTCCTATTAGGGGCAATGGAGGGTTTTTGAAGACCCATTCTCGAATGGCGGCGAAGTTATTTTGGGTGGGAATGATGCGTGATTTCCAGCAGTTTGTGGTGAGTTGTGACGTGCGTCAGCACAACAAATACGAGACTTTCGCCCTAGCAGGTTTCCTCTAGCCCTTACCCATCCCGACGGCTGTTTGGAATGACATTTCCATGGATTTTGTGGAAGATTTACCCATGTCCCATGGGTTTGATGCAATCTTGGTTGTGGCCGATAGATTAAGTATGGACATTTTATTCCTTTGCGCCACCCTTTTTCCGCCAAGACAGTGGCCACTAGCTTCGTCCGTGAGGTGGTACACTTGCATGGTTTTCTGGTCAGTATTGTGTCGGTCAGTGATAAGGTCTTTTTGAGTCAGTTTTGGACCGACATGGTTTGCCTCCAGCAGACTTCCTTGCGTCGCAGCACGGCCTATCACCCTCAGTCGGATGGGCAGACAGAGGTGGTGAATCGTTGTTTTGAGGCGTATCTGCATTGCTTCATTAATCAGCGCCCTAAGGATTGGCATTTAGGGTTGCATTGAGCTGAGTATTGGTACAACACCTCTTTCACACTTCTCTTCGCTGTTCTCCTTTTAAGATTATGTATGACAGGTATCCCCCTTCTTTGGTGTGCTACGGATCACGTTCTACTGCCTCGGTGGATATTGTTGAGATGCTGCATCGGTGTGATCTCCTCGTTGAGTTACGTAATCAAATCCTTAAGCCCATTATCGAATTCGTCAACAGGCGGATAAGCATCACCGAGAGCTTGAGTTTAAGGTGGGGGAATGGGTTTATCTGAAATTGAGGCCCTATAGACAAATTTGGTGGCTCGTTGCACCAATACTAAGCTCAGCCCTCGTTATTTCGGTCGTTACACTGTGTTAGCCCAAGTTGGGCCGGCGGCATGTAGGCTAGAATTACCAGTTGGAGCTTCTATTCATCCCGTCTTTCATGTGTCTCGGTTGAAGCCCGTTGTTGGGAACATACCAGCCTCAGTGACATTGCCTCCATTGGGAATGGATTCCATGACAATCATCTCAGAACCAGAATCAATCCTTTCCTATAGTTCCCTCGCGGCGGCCTTGAAGTTTTGGTTAAATGTACTTCTCTTCCTCTCTCTGATGCTACTTGGGAGGTTGTGAAGCATGTACGGAAACAGTTTCCTGCATTCCACCTTGAGGACAAGGTGGTTCTCTCCCCCCCCCCCCCCCCCTCCACCACCGAAGACATATAGGCGCAAGGTATTCAGGAGTACTGGATCAAATTAGCTTCCGGAGTGTTCCTAAAGTTGTTAGCAGATGCCTTGTGTGTGAAGTGTACGTAATCGAATCAGTTTGTCATGTGTGGTCTTGTGCAAGAGCTGAGACATTTAGGGAGTCATATAAATAGTGAACATTGCCATTTGGAGAGGCATTGAATTGTGTTTGTATTTGGGAGATCTCTGGTCTTGGGTTGACAAGAGAGTCTGTTCTCTTTCTTTGGGTTTGGGTAGAGTCTCGCTCTGGCGTTGTAGCTCTCTCATTCATTCTATCGATAAAATACCGAAGCTATTGTCCTTGTTTTCCTTTGTGCAAGCGAGATCCTACCAATCTCCAAATTCATATTGAGTAGAGTTTTATTTTTTAACTCCAAATTCAAAATTGGATGGAAACAAAGTCTTATAATATTTCTATTAAACGTGGGCAAGCATTTTAAGAGTTGGAAAATCACAAAAGAAATCATCTGCTTTCTTTTTTAAATGCTTAGTTATTATTATAAGAAATAATACACCTTGCGCCTATATTTGCTAGCAGATGCTTCTTCTAAAGTATAAAACAACAACAACAAGAAGCTAGCAGATGCTTTTTCTAAAATATAAAACAAGAAGAAGAAGAAGAAGAAGAACAACGCCTTAGTCCCAAATTAAGTGTGTGATGTGCAATGAATAATTTCAAAAGAAAATGTAAAAGAAGACCCAATACAATTTTTATTGAGCTTAAACTGAAATTATGAATTTTTTATTATCACTCATGTATATACAATGTAGATGTTAAAAGTAAGATTTATATGTTATTTATGGCTTGCATAATGTATAGTTTAGTTATTTAATGTTCATAAACATGGTTTTTAGGTGCGTTATTTATGCTTCTTTGTAATTTCATTCTCCAAAGAGAATTAAAATTTCTTTGAATCAGTCTGAATGTTAAATGACCAAGGTCTTGGGAAAATTCAAACTTGTAATTCTTAAAAGAAACCTCACCATGGTGAAGAAGATAATTGGCTGCTTTGGCTTTACATTGGGTCTAGAGATCAAGATTATGGTTTAAAATGTCTCCAAAATTTGAAAAGCTTCTCTGGATTATTAGATTTTTGAAGCATCAAATTAAGACTTAGATGTAAATGAAATTTTATAGAACTTCCATTGAAGTGAGAGAGTAATGATGAGATTTATTAATTTTAATGCTAATTGTAGGAATGTGAAATGCAATTAGTGCTAATTTTTGTTAGAAGGTTCTTTAAAGAATGAAAAGATCTTGGAAGATACTAGATCAAAACTCAATCCATCTTATAAGAAATAAAGTCTAACAAGTTTTTTTTAGAGAAAAAAAGGAAGCAGCTAAATAGACCCCAAAACTTGCTTAACAGACCCCAATTTAAATTTTTATTTGCCCCTGTGTGAAATGACATTATTGCCCCTCCATATAAAAGGTTTTTCTGCTCACTCACACACCACTCATCCTCCCTCGCCCATACCCCAGTCACTCAATCGAGCCCCCACTTTCAAATCGCACTCTCACCTTCAACCCAATTCGTCGAAATCTGGCCAAAACTGCATAGATTTAATGCCATAAGTGCATTTCCCACATTTGTCGTATCGATTTTTGGGTTTTCTTGAGTTTTCTTCGGTTTTTTTTGTTGTTTTTGAGTCGGTTTTGGTGTTTTTTGGATTTAGGGCTTCGATTGGGGTTTGAATCTTGCATTTTGGGCACAAAATGTCGATGGAATCGAGAATATCTAGCGCTTTTGAGCAAAACTCACTATTGTTTTGGTCGTTTTCTTATATGTTTTTGGAGTTATGAAAATCTTTTGTTTGTTCTTGTCGTTCGCAGGTTTCAGACACATAAGGCCAAGACCTCTAAAAGGGTCTTGACTGACTCCCATCGAGACCTGTTTAAAGGCCTCGTCCGACTCCCTCCATCTCCCATCGAAATCGAGACCTCTTCACAGTCTCGGTGGGAGGCTAGTGGACTTGGCCGATACCTCTAAAGATGTCACGGTGGGAGTGAGCCGAATTGTAAAGAGGTCTAGGCCCTATGCGTGTGAAACCCACGGGCGACACTTCCTCACTTATAGGGCACGGTGAGACCAAATCTGACCTTATTCGATTAAAAAAAGCACTCCTACCGCACTTTCGACCTAGTACAAGTGCTCTAAATGGCCAAAACCGAGAAATGGAAAGGATTGAAGGGTGTTGGGGTGAGAAAGGGTATTTCGGGGATTTCAGAATAAAGTTGGTACATTCAACAATTTGAAATTCAAAATTGGGGTATGCTTAAGTAATGTGATACGTTGAGCAGGATTGGTGGTCTGTTTAGCCGCTTCCAAAAATAATTTCCAAAATGATTAATCGTATCGAAATCAAAGTTAAAAAGTGTATGATCAAGTATAGATAGAGAACAAACATGAAGTAGTATAAAAGAACATTTCCAACTGAGACCAATCATCGCATACCAAACCATTGGGGGCTACCTTCCCGGTTTGTAAATGCCTTACGAAGTTTTTATTTATTTATTTATTTTGTTTCGTTGGTTTGGTTTGTTCCATTGAGTATCAAGTCTTACCTATATATGTACTTTAAATGAAATGGACCAATCATTATCTTTATTCCTTATTGTGTGCACTTAATCAGAAAGATGATAAAACGATGCATCACATTTTCTTACATTGTAAATACTCGAAAAGTCTTTGAAGCAAGCTTAAATTTTCTTTGGTGCTTGCAAGGAGCTGCGTTCAAGTATTTAATCTTGACGTGCTAAAACAATATGGCTTGAAAAAGTTATGCGGCAACTAGGCATGTATCTGGTATATGGTCATGTTTGTTTGTTTTATTGAGACGAACAACTGGATCTTTTGGAGACACCTATGAACATGGAATCCGTATGAGTTAATTTTTATAAATATCAAGGGTGCAGATGTCCTTGGAAAAACTCTTTAAATTCATTATTTTCCATAATTTGTTGTTAATAAGTATTTTTTTTTTTTTGCATTCTTTTTCCTTATATATATATATATATATAGTCTCTTCTCAAAAGAAATAAGTCAAGAATTTTTCTTAGTTGTCCGTCGGACTTGACCCTTGTCCTATCATGCAGAGAAGGTAAACATTCATGTCACCATCTTGATATTCGTATTTGTTATATAAAAGCAGGTGCTCCAATCTCTTAGGTGAGAAATGTCCGGCAGGGTCTTGCTTGGGTGGATGCAGTTGATTGTTAAAGCTATTGAAGCGTAGCCAAAAGGAAGAAGCCCTCCTTATCTTTGGATTGAATTGTTTGAGGATATAGGATAGTAGATCTTTGAGGATGGGGATTGACTATCAATGAAGTTTGAGACTTAATGAGATTTATTTGGTGTCGAGGAGGTGATTTCTTATTCATCGTCACTGTTTTAGAGAGGATTATGTGGTGGAGTGCTATTTCATATTCATGATGACTTTGGTTTAGAGGTTTTATTATTGTACTAGTCGGCTTCTTGCGCTTTAGGCGTGGAAATGTCCTTATTAGATAAAACTACAATAATAATTTGCCGAAAATAAGTTTGATAAAAAATTTAAAGAATAATAATGGTAAATTTGATGAGGAAAAGAAAGTGAAAAGGAAACCTATATATCTTACCTGTGAGATTTAAAAAAATTTGCCTGTGAAGAGTATAAACAAATGTGCCAATTTACTCTATTTGAAACTTAATTTTCAACATATGTAAATGATAAACACAACTACAAATATACCAAAGTTACATCTTCATTGATTAATATCAAATCTAAGCTGAGTAGGTTGCCATTGTTCATATTTACCGACTCTCACATCTTACACTCTTACGCATATGTTGCAATCGTCTCTCGATGGATTCAACACAACATTTTTTGTGTATTTCACGGAAGGACGAACAAATGGAGTCGTTAGTGTGCTGGGGAAGGACGAACGATTCGATCTTGTTAGTGTGATTGGGCCAAGGTTCGAAACTTGTACTTCGCCTTTTAATTGGCTCGATTGGAATTTGGAAATAATTGGGGGAAATTTAATTCGACGAAGAGAAGTTGTGCAAAAATTCACCGATGCAGGGAAGTTCACATAATTTTATTTTTGTTTATAAAAATGCTACGTGGCAAACTCGAGATCTACCCTTATTATATATAGATGCATTAAAGTCGTTAGTGAAACAATAGATTAATTAGTGTTTCCGTTAACCTTTTTTTAAGAAAAAAAAAGTTACATTAATTAGTCTTTCTAATAACTGTCACATCTCCAGTAATACTAATAATACTTTATACACTAAAATAGGTAACGACAAATTTAAGATCTGAAATAGTTGTTTAAATTAATTAGTCTTAAGATTGTAATGTGGTGCAAGGAGAAGTCTCGGAAATGCCATGTGGCAAACTTGAGATCTTCCCTTATTGTATATATATATAGATTCTACTGGGTAGGTTGGGGATGAGTATTATTCTCATCTTTTATTACGAATACATGTTTTTTTAGGTTTTTGTGGTTTACAAGTCATTTTACAACTACGAAATGACCCTTTTTTAATGTATGTGTGTGTATATATATGTATGAACATAAATTCCTTCTACATGCATACATGTTCTATCTATATAGTACATGCCAATTAAATAGAATTATCTATATCTATATGTAAAATAAGGGAAGATCTCGGTTTGCCACGTGACATTTTCGAGACTTCTCTTTGCGCCACATCACAAAACTCAAATTCTAATTAATTTAGTCAATTATTCCTGATCTGAAATTGGTTGTTACCGTATGGTATTAGTATTACTGGAGAGACGATGGTTATTACAAAGACTAATTACTCTACCATTTTTTTTTCTTCGTCAAAAAAATGTAAATGATTATTTGAAAGACTAATTAATCTTCTATTTCACTAACCACCTTAATGTATCTATTTACAATAAAGGAAGATCTCGAGTTTGCCACGTGACATTTCCGAGACTTCTCATTCAACCATATCACAATCCGAACAATAAGTAATGTAGACAACTATTCCAAATTTTAAATTGGTCGTTAACTATTTAAGTGTATGGTAAGTATTATTAGTAAGAGTATGTGGGAGTCGATTATTAGAAAGACTTATTAATCTACCCTTTTTTTTCTTTAAAAAAAAGATAATTCTTGGAAAAACTAATTAATCTATCGTTTCACATCCATAAAAAGAAATTTAATCTACCGTTTCACTAACCACCTTAATGTATCAAATAAAATGTAAAACATTTCAAATCTATAAAAACTATGGGTTGACAAACTCATTTGCTCAATCACACTAACAAGATCAAATCGTTTGTCCTTCACAAGTATACTGATGACTCCCATTTGTTCGTTCTTCCATGGAATACATAAGAATCTGATAGCAGCCCAAACACTTCCGGCCTGTAAATAGGCCCAAAGTTGGGCCCATCAAGAAGGTATACTGTAGGATGCGACTGAAGGACAGGGGATTAGTCCAAGCACATGCTTACTGGAGTTAGTTGGCAAGTCTAGAAGTGTCTAAACACGGTATGCGTGATTGCGTATGAGAGCAGTAGCATGGGCTGAGTGAGAGTATAATGGATGCATGTTTTGCATTTCTAGAGTTATCTGGAGAGGTTGTAATTTGGGGAGACCAGTTGGTCTTTGGGGAGAGGAGTCTGTTGCTATTTCTCTTGGGGTTTGTAGGTGCTCTCTGCATTGTATTCCTCTGATTTCTGTTCTATTATCAATAAAACTCTAGAGGGGACCCCCTCTTTTACTCTCAACTACGCCGGTTCCCATCATTGGTATCAGAGCATCCTTGCTATGGCGCCTAAGGGAGACTCTCAAGTTGATGCACTTGAAGCCGAGTTGAAGAAGACGGAGATATCGATGGGAGAGATCAGATCCGCTGTTGATGCGCAACAATCCACCATGGAATCTCAGTTCCATGCCTTGTCTCAAAAGATGGAGACGCTGCTGTTGCAACAAAGACCTGGTTGGGGCGGGTCTCCACAGATAGGAAAGTCTAGTGGTGCAAAAGGGCCGGATCCACCCGATCTAGGGTTGAGATTGGATTCAGTGGAGGAGAGCCCAGATCGGGCTGGGGGACCGTATCGTACTGGTCTAGAGGTGTGGAAGTTATAAATGCTCATGTGCGACGGTGACGACTTGTTAGTGTGGTGCGCTTGAATCAGGCGGATCATTTTTTTGTGCTTCACGAGATGACCGAAGCATCGAAGCTTCGTGCAGCCCGAATTTGCTTAGTAGGGGCCGCCCCAGATCTGGCTCCAGACGGAAGAACTCGAGAAGTCGTTCGAGTGCTGATCTGATTTGCATGTTCAGTTGTGTTGCCGATTTGCAGATGCAACCCTTCTCTAGCTTCATCAACAATTCTTTTCAATTAAACAGGAGTCAACTGTGGCAAGAGTATTGCAAGCGATTTGAGCTACTCTCCTTGCACACGAAAGGGTTGTCGGAGCCATATCGGGTCACCGTCTTCATCAACAGCCTTACAGACTGCATCCGCCTGGAAATGATGGTGAACCCACCGACAACATTCCAAGACGTGGTGGAGAGGCCAAATTAGATTGAGAAGAAGCTCAGTGAAGGTGACGGGCTTGGTTATGGAAGCCTAACTGATGTCACAAGCCCACCTCATGTGGGCCTAGCCAGTAAGTCAGGCGTCCTCCCGCTTGGGTTTCTCATATGATTTCTGGGTCCACCAAAAGCTCGCAATCCACTCATGCCAAGCCCAGTTCATTTATGAGTTCAACGACTAAGTCCAGTTTTTCGTCATCTGGGTCTACAAGCCCTAGCTCGTCAGCGACAGTTACTCCATCTGTGTCTCATCCCAGATTCAAAAGATTTACTGAGTCGGAGGCGTTAGCATGACGAAAACTGGGGTTGTGCTACCATTGTGACGAGAAATGGCATGCGGCACATCGGTGTAAACCCAAGGTGTTGAACGTGATGTTGGTCAATGATGACACGAGCGATGAACTGGGAGAGTTCCCTCCTGACATTCCTGCAGAACCTACTGAATGTATGGTCATGGAGCTTTCGGCTCATGCCCTTGATGGTGTGCCTGACCCTCGAACGATTAAGGTTCGTGGCGTAGTGAAAGGCAAGGACGTCGTGGTTCTCATCGATTGTGGCGCTTCACATAATTTAATTACTTCATCCCTGGTGAAATACTTGAACCTTTCTATATCCCCAACTGCCGACTATGTGGTTGACGTGGGAGGTGGAGCACGCCAGGTGGGATCGGGGTTGTGCAGAGATGTGGAAGTTTCTTTGCAAAATCTCAAGGTGTTAGTGGACTTCTACCCCTTTGGTTTGCGAAATTCTGATCTCATTCTTGGAATGACATGGTTGAAATCCTTGGGGGTCACCATCATTGATTGGCCCAACCTCACCATGTCTTTCGATGTAAAGGGCAAGCGAGTGGTTGTGAAACGCGATCCCTCTTTGCATCACGCCTTTGTCTCTTGCAAATCTATTCAACGTTCGATGGAGGAGGATCTGGGTTAATTTTTGATAGAGTGCTTCAACACAACTTCAGCAGAACGTCCTGCAGTTGAGCCGACTCTTAAGCCTTGTGTGCAGTCCATTTTGGACTCCTTCACGAAGTTATTCCAACCTCTTATTCGGCTGCCCCCTCCTCGTGCTTGTGACCACGCCATTACACTAAAGGATGGTAGTGATCCAGTGCGGGTGCGTACTTATCGCTACCCCCATGTGCAGAAAGCAGAGATTGAGAAGATGGTCAAAGAAATGTTGGAAACCGGCATCATGCAACCAAGCAATAGCCCATTTTCTAGCCCAGTCTTGATGGTCAAGAAGAAGGATGGGAGTTGGAGACTGTGTGGATTATCGGGCTTTAAATAAACACACCATTCTGGATCGTTTTCCCATCCCTAACATAAATGAACTCTTGGATGAGCTTCACGGGGTAGCCATTTTCTACAAGTTGGACCTTCGTTCTGGTTACCATCAGATACGGGTCAAGGCAGCTGATGTACACAAGACTGCTTTTTGCACCCACGATGGTCATTTCGAGTTCCTAGTCGTGCCTTTTGGCTTATCAAATGCATCGGCCACATTTCAATCTCTAATGTATTCCATCTTTAAAGGGCTCCTCCAAAAATCAGTCTTGGTATTTTTTGATGATATCTTGGTCTATAGTAAGACCACGAGTGACCGCTGTGCCCATCTCTCTCAGGTTCTTTCTATCTTTCGTTCCAATTCACTTTTTGTTAACTTGAAGAAATGCTGTTTTGCCAGGCAGCGGTTGGAGTATTTGGGTCACATTATTTCACAGGAGGGCATTACCGCAAATGTTGAAAAAGTGCGTGCTATGGAGGTTTGGCCACTACCGGTTTCCCTTAAGGAATTGAGGGGTTTCTTAGGCCTTACGGGGTATTATCGACGCTTTGTTCGAGATTATGGGAAAATTGCAGCACCTTTGACGCAACTATTACACAAAGACTCCTTCGAATGGAGATCAGAAGCTTCTTATGCCTTCTCCAAGCTCAAACGAGCAACGAAGGAGATCCCCACATTATCCTTGCCAAATTTTGATGGGCTGTTTGTGATCGATACCGATGCATCGGGAGTCGGTGTGGGTGCTGTGTTATCTCAGTTGGAGAAGCCCATTGCTTTCTTTAGCCAAGCGCTATCCTTGAGTGCTCGTAGCAAATCAACTTACGAACGTGAGCTAATGGCGATTGTCCTCGCCGTGCAAAAATGGAGACATTACCTTCTTGGTCGCCTGTTCGTGGTTGGAACAAATCAGAAGAGTTTGAAATTTTTGTTAGAACAGCGTGAAGTGGCGTCTGAATATGAAAAATGGTTAGTCAAATTATTGGGTTTTCATTTTGATATTCAATATCGGCCTGGTCACTCTAATATTGTCGCCGATGCATTATCCCGCTACCTTGCTTTGGTTGAGCTATACTCCATTTCTCTCCTCACATTCGCTGATTTTTCAGTCCTTCACAACGAGGTGGAGAACGACCCTGTTTTGGCTCCAATAGTAAAGGCAGTGACGGATGAACCATCATCCCGTGAGCACTGGAAATTGATCAACGGCCAGTTGTTTTATAAGGAACGCTTGGTCCTTTCTGCATCGTCTTCTCTTAAGCAGCGTATCTTAGACGAATTTCACTCTGGTCCGGTGGGGGAACACGCGGGTTATTTAAAGACTTGTAAGCATATTCCTGCATAACTTTTTTGGAAGGGAATGAAACAGGACATTCGGGCTTTTGTGTCCGATTGTGCAGTGTGCCAACATTAGTATGGGACCCTTGCTCCAAGGGGTCTTCTTCAGCCCTTACCAATTTCGGTGGCCATATGGGAGGATATATCCATGGATTTCGTGGAAGGTTTACTGAGCTCTAGGGGGTTCAATGCTATCTTGGTGGTTGTCGATAGGTTGAGCAAATTCAGCCACTTCCTCTCAAGCATCTTTTCACAGCTAAGGTGGTAGCCGATGTGCTCCTCAAAGGGGTGGTGAAATTACATGGGTTTCCTCGAAGCATTGTTTCGGATCGAGATAGGGTTTTTCTCAGTCATTTTTGGTGCGAGTTGTTTCGTTTACAACATACTCAGCTCAACAGAAGCACGACTTATCACCCTCAAAGCGACGCACAAACCGAAGTGGTAAATCGTTGCCTTGAGACTTATCTACGCTGCTTTATTTCTCAATGTCCCAAGGAGTGGTCGGATTGGCTTCATTGGGGTGAATATTGGTTTAACATGTCCTTTCATACCTCCCTCAACTACTCACCTTTTAAGGTTGTGTATGGACGTGATCCACCCCCGTTGCTACGCCATGGAGTTTCCTCAGCTGTCCCACTGTCAGATGTGGCGGTGATGTTGCAAACACAAGATCAGGTGCTAGCTGAGCTTCGCGATCAACTGCTACGTGCTCAAAATAGAATGAAACAGCAAGCAGACTGCCATCGTCATGATGTCTCTTTTGAGGTGGGTGACTTAGTCTTTCTCAAGCTTAAACCATGTCGCCAACTCACCCCACGGGTCTTACTCCAAGCTCGGTCAGAGGTTTTTTGGGCCTTTTAAGGTGCTCAGCCGTGTAGGTACTGTGGCTTACAAACTTGAGTTACAACCTTCCTCCTCACTGCACCCTGTATTCCATGTCTCACAGCTAAAAAATGCACTAGGCAATGTGCCAGCCAATGCTGACCTCCCTCCTTTTTCTCCGGATTCAGTGGTCGCCCTTGTCGAACTTGAAATGGTTCTATCCTATCGATGTTCAACTGCTGGCCCTGAAGTTTCGATTAAGTGGACAAACCGTCCTCCTTCAGATGCTTCTTAGGGGTTAGTTAAGCATGTTAAGAAATCTTTTCCAGCTTGTCACCTTGAGAACAAGGTGATTGTTCAGGCGGGGAGTAATGATAGCAGCCCAAACACTTCAGGCCTGCCGAATAGGCACAAAGTTGGGCCCATCAAGAAGGTATACTGCAGGATGCGACTGAAGGACATGGGATTAGTCCAAGCACGTGCTTAGTGGAGTTAGTTGGTAAGTCTAGCAGTGTCTAAACACGGTATGCGTGATTACGTATGAGAGTAGTAGCATGGGCTGAGTGAGAGAATATAAGGGACGCATGTTTTGCATTTCTAGAGTTATCTGGAGAGGTTTTAATTTGGGGAGGCCAGTTGGTCTTTTGGGAGAGAAGAGTCCGTTGCTCTTTCTCTCGGGGTTTCTAGGTGCTCTCTGCGTTGTATTCCTCTGATTTCTCTTCTATTATCAATAAAACTCTAGAGGTGACCCCTTTTTTTACTCTCAACTACACTGGTTCCCATCAAAATCGTTTTGCCGAATCCATCGAGAGGCGATTGCAACATATGCGTAAGAGTATGTAGGATGTGGGAGTCGATAATTATGAGCAATGACATTCTACTTAGCTTGGATTTGATCTTGATTGATGGAGATGTAAGTTTAGTATATTTGTAGGTGTGTTTATCAAATTTATTTATTTTTGATAAGAAGCTAAGTTTCGAAGAGAGCAGATTGAGATTTATGTTTTTACTCTGCACATACAAATGTTTTTTCAATCTCACTGGTAAGATAACTACTCTTCAAGCGTGAGTCTTTTTATTTAAGTAAGATGTAATACACTTTGCTTCGACGTCTTTGCCTTTTGGTAAAATTGACATCTTTGTTTTTGCACTAACTTAAGTTTTGTTCACGCATCGAAAATTAGATATATAGGTTTCCTTTTCACTTTCTTTTCCTCGTCAAATTTATCGTTATTTTTCTTTATTTTTTTTATCAAATTTATTTTTAGTGAAATATTTGTTTAGTTTTATCTAATATTGACACTTCCGGTCGCAAAGCGTGGAATGCCGACTAGTTATCTATAAAGCTTTAGACATCCCTTCAAGTTCATAGGCATATTGCTAGCTTTTTGATTTTTGCCTAGATTTTGGTGTAAAAAGAGAAAAAAGAAGAAGGGTTACTTTTGATTCTTTGAAATCATGTCCACAAGCACAAAATAGGGTATCAACAGGATTCTCGGTGATGAAGATATTAGTGTTTTAACGATGTTTAATGTGTTGTGAACAATTTTTTGCCATCGACAAAAAAAGAAAAGAAACTGCATTATATATATGTTTCCCTTTTATTGAATGCTTTGATAAAAAATTTGTGGCTTATAGAGTTCCCTTGAAATAAATTCAGCTGATAAAATTTCTTGTGGCGTATTTCGCCTTGAAATAAGTTCATCATATTTAGCCTCTACAAAGTTCTTTATTGTATGTAGCTTATAGAGATGATATTTGTTGTCATCGTCGGAAAAATAAAAAAAAACTGTTCCACGGTTTATCCGATTAAGAACAAATGTTAAACATAGGTCATGCTTTAAGGAAATTGTTGATTCGAGCTATTCCTCCAACTATATGATTGAAGAGTTGCAAGGGATCCAAACTTGGTAAAACTGGTCATAGGTTTTTTTTTTTTTGGTTCATTTTTAACATCGGTCCCAAACTGAACTATTTGCATGAATTTCTCCTATTTGTCTAGCTTCTTTGTATTTTATTTGCATATAGCAGTTGAAGTAACTCAAAGTTATGGAGCTGACATACTTAGTCTGCATTAATTATGCTGTTTAAATGATTACCAAATCACTTCACCTGCATTAAATCAAACCGATGGAAATGTTAGATCCATGTAACGACCCCAACTAATTTTGCATCAATGCTATGTCGTTTTTGGTTGATTGTAAATAGGACGGCTTTACGAGTTTGTTTTACCCATTGTTTAGTCAGTCTTACTTATTTGTCCTATAATATCAGGCTGGCCTCGCTCTTGGAGACCTAAAGTCTGTGAAGGATTTATATGATTTCAAGACTTTAGCAGTGCTTTTTCTGATTGGATTCGTCTCAATAGCTCCTACAATCTTGAAGAGGAAGCGAACATATGAATGAAAGCTTTATTTGTTGTCATGTATACTGACGGTGATGAGGCTGGCCTCGCTCTTGGAGAACTTCACAGCTTCTTCCAAGTGAATGCCTTCAACAGCAATTTTAACTTTTAGTGTACTCATTTTTTTCGTCACATCTTAGCTTTGAGTTTTATTTGTTTAACCATTATATCTGATGCTTGTCTTAAACATTGGTTCGGTATGGTTAAGATTGAGTAAATGAATCTTTAATCTGGTTTATAATATGAAAACGTCTTGTTTATGTCTTCTGATGCTCTGGTTGTTGCTCGTATAGTTGATTGTGCTTTAGTATGTCCTTGCATTATATTTGGTCAGAATTACCCCTTTTTGTAGGGAATTCCTTAATCTCTGTCGAACCGGGATTTGTTTAAGATTGGGCTCATTTCCAAAATATCCGTTAGGTAATTGGCCTCATTCTTGTTCTTCCACCAGCACTGTCCTTCCACTATACATGTTTTGGCTTTGGCGCGGAAAAGCTTCCCTGGAAACTACACCTCAATGGCTCTAATGGTAAGGCGAAAGAAGACTAGTACGAAAGCTAGATTGTTTATGGGGGTCAATTTCTCTCATAGTCATAAAACTGTCTTTTTATGCTTTGGTCACAACATTTTTTTTTTGTCATAATTGTCCCAAAATTTTTCAAAACTTTTACTCATAATTATTTCATCTATTTTGCGTTAAACTAACCATTAAATAATGCTGATGTGGTTAGGATATCAAATTTGCTTTAAAAAAAAAAAAAAAAAAAAAAAATTCACTCAGTTTTTCTATACAAAATCAAAATTATTTTTAAAACTAAAAAAAAGAAGAAAATGATCGGATAACTCACTTTGGACATCGACCAGTTACGAATCGTATGATACACCTCAATACATGTGCATACACATATCCACACTCCAAATTGAATAATTTTGATGTCTTAGACATATTAGCGCAACGTTTTAGTCAAAATAATTTTAAAGACGGTCATCCAACTTTATAGTTTGTAACATTTTGATCACTAAATTTATTTTTTCCCTAGTATATCACTTAATTTTATAAAAGGTTTCATAAAAAATCAAGTTGGTCACTTTTTGGTGACCTCATGGGTGGTTACTTAACTTTGTGAGTGATGGCATGGTGAGTAACCACCCAACACCTTTTTTACATCCCACGAGGGGTAAAATTTTTTCACTTCATTTTCCTCACTCAAGCCTATGTAGTAGTTTGGGTTGAGACTAAAGATACATGCATTGCTACTAATGACACGTGTTGAACGTGTTGACTTTGGTTTTGGTTTTGTAAATAAAATTAATAACTAAATTAATCTAACTAATAGGAAGTAATTAAAAGTGGTCTTAAGCTATTGAGAGAACGTCCTAGGGAATCTAATTCACCCAAGTTGTATCTTTTGAGTCCAATGTAAATAAAAAGTCTCCCAATTCGTGTGATGATCGGTGAATTTTCTAAAATTCACTCAATCCCGAGGTCTTGGTGATGGAGATTCTAGCATCACTCGGACTCCACCGGTTAGTGTGAGTATCATAAGTGAGAAGTCGTATTAAGCACCAAATTCATCCCTAGTCAATAACCATCGGTCGATGTGCCATATGTTCTAAGGTTGTGTTTCCCTAAATCCGGATTCAAAAGCCCCAACGGTCATGATGACTCTCAAACCCTAAGTTATACTCCTACTTGATCACGGTAAGTATAACATAGCACCCAAGAAAATACAAATCAACACATTGAATTGAAATAACAAACATATTCACATTGAAATTAAAAGGAATCCAACTTGGGGTTTAAAGACCCCTAAAACAAAAGGGATTACCCCATAAGTGGGTTAGAAACAACACTAAACATGATGGGAATGTGAGAATTCATGAATTCAAACCTAGAGTTGAGAAGAAATCCGAGATTCAAAACCCAATCTTCAAACCTCCACAAGTTTCTCTTCAAGTTCACCAAAGCAAAAGATAGCACTAACCTAATTTTTGAGTCTATTTATACCCCTATGGGCAATTTGGTTCAAAAAATAGTCTAAAATCCATAAAAACTCATAATATAGGTGTCATGGCCGCATTGGGCGCCAACCCTGGCCCTGGTGCCAGGTTCAGCGGCACTGTAACGTTTTCACTATTTTGGGCACCATGGCGCTGGGTTGGGCGCTGCAGTGCCAGGATCAAAATTCTGCACATATACTTCACTTTGCGACGCTATTTTGGATTATTTAGAGGCCGAATTTGACTAAGCTCGTTGACATGAAAACATTCAAATCCGAGTCTACTTTCCAATGGATGAAACGATAAGTCATTTGGACTTAAAATGAGGGAGTAATGGCTAAAACACTGAAGCTTTGTCAAAATAGAATTTGTTGAAACTTAGCCACTTTTATGTCGTTCTTTGTCCAAATCTTGTATTCTTATCCCGAAACTTTCAAATATTTTCAAAACACATGAAATCATATAAAATATCATCATTTCATCACTCACCTCCGGTCTCTTTTCCTTTGTTTCGTGATTCGTGCAAGCATGCTTTTTTAGGGAAATCTTCTTGAATTTTCAACGTAACCTTTAAATGCTCCCACTTTGCTTTCCTTGCCTAAAAACTAACAAAATATATTGGATTAGTAGGAACTCAATTATTAATGACCTAAATTATCAACAAAATGCTACTTAGAGGTACTAAAATATGCTACGGATAACGTGTCAATAAAATAATACTTAAACTAACTATTTTGTAAATAGTTGATCCCACAAAGATTTAGTAACTTCTTTAGTAAATTTTTTTTTTTATATAAGAGACTAACTAACGAAACTATCTATTAAATAATAAATAAATAAACAAATGCGAAGAAATTAAGGAATTCAGTGCGAATAAAATCTAAACCAAATCAATTAGTCGGCAATCTTTCAAAAGATAAGTTCAAACATATTCAATAAGTAAGCTATAGTAATTCTAACGCTCTAAACTACCTAGTTTTCCTTTTATCAACGGTAGATTCGGGCGACTCTTATCCATATTCTAATCTCATCACTATTAGTCCTTCAAACATTTAAAGCAAACTTATAATAAATAAAATTGCATTATGTTCTAAACACCTAATACTAAGAAATAACTAAAGGAATATGTCGTGCTACTCAATTTTAATCTTGAAAACACCTAAGACTTCTCAGACAGGTAAAAAACCCTGATGATCATAATTACTATTTATGTTAGATTCTTCACACAAATACGATGTAAATTATCTAACTAGATGTAGACTTTCTCAATTTCTCATTATAGCGCGTACTATAAAAAAACATCAATTGTCATGGATTGTAATTTAAGAAAATAACCAATTAAAGCAACGCAATTAGAACACCGAATAACGAAAGAATTGTTAAAATAGATACTTCATAAAAAAACTTACAACCATAGTAGGAATCTCGTGGTCTATTAAACAAACTTAGCTAACAACAATTATAGAAAACTCCATTAAAGAATATATAAGAAAAATAGAGAAAGATAATGTTAAATTGGAGACTTAAAGTTATATTTATAGTTTTTCTCCTATTTTTGGAATTGCTCCCTATAAGGGCCCAATATTTATTGATGCGTTTTACTCGACATTTTCAGACTAGGATGTTGGCTCATACCTACGCAGTCATCGCAAATGGGCTACGACACGCCTTCCTAGGTGTAAACATTTACTCGTGTTTGTTGTTTTGCTTAAATGCGGTGTTTAAATTGCTTAATTATTATATTACATCGCATGTGTGTGCTATATTATCGTATTGGGTGAGTTAGTGCGATGGGTTCATCGCCTCGTAAAATGTATTGATGCAGGTATTGTGTAGGCGATGTGTAGGAATGCTAGGGTTACATAACAAAGTCACTTAATAGAAGGGTCAAGTTAATCTATACATGAAATACAAGGGAAATACAGTCATCTCTGAAGCCCATTAAGTCAAAATGATTAGTTTTGGCATTCCTCGAGATGCATGCGTAGGCGTGGGCACCGGGTGTCGGGTAGTCGGGCGCTTGAGCATGATTTAATATATTAACAAAAGACCATATGAAGATTACCCAATGTGTTAATATGACTAAGTTAAAATAGATTAATGTAATTGACATTAATAAAAGCCTAAATTCTACATAAATAAATTAGGCCATTGGATTGCATAGGGTGTTTAGGCATGCGCCCTAGGTCAATCTACAAACATTGTTTTTTTTTTTTATAATTTTAGTTAATAAAATAGAGGTTTTATTTGCTGTTTTATTATAAATGATTGCATGTTTACCTTATAGTATGAACTATGGGTATTTGTTGAAATATTCTAAATGTCCGTAGTTGGTCATTATACTGAAAACTATAATGAATTAAGACTAGTGTGAATCTTGATTGATAGTCATGTGATGATCATGCGTATAGGGATACGAATCAAGATCATGAGTACTTGTTAGGAAATAAGGTATTGGACCGACCCGCTACGAGAACACCACATGGATTAAGTTATAGGCGTTACTCATGATAGGTATATCATTTACTCCTTTGACTTGAGATTACCATAGAATTCAATATTAGGAGCATGATAATTTGACACAATCAAATGTTGTCTTTAACCGGATAATTATAAAGATTGTGATCGGTTACCGAGTGAATAATATGTGAGGGTATGTAATCAAGATAGAATTTGTCATTCTCGTATAGAGAGAGATATCAATGGATCCCTCGATAAGATAGACTAATAATGACCAAGTCTATGAAAATTGATATGATCAATGTCACTTGGATGTTTTTTTCAGTTTACCTAAATATCGAGCCTTGTACGATTGAACATTAAAGGTGACTTTCCGTGCCTTATGTTTAATCAAAGGATATCGGACGACAAAATGATATGATATATGTTATTAATTAGGTTGTATCGATGTTGATATTCATGCTACTTGGGTAGTCATAATGTCTTGCTAGAGACCGCTTATGACTTGTGTACCAAAATGGTTTTAAGTTCACTACCAAAGTCGCATGAACCTATTGGGTCGCACACAAAGAATGGCTTTGGAAAATCTCAATTGGTCCAGAGTAATGAGTTTTATATAATAAAATTCATGACATAAAAGCTCTTACGACTTGATATATGATAACTTATTAATATGGGTGTATGTGTAATTTGCTTAAACTACCTAAATAAAATAGTTGTATTACGAATATGATTTTAAATGAGGGCTTATCTACACATGTAAATAAATGATGAATCCCTAAAAATGAAATAAGATTTTCGTTTTACAATTTTTGAGTTCTCTGGATTTAGGGAGAGAAAGAAAAATCATTTTCAATCTCTCTTGGGGCTAGCACTCAAAATCATGGTTAATGTTCGTATGTGGATTTCTGATAGAGGACGCGCACTTGAACGTGTTAGAAATCGAACAATCAGAAAAGGAAATCATGTAATAAGGTATGATTTACTTTTGTAGATTTAGTTTAATGGAACTTATTTTTGGTCCTGTTGGGGTTTTTCAAAATTTGTTTTGAATTTTTCGTTGCGTATGACCAAAACCCAACATAGGGATGATTTTAGCATATGGGAAACTAGGCAAGATGAGAATGAGAGTGTATCATGTGGAAGTGTGACTTTGCAAAAATGAACCATTAGATTCCTTAGAGATGATGAACTTGTGCAAGATGATAGGCTAGAATTAAAGCATCCAAACAATATAAAGAGGACTTAATGGAGTTTTTGACATGCCACCATCCTAGAGAATTTCTTGTAGAAAAGAAACAAGAGAGGGATATGAGCTAAAATCTCAACAAGAAGTGGGGGCAAATTGAAGGCCAATTTAGTTGGGAATAACGATAGGAAACTTAAATCAAAGAGATCTAAACAATTAGGTATATTTTCCTTATTATTCTTGTTCAATTCATGAGAATTTTGACAAGTCAATAATTAAACATGTTTTATAGTTCATTTTAGGATGATTTTAGATGTAAAATACTATATTTCACGAGGTTTCCATTATTTTTGTTATTTCAGGTAATAAATGGAGAATATGAAGAAATAAACAAAAAAGGAAAGATTATGAAGGAATTAATCTAGTGGAAAGAGTATGCAAAGAATCATCATCAATGAATCAAGGGAGTACTAGAGAATTAGCCAAATGATTCTCAGCGATTCATAGGTACACAAAATTGGCAGCTAAATCGGTGAAACCAGGGACCTCAGAATTACGGATTTACCTGGCGATTCCACTCACACATGAATCGCTGGAGTATATTTTATGGATTTAAGATAACTACGAGTTGTTGTAGTCAGTTTGGGATGTTTTCTACCTAGAATACTATAAATACAACCTTAGAGTTACAAAATTAGTTGCCTTTAAGTACTTAGATCAATATCCGATTGCTCTAGGAGCCATTCTTTATTGTATTAGTTATTGCTTTGTTGTTCTTTGCTTTTGGAGAAGATTTGAAGATTTAAAATATTTATTTGTCTTTTATTTATCTTATCACAATGTTATTTATGATTATGAATGAGAAGCTAGTTGATCTAAATAAATTCGAATGTGAACTAGATCTATTTTGCAATGTTGTTGTGATGAGAAGTTTATATGCTTAATGCTTAAACTAATTGTATTCATTGATTTACTTATCTAATAGATTATTATCTATTGATTTTGATCATGATCTTTGTATTGCATACATAGTCTAGAATTTGTGTAACGACCCATTTTATTAACACAGTTATTAATCTCGTAATTTCAGACATGGACGCTATCTCAAATCCACATGGACGCCGCGGGTAGGCTAGGACATACATTGACCTAGTTACACTAGTTAAGTTTATGTTGGATTGCTTGTTTGCGATGCATTTCATAAATTTATTTGTTAATACATCGCATGCATGTATGTTGAATATCGATATATGTGACGCGTATTTACCTCGAATTGCATGTCAATGCGAGTTGCAAGAGGCGAAGTACGAGCACACTAGAAAAACTCAACAACTTACATAAATATGACAAGTTATTAAATGGAAATGGGTAATGTAACCATAGGCTAACTATATTGAAATTTAAATAATAGACCGTGACGCATCTCGAAATGCGCGTCAAGGCAGGGCACCGGATATTAGGTAGTAGAAGGTCAGTAGGACCATGAGTTGGTTAAATTGGATAAATAAAACATTAATCATATAATTTTATAAGGCTTAACATAATGTGACATCAATTAAACAAGCTACGCCTATAGTTAGCACTCAATAATGAGGACCATGAGATGGACATCTAGATGAGCACAGTGAGTAGTACTAGGAAGAACGTGTGCTATTGGAGTCATCAGGTGGTGTGGAACATGGTTATTAACCACAAGATAATCCTCGAGACACGTATACACACTTGATCAAAACCAAAACTATATGTAACAAGTGAGTGGGATTTTATTCAAATCCACTCAACTACTCATGCAAAATTAGAGAAAACCAAGGAAGAAGAGGAGTTCAAGTTGGGGATTCAAGACATTCGAGATCAATTCAAGAGCTTAAACCTAGGTAATCGTCTTCTTCATCTCCTACACTCTTCAATAGACCCATTTTTGCTATGTTTAGTGAAATTCAAAATTGACGGTAAGATCTTTGATTTGTGGTTAAAATTTGATGAATTACATGTTATTAGGTTATATTCATAGAGGATTTACCATTGTTTTAATTAGATTTGATGATATTGATGAAATTGGGAAGTTATATGAATGCATGAATTTAGAGAATTTGGTTAAAATTTATGTTCTCGAGTGTGCTAGATGTTGCTTTGAAGTTAATATTGTATGTAAAGCATGTGTAAACCAATAGGGTAGCCAATTGAGAGGAGAAAGATAGAATTCCCTACTTGAGGATTCTATCCCAGAGGACATATAAGGTGCTACCTAGAATGGTTAGTGCGCTAATCATTATGGATTTCTAATTGTTCTTTGTCCTGAAGAACAGTAGCGCGCTACCATAACCTAGCGTGCCAACGACAGATTAAATATGGATTTAAAAGGCTATTTCGGTGATTTTCCACTTAATACATGTCTAAACAATAGGAAATAACCTAAGCCTATAAAACTTGGACTTCAGGGACTCGGGGAAAACGTAGCTCGGAGTCGGGAGTTTGTTGGGTTAGATACAGGAGTTCGAGGAGGTCGAAGAGAGGTTTGTAAAACCCAACTGAAAAACTATAAGTGTTTGATTATGTTTTCTACTTCATTTCCATCATTTTCTTGCTATTTCTAGTACTCTATTCTATTACTTGGACGTGGGTTGAGGTTACTCCCCCAAATTTTCTTGGTTGTGTGTTCATGATGCATTGGATTGTTGCACGTGTGACCCGACTCTCAGTGAATGGCAACCTGAGCTTGCCTTTGGTGCACGTGTTGGTGACTCAATGGATTTAGCCAGCACCGCGAGGGACCAAGTGTCGGGCCAGTTGGGCACGACCACTGAACCAAAAGTATAGTCTAGTCCATCTGGAATGAGCACACGTATTTGTTAGCTTATTTGTTATTTATTCATGCGATGAGCCATTTACAGTTGCCTGTTTACATTCTGCATGTTTACTTGACAGTTCTTCTTGCATTTCATTTACTTTATTATGCGAATGCTCATAGGGGTTCTTTGAGATTTTACTTACTCTACTCGTCATCTGTCTTATTGTGATGATTGAGTGCAGATCCTAGTATCAATAGGGGCAAGTGGATCCTATGAGATTACATCTGATTGCTCGCCGTCCAGAACCTACTAGTACATGCTTATTTTGATATTTAGTTTTATTTTGGGTATTGGGAGACTTGTAATGACACAATACACACATATATATATATATATACTTTGTTTATGGACTATCGCTTATATACAAAGTACTTTCCGGGTTTTCCACAGTAGGATTTGCTTTTATTAATAATATTTACCATACTAAATTACTTACCAAATGTATCAATTAAGTGTTCCGCTGATATATGTGTTAACTTGTAAGATACAACCCACTAGTATGGTTAGGCATTAGAATAAACTTTTAAGTACTTAAGGAGAATAAGTTAAGCAAATACTGATAATCCACTAAGTAATTTGATAAAACATACGTGGACACGAATTCTGAGATAAGAGGTGGACAGACAAGTGGCAAACAAGTGTAGTTGGGTCCACCAAGCAAGGCGTATACGGAGACAAGTCACCCCGGGGCGGCAGGGCCACCATAATGTGTATTGTGATATTTGGATTCATTATCTATTTGAAGCAATGACTAGGATTTTTTGAAAGGCAAACACTGTTTAGATGTCCTAAGTAGATTCGAGATCTAAATCTGATGTTGAAATGAATTTATGAAGATATTAGATTTAGTAGTTCGAAGTTTTCATAAAGTGTAATGCGATTTTATTGCGAGAAGTTAATGTCTTTGTGTATTCAAATGTGTTAGCTCAATAAAATCAGGACGTGGTTTTTCTACCGGTATATGGAGAATAAATGGTTGGATAAAGGCTGGTTGCTTACTTATGATTGGAGTTTAATGATCTATGATACTTTATAAAGTATGCGCATAACTATATGGTAGAAGTTGCATGTTTGGAATACAAAACGGGTTTATGTTTCATTGTTCTGAAAGTTTGTTTAGATATATATTTATTATTGAATTGAATCTATTTAATTGATATGCAACTCGAATAGTGTTATTTAAGTTAATATTGGTAGTTTATAATTATTATATTGTAGTTAATTATTAGTTAGTTTAATTACTATTTTTTAATTAATTAAAGTATACAAAAAAAACCTTTAAAAGTACTTTTTCTTAGAGAAGTTTGATAAATCCCTATGGAGACAATTCCCACTTATCACTACTATAAAATATTTAAAGTATAATATAAAGGGAAAGTTTATTGTACATGCCCGACACGTTTCAAGTTTGATCTCTAAAGCATGAGTGTGCACCAAATGGGTTTCGCTAACCTAATTTCATCAATAGTGGTTATGTTCAACTTTGATTTATAAAACTCAAATGCTTTTCAAATCAGTTTGTGAAAACAATTTCATGTTCTTGGTAATCCTCCATTAATGCAAGCTTATATCTCAAATTAATGCATGATTTATGGTTCCTATTAGAGTATCCTTGATGATCTCGGTTAATTAAGAGTCATAAAGGTGAAATAAACCCACAAGGAGCAAAAAAAAAATTGATTTGAGTTGAGATTTAATGTTGAAGTTTTGGTTATTTTCATGCATATTAGGTTGTTAAAGAAGATGATGAATACTGTCTGTGCCCATAAGGGACGTATGTGCCCATAAGGGACGTATGTACCCACAAGCCATTGTGCCGCAAGAGACGTCTATACTTACCAGCCTTTATGGCCTAAAGGGACAACCACACCCATAAGCCTCCGTGCCCATAAAGCACGTATGTGTCCACAATTTGTCAAATAGACATTAGGGACCTATGAGTCTATAGGCGAGTTCTGTGATCGCCACAATCCTTACAAATTAGGCCCCGCCTAGCCTAGACCTACTTCGACCCCACGTCAGGCTCGCCAGGTTAACACATGCCTAGTTTGCCTCCATTTCCATTGTTACAACTTATTCTGTGATTTAAAGTTTAATTATGGTGATTTGCAAGCTTTAATAGTTTAATAGTGGAAGCAAAACTCAAACAAATCTAAACAATTCAAAGTTATAGTCATACATTCTAATGGTGTGGAACCCTGAAATATATAGATAACATGTATATGGTTACAATAAGAGAGAAATCATGGATGTACATGTTTAAGTGCCGCTCAAATCCTAAAGAAATCCTTAAGTGTTATTAAAACAACACACGCACATACATACATATAACTAAAATACAAAAGTACAAAAACCTACAAGAAAGAAATAGGAAAAGTTGCCCTCAGAGTCCTTAGAGGAAGTCACCAATCAACGGCTCCTTGCCTTCGCTCATTTATGGATCTACAATTGTCATCGAAGGAGGCAATTCTAGTAAGTAAAGCCACTAGAGTCTCAATCACAATTCATATATTCAACTAAATAAGTCTAAATACCAATCAAAAGGATAGGAAAGTAAATAAAAGTGCATGATAAATGGACTAGAAAGTAGTAGCAACGATACGAGTGTCTAGGAGTCAAAAGAAGACGTCTAAGTGGTATAAATCCACCGAAAGAGGGTGCCATTACTCGACTTCTTAAAACCGTAACTCTTCAAGTCAATAAGTTCGATGTAGTGTGGGGGGCAACAACGATGCCCCGAATACCTCGCCCATATCTACTATCTACGATCTAGTACTTGGGGTGAGGTTATATTTATCCATCTAACACCAAACCCACAAGAACCTTCCTGACACACTCAAACCTTAGACACTCAATAATATAGAATAAAGTCCAAGTAAATGGAATAACAACAAATAAATTCAAGAGTATGTAAAGAATTGGAATTGATCCTCTAGCTGGTTTACTTACCTTAAACTACGCAAAGAATATGCCCTCGCGATTCCTAACACGTGTCCCAATCAACCCCTGACCCCGACTTTAGCTAGCTAGGTACCTAATGTCCCATTTAATCATTTATATATATGTAAGAGTCATTAATTTGCATTTACCATCATAGTTTCTAAAACAATTCAATTGTAATGTAACTTGACTATTTATAACTTTACACTCATTTTGCTCTTGGTATTAAACTACTAAAGGTTGTTATTATGTGAGCAATGTAACTTGACATATTGTTGAAAAACTGTAACAACTCGTTACCTTAAGTTGGATATTAATGTTAACCCGAATCTTAATTAACCCGAGTAAGACTTGTGATTAAGTCCGGCATACATTGATTAGCGTGGGCGTAAGTTTGTGTAATGATTTGCGTTTGTATGGAATGTTTGGTGAATTTATAAGTTGTAGTATAAAGGGGGATTTATGTACAAACCTATAATTGGGAAAATAATTAAATAATAAATTACTGGCACACCAAGTGTGACGAGGGGATCGTGAAACGAATGTTCACACTCAAAAATACTCGTAGGTGTGTCAAGTAAATTTATTGGTGATAGAATATACGAGTTATATATTTTTATATACAATTAAAATTATAAGTTTGAATTGACTAATAAGGATCGTTGGATCACCTCAAAATGAGCGTAAGTGGAGATTGTGTTAAGATATGTGACACACTTGGTGGTGTTACTTTAACAAAATGCTCACTTGATTAGCCTAGAGATGGCGCGATGCGTATTTCGAGAAAAATCCATATATATAAATTAATAGTGTTAAAATTTATTTTTACCATTTTATTTTGATTAAAAGAGAGATCAAACAGCTAAGGGTTTTAGTTTTAAGAGTTGATTACGAGCGATTGATTTGAAATGAAGGAAGTGATCAAACCACTGTAGATCAGTGATTTCCATTGTTGGTAAGTTGAGTTTTGGTGTTTTGAAGTTCGACTCATAGATAGGTAATTAATTCTCTATGAATCATTATTACTGATCATGGGAAAGGAGTTTAAACCTTATTAGAGCTCCTCCCTGATGTGTCGAGGGAGTATTTAATGTTGTTGTTTTGTTTGGTGGATCAAACAGGGGCTGCTGCCTTATTCACTGTCAAGATGGTGATGGGGGACCGTGCTCCCTTGTATCACAGGAGCAAGCTCCCTTCATAAAGAATGATGAACCCAGTTGGTGGAGCACGCCCCATTAAGTGAGGGAGCACGTTCCCACCTTAGAAAATAACAACTATGCTAGTTTTGAAGTGGAATTTCCTATGGTCTTAAAGACTGAATTAGGGGTTCTTAATATAGTATATTAGACTTATATTAACCATAAATAGTTTGTGGTAGGTTTTGGAACACCGGGAAAGGTTGAGTGACTCAGAAAAGTTAAAAAGATTGTGATGAAACCTAATCGAGGTAAGTGGGTCTCGTATTCTTATTAGTCATGCACCATAAATTAGTATATTTAATTCATATAGAATTATGGATTGGGATTGGGGGCAACGTATTATGATTTAATTATTTTTATATGTGGAGAATCTTGTAAATGGTTGATAAGGCAAGACTAAGGAATGAAAAAGGTATGCCGGGAAATATATTCCACCCTTTGTCCTAATGAAATGAAAGGCTTGCTTGGAAATGGATTCCGAACTTTTATCCTTACTTAGCTAGAGTTTTACCTAGTCATCATTTTCCAGTTGGAGTTGGTAGCTCAGTCAAGCTAGAATAAACTAGTAGAATCCTTTGTCCGCCATCATGTGGATTCTGTAGTTATATTCTCGAGTGGCTGAAGAGTACGAATTTGTAATCAAATGCAAATTACGAATCATTAGTACGATTGTATGTTACCTAATGGAATTGCATTCAGTTATTTATTATTTATATCAATTTCATTACTTGAGTAGATATGTTTTGGATTCATATTGTTATTGACTTATTGATATTAGTCGATAATTGATGTGTTTACGAGCATCACTTATAGAGCAAGTTGGAGCACTTACTCCCCTTAACATTTCATGTTCACACGTAGGTGCTTCAACTAAGGGCAAAGAGGAGAGTTAGGAGTTTTACTATCTTCTCTATGATGTAATGAACTTTCCTTGTATATATAAACTGTTTGAGATACATTTTTGTAATATAATAATGTTGGGAGGTCTACAATTATGTTTTGATTTTGATAAACTCCAAATTTATGTAAATCGAATGTATTATCGAAAAAGTTTTAAATTTTATGCTTAATATTTCCTTGATTTATAATTCGATACAATATACGGGTTGTGTTTATCAAGTATGGAAGGAGAGGCTGCTGGCTTCAGTTAATTCTGGCTTGTGTATTAAGGCTTAATTAGGGTTTCAGGCTGAATACTGCCCTAATTAGGATAGGGGATGTCATAACTTTGGTACTAGAGCTTAAGGTTACTAGCTCTGATATATCATATTCAGGCTGAACTAAATATTATTTATCATGTGTCGTGCGTGTCAAAGATAACTAGCAATAGGTTACAAAATCCTACTGGAATGCAGTAGAGGTAAGAATGAGGTCTCATCTACAACATTCAGTCAGACTGATTTCAAAAAATAGAAAAATAAATCTGGGGAGATTTTTGAAATTTTTTTTATTTGAAAGCCTACTAAAAAAGTAAAATAGTTATAAAACAAAGAATAAAGAAATACCTAAGGCTAGGATTCCACAATCTAGCCTTGCGTTGTTTCCATGTCTTGTATCATTGACTTTAAAAAATGGGTTTCAAAATAGTTTACCCTAGATAACCTATAGGTGTTAGGGTCACCAAAATCCCAGTCCCTTTATTCTCGATAGATATGGAAATCGCTATCTAAATACTTCTCATACTCTACCGTACAACCTTGGGCAACTGCTATCAAGATTTGGCACGTGAGTAACATTAACAGCTATATGGGAACACCTACCTCTAAGCAACCTTGGGCAACTGCTCTCAAGATTCAGCCTAATTCTTGATATTACTCACCTCGAGCAATAACTATGTGAGGTTTCTTGCTCTAGGTGATTGCCACTTCTCAACCCGGTTGGTATCACATACTTAACCTGATTGATAACAGGTCAATGGGTTTTACAACTAGATATTTTCAATGAATGTACAAACTCTAAATCACCATTGAGATATCATTAAAACACCAACACAAAGATAGAGAACTAAAATAAAACACTATTATTATATGAAATCTCAACAAGACATAGAAAAAACCTATTAATAGCTAAAAAGTTTCATTTCTGACCTAAGTATTAAAAAACCTAACCAAACATGGCTACTCTACCTTACTCTATGATAAGTGATTATTTAGACTTATATATAACACTAGTTTAGTAGTATATATGGAACAATATCACGGAATAAGCTCTAATTGATTGTATTTATGTATTTTCAGGTACATAAGATATAAAAGAGACAAAAGAGTGATTTCAAAATAGAGCGAGGATAAAATTCACAAAATCATGTTTGATGTTGTGGCTAGTAGGCTTGATGCCATAGGAGATGACCACACAGCGTGGGCAAGGTATGGAGCACAATTAATAGAAGAAAGAACGCGCATCAATAATGGCACCATAGGAACACTGGGACGACGCCGGAGTTATGACGTCCTAGAATTTTATAAACTTAATTAGGCATATAATTAAGTATTTTTAAATTTAATTTGGGATTTAGGTATCCAAGGTGAGACCCATATGTTAGGGATCATATATCATAAAATTTATTATTATTTTCTGTGTGTCGTATGTCTATTTGATGTATTATACACTATTTTGAAGCGAAATAAGGTCAAATGGAGTGTATACGCGGTGTCCGTGAGTTTCAAAGCGAGTTGGAGAATTTTATCTAATTTTAGTAATTTTGGGGGTATTGTCTCGAGATACATGTCGACATGAGTTCCGTGAAAGTTTAAATGTCGACCCGAGCAACTATTGCAAGTTTTGTGAAAAGTATTTACAAGTTTAGAAAATTTGAATTTTAGACTTTAAATAAACTTAACAAGCTGACGTGGGCACCACAACTCAATTTGTGTGCGAGACTAGTTGTTTGAAAGTTGTGGAGCGTTTTGGTAAATTCTATAAATTTTTTCAAAATTGGGGTATTTTTTGGGGACTTATTTGGAAGAGATAATCATGAAATTAAATTAAATAATAAATATATTGGTGGATGCCTAGTGTCACACGTTGCTTGGGATGTATAATAGTGTGCATGCTCAAGGTTTGTTGTTGGCGCGCGTGGCGAAGTTATAGCCGCGATAATATATAGGTGTATATATATTCATATATAATATAGTTTTTATATATAAATATATAAATGAATACTATAGTTTAAAATCAAATAAAGGTATATATTAGATTTGCCTCGAGATACGTATAGCGTGATCATCGAGGAAGTAAATAATAGATGATTTGGTGGATGTTAGTGAGGTATACACACCCCTTGGGTTGCGTGTAAGTCGAGATCGGAGGTAATGTGAAATGAGATAAAGTTTGTGCGAGATCTCGTTTCGAGTTTCGTACTTGTTGGTGGTGGTCGAGATTGACATTGAGTCCAAATTAGTACAAATTTGGCTAATTATGACAAGAGAATTAGTCCATAAGAGTTCGGTATATTGCAGAAAAAGTTAAGTTTTTTTGGATTTTTGTGTGACGAAAACCAGTGTTATGGACATTTTATGAAGATGGACAATGTCAATAGTTTGGTTCAATTTAGTGAAAAACCTGATTGAAAACGAGCGTCGGTAGTCAAAACATGTCAAAATAGTGATTTGATGGAATTAATAAATACAAAGAAATTAAGCTACTACCAAGAAGCTGAAGGTTTATAAATAAATAGAAAAAAATAAAAAATAAAACAAATTAATTCATTTGAACGTTCTAACAGAACGTTAGAAATTTTGGTTTCTAAACCTTTCAAATAGTTTTTTCACTCCGCAAGCTCTCGACGTTCGATTTTCGCCTGATTTCTTTTCTCAAAACTATAGAGCGTCGCGAGACGATCGATTCGAGCTAAATTTCCAAGGTTGAAACGAGTTATTTGGCCCACAATTTGGTAAATTGTCAATGCCGGGTTTTTTTTCACAATTCAATTTGAATTCATGTGATTTTTCGATTTCTTTCGCGGCATTTCGATAGAAATTTATAGGAATTGTTGTTAATTGGTATATTGGATTGATTTAAATCAATTTGAGATAAATTCCACCAACATTGGTTAGGTTTTTTGTGAGGTAAACTAATTCGATTAAGTTGATAACTACTTTGGAGATGTTTTAATTGTTGATATTGATTTATATTGAGTTTCTAAGTGAATTGATTATTGATTTTGATACAATTTGGCGCCACGGGGTGTGAAAATGTTTTGGTGTTGGTATCGAGTACTTTCGTGGCGTTTATTGCCGAGTTTTGAGGATTTAATTGCGAGAATATTGATTTGAAAAAGTTTTTCCGTTGAAAATAAATAAAGTTTGCCTAATTAATAGGCCATATGGGAAGATTCACAACTTCTCCGTCGGTAATTCAATTTGGGTGTTCTTAGACTCTACGGAAAGTAGAACATGAGTACTACAAGTTCCTTTTAGGTCATTATGACAAGTATTATGGCTTTCAAGGTTAAAAAGTCACCCTAAATTAGCTAGTTGAAAGCTAGTAGAAAAAATTGTATAAATTAATATTTTTGGAAACTGTTCTCAAGCGTACGTTGATCATGGTTTTCATTAAGTTTCGTGTTATGGCTTCACTTGAAGCTTGACCCATAATATAATTAGGTATGCGGGAAGCTATTGGAACCATTTTCAATGTAATCTGACGCTTCGAGACCCCAAAAATTAAGCTTGAAGTTGGCATTTGTATGGTTAAGTAAATCTCATAATAACCTTTACATTGTATGACTATAATCTCTTATAAATTGCATTTTTGTTGTACGTGCATATACGGTTTGAGAGGATAGGGCGTTATGAGTTTCCGTACAGTGTAGACTATACCCTAGCTGTAGAACGCGGTATTATGCTTGAAGGGCTGGAGTTACTGATACTTTGCATGACGTGGTTATCATGAGATCATATCGAACCAGATCATACTCGTAGAGTCTAGAGGAATGAGGCTCGTTTGGTTTTCCCTGCGCATGATTCCTTATAATTGTTTATTTCCCACTTTCGGAGAACGTTATCTGGTTGTCGTCAGATAACAAAAACGGGATGGATTCACGGTTGTATTTAAACTCTTTAGATTATATTCTTTGTTTAAATTCCTTAGATTACTATGCATTTGATTATTACAGGTGTACTGGATAGTGTAAGATTTACTTATCTCACATTATCGAATTTTTATAATTGGATAATGACAGGTTCTAACAGTGACAAGGGAAAGGGAAAGCTTTCCGACTATTTAAGACTCATTTAGTTCTTTTCTCTATATATGCATTATTGTTTTATATAATATATTGTATAAATGAGCTTCTCGGCTTGAGTGTGATTAGGATCTATTTTGGAATGGCTAGAACTGTGTTGGGATGGGATGAAATGTTGTGGAACTGAGGTAAAGGGTTTAAGGATCTTGAAAACCTCAAATAGGTTAGAATGAATAAATAATTTTTATAAATGCATTTTATATTATTATGCGGTAGATTGTGAGTCCTTCGACATTTCCACCAAAGCTGAGCAAGTTTTGTTGAAGATATTTGAAGGCCCGATTTTTTGGTTTACGCTTAAAAATAGAGGAAGTGTCGTTGAAAACTTTTTACAGAACATTGAGGTTTAAGACTCACTTTAGAATCAATTATGGTTAATAAAGTTTTAAAATTGATGATAATAAGATCTTAATATTAATCGTTTATTGATGGAGAGGTAAAGGATGCTAGATTGTGAAGGGTTAAGGTAATCTGGGCCGACCTGATGCCCTAATTAGTTAGGGGTCTAACAATGTTGGCATCATAGCCTAGGTTTGGCTCAATTGAGAATAAAAGTTTAGTTGAGAAGCAAAAGGTGATTGAGCGCGATTATTTGGAAAGTAACGCAATTGAAGGAGGGGGTAAAAAGTTTAAAAAAACTTTATTGTAGTGTTATATTTGTGTTGTCTGTGTGTATTATCGCTAGTTATGCGATAGGAAGTTTATTCTTCTTGTCTGTTCGATACTTTGCTCGTAAGATATGGCGAGTAAGACTAGAAATGGATAATTAAAAGAGAGAATAAGCTTGTGAAATGAAACTGAACGTAAATGGATGTGAAATAGACTTGTAAAGCCTGAATTCACATAGGTGTTGCTAGTGGTTCGATACTGATATAAATGATGAAAGTGTCAGTTATGAAACCAACGAAAAATTGGTTAAAAGGGAAGTCCAAATGATTCATGTACGTAAACACTGAACAAGGACTTCTTGGAAATCGAAAGTATCGAACTATTACAATTTTTAAACGCTCAAGAAAACATTAAAAGAGACTTAAATTAAGTCTCAAGTGATTGAGGATCATTTGGAAAAAGTAATATGAAATTGGGGTTTATAGGAAGCAAAATATATGGATTATTTTGAGTTCTTAAATATGGTAAGTACCGGTTGCACGGTCAACTCTGAAAGACCTATTCTATAAAATATTGGTTTAATTCATAACCAATTGAGGGTTGCTTTTGAAAACAATCTCAACAAGGAAAAATGAGACTCGTGGTTATCGAAAACATGAAAATGGAAATTGATTAGACAAATTGAATCTTGACTGGAAAATCATAGTGAGATTGTGATTGGATCACTCAAGTTGTCGAAATTGGTTTATATGAAACTAAAATACTTTGAAATATAGTATTTTTCATTTTTGAAACAAAATGCAAAGTGAGTATTAAATAGAACCATGGTTTAAAATAACCAAATGACTTTTATATAGAAGTAGTGAAAAACTTTGATTGTTTACTACTCAAGTTTATTATCTATAAGTGACGTTGAGTATTGTGGTTCTATGCGTCGAATAAAAAAAATGATAAAATAAATGGAAATAAATGAGTTAGAAGTAATTTTGTTAACATCATATTAGGTGTTTTTATAGAACAAAGATCAGTAATGTTTCTAACTTGAGAATAAAAATTGTAGTGATAAAATTAACGTGTTAGAAGTTAAGGTGTTGGGGAAGTAGTCTAATAATAGCTTGGACATGCTATTGAACATCAAAACAAGTGATTATGTTTTGAGATTTGAAGTACTCGATAATTACTTCTAACGACATTAAGTTATGTCGCTATTCACTCAACATAAAATATAACCAATGAAAAGATAGATGTACTATTTGAGTATCAGTAAGTGAGTTGTATTGGAAGTCAGTATGAGCTCGTATATTTTGAGAATCTCCATTTATAAGAAATAAAGGATTGAAATAACTTCATTTAAAATTTGATTAGTCGATAAGATAATCAAAGTTTAGAAATTCAAACTCTTATATCTCTTCAGTTGAATAATACTAGAAAGGTGAATTCATTAGAGGTAATTTGGTGAATAATAAGATATAAAGTTTTCTTGCACAACTTTTTGAAAAGTACCAAATTTCTTTTTGAGAAACAAAATTGGGATATTTGAGATTAATGGAAATAACATAAGGCAATAACAAATAGTTTAATTTTGAATTAAGATTAGCTAAGGAAGACTTTGATTCATTAAATGATAATAAGAAGTCACACCATCCTTAGCTAAGCGTTCGAAAAGAGAAGAGATATAAATTGCCTTTCTAAGTCAAGATTAATGAGCTGTAAGTGGCCTAGTTGTTGAGTAAAAATTATGGTAAGTTTATAAAGGGACAAAAATCGATAACGATATGGGAATAGCTAAGATTGATAAAAAAATGAACAGAAGTGACTCAATATATGAAATAAAATGAGATGTTGAGAAGACTTGTGACTGCTAGAAGTGACAGATAGACTCCTGTAGTCAAGGTAAAGCACCGGAGTAGTTGTACATGACCAAAAGTCTAAGTAACTTTGTTTCATATTCACGATTTATTCACAGTGTAGGAGATTGGTGTGACGCATCTACCTATCTTTGAATAATCGAATGAATTGGTGACAGTTGGAATAAATGAGTCTATGAAGTTTTTTTGAAGTCAATTGGAAGCTTAAGTATATGTTAACAAATGGTCAATAAATTCTCACGAGAATGAAAAATGGAAGTTTCAAGTGAACGAGTCCCGATAAGATCAAAATATTAAACTATGAGTTTGATAAAACCTAATGTATCTTTACAAGAATCTTATGAGGAGTCAAACTCCGAATGATGAAATTTTGAACCAAAGTAATATACAACTAATGTCAGTGAATATATATTGTACATTGGTTCAATTGTAATGCTACACCACCTGATCAATCAATGGTGAAGTTAAAGCAATAATTATTATAAATTGGAGATAAGGTAAGATGCTTGTATGTTGGAGAAGATATAAATGAAATTAAGAGAAATGTGTGACTTACAACTCAATTAGTAATCCTTATCTTTTTAGGTTGAAAATACTGAATAAAGTACAGTGTATCTAACTTGATATGTTTGAAAAATTGAATATTCTTCAATTGTAATTGAGTAAGAAATATAGAAATCCAAAGACAATTAGGAGTAGCACCAATTGATACAAAGATTAGGGAAGGGCGAATCCGGTGGTTTGGTCACTTGCAAAGATGGCTATACACCCCCACTAGGAAACATGACTCAATAGAAACTGTAGAAATTCGACGAGGTAGGGGTAGACAAAAGTTAACATGGGATGCATTAATTAGGAGGGATTTGAATGGTTTGGAAAGCTCACCATCAATTGCACTTAATCGAGCATAATGGAAAAGTTTGTTCCATGTAATCGAGCATAATTTGGGACTGAGGCTATGTTGTTGTTATTGTTGTTGTAATTGAGTAGAAATGAAAAAGAGATAACATATTTATAAACTCTTATGAGATACAAGTTATAAGTTATAGTATGAGAATATAATCATCAAATATGTTGATATCTCTGTTTAGAGACGTATGTCAACTCAAGTTAATGATAACTGCCTCTATTCAGGTAATCAGAGAAGTTGGTAAATAGTAAGTGATTAAGTCGTAAGTTTGTAGGAGGATTTAGTTAATTGAAAGCAATAAGGTTCTTGATAAACTCATCATTAGAGAATGATTTCATAAAGTTAGAAAAAATAATTTTCTAACCAATCGAAGAAGTTAAGTGCATTGGTTGACGAGTAGGAATTGGTAATTGCTTATTAGTCCACAATCTAAATAATATTGTTAGTAGATCATTAGAGAATGAGAGACAGTTGAATAATGCTTCAGGTTTCTATTTCTAATCGGATTGAAAATTCGAGATCTCTTGTCATGGGATGACTAATGTTTATGAGATTTATAGTCACGGGATAACTTGTGTAATTCCAACTTTCTGGTGGGGAAAGCTGGAATGGTAATGGATAAGATAGACGCGCAACTCTACTTAGTATTTAATGTTATGCTCAAATATTGTTTGCATCAATATGTAATTTTAAACTGATGATAGTCTAAGAGTTAGTCGACTGATAATTGAAATAAAAGGGATGGTTAGTGATAAGAAAGTAAACTGGGATGTGTACAAGACTTTGGGTAGTTATGGAAAGAATTATCAATAGTTTGTTGAATAGTATTCAAATTAGAATGAGTATTGTATTATGAAAAGCAAGATATGCAAGGTCTTGCTATGTATTGATACTTGAATTAGACTCAAGGTATGAGATGAGAAATGAAATAAGGTTACTAGATATTCCAGAAAGTTTATTGTTTAACTCGTTAGAAATTCACAAATTTTCAAGATTGAGAAAGTAACTGAAATAACTTTTCATTAAACCAAAATATTAGAAAATGCAAAGTTAGAATGATAATGATCTCTACCACCGATTTGTTAAATACAACGAAAGTGATTGAGTCTACTTAATGGTTCACCTTGGAAATGGTTTTACAGGTTTAGATTAAAGAGTTGTATACAAAGGATCATTTTGTTATACCTCTTTTGGTTCAGTAACCTGTAAGTTTAAATTTTAAGGGCAAAACTTTTTATTAGTTGGGAAGATTTTGACATCCGAGGATTTTATAAATTAATTAGGCGGCTAATTAAGTATTTTTGAATTTAATTTGAGATTTAGGTATCCGAGGTGGGACCCATGTGTTACGGATCAGAGATCATAAAATCAAATGTTATTTTTTTGTGCCGTATGCCTATTTGATGTACTTTATACTATTTCGACGTGAAATATAGTAAAGTGGAGTGTATACGAGGTGTTCGTGAGTGTCAGAGTATGTTGGAGAATTTTCTCTATTTTTAGTAATTTTAGGGTATTGTCTCGAGATACGTGTCGACACGAGTGTAGAAATTTTAAATGTTGACTCGAGCAACTGTTGGTCACCTGCAAAGACAGCCTACAAATGCTCCAACTAGAAAACTTGACCTAATAGAAATTGTAGAAATTCAACGAGGTAAGGGCAGACCAAAGTTAACTTGGGATGCATTAATTAAGAGAGATTTGAATGGTTTGCAAAGCTCACCATCAATTGCACTTAATCATGCAAAATGGAAAAGTCTGATCCATGTAGCCGACCCCAGTTAATCTGGGACTGAGGCTATGTTGTTGTTGTTGTTGACCCGAGCAACTGTTGCGAGTTTCATGAAAAATATTTACAAGTTTAAAAAACTTGAATTTTGGACTTTAAATAGACTTAAAGAGTGGATGTGGGCCGCACACCTTGATTTATATGCGAGACCAATTGTTTGGAAGTTGTGGAGCGCTTTAGTAAATTCTCCAATCTTTGAAAAAAATGAGGTATTTTTCGGGGATTTATTTGGACATAAACTGAAGAGATAATCACGAAATAAAATAAAATAATAAATAAATTGGTGGGCGCCTAGTGACATGGGGGGTCGAGGGTGACACAGTGGGATGTACAATAGTGTGCATGCTCGAGGTTACTCCTTGGCGCGCGTGGCGAAGTTATAGCCGTGAAAATATATAGGTGTATATATATTTATATATATATATAGTATACAACAACAACAAAAACATAGCCTTAGTCCCAAATTAACTGGGGTCGGCTACACGGATCAAACTTTTCCATTGTGCTCGATTAAGTGCAATTGATGGTGAGCTTTGCAAACCATTCAAATCCCTCTTAATTAATGCATCCCATGTTAATCTTGGTCTGCCCCTACCTCGTCGAATTTCTACAGTTTCTATTGAGTCAAGTTTTCTAGTTGGGGCATTTGTAGGCCGTCTTTGCGGGTGACCAAACCATCGCAACCGCCCTTCCCTAATCTTTGTATCAATTGGTGCTACTCCTACTTGTCTTTGAATTTCTATATTTCTTATTCTATCTTTACGAGTTTTACCACACATCCGCCTAAGCATCATCATTTATGCTACGTTCACTTTATGTAATTGTTGTTGCTTTATCGCCCAACATTCACTTCCATAGAGCATAGCAGGCCTAATTGCGGTCCTATAAGATTTTTCTTTTAACTTAGTAGGAACATTTCGATCACAAAGCACCCCTGTTGCACTCCACCATTTCTTTCATCCAGCTTGAATTCTATGTGTGACATCATTCTCAATGTTACCATCATTTTGTATGCTTGATTCTAGGTATCTAAAGTGGCTTATCATAAGAACTTCTACTTCCCCTAATTTTACCACACTGTCATCTCGATGTCTAGCGTTTCCAAACTCACAGTGCATGTATTCGGTTTTCGTCCTACTCAACTTAAAGCCTTTAGATTCTAATGTATTCTTCCGGAGTTCTAATTTCCTATTCACTCCATCTTTAGTTTCATCCACTAAGACAATATCATCTGCAAATAGCATACACCATAGTATATCCTCTTGAATATGTCTAGTTAGTTCATCCATAACTAAAGTAAATAGATATGGGCTTAAAGCCGATCCTTGATGTAGTCCTATTGTAATAGGAAATTCTTTTATAGCTCCTCCAAATGCATTTATACTAGTTACTACTCCATCATGCATATCCTTAATAGTGTCTATGTATCAAGCATGCACTCTTTTTCTTTCTAGAACCCACCAAAGAACATCTCTAGGGACCTATCATATGCTTTTCTAAATCTACGAATACTATATGAAAATCTTTTTTCTTTCCTCTATATTTTTCTAACAATCATCTTACAAGGAAAATCGCCTCCATAGTTGACCTCCCAGGCATGAAACCAAATTGGTTCTATGATATTGTTGTTTCTCTCCTTAGCCTATTGTCAATTATCATCTCCCAAAGTTTCATAGTGCGACTCATAAGTTTAATTCCCCGGTAGTTTGAGCAACTTTGAATGTCTCCTTTGTTTTTGAAGATTGACACAAGCGTGCTTTTTCTCCAATCCATTGGCATCCGTTTTGATTTTAAAATTTTATTGAAAAGTTTTGTTAACCAAGTCAATCTAATTTCTCCTAAGCATTTCCAAACCTTTATGGGTATTTCATCTGGGCCACATGCTTTCCATATTGTCATTCTTTTCAATGCCTCTTTAACTTCTACAATTCTAATATTGCGTGTATAGTTTACATTTCTTTCTTGGTGTGGGTTTTCATCTATTATAGTATCAAATTGGCCATCATTAAATAAACTATCGAAGTAACTTCTCCATCTCTCCTTAATATCCTCCTCACACATTAAAACATTTTGATTTTCATCCTTAATACATCTTACATTACTTATGTCTTGTTTCTTTTTATTTCTTAATTTGGCTAGCCTATATATATATTTTTCGCCATCTCTATTACCTAACCTTGTATGTAGATCTTCCATGAAATTTGTTTTAGCTTGACTAACTACTTTTTAGCTTGTTTTCTAGCTTCTTTAAATTGATTGTACACATCTTCATCTTGACACTTAGGTATTTTCCTATACATATCTCTTTTAGTCATAATTGCTCGTTGAACATCCTCGTTCCACCACCATGTTTCCTTCTTTGGAGGTCCCAAACCCTTAGATATACCTAATATGTTTGATCCCACTCTCCTTATGTAACTACTCATTTCTAGCCACATTGTATTAGCATCTAAGTCAAGATTCCAAGCATTTTCCTTTAGTAGTTTTTCTCTAAACTCTACTTGTTTACTATGTTTTAGGTTCCACCACTTTATTCTAGGGTCGCTAACTCTTTTATTCATATTATGTCATTGTGTTAGCTTAATATCAAGTACTACTAACTTATGTTGGGTAGTAAGTGCTTCACTAGGTATTACTTTGCAGTCTCTACATATTTTTAATCTATTTTTCTTGTTAAAAGAAAATCTATTTGACTCTTGTTATAACCACTACTAAAAGTAATTATATGCGACTCCCTCTTCCTAAAACTAGTATTTGCTAAGACAAGATCGTATGCTAAAGCAAATTCTAAGATTGATTCTCCTACTTTATTTCTATTACCGTAACCAAACCCTCCATGAACTCTCTCAAACCCATCGTTACTTGCCCTGACTTGCCCATTTAAATCTCCTCCAATAAAAACCTTTTCATTTAATGGTATACTGTGCATAAATCCATCCATGTCGTCCCAAAACTTGCGTTTGATGCTCTCGCTTAATCCTACTTGTGGTGCATATGCGCTAAGTATGTTAATTTTTTGTCTCCAATTATTAATTTAACTAGAATCAATCTATCCCCCATTCTTTTAACCTCTATGACATTATCCTTATAATCATTATCCACCACAATTCCTACTCCATTGCATTTTCTATCTATACAAGTGTACCACGATTTAAACCCCGTGCTTCCTATTTCTCTACTCTTTTCTCCTACCCATTTTGTTTCTTGGAGGCAAGCAATATTGACTTTCCTTCTAATCATGGTATCTACTAGTTCTATTGACTTCCCTATAAGTGTTCCTATGTTCCATGTTCCTAAACGAATTTTTTCTCCCCTTTGTATTTGTTTTCCTTTTCTATTTCTATTTGTCTAAAATATCTAGTGTTCGTATCTATGATTTTTTTTTGTTTTCGTGTTTGTTTTGAACTAGCTTCTTTACCCACACTCGTCTATTATGTGGGAACCCTTGCTCATTTTTCTTCACATCCGGGCGACGATGTGAAGGGACTAGCTTCTTTACCCACACACGTCCTATGTGTGGGAACCCTTGCTCATTTTTCTTCACACCCAGGCGGCGATGCGAAACACACCCTTGCTCATTTCTCACTACACCTGGGCTCCGATGCAGTGCGTCACTAGGTGGGAACGCCCCAACGTTTATATATGTTTGATCCATTTCATGAAAAGTGACAAAGGTTTTACGCTGGCTGTCAACCTATCGCAACCCTCCTCCATTTCCCAAGAATGGAAAATGAACTTGGGGCATCCCTCCCTGACTTTTTGGGTATGAAAAGTGAGTTTGGGACCTCCCTTACCCATTTTTCGGTATGAAAAAATGGGCGTTAGTGTCCTCCTCCTTTATCCAGACTGGGACCGGCTATGTAGCGCACATAGTGTACAACATAGGTGGAGTTTATATATAATATAGTTTATATATAAATATATATAAATGAATACTATTAGTTTAAACTCAAATAAAAGTATATATATGATTCACCTTGAGATACGCGTAGCATGACCATCGAGGAAATAAATAATGGAAGATTTAGTGGATGTTAAAGAGGTCTATACACGGCTTGGTTTGCGTGTAAGTCGGGATCGGAGGTAGTGTGAAATGAGATAAAGTTTGTTCGAGATCTTGTTTCGAATTTAGTATCAGTTAGTGGTGGTCGAGGTTGAAATTGAGTCTAAAATGGTACAAATTTGGCTAAGTATGACAAGAAAATTGGTCCATTAGGGTTGGTATGTGTGGCGGCCCTTGCCGCCCCGGGGTGACGTGTCTCCTTGTACTCCTCGCCAGCTGGCCCAACTACACGTGTACGACACCTACCCGTCCTACTCTGTCTCGAGATTCGTATCTACTTGTGTATGTTAATATATTCAGTGAAAGTCTTCTTTTAAATGCAAAAGATATTAATCAATATAAATAAAACCTAATGTGGAAAAAACCATGTAAATTTCGAAATAACCAATTTTCCATATATAACTAAGCATGTACAAGGTCATATCTATCACTCCCCAGTTCCCCAAAATAAGCAAAATATCAAAATAATCACACATACAAGTACCCGCAAAGGTAGGCAGTCAGAGGTAGTCGCCTAAGATCCCTTTGCCTTTACTTGTACTCGGATCTGCACTTAATCATCACAAAAGAAAATAGATGACAAGTCCAGTCGGTAAAATCCCAAGGAACTCCTCCGAGCATTCATATAAACAAGTGGAAGTCAAGAAATACTGCTAAATAAACATGCGGAATGTAAATAGGCAACTGTAAAGTAGGGCATCGCACGCATAAATAACAATAAAGCTCAAATATGTGTGCCAGTTCTAGTCAAACTAAACCATACTTCGAGATTTCCTTCCAGGATCCCACTAGTGGGCCCACCTAACTAGCTATCACCTAATCCCTCTCGGTGGCCGGCGTAGACCTACGACGCACCAACACATGTAGCAGTTCCCTTGGTCGTTATCCACCGAGCACTCCTGATACACATGCTATGGTCTAGAATGCGTAGACATACAACAGAACATCCGGTGGGAGTAACTCAACCAACTGTCCAAAAGATGACATGATATGAATGTAAGTAAAAGCACGAAGAATACTGGAAATGAAAGGAAAGACGAAACAAAATAAATACTCGAGAGTTTTCCCTTTGGGTTTTACAAACCTCACAACGCGCTCCACTACCCCGTAATTAATCCCCGGGTCCAAGTCTACCGAGTCCTTGGTCGCCAATTGATCACCGTGTCAACCTATGTCCATTTATTAATAATTTAAGTTAGCATGCTAATTTACAATAATTTTCTAAAATTTATAGGCCAAATTGTCCTTTTCACGTTTTTTGAGGTAAATCCCAGCAAAAAGTCGCGTCCGACATTCTCACGTATTTCTTTTCATAGAATTTTGTCAATTTCTATTTATTTGACTGAAATATTATTTTTCCTGAATTTTCCCCAATTTTTTCTAGAATTTCCCAAATTTTCTTTCATTTTTTCCTTTCTTTTTCTCTTTTTCTCCTTTTTTTTTACCGTTTGGTCCGGTCGGACTCCGACCCACCTGGACCGAGGGTCTAGGCTCGGCCCACGGCCGAGCTCGGCGCATTCTCGGGGCCCGGCCAGAGGGGGTGCACACGCGAGTACGCGAGCGCGCGCGTGTGCACCTTCTTCCTTCCGATCGACCGGTTCGATCGGGAGTTTTTTTTTTTTTTTTTCTTTCTTTCTTCTTTCCTCCGGTGATGGGTTGGGGTGGCTCTCCACCCCAACCCCGATGGAGCCGATGGCAGGGGAGCCCTTGCCATCCCACCGTGGCCATGGGGTTCGACCATGGAGGCCGAACACCCCACTCTATCCACTGCCAACCGCCCAAACAACAACAACCACAACGGGACTCACCGTGATTTCGACATTTCCTCTCCTTCCCGGCGTGTCCCTGCTTCTCCTCCCCCTCTCCTCTTCCTCTTCCTCGCTCTCGGCCTCCCTGGTGTGTGTGAACAGTATGTGCATGAGTGTGTGTGTGGTATGTGTGGTGGTGTAAGTGGGTAGGTGGGGTGGTGACACTTGGCTTGGACTTTGACAAGTGTGGCTTGAGTTGGGACAGCTGTTGATTGGGATTGTACAACTGTGACACCCAATCGTGACACCGCTAGGACACTTGCCCGTGTTTCCGGACGTTTCGACGCCCGGTTTTCTCGTTTGAACCGTGATATCCGCGTACCGCCGCGTGGTTAGTCACTCAATATATATATTCCATATTCGTTACGTACAAATTTTCATTTAATTTGTGTATTTTCATTTTTTTCCTGACCCAATAGTCGGTCCCGTCGACTACTCGGTACCCGCATCGATATGCATATCGAGGCGAATACCGTTCACACCCTCACACGTATTATTTTGCAACATACACACATGCGATAAATTACACCGCAAATAAGCAACCAACACACAATAACTAGCATACCTAAGTCTCCGTGCGTCCTAGCATACCACAACGTCCACTTAAATCCGAGCTGGCGTCCACGTCCGTAAATTAAAAAACATTAAAAATGGGCCGTTACAGTTCTTCCCAACTAAATAAAATTTCATCCCGAAATTTAACTGTAAAACATATCTCAAACCATCGCGATACCTATCTACGTATTTCTTTTGTCTATCCTGTGCATCTCGCAGTTTCTGATGAATTTGTCGAATTTTCTCTATGTGATCAACAACTATCTCGAGCCTTATGTGTATACTGAGACCGGTGTGCATCTTCCAGAATCCGTCCCGTATCTCCTGATCCGCAGGTATCCACAATCTCCCTTGGTATCTCAAACATCGATTTGTGGTTTCTGCCCAATCAGTGCATTCCGGATTCCGTGACAGACCACCGACCCGCTCATAGAGCCCATCAGCCCTCTAACACTCGGCAACCCGTTCAATCGATACGGTTGGTATCCTCGTCTGATAACAAATGTGATATTCCATCGTAGTAGACAACTTGACCACACATATAATTGATGTTGCCTGTAATAAGTCATGCTCACGGGTTATCTGCTAATGCATCTACTACGACGTTCGCTTTGCCATGGTGATATTCAATAATGAAATAGTCCTTCAGCAACTCCAGCCATCTCCGCTGGCGCATATTCAGATCCCTTTAAGTGAAAATGTATCGTAAGCTCTGGTGATTTGGATAAAGAAATCAACAAAATCCCGAACCACCGGAACGTCTTCAATCCGGACCTCCGTTCGAACTTCTGGCTCAACTATCGCCGCAAACGCCTCCATCACCTATGCTTTAGCTAGTCGGCCTTCGTGATGGGTAAAGCAGTTGTCGATTCAAATAAAATGAAACTCTATCGTCTTGCAGTAACAATCTATCCGTGCATGATAGGAATATGAAACTCGATCCACCACTATCATCACATCTCGACATATTGGGTTAGGGTATATCTTATCCTCGGTATCTGTACTGAGAACAACATGTGGCTATAGTGTCTGTGTAACTAACCCTAATAATCCAATAATACGTCCAGCAAGAAATAATAAAGTACTACCATAATCAAACATAACATGTATGTGGCGACCAAGTATAAGTAATGTACCTTTAACGAGCTGCCGAGTCACCCCGCTATCTGGCTGTGCTACCGCATGCGCTCTATCTCTAGCCTAGTCTAACGTTCATCGTGGCGATGGTGGTGTCCGACATTCAACCCTCAAGTGTCCCCTCTGCCCATACTGGTGGCATCTACGGCTCTCCAATCTACCCGTCTGTCCGTCTCCAGATCTCGAACCATGACCCCGGTCTTCCTGACCCATGTCATGTCCCATCTGACCTCGACTTTGATGGTACTCCTGTGGTTGTGCCCTCTGTCGATCCACTGGTGCTGAGGTGATAGCATGAACTGGCTGTGGCTCCTTATATCAGAACCGACTACCCTGAAACTCGTCCCGATGGCCCCTCTCTCGTCTATCATCTCTCCGGTCTCTATCCGGATGATCCATCGGTCTCTTATGCCTCTAACTAGACTGAGAACTCTGCCCTGACTGTACCTCCCTACCAGTCACACGTCGGCCAGCCCTCTGCAGTAGGTATGTCTCAGGAGCCAATGCCCTGTCAAAGATCTCTTGCAGTGTCGTGGCTCCGGTCGAGACAACTGCTGACGCAATCCTGTCATCAACCCCTCTTGTGAAATAATAGATCTGCAAACGTTCTGTCTCGACAACATCTAGAGAGAACTGCAACAAATGTCGGAACCTCTCCATATACTGCATCAAAGTCCGATTCCCCTGTCGCAGGGCCAAGAACTCTTCCCTCAGTCTCAGCCTAACCTCCATTGGTATGTACTCATCTTAGAATAATTCACTAAACTCAGCCCATGTCATCGGTTCCGGATGAGTATCCCGTATATGTCGTCCACCAGACAGCCGCATTCCCTCTCAAACAAGCCTCCGAAAGTCGTGCCTGTACTGTCTCATCGTTCCTCATCAGCTTATGGAAATGCTAATGGGACACTATCCATCTACCTGCAGCCTCGGGATCACCGCTGCCGTAAAAGAACCCAGGCTGGAACTTCAGAAACTCTCTCAATAACTTCGCCTCTAGCGCCAAAACAAATGCCGAGGTCGAAGGAGTGTCAACAAAGCAGGGATGGCAGTAACCTGGTCCGTCGTCGTGTGTGGAGGCACAAGAGTCGACGTTACCAAAGGAATCACCGCGGTAGCTATATCGGTTGTTGCCTCTGTCGCTACCCCCTGAACTGGTGTCTGTGGTACCCCCTGAACATCAGCTGTCTTTGCCGGTACCGTCGTAGCTACAGGCTCTCTAGCCGAAGTGAGTGCCACCAGTACCACGGTCTGCTCGCGTAATAGTCGTAGTACCTCGGTCATCTGTGTCTCTCGAGCGAAAAGTCTATCCTCCACACTCGCCCTAATCGGGACATCTCTAGTCATATCTCTAGTCTGTCCATTATCAACAGGCGCACCAGACTGTCTGTCCATAATCTACATCGAGAATGTGCTACGGATCAGTCTTGAGCTATATACGTATATCATATAGTAACATGAAAATATAACACATATATAAATTCTAACTCTACCCGCCTCACATCACTTCCCAACTAAAGTTCTAAGGCTATTACTTCGGGTTTTCCACATCTAAGTTCATTGATTAAGTTTTCTTGTCTTAGGTTTGGTCTCTGATACCAAATGTGGCGTTGGTATCAGTTTAAGGACACCTACTCTTCCTCCAATGGAGTTGATCTTGCTCTGATACCACCTGTGGCGGCCCTCGCCGCCCCGGGGTGACATGTCTCCGTGTACTCCTCGCCAGCTGGCCCAACTACATGTGTACGACACCTACCCGTCCCACTCTGTCTCGAGATTCTTATCTACTTGTGTATGTTAATATATTCAACGAAAGTCGTCTTTTAAATGCAAAAGATATTAATCAATATAAATAAAACCTAATGTGGAAAAAACCATGTAAATTTCGAAATAACCAATTTTCCATATATAACTAAGCATGTACAAGGTCATATCACTCCCCGGTTCCCCAAAATAAGCAAAATATCAAAATAATCACACGTACAAATACCCGCAAAGGTAGGCAGTCAGAGGTAGTCGCCTAAGATCCCTTTGCCTTTACTTGTACTCAGATCTGCACTCAATCATCACAGAAGAAAATGGATGACGAGTCCAGTCAGTAAAATCCCAAGGAACTCCTCCGAGCATTCATATAAACAAGTGGAAGTCAAGACATACTGCTAAATAAACATGCAGAATGTAAACATGCAATTGTAAAGTAGGGCATCGCATGCATAAATAACAATAAAGCTCAAATATGTGTGCCTGTTCCAGTCAGACTAAACTATACTTCGGGATTTCCTTCTAGGACCCCACTAGTTGGCGCACCCAACTAGCTATCACCTAATCCCTCTCGGTGGCCGGCGTAGACCTACGACACACCGACACATGTAGCAGTTCCCTCGGGTCGTTATCCACCGAGCACTCCTGATACACATGCTATGGTCTAGAATTCATAGACACACAACAGAACATCCGGTGGGAGTAACTCAACCAACCGTCCAACAGATGACAAGATATGAATGTAAGTAAAAGCACGAAGAATACTGGAAATGAATGGAAAGACGAAACAAAATAAATATTCAAGAGTTTTCCCTTTGGGTTTTACAAACCTCACAACGCGCTCCACTACCCCGTAATCAATCCCCGGGTCCAAGTCTACCCAGTCCTTGGTCGCCAATTGATCGGCGTGTCAACCTATGTCAATTTATTAATAATTTAAGTTAGCATGCTAATTTACAATAATTTTCTAAAATTTTTAGGCCAAATTGCTCTTTTCATGTTTTTCGAGTTAAAGCCCCGCAAAAAGTCGCGTCCGACATTCTCACGTATTTCTTTTCATAGAATTTTGTCCATTTCTATTTATTTGACTGAAATATATTTTTTTTTCGGAATTTTCCCCAATTTTTTCTAGAATTTTCCCAAATTTTCTTTTATTTTTTCCTTTCCTTTTCTCTTTTTCTCCTTTTTTTTTCTATTGTTTGGTCTGGGTCGGGTCGACCCAGAAAGGTCTGACCCGTCCAGAGCCATGGAGGCCGGACACCCCACTCTCTCCACTGCCAACCGCCCAAACAACAACAACCATAATGGGACTCACCGCGATTTCGACGTTTCCTCTCCTTCCCGGCGTGTCCCTGCTTCTCCTCCTCCTCTCCTCTTCCTCTTCCTCGCTCGCGGCCTCACTGGTGTGTGTGAACAGTATGTGCATGAGTGTGTGTGTGGTATGTGAGGTGGTGTAATTGGGTAGGTGGGGTGGTGACACTTGGCCTGGACTATGACAAGTGTGGCTTGAGTTGGGACAGCTGTTGATTGGGATTGTACAACTGTGACACCCAATCGTGACACCGCTAGGACACTTGCCCGTGTTTTCGGACGTTTCGACGCCCGGTTTTTGTGTCCGAACCGTGATATCTACGTACCTCTCGCGTCGTTAGTCACTTAATATATATATTTCATTTTCGTTACGTACAAATTTTCATTTAATTTGTGTATTTTCATTTTTTTTCCCGACCCAATAGTCGGTCCCGTCGACTACTCGCTACCCGCATCGACACACATATCGAGGCAAATACCATTCACACCCTCACACGTATTATTTTGCAACATTCACACATGCGATAAATTACACCGCAAATAAGCAACCAACACATAATAACTAGCATACCTAAGTTTCCGTGCGTCCTAGCGTACCGCAGCGTCTAGTTAAATCCGAGATGGCGTCCACGTCCGTAAATTAACAGACATTAAAAATGGGCCGTTACAGTATGTTGCGGAAAAAGTTAAGATTTTTGGGTTTTGATGTGACCAAAATCAGTGTTATGGACATTTTATGAAGATTGACTATTTTGTTAAGAGTTTGGTTCAATTTGGTGAAAAATAGGATCGAAACGAGCGTTAGAAGTCAAAACACATAAAAATATGAATTTTATGAAATTAATAAATAAAAAAAATTAAGCCGCTGACAAGCAGTTGAGATTTTATAAATAAATTGAAAAAATAAAAAATAAATCAATTTCATTTGAACGTCTAACAAAACTTTAGTAATTTTTGTTTCTAATTCTTTCAAATCGCTTTTTCACTCCGCGAGCTCTCGATGTTCGATTTTCACCCGGTTTCTTTTAGAAAAATTATGGAGCGCCGGGAGACGGTCAGTTCAAGTTAAGTTTCTTTGGTAGAAATGAGGTATTCTGCCTGTAGCTTATTAAATTGTTAACGCTGGGCATATCCGCAATTTAATTTGAATTCACGCGATTTTTTGATTTCTTTCCCAGCGTTTCGATAGAAATTTGTAGGAATTGTTGTTAGTTGGTACATTAGATCGATTCGCATTAATTTGAGATAAATTCCACCAACATGGGTTAGGGTTTTGATGAGGTGAACTAATGCAATTCAGTTGATAACTATTTTAAAGATGTTTTAATTGCTGATATTGATTTATATTGGGTTTCTAGATGAATCGATTATTGATTTTGATAAAATTTGACTCCACGGGCTGTGAAAATATTTTGGTGTTGGTATCGAGTGATTTCGTGGTGTTTATTGTCTAGTTTTGAGGATTTAATTGCAAAAATATTGATTTGAAGAAAATTTTCAATTGAAAATAAATAAAGTTTGCCTAATTGACAGGCCATATGAGAAAATTCATAACTTCTCTATCGGTAATCCGATTTGGGGTGTTCTTGGACTATATGGAAAGTAGGACATGAGTACTACAAGTTCTTTTTAGGTCATCATGACAAGTATCGAGGTTTTCAAGGTTAAAAGTTACTTCAAGTTGGCTAGTTGAAACAGTTACATAGATTTGTATTTTTTGGAAATTGCTCTCGAACGTACTTTGAACACAATTTTAATTGGGTTTTGTGATATGGCTGCACATGAAACTTGACCCATAATATAATTGGATATGCAGGGAAGCTATTAGAGTTATTTTCAAGGTGATATGATGCTACGGGAACCATAAAAATTAAGCTTGAAGTTGGCGCTTGTAAGGTTAAGTAAATCCCATAGTAACATTTACATTGTATGATTATAATTTCATATGAATCGCATTGATCCTTGAAATTGCGTTTTTATTGTAAATACATACACGATTTGGGAGGATAAGGCGTTACGAGCCTCCTTATAGTGTAGACTATACCGTGATTATATAACACTATATTATGCTTGAGGGGCTGGAGTCACTAATACTTTGCATCACGTGATTATCATGAGATCACGTTGAACCAGATCATACTCTTAGAGTCTATAGGAATGAGACTAATTTGGTTGCTTTCCTCGCGCATTAGTCCTTATTATTGTTTACTTACTACTTTTAGCGACCTTTGTCTGACTGTGGTCGGATAACAAAAATGGAATGGATTCACTGTTGTATTTAAATTCATTGAGTTTATTCTTCATTTAAATTCCTTGCATTATTACGTATTTGATTATTACCGGTGTACTGAATAGTTTTTGATTTACTTATATGATATTATTGAATTTTTATAATTAGATAATGACAAGTTCTAGTGGCGACAAGGGAAGCTTTCTGACTATTTAAGACTTGTTTGGTTCTTTTTTTTTCCTCTCTCTCTCTCTCCATATATATTGTTTTTGAATATAATATATTGTGTTAATGGGTTTTTGGGTTCGAGCGTGATTTGGATATATTTTGGAACAACTAGAACTATGTTGGGACTGAATATAATGATGTGGAACTAAGGTAAATTGTTTAAGGATTTCAAAAACTTGAAATAGGTTAGAATGAATAAATAATTTTTGTGAATTCAATATATATTCTTTTATGGTGGATTGTGAGTCCTTTGGCATTTACGGTAAAGCTGAGCAGGTTTTATTCAGGATTTTTTAAGGCTGGATTTTCTGGTTTAGGCTTAAAAATAGAGGTGGTGCTGTCAAATTTTTTTTATGGAACTTTAAGGTTTAAGATTATTTACAATCGATTGTGGTTAATAAATTTTTATAATTGATGATAATAAAATCTTAATATTAATTGTTTATTGTTGGAGAGGTGAAAGCTGATAGATTATCAAAGGTTAAGTTAATCTAGGCCGTTCAGATGCCCTAATAAGGTGGGGTCTGATAGGGGTTGACTACACTGGACGCTGAACCCATTATGAAGGGAAAATGCACACAAAGAGGCTGAAGCTGTAGTGGCATCTTGGCTTTAACAGACATTGCTGGACCACTTATATACAACGCTGAGATGTTGAAAATATGAAGTTCAGAGCTCTAGTTTGTTTGAAATTGTCTATTAGGATTTCTAATTATTTTCTAAAATATCGTAAGGGTATAAATAGGTATAAGAACGTGGTAAACTCAACAATTGTCATACATTACCACCAATTAGCATAATTTACTTTGTTCTTGAGTATTAAGAAGAGTTTTGGATGAGAGAAAATTGAAGACTCATGTGTGGTTATTCGGTAGTATTTTCTTTGATTTAATTAAAATTATTTAATTATATCTTTGATTGCAATGAATACCATAATGTGTATGTTGATTTCAATGACGTGTGAATAGTTTATTAATCTTAGGGATAAATGGATCTTATGGTATAAATGCTATGCTAAAGTAGTTATGAATGGATTATAAAGTTAAAAAGTGCAATGCTTAGAATTTATAATGATTCTACACGTGATGCTACAAACATCTTGATCACATGTTTGTTGATTAGAAGTTTTAGGAGTTACCATGGACATTGGAGCTTTTAAGCCAAATATGGACGATTCAACCGTAAAATATACAACATTGATAGATAATTATTGATTAAGGAGGCATAAATAGTAAACTTAATTGGTTATGAATCTAAAGACTTGGAACTTAAAGCAATGTGGAACTTACATTATTAACACCAATAGGTGGATATCTAGTTTGCACATTAGAATCTTTTCTGTCATGGTAGTGGGTTGAAGTGGATTTGAAGGAAATCTACCTATTCTAGTTAAGCATTATACATACATAATGAAGATGAAGGAAGTGAGTTGAAAAACGTAGTTATTCATTACCTAGGTGAAGTTGTGAACTATGACCTTCTTAGTATGATAGTTTAAAAAGTATTTACATTGTTTTGTTAGAATAGAATAGTTTAGTTAAAAAACCAATTAAAAAGGGATTTTCTTACCAATATAGTGATTTTGACTAAGTATACTGAGTGCAATGTACCTTTCCTTGATGACAATATCCGTAATCTATATTAGTTGATCACATTATTACTACAAGCAACCGTCATACTCGTAGCCATGACAACTCTACTCTTAAATCACTCTGAATAAAATATATTTTCATTCATAGAGGTGCCTCCTTTATGTAGGTGTGCTTGGGTACGAGAATTGCACCTCCCATAAATAAGAACCTTCTAAAAAGTCCCAAAACTTCTATTGTGTGATGTTCAAGTCGTCCACGACGTTGTGGTTATGTGTGTACGGCTCCAAGTGGTGATGTGGAAACATAAAGAAAGTCTTAGGCAACAAGTTGATCTAAACCTTTTATTTCTGAACTTGGCGCCATGGGTGACGCCATCTGTTCAAAGTTTGATGTCGTCTGTTCGAGTTTGGCGTCTTATGTTATCCCGCAGTGAAGCCTTGCTTGGCGTCATTGGTCTTCATTAGCGCTGTCTGTCCATTCCGGTGGCATCAAGTCTGCTGAACTTTGACCGATGTTTGAATTCTTTACGAACTTTTCCCGAATCATGCACAAATGCTTAAGTACCATATAAAACTCTAAAGTAATATGTAGAGCCATAAAACTCGACTTTAGACTTGATTTTCATATCGAAACACCTATGAAAAAGTACATAAATAAAGACTCATCAAATACCCTTAAACTTATAACTTTGCATGACTCGAGCAAAGGGTTATCTGACTACAGTGATTAAACATATTGTAAAAAAATCGAGTAATGTTTTCCTAAAGATTTTATACCTAATTTGCAAAACCATGGAGTCCTTTCAATCGAAACTCGATCAATCTGTTTAATAAGAAACTTAAAATTCTTGAAGGCTAGTCAAACATGGTCACCTTCTCAAGACAACATTCTTTCAACACTCGAAGCATTAAAAACCTTAACCTTCGATTTACTTATAGGTTTTCTAGATCTTTTCATTAAAGTAATGGATCTAAATTGACATTTTATAGATGGATTCTTTTAAACAGACTTTCTCGCCACTTTTCGTTTCTTTGCATATCTTCACATTTTTAAGAGTCCATATGGCTTATTTAGAGGTAGGCTATTATTTGGTTCTGTTGGAGCATGTGCCATAGGTCAGTCTAGACAATTGTTTATCTTATAATTTTGGTTAATAAAATTAAGCTCTTCATTTGCTGTTTTATTATAATTGATTGTATGTTTACCTTATAGTAAGATCCATAGATATTTGTTAAAATATCCTAAATGTCCCTAGTCGATCATTATATCGGAAACTATAATGAATTAAGACTAATGTGAATCTTGATTGATGGTCATGTGATGATCAAGCGTATTGAGATATTAATCGAGATCGTGAGTACTTGTTATGGGAACAAGGTATTAGACCGACCTGTTATGAGAACACCACATTGATTAAGTCATAGGTGTTACTCATGATAGGTATATCATTAGTCCTTCAACTTGAGATTACCATAGACTTCAATATTAAGAGCATGGTAATTTCACACAATCAAACATTTTCTTTAACCGAACGATTATAAAGACTGTAATTGGTTACCATGTGAATAACATGTGAAAGTGTGTAATTAGGATATAATTTGTTCGTCTCGTATAGAGGGAGATATTAGTGGATCCCTCGATATGTTAGATTGCTAAATGGCCAATACCAAGTAAATTGATATGATCAATGTCATTTGGATATTGTTCAATCTACCTAAATATGGAAACTAGTACAATTGAACATTAAGGGTGACTTTCCATGCCTTGTGTTTAATCAAAGGATATCGCACAACAAAATGATATGATATATGTTATTCATTAGGTTGTATTGATTTTGTTATTCATGCTACTTGGGTAGTCATAATGCCTTGCTGGAGACCGCTTATGACTTGTGTACCAAAATAGTTTTGATTCACTGCCAACGTTGCATGAACCTATCGAACCGCACACAAAGAAAGGCTTTGTGCAACTTCAATTGGTCCAGAGTAATGAATTTTATATGAAAAAATTTCATGACATAAAAGCCCTTAAGATTTCTCATATGATAACTTATTAATAGGGGAGTACGTGTAATTTTCTTAAAATGCCTAAATACAATAGTTATTTTAAAAATAGAATTTCAAGTGAGGGCTTATTTACACATATAAATAGATGGTGAAACCCTAAAACGAAATAAGATTTTCATTTTTTCTATTTTTTGAGTTCTCTAGATTTTGGGAGAGAAAGAAAAAGGTTTTTTTTTTTAACTCTCTTAGGGAGCACTCCAAATTGTGGTCGCCATTTGTGTATGGATTTTCGATAGAAAACACGTGCTTAAACATCTCGGAGATCGAACTATCATTGAAAGAAATCACGGATTAAGTTATGGTTTAATTTTGCAGATCTACATTAATGGAACTTATTAATAACCTTTTCAAAATTGTTTTAAACTTTTCGTTGCGTACGAACCCCAAAAAGCCAATAGGTTCATGGCATTGGAAAGACTCACTTAACCTAGGTACAAGCACTCGGGCTAAATCTTTATTTCTTTATATGAGTTTCTTTTCAATAAAATTTTGCCTTTAGTTCAACTAGAGATCCTCAATTTCTCCCTTTATTTGGTTTTTTATTGTAAAATCCTTACTCCATTTTATGTGGATACCGAATTTTCTTTATTTTTTCAACCATCAAGTTCCCTGCTCCATTTCCTGCGAAAATTTTGAGACTCTCTATTTTTTAATAGAAATCTCCTATTAGCACTTCTAAGTTTTGCTAAAGTTAATTTAGTTCTCCAATGTAGAATCATCAAGCCCATATTATAGTGAATAAGCCTATTTTCTCCTCTTACAAGTATTAGATCTTTAACAATTACACTCTAAAGGGATTAGTCATAGTTTCACAATCCTAGAGACTTAAAATTTTCTTGCAAAGTTAATTTGACCACCTACCTACTTTGGCCTAAAGCAATGACTCATCCTTACTCTTAGTATCTATTAATGTTGTAAAGTAAGTGTAAAAGCTCTTATACTTCTTCCAAGTATGAAGACAAACAGTTTGAACAAGTTTTTACTCCAAGAATCAAAATCAATGTTTCACTCGTAGGTAAGACTCCATAAAGCAATAAATACAATAAACTACCTAAGACATGCATGCATTATTGTACTAATATCTAAGCGATGAAAGATGTAGGAGATAAGGAATAAAATAAAAGGGAGAAATACCACCATGATTCCACTGAAATCGTATGTGAATTGAAAAATGTAACGATTATACCAATGGGTCTTCAACCAATGATTGTCCAACAATCCACTTACCTAAACACCCTCAAACTTATTTCGATCCTTTTCCTTAAGGTTTAAAACTAGTTGGGCAAACCAAACATAAAAGAAATGGTCGAAATGGATGGATAATATATATAATTTAGTATAATACTTCAGGCATGGGTAGGAAAATAGCAAAACAAAAATTAAACCGATTACGACCTATAAAATTGTTCATGGGCTACGTCCCAATAATGCTTTTGTTTAACATCATTGGCTCTATGAATTAACCTCCCCCTAATCAGGTTCCAAATCGATTACCTTGATTATCGATATTGATAATCGTTCGAAGGTTCGCTCTTTGTCATGTATGATCTCACTCCTGTCTTAAAAGAACTTTGTCCTCTTTCCTACCCAGATGATAATGTACCACAACTGAACATCGATCAGTGTTATAGCTGTCGCTAATAATGGCAGTCCCAACAGAAATGTTTCGCATTTGATATTACATCTATTGATGACATAAAAGTACATGACAAACACTAAGTCTCCAATATGCATAAATACATTCTTGTCCATCCCCCTAGGTTTCTCCACCGTCCCATTTGGATATCTCATAATGGTCTTCGCATCAGCGATGATACATAGTCTGCATTGTTTGAAGATCTTGGAAGGCATGACATTAACTATAGCACCCGTGTCACAAAACACCCTTGGAAACCTCTTGTACCTAATCTTGCATGGGAGCACAATTTTCTCAAGGTTTTTGTTAGATTGGAACTGGTAATGTAGTATGTGGAGGGTACAATCTTTTTCTCCTCGCTATTGATAAGCGATTATTTATATGTATATAGAAGGTTAGTTTAGTCATATATTTAGTAAAGATATCCTTAAATAAGCTCTAAATTATGGTATCGTTGCATTTTTAGGGAATTAAAGTTTTAAGGAAGGAATTGAGGAAAAACGAGAAGAAACGGAGCAAGAAGCCACAAAAACATGGTTGGTGTTATGGCTACATGTGTTGACGATATGGGAACATAACACACAACGTGGGAAGGAAGGGCAGGATGTGGGAAGGAAGGGCAGGACGTAGGACAGATGAAAAAGTAAAGAAACCCAAATTCGAAAGTTTAGCTCACTAGCGACATTATGGTGTAAAGGGGACGTCGTCAAGATGGCAGTGATAGTGCCAAGTCAGCAAGGAGCAAAAAAAATACACAAGCATTAGCGACACAGTGGCCTATAAAGCATGGCGCCGAAACATAAGTCACAGTGCTAGATACGCAGGAAATAGAAATTTAGAGTTTTAATTTGAGTTAAATTGTAAAGTTGGGTTTCTAATTGTTATTAAGGAGTATAAATAAGTATTAGGACTTGGTAAACTCACTACATACCAACTATTAACCCCCATTAGAGTAATTTAACATATAATTTACATAGAGTTTGAGTATCAAGGAGTTTGTGTAAAGAAAAAATTGAAGAATTCACGTTTGATTTCTTGGATTAATTCAAGGTGATATTTATATTCATCTTTGTTTTGCAATGCTTTCCATTATGAGGTGTGATGTGTGTGTCTCAATGAAGTGTGAGTAGTCTATTTATCTTAGGGATCAATGGGTTCTATGGTATGAATGTTATGCTTTAAATAAAAATAAAAAGTGATTATAAAAAGTGTAATGGTTAGAATTTGTATTGAGACTGAGCGTAATGCTTTAGACATCTTCATCATATGTTTAATAAACTTAGGCTTTAGAAGTTATCATGGCCATTGAAGCTTTTAATCCAGACATGAATGATACAACTGTAAAATATACAACATCGAGAGATAGTTGTTGATTAAGAAGCTTGGATAATAAACTTAGTTGGTTATGAATCCAATGATTTGAGACTTCAAGCAATGTGGAGCTTACATTTTTCACGCTTGTAGGTGGAGTTCTAGTTTGCACATCATAATCTTTTCCGTCATGATAGTGGGTTGAAGTGGATTTGAGAGAAATTTTTCGATTCTTACTAGGCCTTGCACATAAAATATTTAGATGTAAACATGAATACAAAGCAGTATTAAATTACCTAAGTGAAGTTGTGAATTAAGATATCCTTAATATAAGAGTTCATATAAAGTTTACATTGATTTGTTAAAGTACTTTAGTTAGTATAAACCAATTAAAAAGTGAATTCCTTAGCAATGGTTCAAAGTTAAATAGGTAAACCGCTAGTGCAAGAACCTTTCCTTGAGGACGGTATTTGTGATTAACGTAAGTTGATTGCATTATTACTACAAGCTAGGCGTTATACATGCGGCACACACATAAAGTTTTTGGCATCGTTGCCGGGGATAAGCAGCCATTAGATTTGCTTAGTTAGTTTGACTAATTGCTAAGTTTTATCTCAAATACTTTAATTTTAAATTCATAAAAAGAAAAACAAAAATAGGCTTAAGTTTCTAGTTTGACTTTCTGCACGTAATCTTTTTGTGTTTTCTTTTCAAGGACACTTAGTGCATGCGTAGTAAGGGAGAGAATGAACTAGTGCATCACGACTCGGAGATTTGAAAAATGTTCAAAGGAAAGAAAAAGAAAGGAGTCAAGATGGCCAAGGAGCAAGCTCGAAACCAACAATAGGGTTGCGGGAATAACCAACCCACAAGTGATTTGGTAGTGCAGATATAGCACGAGAATAGAGATACCTTCATGAATAATTTTAACTAGAAGTTCAGAAGACTTATAACGGAGTGATGAGGCTTCCAGCCAACACCATCGAGTTCAAATTGAGACTGTCTCTGATAAACATGGTGCAAAATAATATGTTCAATGGGCTATTCAATGAAGATCTAGTTACACATGGTGAGAACATTTTGGAGAGGTTCGACACCGTGTACATCACCGAAGTTACAAAAGAGGTGATCAAGATGCGACTTTTCGCATTTTTATTGGGTGGAAAGGCAAAATCCTTGTTCTAAGGGCTGAATGCTGGAAATATGACTTTATGGGCAGAAATCAGTGAAACCTTTTTTGACAAAATCTTTCCCACTAGTGAAGGTCAGTGAAAGTAAACTTTGAGATTAATCAGTTCAAGCAAAAAGACACCTAGTCTTTTGGCGAGGCTTGGGAAGGATTCAAAGAGATGTTGAAGAGATGTCCGGGACACGACTACGTTAAATGGGCACAACTCTAGATTTTCTACTATGGGATGAACCACAACACGAGAACGCTAATAAATATTGCATCAAGTGGCTCTCTATTTATCAAGGATGAGGTGTAGCATTAGATCTCCTTGATCTTACGTCTCAAAATTCTACCACCGGTACTTGTTCCATAGTAAGGAAACCTGTAGGCATCTACGAGATTGACTTGCAAGATGCAATTATGGTGCATATATCAAATCTAAGCGATCAGATGGCAAGACTTTAGATGGGACACTAAGGTCCACAAATAGCACAACAAGCTATTGATCACCAAGGCATGGGGGTTAACCAAATGGACATACAACATAGAATGGAACATGAAGACATCAACTTCAAGAACAACCAAGGCTTCATGAACAACTTCAGGTCGAGAAGAATGGCTCCTCAACAGTTTTATCAAGGATACAACTACAACAAACCAGAGTTTTCTTATGGAAATCTTGATAATGCACCAAAGTTACCTCAAAGCTTCAAGCAACTAGTCTAACAAGGGAAGTTAGGGCAAAGAAAATAGAAGACTTCACTAAAGTCAATTGAGAAGTATTTGCAAGCTATGGACATGAGCAATAAAGAATATTGTGAGAAACGCGAGAAAAAGATGGAAGGAATAAAGCAAGCCATGAAGAGTATGGATAATGAGCAATCACAATCCATCAAGAACTTAGAAAGAAAAATTGGTCAGCTTGCTATAGCCTTGAACTCAAAGAAAAAATGATAGTTTCCTAACAACACTGTCACAAATCCTAAAGAGAATGTGAGTGCTATTCATATGATAAGCACTAAAATAACGAAAAAGGCAAGACATGAACAAGTGATGTAAAATCCAAAAAAGATCAATACTTTGGCTATGATGAAGCATGAGGAGATGCATGAGCACGGAACAAAAGAGAGGCAAGATGAGCTAGATGAGTTCAAGAAGTAAAGAATCAATGCCTTGAAGAAAAAGAAAGGGATAACAATAATGGATAGCCAAACAAAAAGATGAGGGACCTTCTGAAGATGACCTACAAGGGAATGACATCAAGTTGGTTTTGAAGAAACTGAAACCAAAGCTCAAGTTCATCACGCGACCTCAACCTATCAAAATGAGCGATCCTGGAGAGATAAGTATATCAATAAACATTGATGGGCACTGGTTTAGAAATGTTGTATGTAATATGCGAGCCTCGGTCAATATCATGCCACTGATGAACATAATACATGCCGAATTGAAGATTAATTATCCCAATACTATGAATTTGAAAGTAGCATATGGTAATTTGATACCTACTATAGGAACAGTTTTGAATGTACATGTGAAAGTGGGTAGATTCACATTCATCACAGATTTTGAGGTCATGGACTACAATATGGATGATGATGTGTCTATGATACTTGAGATTATTCTTGAACAATGCTCAAGCAAATTTGTATATAAGAGAGAGGAAGATCACGACGAGTATCGATGGGGGCGATGATGCTGAGAAGGTTGTATTTGTCGATGGTGTAAAAGTACATCTGAATGGGAATGACATCATAATCTCCAATTTGCAGATTGAGCTTCTCGATTTGGACTCGGACTGAATGAGCAAAAAGGGTCGGGCTAATGACAATAAATTAAGTGCTACTAGGAGGCAGCCCGAGGTTTTTAAAATCTCAAGTTTTTGAATTTTAGTTAGTAGTTAGTTAGTTAGTTTAATAATTATAATTAAAAAAAATTAATTCTAACTTTCAAAAAATCTACGTTGAATGTGCAGAAAGACCATTCACTGGGTGACGATTCATTTGATTCAAAATGTCTCACTAACTTATCAAAGTGCAAAAAATAGCGAAACAACTCAAAGCGGTGAATGTTACATGCATGGGAAAATCAAAGGTAAAATTTATTATTTTTTATATTTTTATGGATTTTATGCGGTCATGACACCTTGTGTGAGTTATACACAAAGTCAGAGGAGTGTTAGTGGAGAATCAATGAAAAGCTATACATGATGAGGTTGGCTGTGAGGTCGATGCCGTGGGTATCACCCACAACGCCAAAAGTGTAGACTACAACACCGAGGTGGAAGCAACCAGAAAAGTAAGAAATTTCCGCATTGTGTTATTGACATAAAGGTAGTGCTGTCACGACGCCGTGCCTATAAGGCACGGTGCTGTGGTCGATTTTAAGGGTTTAGACCCCATTCTCCTTCCTTCTTCAGACTTACACTAAAACCCCACCACAACCACCAAGCTTACGTCCTTATAAAGCCAAATGTATATCATTTTAAAGTGAGATTAATGAGTTCCTAATGATTTAGAGTGAAGAGGCAAGTGCATTGTGGATTTGCACAGGTTGAAAATGTAAGGTTTGAGTTTTTGGATTTTAAGTTCAAGGAGAGCTAGGGTTCTAGTAGGTGAGAAACGTTGGAGGGCATGTATTGAAAAAGACTTGAAGGAGTGATCTACACTGAAAATTAATCCGATGTTGAGGTACATTTAAAATTTCATCAAGTTATTCTTTAAATTTTTAAAATTTTATGATATTGTACGAAATTGTGGAATTGACGTTGTAGGATAGGTTTTGCACGATTGTGTGAACGTGAGCATTAATATTACCCATAGAGACTTAGTTGATGTCTTTGCATTATTTGGTATATGCATAATCCATGTTAAATGAATTTTTATTTTTTAAGTGATTTGAAGACCGAGTTGCATTGTATCTTTGTGTAGTTGCTTGAAATTGGATGAAATGGCAAGAAAAAAGAAACAAGTTAGCCAAACTAGAGCAAATGATTTTGGGGCATTGACTTCTAGGAAACCCAATGAAGAAGTGCCTAGACCTTTTAAATCCAAATTTTTCATTTGTAGAGAGGCTAAGGACCGATATGAGAAAACCCTTTATAGGGAGTTCTTTTGTGAAAAAAGAATTAACATTTTGGCCAAGTATGATAATAAAGTGAAAAAACACATTATAGACCGAAATTGGGAGCAACTCACTCAAGACTATAGGAAAAATAAAATTAAAAGAGTGAGAGGGATTATTTTTGAATTCTATGCTAATGCAAAGTCCACTGCTAAGCCATTAAAGGTGAAGGGGTTTTTATTTCTTTAATAGACATGAAATCAATACTTTTTATGGGTTGGAGGAATTAAGTTTCTATAAATCCACACCAACATTCTCGACTAAGTCATATGAGAGACCCTATAACTTATTCCCTTTTAAAGCCATCGAAAATGCATTGGTTGTACTGGACAACAAGGATGGGTCATAGGAATTGAGAATGTGCCAAAGCACATTTAGAAAGGTAGTGTTAGAGAGGTTTGTAGGATATGGAGACTTATTCTTATTTCATCAATACACCCCATCTCTCTGCAGGGTGAGATCAACTAGTCGAAAACGGCACGTCTTTTTGAGATTACGAATTATGAGGAGATTAACATCAGTGAGATCATAGACACCAGTCTGAGGGATTCCATCATGTCGAAAGAGACAAGTTGTTCTTTCCTATATTGATTGCTCAGATGTGCTTAAAGGTTGGAGTGAAGTTAAGAGATAATGAGAAATTTGATATTGAGGCCCAACTAACCATGGATGAAGTTTTCATGCTTACGTTGAAATCACTGCCTGGTTACCAAGACTGCAAGGAGGAGAGAGAGGACTAAGGGATCTAGACTTGAGGCCAAGTTATCGACAAAAAGGCAAGAGGATCAGGTAGCAGCAAAAGCTGTAGCAGCAGAACTAACCTAAGAACTAAAAGAGGAAGAAAATGAAGAAGAGGAGAAGCAACAATAGTAAAGATTTGCTGAGGGCTACGAGTTTGTAGACCTAGAGTTTGAAGAGCATAACTTTGACGGTCCTGAAGTCCTTCCACCACCTCTTCCACCACCTCTTCCACCACATGCACCTGTACCACTACAAAAGGATTTGATTCTACAATAGCGGAGGCTGTGGGTAGCAGAGACGAGGAGACAGTACCAGGAGGACAGGGCGTAATACCAACTTACCGTGTTAAGTTATGAACATGATATAGAGAGGAGACAGCAACACCGACGAAATAGGGAGCGCAATTTCATATTGCTTATTGATCATTGTTGAGATAACTAGATATAAGAGGAGTAGATGGTTGAGACCTATTGATAGGTCATTAGGCTTTCCAGCAACACCATCATATGTGTTTAATTAGGATTTGGTGTAGAGCAAGAGGGCGGAACATCCATTGATACCATCCCAAGCTGGAGCTGATGATGCAGATGACAATATTGCCACACTCTCTTGTAGTTAGTGTAATAGGAATCCTTTAGAGCGGGGGAGTCCAGAGTGACTTTGATACCAAATTTTTTAACATTTGAGATATTTTGTTAACTATTTACTTATTTCTAATTTATGTTTAGTTTAGTTTATTATAACTCATGTTATTATATATTTTTCTGTGTTTTAGTGTTTCATGTTTCAAGCTTACTTTTAAACCTTGAGGACAAGGTTGGGGGCATCAGCACTACACTACACTATAGGAAGTGGTAAGATACGCTGAGAAATAAGGACAACATTGTAGGTATGATCGTTTAAATTGAATTTTGAAGCAGTTAAGGAGGAAAACATGGTATTGTATAAAGTTTTAATTTTTCTTACTATATGAATGTTTAAGTAGCATGGATTAGGTTATATATAGTAATATGTAATGAATAAGTAGTTCGATTGCATGTTCATGCGTTTAATTTTGGAAGAATAAATTACAAGTGTCTCGTTGATATGAAACTCAAGGGAGTATTTTAAATTTTGAAGAAGAAAACAACAAAATGTAGCAAAAAATGATGTGATTTGATGATTAGAAACCTAGTGTTAGGAAATAGCTTGAACTTGAAGCAAAAGCAAGAAATTAGAACACTTCTTGTGAAAAAATTAGTTATACAAGGAGTCTATAATAAATGTAAATCTTACATAATAATACAAGGCAAATAAAGACTAAGTGCAAAGAGAGGAAGAAATAGGCATCGTACATGAAAAATTGATGTTAACTTAATTGATTTAGTGAAAGTGCTAACAAGAGTTTAAAAAAAAAGAAAAAAATTAGAGAATCCCACAAGTTCTATAGGAAACGGAGCAGAGAACTTGATAGTTGAACAAAATATGGAAGAATAAAGTCCATAGGAAAAAGAACAGATAATGTAAATAGAAAATGAAAAGAAGAAAATAAATGAGAGAAGGAAAATTGAGAAAAAAAGGTGGAAGTAAATTAAAACTCTTCTAAAAAAAGATTTAGCTCGAGCATGAGTAGCTAATTAAGATAAGTTTCCATTCCAACTATGTGAAGTCTTATAGACTCTTGAAATGATAAAGTCTACTAAAGATGAGTATGTTCTATGCTTATTTATGAATTCTTGAGCTTAATGAGAAATCATGAGATTGTATACTTACTACTTAAGTGTTCAGATGAAACAAACTTGTGAGTAGTGATGGTTTTTGTTGTGATCTACTTTAGTATTTTGAAAGTGAAGTTATACATGTTGTTAAAGCTACATGCCTTAAAAATATAAGTTTTTCCAAAGAACAAATCTTGAGTGGATTGTTAGCTTGAAACTTAGTGAATTGAAGGATACTTCTAGTACAATGTAAATTGAATAGAACTAGTTATAATGAGACTTAGTAAAATACACCTTTGCTTACGACGTGCAAAATATTAAGTTTGGGGATATTTGATAAATGATTATTTATATGTATATATAGAGTTAGTTTAGCTCTAAATCATGATATTATTGCATTTTCAAGGAATTAGGGTGTAAAGGAAGGAATTAAGGAAAAACAAGAAGAAATGGCGCAAAAACCCACAAAACATGGTTGACGCCATGGCTACATGTGTTGACGCAGTAGGAACATAAGGCATAACGTGAGAAGAAAAGGCATAACGTGGGGGAGATGAAAAGTGAAGAAAATTAAGTCTGGAGGTCCGGCGAAGTGGTGGCGCTGTGGTGCAAAGGGGATGATGTTAAGATGGTAGTGATAACATTGAGACACCAGGGAGCGAATACATACACATGAAGTAGCGGAGCAGTGGCCTGTAAAGCATGGTGCTGGTGTAAGTGATAGTGCCAAACACATAGGAAATCTAAAGTTAGAGTTTTAATTTGACTTAACTTGTATTGTAGGGCTTCTATTTGTTATTAATGAGTATAAATAGGTATTAGGACATGGTAAACTCACAACATACCATCTATTGGCCACAATTAGAGTGATTTAACGCAAGGTATACATTGAGTTTGAGTATTAAGGAGTTTTTGTGAAGAAAACATTGAAGGACTTCATGTTTGCAACTCAAATTTGGTTTCTTTAATTAATTCAAGGTAATATTTATATTCATATTTGATTTGCAATGATTTTCATTTTGAAGTGTGATGTATGTGTTTCAATGAAACATGAGTAGTCTATTTATCTTAGGGATCAATAAATACTATGGTATGAATGCTATGCATTGAATTTGAATAAAAAGTGATTATAAAAGTGCAATTGTTAGAATTTGTATTGATTTTGAGCGTAATACTTTAGACATCTTGATCACGTGTTTAATGAACTTAGGCTTTAGAAGTTATCATCGCCATTAAAGCTTTTAATCTAGACATGAACGCTACAACTATAAAATAAACAATATCAATAGATAGTTGTTGATTAGGGAAGCACATATAGTAAACTTAGTTGGATATGAATCCAATGATTTGGGGCTTCAAACAATGTGGAGCTAACGTTATTCACACCGATAGGTGGAGTTCTAATTTGCATATTAAAACCTTTTCCATCACGATAGTGGGTTGAAGTAGATTTGAAGGAAATCTATCTATTCTAATTAGGCATTGCATAAAATATATTGAGATGTAAACATGAAAATAAAAGAATAGTATTAAATTACCTAGGTGAAGTTGTGAACTAAGATATCCTTAATATAAGATTTCAAGTAAATTATACATTGATTTGTTAGAGTAGCTTAGTTAGTATAAAACTAATTAAAAAATAAATTCCTTAGAAATATCTCAAAGTTAAATATGTAAATCGCTAGTGCAAAAACCTTTCCTTGAGGATGATATCCGTGATCAACGTAAACTGATTGCACTATTACTACAAGCTACCCATTATAATTACATTATGCACTTCAACCATCATTCATATTTATGCATTTGGTCCCTCGTTCGACGAGTTTCAGATTCTGTGGAGGCTTGGTACTCATCCATGCACCTCTTCATAGAGGCTTTTCTTTCGGGGCTATCTCCGGCTCGATCTCTCTTAGGGCCTCCTTACTCCATACATACCAATCCATAAACATCTTGTTTCGAACAGTAATGGAACGAGAAAACATAATGTCTGTCGAAGAATTCAAAATATGTGTAATTTTAAAGCTGATCACTCTTCTTTTATCCTTAACAAACCCAGAGCCTTTGACTAGTTTAATGTTGGCTCTGCATGTTTGCATAAAGGGCCCACAAAAAAGGACTAAGAATGGCCTTGACTTGTGTGACTCTTTCATATCGATGACGTGAAAGTATTCAGGGAATTTCAAATCCCATACATGTACCATAATGTCTTGAACTGCTCCTTTAGAAGAGATCTCCTTTCCATCAATGACATGAATTTGAGTCTTCGTCTCAATCAACTCATAAATCCATATAAAAGTCTGAAAATCTAAGGAAATCATATTAATTGATGCTCCCAAATCAAGCATTATGTTTTCCAAATATATTCCACCTATTGTCATAAGGATACCTACTACCCTTGAATTTGTACATTTAAGCAGGATGTCATTAGGACTTTCCTAAGTTGTGGGTTGGTCATCTAATTTGGCTTCTTCTAGGGTGATGGATTTGTAGACCTCATTCTTTTAGGGCGGTGCTATCACAAACAATAGGGTTCACTTGCACCCCAGCAGGTTAGTACCCAATTTAGATTGGGGTAGGGTTGCAAAGGCAACTTCCCATTTTCCTCAAATTGACCCTTTTGTTGTGCAATTTGGCCCACATGTATCTCTAGGTTTCGAATTGCGGTATTCAAGTCACTGAGAGCTTTCTAAGTTTTTGCCTGGAACTTGCTCACGTTTCTAGCAAATTAGCTTCATTAAGCCACTTGATTTATAATCATATCCTCTAGTGAGGAATGATTAGTTACCGGTTCAGGCAAGGGTCGTCCTTTGGGATGAAAGATTGGTAGTGTTTGTTTCGAGGACCATAATTGAAGCTAGGGTTGTTCGTCGTCGTTGCTTGATTATAGGTATTTCCGAAGGGTGCCCGGGTTTGCCCTTGGAATTTGTTACCTACCACATAGACTTGGTGATGTCCTCAAATAGAGTAGAACATTCATCAGTCGCATGGCTTGTGGTTGAGCAGATTCCACAAGTTTTAACATGCGATTGGCTATTGTCTAGGAGACATTCCACCAAGGAATTCAACTGATGAATTCTTTTATCAGTGGAGCTAGTAGTGGCTCCAACTAATGAACTTTAGCGTGCATCAACACCAATATCCCCGTATAGTCGGGGTTGTTGCGTTATGTGCTCGTTAAGTTGCTTCATCTGAGCAAGGGTCTTTTTTCACGAATTTGACCACCACAAGCACTATCAATCATATGCATCTTTATGGGGGACATGTTGACATAGAAGAACTTGACAACGACCCTGTCGAATTGGCCATGCTGTTGGCAATTGGCAATTAGGTGCTTATAGCAGTCCAAATAATCACCAAAAGACTCATTAATCTATATCTTAATGTTGCATATCTCAGAGATGAGTTTGAGTACCATATACTTAGGAAAATATTCCCTGTGGAACTCATCGATTATGTCTTGCCGTGAGTTAATGCAGTTAGGGCGGAGACAAAAGAACCATTGTTTGGCTTTATCCTTTAAGCGGAATAGGAAAGCCTTAAGCTTTACCTTATTATCTTCCACTAAAGGAGGTTTCATAGACTGGCTACTTGTTCAAAATTCCTTTAAGAACACCCCCAAGTCTTCATTCTCCATGCCATGGAAGGTGGGCAAGAGGTTAATAAAGCCGAACTTAAACTCGGAAGCTTTACCATTTAGTGGGAAGTTTATGCAGAGGGGCTGCTGAACAAGAAATTTTAGAGATCTTCATTGATGCACACCATGGTAATATGGTGATCACTGCTAGTGTAGCGAGCGTCATCAGCTATAGAAGGTTGGAGGAAACTGGCCTCTCTATTTAAAGATTCCCTAGCCAACCTCTGATGGGTTCTGTCGATTTTTGAATTGAAAGGTAACAATGAGCCAGTCGATTTAGATTGAATTATCTGACCGTGCATAAACTAGTAGACCCAAAGAACAAAACAAAAAAGAGAAATTAAAACTCAATTTGGAATCGAGTCCCCGACAACGGCGCCAATATTTGATCTTAAGTCGTGCATGTCAAATATAATGCGTAATAGGTTACCAAATCCTTGAAATGTAGTAGAGGTAAGAATGGGGTCGAATCTACAAGATTCAATCAAACTAAATTCAACAAATAGAAAAGTAAATCTGGGGGGGGGGTTGAAAGAGTTTTATCTAAAAGCCTACTAAACAAGAAAGTAAAATTGTTATAAAACAGAGACTAAAGACATACCTATGTCTAGAAATCTAAAATCTATCCTTGCGTTATTTCCATGTCTTATATCATTAACTTTAAAATATGGGTTTGAAAACATTTTCCCCAGATAGGCTATAGGTGTTGGAGTCACCAACACCTTAGTCCCCCTATTCTCGATAGATAGGGCAATTGCTCTTTAAATACATCTTTTACTCTGTCGTACAACCTTGGGCAACTGCTCTCAAGATTTAGCATGTGAGTAGCATTAACAACTTTACTGGAACACCTACCCCTAGAAAAACCTTGGGCAACTGCTATTAATATTTAGCCTAGTTCTCGATGGTACTCACCTAGAGCAATAAGTATGTCAGGTTTCTTGTTTTAGGTGGTTGCCACTTCTTAACTAAATTAGTATCACAGACTCAACCTAATTGATAATAAACTTGCATTGAATGTACAAACTCTAAAACAACATTAAGACATTATTAAAACAACATCACAAATATAGAGAACTGAAATAAAACACTGTTATTATAGAAAATCTAAACAAGATATAATAAACAACCTAGTAATGGCTAAAGAGCTTCATTCCCGACCTAGGTATTAAAGAACTTAGATAGACATGGCTATTGTACCTTGCTCTACTCCTAAATCCCTGTGAGTACAACATATTTTCATGCATAGAGGCACCTCCTTTATATAGGTGTGCTTGGGTACAAGAATAGCAGATTCTGGGAATAAGAATCTTATAAAAGCCCCAAAACATCTATTCTGCAATGTTGGTACCGTCCACGGTGCTGGGTAGAGATATGGAAACATATAGAAAGTCTTAGACAACAAGTCAGTCTGAAACTTCTATTTTTGAACTTGGCGCCATAAGTGACGCCATCCGTTCGAGTTTGGTGTCGTGTGTTGTCCTGTCGTGACGCCTTGCTTGGCACTGTGGGTCTTCATTGGTGCCATATGTCCATTCTAGGAGTGTTAATTCTGCTGAACTTTGATTGATGTTTGACTTCTTTCTTGATTTTTCCTTAATAATGCACAAATGCTCAAGTACCCTGTAAATCTGCAAAGTAAATATATAGAACCATAAAAAGCAACTTTGGACTTAATTTAAATTGCAAAACAACTATGAAACAAATGCATAAATAAAGACTCATCGATTGTTCAATAGGTGGTTGATTGTTAGAAAACTAATTAGGGTTTTGTAGTGTGTCAAAGATTAGCGGCTAGTATGGATCATCCTGATTGGTCCATTTCTAGTAATGGTGCGTTACAGTTCAGGAATAGATCGCGGATTCTAACTTAAGATCAGCTAAGGCGAGTTGTTATGGGAATCTTATAGATCTCTTTGTTCTATTCATCTAGGTAACACTAAGATGTATCGCGATATGAGTTATATTTATTTGTGGCTTGGGATGAAGACTAATATTTACGAGTTCATAAAAATATGTGAGATATGTCAGCAAATTAATGATGAAAATAGGAAACCTGGAGGGTTATTGCATTCTTTGCTGATTCGTGAGTTGAAATGGGAACATATATTGATAGATTTTATTTTCTGTCTACATTTGAACCAACATAAACACGATAAAGTATGGGTTGTAGTTGACAGGTTGACAAAGTCTACTTATTTCTTGCCAGTTTCCACGCGACATCCTTTTGATAGATTATGTGAGACATACATACATGAGGTGTTGAGATTTCATAGAGTTCAAGTGTCGATTACCTCGGATTGAGATCTGAGATTCACATCCAGATTGTAGAGTGAATTATAGAGACAGTTGTGAACTATTTTAAACCTTAGTACGACATATCATCCTTAGACCGATGGGCAAACTGAGTGTCTGATGTTGGGGATAGAGGATATAATTCGAGCTTATGTTTTGGAGTTTAGTGGTAACTGGGAGAAATACATTCCTCAATGTGAGTTCTCTTATAATAATAACTATCAGGCTAACATTGGAATGGCTCATTTTGAAGCTTTATGTGGTTGGCCTTGTTGCTAACCTATGTGTTAGGCAGAGGTTGAAGATGTAGTTTTATTGGAGCTGGGTTGACTCAGGACTACATAGACAGAATTCAGTAGATTTGCTAGCATTTGACTCTGACACAACTAAGACAAGAGAGATACGCTAATAAACATCATATGTTTTGGAGTTTTCAAAGGATGATTATGTTTTATTAAAATTCTCACCTTAGAAAGGGCTATATAGATTTAGATTGCGGGGTAAGGTAGTTCCTAGGTATATTGGGTTGTTTAGAGTGAAAGAAAGAGTTGGTCCCGTTGCTTATAGGTTATCCTCAACTGGTTGAAGTTCATAATGTCTTTCACGTGTCTATGCTTCACAAAATGGAGATTCAGTTCTCTCTAAGGATTGATTTGAATGAATTTGATCTTTGGAAAGACTTATCTTACGATGAGCAATCGATTCGAATTCTTGATCGTGTAATTCAGACGAAAAGAACAAAAGAGATTCCTTGGGTTAAGGTAAAATGACAATTGAAGAGACTGTAATGACCAGTTACCTTAAGCTAGAGATTAGTATTAACCCAAATCCTAATTAACCTGAGTTACGCTCGTGGTTAAGTTCGGCGTGCCTCAATTAGCACATGCATAAGTTTTTGCGATGATTTGTATTTGTATGGAATGTTTGGTGAATTTATAGGTTGAGGTATAAAATGGGGGATTTATATACAAACCTATAATTAGAAAATAAATAATTAAATGATAAATTGTTGGTACACCAAGTGCAACGAGGGGGTCGTGAAATAAATGTACACACCCGAGAGTACTCGTAGGCATGTCTCGTGGATTTATTAGTGATAGAACATATGAGGAATATATATTTATATATAATTAATATATTTATATATAATTAAAATTGTAGGCTTGAATTGATTTATATGGATTGTTAGATCATCTTGAGATGAGTGTAAGGGAAGATTGTGTTAAGATATATGACATAATAGGCAGTGTCACTTTGACATATTATTCACTTGATCAGCCTCGGGATGGTGCTATGTGTATCTCGAGAAAAATTCATGTATATAAATAAAAATTGTTCAAACTTATCTTCACTACTTTATTTCGATCAACTCAGAGATCAAACGACTTAGGGTTCTGGTTTTAAGGGTTGATCAGGAGAGTTTAATTTGAAGTGAGGGAAGTGATCAAACCACTGTAGATAAGTGATTATCGTATTTGGTAAGTTGAGTCTTGGTGTTTTGAAGTTCAATTCTTAAATAGGTATTGAATTCTCTGTGAATTGTTATTATTGATCATAGGAAATGAGTATAAACCTCATTAAAGGTCCTCCTTGATGTGTTGGGGGAGTGTTTGATGTCATTGTTTTGTTTGGTTGATCGAATAGGGCATGCTGCCTTGTTCAATGTCGAGACAATGATGGGTGGGGCATGCTCCCTATATCAGAGAAACACACTCCCTTCAAAAAGAATGATGAACCCAATTGGTGGAGCATGCCCCACTAAGTGAGGGAGTGCGCTAACACCTCAAAACATATTAATTGTGCTATTTTTTAAGTGGAACTGCCTAAGGTATTAAAGGCTGAATTAAGGCTTCTAAATATAGGGTATTAGACCAATATCAAATAGTAATGATTGTGATAGGTTTTGGAACATCGAGAAAGGTCAAGTAACTAAAAAAGTTGAGAAATTGTGACGAAACCTAATCGATGTAAGTCGGACTTGTATTTTTTGTTAATTATGTATCGTAAATTAGTATATTTAGTTCATATAGCATTATGGATTGTGATTAGGGACAACATATTGTGATTTGATTATTTTATATATAGAGAATCCTGAAAATGGTTGATAAGGCAGACTGGGACTGAGGATTGAAAAGGTATAAAAGGAAATGGATTCTACCCTTTGTCCTAATGAAAGGAAAGGATTTCCTCAAAATGGACTCCGCCCTTTTATTCTTAGGTAGCTTGATTTTTACTTAGTCATCACAGTGTAGTTGGAGTTGGTAGCTCAGTCAAGCTGGAATAAACCACCAGAATCCCTTGTCGGTCAACATGTGGATTATGTGGTTTTGTTCTCGACTTACTGGAGAGTATGAATCACTAATCAAATGCAAATCACAAATCACGAGTATAGTTGCATGTTACCTAACGGAATTGCATTCAGTTGTTTATTGATCATATCAATTGCATTGCCATAATATATATGTTTTGGATTCATATTGCTATTAATTGACTTATTAATATTAGTTGATAATTGATGTGTTTACGAGTATCATTTATTGAGCAAGTTGGAATGCTCACTCCCTTTAACATTTCAGGCTCATACACATGTGTTTTACCTAAAGGACAAGGAGAAGAATTAGGAGTTTTACTATATTCTCTACGATGTAATGAACCTTCCTTGTATATATATATAGATTGTTTGAGATACATTGTTGTAACATAATGAGGTTGGGAGGTTTACAATTATGTTTTGATTTTGATAAACTCCATATTAATCTATATCAAATGTACTATCGAAAACGTTTTAAATTTTTTGTTATTTATTTCTTTGATTTATAATTTGATATCAATATACATGTGTTTATTAGGTATGAAAGGAGAGGCTTCTAGTTCTAATTAAGTGTGTCTAGTGTACCAAGGCTTAATAAAAAATCCAATGAAGAGCCTTACAAATCATCCCAAGTCATTTTAGTGTCTAATGGTTCCTTTTATTTATTTTGAGTTCTCATTTGGCACGTAGTTCGGCCAAAAGTATCTAGACTGGCTTAATATTGTTTAGCACACTTTATCTATTATCTTTGGGTGTTATTGAACTAATTAGGATCATTAGAAATCATTTCAAGTGGGTGTACAACATTAGTTTGCAAAACAGTCCCTTAAGGACTTGAAAATAAATATTCCAAAGTTAGTTTTCTTTCAACTTGAAAAATGACTTAAAATAAATGAAGATTTTCAAAATTCTCGAGTTTGGTTATTTGAATTCCAAATACTTGAGATCACGGTTTTTGAGTGATAAAACCTCATTCAAAAGTCTGAAAAACCAAGTTGCAACTTTTAGTGAAATCCCAAGTCCTTACTTGTAAATATTGAATTCTTAGTTGAAGTGCGACTTGAAAACTGACTCGGACACCTCGAAAAATCATGAGACTTGGTGAACACCTTCATTGTAATTCAATAACACATTCGAAAAATCTTGGTTCAATTTCGACATCATTTGAAGCCTGGAATACCTTAAGTTAAAAATCAGCCCATTAAGTAAGTAAATTTTGCCTATTTCAAGATCCATTTGGAAAAACATTCAAAACTCCTCGAAAAATCACAAAACGCAATAGAGAACTTTCCTATGATAAAGTTATATGATATTAAAATTCTGGTCTAGTTTCGGCATTATTTGATGCCCAGAACTTGTTTAAACCTATTTCAGTTTAAAAAGTTACAAAAGTGGTATCCCCGTGGATAAACTCTTACTTTTAGCCAGTTTTTGAAAAATTAAATGACTTAATTTTTAAGATCTAATAACCCTAGGCTTTTTTCCTCTCACTAAGTTTCCTAAGGGTATGCAGTGCATCAAAATCTAAGTTAAAACGAGGAAGTTATGACAATTATAAGGAAGTCACTCAAACATGTCCCGAAACCGCCCAAAAGGTAGAATGCACTCCACGTTTTGGTGGAGCGTAATCTAGGGTCGTGTAGAACTGTAGAAATTCTACACTCCTAAATCACCAAAAACTCATTCCTTTAACCCCAAATCACACCATTCATACAATTTGATTAAATACTTTTTAAGCAATTCAAAAAACATCAGAACACATTAAACATCATTAAGTGAGTCAATTAATCATGCATTTCCATTACACTACTAAAGAACATGTCAACACCAAAATGTCATTCAAATTTTTTTCAATGCTTATGAAGGTGCTGTCCAGAATTTTAAAAATAATTAAAAATCAAATACGCATCTATTAAACGACCCATTTCATATATAACATTCACAATCACAATCATGATCATGAAACCCCATTTGAATCAAGAAAACTGGTTTACAAACTCACCTAGGGTCAAATTCTTAGTGCATGCTTTCTCCGCTTACCTTGAGTGACTCCAATTGTGTCCTATTTTTCTCTAAATTTCCAACAACAATGGGTCCCTACTCACTTGTTCTCTCAAATATTAAAGCTCTAATGTTTGAGATGATGAAATTGATGCTAAGTCCTTTTATATATCTTAGCCCATATTAACTCATGACAATTGATTAACCTAGTTTTAAAATTTCTAGGAACATCAAGTGTTTAATCTACATACAATACGTGCACCCTTAGATGCATACTAAGTCATCCTAGGGTTTTTCGTTTCTTAGATCCCTAGGATAAACTCTAGGTTCATGAGGTTACCATTTCACTTTACGCTTGTTAATTACAATTAAAGTTTATTTGGGGGATTTTATGTAAGCTACATGGATCTCACTAGATAAAAAAATATAACATAAGCATATTAGAATAATTTCATGCTTAAGTTTGCTTTTAATCAATATTTTATACTTATGTCTATTCATTAAATAAATCTTTGCTTAGTTATTTAATTAATTAAATTTGTCCTACTAGCCTAGTTTGCACCACCAACTCAATTATATTTAAGCTGTATGAATTTATTATCAATGGCTTTAGTAAATTTGAACTAAATCATTACAGACATATGTATAACTTATGCTCGCATTACAAATGAGAGACTTATACGATAAGTTAGAAGAATTACCAAAGTCTTGTAAATTCATCGACCTACTCATATATCTGGTGCACATTCATCCAAAGGAATTTCTCATTCACATATCGATGACATTGCATTAAGTTAATAATTATAAGAAAATCCAGTATGTTCGGGTAATAATAAATAATACAACCACACATAAAAATAATATACCTCGGTGTTGACTCTCAATGGTTGACCGTCGATGTATGGGTATTCTGTAGTGTGCTATGGTTAAGTGGCATGCTTGACCATCGCACGTGCACTTGTACCGAGGATTGTGACCTGAGCTAATTTTTTGGTGCACGTGTCGGTGGGTCGTGGGACTAGGTTGACCACTATGAGGGCTTAGGATGTGGGGTCCAGTAGGCGCGAATAATGTGCAAGACTCCTGGTACACTGAAGTATTATTGTAATGGCCCAAGTTAATTAAACTAGGATTAACAATAATCTTAAGGATTAATAGTCATAATTCAGGCGTTACGTGGATAATTCGGTTGACTCGGACAAAAAAACCGAAAATATATGCTATTTGTGGATTATGTTTACTTAAGTGTGATGTTTAAAGCATTATATTATCGTAACATCGAATGTGTGTATGTTGTTATCGAGCGAGTTGGTGTGATGGGGAGTCACATCAAAATACGTGTCAAGGCACATGGCACTGGGTGCCGAGTAGTCAAGCGATTGGTGGGACCACTAATGTATCTATAGGAGTTTATGAAAACACCAATTATATGTATAATGATGAGTCTAAGCTAAGTTAATTACATCAAATAAATAAGGCTTATAGTCTGGATAAATTTATTTGAAGCCATAAGATTGTCCTAGAGATACATATTGACACATGTAGGAACCAATGGAGTTGTAAATTGGTGTCGCTTGGTGTAATTTTGTGGGATGAGTGTCAAATTCTAGGCTATTAGATGAGTCTCGGGGTACATAAATATATTAAGATTAATGGCTATAAATAAATACCACCTTAACATATATATATATATATATATGATTTGATCAACACATGCAATCAAAACCAATTTCATTTCTGGATTTTAGCAGAGAAGAAGAAGGGATTTGGAGGTCGGAGCGCTAATGAAAGATGAAAACTAAATCTAAAGGGCTGAATTTGGGATTCTAGACTTAATACATAGTTAAACATTTGTAACCTACTTAAATTTATAAAATTGGACTTTAAGGAATTAGGGGACCATAGTTCGAGTATCGAAGAGCTAGTCGCGTCAAATTCGGGTGTCCGAGGAAGTCGTAGAGCGTTTTGAGGTTTGTAAAACCTATAGGAACGCCACTTGAGTATTTACTACTTTCATTATTATTTTACTCTATATTGTTTAGTGTATCTCATGATTCTATTCCTTATTTACTTTAGTTATCTTTGTCTATGACACTGATAAAATGGTTGGTTGAGTTTACTCCTACCGGTATTTTGTTGTGTTTATGGAACGCTAGACCATAGTATGGGTATTAGGAGTCTTCAATGGATAACGATATGAGTAACTTTAACGGTACATGTGTCGATGTGTCGTAGATCTACACTAACCACTGAGAGGATCGGGTATTGGGCTAGTAGGGTGGATCCACCAGTGGGATCCTGGGGAGAGAATACGAAGTATGGTTTAGTCTGACCGGGACGTGCACACAAGTTTGCACTTTATTGTTATTTACGCATGCGATGATCCATTTACAATTGCCTATTTACATTCGAAAGTTTGTATAATAGTATTTATTGGAATTCCTTCACTTTATAATATGAATGCTCAGTGAATTTCCTTTGGATTTTACTTACTGGACTCGTCATCTATTTTGTTATGAAAGCTGAGTGCAGATCCTTCTACGAGTAAGGGTAAAGAGATTTTTGGCGAATATCTCTAAGCTCGCCTACTATTCGACGCACTACTCGTAGGTGTTTATTTTGGTATATCGCTAAATTTTGGGTTGAGAAACTAGTGAGATGTGTGTACTTGTACATATTTATTTGTTTCACCTTATATATACAATGTACTTTACTATGGGTTTTTCATAGTAGGACTGGTGCTCTGTAATAGTTAAAAGTTAATGAGAATTCACGTTTATGTACTTTAAGACTTCCATTGTAAACTACTAATTTTCAGTTGCCACTCTGTAAAATACAAACCACTAGAACGGCTAGGACTTGAATAATCTGCAGACATTTGAATTTATGGTATTTAAAGACTTAAGAAAAATATGAATAATAAATTAATTAAACTAATATCACACAAGTGGATGCCAATATCGAGACATAAGATGGATGAGAAGGTGCCAGACACGTCTAGTTGGGCCACTGGGCGCAGAGCACATGATGTGGCGAGCACCCCAGGGCAGCCCCGGGGCATGGGGCCACCATAGTTGGCATCAAAGCAATGGTTTGAGGAACGTTGGGAATTAATGAAAGTTCACAAAACATAATGAACAAAACTTTAGATGTGGAAACCCAATGTACTTACACCAGAATCCTAGTTGGGAAGTGATGTGTGTCGGGTAAAGTTAATGATTATATGCATGTTATATTTGTATTGTATGTTATATGATATACATATATATACTGAGGCTGATCCAGCGCATGCTTCTCCATACAGATCATAGACGGACAATTGACTATGCCTTAAGAGACAGCACAAACTAGGGATGCGCCTATGGATTTAGTATCACGGTGAGTGTGGAGCATCAACTCGCACCCCAAGAGACTTATATGGACGAGGTACTCCAACTATTACGGGATTAGACCACTGTACTTACAACTCGCTATAATTGCGGTTACAACATCTTGAGACCCAGAAGTTGTCACAGCACTAGCAGCAATAGTCGTTGCCCCGATTGATCCATAGATAACAATTAATAAAGTAGCTGCAGAGACACGAGAAGAGGGAGCTACACCAGTTATTATTCTACTAGAGACACCGACTCCTACGCCTCCACCTATGACTACAGAGTAGTTGAATACTACCACTGCTACTACTACATCAAGGTTTGTTTTGGCCCCAAAGGCCAAGATCTTGAGAGAGTTCATGAAGTTTTAGCCGGGTTTTTTCTAATGAAGGTGGTGACCCTGAGGCGGCAGGGAAATGGAACGTATCCCATCAGCAATTTCATAAGCTAATAAGGAACGAAGAAAGCGTACATGCAAGTCTATTTAGGGTACGCTTGAGAGGTCATGCAGCAAGATGGTGGACCACTTACCAGGACACATACCCAGAGCCGATGACATGGGCAGAGTTTAGAGAGTTGTTTTATGATTAATATATACCCATAAAGGTAAGGTTAAGGTTGAGAGAGGAGTTTTTGGCCTTGAGACAGGGTAACCACATGTTGATGCAATACATAGAGCGTTATCAATACCTATTACGGTTCTCATTGGATGTAGTAGGGTAAAGCCGCTACAAATATATTACTTCACCAGAAAAGTGGATGAGATCATTACTGTTGTAGTGGGACAGAGGCACATACTGGATAGAGTTCTCAGCCAGATCAAAGGCAGATTAGAAAAATAGACATGTCTAAGAGAGACCACATAGATGATCGAGACCACAAAAATGACTATCTATCAGATCGGTACGTATGTGATGATAGACATGCATTACTTACTATTACACCAAAATCTAAAGAGTAGCTTAGACATCAGATTGTGTAGTATTAACAGTACTAAGATTAGGGAGGTCGTTACAAGGGTCAAAGAGATTGAGGTTAGGGTCAGAGATTCAAGGGCAGACATGATGTCAGGTTAGAGATACATTGATGTTTTTGATGTGGTGAGAGATGACATCTTAAAGCTGATTGTTCGATTTCATCATCACCACTAGAGCCAAACCATAATCGAGAGCGAGCTTACGTAGTTGGTCAGCCGGATAGGGGGCAACCATACAACATGTACGACGCATCTTATCATTTATTTTTTTAAATTATGCGCATACATAAGTTGATTCCTAGCTATGCATATGAAGACTTAGTGTTGTGCTATACATTATGCTATATCACGTTCCACAAGTGTCTTTAGTGAGTTGCGACTTGAGTTGGTTTTCTTCGGTGCACTTGACGGTAGATGGTAGGTCCATGCTGACCACCGCGAGGGCTATTGGGGTGATGGGCCAATGGAGCAGGTTGGAGAAGCTCACTGGTGGGTTTCCAACGTACTGAAGTATGCTCTAGTGGGGTTCAAGCATGAGTTGGTGAAGTCAATTGTTCCACCACACTTTTAGTTCCATGTAGAGATGTATTATAAATTCCTCGAGATATAGATTTTGGGGATGAAACTTCTCCTAGTTCAGAAGAATTGTAATGACGCAAGTTAATTAAACTAGGATTAATGCTAATCTCGGGGATTAAATATCATAATTTGAGCATTACGATGATAACTCGATTGACTCGGACATGAGAACCGATGAAATATGCTATTTATGGATGATGTTTGCTTAACTGTGATGTTTAAAGCATTATATTATTGTAATATCGCATGTGTGTATGTTGTTATCAAGCAAGTTGGCGTGACAGGGAGTTACCTCGAAATATGTGTCGAAGCACAAGGCAACGAGTAGTTGAGGGATTTGTGGGACCACTAATTTATCCATAGGAGTTTCTAAAAACACTAATCTTATGTATAATGATAGGTGTAAGCTAAGTTAATTACATCAAATAAATAAGGCTTGTAGTTTGGATAAATTAATTTGGAGCCATAAGTTTTTCCTAAAGATACGTATTGGCACATCTAAAAAATAATCGAGTTGAAAATTGGTGTCACTTGGAGTAAGTTAGTGGGATGAGTGTCATGTTGTTGGTCATTAGATGAGTCTCGAGATACATAAATACATGAATATTAATGGCTAGAAATAAATCATACCTTAATATACATATATATATATATATATGTATATAGATGATTTGATCGACACATGGAATTAAAACAATTTTCATTTCTAGATTTCAACATAGAAGAAGAAGGGATTTGGAGGCTGGAACTCAATGATTGAGAGTCCAAGTTTGGAGATCAAACACAAGTTAGTCACCTTCTCCACTCCCTACACATTCAAATGAGCTAAAATTTGGTATTTTGGTGTAAATTTGAGTTTGGGGAATAGGTAACTGGTTTTGAGGAATTCTTGGTGAATTATAAGTGTCATGAACATTTCAAATGAGGATTTTAAATGGTTTTGAAAGAACTTAGGTTTTGGTGAAAATTGGAAAAACTAGTGTATACATGATTTAATGGTTTTGATCCAATTGATGTTGTTTCTATTGTTTGGATGATGTTTTGGAGTCACCATGGAGTGGAGAATGGATTTGTGGAGTTTGGTTATCTAATTGTGGAGTTAGGGACAAAATTCTTGAATTGAAAATTATCTCACCCAACGCAAGTAGCACGCTAACCCGATCGCTAGCGCACTATCTAGTCAGGGTACTCAACTATTATTCAAAACAAAAATAGTAGCATGCTAGACAGATCCCCTAATGGGTTAACTCCACCTAGCGTGCTAGGCAAACCCTTCAACGCGCTAATGACAAATGAAATTTGAATTTAAAGGGTTGATTTTGAAATTTTCAACTTAATACCTATTTAAACATTTGTAACCAACTTAAACTTATAAAATCAGACTTCAGGTGTAACGACCTATTACCTTAAGTTGGTGATTAGTACTACTCCAAATCCTAATTAACCCGAGTAAGGCTCGTGGTTAAGTTCGACATACCTCGATTAGCTTGTGCGTGCGTTTGCATGATGGATTATGTTTGTTTGAATCGCTAAATGAGTTTATATATAGGTGGTTGTATAACAAAAAAATTATACAAAGGCTTATAATTAAGAAAACACATAATAAACAATAAGTTGCCCGGACATCATGTGTGAGGCTGGGGTCGTGGAATGAATGTGAACGCTCAAAGACACTTGGAGGCACGTCCGGTGAATTTATCAACAAAGGAATGCAAGATATATATATATATATATTTATATTTTTAGATATATAAATATATATTGGAAAATAAATGAATAATTGAAATATATGAATCATTTGATCGTCTCAAACATAGCATAAGTGCTTGATGTGTCAAATTTGTGTCACTTTAACACCTCAACAACTTGATCAGTCTCGCGATAGCGCAATGCGCATCTCAAGAAAAATCTATATATAAAAATAAAAAATTAATTGTTATTCTCAGATCATTCGAGAATTCGTTAAAGAGAATCAATTTCAATTTTGGATCGAAGGAGATGATCCGGGAAGCTAAACTAATGTGAATTGAGGAGCTTAAATGGATCAGAAGCAAATGATCATCACTTTGGTAAGTTTATTTTGATAGTTGAAGTTTAAATTTATGGTAATGATCAAATCTTTGTGAATTGGGTTGTTTGTTGATTGGACATGAGTTATAACCTCATTAGAGGCCATCCTTGATGATTTGGGAGTGTATTGGGACGTTGTATGGTGGGTTTAGTAAAAAACAATGGCTCCTGCCTTGTGTTTTGTCTTGATAGCACAGGGTGGAGCGCGCTACATTTCATAGAGGAGTGCGGTCCCTTCATCAGTGAAGATGAACCCAACTGCTGGAGCGCGCCCCACCAAGTGAGGAAGCGCGCTCCCACCCCTAAAAATAGCAAATGTGTTAAGTTTTACATATAGTTCTTGAAGAACTTAGGGACTGGTCTAGGGGTTATAAATAAAGTATATTGGACCCATATTGACTAAAAATGATGTGTAATAGGTTGAGGAACACCGAGAAAGTTTGAGATGACCAAAAATTTAGGAAGTTGGTAACGGAGACTAAACCGAGGTAAGTACAGATTCGCTTATTTATCAATGTTGTTGGGCTATTATAATATATGTAGTTCATGTAGTGTATGAATTGGAATGGGGGATTATGTACATTATGATGGTTTTCAATAAATAGAAAAAATGGTGTGTAATGTAACTACACTATAACTCTTGATTTTGAGAATAAGTTTATAGGGGATGGGTCCCCTTCACGTCCTCTATATAACTCCTGCTCAATTTAATAGGTTGTGTGGATTACATACATACTAGGGGGTTTGGGATAGAACCATTAGGCGTTAATAGATGGGCCAGAGAGCGCATATGCGAAATGTGTTGGTGTAGCAATTGCATTAATGGCACCGATGGGTAATCGACCCTAGTTTTACAAATAAAATGGGTATCACAGTGTACTAGTCCATGACATTCGCTTTGCATTTGTTATCTATTGAATTATACGCTTTTCATGCTCTTATTAGTTAAAATTGGTGCATATTGTTATTGCATAATGTTCTAGATTGTTATATAGAATATTGATGGCTATGTGAATCCCTACTTACTGAGCAAGTTGGAGCGCTCAACCCAATTAACATTACAGGATAACACCGATGAGCGCTACGTCTACGACATGGAAAAAACATAGGAGTCTTGATTTTCTCTTCGATGTAATGAGTTTTGCCTTATTTTCTATATATTTATATTGAATTATAGTTTTTTAATATTATAAGGAATGGGTGATTTCTATAACCGAGGTTTATTCTGTTTTGATTTAATACTGTATATCATGGTTTGGATTATTGAAAAAATAGTATCAAATTTTGATGCAATTATAAATTGTTTTGTATCGATAATCAATATATAGTGGTGTTTATCAAGTGAACGTGGTAAGATTGATGGCTCTAGTTAAGTTTGGTAAGGGTAATCTTGGCTTAATTAAGGTTTTAGGCTGGTTATCGCCCTAATTGGATTAGAGGATTCTACAGTTTGGTATCAGAGTTTAAGTTTAAGAGCCCTTTTTAGAGCCTACTTCAAAGCCTAAGGACATTAGCTCTGATATAAGTTGGTACCAGAGAACTTGGTTTTAAGGGCTTTGTTACATTTAATAACTTTGATACAGCCTGGTGTTCGGGTTTATGGTTTATCACTTTTTAGTAAAGTGGTAACATGCATACAGTTTGCTAACATCGACAAGGCTCTTACGTTCCACTTTTGAATGATTTTTGAAGTGAAGGATATCATAATCCTTTATACCGGAACCTAAGTTTATTGACAAGAGAGTTGTCTTGAGTTAAGAATAAGCTTAGGGTATGATAAACGGTTTTTATCATGATTTTGGGGGTAACCATAATATAAAAGACTAAGAAATGTTATTTGTTGTGTTATATTATATTTGTGGTAGATATGAGAGTATGTTTTTTCTAAACGACAATAAGATGGTTGAAGTCCATCTATTTCTCATGATTTGAGAAAGTGTTGAGGTAAGAGCTCAAGCGAGTCTTAACCTCGAGGAGATTAAAAAGAAAGACATTATAAAGTTTACAAAGATAAAACTAAATTCATCTCCAAATAACTGTTGCCAATGGTCTTTGTCCCTATCGATATTATTAGACAAATAATAGTAAATGAAGAAATATCTATTGGATCGAGACCTTGAGACGCGTGTTAGGAAAATGGAAATAGTGAAATAATGGAGTATTGAATGACTTTAGGGAAAACTCAAAGATGGTGGATCACTTTGAGAAGTAATGTAATACTAGTGTTGAGACTAGTATGGAAGTAATGAAAGTTATTCAGTAAATAAATTAGTGGTTAGTGATAAAAGACTAATGGAGGTTAGTAAACTACTAATGTAAGTATACTTTATAAGTTGTTATGAAGTTGATATTCAACTTATAAGGAGAACCCATATTGGAATGACATGTTACTGTTGGGTAATGAAAGACAGTTTAGTCCTGAATATAGCAATGAGTTGGTAAGATATCCTAAGCTGATATATTAGACTGGTATTGTTTAAATTGGGGAGAATGAGTGGTCAATGAATCTAAGGATTTGAGGAATCCAAATAATAATATGTAGTAGTGGGAATGAGTATTCATTTCCCAAGATTGACAACTCATTCTGATGATAAGGTGAAATCAATTGTTCTTAAGAATAATATGGTATCTGATTGTCACTGTGATAGGATCAAAGTTATGGATATATTTAAAGATGATTGCAGGCGGGTGCTGGATTACTTTAAAGGGATAGTGGAAACCATTGGAACTTACTAAAACTCGTGCTATGTTGATAAATCAAGGGTGTTGAGTATGAAAACCCCAATTATAATAAAGTTATTATTCTGTTATCAATAAAAACATGGAATCTTTGAAGACTTAGAGAATGCATCAGCAATTACGGTACAAAATTGTAATTAGTAACGGTAAATTGGTCCAGACCGAGTTTTGCTACTGCAAGTATTAAGTTTTAAAGGTTAATAAATAAAATAAGTGTTGAACAATAATAGTAAATCAGGGGATTTGACTATAATTAAGATAATATGAGGTTGTCTTATATTTAACACAAAGGTAAAAGAGAAAAGTAAGCTTGGAATAATTGAATATTAGAAATGATTGATCGAGGGATTTGTATTATCGTTGTGTAATTCATTCAGTTAACTCAAGTATGACAATTGTTATAAGTTTAAATCAAATACAATGATGGCTTAGAGGATAGTGGAAGTATATTTTACTTAATGATACCTAAATTGTGGAAGAAGTTAGAGGTTCATATTAAGACTACTGATTTATGTAAGATGTGTGTTGATACGATAAAGCAAAATTGTAGCTCATATTTTCAATATATAGTTCCAAAATCGTGATGGGAACTATTGGAGATTACTAATCTTGAGATATCTAATTTGTTAAGTGTACCGAATATGTAAAGGCATCACTTGTGACTAATAAGAAATGTTGTTGAGAGTCTTTTAGTCATTCTTTGAGATTTTGAGAATCTTAGAAGAATCATTAAGAAACAACCTAGGAATATAAATCCAGTGGATGGGTTTAAGGTTGAAGTAGTTAATTTCAAACTATGAAAGTCTGAAAAGTAGAATTGTCAAAGTGATAGAAATAAAAGGTAAGATAGTTACCTAGAAATTTCCTAAGTGTTAGGAATTCACTCTGAAACATCACTCATCAAGGTGATTGTGTTGACAACACCTTGGATAAAGAAAAGGACAGAGGCTGTAGTTATGATAATAGCTGCTCAGTAATATCTTTTAAATGAGATGTGTATTGATGACCAAATAGGAGTCCTGCGAAGGCACATCAAAAATACTGAGCATGTAGAGAAAGTTCTTGGAACTTGAAACAAAAAGTGAGGCAACAATGTTGTGAGAATCATATTGATTTCTTTGAAAACTCATTCAGGTGTAATCCAAAATTATTATGATAGGAATGAGTTGTTGGTGACCTAGGATGAAATTGATAGTGTCAATTTATAAAGGAATATGAGATATATCAGTAGGTGAAGCTAAATGATATTGACCTGGAAGGTTATATTATTCTTACCCTATATGAATGACATTTTATGCTCTTAAATTCATGATGGAATAACCTAAGTTGGGGTGAGAACTAAAGGTTATTGAAGTTATAATGGTAGAACTGACAGAATCTAAAAATCTTTTTCTAGTATTATGGTTTAAATTCTCGTGGAAGAGTAAGTGAGATATATGTGAATAGAAGAGTTAAGTGTTATGGAGAACCAAGATTATTATTTCGGTATAAAGCCATAGGTTTGCTTCCCAAGGGGGAGAAATGTATAATAGATGGGATGGACCTTTCTCCATCTTAACATAATATATGTGCAACTGATCTTAGTTCCAGAGAATGTCGTTTTCTGAGCTTGTAACTTAGAAAATATTTGTTACTAGAAGAAATATTTACTGCGTGAGTTCTCTGGTTTTGATTTTAGCAGGATATATATAATGTTGAGGTATTTACCTTAAAAATTTGTACACTTTACTTCGTCGTCAGTCTATGTGAGGATGAGAAGTCAAGATACAAGTTAATTTGAACCTGAGTAATTTAGAACTACACAAAAATGTGTTAATAAACTATCAGTATGTAATTATAACTAAGATATATGGAGGAAATGTTATTACTGAGAGAGCCAGCTACAAAGTAACTAATTTGATCTTTGAGTTTAGATTAGAATTGAATTGGAAATGATTCAGTGGTGATTGGTTGTCAAGAAAATAATTAGGATTATATAGTGCATTGGAGATTCGCGGCTAGTATAGTTTTTCCTGATAAGTCGATTTTTGATAATCATGCGTTACGATTTGGGGATAGATTATGTATTCTAACTCGGGATCAGTTGAGGTAAGAATTACTAATAGAATCTCATAAATCTCTTTACTATGTTCATCCATGTAACAATAAGATATATTGTGAAAAAGGCACCTTTATTGTTGACTTGAGATGAAGACTGATATTGTTAAGTTTTTAAAGAGATAAGATATGTCAGGAAGTTAGGGCTGAGCACAGGAAATCATGAGGGTTATTGCACTCGCCGACTATTCCTAAGTGGAAATAGTAACATAGATCGGTGGATTTTATTTTCGGTCTATCTCTGAGTTAGCGTAAGAATAATATGGTATAAGTTGTAGTTAATAGGTTGACAAAGTCTGCGCATTTCTTGCCAGTTTCTATGCAAGATCCTCTTAACCAATTATGTAAAGTATACACACATGAGGTGTTAGATTTCGGGGTGCCCCATTGTCGATTATTACGGATAGAGATTCGAGATTCACGTCAAGAGGGTGGAGTGAATTGCTGAGACATCTCGGAACTATTTTTAACGTTAGTATGGTATGCTAATAATAGACCGATGGGATTAGAATGGCTGATTTTGGTGTTAGAGGATATATAATATTTAAGCTTATGTCTTGAAGTTTGACGGTAACTAGAAGAGATATATTCCTTCGTGTGAGTTCTTTTATAGTAACAGTTGTCAAGCTTATATTAGAATATTCCTTTGAAACTTTTTATGGTCAACCATGTCATACACCTAAGTGTTTGGATAGGGGTTGAGATACGAGTTTACTGGAACTAGTGTTAATTCAAAACTACATAAAGAAAATGCAGTAGATTCGCCAACATTTGACTACGGCACAACTAAAGTAGAAGAGATACGCCGATAAATATCATAGTTGTTGGAGTTTTCAATGGAAAAACATATTCTATTGAGAATCTCACCTAAGAAAAAAGAGTGACATAGGTTTGGATTGTAGGGTAAGCTAGCTTCAAGGTGTTTTGGGTTGTTCAAAGTACAGGAAGAAATTAGTCACGTTTCTTACAAGTTAGAGTGCCTCCTCAGCTAATCAGAGTTCATAATGTCTTCCGCGTATCAATACTTTGTAAAATTAAGACTCAGTTCACTCCAAGGACTAATAGGACTGAACATGATCTTTGGGAAGACTTATCTTATGACAAACAATCGATTGGGTTACCTCATCATAAGATTTAGAGGCTAAGAACCAAAGAGATTCCTTTGGTTAAAGTGAAATGGCGATTTCATGAAGATGAGGAACTAACCTGAGAACACGAATTTTATATGAGGAAACAATTTCCTTTTTGCTTCAAAACTACATGTAATTACACGTTTACTTTTATTTTGAGGTTGAAATCGCTTTAAATTGGGGAGATTGTAACAACCTATTACTTTAAGCTAGTGATTAATACTAATCCAAATCCTAATTAACTTGAGTTAGGCTTGTGGTTAAGTCCGACATACCTCGATTAGCGTGTGTGTGCATTCACAAGATAGATTGTGTTTGTTTAAATTGCTAAATGAATTTATATATAAGTTGTTGTATGATAAGGAAATTATACACAAGCTTATAATTTAAAAAAACACATAACAAACAATAAGTTGTTGGGACACCAAGTGAGATGAGGGGGTCGTGGTATGAATGTGCACGCTCAAGGACACTTATAGGCACATCTAGTGAATTTATTGGCGAAGGAATGCATGAGATAAATATATATTTATATATTTTTAGATATATAAATATACATTGGAAAATAAAAGAATAATTGAAATATATAGATCATTTGATCATCTCGAATGGAGCGTAAATGCTTAATGTGTCAGATTTTGTGTCATTTTAACAAGTCAAACACTTGATTGATCTCGAGATAATGAGACACGTATCTCGAGAAAAATCCATATATAAAAATAATAAGTTGAATGTTATCCTCAGATCGTTCGACAATTTGTGAGAGAGGGATCAATTTCACTTTAGGATTGAAGGAGATGATCTGGGAGCTTAACTAACGTGAATTGAAAAGCTTAAATAGATCAAAAGCAAATGATCATCACTTTAGTAAGTTTAGTTTTTGAGATAGTTTAAGTTTAAATTTATGGTGATGATTAAATCGTTGCGAAAGGGGTTGTATGTTGATTGGAAATGAGTTATAACCTCATTAGAGGTCCTTCTTGATGATTTGGAAGTGTATTAGGACATTGTATGATGGATTAGGTGACGAACATTGGCTACAGCCCTGTGTTCTATTTTAACAGGACATGGTGGAGCGTGCTCCACCTCACAGAGGAGCGCGCTCCCTTCATAAGTGAAGATGAACCCAGCTACTGGAGCACGCCCTACTAAGTGAGGAAGCGCGCTCCTACCCCCAAAAAATCAAATGTGCTGAGTTTTACATATAATTTTTGAAGGACTTAGGAACTGGTCTAGGGGTTCTAAATAGAGTATATTGAACCATATCGATACAAATGGTGTGTAATAGATTGAGGAACACCAGGAAAGTGTGAGATGACTGGAAACTTAGGAAGGTTGTAATGAAGACTTAACTCGAGGTAATTAAGGATTTGGTTATTTATCAATGTTGCCTGACTAATCTAGTATATGTAGTTCATGTAGTGTATGAACGAGAATGAGGGATTATGTACACTGTGATGGTTTTCAATAAATGGAAAAATGGTGTGTAATATGACCATACTATAACTTCTAGTTTTGAGAACATGTTTATTGGAGATGGGTTCCCTTCCTGGCTTATATATAACTCTTGTTCAATTTGATAGGTTGTGTGGATTACATACGCACTAGGGGGTTTGAGATAGAACCATTGGGCATTAATGGATGGGCTAGAGAGCACATATGCAAAATATGTTGGTCTAGCAATAGCATTAATGGCGCCGACGGGTAATTGACCCTAGTTTTATAAATAAAATAGGTATCAAAGTGTAATAGTCCATGACATTTGCTTTGCATATGTTATCTATTGAATTATACACTTTCAATGTTCTTGTTAGTTAACATTGGTGCATATTATTATTGCATAATGTTCTCAATTATTATATGGAAGGTTGATGGCTTATCTACTTACTAAGAATGTTAGAGCGCCAACCCCAATTAATATTACAGGATAACAACGACGATCGTTATGACTACGGGATGGAGAAAGAAAAGGGGTTTTGATCTTCTCTTCTATCTAATGAGTTTTCCTTTCTTTTGTATATATTTATATTGAATTATAGTTTTATAATATTATAAGGGATGGGCGATTTCTATAACCGAGGTTTATTTCGGTTTGATTTAATACTTTATATGATGGTTTGTAAAACCCATAGGAACATCACTTAAGTATTTATTGCTTTCATTATTGTTGTACTCTATCTTATCCAGTGTATTTCATGATTCCATTCCTTATTTACTTCAGTTATTTATGTCTGTGCCGCTATTTGAACGTTGGTTGAGTTTACCCCATTAGGTATTCCATTGTGTGTCTATTGCATGCTAGACCATAGCAGGTGTATCATAAGTCCTCGGTGGATAACGCCCTGAGTTACTTTATAGGTACATGTGTCGATATGTCGTGGGTCTACGCTGGCCACCGATAGGACCTGGAATTGGGATAGTTAGGTGCACCCACTAATGGGATCTTGGGGAGGGAATCTAAGGTATGGTTTAGTTTGACTAAGATAGGTACACACTTTTGTGCCTTACTATTATTTATGTATGCGATCATCCATTTACAGTTGCTCGTTTACATTCCGCATGTTTATTTAATAGTATTTATTGGAATTCCTTTACTTTATCATAAGAATGCTCAATGAATTTCCTTGGGATTTTACTTACTAGACTTGTCATCTATTTTGTTGTGATGGCTGAGTGCAGATCCTTCGACGAGTAAGGGTAAGGAGATTCTTTGCGATTATCTCTGAGCTTGCCTGCTGTTCGGTATACTACACATAGGTTTTATTTTGGTATATTGATATATTTGGGGTTTATGGGAGACTGGTGAGACGTGTGTACTTGTATATATTAATTTTTGTCGCCTTATATATATACAATGTACTTATTCTGGGTTTTCTAGAGTAGGACTAGTGCTCTCCAACACTTAAAAGTTAATGAGAATTCATGTTTATGTACTTTAAGACTTTCGGTGTAAAATATTAATTTCTACTTGCCACTCTGTAAAATACAAACCACTAGCATGTATAGGACTTGAATAATCTAAAGACAGTTGAATTTACAATATTTAAATATTTAAGAAAAATATGAATAACAGATTAATTAAACTAATATCATACAAGTGGATGCGAATATTGAGACATAAAATGGACGGGCAGGTGCCAGACACGTCTAGTTGGGCCATCGGGTGTTGAGCACATGACATGATGACACCTTGAGGCGGTATCGGGGCGCGTGGACGCCACAATTATCTAGTCTATTCGAGAGGGGTACACACGCACTATAGTTCATTTGTGCTATTTACACATGCGATGTACTATTTATAGCTTTCCGCTCATTTTTTCGCATAGTTATTTACCATTGTTATTAACTTCCTTTAAATGCTTGGTAGTTTTCTCTATGATCTTACTCACTGGAACTCGTCTTTTTTTTGAATTTGAATTGCATGTTCTTCTATGAGTACGAGCAATGAGATCTTAGGCGACTATCTCCAATTGCTTATTGTCCAAGACATACTCGTAGGTTTTTTTGTTGTTATTTTGCTTTACTTTTGGGTTATTTTGGGACTTAAGTGATATTGTACATGTATATAGTCTTTTATCTATTTTAACTTTTGGTTGAAGTTAAAATGACATGAAAATTTGTTTATACGTGATATTTCCATAAAATGTAAGACTTTCGCTTATTTCATTGATGAATACTTATGAGACACATGTGAAAATCATATAACATGGCTAACCTAATTCTTTAACTTGAATAAATTCTTAAACTGAATGGCTTACTAGGACAAGTTAGCATAAATAGTGACAAGTCAACAATTAGACATGTTTTATAATTCATTTTAGGATAATTTTAGTTGTAAAAGACTATATTACACGAGGTTTTCTCTAGTTTTTATTATTTCAAGTAATCAATGGAGAATATGAAGAAATGAATGAAAATGGAAAGATTATGAAGGAATTAATCAAAAGGAAAAAAGTATGTTAAAAATCATTAGCAAAGAAGCAAAGGAAGAACCGAGTTTTTATACCAAAAATCTCGAATCACTGGCTAAATTGGTGAAACCAGGGACCTTCAAATTACAATTTCTCCTAGCGATTCCACTCACAAACAAACCGATAATCGTTGGAGTAGATTTCGAGAATTTAAGATAACTACGAGTTATTTTAGTTGGTTTGAGATGTTTATTACCAGAATACTATAAATACAATCTTAGGGTTTTGAAATTAGTGGTCTTTGAGTACTTAGATCAATATTCCACTACGGTAGTAGCCATTCTTTATTGTTTGATTTATTTGCGTTATTGTTCTTTACTTTTGGAGAATATTTGAAGATTTAAAATACTTATTCCAGAGGTATTTATTTATGTCTTTATTTATGATTATGACTGAGTAATTATTTGATCTAAACAAAGTCCGAACATGAATTAGATCCGTTTTGCTATGTAGTTGTAATGAGAAAATTATGTGATTAATGCTTTAAATCAGATTGTATTATTTGATTCACTGATTTAATAGGTTATTATCTGTTGATTTTAATCATGATTCTTGTATTGCATGCATACTCTAGAATGTGTATTGTGATGTTTGTTTTCATTATCTATTTGAAGTAGTAACTAAGATTGATTGAAAAACAAACACTGTTTAAATGTCCCAGGTGAATTTGAGATCTAAATCTATTATTGATGTAGTTTTTCCAAAGATGTTAGATTTAGTAGTTCGAAGTTCTCATAAAGTTTAATCAGATTTTATTGCGTGAAGTTAATGTCATTGTGTATTCAAAGGGGTTAGCTCAATAAAATCAGAACTTGGATTTTCCACCCGTACAAAGAGAACAAATGGCTGGCTAAAGGTTGTTTACTTACTTATGGCTAAAGTTTAATGATCCATCTTACTTTATAAAGTATGCTCTTAAATATATGAATTAGATTTACTTGTTTGGAATGCAAAATGGGTTTATGTTTCACTATTCTGGAAGTTTGTTTAGATATTTATTTATTATTGAATTGAATCTATTTGATCGATTTTGAATTTGAGTTGTGTTAGTTAAGTTAATATAGTTAGTTATGTATTATTATGTTATAGTTAATTATTAGTTATTGTTTTTAATTAAATGAAAGTAAAATTAAAAATAAAAATAAAAAACTTTAAAAATCCTTTTCCATAGAGAAGTTTGATAAATTATGTAGAGACGATTCCCACTTATCACTACTACAAAATATTGAAAGTACAACATAAAGGGGAAATTTATTTTACACGCTTGACACGTGTAAGTTTTTGGCGCAGTTGCCGGGAATCTAAATATAATTTCTTATGAGTTTCAAACATTGGCTGCTCTATCCACTTCGTCGTTCTAATTCCACATGATTCTTACATCCATTTGGTTTTAAGGTAGATAGGACATTTAATCATAATTTAAGATAACAACAACATAGAGAACACAAACCTACCACAATGGAAACATATAATAACTTTAATATTAATAACAATAATGATAATAAAGAACTTACTATTAGGCAAGCTAATCAAAATGTCACTGTTTATGAACCTATGTGTATTGCCTATCTAAAAGGATTTTTCAAATTTAAACTTAGATCCGGATTCATTAGTGCTTTACCTAACTTTTATGGTAAGGACAATAAAGACCCACAAAAATTTATAAAGGAATATCAACGCAAAGTCAATGGGATGAAAGAAAAAGATTGCATGCTAAAAAAAATCAAACTTAAAGTTTTCATTTTGGTATTGAAAGATCAAGCAGATGATTCGTTGTTTTATCTTTCTTAAGATTCGATAACTATATGGGCTCAAATGTTAAAAGCTTTCCTAAATTAATACTTGCCTACAAGAAAAATTAGTACTTATAGAAGACAAATCACAATTGTGGTAATGAAATATGATGAAAACATAAATGAATGTTGGCATAGATTCAAAAAATTAATTTTATCTTTTCCACAACACGGATACACCTAAAAAGCTTTACTAGAATACTTCTATGAAGGACTAAATCATTTTGAATAAAGACTATTAGATACCGTATGTGGTGGATCATTATTCAATATTACAACAACTCTAAGAAAAGAAACTATTAGTTAGATGGCCAAATAATCCAAATAATATAGTAAAAAGACTGATACGTCAAGAAAGAAAGTTTATGGGGTAAATAATAGATCAAGTAATAAATTTAACAAAAAAGTTTAAGAATTATCTAACATGGTTAGGCTACTACTTAAGCTGTTATGGATAATCTGAACAAAACAATTACTCTGACAATTAATTGTCGAGCACTCACTTTCTTGAATGTAGATCAAAAAATCATAAATTCAAGTTTAGAGATCCAAACTAATTATGAAAAGTTTAAGTTGATCCAATGATAATAAACAAAAGTGCTTTATGGGAGGCAGTCCATATTCTATGTTTATTCTATGTTTATTTAATTTTATTAGGAATTTAGTTTAGTTTAGTATGTTTTTATTCTCATTTTTTGACTCTTTTATTGGAAATATTTTTGGAATTTAAACTATGAGGTGATTTCAATTAAGGGGGAATGATCGAGATGTTTTTGCTTACATGGCCTTTATGCAAGTCGCATTATTTACTTGCTTATTTGTTTGTTTATTTATTTATTTAATAAAAACAATTAGTTAGCTACACGTTCCACTCAAACTTTCAAATTTTTAGTCAATTCTACCTTTAATATGAGTTATTATGAATGATATATAAGTTAATTATAAGATAGATTGACAAAATAGTAGAAATAGGCCTAGTGATTCCCCGTGATTTGGATGAACACTAGGAATCACTAGCAAAATTGGTAGTTTTACACATAAAAAATTAGAGTAAAATTGGGGTATATTGATTCTCAACGATTCCTAAATACACGAGAATCACTAGAAAAATAGGCAAAAATAAAGTCGCATTCCACCGATTTACATAGTAATTACCAACAATTCAACTTATATAGGAATCGTCGGGCTCAGTTTTTAGGTTTCAAAACCAAAATCCCCAATCATCACACATAATAAACCTTTCACACTTGTAAATCATTGCACCCCTTCATTAAAATCTCATAGTAGATTCAAACATTCTAAACTAAATACCACAGTATTTAAGTGATTCTCACCTCAACCTAGTCTCATTCAAACTAAAATCTTGATATTGGTGGTGTTGAGCCAAACTAGGGTTTTAGGAAACTTTGACGTAGAGCTTGAAGGGACAATCTAAAAGAGTTCAAAAGCTTCAATCTTGAGAGATTCACTCTCAAGAAGGTAATTACATACACCTTAGCTCTTTACCTTTAACAAATTTTATGATTTGGGGATTTTGGCAAATTTCTCAATATTTTCTGGAATTGATTTGTTGGAATTTATTCTATTGTCTTATGCAAATGGGTTTATTGATTCCAATAGACTAGGAGTAGTGATCACATTGATAATTGGTTTACAAATTCAACAATTTCAGAATTTTTACTATGTTTACGCATATTTGCAAATGATTTACAAAAACGAATTTAAAATGAGTTAGGAGGTTTGGTTATTGTTTTATTTCCATTTAAGTGGATGTATTTTTTAAAAGACTTACAAATTTTCACCTAATTACTTTACAATATATAGAAAATTGATTTTCAAGTTTATATTTTAGTTATCATTTCGATGCCAATTCTATTTTACATTTACAATGAATTTCAAGCTTGCTTTCCAAATATATTTCTCATTTTTAAATTAAAGTCTTGAATTTTACTGAACTATTTTTGACAACATTATTTCTATCATTTACATGTTTCTTTAGTTTTTGAACTTGTGATTTTTGAAAAGTTGAGACAATGGCTAACAAGTCAAAAATTAGGCATGTTTTATAGTTCATTTCAGGATGATTATAGATTTAAAGACTGTATTACATGAGGGTTTCTCTTATTTTTTATATTTAGGTAATAAATGGAGAATATGAAGAAATGAAGGAAAAAATGGAAGATTATGAAAGAACTAATAAAGTGGAAGAAGTATATGAAAAGTTATCACCAAGGAAGCAAAGAAGAATTGGAATGATGAACCAACGATTCTCAAAGATTCTTGGAGTCACTGAATTTTTGGCCAAATTGGGGACACAAGAAAGGACCAGAGAGCTCAAAATTCTGAATTTTCTCAATGATTCCTATCACACCCAAATCGCTGGTTTAGATTTTGTGAATTTTATATAACTATGAGTTGTTTGAGCTTTTTTTAGGTGTTTTCTACTTAGAATACTAAAAACACTAGCCTAGGGTTACGAAATTTATTGCCATTGATCGTACTTTGAAGCCCTATAAGCCTTGGTTGTTCTTGGAGCCATAGTCTATATAGTTCACATATATTGTCTATTATTTTGAAGATCAAAGTACTTTAATTCATAGGCATTTCAATTATGTCTTTTACTTATATTATTGCAATGTCATTTATGATTATGAGTGAGTAATGCTATGATATAGAGTACTAAATCAAACCGATATTAATGCTTTAAACCGATTGTATTATTTGATTCACCGACTTCATATATTAATATATATTAATTTTAATCATGGATTCGAGTATTATATGCGTAGTCTAGAATATGTATGTAATATTTGGTTTCATTATCTATTTGAAGTAGTAACTAGGATTGTTCGAAAGGCAAACACCCTTTAAATATCTTGTGTGAATTTGAGATCTAAATCTAGTGTTGAAGTGACTTTTTGAAGATGTTAGATTTAGTAGTTTGAAGTTCTCATAAATTTTAATGCAGTTGTATTACATGAAGTTAATGTCTTTGTGTGAATAAAGGGGTTAACTCAATAGAATTAGAACATGGCTTTCCCACCGGTATAAGAAGAATAAATAGCTGGCTAAAGGATGTTAACTTAAAATTAGAGTGTAATGTTTACTTTTTAAAGTCTGCTCATGACTATATAAGGATTGGATTTACTAGTGTAGAATGCAAAACAAGTTTATGTTTCACTGTTCTAAATATTTGTTTAGATATTTATTAATTATTGAATTTAATCTATTTGATTGATTGTGATTCTGGACTGTGTAATTAGTTAAGATAATATAGGTAGTTCAATAATATTATATTATAGTTATTTATTAGTTAATTTAACTATTATTATAAATAAAAAATAAAAATAAAAATAAAAATAAAAAAAACTCATAAAGTTCTTTTTTCTTAGAGAGGTTTGATAAATCCCTATGGAGATGATGTTCGCTTACTAGTGCTACAAAATAATTGATGTATAATATAAAAGAGGAAATTATTGTAAATGCCCAGCATGTGTCAATTTTTGGCGTCGTTGCTGGGGATTTGAAAAAAATTTTAAAGAGTTTTAGGCGGTATATGGTCTATCTACTTGGCCATTCTAATTTCACAATATCGTTACATCCGTTTGATCCTGAGGTAGATAGAACATTTAATCTTAACTTAAGACAACAACAACGTAGAGGACGACAACCTACCTTAATGCAAGCCAATAATAACTTTAATATTAATAATACTAATAATGATAATAGAGAAATTACATTTAGGCAAACTAATCAACTTGTCATTGCATATGAACCAATGTGTATTGTCTATCATTAGATATTTCTCGAATTTGAACTTAGATATGGATTCATTAGTGCTCTACCTAACTTTTATGGTAAGGACAATGAAGACCCATAAAAGTTTATAAGGGATATCAACAAAAAGCCAATGGGATGAAACCTAAAGATTGCATGTTAAAACAAGTCAAACTTAAAGCTTTTAATTTTAAAAAAAAAAACTTAAAGCTTTTCCTTTTGTGTTGAAATATTAAGCACAAGATTGGTTGTTTTATCTTCTTCAAGACTCGATAACTACGTGGGCTCAAATGTTAGAAGCATTCCTAGATCAATATATGTCTGCAAGAAAATTATTACTTAGAGAATACAAATCACAATCGTGAAAATGAAAGACAATGAAAACTTTAATGAATTTCGGAATAAATTCCAAAGATTAATTTTATCTTGTCCATAATTTGGATACACTCAAAAAGCTATATTAGAATACTTTTATGAAATACTAAATTATTTTGAACAAAGACTATTAGATATTGTACGGTGTGGATCATTACTTGATGTTACACCAACACTAGCTAAAGATGCTATAAATAAGATGGCCAAGCAATCTAAACAATATGGTGAAAAAATTGATACATCTACGAAGAAACTTGATGAGGTTAATAATAAAACGAGTAATAAATTTGACAAAAAAGTTGAAGAATTATCTAACATGGTTAATTAACTATTAAACGATAAATCAAATTAAGTTAAATCATGTGGATTTTATAATGAAGTTACACATCATACGGATCCATGTCCTACTTTACAAGAAGACAACAATGAAAAAGTCAATGAGGTTATGAACTAATATTTTGGTCTGCCTAGAAACCAATATAATATGCATCGGAAAACCAATATCAAATCTTAGCTAAGCCCTACAAAACCAAAACTATAACTTTTTGACTGAGAGCACCAACACAACCTACAACAATGCAATAACCTCAACAAAATATTTAACGTACACAACCAAATTTAGAACAATATTTAACTTTATGATCCAAATTCATCAAAACTGTACGCAAATTTCTCAAAACCAAACTGAAACATACATCTATTAACGAAGTAAAAAATAAATTAAGTTAAATGACTCTACAAATCAACAAGTTAAGCAATATAACTAAAGTAACTACTCAACCTATGAACACTACTAATCAAGCACAAGTTAATGCTTTATTTTGTGAAAATAAATAAGAAACGAACATGCTACAAAAGACACCAAAAAGAGGTAAAAAGAAAACTACAATACCTAAGACTATAGAACGAGAAGAAGATGAGATGATGAGAAATATCATTCCTACTAGGGAACGGATGGCAGATCAATTAAAATATACACATTTTCCCAAAATACTATACTAATGGTATTTAGCCAAAGTAGAAGCCTACGAAAAATCTTGAGAAAATTTTGAATTAATTAAACAAGACAAAGTAAAGATTAATTATTAGGGAAATGAAGATATGCATTATAATTCTTCCGTTTCACAACGATTAGCAAATGCTGGGGAGGGAGAACCTAAAGAAGACATATTTGGATCATTTAGGAAATTAAAAATTAATGAAAACTTAAAACAAACGATTTCACCTTTAACAAGAATGCTGGAGAAATTTTTTGACTCAAGAATGTTTATCAAACCCATCACCATAGGCAATTATTCTATTGAATGTGATCTCAAGACATTAATTAACATAATGTTACTTAAACTTTATGAATAATTGAAAATAGAATCTTTAACTACTATGCCTATTAATCTCGTTTTAGCAAATAACACCATTATTAAACTGTATAGATTATTAGAAGAAATCCTCTTACAAGTACATGATTTAGTATTTCTAGCTGTTTTTTTATATCATGAAAATAGGAGATTTTCTAAATACAAATAGGACTAAGATGTTTCTGAAGAAACAATGCCTTTGGAGTCCGAAGATAAGATTGCCAAAATCAATATTAATAACGAACATAAGTATGACATTTAAGAATAATATGATGAATTATTTGATAATGAATTAAAAGATAATGAATTTTTAGACTTAAACTTTTATGATAATTTATTGCTGAAATTTATTCAATTAATGGAGTGACAATGGAAATTGATAAAGGGAATCAAAAGAAAGAATCAATTAAAGACACTCTTAAGGGAAAAGAAAGTAACTAAAGAGTGGAGAGTTAAGAAACCAGGCAATGGAAAAATCATTAAGAAGTAGAAAGTCTCAAGATCCAAGTACAATAAGAAAAAGAAAAAGCCGGGCTTGAATCCCATTAATGATCTTGGAGGCATACACTTGCACATTAAAATCAAATGGGCTTGGTACTATAAAGCTCAGTGTGATACAAACTCTAATGCAAATCTCATGCATATACATTTCTTTCTACACACTCAATTGGAGTTAAATTCATTTACTTCTAAACGATTCTCTTTTCTTGATGGAACTTCAATTCAACCAATAGGAGTGGTCATGGATGTGCCAGTTCAAGTGAAAAACAACATCATACCTATAGACTTCTTAGTAGTGCCGCACTTTATCAATGAAGATCCTCCTTTAATATTAGTACGACCTTTCTTAGCCACTACTCATGCAATTATAGATATTCTAAACAAAACAATTAATCTGACAATCAATGGCTGAACAATAACTTTCTAGAATGACACTAGAATGAAAAACCCTACATTTAAGTTTAGAGATCAAAACTAATTTTGGAAGGGCAATCGAGCATACGACGTAAATAAAAGCGCTCCATGGGAGGTAGCCCATATTTTATGTTTATTTCTTGTTTATTTAATTTTACTAGGGATTTAGTTTATTTTAGTTCAATATGTTTTTATTCTCTCACTTTTGACTCTTGTATTGGAAGTATTTTCAAAATTTAAATTCTAAAGTATTTCCAATTAAGGGGGAATGATCGAGTTGTTGTTGCTTATATGGCCTTTATGTAAGTCACATTATTTACTTGCTTAAATGTTTATTTATTTATTTAATTAATGAAAGTATTTATTTAGTTATATGTCCAACTAAAACTTTTGAATTTTTATTCAATCTTACCTTGATAAGAGTTCTTATGAATGATTAATAGGTTAAATATGAGATCATTTGAAAAAAATAGTTAAATAGTCTTGGTGATTCCCAGTGAATTAGATTAACACTAGGAATCACTTAATATATTGGTACCAATATACCTAAAAATCTATGCAAATTTGGAGTCCAACATTTCCATTTACACATGAATCGCTGATTAAATCGATATGTTATGAAAATCTCCAGCTGCTTAACTATTTTGGACACACTCAGCGATTCCCAACAATTCCATTTAAACATGAATCACTAGGCATAATTTTTGGTTTTTAAAACTGAAAACCCTAAATCGTCACACACTTCAAACCTTTCACACTTGCAAACCATTTTACCCCTTCATCGAAACCAAAATTTTGTGCCTAGATTCAATCATTCTAACCTCAATCTCGTAGTATTTAAGTGAATCTCATCTCAATCTAGTCTCACTCAAATAGAAAATCTTGATTTTTGGGGTTTTTGATCCAAACTAGGGTTTTAGGAAGTTTCTACCTAGAGCTTGAAAGGATGGTATAGAGGAGTTCAAGAGCTTCAATCTTGAAAGATTCACTCTCAAGAGGGTAATAACTTCAGCTTTAGATCTTTACTTCATCAAATTTTTGAATCAGGATATTTTGAAAACTTTTCAATGTTTTTCAAAATTGATTTGTTGGAATTTATTTAATTGCTTTGCACAAATAATTTCATTGATTTCAATACCATAGGAATAGTGATCACATTGATAATTGATTTACAAATTCACCAATTTTTAAACTTTTACTATAATTACACGTATTTGCAAATAATTTACAAATGCGAGTTTGAACTTAGATCGGGGGTTTGTTTATGAGTTTTTTTCAATTTAACTTGCAATGATTTTGAAAAGGCTTACAAATTGTCACCAAATCGCTTTAAAATATTTAGAAAACTGATATTCAAGTTTACATTTTATTTATCAGTTCAATTTCAAGAGTATTTTATATTTACAAAGAATTTAAAACTAAGCTTTCCAAATAGATTTCTCCTTTTAAATTAAAGTCTTGAAGTTAATGAACTATTTTCTATAATGTTTTTTCTATCATTTACATGGTTCTTTAGTATTTGATTTTGTGATTCTTGAAAGTTGATATAGTGGTAGGAGGAGGAGAAGGTGGAAGTTCTTGAGAAAAGAAGGGAAAGGCACAACTTTTATAAATACCCAAAAGAAGTCCAATTCTCCACCCAAACAATTATTACCAATTGGATTTCATTGAATAACCCCTAAACTAGAGCACCTAGAGAGCTTTCTCCACCCTCAAGTTTTGAATATGATTCGGAGGGAGATTCCATGCCCATAATCTCATTAATGCCAAAAGCTATTGCTAAGATGGATAATGACATTAGTAAGAAGAGAAAGATTATACCAAATAGGGATTTCAATATAGAAAGAAATGCGGGTCTTAGATCTTAAATATAATTAAGGAGAGGAGCTAGGGATTATTGACTTGGGACTACTATGCTAATAACAATGTGGGGTCCTTGATTGAAAAAGGAAGTAAAATTTTAGTTAGAGAATTATATGCAAATGGGCATAAAGATGAGAATAAGAAAGTAGCCATAGCCCGAGGAAGACCAGTGGACTACTCACCTGTGTGAATAAATCAATATTATGGTTTACTGAAAGTGCATTTAAGACAACATAATGAGTACCCTAAACTTGAATACATGTATAGACATGGACTTCCCTACAAGACCATTAGGAGTAGTTTAGAAGCTATTCCTAGGGATGGTTTCCATTTTGATTGAAACAGGTACCCAAAACATATACAAGCTAGAAATCTTAAGAAAATAATCAAAGCTTGGAGCTTTTTCTTGAACTCAAGCCTACAACCTAGTTTACAACATCACAACATAGTTAACTATAGGATAGCTTTTTTATACCATATAGTCCAAGGGATAGCGCGCTAATGGGTCGATTCATATTCTGGGCCAGTACGCTATTAGCGCGCTAATGGGCGTTATTAGCGCGCTAATTCCCCTCTGGAAATTTTTGGTCAGTACATCATTAGCGCGCTAATTTTAACTATTAGCGCGCTAATTCCTCTCTGGAATTTTTTGACAAAAAATTTTGGATTTTTGCAATATAGCTCCGATTCTCCTCAAACTTCATGGACACTTCACTAACACCATATAAAAAGGTTTGGAATAGCTAAAACATATGTAGAAGGTCCGATTCTCGAAACATGCCTAACTCACGCCGAATTTTAGAAAATTGTTCTCTAGGCAAAGGCTTAGTGAATATATCGGCTAGTTGATCCTCTGTGGGCACATGGATGAGTTTAACATCGCCCTTTTGGACGTGATCACGAAGAAAATGGTGTCTAATCTCAATATGTTTTGTTCTTGAGTGTAACACCGGATTTTTTGATATGTTTATCGCACTTGTGTTATCACAATAAATTTCAGCACACCCAACTAGGATTTGATAATCCTCAAGTTGTTGTTTCATGTATAGAACTTGAGCACAACAACTCCCGACAGACACATATTCGGCTTCCGCCGTAGATAAAGCAACGGAATTTTGTTTTTTGCTGAACCATGAGATAAGTGAATTTCCTAGCAAATGACAAAATCCGGAAGTACTTTTCCTATCGACTAGACTTCCAGCATAATCAGAGTCAACAAAACTGCGGAGTTCGAAACTCTTAGTTTTGTTGAACCACAATCCTAAGTCTTGTGTTCCACTTAGATATCGAAATATGCGCTTTACACATTTTAAGTGGGACTCCTTGGGATCGGATTGAAATCTAGCACATAAGCACACACTGAACATAATGTCGGGTCTACTAGCGGTCAAGTATAGGAGGCTACCTATCATTCCAAGATAAAGTTTAGGATCTATGGGTTTTCCTAGTTGGTCTTTATCCATTTTGATGGTGGAACTACTAGGAGTGTCACATGCTTTCAGATTTTCGAATTTGAATTTCTTTAACATGTCCCTCACATACTTTGCTTGATTTATAAAAATGCCATGTTTGGATTGCTTTATTTGCAAGCCTAGAAAGTATGTTAGTTCTCCCATCATGCTCATTTCAAATTCATTTGTCATTAATGATGAGAATTCATTACATAGACTTGTGTTGGATGACCCAAAAATGATATTATCAACATAAATTTGAACAAGTAACATATCATGTTTCTCGATCAAAATGAACAAAGTGGGATCTAGCGTTCCTTTCTTGAATCCTTTTTCAAGTAGGAATGCACTAAGTCTGTCATACCAAGCTCTAGGAGCTTGTCTTAGTCCATACAAGGCTTTTTGAAGATGATATACATGACCTGGGTGTTCATGATCTTCAAAACCCGGTGGTTGTTCTACATATACCTCTTCATTAATGAAGCCATTTAAGAATGCGCTTTTAACATCCATTTGATATAGTAAAAACCCATTGTAGCAAGCATAAGCAAGTAACATTCGAATTGCTTCTAGTCTTGCTACGGGTGCAAAGGCTTCCTCATAATCAATTCCTTCTTCTTGATTGTAGCCTTGTGCAACCAACCTAGCCTTGTTTCTTACAATTTCACCTTTTTCATTCTTTTTGTTTCTAAAAACCCATTTGGTGCCTATGGTTGTGTGGTCCTTGGGTCTAGGTACTAATGTCCATACCTTGTTCCTAACAAAGTGGCTTAGCTCCTCTTGCATAGCCATTACCCAAAATTCATCTCCTAAGGCATCATCTATCTTAGTGGGCTCGGTTTGTGATACAAAAGCTATATGTCCTTCATCTCGATGTAATGTGGACCTAGTGATTACTCCTTTGTTTGGATCACCTATTATTTGTTGGGATGAATGGCCAATTAGAAGTCTTGAATTCTTAGGCGCACTTGTGTCGGATTCTTTACATGCCTCAACTTCTTGACTATTTGAAGTTTGTCCTAGGGTGCCATCATCTTCATCATCGATCCTCAATTTTTCCAAGTTTTGCATCATCTTAACTTTGGGATCCACTTCATCAAATTTCACATGGATAGACTCTTCTATGGTTTTGGTTGATCTATTAAACACCATATATGCTTTGCTGTGCATAGAGTAGCCAAGGAAAGTACATACCTTTGACTTTGGGTCAAATTTGTCTAATTGATCCTTATCATTTAGAACATAGCAAGTACAACCGAACACCTTAAAGTAACTTATGTTGGGCTTTCGGCCTTTCCATAGTTCATAAGGAGTCTTTTTCACTTGCTTTCGGACATTTACTTTATTTATAACATAGCATGCCGTGTTAATGGCTTCGGCCCAAAAGTGCTTAGCTATGTTGTACTCATTTAGCATAGTCCTACACATCTCTTGGAGTGTCCTATTTTTTCTTTCAACAACTCCATTTTGTTGGGGTGTTCTAGGAGAGGATAATTGGTGTGTATAACCTTGTTTAGCACAAAAATCCTCCAAGTTTCTATTTACAAACTCACCACCTCTATCACTTCTAATGATGGTGATTTTGTATCCCTTTTCATTCTCAACTAAAGCACAAAATTTTACGAACACATCAAACACTTCATGCTTATGAGAGAGAAAATACACCCATGTATATCTAGTAAAATCATCAACAATGACAAAGCAATATGATTTACCTCCTAGGCTTTGTGTTTGGGTGGGTCCGAACAAATCCATATGGATAAGTTCTAAGGCTCGAGTCACATCACTTGTTACTTTCGTCTTAAATGACGATTTCACTTGTTTACCGAGGATACAAGGTTCACACTCCTTGTCTTTCATAAACGTGCATTTGGGTAGACCTTAACTAGATCATGCTTAGTCAATTTTGACAAGTTCTCCATGCTAGAATGTCCTAATCTACGGTGCCACAACCATGCATCACATTCACTTTGTGCACTCAAACATGAGACATTTTGCATATTCATCTCATCAAAGTTAATGGCATAAACATTTTTATCTCTATATGCAATAAATAAGGTTTCATGCTTCTCATTCCTAACAATGCATTTCGATGATTCAAACATAACATGAAATCCTTTGTCACACAATTGACTAATACTGAGCAAATTATGTTTCAATCCATCAACAAGATAAACGTTAGAAATAGCAAGTGAATTGTTACCGACGGTTCCGAGACCAATAACTCTTCCTTTGTTGTTGTCTCCAAATGTAACCTTTCCACCATCATGCCGCTTTAGTTCAATAAATTGATGTGCATCTCCGGTCATGTGTCTTGAGCACCCACTATCCAAGTACCATGGGGTGCTCTTCCTCGCATCCTACACCATGGGAAACAAACTAGATTTTGGTACCCAAACACCTTTGGGTCCGAGAATGTTAGTGTAGTAAACATTTTTAACTACCCATGCTAGTCTACCCACTTCGGCCTTTTGTAATGCACATTTCCCGACCACATGAGTCTTGTTGCATTTAGAGCATCTACGATCATCATTTAGCAATTTCTTGTAACTTAACAAGTTTGCTCCATAACCTATGCCTCTTTTGTTGAGTGCACGTCGTTGTGCTCCCAACATCATGTCAAACATTTCTTTACCATTTGTAAACTTATGCACCGTGCTAGTCAAGTCCTCTACTTCCTTGACTAAAGCATCTCTCTCCTCTATGACTTCATTTAAGTCACTTTGGAGATCATTAATGGTCTCATTTTGTGACTCTATTTCACTAATTGCAATGGTCAAGCTCTTTTTGAGTTGTTTGGTCTTTTTGACCTCCTTTTCCAACTCTTTCCTAAGCTCATCAAGATTTGGAACATCATCCAAATCATCAACATTATCAAAGTTAAAAGAGTTAGAATTTACCTCGCCTTGTGCCATGAGACAAAGTATTGCCTTCTCACTTTCCGATTCGGATTCCGAACTTGATGATGATGAGTCATCCTAAGATGCTTTGAAACTCTTCTTTCCTTTCTTCTTGTCAAACACCTTCTTGGATTTGCAATCCGCCTTGATGTGACCCGGTTTGCCGCAACCGAAGCATATGGTTTCATTTGATTTTCCTCCCTTGCTTCCACTTCGAAACTTCTTCTTATACTTGTCTCGCTTGTACATGGCCCCTGTTGAGCTTTCTTGAGAGCATAGCTACTTCCTCCTTAAGATCATTGTCATCACATGATTTTTCATTTTCAATGATCTCTACCGATGCACTAGGGGAGCTATTTGCCTTCAAGGAGATATCTTTTCTTGAACTCTTAGTACCTCCACTTAATGCTTCCAATCTTGCTCGGTCTTTAAGTTCAAATTCATGGACTCGTTAGCTCTCCACACAATGCATCAAATGTGTAATCTCCAAGATTTTGTGCCGATTGGATAGCATACTTCTTGGCATCCCATTCCTTAGGCAAGCCTCTAAGGAATTTATACACCGAGGTTTCTTGATCATAATTCTTTCCAAGATTCTTGATCTCATTCAATAGTTTAGTGAATCGAGTGATGGCGGTGGCTATGTCTTCATCGGACCCAACTCGGAAAGTTTCATAGTGCTCCTCAAGAATTCTTAACTTGGTCTTCTTCACTTGCATGGTACCTTCATAGTGTACCCCAAGCTTCTCCCATACTTCCTTAGCCGTTTGACAAGCACTTACTCGGTTAAATTCATTTTCACTTAGCACACAAAACAAGTGATTCATGGCTTGATCATTTGAGAGCTCAATCTTTATCTCCTCGGCGGTGTACTTTTTCAAGGGCTTATCCGGTGGAGTGTAGCCACTTTCAATTGCATCCCATAAGAATCTATTTTGTGCTCTAATGTAGAATTTCATTCTCACTTTCCAATGAGCATAGTTAGTTCCATCAAAATACGAAGGCCTACTCGAAGAGTTGCCTTCCCGAAGGCGAGCCGGATCTAAGGTTTGCATCCTTGCACAAAAAGAACACTCAAAGATACGTTAGTAATACTTTGAGCAATAACCCGCTCTGATACCAATTGAAGGTCACCCAAGAGGGGGGTGAATTGGGTTACCAAGTAGTTATTGCCCTTTTAAAACTTTATGCGCAAATTACAACTATAATGCATACACTATCAATGAATATATATATGCTATGCAAGTGAATGGAATGGAAGAGATGGAAAGTGACACACAATTTATAGTGGTTCGATCCAACGATCTACGTCCACTACCTAACCTCCCCGGTTAGGATTTTTAACCCCCACTTATATTGCAAATAAGTGTTACAACCTAAGCATACAAGCCTAGAGTGCCTAATTACAATTAGGACTTCCCACCTAGCCGCAACTAGGATTTGTGCCTAGTCTCAACTAGGTCTTCCCCTTTGACTTAGATTCCACTAAGTCTTACAATCATACAAATACAATAAGTTGCTGAAAAATAATGAGATACACTTTACAACACAAAGTGGTATCAAATTCAAACACTAGCAAGCCTTCTAGAGCCTAACAACTCTTATGCATGCAAGTATGAGAATAAATGGAATATGCAAATATGTCACTGATTTTGTTGCAAATCCCAAATGTGAAATCGTTTTAAAAACTTAATATATTAGTGTAAAACCGATTTCAAGTCTAAGAACAATAGTTTAACAAAAATCAAGTTTAAGTGCAAAACTTTTGTTCAAATCAATCTTAGGGTTTGATAAAATAAATTTAAGTGCAAAACCCAAGAAGAAGGTGTTCAAACACACAACAAAATGATTTTCAAATCAAATACACAAAACTATGTAGATTAAGCACAAGCAAGATTTTAGATCTAGGACTTTCTTACAAACAAGAGAATGACAAAAGAGATCAGCTTTGAAGAGATTCTTGTACTCCTTTGAAAGCCTCAAAAAGTGCTTTGATTAGAGAACTAAAGAACAGCCACACAAAGATCTCCTTTTGCTTCTTCACAAAAATCAAAGTTCTTCTCTTTGTAGATTTTTTAGTTTTTGAGTGTGTTTCTTCCTCCTCTTTTTTTTTTTAACAAAACCATGTTCTTGGTGGTTTTATAATGTTAGGTATTCCATCTTGACAGCTTTATGACCGTTCTAGGGATCCAAGGGTCCAAAATAGATCAAGAATTCAAATTAAAGTGTGTTTTCCAAATGTGTCAAAAAAGTCGTCAGATATGCAATTAGCGCGCTAATGCTGTGAGACCTAAACGCGCTAACTAACTCGCACTTAGCGCGCTAATGAAATCATTAGCGCGCTAACTGCAGGGACCTCAAAACAATTATTTTGTCCCTTTGTGTTAGCGACCCTTAAACTCGTCCGGGACCTAACCAACCCTTATATAACATGTTATACACGTTTATGATGAGTCATTAAACCTAATTGGGTGGTCCGGATATTTTTACAAATCCCGAAAATGAAAATTCACGATTTCATAATGTATTAGGGGCTTTTCTACAAATTTACAGTTTTCTTTTCGAAGACCTTTCAAAAACGAGTTTTTCTTTTTCGAAAACATTTACAATGATCTCTAATATGCAAATGACCATCCACACAAAGTTTCACATTGTTTAAACTCATAGACCTAGTTATGTGTTTAAATTCCACTTTGAAACTTGAAGTAAACTTATAACTTTGAAAAATGGTTTAAGAAACTTGATATGCATGGACTAATGCATTTGGCTTGCGTGAAAGAATTTGTATACCTTACATTGAAATTACAAATTGCGGTTTGAACTTTCATCTTCATTTCTTCATTAATGCCGAGTCTTGAACTTGTATTTCTTGAGTACCCTTGATATGTTGTTTTGCATCCTTTAACAAAAACTGAAATACACTAGATGTTTATTAGTACATTTTCACCTTGTTTGTTTCCATCAAAATCTCGGTCGGAGTGTGAGTGACTAAACACTTAGTCCAACAATCTCCCCCTTTTTGATGATAACAAACAATGTGAACTTTAAAGGTGTAAAACGTAATCTAAATGTATATCGCATTCATGATTTTATATTTCATATATGCAAGTTCAAAACACATCAACCTTTTCAAGTTCAACCACATTTTTCTCCCCCGTTTGATACCATCAAAAAGTGGGGCCAAGCATCCCCATAAATAAACACAATAGAAACAATACGAGAGAAATATACTCTCCCCCTCACTTTATGCATATCAAGATACAATAGACGGTAGCGATACAAATGCATAGACGATAAAACATAGTGAAGCAAGAAATATCCATATAGAAAACTCAGAGATACGCAAAAAAAAAATTCATGATATAGATAGCATAAAGCAATGAGAGCATAGTTGTGGCTTAAACATGAGTTTGACAAAAAAATTGAAACATCTAAGACTGACATATTGGAGCCTAATGCTCATCTAGTGGTGGTGTGTCTAAACACTCCTCCTCGAGGATGGTGGTGGACGTGCAGAGCTGGAGGCATGATCATTACGCGCGGTCCGAATCGGGAGCAATTGACCCTCAATGCGACGAAGCCGATCATTCGATGTCTTTGGATACTCGTCTCGACGGCATTGAATGACCGAGTCATATAAGTGTGCGAGTAGCCCAGCAGCGATACGTACGCCGATGATGGAGACATATTCGGTGGAGGCGAGAAACCGCCGAACGTAGAGGGAATCGGAGGTCGTGCCGACTCATATCGTCGCTGTCTTTGCGAACAAGAAAGTCCCGAGCACCTTCATCATCACCATCATGGTCATCATGGCTGGCATTGCCTTCATCGTCAGCGTTGTCATCATCGCCAAATTGATAGCTATATTCCAAATAGTCCGGCGCATCAAAAGGAGCCACTGGAGAGTCCGTAGGGAGGGGAGACTCATAGCCGCCGTGATGCTGACCATCTGGAATGGCATCTTCCCGAGTCCACCGCTGCCTATCACGAATGTAGCGGTATTTCATGGCTTTCAACGTAGCCATGTCGATGGTGTCATATATAGTGAGGGGGCGACCGCCTAATGCGAGATCTACTTGGGCAGACTCCAAGTAGGATGTGATAATGTGAGCATAAGGAAGATGACGACCCGAGCTACACGTGCTCGTCATATAGCCAATGATGATATGAGGCAGGCTGAGAGGTATCATACGAATTAGGTGCCCAAGAATGAACATGTCAAGGAGAGTGACATAGTTTTTACTACCACCTCGCGGAAGAATGACCTTGTGAAGTACCTTATGGAGAAGGTGAGGTAGGAGTTTAAAATCGCATCCGTTATACCAAATAGGATAAACGGTTAAAGTCCTTTTGGACCGAAGGAAGGAATTAAGGAGTTCAAGACGGTCAAAAGGCCAACTGAGAAATTTTCACACAACCGTAGTCGTAGGAGGGTGCAAGGGAAGTTGAAGCCGTTGAGCGAGATTTTCAGGCGTAATCTCAATAGATTGGCTACCAACAGACGAACGTAGTACAAAATGGTTCGAAGTTTCGAGATTGGAATAGAAAACTCAAACCAAGGGGGGTTGTAGTTAGCCTTGTGGGCACAGAAAGTGGTCCATCCCGCCGCATCAAAAATTTCCCGAATTGGGAGATGAGCCTTATCAAAAAAGGCGACATCGACAATGGCGGGCCTTAGGATTTTGGCATCCGTTAGCCGTGGAGCCACTAACTCTAGGACTGATGCGGACTCATGGACGGCTTTGGCACGACCCTCACGTCGTGGGGCATTTGCCGGAGTTGGGACGGGGTGTGTGGATTCGGATTTATCACTAGATGATGAAGATTGAACAACACGTCGGCTAGAAGGACGACGTGAGGACGTGGCTTGGGTAGGACGAGATGTGGTGGGAGCGGTTTGTCGGGAAGTGGTGGCGGCGGTTGGTCGGGAAGTGGTGGGGGCGACCGAACGGGAAGAGGGACGGTTGGAAGTGCGACGAGTCGACATTTTGGAGGGAAAAGTGAAGAAATTGACAAAGAAGGGAGAGGATTGTTACCTTGTAGGAGTGGAGATCACGGTGGAGACGACACAAGGAGAGTAGAATCGGCAAGAGGAGAGGAAAAATTTGGGAGAGATGTGAGTTTTGAGGGTAAAAACGAATTTATAGACTCCCGGCCGAACGTCATTAGCGCGCTAATGATAAAATTAGCGCGCTAATGGGTCGATTCATATTCTGGGCCGGTACGCTATTAGCGCGCTAATGGGTGTTATTAGCGCGCTAATTCCCCTCTGGAAATTTTTGGTCAGTACATCATTAGCGCGCTAATTTTAACTATTAGCGCGCTAATTCCTCTCTGGAATTTTTTGACAAAAAATTTTGGATTTTTGCAATATAGCTCCGATTCTCCTCAAACTTCATGGACACTTCACTAACACCATATAAAAAGGTTTGGAATAGCTAAAACATATGTAGAAGGTCCGATTCTCGAAACATGCCTAACTCACGCCGAATTTTAGAAAATTGTTCTCTAGGCAAAGGCTTAGTGAATATATCGGCTAGTTGATCCTCTGTGGGCACATGGATGAGTTTAACATCGCCCTTTTGGACGTGATCACGAAGAAAATGGTGTCTAATCTCAATATGTTTTGTTCTTGAGTGTAACACCGGATTTTTCGATATGTTTATCGCACTTGTGTTATCACAATAAATTTCAGCACACCCAACTAGGATTTGATAATCCTCAAGTTGTTGTTTCATGTATAGAACTTGAGCACAACAACTCCCGGCAGACACATATTCGGCCTCCGCCGTAGATAAAGCAACGGAATTTTGTTTTTGCTTTGAACCATGAGATAAGTGAATTTCCTAGCAAATGACAAAATCCGGAAGTACTTTTCCTATCGACTAGACTTCCAAAGCATAATCGAGTCAACAAAGCTGCGGAGTTTGAAACTCTTAGTTTTGTTGAACCACAATCCTAAGTCTTGTGTTCCACTTAGATATCGAAATATGCGCTTACACATTTTAAGTGGGACTCCTTGGGATCGGATTGAAATCTAGCACATAAGCACACACTTGAACATAATGTCGGGTCTACTAGCGGTCAAGTATAGGAGGCTACCTATCATTCCACGATAAAGTTTAGGATCTATGGGTTTTCCTAGTTGGTCTTTATCCATTTTGATGGTGGAACTACTAGGAGTGTCACATGCTTTCAGATTTTCGAATTTGAATTTCTTTAACATGTCCCTCACATAATTTGCTTGATTTATAAAAATGCCATGTTTGGATTGCTTTATTTGCAAGCCTAGAAAGTATGTTAGTTCTCCCATCATGCTCATTTCAAATTCATTTGTCATTAATGATGAGAATTCATTACATAGACTTGTGTTGGATGACCCAAAAATGATATCATCAACATAAATTTGAACAAGTAACATATCATGTTTCTCGATCAAAATGAACAAAGTGGGATCTAGCGTTCCTTTCTTGAATCCTTTTTCAAGTAGGAATGCACTAAGTCTGTCATACCAAGCTCTAGGAGCTTGTCTTAGTCCATACAAGGCTTTTTGAAGATGATATACATGACCTGGGTGTTCATGATCTTCAAAACCCGGTGGTTGTTCTACATATACCTCTTCATTAATGAAGCCATTTAAGAATGCGCTTTTAACATCCATTTGATATAGTAAAAACCCATTGTAGCAAGCATAAGCAAGTAACATTTGAATTGCTTCTAGTCTTGCTACGGGTGCAAAGGCTTCCTCATAATCAATTCCTTCTTCTTGATTGTAGCCTTGTGCAACCAACCTAGCCTTGTTTCTTACAATTTCACCTTTTTCATTCTTTTTGTTTCTAAAAACCCATTTGGTGCCTATGGTTGTGTGGTCCTTGGGTCTAGGTACTAATGTCCATACCTTGTTCCTAACAAAGTGGCTTAGCTCCTCTTGCATAGCCATTACCCAAAATTCATCTCCTAAGGCATCATCTATCTTAGTGGGCTCGGTTTGTGATACAAAAGCTATATGTCCTTCATCTCGATGTAATGTGGACCTAGTGATTACTCCTTTGTTTGGATCACCTATTATTTGTTGGGATGAATGGCCAATTAGAAGTCTTGAATTCTTAGGCGCACTTGTGTCGGATTCTTTACATGCCTCAACTTCTTGACTATTTGAAGTTTGTCCTAGGGTGCCATCATCTTCATCATCGATCCTCAATTTTTCCAAGTTTTGCATCATCTTAACTTTGGGATCCACTTCATCAAATTTCACATGGATAGACTCTTCTATGGTTTTGGTTGATCTATTAAACACCATATATGCTTTGTTGTGCATAGAGTAGCCAAGGAAAGTACATACCTTTGACTTTGGGTCAAATTTGTCTAATTGATCCTTATCATTTAGAACATAGCAAGTACAACCGAACACCTTAAAGTAACTTATGTTGGGCTTTCGGCCTTTCTATAGTTCATAAGGAGTCTTTTTCACTTGCTTTCGGACATTTACTTTATTTATAACATAGCATGCCGTGTTAATGGCTTCGGCCCAAAAGTGCTTAGCTATGTTGTACTCATTTAGCATAGTCCTACACATCTCTTGGAGTGTCCTATTTTTTCTTTCAACAACTCCATTTTGTTGGGGTGTTCTAGGAGAGGATAATTGGTGTGTATAACCTTGTTTAGCACAAAAATCCTCCAAGTTTCTATTTACAAACTCACCACCTCTATCACTTCTAATGATGGTGATTTTGTATCCCTTTTCATTCTCAACTAAAGCACAAAATTTTACGAACACATCAAACACTTCATGCTTATGAGAGAGAAAATACACCCATGTATATCTAGTAAAATCATCAACAATGACAAAGCAATATGATTTACCTCCTAGGCTTTGTGTTTGGGTGGGTCCGAACAAATCCATATGGATAAGTTCTAAGGCTCGAGTCACATCACTTGTTACTTTCGTCTTAAATGACGATTTCACTTGTTTACCGAGGATACAAGGTTCACACTCCTTGTCTTTCTTAAACGTGCATTTGGGTAGACCCTTAACTAGATCACACTTTGTGCACTCAAACATGAGACATTTTGCATATTCATCTCATCAAAGTTAATGGCATAAACATTTTTATCTCTATATGCAATAAATAAGGTTTCATGCTTCTCATTCCTAACAATGCATTTCGATGATTCAAACATAACATGAAATCCTTTGTCACACAATTGACTAATACTGAGCAAATTATGTTTCAATCCATCAACAAGATAAACGTTAGAAATAGAAAGTGAATTGTTACCGACGGTTCCGAGACCAATAACTCTTCCTTTGTTGTTGTCTCCAAATGTAACCTTTCCACCATCATGCCGCTTTAGTTCAATAAATTGATGTGCATCTCCGGTCATGTGTCTTGAGCACCCACTATCCAAGTACCATGGGGTGCTCTTCCTCGCATCCTACACCATGGGAAACAAACTAGATTTTGGTACCCAAACACCTTTGGGTCCGAGAATGTTAGTGTAGTAAACATTTTTAACTACCCATGCTAGTCTACCCACTTCGGCCTTTTGTAATGCACATTTCCCGACCACATGAGTCTTGTTGCATTTAGAGCATCTACGATCATCATTTAGCAATTTCTTGTAACTTAACAAGTTTGCTCCATAACCTATGCCTCTTTTGTTGAGTGCACGTCGTTGTGCTCCCAACATCATGTCAAACATTTCTTTACCATTTGTAAACTTATGCACCGTGCTAGTCAAGTCCTCTACTTCCTTGACTAAAGCATCTCTCTCCTCTATGACTTCATTTAAGTCACTTTGGAGATCATTAATGGTCTCATTTTGTGACTCTATTTCACTAATTGCAATGGTCAAGCTCTTTTTGAGTTGTTTGGTCTTTTTGACCTCCTTTTCCAACTCTTTCCTAAGCTCATCAAGATTTGGAACATCATCCAAATCATCAACATTATCAAAGTTAAAAGAGTTAGAATTTACCTCGCCTTGTGCCATGAGACAAAGTATTGCCTTCTCACTTTCCGATTCGGATTCCGAACTTGATGATGATGAGTCATCCCAAGATGCTTTGAAACTCTTCTTTCCTTTCTTCTTGTCAAACACCTTCTTGGATTTGCAATCCGCCTTGATGTGACCCGGTTTGCCGCAACCGAAGCATATGGTTTCATTTGATTTTCCTCCCTTGCTTCCACTTCGAAACTTCTTCTTATACTTGTCTCGCTTGTACATGGCCCTGTTGAGCTTTCTTGAGAGCATAGCTACTTCCTCCTCAAGATCATTGTCATCACATGATTTTTCATTTTCAATGATCTCTACCGATGCACTAGGGGAGCTATTTGCCTTCAAGGCGATATCTTTTCTTGAACTCTTAGTACCTCCACTTAATGCTTCCAATCTTGCTCGGTCTTTAAGTTCAAATTCATGGACTGTTAGCTCTCCACACAATGCATCAAATGTGTAATCTCCAAGATTTTGTGCCGATTGGATAGCATACTTCTTGGCATCCCATTCCTTAGGCAAGCCTCTAAGGAATTTATACACCGAGGTTTCTTGATCATAATTCTTTCCAAGATTCTTGATCTCATTCAATAGTTTAGTGAATCGAGTGATGGCGGTGGCTATGTCTTCATCGGACCCAACTCGGAAAGTTTCATAGTGCTCCTCAAGAATTCTTAACTTGGTCTTCTTCACTTGCATGGTACCTTCATAGTGTACCCCAAGCTTCTCCCATACTTCCTTAGCCGTTTGACAAGCACTTACTCGGTTAAATTCATTTTCACTTAGCGCACAAAACAAGTGATTCATGGCTTGATCATTTGAGAGCTCAATCTTTATCTCCTCGGCGGTGTACTCTTTCAAGGGCTTATCTGGTGGAGTGTAGCCACTTTCAATTGCATCCCATAAGAATCTATTTTGTGCTCTAATGTAGAATTTCATTTTCACTTTCCAATGAGCATAGTTAGTTCCATCAAAATACGAAGGCCTACTCGAAGAGTTGCCTTCCCGAAGGCGAGCCGGATCTAAGGTTTGCATCCTTGCACAAAAAGAACACTCAAAGATACGTTAGTAATACTTTGAGCAATAACCCGCTCTGATACCAATTGAAGGTCACCCAAGAGGGGGTGAATTGGGTTACCGAGTAGTTATTGCCCTTTTAAAACTTTATGCGCAAATTACAACTATAATGCATACACTATCAATGAATATATATATGCTATGCAAGTGAATGGAATGGAAGAGGTGGAAAGTGACACACAATTTATAGTGGTTCGATCCAACGATCTACGTCCACTACCTAACCTCCCCGGTTAGGATTTTTAACCCCCACTTATATTGCAAATAAGTGTTACAACCTAAGCATACAAGCCTAGAGTGCCTAATTGCAATTAGGACTTCCCACCTAGCCGCAACTAGGATTTGTGCCTAGTCTCAACTAGGTCTTCCCCTTTGACTTAGATTCCACTAAGTCTTACAATCATACAAATACAATAAGTTGCTGAAAAATAATGAGATACACTTTACAACACAAAGTGGTATCAAATTCAAACACTAGCAAGCCTTCTAGAGCCTAACAACTCTTATGCATGCAAGTATGAGAATAAATGGAATATGCAAATATGTCACTGATTTTGTTGCAAATCCCAAATGTGAAATCGTTTTAAAAACTTAATATATTAGTGTAAAACCGATTTCAAGTCTAAGAACAATAGTTTAACAAAAATCAAGTTTAAGCGCAAAACTTTTGTTCGAATCAATCTTAGGGTTTGATAAAATAAATTTAAGTGCAAAACCCAAGAAGAAGGTGTTCAAACACACAACAAAATGATTTTCAAATCAAATACACAAAACTATGTAGATTAAGCACAAGCAAGATTTTAGATCTAGGACTTTCTTACAAACAAGAGAATGACAAAAGAGATCAGCTTTGAAGAGATTCTTGTACTCCTTTGAAAGCCTCAAAAGTGCTGGATTAGAGAACTAAAGAACAGCCACAAAGATCTCCTTTTGCTTCTTCACAAAAATCAAAGTTCTTCTCTTTGTAGATTTTTTAGTTTTTGAGTGTGTTTCTTCCTCCTCTTTTTTTTTTTAACAAAACCATGTTCTTGGTGGTTTTATAATGTTAGGTATTCCATCTTGACAGTTTATGACCGTTCTAGGGATCCAAGGGTCCAAAATAGATCAAGAATTCAAATTAAAGTGTGTTTTCCAGCTGTCAAAAAAAGTCATGTCGAGATATGCAATTAGCGCGCTAATGCTGAGACCTAGCGCGCTAACTCTGCACTTAGCGCGCTAATGAAATCATTAGCGCGCTAACTGCAGGGACCTCAAAACAATTATTTTGTCCCTTTGTGTTAGCGACCCTTAAACTCGTCCGGGACCTAACCAACCCTTATATAACATGTTATACACGTTTATTATGAGTCATTAAGCCTAATTGGGTGGTCCTGGATATTTTTACAAATCCCGAAAACGGAAATTCACGATTTCATAATGTATTAGGGGCTTTTCTACAAATTTACGCTTTTCTTTTCGAAGACCTTTCAAAAACGAGTTTTTCTTTTTCGAAAACATTTACAATGATCTCTAATATGCAAATGACCATCCACTCAAAGTTTCACATTGTTTAAACTGATAGACCTAGTTATGTGTTTAAATTCCACTTTGAAACTTGAAGTAAACTTATAACTTTGAAAAATGGTTTAAGAAACTTGATATGCATGGACTAATGCATTTGGCTTGTGTGAAAGAATTTGTATACCTTACATTGAAATTACAAATTGCGGTTTGAACTTTCATCTTCATTTCTTCATTAATGCCGAGTCTTGAACTTGTATTTCTTGAGTACCCTTGATATGTTGTTTTGCATCCTTTAACAAAAATTGAAATACACTAGATGTTTATTAGTACATTTTCACCTTGTTTGTTTCTATCAAAATCTCGGTCGGAGTGTGAGTGACTAAACACTTAGTCCAACAATTAGGTGAAGTGAAGTATGAATATACGAAATATAGAAGAAATAAGAGGTAGAATTAATTTATTTATTCAAAGTTGATTGAATTTTTAAAATTTTTCACAATATAGGTAACATTTCCCCATTTCATTTTAATTTATTTAGTTAGGAATAGGAATATGATTATAATTTGAATGGAAATGCTATATCATTATTACCCATGAAAATATAAATTTTATGATGGAAATGAATTGTTATACCCTATTTGACTTAACCAGGATTATGTATACATTAGAGCAGTTCAGAGGTAATTGATAACTTTGTGTTAGACATTATAATGGGTATAAGAATGAAACTATAGTGCAAGACAAACAAAAAAAATTCTAAGAATCTTGTTACACAAAGATTATTGATCAATTTTATATATATGTATGTATTGAAAGTCTATGCTACAATTGAGGAGAAAATTAGGAAAATAGCCAATAAACTTTACTTAGTTGGAAAGAATTCTTCCTTGACTATAGTGAAAGTAAGAAGACCTAACGAGACTTTTTAAATTATAAAATAATGAGACCCATGAATTCCAAAGGAAATGGAGCAGAGAATCTAGTGGTGGAAAGAATGAAAGAATAATGGATTCCAAAGGAAATGAACTAGGGAACCTTAGGAATACAATATAAAGAATCAAATGAATTTATATATTTGAAGAAAATGGAAGAGAGATACAAGAAAATTAAGGAAGTTTATGAAAAACACTTTGAATAAAAGATTTAGCTCGAGTGCTTATAGCTAAGTTAAGTGAAGTATGTCTTTTTATTCCAACAAATGGAAATGAAATGATATTTATTGATGAATAAAAGTTCCCATCAACTTTGATTGTGATGGTAATTTAAATATTATTTGAAAATGAGACTGTTTTAGCGATTTTTGTATCTTGAATATTAGTTATCATAAGCTTGACGCTTGTCGGTGAAGAATGAGGTAACCTTTGTAGTGCCTCGACCTTGGTGATTGATTTAACTTTGAGTTCTGAGGAGTATTACAACAATAGAAGATTAAGTTGTCGAATAAAAGGGGTTGTTCTTTAGTTCTTTCCATTCTATCACGATCCTTATTTTTGTGATGGTAATATGTTTTGTTTTAGATCATTTTTGTTTAAGAATTAGGTTATATGATTATGAAATCATAACGAGGAAAACAAATTATGATTGAGAGTATTCCTTTATTTGGGATGGCAAAGTGCTAAGTTTCGAGGTATTTGACAAGTAAATAATTAGACATGTTTTATAGTTCATTTTAAGATGGTTTTAGATGTAAAATACTATATTACACAGGGTTTTCTCTTGTTTTTGATATTTTAGGTAATAAATGGAGAATATGAAGAAATGAATGAAAAAAGAAGATTATGAAAGAATTAACCAAGTGGAAAAACTATAAAAAGAATTATCACCAAGGAAGCAAAGAACAACTGGAATTTCGTACCAGCGATTCTCGGAGATTCCTAAAGGACATTGAATCACTGTCTAAATTGATGGACACGAGAAAAGATCAACGAGCTCAAAATTTTAGATTTTCTCGGTGATTCCTATCATACCCAAATCGTTGTGAATCGCAAGGTAAGATTTCATGAATTTTAGATAACTAATAGTTATTTGAGTTAGTTTGGAATGTTTAGCACTTAGAATACTATAAATACTAGCGGGTTACGAAATTAGTTGCCCTTAAGTACATAGATAAAAATTCCATTACTCTTGGAGCCATTTTTTATTATTTTCATATTTTATTATTTTTGGAGAGGATCGAAGATTTATAGTATTTTAATTATGTCTTTTCTTTATAATACTACAATGTTATTTGTGATTATGAGTGAGTAGATTGTTTAATCTAAACAAAGTCCAAATGTGAACTAGATTCATTTTGCAATGTAGTCATAATATGATGAATATGTGCTTCTTGCTTTAAACCGATTGTATTCTTTGATTCACTGATTTGATATGTTAATATATATTGGTTTTAATCATAGATTTGAGTATTATATGCAATGTCTAGAATGTGTCTGTGATATTTGGTTTCAATATCTGTTTGAAGTAGTAACTATGATTGTTTTAAAGGTAAACATTGTTTAAGTGTCTTAGGTAAATTGAGGTCTAAATCTAATGTTAAAGTGGCTTTCCAAAGATATTAGATTTAGTCGTTTGAAGTTCTCATAAAGTTTAATGTGGTTCTATTGCGTTTACTTAATGTTTTTGTGTGAATAAAAGGTTTATTAGAACATGGTTTTTCTACCAAATAAAGAGAATAAATTGCTAGTTAAACAGTGTTTACTTACTTATAATTGCAGTTTAATGATTTATCTTACTTCATAAAGTATGCACATGACAATATATGGATTGGATTTACATGTTTGGAATGCAAAATGGATTTATGTTTCATTATTTTGGATATTTGTTTATATATTTATATATTACTGATTGATTGTAATTCTTGATTGTGTTAATTAATTAAGATAATATAGGTTGTTAAGTATTATTATATTATAGTTAGTTATTAGTTAGTTTAATTATTACTATAAATAAAAAATAAAAATAAAAATAATAAAAATTTTAAAATTCCTTTTTCCTGGAGAGGTTTGATAAATCTCTGTGGAGATGATTCCCACTTACCATTGCTAAAAAATAATTAAAGTATAATACAAAGGGAAAATTATTATAAAATTCAAACACGTGTCAATGGCAATGGTAAAGGTCGAAGCTCTTAAGAGGAGAAGGGAAATATACAACTAGTAAAAAAAACTCAAAAACAATCCAAAGCTCCATCTAAACCAATTTGGCCAATAGGGATTTCAATGAATAACCTTCGAACTAGAGTACATGGAGAGCCTTCTAAAACCTTAAGTTTTAACTATAAGCCGGATGGAGAGTAAGAGATTGAGGAGACATTAACTATTTATTTCCATGCCCATAACCTCATTAATGCTAAAACTATCGCAGGAATGGAGAGCGATAATAGAAAGAATAGAAAGATTATACCGAAGAGGGGATTTAACATCAAAAAAGAAGTTAAGGACGGGCCTAAGGTCCTAAACATTATAAAGGATAGGAACTATGGATTGTTAACTAGGGATTACTATGTCGACGTGGGAACCTCAGTTGAAATGGGGTGTGAAATTCTAGTAAGAGAGTTCAATGAAAATAGGCACGAAGATGAGAATAAAAAAGTAGCCATAGTTTGATGAAGATCAGTGGACTAGTCACCCGAGAGAATAAACCGGTATTATGGTGTACCAAAAGTTCATTTGATGCAAAATAATGAGTATCCTAAATCTGAATATATGTATAGACACGAATTTTCCCACGAGACCATTAGGAATGGTTTATAAGCTATTTTGAGGGTTGGTTTTCATTTTGTTTCAGATGGCTACCCAATACACATACAACCAAATATTTTAGGAAAACAACTAAAGCTTGGAGCTTTTACTTGAATGCGAGCTTGCAACCTAGTTTACTACACTATGACATAATGAACCATACGATGATTCTTATATACCATATAGTCCAAAGGATCAGGTATATTGATGTTGGCAAGATAATCTATGAATCGATTAGGAATGTCATGATTGTGACATCCGACAATTTCATTAACTTGATTAGGAGGCTAATTAAGTAGTTTTCGAATTTTAATTGAAAATTAAGTATCCGAGGTGGGACCCATGCATTATGGACAGGAGATTATAAATTTAAATATTATTTTTGTTTGTTGCATGCCTATTCTATCTAATATACATTATTTTGTCATCAAGTCGGGGTGTATGAGGTATATCCTCAGTTTGTCACACTCGTGGTTGTAAGTGTGTCTGAAAGGCACAAGTGACATAAATATTATTTGTTGCTTGAAAACTCATAAATCATGTTAATCGTCGTATGAAAATTTACCTCGATTTGCATGCAAGTTGGGATCAGTGGAATTGTAAAATGAGAACGAAGTTGGTGCAATACCTTACCTCGAGCTCTATGTTGATTGGCAGTGGTCGAGGTTAAGATTGGATCCAAATTGGTGTAAGTTTAGTTTAGTATAGCAAGAGAATCGGTCTAAAAGGGTTTAATATGTTGTGGACAAAGTTAAGATTTTTGGGGTTTTGGTGTGACCAAAACCACTGTTATGAACAGTTTATGAAGATGGACTATTTTGTCAATAGTTTGGTGGAATTTGGTGAAAAGCTGGATTAAAAACAAGCACCGAAAGTTAAAACACATCGAAATAGTGATTTTGAGAATTAATATATAAAAAGAAATTAAGTTGTTGATAAGCAGCTGATGGTTTATATATATATAGAAAAATGTTTCATTTCAAAACAAACAGAATGTTTGTTTTACTTTCGTTCCCTTACCCTATTCATTCAGTCTTTCGCTCCATTAACACTTGTTGTCCGATTTTCACCCGATTTTTCTCTGCAAAACTGTAGATCATCGAGAGATAGTCATCTCGAGCCAAGTTTTCATGGTGAAAACAAGGTATTTGAGCCGCAATTTCGTAAACTCTTAATTCAAGACATTTTCCTCAATTTGATTTGAATTCTCGTGATTTCTCGATTTATTTTGTAGGGTTTTGATATAGATTGGTGAAGATTATTGAGAATTATGTATTAGATTAATTTACTCTAGTTTGGAATACACCACACTAACGTAGGTTAGAGTTTTGATGAATTGAACTAATGCAATTCAGGTGATAACTATTTTGGAGATGTTTTGTAGTTGATATTCATTTACAATGGTTTTTTGGATGAATCGATTATTCTTTTTAATCCAATTTGACTCCACTGACTGTGAAAATATTTTGATGTTAGTATCGAGTGGTTTCGTGGTGTTTGTTGTTGAGTTTTTGAAGATTTAGTTGAGAAATATTGATTTGCTGTTGTTTTTCATTTCAAAATAGTTGATAGGCCATATTAGAAAATTCATAACTTCTCAGTCGGTGATCCGATTTATGTGTTCTTAGAGTCTATAGAAATTAGGACATGTTTACTACAAGTTCCTTTTAGGTCATTATAAACAATATTAAGGTTTTCATGGTTAAAAAGTTACTCCAAGCTTTCTAGTTGAAAGCCAGTTGAAATTATTTCAGGTCATTATAAACAATATTGAGGTTTTCATTGGACTTAGTGATTAGGTTTCACTTGAAGTTTGACCAATAATATAACTGGGTATGCAGGGAAGCTATTAGAACCATTTTCAAGGTGATCCGATGCTCCGAGGACTCCAAAAAATAAGCTCGAAATTGGTTGGTTGTAAGTAAAACCTGTAGTGATCTTTACGATTGATCGAATATTTTGTACCTGTAATTTTATCATAGTCTTCATTGTATTTTATCATTCTTTGTCATGCATACATAAAGAGAATGAGGGGGAGAAGCTTGTTTGGAAGTTTGATTTGCTTGAAACTAGGTTTCAATCCTACCTCCACACCGTATAGTGAGACTAGCAGAGTTCAATGTCGACAAGTTATCTCTGCATTTCAAGATCTATTAATACTATCTCTGTATTATTTTTGGAAGTCACCATTTGATTATAGTTAGGAGACAACAATACAATTGATTGCATGTTATGTTTACGCATATATTTTATTGTTTATTTAGAAATTTAATTACGTATCTCCATGTATCAGACTTACAATTGCAAGAGTATTGATCGATGTAGGAATTTACCTACTTGACATCTTTGAGTTATTTTTTATGGTGTCAAACTCTATATTAAGGCAAGGGACAAATGGATAAGACATGAAGATTGTGGTGATTATTTTAAATTGTTTATACACATTTTTCTGGAATTCTTCGGGTGAGTGAATGACGTGAAGTTTCGTTGAATGGTAATTAGAGTCTCAAAAGTTAGTTTAAGATAAAGTGAGAGGTTTACATTTCAATTTTGGTCTATTCGGGATAGTAAACTTACGAATGATTTATTGGAGACTCTAAGTTAGTTTATAACTTTAAATTTGATAAATATCATAAATTACGGGGAGTTATGAGTCCTTCTAGGCATCTTCCAAATTCTGTTGTCAATTTTGTGAAAGGTTTTCGATAGGTTAATTTTAAGGGAAGTGTAGCAAAATTTTTTTAAGAAAATAGGGAGCATTTGCCCTAATTGAACAAATCATGAATTGAGTTTTATTAAGGATATAAATTTGGTTTTGGAGCCTTGTAAGGATTGAAATAATTATTATTTTGAGGTCAAAGTTGAAAGAACGAATTAGGCTGACTAGATTATCAGAGGATTAAGATAATCGAAGCCGGTCGAACGTCTTAATGATGAGGGGCTGACAAACTTGGTATCAGAGCGTAGGTTTGGCTTTGTTGGGGATAAAATTTGTTAGAGAACCAAATAGTGATTAAGGCGATCAATTGGAATGTGACTGTGAGCTTCGGTATTTGAATTATTATGTTAAATTTGTGTTCTATGAATGTATTATCGCAAGATATGCGATAGAAAGTTTATTGTCCATGTCCGTTTGATAATTAACTTATAAGATATGACGACTAAGACTAGAAATGAATAATTAAAAGAAAGAATAGACTTATGAAATGAAATTGAGCGTGATTAGATGAGAAATGGACTTGTGAAGTATGAATTCACAAAGGTGTTGTATGTAGTTTAGTACTAGTATAACTTATGAAAGTTATCATTATGAAACTAACAAGAAATTGGTTGAACAAGAAGTCTAGATGAGTCAGAGCAAAATTACCGAACATAGATTTCTTGGAAATCGAAAGTATCGAACTATTAAAATTTTAAAAGGCTCAAGAAAATGTTAAAATAGTCTTAACAAGGAACACGAAGACACGTGGTTCTAAAAGTAGAAATTGATTAGACAAACTAAACTTAACTGAAAAATCACAATGTGATTGTGATAGAACTAGTCAAGTTGTTTAAGTTGATTTCTATGAAAATAAAATACTTTGTAGCAAACTATTGTCTCCTTCAGAAAACAAAATAAAAAGTAAAATTGGAATATAACTATGGTTTAAAACAATCAAATGACTTCTAAAAAGAAGTACTTAAATTTTTGATTGTTTACTACTCAAGTTACTTATTCATAAGCGACCTTAAGTATATCAGTTCTATGAGATGAATAAAGGAAATGAAAAAACAAAACAAAATATATGAAAAGTGTAGTGATAAGATCAACATGTTAGAAGTTAAGGTGTTGGGGAAGTGGTCTAGTAATAGCTTAAATTAGTTATTAAACATTAACACAAGTGATTATGTTTAGAGATTCAAAGTACCCAATAGTCACTTCTAATCAAATTTAGTTATGATGCCTATCACTACAACTTAAAATATAGTTAAGGAAAAGATAGACGTGCTGATTGAGAATCAGTAAGTGATTGATATAGGACATTAGTATGAGCTCATATATTGCAAGAACTTTCATTTATAAGAATTAAACGATTGAAAAACATTCTTTAACAGTTTGATTAGTCGTTAAGTTAATGTGAGTTTGGAAATTCAAATTCTTTTATCTCTTAAGTTGAATAATAATGGGAAACTGAATTCATCTATAAGTAATGTAATGAGCAGTAAGATACAAATTTATCTTATCTGGACTCTTAAAAAGTACAAAATTTCTTTTAGAGAAAAAAAGGCGAGAAATCTGAGAAAAATTGAAACAAATTAAGGCAATAACGAATAGTAAAACTGTTTGAGTCACAAAATTTCTCTGTTTTGAAAAAAGGTTAGTCAAGGAAGTCTTCAATTGAGTGAATGCTCATAATAAGCCGTATTATCCTTAGCAAAGTTTTTGAGAACATAAGAGATATAAATTACATTTTTAAGTTAAGATTAAGGAGCCTTAATTAGCCCGGGTGTTGAGAGAAAGTTTTGATAAGTTTGTAAAAGGACTAAGAGCAAGATCAATGTGAGAATAGCTAAGATTGACGAAACCTGAATAGAATTGACTATGTGTATAAAATAAAATGAGTCATTGAGATGACTTATATGTGACAACCCCAATCGCCAAAAATCGGGCCCCGCCCAACACTAGACCTATGTTGACTCTCAGTCAACTCTAGTTAGGTCAAATCATGTCTAATCAACCTCTATTTTTAATTTCCTTTCCTTACTGGTTTGCTTATTGAGTTTTTTAATTAGTTTAACAATTCTTAATATACATTACACAACAGAGCAACAAAAAAACTAACTAAATTCGGGACAAATCCTAGGCATGGAAATCCTGCAAACGATGTGATATCATGAATATAACTGGTGATAAAAAGTAAAATATGCATATACATGCATCGTAAAGTGTATCTCACATCCCTAAGTACCTAAAAGCATTAAACCATCACGAATACAGTCATATATATATAACGAAATGATAAAAGAACCTAGTAAGTAAAAGTAATGGAGCTGACTCTGATGGTAGCTCAGAGGAAATACCAAGTATAGGCTACTTCCCCTTACTGATTGAGGGACCTGCAATTGTCGCCAACAATGGAGACAATTCCAAATAGTAAAGCTAGAAGATATTTAACAATATTTTTGAGTAATAAATTATAATAGTCTTTAAGCCATGCGAGTATTTAAATAAATAAATAAATAAAATGACAAAGTGCAGGATAAACAAATGAATCAAATAAGCAGTTAAAATCAAGTGGCAAGGAAGCAAAAGATAAGTGAATAGGTAATCTGGTCCAAACTACTGGTCTTTAGACTATAAAACAACTTGAAGTTGGCAAAACGGGCCTAAGACAACTTCCAATGACCCCGACATGACTTTCAAGGCAGTGCAAACTCATCGAGTCACTTCCTACATCTCCTTAACTATCAAGGTAAGCCACGGTGACCGCGGATGCTTTATCCCTTCAACAGTCCTCAAAGAGAAGCCATTGTGACTTTAGATGCTTAACCCGCGAGATGACACAAGTGGTGGACTATCAGACCCAGTCTAATTAGGGCATTTGATTGCCCTAAATTACCTTAACCCCTAGATAATCTAGCAGCCTTTACCTTTCTATCAATAAACAATTAAGAATAAGATATTGTAATCTTCAATTTTAAAATTTTATTAACCGCAAAAGATTCTAAATTGAGTCTTAAACCTTAAAGTACGTGTAAATGAATTAGATAGTCCACAAAATTTCATTAAAATCTCTCGACAACACCTCATATGTTTCTAAGCCTACACTAGAAATCTCGGCTTTATAAATCTTCAACAAAACCTGCTCAGCTTTAGTGGAAATGCCGAAGGAATCACAATCCACCCATAACAATATATATTGCATCAATTAAATTATATACTAATTCTAACTTGATTTAAAGTATCAAAATTCTTAAACTAGCATTACCTCAAATCCATAATTATTTCGATTCATCCTAAAACCGTTCCAGTGATTCCAAAGAAATCCTAATTACACTCGAACATAAAAACCCATTTATACAACAATATATATTCAAAAACAATACATACAAAGAGAAAAGAACTAAGTAAATCACATACAATTGGAAAGCTTTCCCTTTTTCTTGCTTCTGCCAGAACCTATCATTATCTAATTATAAAAATTTGATAATGTCAGATAAGTAAATCCCACATTATCCAGTACACCCGTAATAATCAAATGCATAATAATCTAAGAGATTAAACAAAGAATATAATCCAAAGAATTTAAATACAACTGTGAATCCATCCCTTTTTTGTTATCCTACCATAATTAGATAACGTTCTCCTAAAAAGGTAAGTAAATAGTAATAAGGACTCATGCGCGGAGAGAATAACCAATCGAGTCTCATACCTTGAGTCAACGTGATCTCATGACAATCACATGATGTAAAGTATCAGTGACTTTAGCCCTTCAAGCATAATATTATTCTACTATGTCCATAGTCAAGTAGACACTATAAGTTTTACTTTGTAATACACAGTCTGGTGGCTTAATATACCTTGTGAACACGGTCTGGTAGACATTAAATAGTTGTACCCTATAAAACAGACAGGTAGGCACTAGTCAAATTGCATTATCCTCTCAAGTTGTGTATGCATGTTCAACAAAAAGCAATTTCAAGGATCAATGCAATTTATACGAAATTATAATCATATAATGTAAATGTTACTATAGGATTTACTTAACCTTACAAACGTGATATCGCAACTCCCTTGCGCTCCGAGTCGGTAAACTAGTCCACATGTGGCTCCAATCATGGTCCTATAATTCATTAATACGTCATGTAAGCCACCACAACAACTTCACTATTTTTTCAATTATTTGCAATTTAAATCCAATCGCGTCCGGATTAGTAAAAATTCTCCATATTTAGTTTTCTTGAACAACCTACACCTCATATCGTCACCAATATTAAGTCTAAGTTCAAATCTATACGAGGAATTTATGAAACCCTTAAACATTCCTGATGCAAATTATATATAAAATATTTTACTCATGAAAAATCGGCCACATATTTTAGTCGGCCAAATTGATCAACCCTTCACCAAAACACCCTAGCTTTAATGTATTCTCAAGTTCACTCCCTTATAATAATACAATGTTTTAATTACCATGGCTACAAAAACTTAAGTGCCTAGCTTGATTTTCTTCACTTTGATAATTTGTCTTTGCATTTGTTTATATAAATTTTTAAAGTTAGATATCTATAGCTTACTCAAATAGCATAGAAACAAACTAGTTACTATATTTAAAGTAATCTGACATTTACTAGATTACTTGGAGCATATAAGTGGTGCACCTAATGAGAAAGAAAACTACTTGTTGAGGGGACCTTGCTATGCACTAAGAATCAATAGTTATGGAAACCATGAGCTCCTAGTGGTATATTCTCATAATTATTAATAAAATGAACCAATTAAATCAAGTAAGTTACATTGTCGATCTCCCTTACAATTTCTAGGTAAGACATGATGCCCCCTCTATTTATGTTGCTATTTTCTTTCTTCCTTGACTTACTACACCCACAAACTTCTTATTGCTTTCTCTCTCTGTGTTTTATGTTGTAGTTGTTACTGCTGATGCTACATCTTTTCTTTTTCAATTTGATGATATCTCCATTGACCATATGATGTAATAAGATCACCGCCTCATCAACCAGTGTGATTGATCCACCTCATGTCTCAATTGTCAAATTAATATATTATTATTAATTAATTGATGACTTACTTGTAATTTCAAATCTATCATCAATTTAAAGAATGACCCACTCATTCTTGTAATTAAGTGGGTCTTCTTCCATTGCCTACTAACACATATGACAATATACATATGTGAATCAACACCACTTGTTCCACTTATGCCGTTTCTAATTAATTTTCTTCATGCCCTTGCAACTTACACTAAACGAAACTTCATATCCTACTATACCCCATGTGAGAATACATGAATTGAAAATATTGAAGAAATAGATGTAACAACTTTATGAATCTTCGTTCTTCAATCATTTAGTGTGAACTTGTATTTATAGTACACAATACAATAACCTAACTAACTTTACATGACTAACAAGTGATCACACTCACTTATCTCAGTCACTTACACATTGACATCAGTGTGTTACTCTCACATCCCCCCTCAAAATGGAGGGTAACTCAATTACTCCTAGCTTGGACTTAAGAGAAAAAAATGTGTTGACTTAGTGAGATAGTCTGCAATTTAATCCTCAGTAGGAACAAAGTGAACCTCCAATAATCGATTCAAAACTTTATCTCTAATGAAGTGTACATCAATCTCGATATGTTTGGTGCGAGAGTGAAACACTAGATTAGAAGCTAAAGCACCTACTCCCATGTTGTCTAACCACATAATAGGCACAGAGGAAATACTAAATTGCAACTCACGAAGTAGGGATTGGATTTAGGAGACCTCTGCAGCTACTTGAGCAATAGATGTGTATTCGGCTTCTATTGAGGAACGAGCTACCACCTGTTACTTCTTTGATTGCCAAGACACCAATTAACCCCCAAAGAAAATGCTATAGCCAACTATGGACTTTCGATCATCAAGAGATGAAGCCTAATTTGAATCAGCAAACCTTATGATGTTCAAGTTCTTATATGCTCGAATGTCTAAATAGGAGAAAGAAGTGCCTTGAAGAAAATGTAGAACACATTTAATAGCTTGCCAATGAGCAGTAGTAGGTGACTTTTGATACTGGCCTAACTTTTTTACAATATAAGCAATGTCAGGTCTTGTGTGAACAAGTAATTGAACGCCACCTAGAATGCTTCAATACAAGGTGACATCAGAAAATAAGGGACTGTCATCCTTGTAAATATGTTTGGAAGTGACTACAGGTGTAGGAGCTGGTTTTAGATTTGTGAAACGAGCCTTGCGAATCAGTTGTTGAACATAGGCTGCCTTATTCAAATAAAACCCAGATGAATCTTGAGCAACTTCTATACATAAAAAAAGACTAAGTTCACTTAAGTCATTGATAGCAAACACTATTTTTTAATAGGCGATGAACTTCTGAATTAAACTAGAAGAGTTTCCTATTATGATAATATCGTCCACATAAATGAGCATGTAAACTAAGGAGGCACCTTGTTTGTTAATAAACAAAGAAGTGTTAGCCTTAGAACTGATGAAGTTCCATTGAATAAGTGTAGCTTCTAATCTATCAAACCGAGCTCGAGGAGACTGCCTCAACCCATAAATTGCTTTCACTAACTTGCACATATAATTAGGCTTACCAACATCAACAAAATCCACTGGTTGAGGCTTAAGCACAGTCTCAGTAAGTTGCTCGTGGGGAAAAGCATTGTTGATGTCCAACTGCCAGACATTCCACTGAAATGATGTTGCTAACGTAAGAACAAGCCAAATGGTATAAGCTTTAATGACGGAAGTGTAGGTGGTGAAGTCAATTCCAGGAATTTGTGTGAAGCCTTTGGAACCAAACGAGCCTTGTGCCTATTTACCATGCCATCAGCGTTCTTTTTAACTTTAAACAACCATTTGCTTTCTACTAGAGTCTGATATTTGGAAGGAGGAACTAAATCCCAAGTTCGATTTTTCTATAATGCAGCAAACTCAAGCTCCATAGCTTTCAACCAATGCTGACTTTGTAAAGCATTTTTAGTGTTCTTAGGCTTAAAATTAATGTTATTAAGAGCAACTGTCAAAATTTTTTGTTTGAAAATACCATGTTTGGAACGAGTAACCATAGGGTGTATAGACTTTGTAACATCAGCAGTAGCAGGTATAACATCAACAACAATAGATATAGTAGGTACATCATTAACACTGGTATTATCTGAGATGAGTAGGATGTCGAAAATGGACTAGTAGACAAATGCAGATTACTCTGGGCAATAGGACATTGACATTGAAACTAGCAAGTGAGAAGGGAAGAAAACTAGTAAAAATACTTGGGATAGCGGGTAAAGCACTACAATTGCTACTTGAAGAGAGAGTAATAGTAAGATGAGGTTGCATTAGAGGATTAGCAATGGAAGTATGATTTTTGTTGCCAGAGAATAACTCATGATAGGGAAAACCAATTTCATTGAACAAGACATTCCTACAAATATAATCTTCCACTAGAGCTCAAGCATTTTTATCCTTTGTGGCTGATACTGTAACAAAAAACAAACACTTTTTAGATATGTATTGGAATTTATGATCGTTGATGGCCTCAAATAGGGAAAGCAAACACAACCAAAAACTCAGAGTATATCATATTTTGGTAAAGCCTTCCAAAGCATTTGATAAGGGGATAAACTAGATAAAACTTGAATTGGAAATTTATAGATCACAAAAGCAACAGATGAACATGCATCCCACTAAAAAAAGTATGGTAACTTAGCTTGAGCTAGAAGATTAAGTGTGGTCTCAACGAGATGTCGATGTTTCCTCTTTGCTCTGCCATTTTGCTGGTATGTATAGGGACAAAGATTCTAAGACTGAATTCCATTATCACGTGAATTTTTTTTGAAGGGGCGATACTCTACTCCCCAATCTGATTAAACATATTTAATCTTAGCAGAAAATTGATTCTTAACAAGGTCTTTGAACTAAACAAACAAAGCCAAAGCTTGACTTTTTGCTTTCATAAAATAAACCTAAGTGAATCTCAAAAAATCATCAATAAAATGGATAAATTAAATGAAACCGTCATTTGATTTTCTTGGTGCAGAACCCCAAACATCAGTATGGACAAGTGATAAAGGTGCAGTAGCATTTGAATGTGATCTAGGAAATGGTAAAGAATGCATTTTACTAAGTTTACAAGCCTCACAAAAATGTAACATATGATATTTATTCACTGATATATTGCAGATCTGTAATACTTAACTTAACACATGAGAGGAAGGGTAAGCTAGTCTGGCATGCAAAACTGGAGGGCAAAACTTTCACAATAGCCATCAGTGCTTTATTGTTGTCATGAGGAAAGATTAAACTTGAATGCAGCTTTGGATGGAACTTGTATAAGCCGTCTTTAAGTGTCCCTTTGAGCATAGTCTCCTTGGAGTGAAGATCCTTTATAAAGTAATGTTTGGAATGAAATTCCATAAACACAGGATTATCATTTGTAATATGTGACACATTGATAAGATTATTGGCTATTTGCAGCATATATAGAATGTTATGTAAGCTTAGATGAGGAGATAAGTTGATAGATTTATAGTACAAATAGATTCAATAGGAAGCAAGTTAGCAAGTTACCATTCCCCATAGTAATAGAATCAGTACTTGCATATGGTGACCTGTTGTAAAGCTGATTCATATAGTGTGACATGAGAAGAGGCCCCAATGTCAACATACTAAGCAGGATTAGTGACTAATTTAGATGATGCATAGATTATGTTGGGAGTAGTAGTATTAGTAGATGGTGGTCTATATTGAGAAGCAAACTGATTTGTAAACTGTGGATTAGTATTCTGAGTATTGTGATGATGATGATTGCCAAAGCTATAAGAAAGATCAGCTCCATAGAAACAAATCGTTGCTTTATGTCCAGCTTTCTTGCAAATTTGACGAATAGTTCTATAGCCTTCATTATAATGTCCTCTTCCTCAGCCCCTGTAGCCTCATCCACCATAGAAACCTAATCTATGTCTAGTTCCTCTTCCTTGATTTCATAACTGACCAGACTTCTCATTGAATCGATGACCACTTGAATTGTTTTGTGGCCTGATAAAGGCAACATTTGCTACAGTGGTTACATTCATATTTCGAAGACTCACAATGACACTTTGAACTTGTTGAAGCCTAGCTTCGAAACTCAACAAGGAAGCATACATCTCATGTCATGTTAACAATGGTCTTTCTTATAAAATAGCTGCATATGTCATGTATTCTGAGTCTAAACCAGCAATAGCACTGACAATCAAATCAGAGTCACTCATTGATGCACCAGCTAATGAAAGACTATATGCATTTCCTTTCAAACCTTGCAAATCCTAAATCATTGTTTTAGATCATTTTCTTTCTATCAGGATGTTCTTGCAAACTTGGATTCTTGAATTATTTTTAGCACCACAAAGGTTAGCCATTGCTTGTCAAACCTCATGAGTAGATGAAGATGCAACTTTTGAAATTTGAGAAGTAATAGATGGAGAGATTGAATTCAATATAATGCGTAACAGTAATTGATCCTTAGAGTTCCAATCTTAATAACTTGGATTGAAAACTCCAGTATTTGCATCAAACTTAGGTGGTAAGGTATTTCTCCCAACAAGATTCCATCCTGATTATATCCTCTAATTGTAGGCATTAACAAGGTTTTCCACTTCAAATAATTCGTTTCATCCAATTTAACAGACAATAATTGACTCATAGAGTGACCAAAAGGAGCAATTACAGTATGCGGACTTGCCATTCCTAGACCACTGAAGTGTTGCGACGCCGTTGCAGCTCCGAAACTTTTGATTTCAGCACCTTTGTCTCCAAGAATAGTGATGTGTGTAGCTTCATAAGATCCAGAGTTAACTGTAGATGATTCTGGTCTTGATTCATGAACATTGGTTGGATTAGGATCTTTTTCCAAGGCGGATTAAAGCTTCTCCTTCTCTGATACCATGTGTGAATTCAAGAATTGAAAATATTGAAGAAACAGATGTAACAACTTTTTGAATCTTCATTCTTCACTCATTTGGTGTGATCCTGTATTTATAGTATATAGTACAACAACCTAACAAACTGTACATAACTAACACGTGATCACACTCACTTATCTCATTCACTTATACATTGACATTAGTGTGTTACTCTCACACCCCATTTTTAGAATATAGTTTAGCCATGCATGGAATGTATGATCAAACATGCGATTTGATTAATGTCGCCAAGCATGGTCTTAAAGGAGGTGTAACGCATCTACGTTATCATTATACTTACTCCTTGTAATGACACACATGTCATTTCGAACTCCCAGCCGTATTTCGACTCCTCTTCTACTTATCTCTAGTATTTAACATTTTGTACTTTCAAGATACGAACAAGTAGATAGGGATTAAACCACAACTAACCGCCAGCTATCCAACAATTATATTATGCTAATGACACGTTCACTCGCAACTTCTCTTTCCTTATATCTTGAATTCAAAAACCTTATATATAATTATATAATAATTTATGACATAGGAAACCAGTCACTCGATATATTTATTATTAAATTTCTTGTTTTTTTATTTATTTCCTAGTAATCTCTTTGATTTTTGTCCAAGTCAAACACGGAAAATACCTCAATTCAGCCAAAAATCGAACAAGTTTCCATTACACTCCAGAACCGCCGAATAACTGGTCTCGCACGTAAATCGAGATGTAAGGCCCACATCGGCTTGTTAAGTTTGTTTAAATATAAAATTCAAAATTTTTAAAACTTAATTACACTTATTTTTAGCGAAATTCAAAATAATAGTTTAGGTAAATGTTTGAACTATCTCAACACTAATTTCAACACGTATCTCGAGATAATACCCCGAAATTACCGAAATTGAAAAAAAAAATCATCCAAAGCGCTCTAAAACTTACGGACACAACGTATACACTCCTCTTGACCTTATTTCGCGTCATAGTGGTGTATAATACATCAACGCACACGACACACAAAAATAATATTAAAATTTATGATCTCTGATCTGTAATTCGTGGGGTCCTATTAGGGCATATGCCCTACGTTAATCTACAAACATTGTTTATCTTATTATTTTAGTTAATAAAATTGAGGTTTTGTTTGTTGTTTTATTATAAGTGATTGCATGTTTACCATATAGTAAGATCCATAGGTATTTGTTAAAATATCATAAATGTCCCTAGTCGGTCATTATACTAGGAACTATAATTAATTAAGGCTAGTGTGAATCTTGATTGATGGTCATGTGATGATCATGCGTATAGGGATACAAATCAAGATCATGAGTACTTATTAGGGAATAAGATACTGGACCGACAAGCTATGAGAACACCACATGGATTAATTCATAGATGTTACTCATGATAGGTATATCATTTAGTCATTCTACTTGAGATTACAATAGGCCTCAATATTAGGCTCAATATTAGGAACATGATAATTTGACACAATCAAATGTTGCATTTAATCGAAAAATTATAAAGATTGTGATTGGTTACCGTGTGAATAATATGTGAAGGTGTGTAATCAAGATAGAATTTGTCACTCTCGTATAACTAAAGATATCAGTGGATCCCTCAATAAGATAAACTTATAATGGCCAAGTCCATGTGAATTGATATGATCAATGTCACTCAGATGTTTTTCAGTTTACCTAAAGATCGAGATTATTATGATTGAACATTAAGGGTGACTTTCCGTGCCTTGTGTTTAATCAAAGGATATTGCACGAAAAAATGATATGATATATGTTATTAATTAGGTTGTATCGATGTTGATATTCATGCTACTTAGTTAGTCATAATGTCTTGCTAGAGACCACTTATGACTTGTGTACCAAAATGGTTTTTGGTTCACTGCCAACATTGCATGAACCTATTGGATCGCATACAAAGAATAGCTTTGCACAATTTCAATTGGTCAAGAGTAATGAGTTTTATATGATAAAATTCATGACATAAAAGCCTTTATGATTTGTTAAATGATAACTTATTAATAGGGCTTATGCGTAATTGGCTTAAACTTCCTAAATAGAATAGTTGTATTATGAATAGGATTTTAAGTGAGGGCTTATCTACATATATAAATAAACTGTGAAACCGTAAAAACCATATAAGATTTCATTTTACAATTTTTGAGTTCTCTGGATTTGGGGAGAAAAATAAAAATTGTTTTCAATCTCTCTTGGGGCTAACACTCTAAATTGTGGTCACCGTTCGTGTATAGATTTCTGATAGAGGATGCGCAAACAATCAAAAGGAAATCATGGAATAAGGTATGATTTACTTTCGTAGATTTAGTTTAATAGAACTTATTTTCGATCCTGTTTGGGTTTTTCAAAATCTGTTTTGAAATTTTCGATGAGTATGAACCGTAAAAACCCAAAAAATCCCACCTCGGATACCTAAATCCCAAATTAAATCAGAAAATACTTAATTAGCCAATCAAGTTTATAAAATTCTTGGATGTCATAATCTTCCCAACTAATTAAAAATTTTGTCCTCAAAATTTAAAATTTCAGGTTACTGAACCAAAAGAGATATGAAAAAAATAATTCTTCATATATAACTCTTTTAACCTAAACCTATAAAATCATTTCTAAGACCGTTAAGTGGACCCAATCACTTTCATTGTATTCAACAACTTGGAAGTAAAGATTATAAACACTTCAACTTCTCATTATCAAATCCTCTGTTTAATGAAAAGTTATCTCCATTACCTTACCAATCTTGGCAATTTGTGGATTTTTGACAAGTTAAACAATCAAATTTGTGGAATATCCGATAACCTTACTTCATTTCTCATCTCATAACTGGAATATCATTCAAGTATTAACACGTTGCAAGACCTAGCCTGTCTTGCTTTTCATAACAGTGTTCTCATTCTAATCAGAATAGTATTCCATAAACCATTGATAATTCTTTCCATATCCACTTAAATTCTTGTACACATCCCAATTTACTTTCTCATCACTAACCATCTCTTTTTATCTCAATTATCAGCCAATTAATTCTTAGACTATCTTCAGTCTAAAATTTTATATTGATGTAAATAATTTTTGAGCACAACATTAGATTCTAAATAGAGTCGCATATCTATCTGATCCATTACCATTCCAATGTTCCCCACCAAAAACTTGGAATTATAAAAGTCATTCCACGACCATAGATCTCATAAACATACGTCATCTCATGACATGAGATCTTGAATTCCCAATCCAATCGAAAAAAAAAACCAGACACATCTTGCAACTCTCACTAATTTTCTAATTATCTACTCACAATATTATTTATATTGTGGACTAGAAAGCAATTATTAATTCCAACTTGTTAGCCAATTCACTAAACTTTTCCTTTAGTTAGATAAAAAAATTATCTTTTCTAACTTTGTTAGATCATTCTCTAACGATGAGTTCATCAAGAACCTCTTTCCTTTCACTTTACTAAGATCTTCCACAAATTCATGTCTTAATCATTTACTGTTCACCAACTTCTCTCATTGCCTGAATAGAGATAATTATCCTTAACTTGAGTAGACTTACATTTTTAAACATAGATATCAACATATTCGATAATTATACTCTCATAGTATAACTTTTAACTCGTATCTCATACAATTTTATAAATATGTTATCTCTTGTTCATTTATGTTCAATTGTAATTGAAAAATATTCTTCTCCAAACATAACAAGTCAGATACACTGTACTCTATTCAATATTCCCAACGTAACAGAGATAAGGCTTACAAACTGAGTTGTAAATCACACATTCCCTTAATTTCATTTTTATCTTCACCAACATACAAGCATCTTTGATCATTTCTAATTTACTATACGTAGTGTTTTAAATTTCACCACTTATTAATCGGGTGGTGTAGCATTACAATTGAACCAATGTACATTTTATATTCACTGATATTAGTTGTACACTACTTTGGTTTAAAACTTTCTACATTCAGATTTTGACTCTTTGTAAGATCCTTATGAAGATATATTAAGTTTCATCAAACTAATAGTTTGATATTCTAGCTTGATCGGGACTCGTTAACCTGAAATTTTTGTTTTCATACTAATTTGAGAATTAATTGACCATTTAGTTGCCTATACTTCAGCCTCCAATTGACTCCAACAAAACTTCATATACGTTTTATACCGGTTGTCACCAATTTATTTAATTATTCAAATATAGGTAGATGCGTCACACTAATCTCCTGTGCTGTGAATGAATCATGAATATGAAATGGAGTTACTTAGAATTTTGGTCATGCACGACTACTCTAGTGCCTTACCTTGATTAAAGGAGTCCGTTTGTGTCACTTATAGTAGTCATAAGTCATCTCAACATATCATTTTATTTTAATTTATTTTCATTGAGTCTATTCCCTTTTGTTTTTGTCAATATTAGTTATTCTCACATTGATCATGCTCTTAGTCCCTTTACAAATTTACCACGACTTTCGCATAACAACCAGACAATTTACAGCTCCTTAATCTTGACATAAAAAGGCAATTTATATCTCAACTCTTTTCAAGAATATAGCTAAGGATGGTGCGACTTCTTATAATCATTTAATGAATTGAAGTTTTCCTTAGCAAATCTTAATTCGAAACAGAGAGACTTTGTGACTAAAATAGTTAAACTCCTTGTTATTGCCTTACGTTATTTCCATTAGTCTAAATATATTGTCTTTTCTTTTTCTCAAAAGGAAATTTGGTACTTTTCAAAAAATTATGTAAGATAACTTTGTAACTTAATGTTCATCAACTTACTTTTGATGAATTCACATTTCCATTATTTTTCAACTTAAGAGATAAAATAATTTGAATTTTCAAACTTATATTATCTTAATGACTACTCTAACTTTTAAATGATGCTATTTCAATCCTTTAATTCATACCAATGGAAATTCTTGCATTATAAGAGCTCATACTAACAGCCTATACAAATCACTTACTGATTCTCAATCAATACTCTATCTCTTCAATGATTACATTTTAAGTCGTAGTGATAAACATCATTACTTAATTTGATTAGAAGTGACTATTGGGTACTTTGTATCTCAAAACACAATCACTTATGTTGATGTTAAATAACTAATCCAAGTTATTGTTAGACCAATTCCCTAACACCTTAACTTCTAACACATTGATCTTATCACTACATTTTTTTCATTTTCAAGTTAGAATTTTTATTGATCTTTGTTTTATAACAACACCCAATCTGGTGTTAACAAAGATTACTTCCAACTCGTTTACTTTCATTCGTTTTATCATTTCTTTATTCGATTTATAGAACCATAATATTCAACGTCATTTAAGGATAAGTAACTTGAGAAATAAACAATCAAAGATTTAATCATTTCTTTTTAGAAGTAGTTTGATTTTTTTAAACCAAGTTTCTATTCCATTTATCACTTGACGTTTTGTTTCGAAAAAGAGACAATACTTTACTTCTAAGTTTTTTTTTAGAAATCGACTTAGACAACTCGACTAATCCCATCACAATGTCATTTTGATTTCCAAGTTAAGATTCAATTTGTCTAATCAATTTCCATTTTACATTTTCGATGACCACATGTCTCCTTTTTTTCATTTGAGACTCGTTCGAAAGAGACTATTAGTTTATTATGAATCAAACCAATATTTTATTGAATAGGTCTTCCCGAGTTAATCGTGCAACCGATACTAACCTTATTCTAAAACTCAAGTTAATCCATATCTTATGCTTCCTACAAGTCTCAATTTCATATGATGTTTTCCAAATGATTCTAAATCACTTAAGAGTTAATTTAAGTCTACTTTCACGTTTTCCTGAGCGTTTAAAAAAATTGTAATAGTTTTGTATTTTCGATTTCCAAGAAATCCGTGCTCAGTGTTTACATACATGATTCATTTGAGATTCCCTTTCAACCAATTTCTTATTGGTTTCATAACTGACACTTTCATTAATTATATCATTACCAAACTACTCACAACACCTTTGTGAATTCGGACTTCACAAGTCTATTTCACATCCATTTATGCTCGGTTTCATTTCACAAGCTTATTCTCTCTTTTAATTATCTTTTCTTATCTTACTCGTCATATCTAACGAGTTATGTATCAAACAGACAAAAAGAATAAACTTCCAATCACATTAAACACAATTCTAAAATAATAATAAAGTTTTTGAACTTTTTAACTTCGTTACATTGCGTTACTTCCCAACTAATTATGATCAATCACCCTTTGGTTCCCAACCAAAGTTTTATCGTTAATGAAGCTCAATCTAGGATCTAATACCAACAATTGTCAGACCTCACCTAATTAGGGCATTTGACCAGCCTAGATTACCTTAACCCCCTATATAATCTAGCGGCCTTCAACTCTCCATCAATAAACAATTAAGAATAAGAACTTGTAATCTTCAATTATAAAATCTTCTTAACCACAAAGGATTCTAAATTGAATCTTAAACTTTAAAGTACGTTTAAATGAATTTGATAGTTCTCAAAATCTCATAAATTTTTTTTGACAGCACCTCCTTTGTTTCTGAGCCTACACTGAAAGTCTCGACCTTCGAAAATATTCAACAAACTTGATCAGCTTTGGCGTGAGTGACAAAGGACTCACAATCCACCCATAACAATATATATTGCATCAACTAAATTATATACTCATTCTAACTTGATTTAAAGTATCAAAATTCTTAGACTAGTATTACCTTAATTTCAAAATTATCTCAATTCATCCTAACACTGTTCCAACCATTCTAAAGATATCCTAATCACACTCGAACCCAAAAACCCATTTATAGCATATAATATATTCAAAAATAATATATGCATAGAGAAAAGAACTAAGCAAGCACATACGATCAAAAATCTTTCCCTTTCCTTTACCGCTACTAGAACTTGTTATTATCCAATTTTAAAAAATTTGATAATGTCAAATAAGTAAATCCCATTCTATCTAGTCCATCTCTAATAATTAAATGCATAATAATCCAAGACATTAAAATAAAGAATATAATTTAAGGAATTTAAATATAACCGTGAATCGATCACGCTTTTGTTTTTCGACCACAATCAGATAACGTTTTCTGAAGTGGTAACTAAACAATAATAAGGGCTCATGTGCAGAGAGAATAACCAATTGAGTCTCGTATCTCGAGTCTATCAAAGTATGATCAGGTTCAATGTGATCTTATGATAATCAAGTGATCCAAAGTATCAGTGACTCTAGCCCCTCAAGCATAATATAATTCTAACTTGTACATAGTAAGGTAGACAATATAAGTTCTACCATGTAATACATAATCAGGTAGCTTAATATGCCATGTGCACACAATCAAAGGGACACTAAATAATTCTTCCTTGTAATATAGTCAGGTAGACACTATAAGGAGACTCAAATTGTACATGTTATCCTTTCAACCCGTGTATGCATGTACAACAAAAATGCAATTTCAAGAACTAATGCAATTTATACGAAATTATAATCTGACAATGTAATGGTTACTATGGGATTTATTTATCCATACATACGCAATATCGCAACTTCTTTGCACTCCAAGTCGGTAAACTAGGCCACAAGGGGCTCCAATCGTGGTCCTACAACTATTAATATGTACTATAAGCCTCTACAACAAATTCACTATTTTTTCAATTATTTGGAATCTAAACCCAATTGCGATTCAATCGGTCAAGCTTCTCCATATTTAGCTTTCTTGAACAACCTACACCCCATATCATCATCATTATTAAATGTAGGTTCAAATCTATATGAGGAATTTGTGAAACCCTTGAAACATTCCTAATGAAAATTATATATATAATATTTTACTCGGGACAAATTAGCCCCATATTTTAGTCGACCTAGCTGATCAACCCTTCACCAAAACACCCTAGCATCAATGTATTTTCAAGTTCACTCCCTTTTAATAATACACCGTTTTAATCAAAATGTGTAACTGTTTCATTATATAGTGGAGGCAATACTAATAAAACATTACAATGATAAAAAAACTTAAGTGCCTAGCTTGATTACCTTCACTTTGATCATCTGTCTATGCATTTGTTTATATAAATTTTCAAAATTCAATATCTCTAGCTTACTCAAATAGCACAGAAACAAACTAGTTACTATATTTAAAGCAATCTGACATTTACTAGATTACTTAGAGTATATAGGTGTTGTGACTTCGTGAGTGGTGCACCTCATGAGAAAGAAAACTACTAGTTGAGGTGACCGTGCTATGCATTAAGAATCAGTAGTTATGGAAACCATGAGCTCCTAGTGGTATATTCTTATCATTAATAATAAAATGAACCTTATTAAATTAGGCAGGTTACCTTGTTGATCTCCCTTAGGATTTCTAGGTAGGACATATGATGCTCCCTCTATTTACGTTGCTTTTTTTTTCCTCCTTGACATACTACACCCACTTCTTATTGCTTTCTCTTTCTGTGTTTTATGTTGTAGCTGTTACTGCCGATGCTACATCTTTTCTCTTTCAATTTGATGATATCTCCATCGGCCACATGATTTAAAAAGATCACCGCCTCAACAACCAGTGTGATTGACCACCTCATGTCACAATTGTCTAATTAATTTTTATTAATAATTAATTGATGACTTACATGTAATTTCAAATTTATCATCAATTTAAAGAACGCCCACTCATTCTTGTAATTAAGTGGGTCTTCTTCCACTAAGTGAGTCTTCTTCCATTGCCTACCAACACATATGGCAATCTACATATGTGAATCAACTCCACTTGTTCTACTAATGCAGTTTCTAATTAATTTTCTTCTTGCCCTTTCAACTCACACTAAATGAAACTTCATATCCTACTATACCCCATTTTTAGAATATAATTTAGCCATGCATGCAACGCATGGTCTTAAAAGAGATGTAACACACCTACGTTGTCGTTATACTTGCTCCTTGCAATGACACACATGTCCTCGCGAACTCCCACTCGTATTTCGACTCCTCTTCTATTGATCTCTAATATTTGACATTTCGTACTTTCAAGATGTGAACAAGTAGATAGAGATTAACCCACAACTAACCGCCAGCTATCCATCAACTATGTTATGCTAATGACACGTTCACTCTCAACTTTTATTTCTTTTTATCTTGAAATCGAAAACCTTATATATATAATTATATAATAATTTATGACATAATAAACTACTCGCTTGATATATTTATTATTAAATTTCTTGTTTTTTTATTTATTTCCTATTTATCTCTTTCATTTTGATCCAAATTAAACCCCGAAAAATGCTTCAATTCTGTCAAAAATAAGAGAGTTTTTCATTACACACCATAATCGTCAAATAACTGGTCTCACACGCAAATCGAGATGTGGGGCCTACGTCACCGTTTAAATATATAAATTCAAAATTTTAAACTTAATTACAATTATTTTTGGCAAAATTTGAATTGATAATTTAGGTAAACGTTAGAACTATCTCGACACTTATTTCAACACGTATCTCAAGATAATATCTCAAAATTACTAAAATTGGAGAAAATTATCTAACGCGCATCGAAATTCACGGACACCGTGTATACACTACTCTTAACCCTATTTCGCGTCAAAATAGTGTATAATACATAAAATAGGCACACAACACACAAAAATAATATTAAAATTTACGATCACCGATCCGCAATACGTGGGTCCCACCTCAGATTCCTAAATCCCAAATTAAATCCAAAAATACTTAATTAGCTGCCTAATCAAGTTTATAAAATTCTTCGATGTCACATGGACCACTTAGAACCTATGCCACTTGAAACAAGAATGAAATACAAGTATGGCATGCATTTCAAGAGATTAACAATAAGAAGTTGAAAAGAAATCATGTTGACGCTCTTACTGGTTTACTTACCTCAAAATGAAATAATATACGAGATAAATGTGACTACCACACGTCCATACTACACTCTCAATATTTAGCACCTACACTCTAGGCACCTGGTACCTATTAGAGTTCATATGGTTTGCGTTAGAGCTTATTTAATTTTGATTATCTCGGTTCATTATAAATAATCCACTATTTATCTCAATGTCTTTTCTATTTAACTTGGACAAAATCACAACTTCAATGTGTCATAAAAAAGCTTATTCATTATCCTCGCGGTCCATATTCACCTAGTCTTACCATATACAAAGTCTAGATGTGAAGGGGTAACTCCGAAAGGTCTATTTTAATCATTTTAAATTCCCTTTTAACTTTTAACTCGACCAAAATATCCAAACTTGGTGTTAAAAGGTTGTAAACATTTTTCCTATTATTTCGAAGTGTTGTTGCATTATCAAAGTCCATTGGGAATCATTTCAAGTTGGTTTAATCTATTAGTTTGCATAATAGCCTCTTAGGGTCCTAAAAATAATTTTCAAAAGTTAATTTTTATGCAACTTGAAAAATGGCTAAAACACTCAGAGATTTTTAAAATTCTCGGTGTTGGTTCATTGAAGTCTATTAACTTTAAATCAAGGTTGTTGAGTGATAAAATCTCATCAAAATGATCAAAAAAAATCATTGAGACTAATGAAAACTGTAAGTCTTTATTTGTAATTATAGACCTCTTATACGAAGCATGACTTGAAGACTGAGTTAACACCCTGGGAAATCATGAAACTTGGTCGAAACCATTAATATAATATGTTAATACATTTTGAAGACTCTGGTTCAATTCAGACATCATTTGATGTCCAGAACACTTGAAATCAAAATTTAGCTCATTTAGTAACTAAGTTTTACCTATTTCAAAACTCATTAGGAAAACTATTCAAAACACCTAAAAATGACTTGAGACTTTTTTGAGACCTAACTTATAGTAACTTAATCTATTATGGAGATTTTGGTTACTATTGGACTAGTGGAGACCCTTGGAAGAGGTCTCGACATCCAAACACTTGTAAAAAAATATCTCGACGAATTAGCACATATTTTTAGTCCATTTTCAACAACTAAGATGACTAAATTCATAAGAAATACTGATCTCAAGTTATTTTTCTTTGTATTAGCTTTTCAAAATGGTAAATTACACTTAAGTATGATTAAAATTGAGAGAGTTATGCTCGAAATACAAAAAAAACTCAACTTGAGAAAGTTTCAGACCAGCAGTGTTAAGAAATTCATAACTCTCAAACTACACATCGTAAAAACGTGATTTTTGGTGAAAAGCTTGTCCAAATATATAAGAATAACACATAAAAAAATTCAATTAGCCAATTCTGAGAAGAAATGAAGGACTTATGTTATCTAAAAGTTCAGCTATAATTTAGCTCAATTGAAGACACCAAATCATCCCATCAACTCATTTCAATTTAATAGCATTCATTACAGCAATTCCATCTATTTTTTTACTCCACTTGAGTCATAATGATCCCTTCAAACCAACAAAATAGTCTAAAGAATCAAAACCAATGAATTCTCAATACTTTCAACTAATTCATATTATTAAACCACAACACAATTCATTTTTTGAAACAAAACATAATAACATGTTACGGCAACACACAACTAATTTTTCCACATCAAAACTTAGTTCTAAGGAGTCTAAATGAATGCAAATAAGTCAGGAAGTTCATAACCTACTTTTACACTTGCAACTTGGCATTGTGGCATTTCTTCAAACACATAGCATTCATGTATCATCATTAAGAGCACATTGATCATAATCAACCAAATCACGACTCAATTTTTTTCAACATAAAAACCATACTAAAATACACCTAAATACATCAAAACCCATGCATCTAAAAACCATATAAATAGAAATTCCAGTCCTAATTGGAATCAACTAAAAACCTCAATTTTTTGAACTCAAACTTATGCATTTCTATCAAAATTCAAAACCTTGATTGAGTTTGTTTAAAAAGAATTTGAACTCACAAAGTTTGCTTCAAAAGCATCGTAAGATTGATGCATTCAATTCCATGTCAAAATTTCAGCCCCAAATTCCCCAAACATGCATTCAATTAACCAAAATAGTGGAGATGTTCATATCTATGATTTGTTTCCTTCAATCTCTTTGGAACCCTAACTTTTGTTGGCTTGATCCTTCAACTCAAAGCTCAATTTTCTTGATTTCTAGCAAAAAAGCTCTTTTTCTCTACTAAAGTACTGATGAATCTTTTCTCCTCAACATGCATGAACAAACATAGAAGTCATATTTATAGTTCTTGGCCTCTAGTGTAAACCATTTGATCGATATAATATTTTCTATTAGCCCAAATCTCAATGACCATCCATGATGTTTATTTGTCATGATTCCACCATGGTTTTCTACTAATAACCCACTAAGTCTATCATGACTTAGGCATTTGTGATAATTTGGAATTTCTCAATTAGATAGCTTAAGTTAATTAAATAATTTAAACTTGGACTACTCTCAATTAATTCCTTATGTAACTTAGACATCTAATTGTTATTCCCATTGTGACTTGGGTATACATCTTGAATTAGAAATAATAACTTATAAGCTACGAACTACCCATAAGCCCTAACTACTTATCGTTTGCACGCATGTACTATGAAGCCGCTCTCCCGCTCGCTCAAATTCACTATATGAACCTACACTCGCATGCATACTTATATAGTTTGTTATGAATTATACACAACATCAAACACAAGTAAAATTAATTTAAACCCGTACTGCTCTCGGCTGAACGAATCTTGTCTCTGGGTGAGTCTTCATGCATGCCATCTTACCAAACTGCGGTTATAGGCATCTTAGAGAGTAGGTGGTAAGGTGGTGACCATTGTCCTTCCCATAGCTGGTACTAGACCCTCTATGAAGTAATGGACTTGGTTTCCATCTCTATTGGCTATGCCATCCAAAAAAGTAGTTGATTATTGTATCCCCCATTTAAGCCATGACTGACTCTCCTAGTCCCTGCCTAATGTGCATGAACTCCTATCTTTGCTATCATGACTGATGGCGGGTAATACTTCTGGTGGAAATGTTTCTTGAAGTCCATCCATGAATGGGATCTCCGTGCATGGTAGTCCGATTAGTCCACTACATGTAAGCATTTCCAACCAATGAGAATACAACTAAGGTGGCTTCTTACTATCCTTAATCCTTAGTAGCTTCTGGATCTTCTCATGACTGAGAATCTAGTCCTTTGCTTCTTACAAATTTGGACCACCACTGAACTTCTTAAGCATGTACTTCTCATACTCTTTAATCCACCTAGCATATGCGGTCAGGTGTACATCAGTGTCATCGTGAGTTAATGTCACTACTGTGGTCTAAATTGGAACCACCGTAGTAATGGAAGGTACATAAATTGTGCTCACGGTGGGAACCGATGGAGTGGCTTAAGGCATGGCTGAACTCACATCAGTAGTAGGTGCCACTATCGATGTAGATGGAGATGACATCGGTGCAACCTGGCCCCGAAGTAAAGTAAATAACTTGTACATTTGTCTCCCCTAAGACTCTATCCTCTGAGTCCAAGCCTGAAAATTCGTCGATATGACATAGCGTGGATCTTCGTCTCCACTCTTGTCAGGGACATCTGGCCAATTGACCATCACGGTTTATAATAGCTATTGGTGGGTTTCGATTAGTCATAGTTAATGATTTATTATTATACATATCAAAATCAACATTTATAAACCATATATATTCCCCAACTCACCTCACTTCCCAGCTAATACTCTAATTTAGGTTCGTAGGATTTCCACACTAAGTTCCATTTGTCTTAACTCTAAGTAAGCGTTTTAGCTGAGTTGTGGCTTATTAAAAGTTAATGTAAAAACCTTGAACTCTGATACTAACTGCGATGACCCCAATAGCCATAAATTGGGTCTCGCCTGACACTAGACCTACGTAGACACCCAGTCAACTCTCGCCAAGTCAACGCATGCCTAATTAGCCTCTATTTCAAAAAACAATTCTTTATTGGTTGCTTATTAAGTTTGTTAATTAGTTTAACAAGTCTTAATATTCATTACGAAGTGAAAAGTAATTTTAAGCAACAAATAGATTAATTGAATTCGAGATAAGTCCTAGGCGTGGAAGTCTTGCAAATGGTGTGATATGATGAATATTACTGGTGATAAAAAGTACAATACGCATATACATGTATCATTAAGTGTATCTTACATCTCCAAGTACTCAAAAGCATCAAAACATCATAAAAAAATAGTCATATATATAACAGAATGACAAAAGAACATACAAAGTAAGAGTAATGGAGCTGACTCTAAGGTCCAAAGGAAATCACCAATTATAGTCTCATTCCCCTTACTACTTGAGGGACCTGTGATTTTCACCAACAACGAAGACAATTCTAGTGAGTAAGCCATTAGAGATTTAACAATATTTTTAAGTAATAAATTACAATAGTCTCTAAATCATGCGAGTATTTAAAGAAAAAACTAAATAAAATGACAAAGTTGCATGATAAACAGACTAATCAAGTAAGCGTGAAAATCAAGTGGCAAGGAAGAAAAAGATAAGTGAATAGGTAATCTGGTCCAAACTACGGGTCTTTAAACCATAACATAGCTTAAAGTAAGCATAACGAGCCTAAAGCCACTTCCAACTGCCCTAACATGACTTTCTAGGCACTATAGACTCATCGAGTCACTTCCAACAGTCCCTCGACTATCAAGGTAAGCCACAGTGACCCCTGATGTTTTATCCCGTGAATAGTCATCAATGAAAAGCCACATTGACTCCAGATCCTTAACTTGCAAGATGACACAACTGATGGACTACCTACCTATACTACTTGAAACAAGAATGGAATACAAGTATGGCATGCTTTTCAAGAGATTAACAATAAGAAGTAGAAAAGAAATCATGTTGATGCTCTTACTGATTAAATTACCTTAAAATGCAATAATATCAAAGATAATGCAGCTTCCACACATCCGTACTACACTCCCGATATCCGGCACTAACTTTCTAGGCCCCTGGTACTTATGAGAGTTCATTTGGTATGTGTTAGAGCTTATTTTATCTTAATTATCTCAGTTCATCATAAAATAGTCCACTATTTGTCTCAATGCCTTTTCTATTTAACTTAGACCAAATCATAACTTCAATGTATCATAAACAAGATTATGATATATCCCCGGGGTTATTATTCACTTATTATTACCATATACAAAGTCTTCATGCGAAGGAGTAACCCCGAGAGGTATGTTTTAATCATTTTAAATACCCTTTTAACCCTTAACAAAAATATCCAAACTTGGTGTTACAAGGTTGTAAACATTTTTCCTATTTTTTTTAAGTGTTTTAAATCATTAAAGTCCAATGGAAATCATTTCAAGTTGCTTTAATGCATTGGTTTGTAAAATAGCCTCTTAAGGACCTTAAAATAATTTTCGAGAACTTGATTGTAATGCAACTTGAAATGCAGCAAAAACACTCATAGAATTTCCAAAATTCTCGGTGTTGATTCATTGAAGTCTATTAACTTTAATCCAAGGTTTTTGAGTGATAAAATCTCATCAAAATGATCAAAAACAAAATTTTAGACTCTAAGTAAAACTCTTAAGTCTTTATTTGTAATTATTGATCTCTTATTCAAAGCGCGACTTGAAAACCAAGTTAAACAATCGAAAAATCATAAAACTCAGTGAACACCCTTACTATATTATAATAACACATTCTAAAAACATTGGTTCAATTACGACATCATTTGATGTCTAAAAAACCTTTAGTAAAAAATTAGCTCATTAAGTAACTAAGTTTCACCTATTTCAAAACTCATTTGGAAAACCATTTGAAACACCTATGAATCACTTGAAACTTTTACGGAACCAAATTTATAGTAATTGAAGCTGTTCCTGAGATTTTTGTTATTATTGGACTAGTAGACGCCCCCGGAATAGATCTCGACATCTAAACATATGCGAAAATTATATCTCGACGGATTAGCACTAATTTTCAGTCCATTTTCGACAAAAAAGATGACTAAATTCTTGCGAAATACGATCTTAAGTTGTTTTTGTATGTATTATCTTTCCAAAATGGTAAAGTATGCTCAAATTTGATTAAAATTGTGATGGTTATGCTCAAAATACCAAAACAACTCAACTTGAGAAAGTTTCGAACAAGCAGTGTTAGGAAATTCTTAACTCTCAATCCACACATTCAAAAAATGTGATTTTTGGTAAGAAGCTTGTCTACATATCCAAGAATAAAAAACAAAAAATCAGCCAATTCTAAAAAGAAATGAAGGACTTATGTTATATAAAAAATTCCACTATAATTTTAGCATAATTGAAGACACCAAATCGTCTCATCAACTCATTTCAATTTAATAGATTTCATGACAGAAATTCCATCTATTTTTCTACTCCACTTGCATCTAATGATTCCTTCAAGTAAACAAAATAGAATAAAGAATCAGAACTCATGAATTCTCAACACTTTCAACCAATTCATATTATTAAACCACAACACATTTCTTTTTTTAAACAAAAATACTAACATCTTATGGCAACACACAATTGATTTTTCCACATCAAAACTTAGTTTCAAGGATTCTAAATGAACCCAAATAAGTCGGGAGTTCATAATCTACTTCTACTCTTACAACTTTGCATTGTGGCATTTCTTCAAACACATAACATTTATACATCATCACTAAGAGCACATTGATCATAATCAGCCAAATCATGACTCAATTCTATCCAACATTAAAACCATACTAAAATACACCTAAAAACATCAAAACCCATGCATCTAACAACCATATACATAGAGATTTCACTCCCAATTAGAATCAACTCAATAACCTTAATTTTTTGAAATCAAACTTATGCATTTCAATCAAAATTTAGCAACCCTGATTGAGATTTTTTTTAAAGCATTTAAACTCACAAAGTTAGCTTCAAAAGCATTATAAAATTGACGCATTCAATTGCATTTCAAGAATTTAACTCCAAATTTCCCAAACATGTGTAGCGGCCCCAAATTCCAGGTTGCTTTGCTACTTACCAAGCCTTGCCACATCATGGCTCGCTTATCTTTAATGTCCAATGACCTACCTGGCTACTCACCCTTTTCCATTAAACCCTAACTTAGCTAATTAACTTCCATATGAATATTAACGATTCCACTAGCCTGTTAATCAATTTATCCAGTTATATTACAATTTTATAGTGGAAGTCTTAAATCAAATAAGTTATTCAATATTCAACAATCCTATGTAGTGGAAAACCCGGCAAAAGATACCAATCATAAATCAAGGAGAGATAAACAAATGATTCATATATATGTAATCAGTGTTCTACGGTTCCTAAAACCCAACAAAAGTAAAATAAATACATACTGTAGTGACACACGAGCTGGCTCTACTATCTCAGAGGTAGTTGCCCAGTACCTCCTTGTCCTTACCCTCACTCGTTGAAGGATCTGCACTCAATCACCTAACGGATACAGTGACGAGTCCAATGTGTAAATCCCAAGAGAAGTCCACACAATTCTCATGAAATAAACTACAAACTAAGAGACATGCAAATATAACACCTGACAACAATACGTTATATTCTCATGAATGTATGCAGCATACGACAAGCGAAATCAGTACCGTGAAATAATAACAACATATACGAACTAAACTAGTTCAGAAATAAAGCAGAAATCATTAAACATCTATATAATCACAAGAAAAACCTTAACCTACACCAGTCATTAATCGATAATCAAATGGGAACCATGTATATACTCACAGGCTTACAATGACTAAACCACAACTTCGGTAAACGACATGGTCCATTCCCATCGCTGTTACACTTTAAGATCACCCTGATCCTTCTTGACGGTCGCACATATATTTTACTGCCATCGATGCAAGCATTATCACAAGTAACGTGTGTGAGTGATTTAGCCACAACTAATGTATACACAATCGAAATAGGAGTGGAAACCCCACGTGTGCCCACCAACAGTTACATAAGTAATATGAAATCGATAAACAAAACAATGAATTCTATGAGGCATTCCAAAGGGGTTACATACCTCAATCCACGCTTTGATTTCCCCAAACTCCCATATCCAACCCGACGAGCTCCCTGATATCCGAACTATGATCCCTTAAGTCCCTGAAGTCCAATTTTACATGTTTAGTATGTTTATAGGTGTTTGGGATATATATTAAGTCAAAAGTCTGAAATAGCCTTTTAATTTCAGTTTTAATATGTAGTTAGCGCACTATGGGCCTGTGTAGCACACTATGTAATTGTAGCGCGCTAGGTAATTTATGTAGCGCGCTACTGTTCTTCAAGATGAAGAATAATTGGAAATTTAGAATAATTAGTGCGTTATCCTCCCTAGTTATCGCACTACCTAACCTCTGGGACAAAATTCTCAAGTCGAGAATTCTATTTTTTCCCTTCAAGTTTAGCTACTAAACCTATCTAACACACTTCCACATGAATTTAATCTCCACACATCAACTAAACAACCTCAGAGCAACCATTTAGCATAAAATCGATCAAAATTATAAATTCACTAGTTTTTTACAAATTTCATCCAAAACCCAATTTCATGCAAACCACTGTAAATTCTCATTTGAAACAATAGTAATACTTGTAGTTCTTCAATACACACAAAAAATTAGGGCCTAATCCCACAATTAGAATTTTATCAACAACACACCAAATTTAGGTTTATTAGAAAGGGGTTGACATGGAGAAGAAGATTACCTTAGGTTTAAATCCTTGATTTATCCTCCTAAGTGGTTGAATTCCCTATTTCCAGCAACTCATTCTTCTTCTCCAACAAAATATGTAAAAGATTTGGCTAGCATGTTGTTTGATCAACCATCTTATATGTTAAGCTCAATCTTCACGCATTTACGTATCTCGAGGTTTATCTATTGGTCCACCTTCAGCCACTTAGCCCACTCACTCCAACTCACTTAGTCCATTTGACACCAATTGAATATTTTCCTGATCTTAAGATATACCAATGTGCATCTCCAAGCAAATCATATGCTTTCCATTTAATTGACTAAACTATAGGCCTTGATTTATTTAATTTAATCACCTTAGCTCAAACCCATTTTACTACATATGGTTAGTGTTTTATTTATCAAAATTAACCAACTTTAGGTCCTACCAACCTTCGACTACCCGTTACCCGATGCCCCACGTCTTGACACACATTTCAAGGTACACCATAGCCTATTATTTCAATTTGGATTTACTTGGCCTATGGTCACATTACCCATTTTAATTGATTAATTGGTCATCTTGACATGGATTAGTCAAGTTTTCTAGTGTACCTGTAGTTCGTCTATCCGACACCCGCGTTGACACGCCTTTCGAGGCGAACACTCATCACACAAACTCGCTCGATAGCAACATACACACATGTGGTGCAATATAATAATAATAATAATAATAATAAGAATAATAATTTTTAAACACCACATATACACAACCACCATCCATAAATAACATATTTCCTCGGTTCTTGTGTCTGGGCTAACTGAGTTGTCCACGTAACACACGAATTACAACCATTAATCTCCGAGATTAATGCTAATCCTAGTTTAATTAATTTGGGTTGTTACAATTCTTCCCAGCTAGGAGAACTTCGTCCTCGAAATTTGAATCTCGAGTAAACTTTGATGTGACTATCTTATCGAACACCCATCACACAAACTCGCTCGATAGCAACATACACACATGTGGTGCAATATAATAATAATAATAATAATAATAATAATAATAATTTTTAAACACCACATATACACTAGCACCATCCATAAATAACATATTTCTTCGATTCTCGTGTCCGAGGTAACTGAGTTGTCCAAGTAACACACGGATTACAACCATTAATCTTCGAGATTAATGCTAATCCTAGTTCAATTAATTTGGGCCGTTACAATTCTTCCCAGCTAGGAGAACTTCGTCCTCGAAACTTGAATCTCGAGTAAACTTTGATGTGACTATCTTATCCCCGTGTGACCATGCCTCACACCTTGATAGTCCCTCTCTACAGTCCCTTAAACACCTCTAATACTTCATCATAGGGATCTTAACGTTACCCTGAGACATAGGCGAGTGTTGCCGAGGTGGTCAAAGTTAGTCATTTTCTTCCCAACATCCCCGCAACCTATTCTCAGTTCAATTTTCGTGTTCAAGTTTCCCTAACCTAGTAACCTAACACAAGTAATTGTAAATCTCTCATATTATGTATCCCAACATAATAGTCCTAACCAACCATCACATACCATTACAATCTCATGCCATGCCATATCTTCCCTTACTCACCATGACAATCCCTTGTCATGCCACGACTTACTCTTACTCACCATAACAATCCCATGCCATGCTACAACATATCCTTACACACCATGATAATTCCATGCCATGCCATAACCCTTGACAATCACATGCTATAATATAATAACCTATCATGCATACATGAACTAAAGTTGTAATGATTAAAAACTTAAAAATTCACATACCCTGAACCCGCTGCTGGGACATCTCCTGGCCTGGCTTAGTCCCCAGGTGCATCAGCTCTCAAGTCTACACTAGTGTCACTATTGTTGGAGTCACTGATGTCTTGGGACAATCTTTATTGATGTGCCAGTTTTACCCACACTACCAACATGTAGTCGAATAACCATATCATGATCTCCGACCTTGACTCAGCGATCTCCAGTCCCTGCCTCCCCAGTCTTGTACTTGTCTTAGTGGCGGAGCTGGTAATGTGGGTACAACATAAGCTCTAGCTACCTGATCATTATACCTACGATCTCGACCGTAATATCTATCTTTTTTGTCATCACGATCTTTATGTTTCTTTTGTCCAGTCTATACCTCAGACCCAATAAGACGCATACCCTCTATCTGCATCAAGAATGTCTTGTGTACCAAAGCTCGATCAAATATCTCCTGCAAAGTCTGTTAGGTTTATGGGTTCATACGCAGTGGAAAATTCAAAACAAAATTTTAAAAATCCCAATAGGATCGAAAATAAGTTCCATTAATCTAAATCTACGAAAGTAAATCATACCTTATTCTGTGATTTCCTTATGATAGTTTGATTTTCAAGACGTTTAAGTGTGCGTCCTCTATCAGAAATCCACATACGAATGGTGGCCACAATTTGGAGTGGTAGCCCCAAGAGAGATTAAAAAATGATTTTTCTTTCTCTCCCTAAATCCAGAGAACTCGAAAAATTGTAAAACAAAATCTTATTTCGTTTTTTAGGGATCCACCCTTTATTTATATGTATAGATATGCCCTCACTTAAAATCATATTTGTAATACGACTATTGTATTTACATAGTATAAGAAAATTACACATACGCCCCTATTAATAAGTTATCATATAACAAATCATAAGGGCTTTTATCTCATGAACTTTATCATATAAAATTCATTACTAAGGACCAATTGAAATTGTGCAAAGCCATTCTTTGTGTGCGACCCAATAGGTTCATGCAACATTGGCAGTGAACTAAAAACAATTTTGGTACACAAGTCATAAGCGATCTTTAGTAAGGTATTATTACTACCCATGTAGCAATATCAACATCGATACAACCTAATTAATAATGTATATCATATCTTTTTGTCGTGCGATATCCTTTGATTAAACATAAGACATGGAAAGTTACTATTAATATTCAATCATACTAGTCTCGATCTTTAGGTAAACTGAAAAAATATCCATACGACATTGATCTTATCAATTCACATGGACTTAGCCATTATCAGTCTATCTTATCGAGGGATCCACTAATATATCTATCTATACGAGAGTAACAAATTATATCTTGATTACACACCTTCACATATTATTCACACGGTAACCAATCACAATCTTTATAATTCTTTGATTAAAGACAACATTTGATTGTGTCAAATTATCATGCTCCTAATATTGAATTCTATGGTAATCGCAAGTTGAATGACTAAATGATATACCTATCATGATTAACACCTATGAATTAATCCATGTGGCGTTCTCATAGCGGGTCAGTCCAGCATCTTATTCCATAATAAGTACTCATTATCTTGATTCGTATCCTTATACGTATGATCATCACATGACCATTAATCAAGATTCACATTAGTCTTAATTCATTATAGTTCTCAGTATAATGACCGACTAGGGACACTTAGGATATTTTAACAAATACCCATAGATCTTACTATAAGGTAAACATGCAATACTTATAATAAAATAGCAAATAAAACCTCTATTTTATTAACTAAAATTATAAGATAAATAATGTTTGTAGATTGACCTAGGGCACATGCCCTAACAAAGTACGAGCTCCAGATGCCACCATTACTGCCTCAGTAGTCTTGCCATCAACCCCTCATGTGAATTAGTATACTTGTAGTCACTTAGTCCCGGCCACATCCATAGCAAACTGAAGTAAATACCAGAATCGCTCCATATACTGTGTCAACGTCTGACTTCCCTATCTCAGGGTCTGAAACTCCTCCCTCAACCTTAACCTTACCTCTATAGCTATATACTAATAGTAGAACAATTCTCTGAACTCAGCCCACATCGTTGGGTCTGGATGAGTATAAGTAGTCCACCAGACTGTTGCGTGGCCTCTCAAACATGTTTCAGATAATCGTGTTTGGGCGTCGTCCTCGTTCTTCATTAGCTTATTGAACCTCTGATTGTACGCTATCCACTTCCCTGCCACCTTAGGGTCACCAACTCCATAGAAAAAGACTGGTTGAAACTTTATGAACTCCCTTAACATCTTCATTTATGGAGCCAAAACAAATCCTGATTTAGTAGCAATCGTCTGATCTGCAATCGTAGGTAGTGGCATAAGAGTCAGCGTCTCCAATGGAACAACAAAAACTGTAGCTCTCTTTACCTATGTCTTCATAGCTACTCTCTCTACTGGTTTTTAAAGAACAATTGGGGTGACAGCTATCCCCGTATGTGTTGTAACTACTAATGGTTCTCTAAGCACAGTAAGTGTTGTAGCAAGTGACGTAAGTGCGACGGTCTAATCTAGTAATAAATGTAGTACCTCAGTCGTCTGAGTCTCCTAAGCCGAAAGTCGATCCTCTACACTCGGCGTAACAAGGAACTCTATAACCGCATCACTAGTATGTCGAGTCTCATGAGGCGTACCAGACTGTTCGTCCATGATCATCATCGAGAACCGTGCCCCGGATCAACATTAATATATATATATATATATATATCATATATATAAAAAATATAACACGTACTTAACCCTATCACTACCCATCTCTTGTCTCCTTCCCAAATAAGGTTTTAAGTTAGGATCATCGGGTTTCTACATCTAATGTTCATTTGTTTGAGTTTTATTCTGTTTCATTAAACTTCTCCCGAAGCTTCCTTAAAACATTGCTCTGATACCATACTATAACAGCCCTAAATTTTAGGCCGCTTTGCTACCCGCCACGTCATATCCTACGCCATTAAGTCTTGCCATGTAATGGCTCACTTATCCTTAACGTCCAGCGACCTACATGGCTACATACATTTTTCCATTTCACCCTAACTTAGATATTTAACTTCCATCTAAATATTAACGATTCCATTAGCCAATTAACGAGTTTATCTAGTTATATTACAATTTTACAACATAAGTCTTAAATCGAGTAAGTTATGCAATATTCAACAATCCTAAGTAGTGGAAACCCGGCAAAAGATACAATGTATATATATCAAGGCTAGATAAACAAAAGATTCATATACATGTAATCAGTGTTATATAGTTCCCAAAACCCTACAAAAGTAAAATAAATACAAACTGTAGTCACATACGATCTAGCTCTGCTATCTCGGAGGTAGTCACCTAGTACCTCCTTGCCCTTGCCCTTGCTCGTCGAAGGATTGGAACTCAATCACCCCAGAAATACGGTGATGTTTCTAGTGAGTAAAATCTCAAGGGAAGTCTACATAATATTCATGAAATAAACTAGAAACTACGAGACATGCAAATATATCACCTGGCAATAGTATGTCATATTCCCTGAATGTAGGCAGCACATGACAAGCAAATTTAGTAGCATGAAATAAATAACAACATATACCAGCGAAACTAACTTAGAAATAAAGCAAAAATCTGTAAACATCCGTATAGTCACGAGAAATACCTTAACGTACACTAGCCAGTGATCGATAAATTGAATGGGAACTACGTATATATGTACATGCTTACAATGACTAAACCCTAACTTCAATAAACGGCATGTTCCATTCTCGACGTTGTTACACATCAAGACAACCCTAATCCCTCCCAACAAACGTAGATATATTATACTTCCATCAATGCGAGCACTATCACAAGTAACCCATGCAAGCGATTTAGCCATATCTAATATATACACAACCTAAAATAAGAGTGGACACCCTATGTGTGCTCACCAGCAGTCACACATGTAATACAAAATCGATAAATCAAATCATGAATTATGTGAGGCATTTCAATGGGTTTACGCACCTAAAACTGCACTTTGACTTCCCCAGACTCATATATTCGACTCGAATAACTCCTCGATACCCGAGCTACAGTCCCTATATCCGTAAAGTCTAATTTTGCATGTTTAGTATGTTTATAGATGTTTGGGATATGTCTTAATTGGAAAATCCAGAAACAACCTTTTAATCTCAATTTTAATATATCGTTAGCGCACAATGGGCTTGGTGTAGCGCATTATGTAATAGGGGAATGTGTGTCATTTGGGAGTGTGACTTTGCAAACACGAACCATTAGATTCCTTAGAGATGATAAACTTGAGCAAGATGAGAAACTAAGATCAAAGCATCCAAACTATAAAAAAGGACTTAATGGAGTTTCTAGACATGCAAGCATTCTAGAGAATTTCTTGTAGATAAGAAACAAGAGAGGGATATAGACTAAAATTTCAGCAAGAAGTGGAGGCAAATTGAAATGCCAATTTAGTAGGGAATAAAGCTATGAAGTTCGAATCAAATAGATCTTAACACTTAGGTATATTCAATTCATAAGAATTTTATCTCAAATGCATGAGTGTGCATCAAATAGGGTTTTTTGTACCTAATTTCATTTAAAGAGGTTATATTCAACTTTGATTTACAAAACTCAAATGCTTTGCAAATCAATTTTTGAAAACAATTTCATGTTTTTGGTAATCTTCCATTAAGGCAAGCTTAGATCTCAAATTAATCCATAATTTATGGTTCATATTAGAGTATAATTGATGATTAAATAGACCAACAAGAAGCAAGAACTACTTGATTTGTGTTGAGATTTGGTGTTGGGGTTATAGTTATTTTTGTGCATCTTAGGTTGTTCGAGAAGATGATGAATAGTGTATGTGCTCATATAGGACATGTTTACTACAAGCCTCTATTCCCATAAGGGAAAACCATAACTATTAGCCTCTACGCCCAGAAGGGATATATGTGCCCACAAGGATAATGATAAAGATCTTATTACAACTATGCAATATAAGGGATATATAACGCTCTAAGAATTTTTCAAATCGACATCAGGGACCTAGGAGTCAATAAATGGTACGGGTACAAGGTCGGGGTCAAAGGTGGGGCTTGGCAATCGAGATTTTAAAATGTGCAAAGTAAGTAAAACAACAAGAAACACACCTTAAACATTTATTTCCCTATTATTTCTGTATTATGATTGAATATGTTGTTCTTATGTCAATTTTTAGGTATTATGTCATGTGCAATGATTGAGTGGCACACTAGATCATAGCATGTGCAACCGCGCCCTTGGTGGATTGTGACCTGAGCTTCTTTTTTTATGCACGTGTCAGTGGGTCATATATAGCATGCCCATCATGATTAGGGTAATACCAAGCCCAAAACCTAATTAAGCTCCAGTACACTAGCCATACTTAACTACAACAAACAACCTTACATTCCAACCTAATAATCACAATCTGTATATCTTATAAATCAAATAATAATTAAAACAAAATGGATCGGAGTTCAAAACTTTTACGAATTATCCCCTAACTAAGATTTTGATTTTAAATGGATAGTGAATGGGTATCGTAATTAGAACAGGAATTAAATCCCAGTTACCCTTTATTAGAGATAGGTACTTATCCATCTTCCTCCAAGATTGGTACTTATCCACCGCTCTTACATTAGTCATTTAAGCTTGGTACTTATCCGGCAACTTCAATATCAATTCCAGTTACCATTTTATAAGAGGTAGGTACTTATCCACCTTCCTCTAAGTTTGGTACTTATCCACCAACTCTATTACATTTAAGTTATTGTCCTCCAATCTATTACAATTCTGAAGTTTGAGTTACAAAATATTTAAACCACATGAGTCATGATGCCGTGTTGAACAACACCTAAAATAGACCCGATCTCACAGACTATAATTGATTTGTAATGAGGCTAGTACGGGGTCAAACCTTCAGGGATTGGGATGTTTTTTTTAGGTTCTGGGGAAAATGGGGGTTTTTGAAAACAAAAACTAATTTATACTAGGAAACCAAATGCAGGAAAAATAAAGCACTCAAAAACTAAAATCAATGAATAAAAGACTCTAGACCAAGGTGTGAATTAACATTATGGGGAATGGATTGTTCATTGGTTTATTAAATGTTTCTCCTAGTATTGATTCTCATAGACTGGCTTAGCCAAAAAATCAAAATTTCCAAAAATCGATCAAAAACCACGTATAATCTGGCCAAATCTCTCTAAACATGGCCACAATCAAAACCCCTATGGTTCTAGAAATCAATTTAACTCCTAGAACAAACATTTCTCCTGAATTAGCCGAATAAAACCCTAATAAGAATCACATAAATTGCAAAAATTGGGGCATTACCTACTCGAGAATGAGTTCCCAAGAGCTCAGGGGAGCTTATAGGACCTCCTTGATGTTTGAAAAACTCAAAAATGTCAAGCCCTACCTTGTGGCTTCATCAAAATACTCACCAAACTCGCTATTTTGCGGCTTGGTGGCTAGAGGATTGGTTTTGGGTGTTGGGGTGATGGGAAAGCGCTAACTCAGTGGGTGTGAGGAAAAAGAAGGGGCTATACTCCTTTTTAAAAACTAAAAATTGATCTCAGCGTCGTACGTGTAAACACAACGACAGCTGGCAAATTTGAAATTTCCAAAATTGCCCTTCAAGGCCCAGTCAGCACCTACCCACACTCAGACCTCACATAGAAATTGTTGCGTCAAAAAATAGAATATCGCAATTGGAATTTTCCTCATCACCATCATAACGCCTTATGCACAATTACACGAAGCTGCCACATTACTGGCTTCAAAAAATAGATTTATTCCCAAAACGTTTATTGTATATGCACATCCTGTATATGCAAATGATGTCATTCAGATGCATCAAATTAAAGTAAACCTACCTTGAATTACTTTGCAAAAAGTCATTCGGACTTCGATGCGTGCAAAACATTCCACAAATCTCCAATCAATCATCATGTCTCTATAAAACTAAGAGGTATTAGAGATATGCAACTAATTCCGTCAACCATTAATTCCTCTAATTGAATAAACCTCAACTTGTTCAAATCCAAAGTTTACTAAAACTCAAAATAATTAAACCAAGTTCATGCAAAATAATAAAGTAAACAAATGAATGAATGTGAGCTGCCTCTCATAAAGCGTTGTTGTTTAACGTCGATGGCCCAACGTTACAACTTCATTGGACTACTCAGAATCCAAATCAATAAATCAATTAGTAGCTTCATTTCCTTGGCTGGCAGTGTAAACAATTTTTGACAATTGATAGGTCCATGTTGTTTCTTTACGCACAACCTGCCATTGTTATAAAGCACCACTCACAAATTCTGAATGTAACATTTTCATTATAGACATCATTGTCAGCTTTTGTTGTATAGAGGAACGACATCTCAAGCAATATCGTGTTGATCTCACGAAGCCCTTCTTCAGTGACTGAGAAATCCATTTTAAACTCAAGTTCTCCAAGTCACACGGGTATCTTCCTCACAACTCCATAGATCTTGGTAGGTACACCATTTGCTATAAAAATAACCTTGTTTGGGGTGCACTCAATGAAATCCAATTAAATTGTCTGCACAAGTTTCATAGAAATGATGTTCTCGAATGATCTTATGTCAATGATCACTGAATGCACCATCATGCTCACTTTCCCAAAAATGCATGAGATATGGATGTATGTCCGTTGCTCTGCCTTCTATCTCGCACTGTAAATCTCCCAAAGTCAGTAATTATATGTCATCTCCCGACTTTTAAGTACTTAGTCACTCTTTTCCTGCCTTTTTATCTTCTTCTCTCGCTTTCTCACTCATCTTTTTTGAATGGTCTATGAAAAATTTCATATTATCCTTTGAATCATTGTCAATAGGGGACAAAACTGCATATATAGTGGAAAAATTATAGGGTAAGTCCAAGTAATCAGGAACAACAAATTGAATTACCCTATCATCATTCTTTGACCTTTGGCTGAATTTTCTCCTTCTTCTTCAACTTTGACTTGGCTTCCATATATTCCTCTGATTGGTCCTTAGTAATGAACGAATACTTCTCTGGATACAATCTTTGAAAAAATGATGTCATATGCTAGATGGTAATATTTTATCGTAATCCCTTGATAATCTAGCAGCCTCAATTTCACCATCTATAAAAATGAAATTAATATACGACTTTATCAACCATAAAATATTATAAAGTAAATCTTAAACCTCGATGTTCTGTTGATTAATTAAATAATCTTCGGAGTTTCGTAAAAGTTCTTTTCCAGCACCTCATATATATCTAGGCCTACAATGGAAAACTCGTCCATCAAAATCTTGAACAAAACCTGCTTAGCTTGGTGGAAATGCTGAAGGACTCACAATCCACCAATAACAATATATTTGCATCAGCAAAGTTATATATTTATTCTAACCTGATTTGAAGTATGATAAACCTTAAACTAATATTACATTAGCTCAAAAATTATCTCAATTCATCCAAAAACCGTTCCAACCATTCCCAAAGGAGATCCTAATTATACACGAACCCAAAAAAACCATTTATACAATATAGTATATTAAAAACTATACATATATAGAGAGTGGAACTAATCTAATCACATAAATCTCACAGCTTTCCCTTTCATTTGTCATCACTCACACCTGTCAATACCTTATTATAAAAACCCGATAATGTCAAATAAGTAAATTCCACACTATCCAGTACACCTATAATAATCAAATGCATTGTATTCCAAGAACTTAAACGAACAACAATATCTCAAGGAATCATACATATACAAATATGCAATCCATTCCATTTATGTTGACCGACCACAATCATATAAAGTATTCCAAAAGTGGTGGATACATAATAATGATAAATATTTATGAGTTTAAGAGGAAGTCCCTCAAGAAGCCACGCCCTCAACTCTCCTTGAAGTATGATCTTAGCTAGCATCACAATCCTCATAAATAAATGGCTACAACGATCTGTGGCTCCAGCCGCAGAGCACCACGGTGTTTGTCCTCCCATACATATAGGCAGTGAACATAATGGGACCCTTAATAGCCTATTTTCTCTCATGTCCACGAATGTATGACCAATAAATATGTAGCGATAAACAAGTGCATGCAATTATATTCAAAAAATACTCATACAATGTAAAGGTTACCATGAGATTTACTTAACCTTACAAACGTGATACCAAAATTCTCTTACGCTCCGAGTCGGTAAGCTAGTCCACACAGGGTTCCAATTGCAGTTCTACAATAAATATTTAAGTCCAGTAAGTTTCCATAACAGTTTTCTAATTTTTCTAATTATTAATAGTTTAATCGACCCAATCGCATCCCGAAACCCATAAAATAATTCCAAAATAAGCTCTCTGATGCCCGAATTTCCCTTTTTTAGACTCAAAATTAATGTTCGTCATTGAAAATTACATTTTCTAGACTTAAAAATAACTTTTCCAATTTATTACATATTTATTGGTCTTGACATAACCCGAAATCCCATAAATTACTCTAGGTTTTATCCTCGGATGTCTAGATCCCAATTTCGACTCCGAATTTTGACTCGAAATCAAAAATAAACCCAGACTAGGCTTTAAAATAATTTTTATAATTTCAGACATTTTCGGGTATCGTACCACGCACTATGAGGCATAACCCTTGTATAAATCCTCAAAAAAAATCCCGGAATCCTTATTTTTCATAAAAATTCTCAATTCTCAATTAATTTGTCTAAAAATCTCATTTTTTTAACTCCCTTAATTTTCAAGGATTTATTTTATTTTTAATTTTAAAACATTTTTTTTAATTCAAGGGATGGGTTTGATCATGGACCGAACCCGGTTCGGCTCAGTTGAGTCAAACCCAATTTGGCCCCAGTCTAGTATCAGACCATCATCCCCTTCATTGGATCAAGACAGAGTAGAACAAGTTGAGCTCAAGTTCCATTTTTTTTTCGAGTAGTCTTCTTCTTTCCCCCCTCACAGTTCCTCTTCCTCCCTCACAATTCCTCTCTATGTCTTCTTTCTTCTTCTTTTTTAACTAATCTACTCCTCTTCTTTCCCTCTCGCAAAACAATCAATAATAACCTCACCAACTCTCACTTAACTCATATTCGAATCAAAATAATGCCATATCACACCAACATAGTCCACAAAATCGAAAAATGAAGTTTCACTTTCCATTAACTTCTCGAACCGCCATTGTCACCAACAACCTCCACAATCCTCTCTTTATTTCAATTTTAAACTATGAAGAGAGAGAGGGAGAGAGAGAGAGAGTGAGTAAACAGTGAAGGGATGAGAAGGGAGACAATGATTAGTGCCTATAAACCACCATGGATCGATTTGGATTTTACCCTTCTATTTTTATTCTCAACTACATAAACCAATGCCCATCATGGTTTTTTGTCAATAGTCTATTTATTTTCATGTATATTTCCTTTTTTCTGAATTAAACCCCGAAAAATATATCATTTCAAGCAAAAATTGGAAAATCCATCAACACGCTCCGAAGCCCCTGAACAACTTGTCTTGTATGCAAACCGAAGTGTAGGGCCCACGTCAATTCTTTAATTCTAATTATATGTAGAAATTCAAATTCTTAAACTTAATTATAATTATTTGTCGCAAAATTTGAAATGATAGTTCAAATTAAATTTTTAACTCGCTCGAGACTCATTTCAACACGTATCTAGAGATAAAACCACACTAAATATCGAATTTATTCTATAAATCAGAATTTCACAAAATAATATAGTATATGGTACACAATACTAGGCATACATCACACAAAATAAATTTAACTAAAAATATCAATTTCACTAGTCATTAACTCCTGACTCACGACCAAAACAACAATTAAACTCTATTAATCCCTAATTAGCCATATTTACTGGTTTAAAAATTTTGGGATTTAACATAAATAACATTCACATGTATGTTAGGGTTCGAGACTTGCTGGGATAGAAACTTACTTTTGTTATTTGCTTGGCCTATCTGAGCTAACATGTCAGATAACCTAACCTGTAATTCCTTGATCAAAGCTTCAGTCATAACCTCGTACTGCTACTATGATAAGATCAGCTGCTTCATCATCCCTTATAAGGAGGTCCCTATAGATGATGTGGCTGATTCTTTGGTGTTATCGATATTAGCTGTCCCTTAATAAAAAAATTGTGGTAGTTGTGATTTATGGCAGCGTGCTTGAAGTTAGGATTTTTTTCCTTTTCCCATAATAATTACTTTGCTACCCAAATCTCCCTGCTGCTAGTCTTGGAGACTGCCTTACTGTTTTTACCTCCACGGTATCCTCAAAGAGTTAAAGATACTCATCTATAAAGTGACTCGGCTTGGATTAAATCCCGCAAGCTTTCGTTTTTCCTTTCTTTACAATCATATATTTGACTATAAAATTAAGCTTTGATAACTCATTCTCAAAACTACTCTACCCTGAAGATACCGAAGCCCTATCTCTCGCTGGTAAGTCCATACTGCCTAGCCTGGTTGGCTAACCTTTTTATGTATCTTTTAGCCACAGTCGGTATGATATCAGAAAGACTACCATTGCACAATGTATAAAGAAGCCTCATTGTATGTGAGCCTTCATAGAAGCTTTCCATCGGAGATTTTTCATTGAGACATGTTAAGGACATGCCATGCACAATCTTTTGAATCAATCCTAGTACTGTGACAATGAATCATTATCCTTCATGATAATGTGGGATATTTTCCTCCTAAGCTAAGTGATCCTCATGGCTAGCATATAGTCATCCTATAACCTCTTATGTAGCTTATTCCAGTTTTTGATGGAACTGGCTGGTAAGTGGAATAACCAGTCTTGTGTAGCATCCTTGAGGCATAAAAGGAAACACATTTGGTCTCACTAGATCAACATCAATTGTAGCAGACTTCATGCATACTACCACCAAATTAAACTTTATGAGGAACTTTTGATGATCTTCAATCTCTTTCTTGTGAAAATCACTTAGCTTATCTATTAATCCTAACATCAACTCGAACTAATAGGTCGCAGCCGAATACTTAATACATAGTGGTAACGAGCCTCCTCGGTATTAGTTTGTTTCCCTAAAATTCAGCTCCCTTTCTTACCTCGGTTCTTACCCTACATTCTACTAGTTGTTTTGCCTAGCAGCCTACACAACTGGATGATTTTAATCTATCACATTGTCCTCCATAGTCACCCTTGACTCTTCTCTCCTTCTATTAGTTTTGTTCCTTATTTGATATGTTTGATCAATTTTTAAATTATAGGGAACCAATGAATCTGCAAAAAATGAACGCCGATGACCTGCAACCATATAACAAAAAAAAACCTAAAAGAAAACAATTAACACTAATTTTTAGCAACGACGCCAAAAATTAATGTCTCGTTGAATAGAAACAAAAATAGTCCCAATTTCACCAACTACAATTGATTTGTAGTGAGGCAAGTACAAGGTCGAACCCATAGGGATTAGGATGTTCTATTTTAGGTTCAAGTAAAAATGGGGGTTTTCGAAAACAAAAACTTAATTATGCTTAGAAATTAAATGCAAGTAAAATAAAGCGCTTAAAAATTGAAATCAATAAATAAAAGAATCTCAACCAAGGCGTGAATTGACATTCTAGGGAATGGAGTCGATAAACGATTTATCAAAAGTTTGTCATAGTATTGATTCTCATAAACAAGTTTATAGTGACTCTCATCACCTTGTTCTCCTCATTTCTTTAGAAGGAACATGCAACACGACCACATACTAACCAGACTTGAAAAGCCACTGGATATGCCGTAGGCTTTCAACAAACTAACAGTATTGACAAACTGTAAGAACATATATTATGAGTGATAAATAGTGCTGAATTGTCAATCAGTCACGTATGGAAATTACAAACCACTGCCATCCATCTTATATCTTAACAACATAGAGGTACATTGATCGCCAACAGATAAGGTCCCATCAGCACCTAACATGATCCCCTTTACCGAGTGGCGGTAGGATCACTGGCGATAGTTTTTAACAATAATTGTCGTGCACATGCACTTACAGAAAAAAATGAAGCTTAAGGCTTAAAATTGTAATTAAAAACCTCAGAACATTGACGAAATTAAGAATACAAAAACTAGCAACAATCAAATTAATAATTGAAGTGTATAAACCTTATGAATTCTATAATCCCTAGAACTCAAACATTTTGGCCTATGTAGTGAAACTTAGCCACTCATTATAATAAAGATAACTCTAGAATTTATTTAATTCATAAATCAGAATCTAAATTATAAAAATGAAATAAAAGCATACAAAGACCGAATGGTTGAGTCCTAACAAGACGTCTCTGCACAATAATTCAAAAGTAAAACCTAACACAAAAAATTTTCCTATCTAGAATTTTGTATATTTTTAGTCTTTCTAGGGTCTCCTATTAATAGTAGGAATATGATAGAGTAAGATCTAAACAAAAATTTTGAGAAACGACCAAATACGAAACTAAAATTATCTAAATCTTTCCAGTGTCGTACGTTCACATCACACATATCTCGAGATAGATATTTTGGTTCAGTTCTTTTCATTTTATATTTTGATCTTTCTCGAGCTACCTATTACAGTTCTCAAGTATTATCTATATGGCTATTAAAAAATCCATCACCTCCTAACCGCCTTACTTAGGGTCAAATATATTGATCTCCTCAAGATATATAATGTGTATTTTGGGGTAGATCTTTGTGGCTATTAACAAATCTACATAATCATCTTCATCACTAGTCACCTCATCGTACACATGCTTGCCACCTAGCTCATTCCATGTACTATTTGATTGTCATGGAGATGTATTTACGCACATCTCAAGGCATGACCAATCCATCCACACTCCAACGTCTTAAACCTCTAGCTTTTACTATTCACTTCCTCAAAATCCATGCTACACGTATCTCGAAGCAATCCAATGGTTTAAACAACTCAATTCAATACTATAGGTTATATATATATATATATATATATATATATATATTATTGATAAATATACATACCTATGTATCTTTTCACCTATAAATTCATTAGGCATGTGAACAACCACCCTCAGATGTGCGCACTATTATCCCACGCGTGTCACCCTCGACCCCACATTTCACTAGACATCCACCAATTTATTAATTATTTTCGTTATATATATACATATAGTATATAAATATATATATATATATATATATGTTTATATTCTTGCATTTATAATTTTGATGTGCACGTCAACGAGTACACTCGGGCGTGCACATTACCTAATGACCCATGTGCGTCACCTTTGACCCACGCACGGTATTAGGCGTCCCATAATTTAAATTTATTAATTATTTATTTTTCATTTACAGGCGTGTATTAATTTACAATAATAGCATATAGTATTTTGTAATTCATAATCAAATCAACCAAACACAATATATTCACAGAAACATGCCCATGCACTAATTAAAATATGTCGGGCTTAACCACGAGAGCCTAACTCGAGTTAATTAGTGTTTAGATTATAGGTAATCACCTAATTAGAGACACTAGTTGTTACATCATGGGATTAGGTCGACCACCACGAGAGCTTAGGATGAAGGGGCTAGTAGGCGAGAATACTTTGAAAGACTCTTGGTATACCAAAATATTGTCTAGTCTGTCCAAGATGGGTATATACGTACTTGAGTTCATTGGTGTTATTTACACATGTAATGACTTGTTTCCAGCTATCTATTCATTTGTCCGCTCATTTATTTAACATTATTATTGACTTCCTTTAGTGGTCTTCTCTGGGTTTTTTCTCACTTGAACTCGTCTTTATTTTCAATTCAAGTTGCAGATCCTTTTATGAGTCGAGGCTAGTGGATCTTGGGAGACTATCTCCTATTACTTGTTGTCCAAGACATACTTGTAGGTGTTTATGTTGTTATTTTGCTTTACTTTTGGGTTATTTTGGGACTTGAGTGATACTTGTACATGTTTATAGTCTTTTATCTATTTACTTGTCGCTTTATATACATGGTACTATATTTCTGGGTTTTCCACTATAAGTTGAAGTATAAATGACATGAAAACATATTTATATGTGTTATTTCCATGAAATGTAAGACTCCCGCTTATTTATTGATGAAAACATGTAAGACACGTATAAAACTCATATAACATGGCTACCTTAATACTTGAACTCGAATAAATTCTTAAACTCAAATGACTTACTAGGACAAGTAAGCGTAAATAGGCTGAGGATAGTGTTATGTTGTGGGCCATCGTAGGTAAGAATGCAGATGACATGACATGAGTTAATGACATGCCTAGTGACGTGGCAGTGCTCGGTTGCCTTGGGATCTGGGGCTGCCACACTCCCCGGGCTTAAAAAACTTAGTAGATTAGGCTTGAAGCTTATTTTCTTAATAAGCATGAAGTTTGGATCAATATTTAATTTATGGATTTCAATCGCCATGCGGTTCGGTAAACAAAATGCTGGACAGCTTGATTGGTTATTCGCTATTGGGTAGGAGTGGGAGGGCTTAAGCTTGATTTACAACAGAGCAAATCTCCTTTTTAATTTTCATTTTCTTCTCCTTTGGTTTTGTTGGAGTTCACATATTACTCCATTGTCGATGGAGAAAACAGTACCTCAACAAACTCGTTGAGTGTACTGTGAAATTTTATTTATATATCAAAAGAAAAGTACATCACAGCTATTCATCTGTTTTCATCTTAACCATTCAAATACAAATACACTCTTCAAACAAATATAACACTTACAACTCATAATACGATAGATAAACCTCGAGACCCATATCACAGTAATTCAATGATTAACTTTAACATCCCCCTCAAACTAAGGGAAAGTGAAGTGAGACTTAGTTTGTCCCACAAATATTGAAACCGAGAAGCAGGAAACGACTTAGTAAAAATATCAGCAACTTGATCAACAGAAGGAACATGATGCACATGAAGAAGACCACACAACACTTTATCTCTAGCATAATGAATGTCTAACTCAATATGTTTAGTGCGAGAATGATATACCGGATTCCTGGCCAAAGCAGCAGCACTCATGTTGTCACACCACACCATAGGAATAGCACCAAGAGAAACCTGCAATTCTGATAACATAGACTGAAGCCAACTTATTTCAGTAGTTACCTGAGCAAAGCTTGATATTTTGATTCAGTAGTGGACCTACCAACAACCTATTATTTCTTTGATTGCCAACAAATCAAGTTAGAACCTAAAAATATAGCATAACCAGCCACATATTTTTGATCATCCACAGAGGCAGCCCAATCAGCATCAGAATATCCAGTTAGGAACAAGGCAGAACTCGGCTTAAACCATAAACCCAGATCAGCAGTACTTTTAAGGTATCTCAAGACTCTTTTAAGAGCTTGCCAATGTACAACAGTAGGAAACTACTGGAATTGACTCAAAGTATTCACAATATAAGCAATGTCAGGCCGAGTATGAACAAGATATTGGAGACCACCAAGTAAACTCCTATAAAGAGTTTTGTCATTAAAAGAAGCATTATCATCCTTGTACAACAGCTTCCCAATAGCAAAAGGAGTAGTAATGGGCCTTGCATGAGACATGCCCCCTTTTGTAACAGCTGCTGAATGTAAGCTGTTTGAGTAAGGTACAGTCCTTTGGTAGTCCTATGAGCTTCCATACCTAAAAAAAGATTGATATCTCCAATATCCTTTAAAGCAAACTTGCCATTCAACTTATCAATGAAAGATTGAATAGAAGTTTGATTCGAGCCTGTAATTATAATGTCATCCACATACACCAGCACATACAACACAACTCGTTCGCGATGAAAGATGAACAAAGAGTTGTCAGCTTTGGAATTGTGGAAACCCCAAGACAACAAAGTGAATTTCAACTGATCAAACCATCCACGAGGAGCTTGACGAATACCATACAATGCTTTATGTAATTTACACACAGCAGTAGGTTGAGAAGTATCCACAAATCCCATAGGTTGATTTGTGTATACTTTTTCAACCAACTGACCATTCAAGAAGGCATTATTGATATCAATTTGTCTCAAAGACCACCCAAAATGAACAGCCAAAGATAAAATCACTCGAATAGTAGAAGCCTTAACCATAAGACTGTATGTCTCATCAAAATCGATACCGGGCACTTGTTTAAACCCTTTGGCCATTAATCTAGCCTTATACCGATTTATAGACCCATCAGAATTCTTTTTCACAAAAACATCCATTTATTTCCAACAACGTTTTGAGTGTGAGAAGAAGGAGTAAGAGACCAAGTACCATTCTTCATGAGAGCTTAATATTCCTGATCCATTGCTGCCTTCCAATGAAGAATTCGAAGGGCAGCAACAACTGAATGAGGAATATCATCTTCATGAATGGAGGTAGTAGTGAAAAACATTTTCCTTAAACTGATTCCATCTTTAGCTCTAGTAATCATTGGATGTGTGTTTTGAGGAAGAGCCACAACAACCTTTGATTCCTCTTTAACAAAAGGTGCAACATCTGCTGAAAAAGGCACATCAAACAGGCCAGATGAGGAAAAAGACCTTGATGTAGACCCACGCAAAGGCTGATGTGGAACCAATAAAGGAAAGCTAGTAGTCGACTCAAGTGAGAAAGTTGTTGTTACAGTAGAACCAGCAGCAAATAAAGAGTTATAAGGAAACTCATTTTCATGAAAGACAACATTTCTAGTGATATAAATTCTCCCAGATGGACTCAAACATTTGTAGCCCTTATGTTGACTACTATACCCCAGAAAAATGCATTGCTCAGATCGAAACTGATATTTTTGATCATTGTATGGTCGTAAATATGGAAAACATTCACATCCAAAAACTCTGAGAAGACTATAATTAGGAGAGACTTTAAACAATTTTTCAAAAGAAGACAATCCATTCAAGATTTTAGTAGGAAGACGATTAATAAGAAATGCAGCTGTAACACAAGCATCCCACCAATATTTCAAAGGTAATTTGCCATGAGCTAGCAGTGTAAGACTCATTTCAACTATATGTCTATGTTTACGCTCAGCTCTACCATTATGTGCATGTGTATGAGGACAAGGATGCTGAAAAATATTCCACAAGAATCAAGAATAGACTAGAATGATCAATACTCTCCACCCCAGTCAGCTTGAACTCTCTTTATAGTAGAACTAAACCGATTTTAAACCATAGACTTAAAATGCACAAAAGCTTTCAATGCATTAGACTTCAGTTTCAAATGATATAACCATGTAAATATAGTAGAATCACCAATAAAATGAATGTAATAGTTGAAACCACTAGGAGAAGAAATCAGTGCAGGACCCCACAAATCAGTATGGATTAAATCCAAAACATTATTCGACATTTTACTGGACGAATGAAACGGTAATGCATGACTCTTGCCAAGTGGACAAGACTAACAGAGATCAGTGATTGAACTTAATGGAAGATAAATTTTATGATGCATAACTTGTTGAAGTTTCTTTTGTGCAAGATGACCAAGTCTGGAGTGTCAAAGTGTAGAAAAACCTTTATTGGACATAAACAAAGTAGCATATGATGTAGATAATTGTGCGGGTGAACCAAATATGCGATAGAGACCATTTTGTACTGTTTCGTGAAGAAGAATCTCATTGGTTTGGATGTAATTCACGAAACATATATGAGGATGAAATTCAATCAACACATTGTTGTCTTTTGTTAACTGAGAGACACTCGACAAATTCTTTTTGATGTTAGGCACACACAGAGTGTTATGAAAAGGCAATCTAAAGCCAACAGATGGAATGCAAGCAGACCCTGTACCAGTAATTTTTAGCAATTGACCATTATCAACCATTAAAGACTGTGTACCTGAGTAAGCTGAATTATTCAACATTTGAGAAGAATCTCCAGTGACATGTGAAGTTGCACCACTGTCCATGTACCACGAGCCATCATGTCCAACTTCTGATGCAGTAAAGAAAGATCATGGTGTATGAGATGGAGGATTGAAAGTCTTCATTTGTGATTGCTAATGATTTCCAGTGTGAGTACCCATATACTTCATGTCTGCTCTATAATAACAGACTACTGCAGAATGACCAAACTTTCCATAAATCTGACATGTGGGTTTATTATTGCTACTGGATGATCTAAAACCTCCTCGACCTCGAAATCTTCCAAAGCTACGACCTCTGGATCTACCATTTCCTCGATTACCATTGTTATTCCAGCTTTGTACATTCAACTTTCAACCACTTCCTTTTACTTCAGCAGTATTCGCAAAAGGTGACTCATGTATCACCAAAGAATTCACATCTTGAACAACATTATACTGATCTAGAGTCTTTCCTAACCCTATCAGTGTAGAGTAAAGTTTTTGTAACTGTAGATCACACCTTCCTTGCAAGAATGTTGTAATTGGCAGATAATCTTTATCTAATCCAATAAGTACACTTGAAATCAAATCATCTGTGCTCACCACTGACCCAGCAATAGCCAAATTATCAGAAATACCATTCATCTTTGACAGATATTCACTCATCTTCATGGCACCTTTACGAGTTGTATGCAATGCCTTCTTGAGACTATGAACATGAACTATATTATTAGATCCATAGTATGCCTCTATTGCTTTCCACGATTCATTTGTTGTTTGTTTGGGTGTATTTCCTATAATCTGCATCGCAGTATCTAGCGTCATAGCGTTTATCAACCATCCTAACAGAAATCGATCTCTATTGAACCATACCTTGTACTCAGGATTTAGTAATCCAGCAGTCAAGATCTTGTCTAGAATATCTAGTGTTTCAAACGGGTGACCGTCCAGATCAAACCCTTGAATAGTAGGAACCACAATAGATTTCCACAGAAGAAAATTTGATCCATCAAGTTTTACAGTAACAAACCGACTTAATGAATTACCAAATGGAGTTCCAGAACTCAAAACTGAGTTTCCACCCGAGACAAAACCCGATGAGGGAGATTCGTGCTCCAAGACTCTAGATCTGTTCGTCATCTCTGCAGATTTCTGATTCTTTGACTAGATCTAGTATCTTGAACTAAGAGACTTCAAGATTCTTCAGATCTGTTGTTGTATCTCACCACTCACACCAAAACTTCTTCAGATCTAGTTTCTTCTTCCAGATCTGATGATTCTTTTACAAGATCTCTTGATTTCTCATCTAGATCTAGCGATTTCTTCACCAGATCTTTTATTCTCTCTTCAAGATCTAGCGATGACTCTACCAGATCTGTACACCAGAATCAAGATCACTAAATCTCTTATTTTCTCCTCTAGATCTAGCGATGACTCTACCAGATCTGTACACCAGAAGCAAGATCGTTTGATCTTCTTCTAACCTTCAAGAACTTCACTCGACTCTCACTAGAAGCGAGTGTGAGATCTTCATCTACGACCGTCACGAACATCACCAGACTCCATGGATCTGGTTTCCACGAACTGGATCTCTAGCGTTTGCTGTCATTGCTCTAATACCATGTTGGAGTTCACACAGAACTCCATTGTTGATGGAGAAAACAGTACCTCAACAAAATCGTTGAGTGTACTATGAAATTTTATTTATATATCAAAACAAAAGTACATCACTGTCGTCCATCTGTTTACATCTTATCCATTCAAATACAAACACACTCTACACACAAATACAACACTTACAACTCTTAGCACCACAGATAAACCTCGATACCCACATCACAGTATTTTAATGATTAACTCTAACAGGTTTGATTGAAAAATAAAATTGGAAATGTTAAAGCTACTACCTAGCCTAGTTAATAGCATTATTGCGTGCAAGTAATGAGGCTCAAGTTCGATTTCTAGCTCCAACAAAACCTCTTTTGTTTCTCTTGCTTTATCTTTAACTTATCAATCATATATGCACATGTCTCAAAGACAATCTCAACATCTTATGTTGCATTCCAGAGTGAGATGAATCTGAACACCACTATGAGACTTAACTAATCAAAACTCTTATATCTTCATCAGCTCTTTATTATGTATCTCTAGGCTAGTCTTTAAGGTTTCTATCACATATGCACATCAAATTCCATACACCATGTTCCATTGGATCAATATTATCCAACACCTTTGCATGCGCTATGCAAACACATGCGCTACATCACTTCTCACTAATAACTTGCTGCCACGTCATAACACGTTCAAATACATATGGCCACATCATCGTCGCGTCACACCAGTGTCGTGGGCCACACTTCAAAACCACGGGATCCGCATAACCTTGGTACATTAACTATAAACCTCAAAATCTAAAATAGATAAATAGAAGCTATTATAATCATATTTTAGAGACTCTCACTTATAAAGCATACTAAAACACACTAAAACACACTATAAAACATGTACAAATCATGATTTATCAAATATTTCCAAACTTAAGACTTAGTACGACCTGAGCAAAGAAATGTAAGACATATACATACTAAGGCAATCTAGACTTCTAATAATGCAATCAGAAGCACACATGAAAATAAACTATCATATATGCTATTACTAATGCAAGTTAAATGATCCTAAACAAGATTCCAACTTAGTGGTTTCTTCCTATTTTCTAATTCACCAAATCGATACAAGAAAATTTAAGCAAAGCTGATTTCTAATTGTAAATACTCTCATCCAACTTTCGCGAGAATAACTCCGTCGAATACTAGACTTCGTTAAAACTAAAGCCTTCAATTAATTACGTGTTGCCTAAGAGTTTATAGTCAAGCCGAAAATATAAAATCTTTAAATATAAAGCATGAAGTGCAAAGAATTAGAAGAACTTACACAATTACTCTCCACTAATGTAGTCCAAACACAATTGAAGTCAATACGACTTTTTGATTAGGTCGTAATGTGGCTTAGCTAGGCTCCAAAGAAAAAGATGTTAAGTATTCAAAATATTGGAATAAACCATAGCTCAAACCTTTTTAAACTTATTCTTTCAAATGAATAATAGAGAATATAAAACTTTCAAACTAAAGATTCTTGCACTAAATATATTATACTTTTAATAGGTTTTTTCCCACCTTTTTCCAACCACCCGATTCCCTTCTCTGTTTTTAGAAAAAAATTTGTATTCCTTCGGATACCGTTTTAGGTGGGATTCTCTATTCATAAATAAATCTCGTACATGTCATGAATTTATTTTCATTTCTTTATGAAACTCACCCTTTATTTGAGCTATATACATGTTATATTTTAGGGTATATATAATCTCTTTTTTTTTCCTCTCCTCATTTTCTTTGAGTTCCCTTTCTCTAAACTTTCAAACATTAAAACATTATGTTTATGTATAGCTATTCCAATTAGGTAAGTTATAAAGCTAATTTGGCTAATCAGACAAACAAGACCTATGACTTTGATCATGTATCACACGTGTCAAATATAACCTGTATAAGGTTACCAATCCTTCTGGAATGTAGTAGTGGCAAGCATAGGGTCGAATCTATAAGATTCAGTCAAACTAAATTCCATAAATAGAAAAAGTAAATTTAGCGGGTTTTTGAAAGAGTTTTATCATAAAGGTCTACTAAACAAGAAATTAAATAATTCAAACTCGAAATAGTAAAGCATACCTAAGTCTAGGAATTCACAATCTGGCCCCATGTCATTTGCATGTCTTGCATGTTGATTTTGAAAGATTGATTTTAAAACAGTCTCCCTAAATAGGCTATATAGGTGTTGGGGTCACCAACACCTTAGTTCTCCTATTCTCGATAAATGGGGCAACCGCCCTCTAAATACGTTTCTTACTCCACCACACAACCTTGGGCAAGTGCTCTCAACATTTAGCTTTAAGAACCATTAATAGCTTTATGGGGATACCTACCCTTAGAAAACCTTGGGCAACCGCTCTCATGATTTAACATAGTTCTTGATGTTACTTATGTAGAACAACAAGTGTGTCAAGTTCCTTATTCTAGGTGATTGCCATTTCTTAACCCGGTAAGTATCACAGACACAACTTACACTACAAAAAATAGCCAATCAGAAATAAAAGTTTCCGTTGCTGATTAACATAAATTCCGTCTCTAATTCAATTCTACAACGGAACAGAGACGGAATCTATTCCGACTCTAAAATTGTCGTCGTTGATTTAGTCAGTAACGAAAATGTGTTTCCGTTGCTGATTAGAGACGGAATTTAGAAACAAAACAGAGACGGAACAGAAATGCACATTCTTCGAAAGTGATGGTTTTACTTGTATTCCATTGCAATTCCGTTGCTAATCCGTTAGAGACGGATTAGCAATGGAACTTATAAATTTCATTGCTAATCCATTGCAAATAAGAGATGGATTAGCAACGAAATTCATAAATTTCGTTGCTAATCCGTTGCTAATTAGGGATGGATTAGCAATGGACTTTACGAATTCCGTTGCTAATCCGTCTCTATTCCTTTTCTAAACTCTGTTTACCAAGTTTTTTAATTCTATTTCTTCACAAATTAGAGACGGATTGGCAATGGAATTTATAAATTTCGTTGCTAATCCGTTTCTATTCCATTTCTATGCCCAGTTTTTTTTAAAAAAAATATTCACAAGAATGATATTGGTTCTCCAAAACTTCTAAGACTAAAAATAACAACATGACCTGATCTATCGCCTGCACCCCCTCCAACAACTCCTTGGGGGTGCTAACATCCCCAAAAACATAAAATTTCACATACATACACTAATCAAAGTATATATCAACAACGAAGACTCAAATGAGAAAAAACATACAATTCGATATTAAAAAAGATTTATATATTCATGAAACGTAATCAAGTATAATAAATGCCTAAGATACCAAAGTATCCACAAAAAAACCACAATTCTCATTGTTCTACAACAATCATAAAAATATCTAAGTATCATAAAGTTGCTCATCCCTCCCATCCCTCGTTGTGCTAGCACCTGGGATGTGCTAGCATCACCATCTACGTATCTTCTCTTCTTTCTCCCTAACGACCCAAGACCGTAGACACGTCCTTTCGGACACTCACCCTCCACCTTGTAGTACACCGCCTCATCATCCACCGGCTGGTCCAGTGTAGTCTGGGTCAGCTCCTGATGTCTCCTTGGAGCTTAGCCTGCATGGATCAACAATAAGCAACATAATTAAGAGACATTGGATAATAGAAATGCATTTTAACTAAAATGCATACATGATCATAAAAACATGAATTAAATCAATGTGTGTCTTTTCATCAGGAAGAACTATTATGACATAACAAGAAGACCCCCGTAAAGTCACACAAACACAAGTGCATTACTTAATGTGGAAATCACATGCCGGCATTAAGGTAAAAGCTTTCCAAAAATTTCGTACACAATTGAAGGCATAGAGAAGGTGGCACATAGCAACGGAAACTGTATCAATCCAAGAAAATATAATAGGCATATCAAAGTAGAGAAAATAAACTTTGTAAGAAAAAGGAGCATAATGCGCCGAAGAAAGGGTGAGGACCGAATTTTATAAGCAATTAGTCTCGAAGAAAAAACAATGCTAAGATTACATAATAAATATGGAAAGATAACAAGAAAATCCTTTCAAATATTCAAATCCACGTATTAAACTTATTATATGGGATAAAAAATTGGTAAGATCACAAGAATATCCTATAAAATCGATGCATTAAACTGAAGAAAACTAAATAATAACATTGTATCAATAATCTAAAATAAAACCTACAGCAGCTGAAAAAATATTTAAAAAAATGTGCCTCTCGAATACATACATAGAACCACCTTTAACTATTTTGTTCCTACATTTACAACACACACGCACACATATAAGAGCTGAAATAAAATAAAATAAAGATCAGGATAAAATATTCAAAATCTAAGGAAATAAAATAAATTCCAAACAATCATTAAAACATTTCTTAAAGCTTCAGAAATGGAGAAAATATATATGGTAAGTTTTACAAATTCTGGCTTCATTAGGAAGTATTGATTTACCCAAGCAAAGTTGATATGTTGTATCTATTTATCTTCTAGAAGTTAGTGATTTGCAAGAAAAAGAGCTGAAAATTACCAATTCTAGTCCTACAAGCTCCTAGGTACTATAAATATAGAACAATCTAGTGTTTAGGCCTTCGAAATAGAAGCAAGTGCAAATTATATTCTCAGACGAACTTCATCTAAGCCAAATACAAAATAAATGGACAAATATTTTAGAAAACTAATTTTACAAACACATCAAGATCCGAAACGTAACGGCAAAAAGAAAGATGGTTGTACATCTACAACTAATTTTATAATGCCCTAAAAAATGGAAACACACCCGTTGTCCCTAATAAATCGCCTCAAAGCAGCTCTAGCTTCTCTCGGCTTGCCTTCCCTCCTTTTATCCATCTCCCTTGCCGGCCAAAAATATGTCATGAACAACGAATGCAGATATTTGAAAGAACAGATTATATAAAATCGAAAACTAAAGAATCTCAGAGGATATAATATAATGAACACAAACCTTCCATTTAAATGTCCAGCCCTTCAATCTTTTTCTTGAAGTCGGGGCTCAAAATCCGTCTGTGCATGTCTTCTCGAAAGTACCTCATAAAATCATTCTACAAGGGAAGTACAATTAATAGACCATAAACGAAATAGATAAAAAACTTTATTGCGATCATTCAAAACAAACCTCAAGATCTTGAATTTGTTCCAAGCACGGTTCTTCAAATTTAAACTGTCGAACAACAATTCTATCTTTTTCTTCCTGCCAAAATACGCTTAAATCATCAGATGCACTAAAAGAAAATAAAATGACACACAAAGTATAGCACAAATCACATACCTTGTTTGAGTCTTTGATATTGAATAAAGCCTGAGATTGGACAGCAAGATCATGAACAGATGTAATAGGCTCTGTCCTAGATCCCCTAATGGGAATAGCTTTCTACTCAAACAAAATAGCCAATAAGCAAGAAACCAAAAAAACTTTTACCACTAATCCATAAACCAGCATTTCATTTCAGTTTTATTTTGCAGCTTCTTGTGTTGACCTGGCCCAGCACCGAACCACCTAATCCGTAAACCAGAGTTACAAGTTACCCGAAAAGACAAAGCTAAAAAAATTTAATGTTCAAAGAAAATGAAAGCACAAAAAAACCTAAAATCCTCCACTTTCAAATCAACAATGACAGTTAATGATTCAAAATAAACAACTCAACAAATGAAAAAAAGGCAAAAAAGAAAACCCATAATCGATCATCGAACTTAAACCCCAATAATCAACACATAATAAAAACCATATTTCACAAACAACCAAAAATCACAGCGATCAACGGCAAACAACCAGAAATCACAGCAATCAAATCTCAAAAAATCTCAATGAAACCCCAAAACCCTCAACACCCGACGCCTACCTTTATTCAAGTCCAACGCCTTTCTCTGTCATTCCTTCTTCAAATCCCATGCCTCATTTGTCATTCCTTCTCAAAGTCGAAGGCTTAGGGTGCGACAAGGGCAGACAGTGAGGGTTTCGGAGATGGCAAGGTACAGCGGTGAACAGCGGCGAGGGCTTAAGGTGCGACAGAGATTTCAGGGTTTTGGAAAGAGATTTCGGTGAGAGAGAGAGAGAGAGTTGACGGTGTGTGAGATTTCGATGAGAGAAAGCGGTGAGAGGGAGAGAGAAAGATTTCGGTGAGAGAGAAAGAGAGTTGATGGTGAGAATTGGCAGAGAGATATAAAGTTCTATTGTGGTCGGTCCCTATTTTTCAATCGTCCAGATCGAAACACGCACGAATCTCGAGACGTAATGGACGGTTGTAAAAAAATTAAAGTTTTGATGGGAATGTTGGCGTCATTTTTTCGAGACGGAGTTTAATTTCATCTCTATTCCGTCTTTATTTTCGTCTCTGATCTCTCTCTATTCCGTCTTTGAATTATTCCATCTCCAACAATTTTTTTTAGCAACGGAACTAAATTCTATTGCTAATTATGTTTCTAAATATTCATTTTTTGTAGTGTTAATTGATAGCAGGTTAATTGTTTTATGCCTAGAGATTTGCAATAAATATACAAAATCTAAAGTACTATTAAGACATCGCTAAAAATCATAAAATAAAGATAGAAAACTGAAAAAAAAAATATTATTATCAAAGAAAACCTTAACAAGACATGAAAATAAACCTATTACTAGCTAGAGAGCTTCATCCCCGACCTAGGTATTAAAGAACCTAGCCAGACATGGCTACTTTACCTTACTCTACTTCTAAATCACTCTAAATTACAATGTGTTTTCATTCATAGAGGTTCCTCCTTTATATAGGTGAGCCTTTGTACCAGAATAAGAAAGCCCAAGAAATAAAAACCTTCTAAAAACTACAAAATTTATATTCTGCAAATCTGGTATCGTCGTTGACGACACCGTTATGTAGGAATGGCATCGGATGACAACATGGCATTTTATAGAAACTAATGGTCTTCGAGTCAGTCTAAACTTCTAAATCTAACTCTGGCACCATCACTAGCACCATTTATTATAAATTTTACGTCATCTATGTTAATCTGATGTTGTTCCTTGTTCTGCCTTGACACCCTACAAATAAGTAATTAATTGTACTTATATATAGGGTTAATTTAGTCGTATATTTAGTATAAATATCCTTAAACGAGCTCTAATTCATGGTAAATATGTATTTTCAATGGATTAAGGTGTAAAGGAAAGAATTAAGGAAAAATGAGAAGAAACAGAGCAATAACCTACAAAAACAAACTCGGCGTTTTGGCTATATGTGTTGACACTGTGGGCACACAAGGCAAAGCATGGGAAGGAAAGGCATGCAATGGGAGAGATGAAAAGTGAAGAAAATCAAGTCTAGAGGTCCAACGTAGTGGCAGCGTTGTGGTGTAAAAGGGACGGCGCAGGAGACCCAAGTGACAGAGTCGAGGCACCAGAGATCAAGGAAATACATATGCAGTGGCAGCGCAATGGGCTAAAGGGCACGGTGCCTAATAGTAAGTGACAGCGCTAGACATACTGGAAATAGAAAGTTAGAGTTTTAATTGGAGTTAAATTATAAAGTAGGGTTTCTAATTGTTATTAGAGAATATAATAGGTATTAAGTCATGGTAAACTCACCACGTACAAACTATTAGTCACCATTAAAGGAATTTAGCATAGTTTTTATATTGAGTTTGAGTATTAAGGAGTTTTTATGAAGAAAACATTGAAGACTTCAATATTGCAATTCAAGTTTAGTTTCATTGATTAAATTCAAGCTAATATTTATATTCATCTATAATTTGCAATGATTTCCATAATAAATTGTGATATGTATGTTTCAGTGAAGTGTGAGTAGTCTATTTAGGGATCAATGAATCCTACGGTATGAATGATATGCTTTTAAAAAGAATAAAAAATGATTACAAAAAGTGCAATGGTTAAAATTTGTATTGATTCTGAGTGTAATGTTGTAGACATACTGGCCACATGTTTAATGATATTAGGTTTTAGAAGTTATCATGGCCGTAAAATACACGACATCGATAGATAGTTGTTGATTAGGGATGCGCGGATAATATACTTGTTTGGTTATGAATCCAATAATTTGAGACTTAAAGAAGTGTGGAGTTTATGCTATTTTCACCAATAGGTGGAGTTCTAGTTTGCACATCAGAATCTTCTACGTCACGATAGTGGGTTGAAGTAGGTTTGAAAGAAATCTATCTATTCTAATAAGACATTGCACATAACATATTAAGATGTAAAAATAGATACAAAGCATAGTATTAAACTACTTAGGTGAAGTTGTAAACTAAGATATCCTTAATATAAGAGTTCAAGTAAAATTTAAATTGATTTGTTAGAGTAGTTTAGTTAGCATAAAACCAATTAAAAAGTGAATCCCTTATAAATAAATCTAATTAAATAGGTAATTAACAACTAGTGCAAAAACCTTTCCCTGGGGACGATATCCATGATCAACATAAGTTGATTGCACTATTAATATAAGTTTGTCGTTATATTTGCGGCGCACATCAAGTTTTTGATGTAGTTGCAAGGGATAGGTAGCCAATAGTATTACTTAGTTAGTTTGAATAGGCTCTAAGCTTTATTTTCAATGCTTTACATTTTAGTTCATAAAAACAAAAGTAACAAAAAATAGGCTTAAGTTTCAATATTACTTTCTGCACTTGATCTTTTTGTGGTTTTCTTTTAAGGGATACTCAGTGCATGCATAGCAAGATAGAGAAAGACATAGTGCCTTATGATCCAAAGATTGATATAACAAAAAAGGAAAAAATAAGGGAATCAAGTTGGCTGAGAAGCAAGCTAGAAACCAACAACAGGTTCGTGGGAATAACTAACCCGCATGTGATATGGTAGTGCAAGATAGAGTGCGAGAATAGAGATGCCTTTATGAATATTTCAAGCCAAAAGTTCAAGAGATGTATAATACAGTGATGAGGCTTCCAGCCAACACCATTGAGTTCAAACTAAGACCGTTTCCGATAAACATGATGCCAAATAAACTTTTCAATAGGTTATTCAGTGAAGATCTAGTTGCACTTGTTGAGAATTTCTTGGAGAAGTGTGACACCATATACATCACCAGAGTTACGAAAGGGGTGATAAGGATGTGACTTTTCCCATTCTCACTAGGTAGAAAAGCTAAATCATGGTTCAAAGGGTCTAATGTAAGGGTATGACTTCATGGGTAGAAATCGACAAAAGATTTCTACACAAATATTTTCCCTCAGTGAAGGTCAGAGAAAGGAAGCTTGACATTAATTAGTTCAAGTAAGAAGACACCGAGTTTCTTGGCTAGGATTGGGAAAGATTCAAATAGATGCTGAGGAGATGTCCAGGACATGGATATGTGAAATGGGCACAACTCTAGATTTTCTACTATGGCATGAACTACAACATAAGAATACTAGTAGATGTTGCATCAGGTGGCTCTCTTATGGAAATCATGATAACGCACTAAACTTACCGCAAGGCTTCGAGCAACAAGTCCAATAGGGGAAGTTGGGGCAGATAAAAAAGATGGCTTCAATTAAGTTATTTAAGAAGTATTTGCAAGCCATGGATATGAGCAACAAGGAGCACCATGAGAAGTACGAAAAAGAGTTGGAATGAATAAAGCAAGTCATGAAAAGGATGGATGATATGCAATCACAATCCATTAAGAACCTAAAGAGACAAATTGGTCAACTTGTTATGGCCTTGAACTCGAGGAAAGAAAGACGGTTTCCTAGCAACACCATCACCAATCCCAAGGAGAACGGGAGTGTCATTCGCATGATAAGCACTATGGAAACAAAAGAGCCAAGACAAGACTAAATGATGTATAAGCTAGAAAAGGTCAAAACAATGGAAATAAAAAAGCCAGAGAACTCAGAAGAACTAGAAAAGGTTGAGGTTCAGAAAGAGGAACCATTATTTGTAGACTACGTAACTACTTAGCTGTAGAGTATTTTCTCCAGATTTAACGAATGAAGCACGAAAGAAATTCCTAAGTGATATGAAGTCATTTTTCTGGGATGAGCCATATATGTTTAATAGATGCAATGATGGACTAATTTGACGATGCGTAGCAGAGGAGGAATTTGAGAGCATTCTGGAAGGATGTCATTACTCACCATATGAAGGTTACTTTGGAGCACAAAATATGGCAGATAAAGTGTTGCAATGTGGGTTCTACTGGCCAAATCTATTTAAGGATTCATATATTTTTTTGAAAATTTGCAATGAATGACAACGAATAGAAAATATTTCTAGATGGCAGTACTTTCCGCAAATTACATTTCAAGAGGTTGAACTTTTCAACGTTTAGGGAATAGATTTTATGGGACCATTCCCTATATCAAATGGGAAAAGTATATACTATTAGCAGTGGATTATGTATTAAAATGGGTAGAAGTCGTAGCAACCACAATTAATGATGCAAAATTGAACATAAAGTTCATAATAAAAACTTCTTCCGTCAATTCGGGATGCCTAGAGCACTAGTTAGTGACAAGGGGATCATTTCTGTAATAGAGCCTTAGACACATTGTTAAAAAAACATGGAGTTAGGCATAAGACCTCATTTGCTTATCATTTTTAAACAAATCTACAAGTCAGAGTAATTAACTGAGAAGTGAAATAGATCTTGGAAAAAGCCATAAACACTAATAGAAAAGACTAGCATCTCACTTTGCTTATCATCCTTAAACTTAAGTATTGTGGGTGTACAGGACGACATTCAAAACACCAATTGGCACATCTCCGTATCAGTTGTTCTATGAAAAAGCATGTCACTTATCGGTAGAGCTAGAGCATAAAGCATACTAGGCAATTAAAAAGCTCAACATGGATTTTCAAGCTGCATGGAAGGCTAGATTACTTTAATTGATGGAATTAGACGAGTTTAGATTGGACGCATACGAAAATGCAAAGTTATATACAGAGAAATCAAGACAATGGCACGATAAAAGGATAGAATACCAATCCTTTGAGCCAAGAAAACTAGTATTATTATTTAATTTAAGATTGAAGTCGTTTCCAGGCAACTTGAGATCACGATGGATATGACCATTCAAGGTAGTTGCTAATTGGCCTCACGGAGTAGTAGAGTTAATAACCAATAGTGGTAAGACAATTAAAATGAATACTTAAAGAGGTAAATTGTTTTACGGAACGGAAGTAAGGCAAGATGAGCTTGATGGTTTCAAGAAGTAAAGAATCAACGCCTTAAAGAAAAAAGGAAAGAACAATGGAAGGCTAAGCAAAAAATGAGGGGCCTTCTAAAGAAGACCCCCAAGGCAATGATATCAAGTTGGTTCTGAATAAATAGGAACTAAAGCTCAAATTCATCCCGCAACTTCAACATATCAAAAAGAGAGATCCTTGAGAGATAAGCATACCAATAAGCATTGACGGGCACCATTTTAGAAAAGTGTTATGTGATATGGGAGCCTCAATCAATTTCATGCCACTCATGGACATGATACAAGCCGACTTGAAGATCAATTGTCCAGATACGACGAATTTGCAAGTAGCTAATGGTAATTTGATACATACTATAGGAAGAGTTTTGAATGTGCTTGTGAAAGTAGGTAGAATCAAATTTATCGCATATTTCAAGGTCATGAACCACAATATGGATGATGATGTATCTATAATACTTGGACGGTCATTCTTAAACATGGCTAAAGCAAGTTTAGACATAAGAGAAATGAAGTTCATGATGAGTATCAATGAAAGCGAAGATGCTGGGAACGTTTTCTTTATCGATTGTGAAGAAGTACATCCGAATGGGAATGAAATCATTATCTCTGATTTATAGATGGAGCTTTACAATTTAGACTCGGACTCAACGAACTAAAAAGGCGTCGAGCAAGTGACGTTAAACTAAGCGCTAGTGGGAGGAATCCCAAAGGTTTTTAAAAATTTTCAGCAATTGGTCAGTTATTTAGTTTAGTTAATTACAATTTAAACTGATAAATTCTAATATTCAATAATTGTGTCAATAGTGCAGAAAATACCATTTTTCGGGTGATAATTCATTGAAATGGATAAGCTTTAAGAATTATGCCAATAGTCATGTAACATGAAGGAGTTACATTTAGGATATTTAGTTATATTTAGTTAGTTATTTAAAATTTGCATGTATATTCTATGCTCATATATTATGTTATTATTGTATGTTTGTGTGTTTTAGTGTTTTCATGTTTCAGGCTTATTTAAACCTTGGGGACAAGGTTTAGTTTAAGCTCGGCAGCATCGATATTACACTACACTATAGGAAGTGGTAAGATAGGCTGACATATATAGATAAACACTGCAAGTCTGATCGTTTAAATTTTTAATTTGAAGCAGTTAAGGAGGAAAGTATGGTAGTGTATAAAATTTTTATTTTAATTACTATGTGAATGATTAAGTAGTATTGATTAGATTATATATAGTAATATCTAATGAATAAGTAATTCATTTGCACGTTCATGCCTTTAATTGTGGATGAGTAAATTACAAGTATCTTATTTATATAAAACCTAAAATAATGTTTAAGATTTTTGGAAAAGAAATAATGAAATGTAGCAAATGACGACGTGATTTTATGATTAGAAACCTAGAGTCGGGAAGACCTTGAATACAACAACAACAACAACAACATAGCCTCAGTCCCAAATTAACTGGGGTCGGCTACATGGATCAAACTTTTCCATTGTGCTCGATTCAGTGCAATTGATGGTGAGCTTTGCAAACCATTCAAATCTCTCTTAATTAATGCATCCCATGTTAACTTTGGTCTACCCCTACCTCGTCGAATTTCTACAGTTTCTATTGAGTCAAGTTTTCTAGTTAGGGCATTTGTAGGCCGTCTTTGCAGGTGACCAAACCATCGCAACCGCCTTCCCTAATCTTTGTATCAATTGGTGCTACTCCTACTTGTCTTTGAATTTCTATATTTCTTATTCTATCTTTACGGGTTTTACCACACATCCACCTAAGCATCCTCATTTCTGCTACATTCACTTTATGTAATTGTTGTTGCTTTACTGCCCAACATTCACTTCCATAGAGCATAGCTGGCCTAATTGTGGTCCTATAAAATTTTCCTTTTAACTTAGTGGGGACATGTCTATCAAAATCACCCCCGTTGCACTCCGCCATTTCTTCCATCCAGCTTGGATTCTATGTGTGACATCATTTTGTATGATTGAACCTAGGTATCTAAAGTGGTTTACCCTAGGCACTTCTACTTCCCCTAATTTTACCACTCCGTCATCTCGATGTCTAGTGTTTCCAAACTCACAAGCATGTATTCGCTTTTTGTCCTACTCAACTTAAAGCCTTTAGATTCTAATGTATTTCTCCGAGTTCTAATTTCCTATTCACTCCATCTTTAGTTTCATCCACTAAGACAATATCATCTCGCAAATAGCATACACCATGGTATATCCTCTTGAATATGTCTAGTTAATTCATCCATAACTAAAGTAAATAGATATGGGCTTAAAGCCGATCCTTGATGTAGTCCTATCGTAATGGAAAATTCTTTTGTAGCTCCTCCAAATGTCTTTACACTCGTTACTACTCCATTGTACATATCTTTAATAGTGTCTATGTATCTAGCGTGCACTCTTTTTCTTTCTAGAACCCACCAAAGAACATCTCTAGGGACCCTATCATATGCTTTTTCTAAATCTACGAATACCATATGAAGATCTTTTTTCTTTTCTCTATATTTTTCTAACAATCGTCTTACAAGGAAAATCGCTTCCATAGTTGACCTCCCAGGCATGAAACCAAATTGGTTCTCTGATATTGTTGTTTCTCTCCTTAGCCTATTATCAATTATCCTCTCCCACGCTTTCATAGTGTGACTCATGAGTTTAATTCCCCGGTAGTTTGAGCAACTTTGAATGTCTCCTTTGTTTTTGAAGATTGGCACAAGCGTGCTTCTTCTCCAATCCATTGGCATCCGTTTTGATTTTAAAATTTTATTGAAAAGCTTTGTCAACCAAGTCAATCCGATTTCTCCTAAGCATTTCCAAACCTCTATGGGTATTTCATCTGGGCCACATGCTTTCCCTATTTTCATTCTTTTCAATGCCTCTTTAACTTCTACAATTCTAATATTGCGTGTATAGTTTACATTTCTTTCTTGGTGTGGGTTTTCATCTATTATAGCATCAACTTGGCCATTATTAAATAAACTATCGAAGTAACTTCTCCATCTCTCCTTAATATCCTCCTCGCGCGTTAAAACATTTTGATTTTCGTCCTTAATACATCTTACATGACTTAGGTCTTGTTTCTTTTTATCTCTTAATTTGGCTAGCCTATATATATATTTTTCGCCATCTCTATTACCTAACTTTGTATATAAATCTTCCATGAAATTTGTTTTAGCTTGACTAACTACTTTTTTAGCTTGTTTTCTAGCTTCTCTATATTGATTGTACGCATCTTCATCTTGACACTTAGGTATTTTCCTATACATATCTCTTTTAGTCTTAATTGCTCGTTGGACATCCTCGTTCCACCACCATGTTTCCTTCTTTGTAGGTCCCAAGCCCTTAGATATACTAATATGTTTGATCCCACCCTCCTTATGCAACTACTCATTTCTAGCCACATTGTATTAGCATCTAAGTCAAGATTCCAAACATTTTCCTTTAGTAGTTTTTCTCTAAACTCTACTTGTTTACTATGTTTTAGGTTCCACCACTTTATTCTAGGGTCGCTAACTCTTTTATTCATATTTTTCCGTTTTGTTAGCTTAATATCAAGTACTACTAACTTATGTTGGGTAGTAAGTGCTTCACCAGTATTACTTTGCGGTCTCTACATAGTTTTCTATCTATTTTTCTTGTTAAAAGAAAATCTATTTGACTCTTGTTATGACCACTACTAAAAGTAATTATATGCGACTCCTCTTCCTAAAACTAGTATTTGCTAAGACAAGATCATATGCTTTGAAGCAAATTCTAAAATTGATTCTCCTTCTTCATTTCTATTACCATAACCAAAACCTCCATGAACTCTCTCAAACCCATCGTTACTTACCCCGACATGCCCATTTAAATCTCCTCCAATAAAAACCTTTTCATCTAATGGTATACTCTGCATAAATCCATCCATATCATCCCAAAACTTGTGTTTGATGCTCTCGCTTAATCCTACTTGTGGTGCATATGCGCTAAGTATGTTAATTTTTTCGTCTCCAATAATTAATTTAACTAGAATCAATCTATCCCCCATTCTTTTAACCTCTACGACCTTATCCTTATAATCATTATCCACCACAATTCCTACTCCATTGCATTTTCTATCTATACCAAGTGTACCACAATTTAAACCTGTGCTTCCTATTTCTCTACTCTTTTCTCCTACCCATTTTGTCTCTTGGAGGCAAGCAATATTGACTCTCCTTCTAATCATGGTATCTACTAGTTCTATTGACTTCCCCGTAAGTGTTCCTATGTTCCATGTTCCTAAACGAATTTTTTCTCCCCTTTGTATTTGTTTTTCTTTTCTATTTCTATTTTGCCTAAAAGATCTAGTGTTCGTATCTATGATTTTGTTTTTGTTTTCGTTTTTGTTTTGAACTAGCTTCTTTACCCACACCCGTCCTTTGTGTGGGAACCCTTGCTCATTTTTCTTCACATCCGGCGACGATGTGAAGGGACTAGCTTCTTTACCCACACACGTCCTATGTGTGGGAACCCTTGCTCATTTTTCTTCACACCCAGGCGGCGATGTGAAACACACCCTTGCTCATTTTTCACTACATCCGGGCTCCGATGCAGCGCGTCGCTAGGTGGGAACGCCCCAACGTTTATATATGTTTGATCCATTTCATGAAAAGTGACAAAAGTTTTACGCTGGCTGTCAACCTATCGCAACCCTCCTCCTTTATCCGGACTTGGGACCGGCTATGTAGCGCACATAGTGTACAACATAGGTGGAGTTCGGGAAGACCTTGAATAAAAGCAAGAAATTATAACACTTCTTGTGAAAAAAGTTAGATCTCTAAGAATTATATAATTAGTGTGAGTCTTACTTGCAAATAAAAAGCAAATAGATACTTAGTGCAAGAGGGGAAGAAATAGGCATTATATATCAAAAGCTGAAATTAACTTACTTGATTCAGTGAAAGCGATAAGTGCTGATAAGAATTTTAAAAATAAAGAAAATGAGAGAATCCCGCAAGTTCTATAGGAAATAGAACAGAGAACTTGATGGTTGGAAAAAGTAAGGAAGAATAAAATCCATAGGAAAATAAGGAGGGACTGTAAAATAAAAAAATTAAAAGAAGAAGAATGAGAAAAAATAAAGAAAAGAAGACGAAAGTATAATAAAATTCTTCAAATGAAAGATTTAGCTCAAGTACAAGTAGCTAATTGAGATAAGTTTCCATTCCAACTATGTAAAGACCTATAGACACTTGAAGTGCTAAAGTCTACCAAATATGAGTATGATTTATACTTATTTGTAAATTCCTGAACTTAATGATAAATCATGAGATTGTTACTTGCTACTTAAGTATTGAAACGAAACAAACTTATGAGTAATGGTGGTTTTTGTTTGTGATCTACTTTAGTGTTTTGAAAATAAAGTTATATATGTTGTGAAAGCTACATGTCTTAAAAATATAAGTTTCACAAAGAAAGACTTTTAAGTGAATTGTCAACTTGAAACTTAGTAAATTAAAGAATACTTCATGAACAATGTAAATTTAATGGGAATTAGTTATTAGGAGACTTAGTAGAATACACATTTACTTAGGATGTGCAATATCTTAAGTTTGGGGGTATTTGATAAGTGATAAATTATACTTATATATAGCGTTAGTTTAGTCGTATATTTAGTATAAATATCCTTAAATAAGCTCTAATTCATGGTATTATTGCATTTTTAGGTGATTATGGTCTAAAGGAAGGAAATGAGAAAATATGGAGCAAAAACCTATAAAAACACACTTGGCAGCATTGTTATATGTGCTGATGTTGTGTGCACATAAGGCATAGTGTGGGAATGAAAGGCACGACGTAGGAGAGGTGAAAAGTGAAGAAAACCAAGTATGGAGGTTCGCCGCAACGACGGCGCTGTGGTGTAAAGGGGATGACGCCAGAGGAGTAGGTGACTACGCCAAGGCGCCAGAGAGCAAGGAAGTACGTATGCAGTTGCGATATAGTGGCGACACAGTGGGCTAAAAGGAACAACGCCGAACAGTAAGTGACAGTGCCAGATATGCAGGAAATAGATAATCATAGTTTTAATTCAAGTTAAATTGTAAAGTAGGGTTTCTAATTTTTATTAAGGAGTATAAATAAGTATTAAGATGTGGTAAATTCAACACATACCAACTATTAGCCACCATTAGAGGAATTTAGCATAGGTTTTACATTGAGTTTGAGTACTAAGGAGTTCTTACGAAGAAAACATTGAAGACTTCATGTTTGAGATTTAAGTTTGGTTTCGTTAATTAAATTCAAGGTAACATATTCATCTCTTATTTTCAATAATTTCCATAAAGAATTGTGATATGTATATTCCAATGAAGTGTGCGCAATCTATTTATTTTAGGGATCAATGGATCCTGTGGTATAAATGTTATGCATTGAATATGAATAAAAAGTGACTAAAAAAGTGCAATGGTTAGAATTTGTATTGATGCGTGGTGTTTTAGATATACCACATGTTCGGTGATATTATGTTTTAGAAGTTATCATTGCCAATGAATCCGAACATGAACGGTAAAACTGTAAAATACACAACATCGATTGATAGTTGTTGATTAAGGAAGCGTGGATAGTCAACTTAGTTGGTTATGAATCCAATAATTTGATACTTAAAGCAACGTGGAGCTTATGTTATTCACACGTATAGGTGGAGTTCTAGTTTGCACATTAGAATCTTTTCCGTCAAAACAGTGAGTTAAAGTGGATTTAAAAGAAATTTGTCTATTCTAATTAGGCATTGCACACAACATATTAAGATGTAAAAATAAATACAAAGCATGTTTTTAAATTACTTAGATGAAGTTGTGAACTAAGATGTCTTTAATATAATAATTCAAATAAAGTTTAAATTGATTTGTTATAGTAGTTTAGTTAGCATAAAATCAATTTAAAAGTGAATCCTTTAGCAATAGTTCAAATTAAATAGGTAACTAACAACTAGTGTGAAAACCTTTCCCCAAGAATGATATATGTTATCAATGTAAGTTGATTGCACTATTACTATAAGCTATTCGTTATACTTGCGTCGCGCATCACCTACTTGGCGACGTAGCTTCTCCATGGCGTCGTCAATTCATTCTAAAGGCGTCAAGCCAAATGGGTTTTTTACCAAACTTTGAATTCTTTTTTGGATTTTTCTAATTCACACACAAGTACTCAAATACCTTGTTAATCTTCAAAGTAAACATATAGAGCTATAAACATGACTTTGGACTTGATTTACATTGCAAAACACTTATAAAAGAGTGCACAAATAATGACTCAGCAAATTCCCCCCAAACTTAGAACTTTACACGTCCCGAATAAAGGGTTAACTAACTATAATGATTAAATACATTGTGGAGAAATTGAGTGATGCTTTCCTAAAGACTTTATACCTACTTCACAAAATTATGGAGTCATTTCGATCCAAACCTTGTCAATCTGTTTAACAAGAGACTTGGAATTTTCGAAGGCTAATTTGAATACTCAAACTTGGTTACCTCTCGAGACAACACTTTTTTAAAATTTAAAGCATAGTAAAACTATAACCCTTAACTTACTTGTAGATTGTCTGGGTCTCTTTACCTAAATAGTAGATCCAATACGTCGCCTTAATATGTAGATTCTTTTAAACGTACTTTACCACCACTTTTCACTTATTTGCAGATTTTTACACTTACAACGGTCCATATGGCTTATTTTAAGGGTAAACACTTGAGATAAGTCTTTTTAAATGAATTTTATGAACTTCCGCCTTATTTTTCCTAAGAAATCCTCACTTTTCTCCCTCAATGTTGGATCTTATTATATGGTTCTTGCTCCATTTCCTACAATTACTGAATTTTTTATATTTTTCAAGCCATCAAGTTCACTAATCCATTTCTTGCATAACTTATGGGACTCTCTATAAAAACTCCTATTAGCACTTCTCACTTTCGCTAAGAATTGAGGTAGCTTTCCAATGTAGAATCATCAAGCCCATATTTTATAGTATAGTAAACAAGCCTACTTCTTCCCCTTACAAGTGCTAGGTCTTTAACAATTATACTCCAATTGGATTATTCTTAGTTTCAGAATCCTAGAGATTTGAATTCTTCCACTATGTTAATTCAACCGCCTACCTACTTTGGTCTCAAGTTATGACTTATCCCTACTCCAAGTTTCTATTTATGTTATCAAGTAGGTGGAAAAGCTCTTCTACTTCTTCTAAGATTAAAGGTAAATAAATTGACCAAGTTTTTACTCTTATAGTTGAAAGCAAAGTTTTACTCGTGGGTAAGACTTTATAAAACAATAAAAATAATAAACTATCTACTATAACTTATGCTCGCAAGTTGTATTAATAAAATAAAATGGAAAAAATAGAAGGACTAATACCAACATGATTCCTGTGAAGTTAAAAAAATGAGAATTTTAACTCTTATACCTGCAAATCTTCGTCTGAAAAGTTTGTCCGTCAGTTCCTACACCAAACTTATTCTAAACCTTATCCTCAAGGTTCAAGTTAAGCGAGAAAAACTATAGAAATAGAAACATAATACAAGTAAAGTTTAATTGTTAAAACATAGATAGCATTCAAACTTAAATTTAAACAGATGGTTTCTAAATACCAAAAAATAAAAGATAGTTTACGAAATCCTCACTCTCTCAAAATCTAACTATGGTTGTCGTCATCAACATTGCCCAACCCTGAAGAACAACAGCAAGTCCCTCGGGAAAATGAACATTCCTATCATGAGGGCGAGAGGTGCCTACTTCGATGGTATCTTAAAATCCCCTTCTGATGCAGAATGATCATCACGAAGTTCTGTTGGCTCAATATCTTGTCATGCTGGTGTCAAGCTCTATCAACATAATATTGGGCCCTATCTGCATGGAACTCTTAGAAAATATTCCTCATACTTCTGAGGATCGAGCCCAACAGGCGCAGGCTGCAACATAGGAGGAAATGGTGGTGGTATAAGGGAACTGGTAAGCTTCGCAATACTAAAAGTAGGCTCTTCAAATTAATAACCAGCTGCAAATCCAGGGTTTTGAGCGGGACTACCTTATTGGAGGTTGACACCTTCATCTTGAAGCTCACCCATAAGCTCCATCGCGGCGGCCTGTGTTTCCATATTAATGGCATGTTGCTCCTTTATAGTTGTTCTTTTTTGCTCTTTCCGCAGTCGTGCACCTTCAATCTCTACTTGTCTTTTCATCCTCTGAGTCCTTATAGTCTCCCTTTGAGTCCCCATGTGTAGTGAAGAAACCATCATCCACAGTCATCCCTGGATCAACATCTATCACATCATCCCATAATGGTACCCTGACTTCTTCACATAACACTGTAATCAATAAAGGAAATGGAAGACCAGTACCTCTCCCACTTGTCAAAACCTGTCGGATTATGTTTGAAATAACTTGTGTGATTTCAACATATCTTCCTCTCACTATCTCATAAAATAGACTCACTTAGACTCGGTTGATCTCATTCTCCTGAGTAGTTAGGAGGAAGGAAGCATACATAAAGTATTTCCACATTTTGAAGATTTCACAAAAATTCTCTTTAAGTAAGTTGAGCTTAGTCCCTTTTGCATTTGTCCTACAAGTCTTTAATCTTGTAATGACCAAAGTCTTGGCGATATCATCATAGCGATAGACATTGAATGGGTTGTGGTACAATCGGTAGTGAAATTGGAGCTCTGAAGTGTCAATCACCAAAAACATATAATATTCATTTATATTGTCTGCATCATAGTGAACAAGAACTCCCATAACCTTCATCGATTGATCCTTTTCCAAATGATGCCCATTGGCATAAAACTCTCGACATATCTCGATCGCTACAATGCTTGGTTCTTTCACGAATATAATCCTTAGTAAGACTCGACAATTTCGTGCCCTAATAAGATTGTTCACCCTGCTATCATACTTCCTCCCTACATTGATCCCTTTCTCGGAGATGAACTTTCACTCATGATCCTCTTAGTATCTCAGATTGGCATTTCGGTCAACAAATTTCTTGGATTTGAAAGGCTTAAATGGTTGTGGATAACCTGAAGTAGAAGCCTCGTTTGCATTTGCCTTGTTTCGCATTCTCAGAGTGCTCACTCCTCTAGTTGTTAGCATGTTTCTAAGGTCACAAGGGAGTTGGTTCAATGGAACCTACATAATTTTGACATAAACTAATCGATTTGATATATTCCTACTAGCAATTTAGCAAACTACCTCAAGTATCAAATCTTCATATCAATGACAAATTGAAACTAGGGAACATTTACCTTATTTTTAACTAATAGGGTTGCACCGCGGTGCCCTTCATTGCTCGTTGATTCTCCAAGTTCGCCTATTCTCCTCTTGTTTTGCCTAATGTCAAAATAGCTCAAACTATGCTTAAGTTTCAAATCCAGCGAGGGATATGGTTTATAATGGTTGTGGGAAATATAGGATCGAGAATAGCTTGAAAGAGGATTATAAGTCTAGAATGGTTATGTCGAGAGTGGAGAAATTCAGAATTAAGGATTTATTTCGTGAAAGGGACTATCGATTTATATTTCCCGATTCTGACATCGTCCTTTATACAGGCAGCGTCACCATAGTGCCAGGAATGGCATAGTGAGGAATTAGGTTCTACCACTGAAAACACACCTGGCGCTAGCAGTGGCGACGTTCATGTACTCACACGGCGTCAAGAATGGCATTAAGGACTTATACTTATTCACAAAGGTCTCCCTGTGGCATCATGGTTATAGGTCTGGCGCCACGCATTTTGAAGCACACTATCAAAGACGACGTCAATAATAGTATTATGATGTCTGCGTCACAGAATTTTATTGAATGGGACGTCCGAGTGGCTTGCTCGACTTTCAAAGATGTTTATATCTTATAGATGTGAGTTCTTGAATTGAGAGGTTAGATTGCCAAACTAATAAAACTATAAAACTAAAATTATTAAAAACAAAAATTAAAATCTGGGTTGCCTACCAGTGGTGTTGTTGTTTATAGTCGATGACACGATTATTCCTAATTTATTAGTGCAGATCCCAACCTTCCTCCTTTATTATTACGGTAGGGAACCTTGAACAATCAAAATATGGGACGGTAGGCACAATCTTTGTGTCATACTCCTTTGGGGTCTCTATCTTTTCTCCTCCCTGTAATAGCATGTACTCATCATACTATTTTAGCATTACTACTTTTTGGGGTATGTCAATTAATGCAACATGAGTTTCCAATAAGGGTCACCTTAATAATAGTGAAGGGTTGGTTTCATGTAAATTTGGAAAAATCATAAAATCAGTCTTATAAGAGAACTTACTAATTTGTATAAGAACATCTTTTACTCGTCCCCCTGCTCTGGTCGAGCTACCATCTCCTATTATTACCAAATACTCTCTATGAGCATTAAACTTACTTTTAGCCTTCCAAAAAAATATTATGGCATTATGTTATTAGTGGCTCCGGTGTCGATCAATGCGTGCTCGTATACGAGGTTCTTTATTTTCACTAGTGCCTGAATGGGTCCACTGTCTTGCACCTTTTTAGGAGTCCTTCTATGGTTTTTTATTCCCTTACTTTAGAGCCTCCACTTCATTCTTCCTTTTCCTTTTTACGTGGGGTTTCGGAATAGGGGAAGGTCATGTGCATAGTTTCTACTAGAGATTGGGTCGTGAAGATGCCTCGAGGCACCAAAGGATCAAGGAGAAATTTTCTTGTCATTTTCTTTGATTTAGTCTCCTTTTATGCTCTGGTGATGATTTTTCCTTATTTCCTACTAATTCAACTGAAGATAAATTGCTTGGAAATTGTACACCGTCATAGGTGTTGAACTTGATTGTCTCGGTATCAAATTCCATGGTAAGGGGTTCCTTCAAAAATGTTGATTTTCATCCTTGTAGTTTTCAAGAAGGGCCTTCCAAGGAGCACAAATGAGGAGTTTGGGAATTATTCCAAATCCTTCAAGTGTACTACATAGAAATTTGCAAGAAATACGAGTCCGTTTACTCTTATGAGTACGTCTTCTAATACTACAACTGGTCTTATCACCGATTGATCTACTAATTGAGTCACGGACTCTATTTCTTCTAAGGATTGATTTTCTCACAAATGGATAGAGGCATAACATTTATGAAAGCACCGAGGTTGCATATCACCCTTGGGATATTGACATCCCTTATAATATAAAGTAGCGAGAACATCACGAAGTCCTTACATTTAAGAGGAAGCTTCTTTTCTACGATGATCCTGACAGTTTCTCCTACTTGAATCCTCTCTTTACCTTTCAATCTTCCTTTATTGGTGTAAAGCTCCTTAAGAAACTTCACGTACCAGGGAACCAGTTTCAATGCATCAAGAAGTGGAATGTTAATTTCTACAATCCTAAAGGTTTCGAGATTCTTTTTCTCTTCCTTTTTTTTCCTATCTACCATTAAGCGTTAGGGAAAGTGAGGTTTAACCTTGTAAATATGCGAAGCTTCCTTTTGGGGAACTTCCATCTATTTATGGGTTCGTCCTAAGATCTCAACTTCATTTTCCTCCTCGTTGGATAGTTCCTATGAGGTGGGTGGTTTTTCTCGGCATTTAGGTTCCTCATATCCTATGCCACTATCAAGTGTAATAACATTAGCACTCGCGTTTGGATTTGGGCAAGTTTGCATGAGCAACCTTCCCTTATCCTCTAATCTTCAAAGTTATTATGTAATTTGGCCCACCTAGACCTCTAGATTTCGGACCGCGACATTTGTGGCAGTGAGAGCTTTCTCAATGTTCACCTAAAACTGGTTGGCATCTCTAGAAGATTTGCTTTGTCGAGCCTCTAGAAATTTAATCATGTCCTCTAGTGATGAATGATTAGTCAATGGTTCGGGCAGTGGTTGTCCTCTTAGGTAAATGATAGATAGTTCTGGTTTCGAGGCCCATAACTAAAGTAAGGGTTGTTCCTCGTCGTTGCTTAATTATAGGTACTTCCAAAGGGCATTTGGGTTTGCCCTTGGAATTGGTTACCTATAACATTGGCCTGCTGATGGTCCTCGAATAGAGTAGGACATTCATCAGTCACATGGTTTGTGGCTGAGCAAAATCCACAAGCTTTAACATGCACTTGGCCATTGCTTAAAAGACGTTTCACAAGAAAAGTCAAATTATCAATTCTCTTATCAGTGGAGCTAGTAGTAGCTCCAACTGACAGACTTCAACGTGCGTCAACACCAATATCCATGTAAAATCAAGTCTATTACATTATGTCCTCGTAGAGTTGCTTCATTTGCGTAGGGGTTTTGTCACTAATGTGACCACTACAAGAGCTATCAATCATATGCCTCTTAAAAGGGGACATGTTGACATGGAAGAGTTGGATGATAATAGCCCTTTCGAATTGGTCATGTTATGGAGAACTGGCGATTAGGCGCTTATAGTGGTCCAAATAATCACCAAAAGACTCACCAGTCTTCATCTTAATATTACATATTTCATATATGAGTTAGGTTACCTTATCCTCAGGGAATAGTTCCCTGAGGAAATCATATATTATGTCATGCCATAAGTTATTGCAGCTAGGTTGGAGATAAAAGAGCCATTATTTTGCCTTATCCTTTATTCAGTGGGAAAGTCTTAAGCTTTTACCGCATTCTCTTTTGCACGAGGAGGTTTCATACACTTGCAACTCACTTGAAACTCCTTTAAACACTACCACCGGGTCTTCACTCTCCATGTCATGGAATGTGAGCAGGTGGAAAAAGCCAGACTTAAGCTCAAAAGCTTCGATGTTTGGTGGAAAATTTATGTAGAGGGGCTGTTGAGCAAGAAGTTTAAGGAAATCTTCTTTGATGCACCCCCATAGTAATCCGGCGATCACTGCTAGTATGGCGAGCATGGATAGTGTTGTCAACCATAGTAGGTTGGGGAAAACTGGACTCTTAGTTTAGAGCTTCCCAATCTAACCTTCGTGGATTCTGTCGATTTTTTAATCGAAATATAACAATAAGCCAGTCGATTTATATCAGTTTGTTCTACCGTGGATAAACTAGTTGACACGGAGAACAAAATAAAAACAAAAGGAAAATAAAGTTAAACCTAATTTGGAACCGAATCCCCAACAACAAAGCATGTAACGCGTGTCAAATATAACCCGTATAAGGTTACCAATCCTACTGGAATGTAGTACTGGCAAGCACGGGGTCGAATCCACAAGATTCGGTAAAACTGAGTTCAACAAACAAAAAAGTAAATCTATGGGGTTTTTGAAATAGTTTTATCCTAAAAGTATACTACGTAAGAAAGTAAATAATTGAGACTCGGAAATAGTAAAGCATACGTAAGGCTAGGAATCCACAATCTAGCATTATATTGTTTCTATGTCTTACATCGTCGATTTTGAAATATATGTTTTAAAACAGTTTCCCTAGATAGGCTATAGGTGTTGGGGTCACCAACACCCTAATCCCCCTATTCTCAATTGATGGCACAACCACTATCTAAATACTTCTCTTACTCCATCGTACAAGATTGAGCAACCGCTCTCAAGATTTAGCTCGTGGACAGCATTAACAACTCTATGGAAACACCTACCCCTAGATAACCTTGGGCAATGGCTCTCAAGATTTAACCTAGTTTTTTATGTTATTCACCTAGAACAACAAGTATGTCAAGTTTCTTGTTCTAGTGATTGCCACTTCTAAACTCGATTGGTATCACAGACTCAACCTAATTGATTGTAGGTCAATGGGTTTACGCCTAGAGATTTGCAATGAATATACAAATTTCAAACTACCATTGAGACATTGTTAAAAACCATAACATAAAGATAGAGAACTGAAACAAAACACTATAATAAAAAAACTTCAACAAGACATGAAAACAAGACTACTACTAGCTAGAGAGCTTCGTCTCCAACCTAGGAATTAAATAACCTAGTCTAACATGGCTACTCTACCTTACTACACTCCTAAATCACTCTGAAGTACAATGTTTTTTCATTCAAAAAGGTCCTTCATTTGTATAGGTAAGACTGGGTACAAGAATAGGAAAGCTCGGGAAATAAGAACCTTATAAAAATCACAAAACTTATATTCTACAAATTTAGCGTCGTTGGTGACATTGTCGATATGTGGGAATGACGTCGGATGGCGGCGTGGCATTTTATAGAATGTCTAGGTCTTCAAGTTAGTCTGAAACTTTTAAATCTGGTCCTGATGCCGTCACTAGCACCATATGTTATAAAGTCAACATATGAGTTAATCTGACGTCGTGCCTTGTGCATTGACACCCTGCTTGGCATCATGGTTTCTTTTTGGCGCCGTCAATTCATTCTGGGAGCGTTAAGAATGTTGGTTTTTTACCAAACTTTGCCTTCTTTCCCGAATTTGTTAAATTCATGCACAAATACTTAAATACCTTGTAAATCTCCAAAGTAAACATACAGATCTATAAAACACGAATTTGAACTTGATTTACATAGCAAAACACCTATGAAAGAATGCACAAATAATGACTCATCGGTTTTTTCTTTATTGAGTTTAGAACTAGAAATTCTAACTCATTCTAGAATTCTTAGATATCTAATTCATATACTTGCTCACTTATGACCTTCTACCCGCTTTCATATCTAGCATAAAGTCTTAACTCCACAATAGCACCTTTTTGTGTAACATCAATATGGTAGATCGATCATAAAAACTAAGTCTTCACCTAAACTCTACCTAAGGTAGAGTATCTCAATGAAAACATTATATACAATTTATCCTCAATTTTCTACCATTATACTAGTTATTCTCAGGTCATACTCTATATGCTACAAAATGATCTTAACATGCAATCTAAATGCATGAAATCGTCATACAAAAAATAATAATAACACAAAATGATGCATGAATGCATGAAACTAAATTAATAGATGAATAAAAGATAGATTAGAAAAAAATAATAAAATAACACAACCTTCCTAACACAAATCATAAAATATGGAACGAAGTTATCTTTATTTCTAGCAAACCGTATTATCCATTCCTAAATACCCTCGAACTTAATCTGAACCTTGTACTCAAGGTTCAAGAACAAGTCAAGAGAAACATAAAATCACATAAGAAACAAAGAAGTACCACTAAATAATGATAGATAACACAATAGAATGTAAAATTGCAGGATAGAGATGACAAAAAGTCTCCAAAAAACTTAAGCTATTAGATAAATTATGTATTGTCATAGGTGTTTTGAATGGTGTAAGAAATCTTTGTGATGATTTTAAAGTGTTTTAGGAATAAGGAAATCAAAAATCATATTTTAAAGTAGTCAAGAAAACAACATTTTTCATTTAAAATCAAATTTTCATTGATAAGCTCAAGTTTTCAAGAAAATTTCAAAATTTTCATTAATACATCAAATTATTTGAACTCAATCACGAAAAATACCCAAACTTACTCTTGACAATCTTACAATCATCAAAGCATCATTTGCAATCAATTACAACCTAAAAATACCAAATTTTGACAAAAGCTTTGATTAGTCTATCAATATAGTCCAACATTTGCCACAATCATTTCAACCTTTTATTCAATGAGATAAAATCAACAAAACTATTTATTTATCATTTATAAACATTTCTAATTTAAAAATACAAAAATTTCAGATTTCTTGAAAAACCTCTAAAAATCCCCAAGAAAACCCTAGTCGGAGAATCAAAATCTAGAAAACAAAGATTGAATAAAAAGGTTTATTGTATGTCCCGTACGAATGTTTAAATCCTCAATTTCATGCTCCAATTGATATACAAACTCAATCCCTAATTTAGGCTTTAAAACATTATATTTTGTTTATGTTTGTAAATGTGGAAATGAAGTATATAGTGATATAGGAGAGTGTATGACTGAATACATCAAGCTCTAGGAGCTTATCTAATATGGACTTGGGACAAAGAGGTGTGTGGGAATGAAGAGTTGTGAGTTATCTAGGTAGCAGCATCAGCATTATTATTATTATTATTATTATTATTATTATTATTATTATTATTATTATTATTATTATTATTATTATTATCCTTATTATATTATTATTATTATTATTAAAATTAAAATTATTATTATTATTATTATTATTATTATTTTCTTATTATTATTATAACGTTAACACCAATATTATTATTATTATTATTTAAGCAAGTCACCGATTTATCCAACGATTTGAGAATGTTTGGACCATGGTGACACTTCGATGGTCTAATTTTATGGAATTGTTTTTTTTTTAATTTGAACTAAAAACCCACCGGCGCTGCGCGACGTGGCGCCACGTGGGATTTCATGGGAGGTCACTTAACTTGTTAAGTGATGACATGGCATGCCACATACACACACACCCACCCACCCACCCCACCCCACCCTTAGTTCACCCCACCACCATTAAACCAATTTTTATTCTTCCTCTCCAACCCCCTGTTTTTTTTTTCCTATTTGAAACGGCTTGGTATCTCTCTCTCTCTAAGCGATTCTTCTCGCGCTCGTGCTCTCCAACCCCCGGATCGTCTTCGTCGCCGTGCTCTCACTCTCGCGGTTCCTCTCTTCGGTGGCGGTCGTGCTCTCCCTCCCCCCAATCGGTTCGTCTTCTTCGCCGTCCTCTCTCGCGGTCGTGCGGTCGTGCTCTCCCCACTCCCCCACTGGTTCGTCTTCTTCGCCGTGCTCTCTCTCTCTCTCTCGCGTGTACATCTCCTCGTCTCGCGCTGTGCGCGTCCGGCCCGCCTCGACAAAGACGAGGCAAGGTCGTTGTCTCGTGAGCTTCGATCTGCGCAACCAATCGGCCTCGACTTCACGGTGCAAGGTGTCAATGTAAGAGATTTATTCTTCGCACCGGTTTTTTTGGATTTGATGATAGATCAAACAGGGAGTTTAATAGGCAAATTTTGTTTTGTTGGGTAGATATGTAGTGATTGTAGGATTAACTGATTCGGGCATGCTTAGATTCCTGGTTTGTTATTGTTTATGAATGGTTTATTTTATTATTATGTAATAAACTTATTAATTATTATAATTCATCATCACTGTATTATTTTTGTTATTATTATTTTATTATTATTATTTGTACTTATTAATTATTGCTTTGTTAACAAGTTGACATTGGTTATTTTATTATTTTAATTAAGTGCAAGAAAGATTATTATTATTATTATTGGATTATTACTAACCATTGTTCTTATATTTGTGTTTGTGTTTGTTAGTTAGTGCTCTACTTTACTTATATATTTCTTTTGAATATATTTATTATTATTTTATTTTATGGTTTTGTACATCTCATTTTTAACATCCTTATCATTATTATCATTTTCACAATGGAGATGATGGTCAAAAAGAAGTGGAGTCTGTCTTAGAACAAAGATATTTTGGGTCCCCAGATATTAGAGAGCAAGAATTAATGGACTTAGAGGTTACTCACAAGAAGAAGTGGAACCTCCTGAAAAACAAGACAATGGAACAATTCAACATGAAGAAGTAGAAGCGGATGAAGGCCATGATTTTTTCGAGAGTGACAATGATGTTGAGGACGATGATGACTATCAAGAAGTTGTTGACGATGATGACTATCAAAGTTGTTGACGAACAACATGAAGAAGTAGAAGCGGATGAAGACCTATTCCAAGGATTTCTTCAAAGTCAAGAGCGAAGATTCCAGTTGTTCGACGTCGTGGCGGTGGAAGAGGTGGAGTAATTGAAAGAGGTGGATGATGTGCAAAGGATGCGATTGTTTTCCGGATATATGGGTGAAACTTCCATGTTGGATGATGTACAAAGTATGGGACTATTTTTTTTTGTGCATGTGTAATGGCAACCCATTTTTGTAATGACAATCTATTTTAGAATCTATGGAAACCGATGTGCGATCGTGTTCGACTTGCATCTCATCTTTGAACTCTTTAATGTATCCAAATGCTTAATTAAGAGTTAAATATCCAAATTCGTAGGCATCAAGCAAATTGAATGTGCTCTGCTTTGAACAAACTGGGAAAAAAATCTTGAATTCATCTTCTCTTTTTTTTTTGAGATTAACCATAAACCTTATTAATGAAGCTATAAATCATGAAAAAAAAGAAAAAAAAAGATTTCAAACAAAGAAAGAAAAAAAATCTTGAATTCATCTTCTCTTGTTTTTGAGCACGAATATGCATGCAGGATATTCAATTTGTGAATTAAAATAGATTCCTACAAGCGTAGAAGAGCCAAATTATAGAAACGAGAGTATTCAATTTGTAAATCTATTTATTATTCACCTCCAACAAGAACATTGAAGTAATGCATTACAAAGTGGGAAAAAGGAAGTTAACATCGGATATAACAATACATGTTTCTTCAACATTAACGTTTGATTTGTTATCTACAATACGTTTCAAGTAAGGTAGTTGATAAATTCCGCGGCGGTGGCAACAAATACTCAAATGATGGCATCCATTATAATCTTGTTTTTGTCATTGTTGCTAGCAAAGTGAAACCGTGCTCCAATCAATGCGCCTCCGAGCATTGCATTCTTCTCAACAACAACCAAGTAAACATAAGTTGATTGTCGCGGTTAAATTCATGGAACAAACCTTTATACTTGGTTAGATTAAAAACGTTAAAGTAACAATGTTATCAATTTTGTTTTATCACCCAAATCCGAGAAATTACCCAGTCTCTCGTCCCTCGGATCCCCTCAATCCCATACTCGATCCCACATACACTCATTACAACACCTGAAAATAGTTAACAAAGTTGAGCTTTCATCGCCATCTTCAAGCTAACGAGTTTTCTAACTACAACAAAGCCGGAATCCCGAAGAAACAATTTTAAAAATATGAGTTCCACAATAGTTGCGGATTTACATACCCCAATAGGCGCCCTCCGGCACATCTTCTTCAATTTGCAATAACATTAAAAAGAGATATCGGTATAATAAGAGGAACGAGCCATCTCTATTGACAAATAGGAGTTTCTTCTTTCCAATAGAAGAATTTTGCGTCAAGAACATGAGGTGAAAGCAAGACTAGATCAAACTTAAGCTAAGAATCTAAGATACAAAAAATTTTAGTCCGTAGGAGACAATGTAAGAACCTTTTGACGACTATATATGAACCAAAATCATCACTAAAGTTCCATGAATTACACTAGCTGATGTCCACATAATTTAAAAGGTACATGGTCATGATGCTTATTCACACGAAATAATCGAAGTAAATCAAAATCATACCGAGTGCTCCAAGTTGTTCTTCGATACATTCCCTACACCAAACAACACACATAAATTAAGATCACGTACACAAGTCTTGCAAATTGGTAATGTAAATTAAGCAAATCATGAAAAAGAACATCATAAGTACATTCATTTTAGATCAAAGAAAGTCACAAATGCACCTTTGAAATTAACCAAAGATTTTTTGTGCAAAGTTAAAAAAGAAGGAAAAAAATAATACACATCAAGATCCATGATTCTTTTAGATCTTGTGGCCTTGTCCGTAGGGAATCTAAGAAAGAATTACTTAAAAACCGCAAATCCTTACAACTAAGTTCCAAATTAGGCGCTCTGCATGACCACTCATATAATTGATTGAAACTAGTAAATCAAGGGAACTCCCCTCATATGAGAATTTCATCGATACGGTTCAAGCAGAGCATCCGCTATTGGTTATATTGGTTACACAATAAGCAACTCTTAATTTACGCTACATGTTTTATATCTTAATATCTATTTCTCGCTTTAAGGACAACCTCTATTTGTAATTGAAGAAAGAGAAGGTCCACATACTATCTCAAAAATGAAAATTTTAACTACCAGACTCTTTCTTGGTGTGCATCAATGTAAAATTGACATGCAAAAAGAACTAATACATCGGACACAAAAATATAACAATGTAGCTACAAACAACCAAACTCTTGTCAAAAAAACTTCCTTCATGATATCAAGAAAAATAACAAACAAAACTTCCTAAAATATCAAAGAAAGACAAGCATGCCACTCTAATTGAAATTTGAAGACGAACCGAGAGACGGAGACGGAGATGTACGCGCGAGAGAGAGAGAGCACGGCGAAGAAGACGAACCATTGGGGGGAGGTGGCATGTCATGTCATCACTTAACAAGTTAAGTGACCTCCCATGAAATCCCACGTGGCGCCACGTCGCCAGCGCCGGTGGGTTTTTGATCGGTGAGTGGTCTAATTTTATTGAAACGTTTTGTAAAGTTGATATATTTGGGACAAATAAAAGTTAAGTGACCAAAGTTTACAAACCCCAAACTTGAACTTTCACATTAAAGTTTTTGAACCATAACATAATAAGAATAAATTTAATAAATAAAGGAGTTAACTCAAAAAATTTCAACTAAATCTTACGAGCCCGAAGTCTTTGAACTAAAGTTAAAATCAATGAGATGGTGATAAGTCAATAATTAGACATTTATTATAGTTCATTTTAGGATGATTTTATATGTGAAAGACTATATTACATAGGGTTTTCTATTATTTTTTATTTCAAGTAATAAATGGAGAATATGAAGAAATGAAGAAAAAATGGAAGATTATGAAGGAATTAATCAAGTGGAAGAAGTATATGAAGAATTATCGTCGAGGAAGCAAAGAACAACTTGAATTATGAACTAGTGATTCTCAACGATTCCTGGGAGGCACCAAATCATTGGCTGAATCGATGGACACAAGAAAGGACTAGTGAGCTCAAAATTTTAGATTTTATTAGCAATTCCTATCACAACTAAATCGTTGTGAATCGCTGAATTAGATTATGAGCATTTTAGATAACTACGAGTAGTTTGAGTGTTTTGTGATGTTTATTGCTTAGAATACTATAAATACTAACCCAAGATTATGAAATTAAGTGCCCTTGATTGCACTTTGAAACCCTAGAAGCCTCGGTTGCTCTTGGAGTCATAGTCTACATAGTTTACATACATGATATATTATCTCATAGCTTTTGAAGATTCAAGTATTTCAATTCAGATGAGCAATTTGATTAAGCTAAACAAAGTCTAAATGTGAACTACATCCATTTTGCAATGTAGTTATGATGAGATGAATATGTGCTCATGATTATATGGATTGGATTTATATGTTTGGAATAAGGAGAATAGAAGGATGGCTAAAGAATGTTAACTTACTTATAATTAAAAGTTGATGATTTATCTTACTTTATAAAGTATGCTAATGACTACATGGATTCAATTTACATGTTTGGAATGCAAAACAGGTTTATGTTTCATTATTATGGATATTTGTTTAGATTTTTATTTATTATTGAATTTAATCTATTTGATTGATTGTGATTATGAATTGTGTTAATTAATTAAGATAATATATTTAGTTTAGTATTATTATATTATAGTTAGTTATTAGTTAGTTTAATTATTAGTATTAAATAATAATAATAATAATAATAATAATAATAATAATAATAACCTTTAAAAGTCCTTTTTCCTAGAGATGTTTGATTAATCCTCGTGGAGACGATTCTCACTTTCCATTACTACAAAATAATTAAAATATAATATAAAAGGGGAAATTATTGTACACGCCCGATACGTGTCAATTTTTTGCACCATTACTGGGGATTTAAACATAATTTTTTTAGAAGTTTTAGACGTTGTATGGTCTACCCATTTCATCGTTCTAATTCCACAAGATCCTTACACCGATTTGATCCTGAGGTAAATAGGATATTCAATTGTAATTTAAACAACAACAATGTAGATGACACCAACCTACCACAATGAAAGCCAATAATAACTTTACTAATAATAATAATAATAATAATAATAATAATAATAATAATAATAATAATAATAATAATAATAATAATAATAATAATAATAATAATAATAATAATAATAATAATAATAATAATAATAATAATAATATAGAACTTACTTTTAAGCAAGTTAATCAAAATTTCACTGCTTATGAACCAATGTGTATTGCATATCCAGAGGTATTTTTCGAATTTGAACTTAGATCTAAATTTATTAGTGCTCTACCTTTTATGGTAAGGACAATGAAGACCCACGAAAATTTATAAGGGAATATCAACACAAAGTCAATAGTATGTAACCTAAAGACTGCATGTTAGAATGAGTCGAAATTAAGGTTTTTCTTTTTGTATTGAAAGATCAAGCACAAAGTTGATTGTCTTATCTTCTTCAAGATTCGATAATCACAAGAGCTCAAATGTTAGAAGCTTTCCTAGATCAATATATGCCTGCAATAAAAATTAGTACTTGTAGAAGACAAATCACAATCATGAAAATGATAGACAATGGAAAATTTTAATGAATTTTGGGGTAGATTTCAAAGATTAATCTCATTTTGTCCACAAAATGGATACACTCAAGTAGCCTTATTTGAATACTTCAATGAAAAACTAAATCCTTTTGAACAAAGACTATTAGATATTGTATGTGGTGGATCATTATTCGATGTTACATGAACTCTAGCAAAAGAAGATATTAATAAGATGGTCAAACAATCTAAACAATATGGTGAAAAGACTGATACATCAACAAAGAAACTTTATGAGGTTAACAATAAAACAAGAAATAAATTTGATGAAAAAGTTGAAGAATTATCTAACATGGTTAAACTACTACTAAAAGATAGATCAAATCAAGTTCAACCATGTGGATTTTATAATGAAGTTATATATCCTACGGATACGTGTCTTACTATCAAAGAAGAAAACAATGAAGAAGTCAACGCGGCTATGAACCAATATTTTGGTCCACCTAGAAACCAATATAATAACAATTATTACACCGGAAAACCAAATTCAAATCTTAGTTATGGTCCATGAAATCAAAATTATACCATTTTTAGACTGAGAGCATCAATACAACCTACAATAATAAAACAACCTCAACAAATTATTCAACCTACGTAACAAAATTTAGAACAAATATTACATAACTTTATGACTCAAAGTCTTTAATACCTTACGTAAATTTCTCAAAATCAAATTAAAATCGATATATCTATCAACGAGCTGAAAAAACAATTAAGTTAAATGACACTGCAAATTAACAAGTTAAGTAATCAAACTAAAACAACTAATCAACCTACGAACACTACAAATTAAGCGCAAGTTAACGATTTATTTTATGAAAACGAAAGGAGAAACGAACACGCAACAAAAGACACCAAAAAGAGGGATAAAGAAAACTAAAATACCTAGGTCAATCGAAGAATAAGAGAGGATGATGGCAAATGTCATTCACACTAGGGAATGGATGGCCGAGCAATTGAAATATACACCTTTTCCCTAAAGACTATTTTTGATATTTAGACGAAGTTGAAGCCTACGAAAAATCTTTACAAAATTTTGAATTCGTTAACCAAGACAAAGTAAACAATGTTTATGAGTTTAACATGTCAATAATTAGTCATATTTTATAGTGTAATTTAGGTACACATAAATGATGATATTACACTAGGTATTTTCTTGTTTTTTGATTTCAGGATTTAAATAGGAAAAATAAAAAATGAAGAAGAGCGAACTAGTCAACTGGAGAATATGTCCAGCAATTTGTAATTACACTGGAAACCACCACTTAAATCTACAGTAGGAAAATGCCAACAAATTCATAACGAATTGAAGAATATCCTTGAAATCGCGAGCTGAATCAGTGGAGCGCTAAAAGTAGATTCTAGTGATTGACTCGGCGATTTGTGTACACCTTAGGAATCGACGACAAATCGCTGATGTCAGTTACGTGTTTTTTTTTTTTGATTAATATGAAGAATTTGAGTCTATCTAGGATATGTATACGTAGGGAGACTATAAAAAGTTCCAGAGAGCTTCGAAATAACTCTCTCCGTTTTATTTCTATCATTTCTAGTGCCTATTCTATAATTCTAGTTAAGGTTTGAAGCTACATTAGAGCTTTAATTTATTTTAAAGTATTTATTTATTTATTTATTCATTATGTCTTTTAATTACATATTTGCATTGTTTATTTCCAATATGAGTGAGTAGTCTATCAATCTAAACAAACACTAGACATAGATATACTTTGAATTGCTAGATAATTATAATTAAGGAATCATGGGCTTAATGCTTTAAATCTTTTCATACACGTGAATCACGAATTTAACAAGTTGTTTTTGCGTATTAGTACTAAAGATGATCAACACTTCATTCATAATTGCAAATGTGTTATGTGGTATTTTGATTTTGAATCTTTGTCTATAGTTATTGACAACAATTACAGAATTAGTAACTAGGATTAATCTATAGGATTTTTTTCGAGTGGATGTTCTAGGTGATTATGATCTAAGTTGTTTATTATGCAACTTCGAGTAATATTGTGTCAGGACCCATCTCACTAAATCTTGACTTAACTTAATTACCTTAATTATGCACCTAAACAACGCAATCAACTTTGCACCTCAAAATAGTTTTCATTTTAATACTTAATAACGTTCTAGAACTAAATTAATATCCTCACTAGACCTAAACTCATTATTAGTTCAATTGGAGCAAATAAGGAAATCATATTGAGTATTGTCCATATTTTAATAAAATTTTAGCAACACCTCCCTTAAAAGTGGTCTGTTGAAAAATTCACCTAATAGACAACAGAATGGAAAGAAGCCTAGAAGGACTCTCAACTCCCTACAATTCACAATATATATCAATTTAAAGCATTTAAACTAATTTAAGGTATCCAATACCTTATTTACAGTTTTACAATAAAAAATAAACTGAAACTGAATAAAAACCTTCTCAATTTGCTTCCAACAAATGTAGGGGACTCTTATAATCTATTTGAGAGTGTTTCAGGACCTACGCTCACCCCTGAACCTAAAGCAATATATATAAAACGATTACAACAAGAAAATTAAACTTTAACAATTTAAAACATTCACCAAGGTCTTTGAGTCTTGTTCATCTTCTCAAGTTCTCACAAAGAACCTGACATCATCAAAAAAAAAAAAACTCGAAGATGTCAGATAAGTAAACTCCTACACTGCTCAGTATTCCTGCAAATGTTAGTCTAAATACATGGAAACATGTAATTGTATTTCCAAAATAACAAGAAAATTTTATAACAACGTGAAACCCTTTCATTGTTATTTAAGGTTCACAAACAGGTTGGCCGACCTAAGAATGAACCAAAAACAGCAATGGAAGTCCAATGCGTGCTACCATAGAGTCGCATTACCCACCTTAGACGCCTGCAGTACGTCTTGTCTTGAGTGGAGCACCTCACACTCTTACGACCCAAAGCAGGGGAAACTCTATCCGGATGTCATGTATGCATGACCAAGAATGATACGAAATGAAATTCAGACTAATCACAAATGAAGATACAAAGATAATTCCATAAATAGTAAAGAACACTATAGGGTTTACTAAGAGTCCAACCAACTCAAAGTTGGTCGCAAAGCCTCACACAATGTTTCCCCGGCTTGTACGTACTTCGAGAGGTCCTATTAAATCACAAATTCACATTTTAAGAGTTACAACTCTATTTTAGTACTTCAAAGTCAGATTTCAACTTACAATGGGATTCAAATCCTCTAATAACCTTTACTCACTACTTGACGTCTCCGAAAGCACTATTTCACTTCTTTTCCATATGCTTAACCTATAAATAGGTTTTAAACCCTTTGTTGGATTCCAAAACAAATAGCAACTTGTATATGCACTCTCAAATTGAGTTTTAAACTCAGTTTATAAATCATAGTCTATTTCACTCTCCAAACATTGATTTGAGATTTTAATGAGTCCATAGAACTCATTTTATCCACCTATTGCACTTTAAAACAACTTACAATTTGCCTATGAAATCCAAGTTGGGATTTATAACTCAATTACAAAATAATAAGATTTGCCTATTCCAAACTTTCGATTTTAAAACCTTAATGAGTCTTAATTTGACTCATCTCAACAAAATACAAGGTCAATCAACTTCATTGGATCACAACCATGTATCTAACCTTATTGGTTTACTAACAAATCACTTTCAATTTCTTTTGAACAAAACCTTCAACATCATACCTTAATTTAACCCAAATGAATCTAAACTGTGAATTCATATTTATAAATCATTACAAACCATAATTTAACAATGGATTGAAATCAAACCACAACAATAATGACAACAAATAGTAACCACAAACCCTTTTTCATGAACCAATTCATCAACCAGTTTCGTTATCCCTTCCCAATTCAAAACTAAACCTCAAATTAAATCACCACCAACAACAACAACAACAACAACAACAACAACAACAAAAACAACTACAACTCTGCTGTCCCTCCCCTTTGTATCGTCATCCACCTCTCTAATTCCTCTCCCAAGTAGATCAAATCAACCATAACAACACAACAACTGCAGCAGCTACTGTTTTCTCTCTCTCAATCGACATCACAACAAATCAATCATTAACCAAATCAATTGAATAAATTCAAATTGCTTAAAACTCACCTTAAATCAGTAGGTTCATCCACTACTTCTTCATTGTCACTGCCACAAATAAATCCCTACTACTCGCCTTCACCATCGTCATCTTCAATTCTCATTATCACCGCGATGATCTTACAATTCAATCCATGGTTGTCTCCCCACCGTGCCCACTGTCCTGTCCTATAGGTGAGAGAGAGAACGAGAAAGAGGAGAGTTCAACTGAGAGGGAGCACGAGGACGTCGAGAGAAAGAGCAACTGAGAGACGTCGAGAGGGTTATGCGTGTGCTGAGACAGAGATGAAAAAGGGAGATGCGAGATGGAAGAGACGAACCGTAGGGAGAGATTGAGAGGAGAGCACGACAGAGAGAGGCGTCGAAGAGGAGGGAGGCGTTGTATAGGTGCGGGAAGAGACAGAATTGTAGAAGAAGGGTTTGATGCAATCAAATGTTGTATTTCTTTTACTTGATTTCGTTAGATGACCAAATTATTATCCAGTACTTGATACTTCAATTGCCTTTGTTAGTCATTTACCATTTTTCTTTTATTTATCATGTTTATCTCTAATTTTTAAACCAATTCAAACCTTGAAAAATACCTTAATTTTGTCGAAAATTGACGAAAATACCAACACGCTTCTATACACGCGGACACCGTGTCTACACCTTAACTTGACTCTATTTCGTATCGAATAGAGTATATTACATCCACTTGGCATGCGACACATAAAAATAATTTTATATTTTATGATCTCCGGTCCGTAATGCGTGGGTCTCACCTCGGATACTTAAATCCCAATTTAAATCTTAAAATACCTAATTAGTCGCATAATCAAGTTTATGAAATTCTCAGATTTCACAATTCTTCCCAACTAATTAAAAATTTTGTCCTCAAAATTTAAACTTACAAGTTACTGAATGAAAAAAGATATGAAAATATAATCCTATATATATAACTCTTCTAAATCCAAACCTATAAATGATTTTCAAGGTGAACCGTTAAGTGGACTCAATTACTTTCGTTGTATTTAACAACTCAGTGGTAGAGATCATAAACATTTTATCTTTACATTTCCAACATCTTGTTTTAATTAAAAGTTATAACCGTTACTTTGCCAATCCTGGCAATTTGTGAATTTCTGACGAGTTAAACATTCAACTTTGTGGAATATCCAAAAAACACTGTTGTACTTCATATTTCACGTCTTGAACCCCATTCAAGAATCAATTCATAGCAAGATCTAGCCTATCTTGCTTTTCATAAATCAATTTGCATTCTTAATTGATAACAATTTTACAACCCGTTGATAATTATTCCCATATCCACTAAACTCTGGTACATATCTCAGTTTGCTTTCTCATCACTAATTATTTTAATTAGAATTATCGGCCGATTAATTCTTAGACTATCATCAGTCTAAATATTTATATAGTAATGGAAATAATATTTTAGTACAAAATTAGATTCTAAGTAGAGTTGTGTGTCTATTTGATCCATCACCATTCCAGCATTTATTAACAGAAACCTGGAATTTCACAAGTCATCCTATGACTATAGATATCTCAAATTACAATCCGATCAGAAAATACAACAAGACACATCATGCAACTCTCACTCATTCTCTAAATGTATACTCACATATTATTTAGGTTGTGGACTAGAAAGCAATTACCAATTCAAACTCGTAAGCCAATTCACTTAACTTCCCATTTGACTAGTTAAAACCTTATTTTTTTATCCATGAGTTCACCAAGAACCTCATTTCATTCACATATCCACTAATCACTTTCAGATTGTCTTTATAACTATTTTAATTTTCTTTCATTCCTTAAATTCCTGAGACTTTTCATCTCGATCATTGTTGTTCAACAAACTTGTCTCATTATCCAGAGACAATTATCCTTAAATTGAGTAGACATGTTTCTTAAACAGAGATATCGACATATTTCAGGAGTATACTCTCATGGTATAACTTTTAACTTGTATCCCGTACAAGTTATAAATATGATATCTCTCTTTGCTGCTACTCAATACATTTTTGACTTTCTTAAATTACAATGGAGAAATACTCAATTCTTTCAACATATCAAGTCAGATATATTGTCCTTTATTCACTATTTTCAACCAAAATAGATAATACTTAGTAACTGAGCTGTAAGTCGTGCTTCTATTTTCATTCATTTGTATCTTCACCGTCATTCAAGTACCTTACATCCACTCAAATTTAAAATAACTTGGTGTTTCAAACTTTACCACTGACTGATTAAGTGGTTTAACACAACATTTGAACCAATATACAATGTATTCATAAATATCAATCGTACATTACTTTGATTCAAAACTTTCAACTTTTGAAGTTTGATTCATTGTAAGATACTTGTGAAGATATATTAATTTCCATCAAACTTATAATTTGATATCCTAAGTCTTATCGGAACTTGTTCACCTGAAATTTTCATTTTCATAATAATGAGAGAATTTCTTAACCATTTATTTTCTTATACTTAAGCTTCCAATTGACTCCAACGAAACTTCATAGACCTTTTTTATTTTGACTATCATTAATTTATTCGATTATTCAAAGACAAGTGCCGTCACACCGGTCTTCTATGCTGTGAATGAATCGTGATTATGAAACGGAGTTACTTAGACTTTTGGTCATGCACAACTACTCCAGTGCCTTACCGTAACTAAAGGAGTCTTTTTGTGTCACTTTCAGTACAAGTCATCTCTACGTCTCATTTTATTTTATTCACGGAGTCTATTTCGTTCGATTTTTGTCAATCTTAGTTATTCTCACATTGATCTCTTTTTTTTTTCCTTTACATACTTACCACAACTTTATTCAACACCTATGCCACTTATAGCTCCTTAATCTTAACTGACAAAGGCAATTCTTTTATCTCTTCTCTTTTTGAGAATATAGGTAAGGACTGTGCAACTTTTAATGATCATTTAATCAATTAGGAACCAAATAGTTCTAGTTTGTTATTACCTTGGTTATTTCCATTAGTCACAAATTTTCTGACTTTTCTTTTTCTCAAAAAGAAATTCAGTACTTTTCAAGAGACTACATAAGATATTAAAGTATCTTACTGTTTATCAATTCACTTTTAATGAATTTATCTTTTCGTTGTTGTTGATCAACATAAGATATAGAAGAATTAGAATTTCCAAACTATTGCTCAACTAAACAACTAATCAGACTCTTAAAGGATATTGTTTCAATGCTTTAGTTCATATAAATGGAAATTCTTGTAATGTAGGGACTTACTCGAACGTCTTATACAAACCATTTACTGATTTTCAATTAGTACATCTATCTCTTCATTGGTTTTATTTTAGGTTGTTGTGAGAAGCATCATTACTTAATTTGATTAGAAATGACTATTAGGTACTTTGAATCTCAAAACAAAATCACTTATTTTAATGTTTAATAGCCAATACAAGCTATTATTAGATCATTTCCCCAACACCTTAACTTCTAACACATTGATTTTGTCACTATATATTCCATTTTCAAGTTAGGAATTCACTGATCATTGTTTTATAACAACACCTAATCTCGTGTTAACAAAGATTACTTCCAACTCATATATATGTATATATATATATTCTATCAATAAATTGGTTGTTTCATAGAACCAGTATACTCGACATTGCTTGATTAAGTCATTTAAGTAGTAAACAATTAAGAAAACTTCATACTTCTTTTAGAAGTCGTTTGATTATTTTGAACCATGGTTCTATTCTAATTTCACTTGGTGTTTTGTTTTACAAATGAGACAATACTTTACTTTAAAGTATTTTATTTTAGTAGAAACTGACTTAAATAACTTGATAGATCCAATCATAATCCAACTATGATTTTTAAGTCAAAAATCGATTTGTCTTATCAGTTTCTAATTTCAAAATCATGAGTCTCCTTTTTCATTTCACTGAGACCACTTAGGAAGCAAATCTCAATTGGTCATAAATTAAACCAATGATTCGTAGATATTCATATTTTGTGCTTCTTACAAGTCTATATTTCATTTTGTGTCTTCCAAATGATTCTCAATAGCTTAAGACTTAATTTAAGTCCATAGCATTTTCCTAAGCGTTACATAATTGTAATAGTTTGATGCTTTCGATTTTCAAGAAAATCATATTCAGTACTTACGTTCCTGAATCATCTTGACTTCTCACTCAACCAATTTTTCATTAGTTTTATAACTGACTATTTCCTTTAGTTATATTAATACCAAACTACTTACAACACATTTGTAAATTCGCATTTCATAAGTCCATTTTACATCTAATCATGCTCAATTTTGTTTCACGAGTTTATTCTCTTTTTAATTATTCGTTTCTAATCTTACTCGTCGTATTTTATGAGTTAAATATCCAACGGACCATGAGAATAAACTTTTTTATCATATATCTAGTGATAATATAATAGTATACAAAAACATATCACAATAACAATGTATTCCAGCTCACAATCACTTCCCAACTTATTGCGACCTCATTACTGAACCTTGTTCCTCAAGACCGTCACTTAAGTTCATGCAACTTTATATAATCGGAGAGCCTTAACCCAAACTTCTTGATCGACTCAATCCTAAACTCAACATCATTATTACTACTTATAATTCATTGATTGAGCTTAATCATAGATGTGATATCAAGTCTGTCAGGGCACATCTCGTTAAGCCCTAACTTAGCCTAATTACCTCTAATTAGACACATAATTCATTCAATTAACTTAACCTCAAATACTTTTTAACTCAATCCACAATAATGCTCCAAAAATAAATTTGTATCCTTAATAGACTTGAACTCATTATTAGTTCAATTGGAGCAAAATTAAGAAATCATATTGAGTATTATCCATATTTAAAAAAAAAAACTCGGCAGCACCTTCCCTAAAAGTGGTTTGTCGGTCACCTAATAGACAGTATAGTGGGGAGAAGCCTAGAAAAAGTCACAACTCCCCGTAGTTCACAATATATATCAATTTAAAATATTTAAGCTAACTTAAGGTATCCAATACCTTATTTACAGCTTTACAATAAAAAATAAATCGAAAATGAATCAAAAACCTTCTAAATTTTCTTCCAACTAATTTAGGAGACTCTTATAACCTATTTGAGAGTATTTCACGAACTACGCTCACTGCGAAACCCAAGACAATATGTATAAAATAATCACAACAAGAAAATTAAACTTTAACAATTTAAAATATTCACCAAGATCTTCGAGTCTTGTTCATCCTTTCATGTTCTCACAAAGAACCTGACATCATCAAAAATGACTTGAAGATGTCAGGTAAGTAAACTCCTACACTACTCTGTACTCATGTAAATGTTAGTCTGAATACATGAAGACATGTAATTGCATTTCCAAAATAATAAGAAATTTATATAACAACGTGAAACCCTTTTATTACTATTTAAGGTTAACAAACACGTTGGCCGACATAAGACTGAACCTAAATGGTAATAGAAGTCCAATGCATACTACCCCGGAGTCGACATTACCTGCCTTAGACGCCTGCAGTACATCTAGTCTAGAGTAGAACACCTCACACTCTTTCTACCCAAAGCTGGGGCAACTTTATCTAAACGCAATGTATGCATGACCGAGAATGATACGAAATGCAATGCAGACTAATCACAAATGCAGGTACAAAGATAATTCCATAAATAGTAAAGACCACTGTTGGGTTTACTTACAGTCCAACCAACTCATAGTTGGTCACGAAGCCTTACACAATGTTTTCCCAGCTTTCATGTACTTCAAGATGTCCTATTAAATCACAAATTTACATTTTAAGAGTTACAACTCTATTCTAGTACTTCAAAGTCATATTTCAACTTGCAATGGGTTTCAAATCCTCTAACAACCCTTATTGACTACTTGACGTCTCTGAAACCAATGTTTCACTTCTTTTCCATATGTTTAACCTGTAAATAGGTTCTAAACCCTTTGTTGGGTTCCAAAAGAAATAGCAAATTGTATATGCACTCTCAAATTGAGTTTTAAACTTAGTTTATAGATCATACTCTATTAGTGTAATTTCTTAAAATGTAAATTTGTGATTTAATAGGACTATAGTATGTGGCTATAATTAGGCATGGTTTTTATTGAATGTAATGGTATCGTTTATCTATGGTGTTGCGTTTTATCCAATGGATAGATTTACAATGATAAGAATGTGGCTTTTTAATCGAATTTAGGAAAATCAGTGGTTGGTTAAAGCCTATCAACCTTTTATGAAATAGGATTTAATGATTCTAATATTACATGTGTTATGATTATAACTATAGTATGACATGATGTTATGTTCGATTGTTTGAAAGCAATCCAAGTATATTACATTGTTTAGTTGGGGTTTGTTTAGATGTTTGTTTAAGATATATGAATTACATTGAATTTGAGTATTGTTTAATTTAGTTTAAGTTGAATTGTTTGAGTTAAGTTATTTAATTTGGTTAATTAAGTTAGTAGTTATAGATTTTAATTATTTAGTATTTTAATTCATGTTTAATTAGATGAACTAAATTAATAAAAGTACGAAAAAAATTCTTCTTTTGAGATTTAAAAATTCATGTGGAAACGATATCCCATTTACCACTACTACAAATAATAGAGAAATATGGAAAACTATTGTGCACACTCGACACGTATTAATTCTTGGCGCCTTTGCGAGGGATTCTTAACTAATTTTTAAAGATTTTAGACGTTGTATGGTCTACACACTTCGTCATGTTAATTCAACAGGATATTTACATCTGTCTGATCCTTAAATAGATTGAACTACTAATCAGAGTCTAAGATAACAACTTAGTGAAAATTTAGCTAATAGGATAGAAGATAACAATAATGATATTAATGAAAATGTCATTAATAATATTAATAATAATAATAACAGAGTTATCAATAATAACGATAATAGAGAACTCGCTTTTAGACAAGAAAATCATAATGTCACAGCATATGAGCCTATGTGCATAACATACCACGATGAATTTTCTAAATTTGAACTTATGTTTGGATTTATTAGTGCCTTACCTAACTTCTATGGTAAAGATAATGAAGACCCACAAAAATTCATAAGAGAATTCCAACACAAAGATAATGGGATGAAACTGAAAGAATGCACTCTAGAACAAGTCAAACGTAAGGATTTTCCTTTTGCATTGAAAGATCAAGCACAAGATTAGTTGTTTCTATCTCCTACAAGATTCAATAACTATATGGACTTAAATGTTAGAAGCTTTCCTAGATGAATATATGTTTGCTAGAAAAATCAATTCCTATTGAAAGCAAATCACAGTTGCAAAGATGAAAGTTGATGAATACTTTAATGAATTTTAGGATAGATTCCAAAAACTAATTTATTCTTGTCCACAACATGGATATACTCAAAGTGCTTTATTAAAATATTTTTATGAAGGAATCAACAACATTGAACAAAGGTTATTAGACACAGAATGTGGTGGATCTTATTTTGAGACAACAACTACTTTAGCAAAAGAAGCAATTAATAAAATGGCAAAACAATCCAAGCAATATGGTGAAAAGGTTAAATCCTTAATAAAGAAACTCTATGAAGTGGATAATAAGAGAAATAATGCGTCTGATGATAAAATTTATGAATTATCTAAAATGGTTTAGTTATTAGTTAATGATAGATTTAATCAAGTTAAGGCTTGTGGATTCTGTAATGAGGTTATACATCATACGGATGTATATCCCACTCTACATGAAGAAAATATGGAAGAGGTCAATGCAATGATAAATCAATTTCTGGTCCCCCAAGAAATAAATATAATAATAACACTTATTATCATGGAAAACCGAATCAAAATCTTAGTTATGGTCCTCAAAATCAAAATTATAATACTTATATACTAAGAGCTCATATGCAATCTGGACCTAATCAGCAACTTCATCAAAATACTTAACCTATAAATCCAAATTTAGAGCAAATTCTGTATAATTTTATGAATCAAAGTCATCAAAACTTTACACATATTTCTTAAAATTAGATTAAGAATTAGTGAACTGGAAAATCAGTTAACCAAATGGATTTATAAATAAATAAGTTAAGTACTTAACAGAGTAGTCAAGTTAAAGCACTTACTCAAGCTAATGTTACTCCTACTAATCATGCACAAGTTGATGTTTTATTTAGTGATGAAAGACACACCTATAATTGGGAAGATAATTAAACAAAATAATAAAAGAATTCATAAGACTATTGAAGAAGAAGAAGAAGAAGAAGAAGAAGAAGAAGAAATGATGGCTAATGTCATTCCTACTAGAGAATAGAGGGTTGTACAATTGAAATATACACTTTTTCTTGGAAGGCTATACTCATGGTATTTAGCTAGGGTTTAAACATATGCAAAATCTTTACAAAAGTCTGAATCAATTGATAAAGATAAAAATGATAAGATTTCTAATAGTTTAAATGAAGATATGTGTTCATATTCTACCATTCCACAGCGATTAACTTATGCTTGGGAAGAAAAAAATGATGAAGACATTTTGTTCTAGAGTACTTTATTTCAGTTTCATCCCATTATCTTTATGTTGACATTCTCATATGAATTCTTATGGGTCTTCATTATCTTTACCATAGTAGTTAGGTAAGGCACTAATAAATCTAGATCTAAGTCCGAATTCAGGAAATTCATTAGGGTATGCTATGCATATAGGTTCATATGCTGTGACATTATGATTTTCTTGTCTAAAAGTGAGTTCTCTATTATTGTTATTATTGATAACTATGTTATCATTATTATTATTAATCACATTTTCATTAATATCATTATTGTTATCTTCTATCCTATTAGCTAAATTTTCACTAAGTTGTTGTCTTTAACTTTGATTAATAGTTCAATCTATTTCAGGATCAGACGGATGTAAAGATCCTATTGAATCAACACGACGAAGTGTGTAGACCATACAACGCCTAAAATCTTTAAAAATTAGTTAAAGTTCCTTGGCAAAGGCGCAAAAAATTAACACGTGTCGAGTGTGCACAATAGTTTTTCATATTTTTCTATTATTTGTAATAGTGGTAAATGGGATATCGTTTCCACATAGATTTTTTAAATATCAAAGGAAAGTATTTTTCTTATTTTTATTAATTTAGTTAATCTAATTAAATAGGAATTAAAATACTAAATAATTAAAATCTATAACTACTAACTTAATTAACCAAATTAAATAACTTAACTCAAACAATTCAACTTAAACTAAATCAAACAATACTCAAATTCAATGTCATTCAAATATCTTAAACAAACATCTAAACAAACCCAAACTAAACAATGTAATATACTTGGATTGCTTTCAAACATTAGAACATAACATCACTTCATACTATAGTTATAATCATAACACATGTAATCTTGAAATCATTAAATCAAATTTTATAATAGGTTGATAGGCTTTAGCCAGCCACTGATTTTCCTAAATTCGATTAAAAAGCTACATTTTTATCATTGTGAATCTATTTATTGGATAAAACGCAACACCATAGATAAACGTTACTATAAAGTAATGAATTTTATATGATAAAATTCATCACATAAAAGCCCTTATGATTTCTTATATAATAACTTATTAATATGAGAGTATGTGTAATTTTCTTAAAATTTCTAAATATAATAGTTGTATTACGAATAGGATTTTAAGTGAAGGTTTATCTACATATATAAATAAAGGGTGAAACCCTACGAAATAAGATTACTATTTTTGCTATTTTTCGAGTTCTCTGGATTTTGGGAGAGAAAGAAAACGTTCTTGAGGCAAGCACTCCAAATTGTGGTCACCATTTGTGTATGAATTTTCGATAGAGGACGCGCAATTGAATGTCATGGAGATCGAACAATCAGAGAAGGAAATCGCGGATTAAGGTACAGCATACTTTTGTAGATCAAGTTTAATTGAACTTATTTTCGATTCTGCTGGTGTTTTTTGAATTTTTCATTGCGTATGAACCCCCAAAACCCAACATTTATATGTTTATTTATTTATTTATTTAATAAAATTATTTATTTAGTTACATGTCTCACTCAAACTTTCAGATTTTTAGTCAATTCTACCTTAATATTAGTTTTTATGAATGATAATTATGAGATAAGTTACAAACAACGGTAAAATATTCCTAGCGATTCCATAGCGATTTAGATTAACATAGGAAATCACTGGCAAAATTAGTAGCAATACACAGGAAATTGAGTGCAAATTTGAAGTCTGGAAATTCCCAGAGATTCACAATACATGAGAATTGTTGCTTAATCGTTGGAAACAACAACTTCACTTCCACCGATTCACATACTGTTTCCCATCGATTCCACTTACACAGGAATCGCAGGGCATGATTTTTGGTTTTTAAAACCAAAACTCCAAATCGCCACACACACTAAGTTATTCACACTAACAAACCATTATACATTTTCACGAAAATCCTAATTTCTTATCTAGATTCAATTATTCTAAGCTTAATCATTTAGTATATAAGTAATTCCAACCTCAACCTATCCTTATTCAAACAAGTTTTTTTTTATTTTTGGGGATTCTGAGCCAAACTTAGATTTTAGGAAATCTCGACTTAGAGCTTGGAGGGAAGATCTGAAGGAGCTCAAGAGCTTTAATCTTAATAGGTTCACTCTCAATAAGGTAATTACATCAATCCTAGCTTTTTACTTTAACAAGTTTTTTACTCGAGGGATTTTCACAAATTTTTCAATGCTTTTCGAAATTGTTTTGTTAGGATTTATTCAATTGTCATACACAAATGATTTTATTGATTCCTATAGACTAGGAATGATGATGACATTGATCATTGATTTAGAGATTCAATAATTTTGAAATTTTTGCTATATTTACACATAATTGCAAATGGTTTACGAATTGAGTTTGATATAAGTTTGAAGATTTGGTTGTGGTTTTGTTTTACTTTAAGTAGCTATATTTTTAAAAGACTATGATTTATCACACAATTGCTTCACGATATTTAGAAAATGGATTTTCAAGTTCACATTTTAGTTATCACTTCGGTGCCAATTTTATTTTACATTTACGGTGAATTTTAAACTACCTTTCCAAATAGATTTCTCCTTTTACAATAAAGTCTTGAATTTTACGGAACTATTTTCAACAATGTTGTTTCTATCATTTACAAGTTTCTTTAGTTTCTTGACTTGTGAGTTTTGAAAGTTAAAACAATGGCTAGAGGTAGAGGTAGAAGCACTTAAAAGGATAAGAGAAAGGCAAAACTAGTAGAGAAATCCAAGTAAAAATCCAAAGCTCCACCCAAACAAATTAGACCAACGAGGATTTCGATGAATAACCTCTGAACAAGAGAACTTGGAGAACCTTCTCCACCCATAAGTTTCACCAAGAATTCAGTGGGAAAGCAATTGAGGAGACACCCAATATTTCTTTTCATGCCTATAACCTCATCAATGCGAAAGCTATTGCTAGAATGAATAATGACATTAGCAAGAATAGAAAAATTATATCGGAGAGGGGTTTTAATGTGACAAATGAAGTCAAGTACGAGCCTAGGGTCTTGAACATAATAAGGGAAAAGAACTGGGAATTGTTAACTAGGTATTACTATGTCGATAACGATGTGGGGTCCTCGGTTGAAATGGGGCGTGAGATTTTAGTAAGAGAATTACACTCAAACGACATAGAGATAAAAATAAAACAGTAGTCATAGTCTAAGGAAGATCAATTGATTATTCACTCGAGAGAATAAACCGGTATTATGGTTTAACAGAATTTCATTTGAGACAAAATAATGAGTACCCAAAACCTGAATATATGTACAGACATGGATTTCCCCACGAGACCATTAGAAATGGTTTAGAAGCTATTCCGAGGGATGGTTTCCATTTTTATTCAAGCGGGTACCCAAAATATGTTCAAGCCAAATATTTTAGGAAAACAACCAAAGCTTGAAGCTTTTTCTTGAACGCGAGCCTACAACCTAGTTTACAATACCATAAAATATTGAACTATAGGGCAACTCTTTTTTACCACATAGTCCAAGATTGGCTATATTGATGATGGCAGAATAATCTATGACTCTATTAGGAATGTCATGGCCACTAAAAAAATGAAAGATTGCATTTCCCGTGATGATTACTAAACTTTGCAAGCAAGACCAAGTTCTGATTAGAGGAGTAGAGTTAGATGTTTTCCTCGGATAAGACCATCACCGACAATGTTATTGAAAAGCCAAAAAGGTGACGGGATATGTTGACTCAGAGGAGGAATAAGAGAGAAGCAATACACGAAGGAGAGAGACCGCATAGAGAAGAAGAGTACGGGTAGACAACCAAAGAACTTTAGAATAAATGCAGACTACTGCGTATAACGAGCATACAAACCAGAACCCAGAGCCACATGCAGAGGACTTTACTAGCATGCATGCGAACGATCTTGCGCAATCAAATGAGAACTCTAAGACACCAAGAATTCATGCTTTATAACCAACGCAAGATCATTAGAAGCGTCTATGGATCCGAGCAACACAAGACCAGGAGTATGCAAAGTGGGGGAGCCAACATTCACGTTCCATCACTCCAACTAGGGATTTCCAACCAGGGAGTCTTTACTAAAGAAAACTTGGTGGCGGGAGTAAACTACACCTTATATGATCATGGGGATGATAGTGATGATGTGACATTTGGATGGCAGTTCTGATATTTTTCTTCTTCTCTATGTAATATTTTTTTGAGTGATATTATTGCGAGATCTATTTTGTAATCTTATGATGTGAATGATGTGGTATATATGCTACTTTGATAAAATTGCTTGGGTATGTTCAAATTTGACACAATGGTTTGGTTTAATGTGCTTAATTTTATTTAATAATGCTTTGAAATGTTTAAATTGTCTTTACTTAAGCAATTCATTATTAAGTCAGTAATTATTCAATTTATTCATTTATGCTTCACGAGGTATTTTATATTTGTTGGAAAACCCAACTTAATTTTTAAAAACCTTGAAGACAAGATTTGGAATGAGTTTGGGGGTATTAGGTGAAGTGAAGTATGAAGATGTGAAGTATGGAAGAAACAAAAGGTAGAATCTAGCTGAACATTGGAACATAGGAACACTTACGGGGAAGTCAATAGTACTAGTAGATACCATGATTAGAAGGAGAGTCAATATTGCTTGCCTCCAAGAGACAAAATGGGTAGGAGAAAAGAGTAGAGAAATAGGAAGCACAGGGTTTAAATTGTGGTACACTGGTATAGATAGAAAATGCAATGGAGTAGGAATTGTGGTGGATAATGATTATAAGGATAAGGTCGTAGAGGTTAAAAGAATGGGGGATAGATTGATTCTAGTTAAATTAATTATTGGAGACGAAAAAATTAACATACTTAGCGCATATGCACCACAAGTAGGATTAAGCGAGAGCATCAAACACAAGTTTTGGGATGATATGGATGGATTTATGCAGAGTATACCATTAGATGAAAAGGTTTTTATTGGAGGAGATTTAAATGGGCGTGTCGGGGTAAGTAACGATGGGTTTGAGAGAGTTCATGGAGGTTTTGGTTACGGTAATAGAAATGAAGAAGGAGAATCAATTTTAGAATTTGCTTCAGCATATGATCTTGTCTTAGCAAATACTAGTTTTAGGAAGAGGAAGTCGCATATAATTACTTTTAGTAGTGGTCATAATAAGAGTCAAATAGATTTTCTTTTAACAAGAAAAATAGATAGAAAACTATGTAAAGACTGCAAAGTAATACCTGGTGAAGCACTTACTACCCAACATAAGTTAGTAGTACTTGATATTAAGCTAACACAACGGAAAAATATGAATAAAAGAGTTAGCGACCCTAGAATAAAGTGGTGGAACCTAAAACATAGTAAACAAGTAGAGTTTAGAGAAAAACTACTAAAGGAAAATGTTTGGAATCTTGACTTTGATGCTAATACAATGTGGCTAGAAATGAGTTGTTGCATAAGGAGGGTGGGATCAAACATATTAGGTATATCTAAGGGCTTGGGACCTCCAAAGAAGGAAACATGGTGGTGGAACGAGGATGTCCAACGAGCAATTAAGACTAAACGAGATATGTATAGGCAAATACCTAAGTGTCAAGATGAAGATGCGTACAATCAATATAGAGAAGCTAGAAAACAAGCTAAAAAAGTAGTTAGTCAAGCTAAAACAAATTTCATGGAAGATTTATATACAAAGTTAGGTAATAGAGATGGCGAAATATATATATATATATAGGCTAGCCAAATTAAGAGATAAAAAGAAACAAGACCTAAGTCATGTAAGATGTATTAAGGACGAAAATCAAAATGTTTTAACGCACGAGGAGGATATTAAGGAGAGATGGAGAAGTTACTTCGATAGTTTATTTAATGATGGCCAAGTTGATGCTATAATAGATGAAAACCCACACCACGAAAGAAATGTAAACTATACACGCAATATTAGAATTGTAGAAGTTAAAGAGGCATTGAAAAGAATGAAAATAGGGAAAGCATGTGGCCCAAATGAAATACCCATAGAGGTTTGGAAATGCTTAGGAGAAATCGGATTGACTTGGTTGACAAAACTTTTCAATAAAATTTTAAAATCAAAACGGATGCCGATGGATTGGAGAAGAAGCACGCTTGTGCCATTCTTCAAAAACAAAGGAGACATTCAAAGTTGCTCAAACTACCGGGGAATTAAACTCATGAGTCACACTATGAAACTGTGGGAGAGGATAATTGATAATAGGTTAAGGAGAGAAACAACAATATCAGAGAACCAATTTGGTTTCATGCCTGGGAGGTCAACTATGGAGGCGATTTTCCTTGTAAGACGATTGTTAGAAAAATATAGAGAAAAGAAAAAAGATCTTCATATGGTATTCGTAGATTTAGAAAAAGCATATGATAGGGTCCCTAGAGATGTTCTTTGGTGGGTTCTAGAAAGAAAAAAAGTGCACGCTAGATACATAGACACTATTAAATATATGTACGATGGAGTAGTAACGAGTATAAAGACATTTGGAGGAGCTACAAAAGAATTTTCCATTACGATAGGACTACATCAAGGATCGGCTTTAAGCCCATATTTATTTACTTTAGTTATAGATGAATTAACTAGACATATTCAAGAGGATATACCATGGTGTATGCTATTTGCAGATGATATTGTCTTAGTGGATGAAACTAAAGATGGAGTGAATAGGAAATTAGAACTCTGGAGAAATACATTAGAATATAAAGGCTTTAAGTTGAGTAGGACGAAAACGGAATACATGCACTTGTGAGTTTGAAAACACTAGACATCGAGATGACGGAGTGGTAAAATTAGGGGAAGTAGAAGTCCCTAGGGTAAACCACTTTAGATACCTAGGTTCAATCATACAAAATGATGGTAACATTGAAAATGATGTCACACATAGAATTCAAGCTGGATGGAAGAAATGGCAGAGTGCAACGGGGGTGATTTGTGATCGACATGTTCCTACTAAGTTAAAAGGAAAATTTTATTGGACCGTAATTAGGCCAGCTATGCTCTATGGAAGTGAATGTTGGGCGGTAAAGCAACAACAATTACATAAAGTGAATGTAGCAGAAATGAGGATGCTTAGGTGGATGTGTGGTAAAACTCGTAAAGATAGAATAAGAAATATAGAAATTCAAAGACAAGTAGGAGTAGCATCAATTGATACAAAGATTAGGGAAGGGCGGTTGCGATGGTTTGGTCACCTGCAAAGACGGCCTACAAATGCCCCAACTAGAAAACTTGACTCAATAGAAACTGTAGAAATTCGACGAGGTAGGGGTAGACCAAAGTTAACATGGGATGCATTAATTAAGAGAGATTTGAATGGTTTGCAAAGCTCACCATCAATTGCACTTAATCGAGCACAATGGAAAAGTTTGATCCATGTAGCCGACCCCTGTTAATTTGGGACTGAGGCTATGTTGTTGTTGTTGTTGTTGTATAGGTAATATTTTCCCATTTCATTGTAATTTTTTAGTTACGAATATGGAATTGAATATAGTTTGAATTTGAATAGAAATGAAACTGATGTTATTGTTACCTATGAAAATAGAAAGTTTATGATGGAAAGATATTTTTAAACCATATTTGTCTTTACCTAGATTGTGTATACACTAGAGGAGGTTAGAGGAGATTGATTGATTTGCTTTAAACATTATATGGGTAGAGTATCGAAACAATAGAGCAAGACAAACGAGAAAAATTGTTAAGAATCTTGTTATACAAAGATTATTGAGCAAGTATTACATATATATATATATATATATATATATATATATATATATATATATGTGTGTGTATATTGAAAAGAACTTATGCCACAGTTGAGGAGAAAAGAAGAAATAACCAATGAACTTTACTAAGTTAGAAAGGATGCTTCCTTGACTATAATGAAAGTGTGAGAAACTAACAATAGTTTTTAAATGAAAAAATATAGAGAAACCCACAGATTTTAAAGGAAATGGAGCAGGGAATCTGGTGGTGGAAAAAATGAGAGAAACAATTTCTATAAAAAGAATAACGGATTCAAAAGGAAATGTAGCAGGGAACCGTAAGAAGTAATGTAAAAAATGAATATATAATAGAAGAATGAAAGAGAGATATAAGAAAATGAAGGAAGTTCATGAAAAACTCTTCAAATAAAAGATTTAGCTCGAGCGCTTATAGCTAAAGTTAAATGAAGTATATCTTGTTATTCTAACAAATGAATATAAAATTATGATTATTGGCGAATAAAGTTCATATCGACTTTGATTGTAGTGATATTTTAAATATTGTTTTAAAACGTGATTGATTTAGTGATTTTTGTATCTTAAGATTCTATATTAGCTATCGTAAGTTTGATGCTCGTTAGTGGAGTTTGAGAAAACATATATAGTGCCTTGACCTTGGTGAATGGTTTAACTTTGAATTTTGAGGTATATTGCAAAGTTAAGATGTTGAATTGTCAAATAAAGTGGTTATTCTTTAATTCTTTCTATTCTATCATGATTATTATTTTTATGAAGGTAATATGTTTTTATTTTAAAGATAGTTTCTATTTAAGAATAAAAGTATACAATTATGAAATCAAAACGAGAGAATAAAAGAGAATATGATTGTAAGTATTCTCTTACTCGAAATGGGAAAGTCCTAAATTTGGGGATATTTGACAAGTCAATAATTAGACATAATTTGTAGTTCCTTTTAGGACGATTTTTGATATAAAAGGCTATATTATATGGTGTTTTCTCTTATTTTTGTTATTTCAGGTAATAAATGAAAAATATGAAGAAATAAGTGAAAAATGAAGATTATAAAGGAATTAATCAAGTGGAAAGAGTATGCAAAGAATCATCACCAAGTAATCAAGGAAAAATTAAGTTTTAACATCAGTGATTCTCAACGATTCCCAGGAACCCAAAATCATCAGTTAAATTGTCGAAGATAAAGTCTCTAGTCCTATGAATTTTCCCAACAATTCCACTTACACGTGAATCGTTAAGTAATTGCTAGAGGAGATTTTGAGAATTTAAGATAACTACGAGTTGTTTGAGTTGGTTTGAGATGTTAACTACTTAGAATACTATAAATACAACTTTAGGGTTACAAAATTAGTTGTCTTTGAGTACTTAGATCAATATTTTATTGCTCTAGGAACCATTCTTTATTGTTTTAGTTATGGTTTTATTGTTCATTGCTTTTGGAGAAGATTTAAGAATTTTAAGTATCTATCCCAAAAGTATTTATCTACGTCTTTATTTATATTATTGCACTGTTATTTATGATTATGAGTGAGTAGTTAGTTGATCTAAACAAATTCCGAAAGTGAACTAAATTTGTTTTACTATGTATTTATGATGAGAAGATTATGTGCTTGATTGATAAGTCGGTATTTATAGGTATTTAGTAGTCTATTTTAGTATATTTAATTATTAAAAGTATTTAAAATATATATTTAATTATATTTCTTGGTCATTTTAGGTGAAACGGAGTGCACGGTTGAATTCGTGACGGAAAAATACTCAAAATGGAGTATTTACTTGCAGTGATTGGATGCCGGACAATTTGCCTCGAAATACGCGTCACTTTGTGGGTAAAATTAGAGACATCGTATTTCAACCAATAAGGAGCTGACATGTCAGCGTTTAACCAATCGGGTGTTGACACGTCAGCTCCATGCGTCACAGCATCGGCCCAATAACACGTCGCTCATTGGTTTTCCTCCAATCGCAAGCCGCCACGTAGTGTGTCTTCATCGTCTCCTCCAATCAGAGACCGCCGCGTCAGCACCACAGGCCACGTCACACACAGCCTTAATTTCTCCTCGTTTCGGATACCGTCTATCTGCCTCGAGATTCGTGCCCGTACAAACTCTGAGATTTTCGCACATAGCCGCGTGATTTTCTTCCGAGCCACCTCATGCCGCGTGGCATTCACTCATTGGCCAAACGCGTAACAGCAATGTGGTTCGACCAATCACGTGCGGACACGTGGCACTTACTCACCACACACAATCAAAAGCGTACAATACTCGGCGAATGAAGCGGCAACACATCAGAGGCGGTGACAGACGGTGGCCAATCAGAAGCGGACACGTGGGGCAGGAAAAATAGCCAATCGGCTATTTACACGTGGCAGAGTCCTATTTTTGATCTAAAAACACCCCTCCGATGCTACTCGTCGCACGAGTCACCTCCCTAACCCTTAAAATTAGTATCCGAGTGCAAATTGGAGTATTTTTATATATTAGGAACCTAGGTATTATTAGAAAACAATTAATTAGTATTTTTTAGAGATCTATGTTTTTAGTATAGATTTTTGAAGATGATGTTCAAGTAATCAATTTCTTGCCTAAGTCGAAGGGGAAGCAAGTCAGAATTATGGATTCATAGCATATTATGTGAGGTCTTTTATTTTATTATTTAATTAATTTAATTTCTCCTATTTCATTGTTGTTGATTTAATGATTATGATTTAGATCTATGGTATGTATGAGGCTAATGCATACTTTTAGATGGACAATCTACTATTATTTGGAATATTAGTATCCGTGTAATTGTGCTTGTAGACCAATAAAGTAACAAACATTCACCCGTTTGCCGTAAAACCCTTTCGGTTCTTGAATGTACAACAATTTAATCTAGGTTAAATCGATAGCGGTTGCGACCCGGTTATTTAGGATTAGTGTTCCCATAGATCTATATTACTGTGGTTAATGTGTTAAACCTGATTGGCGGATGTCTAGGGTTATACATTAATTAGGGAAATAGTTAGTGGTGGATGTCCTGCCTATCGAAATTAAGGGAATTAGAAATTTCTGGTGGATGTCAATTTTCTATAGCTAATCTAGGAGAATTTAAATTAATAACTTTTAAGGAAAGATTGAAGACCATAATTGCTATTGAATCTTGATTCTGATTTGTGGAACTGGAGATTTAGGTGTTAATTAATTATTAATTAATTGTTTTAGAAATTATTTTAATTTATTTATTTATTTAGTTTAGATATATTAGTTAGTTTAATTAATATTTATTTTAAAACCCCCGATTTTTCTTTTTGTTGTTTTAACCTGAGAATGACAATCAGTCTCTGTGGGATCGACCATTTGCCACTATTCTACAAAATAGTTGGTTTAAGAAACTTTACTTTATTGACGTGTTCGGCACGCATCATTGATGCTTTGAATCAATCGTATTCTTTGATTCTCTGATCTAATAGGTTATTATCTATTGATTTTAATCATTATCTTTGTATTGTATACATAGTCTAGAATTTGTATTGTGATATTTTGACTCATTATCTATTTGAAGTAGTAACTAGGATTGTTTGAAATGTTTGACCATTTAGATGTCCTGAGTGAATTTGAGATCTAAAGCTGATGTTGAAGTGTATTTTCAAAGATGTTAGATTTAGTAGTTCAAAGTTTTCAAAAGTGTAATGCGGTTTTATTGCATGAAGTTAATGTCTGTGTATATTCAAAAGGTTAGCTAAATAAAATTAAAACGTGATTTTTTCACCAGTATAAGGAGAACAAATGAATGATTAAAACGATTTACTTACTTATGATTAGAGTCTAATGATCTATGGTACTTTATGAAGTATGCTCATAACTATATTGATTGGAGTAACATGTTTGGAATGCAAAACAGGTTTATGTTTCATTGTTCTGGATGTTTGTTTAGATATTTATTTATTATTGAATTGAATATATTTGATTAATATTGAAATTGGATTGTGTTAGTTAAGTTAATGTAATTAGTTTTTTTATTATTATATTATAGTTAATTATTAGTTAGTTTAATTACTAGTTCAATTAATTAAAGTAAAGTAAGAAAATAATAAAAATCTTTAAAAGTCTTTTTTCCTAGAGAAGTTTGATAGATCCCTGTGGAGACAATTCTTACTTATCACTACTACAAAACATTTAATGTATAATAAAGAAGAAAAAATTTTTGTACACGTAGACACCAGTCAGGTGCGTGATTAGATAAGTCTCTCTAGTCAAGCTGCGCTCATAAGCCCTATCCAGGTTACTAAACTTTATCGAAACAGTTGTGCCCCCGATGGTTGGGCACAACCACTCATAGAAAGAAGTTGACCTATTCCATGTTAGTGTCTGCCACTCCATCAGCAAACTGCAACAAATGTTGGAATCTCCCTATATAATAAATCACAAACTTTCCCAGCCTTTGTCAGATATGCATGAATTCTGACCTTTTGACGATCATCATTGATAGTGGGAAGATTTTTTTGGTTGAATAATATCTTGAATTCCTTCCATGTATGTGGCTCTCTCTGGGTGGCTACCAAGGTAATCCACAACGTGTCTACATTTCTTGAGAAGGTAAAAGTTGTTAACCCATACCTCTTGCTATCATATAGCCTCAAAAGTCTCTAGATCTTCTTGCGACTCTCGATGAATTGCTCTGCCTCCGACACATCAGAATCTCCATTGAGTTTCTTCAGTCTGTAAGTTATGTACTCCCTAGTCAGTCTGGCTTCAGGAGTCAAATCAAAACCAATATCTTTTTTAGCTAGTGCCACAATTGATGGTCCTACTATCTCGGGTAGTGCGGGGAATACAACAATAACTAATGCAGCATGTACTGTAGATGGTGAAAGAGTGGCTTGAGGTGTGGGCGCACTCGCATTCAGTAAGAAAGGCATTGTAAGTGCCGAGGGTGATGGGAATTGTCCCTTGAGAATAGTCAAAATCTCATCTAAATGTCAATCTTGTTAAGCAACCTTCTGTGTCAAGGCCTAAAAGTATGCTCGATCAATATGGTCTGGACCTATAGCTCCATTTTGATTATCGGTGTCTCGTTGATGGGCCATCATGGTTTGCAAAGGTAGTAGCGAGCTTCGATCAGTTTCGATAACTACATGTAATAGTATATAATACATATTAGATAATGTAATTCAAACTTAGTTTCCCTCAACTCTCCTAACTTCCCAACTAAAACTCTAAGTCAAGATCACAGGATTCACACTCTATGTTTAGTTAAATCTAAAGCCATTAAAATATCATCATGGACTTACGCTCATCAATCTAGCCTATTTATTCAACTTATGCATATAGTTCATAATATGGCTATTCTATTTTAGGCTAGATTAATTCATCTAAATCCAATAACCTATTATAAGATTTATCAAATTGATACTTAGCCAAATAGACTAACTTAGGTCTTCCACTAATTAAAACTTAAGACTTAGGCATAAGTACATGGATGTAGTGGCTTTGATAAGTTTTATTTTCATTAGATAACTTAGGTACATAACTTAATTAAGATTAAGTCTGAGTTATAAAATAACCGCAAGTCCTGTTCTACCCCACCAACCGTGCGCTCGTACACATCTCAATGTTGATTCCTCACTCTTAAAAATCCGTCGTAACATCCCCTATCCCAATTTGGGCAATACTCGACCTAAAACCCTAATTAAGCCTCATACACTAGTCCAACTCAATTAGAGTAGCAGTACAGTCGTCCTTCATACCTGATACTCACACAAACAATATATCATATATCAAAATAATAATTGAAAACGCAACGGAATTCAAACGTTTTCAACAAAATATACGATATATAAAAATCAGCATAAATCTCGGTCATAAAATCATATCCCTACCCTGTTTACAAAATAGTAATTCAATACAATATATAAATAGTAGGGAAATCACTACACCGTAGAGAATACTATAGACTCATAATCTTCTCCGTTCTTAGTTGAAACGCACGTCATTAACTTGAAATGTTAATCGGGGAATGAACGCTCCGACTTGCTCGATAAGTGGGGCTCATAAATTGATCAATTATCAACTACTATCAATGAATCAATGAATAGTAATATGAATGCAAAACATATCTATTCAAGCATAAAATGTTATAACAATAGATAACGGAATGCAGTTTCATAGATCATTTGCAACTGTACTCGTAACTTTTTTTTTCTTTTTCTTTTTTGCATTCAAAACAAAAGTTGTAGACTTTCGTTACCCTGAATTATGGTCCATAGAACCTCACACGTTGGCCGACATATGATTTTTGTGGTGTATATAGGCGTAGAATAGCTACCCATTCTTAAATAAAAAGTAGCAATCGGTCAGGGTCACAAATCTGAGGAAATGTATTGGTTAGCCTCTCAATACATCAGTCGTCAACCTCGGTCAGATTCCCCCGTCGCACCTCTCTCCGAGTTCATTTTTTGATATGAAACAATAGGAAAGTGATAATTGGTTCCTCAAGGTAGCTGAAGGGAAGGTGTCGGTAGCTAGCCAATCATCTGCATCGTCACTTTAATCCTATTCGCTCGTCGTACCTCTTTCCGGATAATTTCTCATAAAAATCAATTCAAGTCATAGTACATTGCCCCTGTCCCACTCCATAATGCTATATGAACTAATTATACTAATTACAATGAATAATTGATAAGAATACGAGTCCTACTTACCTATACCAAGCTTTTCTAACTTTTACCGACTTAAGCGATTCTCAAAATCTGTAAATTTTCCCTCGTTAACCAAGAACCTAAAACAAATTGATTGTCATCAATTTAGGTTCAATATTCATTATTTTGAACACCTAAATTGGTCCCGATCGAATATGAAACCACTTTATCAAATTTTAAGTGAATGTGACTATTTTCACATTTTTCGAGGTAAAACCTTAGTATAACGTCTCACTCGAAATCTCGAATATTTTATTTTTCATAGAAATTCATCAATTTCTATTTATTTTATCACACTATTATTTTTCAGGATTTTTCATCAATTTCTTAGAAATTTTTTTTCTATTTTCTAGCATTTTTCTCTTTTTTATTATTTTTTTTTCTTTTGGGTCGAGTAGACTTTAACGGGTCTGACCCTACCCTGGCCAGGGCGCTGGGCTTGGCTCACCCCATGGGCCAAGCCTGGTCCTAGGTAGGGCATGCATGTGCATTACCTTCCTCCCCAAATCGTCCCTGGTTCGATTTTCATCAATTTTAAAATAAAGAAATTATGGGGTTTCGCAAGCCAAACCCTATGATCAACCAGCAAGCATATCACCCCCTCCCCCTCCCACCTCCTTCTTCCTTACCCAATTCTCAACTCATTCCAACTTATCAACAACAAACACATAAAAAATAACCCGACAACATCAACATCAACATCAACATCAACACAACACAATCACAACGACAATCTCACCTTGAATCTCGATCTCTCCTTCGTCTCTCATACGATCTCTCGAGTTCTCCTTCTCCTTCTCCTCTTCTTCGATTTCGATTTTCACAGTGGAGACAATCTGTTGAAAAAAATAAATATGAAATTTTCTAGAGATTCGTATTATACAAATCTCAAGGTAGATCTAATGTTTTATTTTTTATTTTGATATTTCTCAATACACACGACGCGTATCTTGAGGCTAATCATGTAGCTATCCATTAACCCATCCTGTTTGACTAACTTACATGTGGTAATAAATTAAAATGACACTTTTATATCACATGCCCATTGATTCCTCTCGAGATGAAGTTGCACGCATCTCAAAGCGTGAAAAATCTCTCAACAACAAATGTACCAACAATTCATCCTCGACTCTCACACTACGCGTATCTCAAGGTGAATCCAATGTATACTTTTATTTTATTTAACTTTAGGGTTCTTTTATATATATTTATATACAACTATATATACAAATATATATTTACCTATGCATTTTCGAGCCCAAAAATTCGTCACAATCGCCAACGATGACCGTCAGGCTGCACACTATTGCACATCCCATGCATGCCACCCTCGACCCTGCATGTCACTAGGCTCCCACCAATAATTAATTATTTATTTATTTTCAATATATATTTATACATATAATTATATAGATATATTCATGCATTTATAATTTAGTCGTGCGCACCAACGAGTATGCTCGAGCATGCACACTACCCTCCGACTCGTGTGCGTCACCCTTAACCCACACACGGTGTTAAACGTCCTATAATTTTTCAATTATTCAATTATAGGCTAATAAATTTAATTAATTTCAATAAATACTAATACATATCAAACAAACACCACACGAAATGAAAATTTACGCATGCGCTAATCGAGACAAGTCAGGTTTAACCACATACCTAACTTAGGTTTATTAGAACTCGGATTAACACTAATCACCTGCTTAAGGTAACAGGTCGTTACGGTCTCCCCAATTTAAGGCAATCTACTCGAAATTAAAGGAAACGTACAACTTACTAATAGTTTTGAAGAGAAATGAAAATTGCTATTCCATGTATAACTCCCGTTCCCAAGTGAACTTTTCATTTTCCATTAATCCGAACCTATAAAGCCCTTTCATAGATTAGACTTTCAAAAGTACAACAAAATTGTCTTTTTAACTCTCTAAAAATTTATAATGCTTGATTCATCAACATCTTTACTAGATGTAGTTATATATCACCTAATTTATCATACTCTATCTGTGTAGCTCTTTATTATCTCATTTTTTCATAAAAGCTATATCTACAATGTTATTTCTGTATATCGGCGTAAAATACGATTGAGAATATTCAACTTTATTATTCAACAATGTAATCAACATGATTACTTTTATCATCAAAGATTTTACACAAAGGAATCTATTTTCTTTCAGTGGTTAAGCATTATGAGACACAAGCTCAAAATATCTATTCTTAAGAACTAGGATTAGCAGCTCGATTTCTTCATCAACACAAAGAAAATATCATGTACCGAGATTGAGAATGATTTTTAGCTATATCAGCACCTTCTTCCACTGCTGGAAGCAAGTCTCGGATCTACGTCTGGGGAATCAAATAGTGAAAAACCATATTATCTCACATGTCCAAATACATATATCTTACTCAATCCGTCAAAAGAATAACATAACCCCACTGAAAAAAATCTATAGACTTTGATCAATTTATCAACTACAACTTTCATTATATTGTGTTGACGCCAACGTCTAATGTATTTTATTGCATAACTACCAGTTATGTTATCCGTCTACCATCAGATATAGACAAGAATTTACTTAACCCTTCAGGTTTCTCTTATTCAGTCTCAACTTATCGAATAACTCTCATATCTCTTTATAAACTTAACAACATATATCATCCATCATCTTAGAAAATCCATTATCTTCTCGTATACCTTAATACGATATGACAATGCATGTATGACCAATATAAAGAGATCCTTGAGATCATTGAAGTAATTCTTCTCTAAAATTCTTTCCTGAACTGGCATTTTCATTTCAGAGTTTAATGCGTACAAAACAATTTCATTAAATAGTCTAATCAGAATATTAACTTTTGTAAGCCAAATCCTGGCACATCAAGTGATTCCAATTAGACTTCCTAATCACCTTATCACCTAATTAATCAAACACTTAGTTCAATTCCAATCTAAGCTTTAAAGAACCGATCTGTAATTATCAATTCCAACAACTTAGATAATGATATGCCCATATGACTTTATTCCATAACCATCCTTATCACTAATCTCTCTCAACAGATAGTACTGAGAAGTTCATATTATAATTACACTTTTAGTCTTTTCTTTATTCAAAGTATTTATCACATCAATCACTTTATGTGGGTGATTTCTCAAAGTGAATTCATTATATTCATCAATTTAGGTTACTTATTTCACCTCTAATTTCTTTCGCTCTGACAACTATACTTTACAAACTCTCATAACTTGAAGATTTTTCATTTTCCATTGCATCACTCATTGATTTTCATACTTCTCATTTGTCCTCTATTATTTTCTCTAAAATTCCATAATTTTAAGGATAACTAAAAGACTCTCCAAAACCCTTTCACTTGGTTAACTATTTCAAACCCTACGATGAATGAATGAACTTGCACAACCTATTCAATTGAATAAATTCACAAATAAGTTGTGATCTACACCCATATTTCATAACCATAAGCCTCAGCTCTAGAATTTATCTTTGCAATTCATTACATTCATTGTTTGAAATACATCTCAAACTTTTATTTTAAAAGTCATGCCTTAAACTATTTTAGTAGCTCTACCAAACAGTTATTTCACTATAGTTCCTCTCAAACTTTTATGAACTATATAATAGTATAACTACAATCTTTTGCTTCATTGTGTTAACACACAATTATCTGAAATAAAATATTAGGCCAAACCTTTAACTTTTATATATGTCAGGTATAATCAAGCAATTATTATAGTCAAACTACATTTCAATTTCCTCTCAAGTCATCCATGTGTTATTTATTACTCATTTCGATTTTTTTTAAAATTAACTAAATATACAACACAACGATACTACAAATCTTTGTATACATTGTTTGTATCATTCGATCATTCTAAGATAACATTACTTTTCTCACTATGTATTGAATATAGGACAACTCTTTTATTGTCTCAATCTTAGTTAAGTCAATTGACTCACAATTAGCATTCAACACATATTCAAGTGACTCACATTTGAAGCTTGGTACTTGCACTAGCAATCTTTGGTATAAACCAATTTATCGTCAGGCTCATAATTCTGCGATATTGCATGTGCTTTTGCTAAGTCTTCAACCTTTTTTTATTTTATCATTGATAGCACAATGATAATTTTATCCCAATAGAGTTCAACAACTTCATTTCTTAATTCCTTTATGAACATAGCACGAGCTCTAGTGAGTGTTCATAGTTTCCACCATAATTTTTATCATAATCAAGTCATTGCTTGACTTCATATTCTTATACTTCTAATTATGATCTTGAATCAATGATAACTAGGTCTCAATCAGCTCTTTTAAACAACTGATTTAATGTAATAAATCTAAATGAGTTGTCGATTCTGGCCAATAAATATTCATCCTTGATTTGCTTAAAATTGGCTCATCACTTGAGTTGAGTTCTCAAACTCATACAATTTCAATGTTACATTAAGTAAAATGGAATTAATCAATAGTTTGACATCAGAATCAAGTAATTGATGAATTTAATCTCAAATTGTGACAGAATTCTAAGAAAATATGATAAATAAGACTTTTGAGACTTTTGGAGTCACAACTTTCATTCATCAAGCTTGAATTCCCATCATGAACCTATAATACTATTTTAAAACAAGTTCGAACCATTTGAATCTCGAGTGATAGCTTTATTTCCACAAATCAATATTCGTAGAAATTTATAAAATTATACAATCTTTTTACTAAGAGTTGTTTTTAATACCAATCTCTTGATATATAGCTCACATATTCATTCCCATTATCATAAAAAATTCTTTGGATTCTCTAAATCCTCATATTCATTAACAACTTATTATCCCCAATTTAGACTATTTCAATCTATAAGATCAAACTAGAACATCTCACTAGCTTGTTGCCATGTTCTAACTCAAACTATACATGTTTTTGACTTTAAGTTTTCGTATGAAATTACCATAAAGTGATAGTAGTCCAACAGTTAAGATAGAGTTAACTATCAATACAGATTTGTTTTTAATCCTTAACTCCCATCTCTTGATGTGAATCTTCACTTTTTAATGTAATTTCACCATTAAGATCATCCTATTAGTGATTGTGGTTAAACCACAACAACACTAATAAAATTTTTCAATGAATGACCTTTAGTCCCGTTTAACTACTCTCGACACTAGTATATATTCACTCGAAGTGAATCATCATCTTTGAGTTTTATTGGAAATCACTTCCTTATTAACGTCCATTCTCCTAATATATAGCTCAAGGTCTAGGTCATTAATTCTTCTACACTGATTATTATTAATCCAATAATATATGTGAGAATAAAGATCATTAGAGACTGTCCAATAGGAGAAGAGTTTACTTTTTGTCATCCTATGATTCTTAGTGTCCTTGTTCCATATATTATTGAGAATTAGGTTTCTACAAACCCTAAACCTTAATATTTTCTCATTATATAAAGTTTCACAATTTTTTCTTGTTATAATATCCGTGAAGTTGAGGTTTCCCAAGAACCATCACCATCAATTCATTAGATTCCAAGATAAAAATAGGAGATAAAACTTTCAAGATAGCGTATAAGAAAGACATTACAGTTATATCTATCGCATAGATATAATACATCCTAACAGATAACATATCTTAGTCTTTTATCTTTCATTACCCCTCAAAACATCTTTATAAAGTCCTAGTTTATTCAATAACTTGAGAATTTGATATCCAAGTCAATGAACCTAGACTTACATTCTGATTACAGGTAATAAATTCAAGTTTCGACAAACTGTATCAGAGTTATTCTTGATTCTCAAACAATTCAAGAATAGGGAAGCTTTATAAGCAAGGCTTTGATACCAAAGTACAACATCCCTTATCCTAATTAGGCAGATACCCGGCTTGAAACCCTAATAGGCCCTGGTACACCAGTCGGACTTAATTAAAGTAATAGTATAATCGTCCTTCGTACTTGATACTCACACAAACAATATATTGTATATCGAGATATTAATTGAAAATGTATCAAAATTAAAACCTTTTCAATAAAACATACGATATACAAAAATCGGCATAAACTTCAGCCATAAAATCATATCCCTACCATGTTTACAAAATAGTAATTCAATACAATATATAAAAAGTAGGGAAATCACTTTACCATAGAGAATACTATAGACTCATAATCTTCTTCATTCCTGAGTTGAAGCACACGTCATTAACCTAAAATCTTAATTGACGATTGAGCGCACCAACTTGCTTAGTAAGTGATGCTCGTAAATCGATCAATTATCAACTACTATCAATTAATCAATGACTAGCAATATGAATCTAAAACATATGTATTCAGTCATTAAAATAATATAACAATAGATAACAGAATGCATTTTCATAGATCATTTGAAACTGTACTAGTGACTTGTGTTTTTTCTCTCTTTTGCATTCAAAACAAGAGTTGTAGACTTACGTTACCCTGAATTATGGTCCACATAACCTCACATATTGGCCGATGTGTGATTTGTGTTGTGTATCTAGGCGTAGCATAGCTACCCACTCTTAAATACAAAGTAGCAATCAGTTAGAGTCACGAATCTAAGGGAAGGGTATTGGTTGGCCTCTCAATGCCTTGGTCGTCAACCTCAGCCGGATTCCCCCATCGTACCCCTCTCCGAGTTCACTTATTTATATAAAACAATAATAAAGCGATAATTGGGTACCTCAAAGTAGTTGAAAGGAAGGTGTTGGTAGCTAGCCAGTCACATTCATCGTCACTCTAGTCTAATTCGCCCGTCGTACCTCTTTCCAGATAATTTCTCATAAAAACTAGTTCAAGTCATAGTACATTGCCCCATTCCCAATCCATAATACTATATGAACTAATTGTACTAAGTACGTTGCATAATTGATAAGAATACAATCCTTACTTACCTGTACCGAGCATTTCTAACTTTTACCGATTGGCACGATTCCCGAAATCCATAAATCTTCCCTCGTTGACCAAGAACCTAAAATAAGTTAATTATCATCAATTTAGGTTCAATATTCATTATTTAGAACCCCTAAATCAGCCCCAATTGAATCCAAAACTAATTTATCAAATTTTAGGTCAATGTGACCATTTTCACATTTTTTAAGTAAAACCTCAGTATAAAGTCACGCCCGAAATCCCAAAACTTTTATTTTCATAAAAATTCATCAATTTTTATATATTTTATCACAATATTTTTTTTAGGACTTTTCCTCAATTTTTTGAAATTTTCTTCCATTTTTTCTAGCATTTTTCTCATTTTTATTATTTTTTTTCTTTTGGGTCAAGTAAGAGGGGTACACATACAACACGTGCGTGTGCATCCCCTTCCTCCCCAAATTAAACCAAGGACATGATCAACTAGCAGGGAGATCACTCCCCTCATCTCCTTCTTCATTCCAAATCCTCAACTCATTCCAACTTATCAACGACAAAAACCACATCAAAACAACAACCTAACGTCATCAACATCAACGCAACACAATCACAACGACAATCTCACCTTGAATCTCGATCTCTCCCCCGTCTCTCATCCGATCTCTTGAGTTCTCCTTCTCATCTTCTTCAATTTTAGTTTTCACAAAGGAGACGATCTGTTGAAGAAAATAAATTTAAGATTTTCTCGAGACTCGTACCACTCAAATCTCAAGGTAGATATAATGTTTGTTTTTATTTTGATCTTTCTCGAAATGCGTATCACATATCTCGAGGTTGATCCTGTAACTATCTGCTAACTCATCCCACTTGACCGACTTACATGTGGTTAAAGTTAAAAAAAAACTTTTTCTCGATATTCGTGTAGTATGAATCTCGAGGCTGATCTAAGGGTAATAAATTAAAACGACACTTTTATAACGCATGCCAATTAATTCATCTCGAAATGGAGTTGCACGCATTTTGAGGCGTGGAAAATCTCTTCAACAACCAATGCACCAATAATTTATCCTCGATACTCATGCGACCCGTATCTCGAGGCAAATCCAATGTATACTTTTATTTTATTCAAACTTTAGAATTCTCCGATACATTTATATATAACTATATATACACAAATATATATTCACCTATGTATTTTTGCGCCCAAAATTTTGTCGCACGGGCCAACGATGACCGTCAAGCGTGCACACTATTGTACGTCACACGCGTATCACCCTTGGTCCCGCGTGTCACAAGGCGCCCACTAATTATTAATTATTTATTTATTTTTAATATATATTTATATATACAATTATATATAAATATATATACGCATGTATATTCATGCATTTATGATTTCATCATGCGCACCAACGAGTATACTCAGGCATGCACACTACCCCACGATTCGTGTATGTCACCCTTGACCCACACATGGTATTAAACGTCCTGTGATTTTTCGATTATTCAATCATAGGCCAATAAATTCAATTAATTTCAATAAATACTAATACACATCAAACGACACGCAAATCTACACACACGCTAATTGAGACCAGCCGGATTTAACCACGAGCCTAACTCGGATTTATTAAAACTCAGATTAACACTAATCACCTACTTAAGGTAACGGGTCGTTACATCCGCGGTCGAACCTATTTTAGTGTGCACACTATGTAATCAGGTAGAAATGATATATGGCATCAAACATAAGTAAAATTAGTGTGCAAAACGAAAGAGGGTGAGGGGAATGATCGAACGCCTATACTTACTATCCTACATGTTGGACCGGGTTAACTCAGGCCAACCCAGCTTGCGGGGCCAAGCTTTAGCCCGTCTAACAGGGGTTGAATCGGACTGGGTTGAACTAAACTTGGTTTAGGGGCACAAACCCCCATTTTAAATAAAAATATATATTTATATTTTAATTAATAAAAATTATAAAAATTATAGGAAAATAAAAAAATACAGGAAAAATTGGAACTAATTAAGAAAAATGAGAAAATTTGAGAAAAATTATAGGAAAGTTAGTTTGAAAATTTTTTAGCGGTTTTTACATCGAGAATTCTCCTCGAAAAAAGTGTAACCAAACTTCCCTATTTCGATTTACTTTGGGATTTAAAAATCTAAACTTTATCAAATAAGCTCAAAACATGCCTAGTCCATTATAAATTGACACTAGGAGCCTAGGAGACTAGTGTCGAGTATTCGGGTACTTAGTTTGAGGCGTGTGAGAGTCACGATTTGTGTGATATTTGTAGCTTTTATGGTAAGTGAACCAATAAGAAATTCAATATTGATTTTTGTCATTTCCTTATTTTATTTGATGAATTGATTGCTATTATTGGACTTTATTTTCCTACCGAGTGACTTAAGGTCTAAGTGGTCAGGTTTAGTCAGTGTCCACTCATGGGTTGAGCAGCCGACTAGCCCTTGAGGCTACTCGACGGATCTGAATCATCTAAGTGAGCATCCGTCATACATCATGGTTGCCCTCAGGTATTCGAGTTCCATTGCAACCGAGCATACGATTAAGTCTTTGGCTCCCTTTGAAATTTTCTTGGACTACAGCTCAAGTGAGCCAACAGTGACGAATGGGTTGGGTGTGGTCGAAGCGACTTTGACCCGCTGCACTAGTTTTAAACACTTACCCATTTTAAGTAGCTTTGAGCCCGCATAAAAAGTTTCACGTCTATTTACTCCCTATCTTTTGCTTCTGGGTCACTTGGTCCCTACCATTTACTATTGTAGAATGTCTTTCATGCGTTTTACTGTTTATTTGTCAGCTTTAGTTCTTTCCAGCATGATTTAGGGACTTGTTTATCTTGAGAAATAATTTTGGATTTCTTCTAGATTTAATCATTAGAATTGTCTCCACTTTTGGTGACAATTCCAGGTCCCTCCAGTAGCAGGGGCAAGGAGATTGCAATATCGGTGACTTCCTTTGAGCCTTCCTCAGAGTCATCTCCTCTCTTTTACTACAGTAGGTTTATTTTGATAATGTTACATATTGATGTTTATTGTTACTTTTATGGTTCATTTCGGGGTTGTGAGACGTTTGATACATGTATATGATACCTCTCGACACTGCCTATCACCAAATATATACATGAGATCTACTTTTATAAGATTTTTACATCTAGGAATGTCTCAACTACCGTTTACTTATTTAACTCAATTTAAATGTTTTTAAATTCAGCTGCATACGTAAACATTAAAACTTGTAAACTAAATAACAAACCTAATAAGCATCTAATGATTGAATAACTTTGATAAAAAGTTAACTAGGCTTGCGTTGACTCAGCAGGAGTTGACCGAGGGTCCACGGAGGTTTAGTTCAAGCGGGGTCGAGTTTTTGGGGCTTTAGGGTCGTCACAATTATGTTCTAGAAAACACCTACTACTAAGCAATAATTAACGAAATATGTCGCGTTACACTACCTGAGTTTTTGAAAACACCTAAAACTTCTCTAACAAAGACCCCTGATGATTTTAGCTACTATTTATGCTAGATTCTTCTCGCAAATATGATGTAAATTATCTAACTAGATGTAGACTTTCTCAATTCTCATTATATTGCGCATTATAACAAAAATATCAATTGTCATGGGTTGTAATTCAAGAAAACAACCAATTAAATCAATGCAATAAAAAATAATGAATAATAAAAGAACTGCTGAAATAGAGATATCATAAAAACATACAGCCATAGTAGCAATCTCGTTGTTTAGTAAACAAAATTAACTAACAATAATCATAGAAAACTCCATTAAAGAATATAGAAGAAAAATAGAGAAAGAGAAGAGAGAAAAAGTGTTAAATTAGAGACCTATGGCCTGTTTGGTTCTGGGATTAGCCCGGATTAGCTACACTGGACTAGTTAATCCGCTGTTTGCTTGGAGGATTAACTAGTCCAGCGGATTAGTTAAGAGGCATGGTAGAGGATTAAACAATACCACCATTTTTGGTGGGATTAGCTAATCCATAGTGGGTGGTGGAGGAGATTACCACTTTACCCCTCCCATTAACACAAACACCAAACGAAATTACAAATCTCTATCGACAATGCCGAGACCGAGACCGAGAGGGACCCGACGAACTCGTCTTCGAATCGGTCGATCATGACGAGTAGATTTGAAATGCAAGTACGCGCAATTCAATCGATCGATCATGACGAGTAGATTCAAAAATGGGATTTTGTGTGAAGTTTATGCAAAGGCGGTGCCGGAATTGGTTGACGATGAGGGCTTCTGGTTTAGGTATTTTTACAGGATTGATAAGGCTAAGCAGGTTGAGGAAGCTAGGGCTGATCTTGTGAGGCGGGCGATTTCTGGTGAGGATGATGATGAGAATTGGGAACTGGGCTCAATCGAAAGCTCACTTCTTGGAAGAGCTTGAGTGACCCTTCAATGGGGGATTTCGTTTACGAATTGGACCGTCGTGATCTCCCGGAGATGGTTCTTTGAAACGGATCGGCGAAGCTGTTCAGGACAGGGCCGTGGAATGGATTTCACTTCAGTGGGACTCCGGAGGTGAAGAACAACTCCATTTTTAAGCCAATTTTTGTGTCCAATGTGTGAAATGGGGGGAGGATGTGTTATTCATATAAGGGTATTTTGGTAAATGTACATGTACAACCTCATTTAATCCCAACCTTAAAACTCTCAACCAAACAAGATACACAAATGGGACTAAACTATCTAAACCTATGTGTTAGTCCCATCACTAATTAATCCCATGTGTTATGATTCACTAAAATGTGAACCAAACAGGCCACTAAAGTTTTATTTATAGTTTTCCTCCTATTTTGGAAATTGCTCTCTCGCCTTTGAAAACGTAGTAGATTTGGCTTGAAACTCCTTTTCTTGATAAGCATGAAGTTTGGGTCAATCTTTAATTTCTAGGTTTAAATCGTCGTAAATAATATTAATATAAAGTCTGCAGTTCAGTAAACAAAATGGCTATACAGCTTTGCTAGTTAGTAGCTACTGTATAAGATTAAGAGGGCTTAAGCTCGATTCCTAGCAAATCAAATCTTCTAGCTGAGTTGGTAGCATTGTTGCGTGCAAGGAAGAAGGCTCATGTTCGGTTCCTAACTCCTATAAATCCCTTTTATTTCTCACTTTTTACCTTTAACTAATCAATCACATCTGCACACATCTCGAGGACGATCTCAACATCTTCTATTGCACGACAAAGTGACGCGACTCTGAACACCAATAAGTAACTCTCATATCTTCATCAACTCTCTATTATGTCGAGGTTGATTTTAATTGTGTTCAATTGGGTTAAAAGGCTTGTTTTGATAAGGTTGTACTATCTTGCATCCAATTAGTTGGCATGGATTAAGGGTAATCCAAATTTGGAGACTTGTTCGATTGAGTTGATTAGAGTTTAAGTGGTTTAGCCTAAATGACGTTTCTACCACTCCCCATATAAATACCTCAACACAACTAAACTCACCTAACTCACAATCTTAAACTCCTAAAAAAGAGTTCAATAGTCAAGAATTGGTGAACCGTAAAATTAATCTGTTACTCGGACATATATATGGTTTGTGCTTCACAATCTTGAGAAAAAAGTAGAAGAGACATTGATTTGATTCTCCAAACTAAACATACCATTAATCCAAAAGAAATAGCAAACCAACCACAAACACACAAGCAAACACACATTCAAAAGGGGCTAACAAGCAAGAATCACCTAAATTTAAAGACTATCAAGAATAAAGGACATCGATGGTGAAGATTTGTGTGCGCACGACGATGTGAAACAAAACCTTAGATGGAATGAGGGACCTTAAAAATTGTGCAGAGAGAAGGGGAGATGCTCATAGTCGAATGAGAGAAGGAGGTCGACGGTCGATGACAAAGCACTGAGAGAGGAGATGTGTCTAGCCAAACGAGAGAGGAGGAGATGTTCAGCGTTTTCGATTTTGAGGAGAGATTGATTTCAATTTTGAAGTGGGGATGTGACATCTGAGAATTTGATAAACTTGATTAGGTGGCTAATTAAGTACTTTCAGATTTAATTTGGGATTTAAGTATCTGAGGTGGGACCTACGCATTACGAATAGGGGATTATAAATTTAATAATATTTTTGTGAGATGTGTATCTCTTTGATGTATTATACACTATTTCGACGCGAAACAAGATCAAGTGGAGTGTATAAGCAGTGTCCATGAGTTTTGGAGCGCGTTGGAGAGTTTTTTCAATTTTAGTAATTTCAAGGTTTTATCTCAAGATGCGTGTCGATCGAGACGGATGCCGAGATAATTAAAATGTCGACAAGCAACTATTTTGAGTCTCTTAAAAAATATTTGCAATTAAGTTAAAAAATTTGAATTTCGGACTTTAAATGGGCTTAACAAGTCGACGTGGAACCCACACCTCGATTTGCGTGCAAAGACAGGTTGTTTGAGAGTTTCGAAATATTTTGATAAATTCTTCAATTTTTGGCGAAATTGGGGTATATTTCAGGGATTTATTTGGATGTAAATTGAGAAAAAAATCACGAAATTAAATAAAATAATAAATAAATTGGTGAACCTCTGGTGACACGTAGGGTCGATAGTGGCACGCGTGGGGTGTACAACAGTGTGCACGTTCAAGGTTGTCGTTGGCACGCGTGGCGAATTTACAGCTGCAAATATATGTGTGTGTGTATGTATTTATATAGTAATATAGTTTATATATAAATATATATAAATAAATCATATAGTTTGAATTAAATAAAATATACCTTAGATGCGCCTCGAGATATGTGTCATATGAGTTTCGAGATAGAGAAATGGTTGAACATAGTTGGTGTGGTAATTCTTTTACATGCCTCGAGATACGTGTTGTCTAATCTCGAAGAGAATCAATTGTTGTGTTTTTTAATAAAATCATTTGATCTGCTTCGAGATACGCGATACCTATCTGAATGAGATCAAAATATTTAATTTTACATTGAGGCAATTTGTGGTGATTATCTTAATTATAGCCACAAGGTTGACAGAAGTAATACTTATCTCGAGGAAGATCTAAAAGAAAATGAATTATTAAATTTTTCTCAAGATTCAAGGAAATCTAATATATATTTTCAAGACAAGAAGAATCGTCTCCTCTGTTTTGACAATGAATCCGAAGAAAAAAAAAGATACAGAGAAGGAGATGGAGAGAAATCAAGAAAGAGGGAAAGGGAGGAATCGAGAAGGTAGAGGCAGTGAAGGTGAGTTGAATGGCATTGTGGTTGTCATTGTTGTTGTTTAGTTGTTGTTGTTGTGTTGATGGTGTGTGATGGGTTGGTGGAAGCTCGGATGGTTGAGGAGGGAGACGACGTAAAGGGTCGTCTCCCTTGGCAAATGGATGCTAGGGTTGGGATTTGCCCAACCCAAATCAAAAGAATAAAAAAAAAATTATTTCTTCTGTGGGAAACAGAGAAGAAATTGTAAGGGAGGAAGGGGACAAGCCTTCCCCTTTTAAATATATATATATATATATACTAGTTTCAAGACGTGTTACGCACGATTTCCCCACTCGCACCGCTCGCGGGAATTAATTTCTAAGAATTTATTAACAAAAATTAAAATTTAAAAATTAGAAATACAAGTACCTTTTTTAGCTTATCAATATTCTCTAATGTGATTGAGACAAGATGTGGATGAAAAACAAGCTAATCATGCTAGTACATTACTTCCTCAAAAAAAGTGTATTGGATTGATGAGAATGAGTTCATGATTGATTTGGAGATAAAGAAAAAAAAAACATATAGTGGATTAATAAGGAGTTCATTGTTTCTAAGAATTTATTAACAAAATTTAAAATTGTAATTAAAATTTAAAAATTAGAAATACAAGTACCTTTTTTAGCACATTATTATATCACTTTTTTTTAATTAATCTTATCAATATTGTAAATTGTAAGTTCTCAAGTAATTCAAAACAATGTCCTTAGTCTTCTAACATAACCGAATAAGAGCCCACTGCTTACAAAGGTACATTTAGGAAACTCAACTTATCCGAATTTTGGAGAAATCTAGTACATTACTTCCTCAAAAAAAGTGTATTGGATTGATGATAATGAATTTATGATTGATTTGGAGATAAAGAAAAAAAAAAACATATAGTGGATTGATAAGGAGTTAGAGTTTGATTTGGATACAAAAGAAAATGTTGATTTTGAGATTAAAAAAAAAAGTATGGGCAAATAGGTAAATTTCATTACCACTCAAAAAATTGTGATTCGTGCTTTTATATATACGAGAGATATATGCATATAAAATAGAATAATAAAATAATATATTTAGTTTTAAAAATAGGAAAATAAGTAAATATCGAAATTAAGAAAATTGTGAAAATGGGGTTTTCAGATAAATTAATGAAAATTGGAAGTTTTTATGAAAGGAGGATTTTTAGATTTTGTCAAAGATTTTACTAGATATTTTTCTCGTAGGGTGTGCTATGATACTTGAAAATATCTGAAATTTGAAAAATTATCTTAAAGCCTAGTAAAGGGTAATTTTCGATTCCGATCACAATTTGAAGTCAAAATTGATATCCGAACATCTCAGGACTTTATTTGGAGGGATTTCGAGGTTTTCGGGTCGAATAGGACAGATAAATATATAAGAATTAGAAGAAAGAATTATTTAGGCCTAGAAAACATAATTTTCCATGCCGAACAATAATTTTGAATCAAGAATGAAGTTCGAGCATTAGAGAATTCATTTTGGACGGATTTGAGCGGTTTCGGGACGCGATTGGGTCAATTAAATTGTAAGTAATTAAAAAATTTGTGGAGGCTTACAAGACGTATTAATGAATTGTAGAACTGCGATTGGACCCCATGTGGACTAGTTTACCGACTCAACGTGCAAGGGTGTTGCAATATCGCGTTTGTAAGGTTAAGTAAATCTTATAGTAATCATTACATTGTATAATTATAATTTCGTATAAATTGCATTAATCCATGAAATTGCATTTTTGTTGTATATGTATATATGGTTTGGGAGGATAAGACGTTACGAGTCTCCTTACAGTGTCTACCTGACTTTATTACAGGGTAAAATTATTTAGCGTTTGCCTGATTGTGTGTGATAAGTTGGTTATTATATGTTTTTATTAGTTTAATTTAGTATATTTAATCATGCAAAGTCTCCAAAATATATATTTAATTATATTTTTTTGGTCATTTTCAGGTAAAATGAAATGCACAGTTGAATTCGTGGCGGAAAAATACTCAAAATGGAGTATTTACATACAGTGATCGGATGCTGGACAGTTTGCCTCAATTTACGCGTTGTGCAGTGGGTAAAATAGGAGACAGTTCTTTTAACCAATCCTGTCTCGCCACGTCAGTGGTCTCTATTTTCTCCTCCAATCAGGAACCGCTACGTTAGCGTTGCAGGAAAACGGACCAATCAGAAGCTTCCACGTGACGTCTCACAACACACATCACACCGCCATTCTTCTCCTCGCACAACTGCTCTTCGATTTCTTTGGGATGCGCGTCAGCATCGTCTCCCAAAATCTCGGCCGAGTCGTGTCATTTTCTTCTCCGCATACGCGCGCCACGTGTTGCTCGCACACCACGCCTAACAGCATCATCACATCCGGTCTCAGCCAATAGGAGATCGCCATGTCAGCTGCTCTGTAGGAAATGAGCCAATTACGCTGCGCCACGTGGACAAAATCTATTTTTAAGACAAAAACAGCCCCAAGATGCTCCTCGACGCACGCGTCACCTCCCCAACCCCCAAAATTATTTTCTCTCACCTCCCGAGACCTATTTTTAGTAGTTTTATATATTAAAAACCTAGGGTATTATTAGAGAATCTCCAACTATTATTGTTTCATTATCGACTTTCTTCGACGACGATGTTCGACTAATCAATTCCTTGCCTAGGTCAAAGGGGAAACAAGTCGGGATTATGGATTCATTGCATATTATGTGAGATCTTTTATTTTATTATTTAATTTAGTTTAAATTCTCATATTTCATTGTTGTTATTTTTAAGGATTATGATTTAGATCTAGGGTATGTATATGGTCAATGCATCCTTTTAGATGGACAATCTACAGTTATTTGGACTATTAGTATTCGTGTAATTGTGCTTTTGGACCAATAAAGTGACAAGCACTCACACGTTTGCCGTTAAACCCTTTCGGTTCTTGAGTGTGCAACAATTGAATTTAGGTTAAATTGGAAGCGAAAGAAATCTATTTATTTAGGATTAATGTTCACACAGACCCATATTACTACGGTTAGTGTGTTAAACCTGATTGGCGGATGTCTAGAGTTATGCATTGATAAGGATAGTAGTTAGTAGCGGATGTCCTAGATATCGAGATTAAGGGAATGAGGAATTTCTGGCGGATACCGATTTTCTAATCTAGGAGAATATAAATTAATGACTTTTTGAGAAAGATTGAAGACCATGATTGTCATTGAATCTTGATCCTGATTTGTGGAATTGTAGACCTAGGTGTTACTTAGGTATTTATTGATTGTTTTGAAAATTAGTTTAGTTTTTTTGTTTTATTTAGTTTAGTTAGATTAATTAGTTAAATTAATATTTATTTTTAAACCCCCCGATTTTCCTTTTTTGTTGTTTTTAACCTAAAAAGACTACCAATCTCTGTAGGATCGACCATTTGCCACTATTCTACAAAATAGTTAGTTTAGGAACTTTATTTTATTGACGCCTTCAGCGCGCGTCAGTGTGCACAGGGTATATTAAGCTACCTCACTGCGTATTACAGGGTAGAACTTATAATGTCTACCCGACTTTGTATAGGGTAGAACTATATTATACTTGAAAGGTTAGAGTCAATGATACTTTGCATCACGTGATTATCATGAGATCACGGTGAACCAAAGCATACTTTGATAGACTCGAGGAACAAGGCTCGTTTGGTTATTCTCTCCAAACATGAGTCCTTATTATTATTTACTTACCACTTTCGGTAAATGTTATTTGATTATGGTCGAATAACAAAAATGGGATGGGTTCAAGTTGTATTTAAATTCCTTAGATTATATTCTTTGTTTATCGAATTTTTTTAATTGGACAATGACAAGTTCTAGCGGCGACGAGGGAAAGGGAAAGTTTTCCGAATGTATGTGACTCGCTTAATTTTTTCCCTGATTTACGTACTGATTTTTGAGTATATTATATTGTATAAATGGATTTTTGGGTTCGAGTGTGATTACGATTTCCTTTGGAATGACTAGAACTATTTTAGGACAAATTAAATTATTTTAGAATTAAAGTAATGCTAGTTTAAAGTTTGTGATACTTTAAAGCAGGTTAGAATGAATATATGATTTAGTTAATGCAATATATATTGTTATGGATGGATTGTAAGTCCTTCGGCATTTCTACCAAAGCTGAACATGTTTTGTTGAAGATTTTAAAAGCCGACATTTTCGATACAGGCTTAAAATAGAGGAGGTGCTATCGAAAAATTTTTACGAAATTTCAAGGATTATTAAATTCATGTTAACGAACTTTAAGGTTAAGATTCAATGTAGAATAGATTGTGGTTAATATAGTTTTATAATTGATGATAATAAGATCTTAATATTAATTGTTTATTGATGGAGGGGTGAGGCTGCTAGATTATCAAGGGGTTAATGTAATTTATTATCAAGGGGTTAATATAATTTAAAACGGTCAGATGCCCTAATTAGGTGGGGTTTGACAATGTTGGCATCAAAGCCTAGATTTGGCTCAATGGAGGATAAAACTTTAGTTGAGAAGCAAAAGGTGATTGAGCGTGATTAGTTGGGAGGAGGGACCTAAAGTTTCTTGGAGTCCTTTGATGCACACCAAGTTCCCTGGACACATCAATGGACACAAAAACCACAAGGAAGCAGTGCAAAATATTGTGCCGCCAATAACATGTTCAAGTTCCAAACGCATTAACATAGCAAGCTACTACCTTATATTCCACAAAGTAGCCAGAGATACAGCTAAATGTTGCAGGTCTGGAACCTTATTCAGCAGCATAAATGCTGACTTCAGTTTTATTTGCTTAGTCTCTCTATTAACAGATACAACTTTATCAAGTTATGGTATCAGTTCATTTGATCATGCAAGTATGTCCTTAGTGCAGCCTGGCTGGGCCAGCGTGCAGATTTGCTGGCTCGGAATGCAGCTGGTATGTCCTGCTTTTGACCACCTGAAGAACACCTGGTTCCTCTGCATCAGGTAAGACGATTCAATTTGTTATGGTGGAAAAGAATAAAACGAGCAGAGCTCATGAAATCTCAACGAAATACCTAAAGTGTAAAAAATGAAGTACGTTACATATAAATTCATGTTCCGAATTCTGTTTACATGCGTTTAAGTAACACAAGACCCAAACCCAATAAGTTGCAAATACAACATAAAAGAAAATAAAAAATGGTCGAGGGCCAAGATGGAAATGGAGACGGGTCTAAGATGGAATATTATCCCCTCTCAAGGTTTTCATTCATTGTTGTGGTTGATGATATAAGTAATGATAGGCAGTAGCAGTGGAAGGGATGCCTTTTGGTGGTACAGGGTGGGAAAGAGACGAAGTTCTAGAGTAACACAAAAAGAAATGTAATAAAAACCATAAAGATGCTCCATGAAATTTGTTCACTCCCAAGCCTGAAGGTCAGGGCAACTAAATGTCTAATGGTCGAACAAATTGTTACCAGTCCGGTGCCCATGCAATGAGAGGAGAATTTTAAAAATAAATGTAATACACATTTTAAAAACTGTTCACTTTCCTCAGTGGACTTGCAAAAATGATAAAGGACGAAGAGAAAAAGGAAATAGAATCGGAGAGGAAGCAAGAAAGCGAAAATTGTAAGAGACATATCTAACAATTAAAATTTTAGTAGTAATTTAGCATTGGAGTTTGGAAGGTTGAAGAACCAGTGCAAGAAAAATTCAAAACGGTTCACATTATTAATTTCAAAAACATAAAAAAAATATATCTTAATTACCTATCTAATGGTATTTTAAGAAATACGATTGTACAAAATACAAATAGAAATAGAAAAATAACAAATAATTATTTACTAAACATTTTTTTGTTTTAGTATAGTATAAAGTTAAAAAATACCTTCCCATAAAAAATAGTGTCTCATTCATTTGAATAGAAGTACATTACCCAGTAATATTTAAAAGATCTTAAACTATAGTTATATTTATTGCTGACTAACAATAATTACTCAAACCAAAGATAATTATTCAATTTCAGTGAATCCATTGAATAGAATTACCTAATCAAGCAATTCTATGTGAATAGAGGCTCAGACCTTGGTAATTTTATGGTTCACCTAAGTTGAAGTTAACAGCAAATGGTTTAAAAAAAAAAAAAACAACAAATGGTTTGGAAATGACAAAGGCAAAAAAGCTAAAAAACGTTTACAAGTTCATATGGTAATGTTGAGCAAAGTACTAATTTATAGAACCATCATCATATAAAGAAAAACAACTGGAGGTAAAATATTGAATATACTTAAAAAAGGACCAACATGTCTTAATATAATGGCAAAACCAATCTTTGGTATCTGAACTTTGAACTTTTTTTACTCCATATTTGGTCCCCGAACTTTCATAAGTGTGCACATTTGGTTCATCCGTTGTTGAGACCGTTAAGTCTAATGACGTGACTAACGGAACCGGCCATGCGACCGAATTTTTATTGAACCTCAGGTTCAACCGTGAATCGAACCGAACCAAACTCAAAAAACCCAAAACATTTTCCTCATCTGTTCGCCCTCCCCCTTCATCGATTCGCTCACTCTCTCTTCGCACACGAAACACTCGCCCTCCTCTCTCTCTCTCTCTCTCTCTCTCTCTCTCTCTCTCATAACGTCTCTCACCCTCTCGTAGAACGTCTCTCACTCCCTCTCACTCTCATTGTTCGCGCACTCTCTGGATCTCTCTCTCTTACTTTAGAAGAGCTTGGAGAGGAACTAATTAAGAAATATGGATAATTGATCATCACCTGGGTTGGTGAAGAAAACAGAGAGTGTGACTTGAACGTACACGTGCATAATATATATATATATATATATATATATATATATATATATATATATATATATGTGTGAGTGTGAGCGACAAAGAGTTAGAGAGAATTCGTAAAAATAACATGCCCATAATCAGAAGTTGAGGGTTTATCCCAAACATCAATCACAATGATCTGATCCAAACTAACAATTTTCAATTTCACAATAAAGGTTTCATTTTTATAAGTCCTATTCAACTTCTCCTCAGAGATCTCCAACCCCCGACTCAAATTCCCAAAATCCTCACCTAGGGAGTCCCGCCAACACACATCAAACCCTTCAATCATGTCAAATCCGCTAAACTTTAATGCACACCCATCGACAACCCTAATCCCCCTCCTCAACTGATGCTGCACGATCATGATCACGATCACGATCACGCGAGAGAGAGCGAGTGCGTGCGCGAATAGATGGGGAAAATATTTTGGATATTTTTGAGTTAAGCTCAATTCGGTTCATGGGGAAAATATTTTGGGTTTTTTTTTTTAGTAAAGCTCAATTTGGTCCACGGATGAACCAGAAGTTCAGTAAGAAAATCGGCCACGTGTCCGGTTCTGTTAGCCTCGTCATTAGACTTAATAGTCTCAACAACTGAAGGACCAAATGTGCACACTTTTAAAAGTTCAGGGACCAAATGTCAGTAGTAAGAGTTCAGGGACCAAAAGCATTAAAAGTTCAAAATTCAAGGACGAAAATATTGGTTTTGTCTAACATAATATAAAAAAGAGAGCAACATGTTGCAATGTAATAAAATAAAAATAAAAATGAAGAACCAACATGACAAGGTACCTAGTTGAAGATACAACTTATTACGAGATATGATAAATTTATAAAGCTAAAAGAGCAAAATCTAAAGGGATAAGTTACTTAAAAATTTTAAGGAAAAAAGAGTTTCCACGTGGTTCCACTTCCACTTCAAAAAACGATTATGGGTCTAACTAATAGATTATACAGAAGTTCATACATCATAGACAAATATCGAGGCAAAGATCTTAACGAAAGTTGGAGGACTAGAATTGAGAAACTATACCTAGTCAACCTAAGATCACTTGGTTCAATAATAGGGCGCAACCTACTCGCAGTAAGTTGGATAGATTCTTAGCGATTCATGTTTTTCCTTGGTCAAATAAGGCTCTCAGTAGATGCATCTCTGATCTATTTTACAATCATTGAGATCATCAAGGGTGAATAAAATTTTTGTATTGAAAATATGTGCCTCAATAGTTGTAGTTGCCAACTAGTGGTAGACCCCAAGGGTTTTTTAAAAACCCATATAAGTAATAAATTGACTCGCTTCAAGTGATTCTATTAACATATCATGCACGGTAGGTTTAATAAATTTTTGCGATATGAAAAACTTGAGGGAGTATACGAAAATTTTTATTTGAAGTCGTTTGTAATTGGCTCCTCCCTCTAGCTCGAGGCTGGTTCCACTCCTGTTGCCAAATAGCCATAACAAGATTGGCATAGGGTGTATCCATTCAACACATGGATGGGGAAGACATGTTAATAGATAATATTTCAAAGAGCATTAAAAAAATAAGATAGAGAAGTACTCAATAGATCATGGAGAGAAAAAGGTAGGAAAGCTTATCTAAAGGATACGGATGAAGTGGTTGGTCAAGAAGACTGGAATATAGGTTGGATAACACCAAGACACTGTAAAAGGACTGGAATCACTAGAATATAGGTTGGGTAATACCAAGACATTGTAAAAGGACTGCAATGATAATATCACGACACTATAAAAGAAAAAGATGAACCTTCACATTAAAAAGGATAGGATATATCTCTTTTAACAATAAGCCAAAATAAACTGGTCAAAGGAAATGGTCATAAACACCAGATTTTTCATCTGATTCATAATCACATACAGTCCAATAGCGCCATTGCAAAGATATGAAAAATCAAGTGCTTTATTTGTTGTTAATGTCAATCAAGTAGGAGAGAAAATAGTGTCGTATTTCAAGGATATATGCAACTCAATTAAAATCACATTTCCCATCAGTCGATATTGGTTTGAAACCTCGTGTAGCCTTAGAAAAATAATAATAAGATAGGGCTCTTGCTGAGGCTCTTTGGTGGGGTATTCCAAAGAAGTGAGTGCATGCTAAGTATATAAACACAACTAAAGATAAATACTAAGGTGTGATAACAATTGAGGAATTACAAAAGAATTTTCCTTACGACACTCAGTCGGAATCTGCCTTAAGCCCATGTGTCTTTACTTTAGTTACGGATGAACTAAGTTGGCATATTCAAAAGAATATATCATGGTATATGCTATTTCTAGTCCCTCATTAATTGGAGTCTTATCAGATACACATGGAAAAAAGACAAAAAATCATAAGACTTTCGCCTATGCAACATCAATATAATTATAAAGGCATCTATTCTTGTTCTTATTGCTATTTATGCTCATTGATCTCATCTGAACAAAGTACACCAATTCCCATCAACTAAGTAAAACTCTGGTGTTATGCTCAATTCATGATTTTGTTTCTTTAGATGCGGTCCCCCTAGTCCCTTGTTAATTGGAGTCTTATCAGATACACAAGGAAAAAAGATAAAAAAACATACATCTGCCCACTAAAATTCTTAGTTAGCATGATTACATAGGAAATTACACACCTTCAACGTGCAAATGAAACAACTTCCTAATTCATAAGAGCAAAAAATATATTGAGAAGCTACTTAGCTTGAGGTTTGTTCTTAATTCTAAGTGTAAAGGTGAATATGGAGAAGAGTTACATGTCGAGTAAAAATATTGAGAAAAGGGTGTCAGCTAAAGTGGCTTCAACAATTAGGTGCTATACTCCACGCAATCTTGGCAAATGAAGTACCTTCGACTATCCCATAGGTGAGACTTATATGAAAAATACCTTTCTGATTCTAAAACGTTTGTCAAACTGTTGTCAAGGCGATTAAAGATGGATAGGCAATTCCCCTGATTAGATGAGGTAATGACTTCACATTGCCTAGAGACTGATGCCTAAGTGAAAAGTAAATGAAATAGATAATATGCAATATCATAAATTTGACACTTGTTACTTTAAATTTAAGAATCATAGAACAAGTATTGTTTTACAAATAAGTTTGCACCCACTATACATATGAAGAAGAACAACAACAATGCATCATGAAGTAAAGGAAAAAAAAAAAAAAAAAAAATGTTTCATTCCCTTTGCGAATAATTTGGATATGACTTGTGATCACATAAAGGGAAGCTCAAATATCTTTTCTAACTTTTTTTATTCTTTTGGTATTATTAAAAAGTACTTCTCATTTTAAAAAATATGAACAACTTAGAGAATAGCCCAAGTGAGTAAGGTTTATACTCTAAACCCAAGTCAAGGCCTAAATGGCACCCTAAAAATACTAGGATTTCAAAGCAACAAAAAGACTTCTTTCGAGAACTTGCTTCATCCATGAAATATCTATTTTGCCAAAGAAAACTAAGGAAACAAGTTTTTTAAATCTAAGTAATGGTCTAATAATAAAACTTCATATTTATTTTGTAAGAGACAATAGAACCTGTCAATATGGCTTATAATCGGTTTGAAGAAAACCTATTACTTATTGCTACAACATGCTTTGTTTATTGAAAAATGACAAAAGTGAAACAAATTCCCTCCTAGATTCCATAGGCAGTCCTCTTGGAGACCAATTTATCATAACATATCAAAACGAGACCCTTGCATTTGGAAATTATGAATCTACTAAATGTAGATTTTTCCTAATATTTGTTGTGCTAAATGCAACTTATTTTGCTTCTTAGCTTTAACTAGCAAGGTTTACAAAATCGACATATGTCACCGAAGTTCAGGCGAAGTTTGTCGATGTTGAGGTAAGCGAAGTGAAGTTCAAAGGCAGTTGAAAAATTACAAAAACTCGACTCAACTTCGGTTAACTTCAACCGAAATTCAAAAACATCGATGAAAGTTAATAAAACAAGAAGTAAAATTGTAATGTTTTGTGGAAGTTGAGCAAACTTCGACTAAAACTTCGCTTGTACTAGAAATATACTTAAAATTCGAAATATCCTTCGGTGACATGAGTTTTATGCATTATTGTTGTATGATTAAGTATAGTTCTAGCATTTCTACGAAGAAACTTGAGTATTCTAGCATTTAAAGTGAAATTCCGTAAACTTCCATACACCGGCGAATTTTTGTCAAACTTCCATTGTGGAAGTTAACTTTCTCAAATTAATTCCAAATTTTAAGTGAACAAAGTCATAAGCGAAGTCGAAGTTTTAAACCTTGTTAACTAGGATCAACTACCCAATTAAATAACAAGGGTAATTTTTGTTTATTTTGCTCATACATTCTTTTTAACTATCCTTCCTCTGCTAAAACATCATTAATCCTACATAGTACGTCAGATGACCTATTTGCAACAGGAAGATGATAACATTGTATTGATGTTCATTCTAGTTTTATTGATCTCTTAATTCTCTTAAATGTAGTTACTTAGTTGCCAAATTTTGCTCCATAAATGTGACTAGCCCATAGATGCCCATACCATTTTCTCTTTCGATTTAACAAAAAATGTCAAGCATCCAAAATTACACTTAGTTTTGTTATAAGGCAATTTTATAACATTACCTCCAAGTTCTCATTCTCTCCTTTGAACGAATGATTGAATCTTTACCTAAACAAGTTTAATCATTGCATCCTTTGAGTTTGGTTACCACCATCTCTTTTCCTTGCTTATCTTTTTTATCATTTGAGAGGACACCCATGCACATACATATTATAAAAATAAAATTAGAAAAATCCCTTCAAGAAACAAGAATTAATTTTTTTTAGTTGGATAAGGCCAGCTACATCCTAGAGAGTACCTAAAACCATGTACCAATCATACACTTTAAGAACCAAAACTATCAATCTGTTCGCCTATAACCACTAAAGATTGAAGTACATATCTATAATTCTATATAAGGTCTCAAACCTATTGACTTGAACCTATAAACTCTTAAGTTTTTTTTTCTCGACCTTCTAATTAGAAATACCTCCAAATTCCATAAAAAAAGAAATATACAAAACAAGGAAAACTCATCCTAAATAGATTTAATCAGCCTATAATAGCTAGTGTAAGGACGCATCTTCAGTCATCAATGAAAACCGACCACTATTGAAGACTTATATTTCCCAAAATGGGCCTTCATTGATATTATTGCATCAAGAATAATCTGACAACAGTGTATATTTACTAAAAAATCTTTTCTTCAACTAAGAATTTAAACCACCATATTGCATCTCCATTCTCAATGGTACTGGTTCTAAAAGCATAGAGCAAATACTTTCTCCTACTTCCACGCCACTCAATTGCCTTTAAATAAAAAAACATTTTCTAGTCTTCAAATTACATAAATCATATGATTCCCTTTTTGTCAAAATCACATAATTTTTGACAATTACATTGTTATAAATGGCATTTGGTTTTATAAGTTAAGACCATTGTCGACGTTGTCATGGCATCAAATAGGCCACCCTTGAGACAACTTTTTAAGTAGGCAAGTGGACTCAAATTTTAAATAAATAAAAAAAAATGTAGAAAACCTAAGGAAAGTGCGAAAAGGTTTACTTTTCCTTTTCTTTCACTTATTTATCTCTCAAACATCAAAATTGTTTTGTAGGATTTGAAATGGTGAAAATGATTAATGATGAGACATGCAAATACATTTTCAAGTACTTCATCAGCCGTAGCATCAAGGTTGAGGGACGTTGTGGGTTCTACTCATGTTGGAGTCAAGTTGCAGGCTTCTTATCAAAGAAAAAATAAAGTACTCATTAAACTTTTATCTCGTTGACCACGCTAATGCCCAGTCACTGACCCCACCGCATAAGCATACATCTTGTACAATTCTAATCTTTGTATTTCCTCATTCCAACGATCTTTCTTTTCCTTAAAAACCCTAATATCAATTTTTTAGAAAAACTAAATCTCATCAATTACTTGCATTACAATCCCAAAACTTAAATCTCCAAATAAAAGCATCAAAACTCACATTTGCCCTCAATCAATTAACAAATAAGTCCTCGAAAAACAAGACAAATCAAGAGACGCTACCTGTAAGTCTGCGAGTCAATTCAAGATTTATAACCGTGAACAACAAAAAACACACATAAATCCCAATTTTGAACATATAGATAGAGGAAACGATACGCACTTGAAATTTGGGAAACCTGTTCAGGAGTAAGCTTGGCGGAGAACCCACTCGCAGCAGTTTTGTAGCTGTAAATTATAGCTTCCTTGGCAGCCTCTTCGCTGCAACATCAACAAACCCAGCTATTCAACAAACACCATTTCAACAACCCTAAAGAAAAAACCCAAAATCAATGAATCACGAACAAAAACAAACCTGCCAAGAACCGAAGCGAGGGTGCGAACATGATAGGCTTCCGGCTCTTCTCCTTCGGGCTTCTCAGTGTAGACGATGTGAACTTCGGCCTCTCCGCTGCCATTCCCTGCACCTGTCTCCGCCATTATCGACACCAACAACGACAACGCTAACAATGCCAACAGAGGATACGACCACGAATTCAGATTAAAATTACTCTTCATTTCAACTCGCTCGGGGTCCTCACACGCATTTAATCAGAGATCGATACTTCGTCGAGAAGCGATCCTCAAAGTTTTCGAGGGCCACTATGGGCACCCCACCAATTCATGAAGGCACCCATTTTTTTTTTTTTTTTTTCATTCTCCCCTTTAAATTACACTTTGATGTAAATGACTCTATTGCCTCTTCATATATACTCCCTCCAATCTCACAACCCATTTTCAAATCAATTTTGGGGCACCCCACCATATTAGATCCCAAGTGAAACCTAAAGCCACAATTTTGTCAATGTAGGGTTTGGTAAATTCGACCAATCCGAACATGTTTCCACTATAAAATGGACGAATGTACTGCAATGGTGCAAGAGGAGGAACAAGAAGATGTATTTGGTGAAATTTATTGTGTTTTTTTTTTCTGGTTTTTCATGTTTTCTGTCAAAGTTGCACGGGGCTTTGTAGGACCGAAACTTATACATAAGTCTCGGTCAAGAGCCACCGAGAGCAAACACAACGTTACGCTACCTAAAACAATTCAAAAAAAAAAGAACAAAATATTCTATTTCTATAGTCTCGGTCATGCACTTTTGAGAAAACCATAAGAATGTCGGTGGCGCATGACCGAGATAAAAATAATAGTCTCGGCAATGGGCAACCGAGAGCAATGCTACATTCTCGGTTGTACATCACCGACAAGACATAAACTATACACTTATGGTTACTTTCGTGATGTGGTGACCGAGATAACACAATTACTCTAGGTCATTCGTTGCCGAGACTGTATAAACTATTCTAAGTACGAGTGGCTGAGAACCACGAGTTCCCAAAAACTTCCCCTCTGTCTCGGCCATGCTTGGCCAAGACTGTAAATAACAACTCTGGCCTGTGTGCCGAGAACCACGACTTTCCAATCAGAGAACCATTGAATGCATCGCTACACAAACACAACTACTCTACCAAATGCGACTTAATTAGACTATCAACGTACCTTCAAACGATCGATTTCACGACTTGTGTGTGTGAACGAAAACCTAGAACCGAGCCTTAATGTGGAGACGAAATCGAACAAAACACAGAGCCTCCAAACTCGAAATTTCGCCTACAACAAAGGAGAGAGATGGAGAGGAACGAAGACAAATCCAAATAATCGAGAAAATGTGGGTTCAAGAGAGTATGGCTCGTTGAAGATGACGATGGTGGGGTGGTGGGGTGCCTCTGTTTTGAATGAGGGGTATTTTGGGGATTTCGGGCCTCAATTTTGGGTGCCCTTGGTAAATGACTTGTGCCCTCAACAACTGGGGGCCTTCATGAATTGGTGGGGTGCCCATAACGGCCGTTAAGTTTTCTAATTTGGCCTTGCTATGGTGCTCCTCGTCACTTTCGTGCTATTTACCACCCGGAGTCTGAGATCAAAAAATTATGACTATCTTTTGATTTTTTAATGTGTAGATTGAATCTATTGATCCAGGTCTACATTGCACATTTTGTTGATGCTACATTGACGCACAAACCTACGAAAATTCTTTATTTTTATAAATATAAACAAAAACATTATAGCATGCAGTTAGGGAGGGACTTTTGTAATTTTATTTTGGACCTTACTATGATAACACTGAAAGGAAGACACGAAGAGTAACACTGCAAATGTGAAGTAGATATGGCATGCCACATAAGTGTCTAGTCTAAGTGTGAAAATTTTGTATTCAAAAAAGTGATAAAAGTGGCATGTTAGGGATAATGTCACTTCCAATACATGTGGCATTGTTGTTTGACAAGTGCCTAACTAATGCTTGACAAGAGTGCTTAAAATAGGTATGCTAAAAAAAGTACGCTCAAACTGTAAGACGTCACACTTTTATTTATTACAACATCATTACATGTCATATCCTTATTAATACACCAATTTTAGGTGAGAAGTTTAAGCGGGAAATCATTTCTATCTTATAAACCATTCTCATCCTTTTATCATAATCCCTTGTTTATTTTGAGCAACTGTTATTGCTTCCCTTTAATGAATGGGCTCTACCCTTATTGAATAGCTAAGAGATTAAAGACATTGAGGTGTCAATAGACAGATAAGAGAATGAAAGTGAGGTATGCTAACTTAAATGATTCATTCTCTTTGTTTGGTTTGATTTCAATAATTGTTTAGGCATCCATTTAATTTAATAGTTTAATTCGTGCTCTTTTTAGGTTGCCCATTTATTAGATGATGATGAGCAACCATTCATAATGAATTCATCGACAAACATTGACGAAGACGACGAAAACAAGAATGTCGAAGATGGCAAAGATGGCGGGCTTACATTTGAAGGCGAAAACAACAATGACCATGACATCCCACAAAGGGGATGACTTTTGAGAGTTTGGAAGCAGCTCGAGAATTCTATGATAAGTATGCTTTCCAAGTTGGGTTTAGGACCAAGATTCAAAGCACAAGAATACATGAAGATGGATAGATGCATATGCGCATATTCTTGTGCAATAATGAGGGGAACACCGTGCACAAACAAAATAGAAAGAGAACATTTGGTGTCAGCATGTGGTGCAACTGTAAGGTGGTTGTTACTGTAAGGTGTCTTAACGATGGTATGTAGGAATATTCACGACTGGTGGCAGATCACGACCACACTTTAAGCTCAATGACATCCCGTTTCTTTCAAAGTCATAGAAAAGTTTTCGAAAATGCAAAGATGAGACTATTTGTTAACGATTATGCTGGAATTTCAATTGCAAAGTCTACGATGTCTACGGCGCATGAAACACAGGACAGGATCAAAGGGTTGCCTTTCACTGAAAAAGATGCAAGGAATTATGTCAATGTTGTAAGGGGACTTAATTTGGGTACTACTAATGGTGAGCCACTCCATTTGTATTTTGCTCAAAAGCAACAACAAAAATTTGAACTTTTTTCACCTCATGAAACTAGACGATGAAGGCCACTTGGAACATGTTTTTTGGGATGATGGAAGAGCAAGAAGTGCATACAATTACTTTTACGATGTGATTTTGTTTGACACAACATATTTGACAAGTCGTTACGACATGCCCTTTGCACCCTTTGTTTGTATCAATCATCATGGATAATCTATATTGTTGGCTTGTGGTCTTATATCAAACGAATCGATCAAGAGCTTTACCTAGTTAATAAGCACATGGAAAACCTGTATGCGATGAGTTCAACCCGAAGGTATTATCACTGATCAATGCCTGCGATCCAATTAGTTGTACAAAGGTATTTTCAAAAAGTATATATCGTCTTTGCATGTAGCACATCATGAAGAAGGTGCCTGAAAAGGTTGGGAATAATCGACTATGAAAGACAATAATCTTAAAGGCAACTAATGAAGTCCATGAAAGTTTTTCCCCTGAAGGCTTCGAGCATGCTTGGAAGGAAATAACATGATTGGTTCTCAAAGTTGTATGACATGAGGGAGAAATGGGTCCTTGCTTATCTGAAAGATTTCTTTTGGGCTGTAATGTTAATGACACAAAGGAGTGAAAGCATGAATGCGTTTTTTGAATACTTCTTTCGGTCAAAGATATCTTTAAAGTAATTTATCACCCAGTACGATGCCACATTAGAGGGAAAGTTTGAAAATGAAGCAAAATAAGATTTCAAGACTACCAATTTTGATTGCGAAATTTGTTTAGCTCAAACGTATAAGAAACAAATGCATGACATTTACACAAAAAATATCTTCTTACAGTTTCAAAAAGAATTGATTCGCAAGTTGAATTGTAGGTGTGTGGTTTTTATGCAACTCCAAAACCTCATTACATTTGATGTGAAGGACATGACTTTGCCGAAAGGCATTGAAAATGATTTTCTTCATTATTATCTTGTGTTGTATTGGCCTAACGAATTTATTTTACATTGTGTGTGTCATTCATTCGAATTCACAAGCATTTTATGTTGTCATGCACTTTGTGTACTCAATGAATTTGGCATTATCATCATTTCGGATCATAACATTCTTCCAAGGTGGCAAAAAGATTACATAAGATTACATGTACTTGAAATTGTAGCAGGGACGGATATGTCATTGTTGGCATTTAGCATTCTGGATCGCTATGATGCAATTGTTGGTTGGTGCAACAAATTGGTCGACATCTGCTCGGGTTCATACAAAACATTCAAGGATGCCTTTGATGGAATTCTCAGGTTGCAAGACGAGATATTTTTCATGAGGGATAGTAATCAACCAGTTAAGTGAGCTCAAGATGTTGCTCCATTAAAGGATCCAGTTCAATCCAAACGGAGGGGAAAACTACAAGAAGATGGGCAAAAAGGAACAACCAAGAACCCTAATAAGCGTAAGAACCAACAATACATTGTATTTGTTGTGGCATTTTCTATACTATTGACTACTTCACTATACACTTTAACTTGTGAATTCCTTTTAATTACAACTGCCTTATACAAGTTGTTGCACCAATGGTGCATCTTCTTCTAGATGCATCATTCCATTGCCTGAATTTAGGGCAAATGAGGCCCTCATGTTAGGATTCAGGATGAATGATGGTCCAATGCTAGGATTTCAGACTCCCAATGCGTCAATTTAGGGAAAATGAGGCCCCATTGCATGGAATTATGCCAAATAAAACCTCAACACGTGGACCTGGCCAAATTAAGGAACATCATCATTGATTTTTGATACTTCATCCTTTATGTTAGGTCAAAAACTTTTGGGTAGTGGGTTACTTCATTCATTTTGGCCTAATTTTGGTGGACGGTGATGGATCGATCATGGCTTTTTTTTTTTTTTTGGTTTTTTTGGGTAGTATGTTATGCTGAAGTCTTGACTTAGCATTGTCCAAAGAATCACATACGAGAAACATATCTTAACTGATTCTATCTTGTATTAATTGTATCCACAGGTTAAAGGAATAGCATAATATACGAAAACATTTCGCATATCATAGCATACAAAAAAGTATACTCTATAACATATCATTTCATCCCATAATGAGAAAATAATTGTGTGATAGAGTCATGCATCTAACCAAAATGAATCTAATGTAAACATTAAGAACATATATCCGACCAAAATAAAGCAAGTTAAAATAGTCATATAATCGTCCATGAAGTTGATAAGAAAAAGAAAAGCCAAGATACTCTTGAATGCCCACATGCACATCCTCTTGCATCCCCCTGCAACATGGTTGGGCTAAAGGCCTTGAGGGTAAAACCTAGTTCTGGATTGAGATTGATATGATCTGGCATGTACTTTTCTTTAAAACAGTTGCTCCGTCGACGCTCCTTAAGAGATGCAATATACTTTTCATTGAGGTTCATAAATTTGTTGAAGACAACCTACTACTTTTTCTTATCTGCGTCCATCTTCCATAGCACTTCATTCACGTGGTTGCGCATGTTCGCAATGTCGGTGAAAATCACGTTCGTAATGTCGGTGAGAACCATAAACCGTTGTTTCTCATTAGCACTATTAATGAGAATTTTTACAACCCCGATATACTTATATGTTATAACCTTAGATGAAATATGCATTTTTATAAATTCTAAATCTAAGAAAATGCAAGATAAATAAAGGATATCAAATTAAAAATAAAGCCAAATTAATTAGTGACCAAATAAGGTACAAGTACACCATATATAAGCAACCTGAAGATCAGACCAACATATAGATTTACATCAATCAGTTTTAGAAGTAATCTAAATCCATCAACAAATTTTATCAATTAGAAACTCAACCAAGATCATAAATAAAACAACTCAAAAAAATTTCAGTTTGTTGCAAACACAAAAAGCCACCATAACTGGTTGCGCACTAGCCATGCCACTCTATCGCCACCTGCAATTTCGACATTTTTTCATTTAAAGCAATAATCCTATCATTGATCACATTCTTCAAGCTCTCCAAATTTGAAGAAATAGTCAGTAAACCATAAGGAAGTATTCCATTCAACCAATCTTGAGGCGGTTTTAGACACTTGTAGCTCCGTTTATATTCAATGGCTGTTATGGTGTCATATACATCTTTTGATTATGTTTGCTCAATCTCTTCTAGCTGAGCATGCTTAATACTAGTCCTTCCCTCCTTGCCTCCATTTTGAGATCCTGGTGGACCATGCTCGATGTTAGCATGTCCCTTCGTCCCTCCAATGTGATCAACATTGCTCGGATCATCTCCTTTATCACCTTGAACACATCCTTTAGCTACCTTGGCTACATCGTCGATCAATTCAGTGCATAAAGTGTGAAGTCATTCATCCTTATCCATGTGGTCCCTATCTAGCTCAAAACCTATAGGGTCATCATCATCATTGTCCTCATCATTCCCTCCCTCCTCATCATCATCGGCCTCATCATCACCTCCGTCCTCATCATTCTTTCCTTCTTCATCATACCCACCCTCCTTCCTTATCATCCTTGGCCTTATCATCATCTCTGTCCTCATCATTCTTTCTCTCTTCATCATACCTTCCTTCATCATCATCTCCTTCTTCATCATTCTCTTCCTCTTCATCATACCTTCCCTCATAGTCACCCTCATCTTTACTATCACGACCCTCATCATCCACATCCTCATCTTCCTCTCCCTCATCATCTTCATCATACCCTCTCTTCTCATCATCTTCCTCATCATGTCTACCCATGTTCTCGATACATTAACCTTCTAAACCCACTTATTTTAAGATTTATCAAGTTTCAACCCCATTTGTGAAAAGTTTCTCTTACCAAAGTAATTTTCATTGTCAAAGTGGATAACTTTGCTCTCCCTTATAGAACTGATGGAAATTTTGTAAACATATGAGTCAAATGCAATGCATATTGGAGGATGAGGTTCTTGCATTTTATCCCTAAGTGCTTCGGCCACTTTATCCATAATGTGGTAGTAAATGATGAATGTAAGGTCTATTTTCCTTCCATTGAGTATGCACCAAATCAAGAACAACTCAAAGTTATTAATCATGGGCCTACTACCCGATTTGGGGACAATTGTGTGTGTAATAAGACTATGAATGACGTGCTTCTGGGATTAATTTTATCTTAGAAGGGGTATAAGAAGCATTCAATGCACTATTAGGACACAATTGTTGCATTGCTTTGGTTGGATCGAAACCCTGGATCTTGGCACATTTATATGTGTCAAAGTACTCAAATTCCCATTCGATAACCTAAATGTCGACCTTATGGACTCTGGAGACACTATGATTGTCGTCCTCTTAAAGGTAGACAATACAAGATGAATGTTTTTCTTGTTAGATAAATGCAAATTGGCGTAAAAAAGTTTGACCACATTATGATAGGTGGCAAGACCCTCATTAAAGAATCGTAACCAACCCAAATCAAATAGTAACTATTTAATTCGAACCTCCATGTTGTTGAAGAATTCAAACTTAAATAATTGTGGCTTTTTTGCTTCCATCATTCACTACAAAAAACAACAAATTAGAAATGGAATTTTCCGTCTCTGATTTGCATAAATTCCGTCTCTAATTGAAATCAGAAACATAACAGAAACGAAATAAATTTCGTCTCTAAAATCGTCGTCGTTGATTCAATCAGAAACGAAAATTTGATTCCGTTTCTGATTAGAGACAGATTAGAGACGGAATAAATTCCGTTTCTGATTAGAGACGGATTTAGAGACGGAAATTAGAAACGGAACAGAGACGGAACAGAAATGGAATTTTTTTTCAAAATGGTACGTTTGTAATTGCATTCCGTCTCTGATTCCGTTTCTAATCAGAAACGGAATCAGAGATGGAAATAATAAGTTCATGAATTCCGTCTTTGATCCGTCTCTGATTAGCAACGGATCAAAGACGGAAATAAAGAATTCCGCCTCTGATTTCGTTTCTGATTAGCAACGGAATCATAGATGGAAATAATGATTTCCGTCTCTGATTCCGTTGCTGATTCATGATATATTCCTGGAAAATTAGAGACGGAATAGCAACTGAATGTCTGAATTCCGTTGCTAATCCGTCTCTAATTTTCCTTTTATTTTAATTTTCAAACATAAACATAATCCAATTGGTTCTCCAACCTATAACTTGAAATTACAACCATAGGACCTACTCCATCACCTGCACCCCCTCCAACAACTCCTTGGGGGTGCTAACGTCCCCCAAAAAAGCAAAACTTGACATTCATACATCGACAATATATATCAACAAATATTCAAATGAGAGAAAAAAAATTAAAATTCAAAATTTGAAAAAGATTTATATATCCACGAAAAATTGTCTAGTATAACAAATGCTCCAAATTTCTAAGTATTCACAAAAACCACCAATCCTATTGTTCAACAACCACAAAAAAAACTTACAATCCTCTAAATATGCACAAAAAGAATTATCAATCTAAAAGTCATATAAACAACTATAAAAGTTACATGATATGCTTTAATTTCCTCATCTCTCACTTGGAAACCAGATTATGGCAGGTATTGTCACAGGGATATGGGCAATCAATGGCACTAACTCCCACTCGATCGAAGAACCAGTCACCTACTGATAGGGTCACGCTTTGCAAATAGATCAAACTCATGATAAAAAATACGAAACTGCAAAAAAACTATCTCCATTTATAGTGCAAAAGAAAAAAATATATTTTACTATAATTTCTGACGGTACATGGCTAGCTACTTGTGTTGCATATTTGCATCCTTCACATGGATAGTCACAAAGGGAGAATGAATGATAAAACATGCACAACAACAAAGAACATAATAAAATAAAATAAAAGTTTTTAACAAAGAACAATTGGGGGCGAAGTTCTTCCTTACATACTAAGAGATGACAAAACAAGTTTCTTTCGTATGTATTGGAAGAAATGATAAAGTTTGAAATTCAAATGAATGTATAAAGTGGCAGTTAAAGTAAATGACAAAAAATAAGACAAAAACAATAATATCCTAACCACTATTTGGGTAAGAAAAGTTTCAAACATCATCCACATCAAGTGGCATTTACTAGAGTTGACTAAAGATTTCAAAATTATAAGTCAGTAGCAAAGCAGTGGGAGTGGATAGATTAACTATCCTTTGTTTTTGTTTAAGTGAATTCTGTGATTTTTTAGCATGCTTAGATTGGGGAGGTTTCACTCCCATTGACGCAGCAAAACGAGCGGCTGTTTTACTTCTTGCTATTTTCAAGTGATGTATCAAAAAATTATTTGTTTCTTCTCCTAGAAATCATGAAAGACAATTTGAGATGAAATATGAATGAAGACCATAGAGATAGCTAAAATCCACACCGTCTACTTTAAGAAAATTATTAATGAAGCAAAAAAACTGTAACAATACAAATGGTGCACTCACAGTTCCTTCAAGCATTTTCAACAATGCCTGCTGAACACCCTATCCAGATACATCTCTACAAATGTTCAAGCTCTCTGCCTGCACAAACAATTGAGGATATATAAGGTTATTATCATGAAGAGTCTGAAAATAGTACATGAATCAAGTATATGACCTTCTTTGTTATCTTATCAACGTCATCAATGTAGACAATGCCTTGCTGAGCAGCTTGCACATTGAACTCAGCAACCTAAATGCCAACATAAAGGAGGAAACAAGACAAATGAGAAAATTGTATGTGCTAAATGAAAAAGGCAAAGGCTTTGTCGTTATAGAAGACTAAAATGTCATCCAGCAGTTACGATTGGCAAGCAAAATTCCAAGTTAAAGATCTATTCTTGAATTGTCCCATAGATTAGAAAAAAACAAGCAAAAAAAAAAAAAAAAGAGCAAAACAACAACCCAAAAAAAACAAGAAAAACAAAGAACCCAAAAACAAAACAACAAGCCTACACATTGTTCACAACTAACACTTCAAAAAACAACAAGCACAAAAATAAACAAAGAAGCCGCTGGCACTGTGGCGACTCTAAACAAACCTTTTCATCTTTGAAAGGAAACCAATACTCAAACAATATACAAACTAGTAAATCCCGTAACAACAACCTATGGAAATTACAAACGAGTAAATCCCGTAACAACAAAGAAAAAACAAACCAGATGAACCGAAAATACATTACATACAAAGCCTCTCAATCGATATGAAGAGGCAATCTCAACCAGAGAACTCACTAGGAGCCATTCCAAAGACCATTCCAAATTTCAAGCAACCATTCCAAATTGTAATGCAACCCAAAAAAAACAAAAAAAAAAAAAAAAAAAAGGCAAAACAAAGAACCCAAAAAAAAAAAAAAAAAAAAAAAAAGCCTACACATTATTCACAACTAACACTTCAAAAAACAACAAGTACAAAAATAAACAGCAAGCCAGTGGTAGCCAAACAACCCAAACCATGCTACAAGGCAGTTCAAAAGAAGTTTTAGCATAACGTAGTTTGCAGAATGAGGACTCAACAATGAAACGCCAATTTCACAATGTGGTAGTTGACTAGCTGTAATAGATTTTGCACCTACGACACTAATTTGGGTGGAAAATCTTACACATTGTATTTCAAAAGTCCATCGGGATTATTTTGAAAGTTGTAGCGGTTGAAAAGAGAGAGGTAAAAAGCGTGAATAGAAAAAATGCTATAACATGATACAAGTTTTCGGGAGAAGGGCTTTCAAATGCATTACATAGTATTCCATAAAAAAAATGAAATTGATGTTATCTAGTTAATACAAAGAATTTTGTGCTTTCTTCAAAACTAATGCGAAAAAGAAATAACCAACTCAGCCAACTTAACTTAAACTGTACTTAGGAAAATGAATTTGAATACCAATCTATTGTTGAATCTTATCCTATACCAACACATCCCCATCTATTATAGGTTTGTTTTCAACTTTCAACATGGTTACTCTCCAACTTAATCATTTAATCATTAGTCAAACAGCCTTATAACAAGTATTGAAATAAAATATCCATCAGAAACTGCGTAGCCACAAACTCACCATCTCTTTTCTACACGGATTAGGTCAAGCTCAAACTAAAGAAATATTTGGTGGGAGAATTTGACATTAACAGATAATGGTGCGAACTTAGTTTTGACAATTGAGCGTGCAGATATGTTGACATTTATAAATCTTCAAGTAAAACTTCATGTTGACATGCGAATGAAGCATGGAAAGTTGACATGTGAATGGACCACAGTTAACTATTTGAAACATAAGTTCTAGAAAAAAAAGAATAGTAGCAAGAAATTGGCGCTCCTTATTGAAGATGTTGCTAACATCGGTAAGGCACGCCCTTAGAAAACCTCTACTTTGGAGTTGACTCAAGAAAAAATTATCTTGGTCAATACTAATAAATGCATCCAGAACGTAGAAGGATATTGTTTTTCCAGCTTCACTTCCTTGATTTGCATCTCTGGTTACCTCATAAATAGCAAATCCGTGAAAATAAGTGCAACAAATAAATAACTAATAAAAAAGCTATCTCACAAGAGGAATGCCTTTCACTGCAGAAAAAAAAAGAAATAAAAAGAGAAGCTGAAGGATGCCTTTTGGGCTGACCCGCATCATTAAGAACCGAGTAAAGCCCTTTTCAGTTTTCGGTACATACCTTAATCCTCATGTCCAGTTTCTAATCGATGCCTAAATTTCCATTCATTATCGTGCAGATCTCTTGCAATTAGCTCATGTGCAGGCGGTTGTTGGGAAAAATCCTAAAGAAGAATCAAAATGCAAAAAAAGTAAATGTAAGAGCTCAGTGTGAAGAACAACTTAGAACTGATTCCAACTATCCTGAACAGATTAATTGAGAGTTTCAAAAGAAATACAAAGACAACATGGTAGATTAGCAAAATTTGTCACATATCTAACTGATTCGAAAAAACTGGAAACATAAAATTAGATCAATACCAAATACTAGTCAGGCATTTGTAAAGGAAAAATAAGCTGTGGGGAGAAATGCTTCACAGTCAAACAATATCTAATGGACATTTAAACAACACCTTATCAATTCCACACATTTTTAAGACTATATATGAAAATTTGGACTTCTTTTCTTGTTTTATGTTCACTTTAAATCCCTGTATGTGCTCATAAACCAAATAAAAGAATTACTTCCAAGTCTGACAAACTAGAGAATATGTGCACTCTTAATATAGAATAAAAAGTTTTGTCTAAATCAGTTGCGAAGAAAAAATAAAACAATTAATAACTTGCAGAGCTGAAAAAAGGGTCATTATCAATGATGATATTATAATATCCACTTCAAGTATGATAGCTTAGACACCCAAGAGAAGCCACCACTTTTGACTCAATTTGATCCCAAAATTTAAATTACAGTTATTTGCTTCCACTTGAACTTAGTGACATTTCTGATTTTTCAAGTTAAGATAGTAGTATAATGGAGTGATGTATTCAAACAAGAAAAGAAAGACAATGGGACTCTTAAGGAATCCCAAAAGGCCTTCCAGTATAGCTTCCCACTCTGAGCATATTGATACACTGAAGTGAAGTTTCAGGTCGGCTAGATGAGTCAAAAACACTAAATCAAAATAGAGAATATGCAACTAAAATACAGTTCTAAATGTCAACTCATTGAGTTTTTTCTAGTAAGGGTCGGCCGAGGGAGTCAAAAGGGCAATGAGATTAGAAATAATACAAAGATCAAGTAACTAAACAAGGAACAAATTCCATAAATCTCTTTGGGATATCCAAATCCATAACGTCTTCAAGTAATTCGCAAATTTTCTTTTTTAAGACACAGAGCTTTGTGTAGCTAAAAAGATTTGAGACATACATATAAATGTGAAACAAATACTTAATACAATCAAGGAACAAAGAATAACAAAGATCGCCCCCATTACAAAAATTACTTTACAATCATGGTAAGAAAATACTTTAGAATTCTTCGAACATCCCCAAATTAATTAGCTTTTATGCATTAAACAATAATTAGACATAACCACAACTTTTATAAAAGCATTTTAAACAATGCAAGACTAGAAATCTCGCCGAATAATTTTTCTTCGCCTTCAATTTAAAAAGTCTTTGTTGCCACATCAATGCACCCCACTTACAATACAAAATATCAAGTACAAGAATAATCCCATCTCAAACACATAAAAATATACAAAAAAACCAGAATTCAGCACCACCAAAAAAAAAGCACACCAAAACCCCAAATCCTTCTCGTCCAAAATCCCCCAAAAAACCCCTAAATATCACTAGCTTTGTCATCATATAAAGTTAGATTTCAAGAGTCGAGACGGTAAAACTAAAACAGTACAACAATTAGCCAGAGTAATTCATTTAAAACATATTACTCAGGACAAAAGTCATTGCTTCTTATTTTTTGAGAACTATACAATAAGATCTCATTTAGACCTGCATGCCCATATTGTATCATTTTAATTCACACAATCACCAAAGTCATACAATACTCTTACCTATACCATGTATCAAAAGTCCAAACCGTTTTCAACTTTTCACTTTGATTTAGTCACATTGGCCCCCAGTGGCCTGTACATTGCTTGACTAGTACATGAAAGTCACATATACTAATCACCAAAAAAGAAGTCAAATACATACACACATTCAAGTGATCAATCCCCACAAAATATTGTAAAATCCAAAACAGAAAAACAACAGATGTTAATGGGCAGTGCTGATCTGAATACCAACTTGTGGAGGAAAACAAACTAATAAAGCAACAAAAATAACCAAAAGAATTCAAAAAGGGGTGTGAGAAGCTCAAAAGGTCATACAAGATTCATGAGAGAGTAAGCATCATTGCCAAAAGTCATGTAAAAACGAAGCAAACTCTTACCAATAAGAGAACGGAGAGCCGTGACCGAGTAAGAGACGGAGAGACCAGAGAGAGAGAGAGAGAGTTGAGAGCCGATGACGGAGACCAGCGCGACGAGACGGAGAGACCAGAGAGATGGCGAGACCAGAGACACCAGAGAGACCAGCACGACCAGATGGAGAGACAAGAGTTGAGAGCAAAGAACGAGACCAATTGATTTTGGACGGGACGATCGAACGGGATTTGGGGATTTTTGGGGAAGGGACGAGACGATCGAACGAAACAATCGATTTAGGGATTTTGGATGAGAATGATTTGGGGTTTTTTCTTTTTGGTTCTGGGGGGAAGAGGGGGGGCCTTGATCCAAGCACACGCAAATCTCGAGGTTTGATGAACGGTCATAAGAAACAAAATTTTTGGTGGGAATGTTGGCGCCTTTTTTTAGAGACGGAATTAAATTCCGTCTCTATTTCCGTCTCTGATTCGTCTCAATTCCGTCTCTAAATTATTGTGTCAATTCCGTCTCTAACTTATTTTTTTAGCAACGGAACTTATTTCCCTTTCTAATTCCGTTTCTAAATTTTATTTTCCTTGTAGTGATTCCATATGTATCTCTGTATGCATTCAGACCTTCCTCAGAGTTGCAAGGCCAGTGTGAGTTCGTTGGAGCATGCTCCCCCCCTTTGCTTCTTAGGTGCGAGCGATTAGATGTTGTAGCATACAGAGATACTTATGGAATGACGGAAGCGAAAGCGGTGATGTCTAGTTTGATGGGGGTGGTGGTGGTATCCCATGCTTGACAACCACCTCCTTCCCTTTCAATTGGGAGAATGAGCAACTTCATAAAGGTGGTCGTGAAAGTGAAGCCCATGCAATAGTCTTTAATGATTGACCTTGAGAAGGCTTCTTATGTTCCTTGATTGGCTTCATGACTTCGGCCTATAATAAGCAAAAAAAGCAATCTAATTTTAGCAATAGAAAAACAAATAAACTCAAATGAACTTTAAAAACAAAAACTTAAAAAGAAGGAAAATGCTCAAAGTGAGAATTCACACAAAATGATCGAACATCAGTTTGAGCATGAAATTTGTTATTGTGTTCGGATATGTTTCACAACTCATGCACTTAGTTACTTAAACCAAATGACTTAATGTACAATTCTAATACATCTCATTAATCCTAAATTAACATGTTCTTAGAATACAATACATATCATTAATCCCAAAATAACATGTTCTTAAAGACATTTCATCAAATACATAAGAGTCATTATACATTTCAAAGAATTTTTCAAGTGTAGATACCAAATCTAACAACAAATCATAACAAAACCGCAACAAGAGGAAGATTTCATCATATTAGCACGAAACTAAAACACAACAAATGAATGAGAGTTAAGAGAAGACTTACCACGAGAGAATGCTTTGAGAAGAGTCCGATTAAAATATAGGATACTAGGACCAGTGACGCACACTTCTGAGAATGATAGGACTGGCGGCGGACTTCAAGCTCAAATGGTATGAAAAGAGGATTTCAAGCAGGGAAGGAGATGGGGGAGGGTTTGGAGAAGATGATGGGATTGATATAAATGTAGGAGTCAATGGATATAAGGCTCAACTTTGGCATTGATGGACCTAATATTAATGTTATTATTTTTTTTTGAAAACCTTCTGATCAAAATATTTTATAAGATGCAAAACACATATTTGTTGTTTTTTTATTTTATTATTATTATTATTATTATTATTATTATTATTATTATTAATAATAATATTATCATCATTGCTAATTCTTTACAAATTGTTATTAATATTATTGTCTAATTTTACAAGCTTAACTACACAACCCTACTTTGTTGAACATGGTGTGTACAACCCTAGTATGGTCAATTCCCTAAAACTAATATTAAAATTGTTTTTATTTTTAATTATATTATTACGATTAATAACTAGTCGAAAACCTACGCTTCGCTTGTGGGCGAGATCAAATATCAATATATCAGATAAATATTAATTTTATGAGAAAAAGATAAAAAAGAACTTATTATAAATCGATGGACTAACATCTTCCAATTAATTTTTAGTGAAAAAATTAGGTATACAAGTGAAAAGATATTTTTTATACATATGCGTAATATGAGTTATTATTTGAAAAAATTCAATTTCCTCTCAAAAATCACCAAAGTGCTTTAATCACATATAGAACAAAGAGAAGACCAGCAAATGCATGTAAGAAATGTAAAAACATGACTCAACCATAACTAACGTCGATATCTCATGCTTTGCGAGTGAGTAAGTAAGACCGACTATCAGTATCTTCAATCAAAATGAATTTTACTCCACTTATTTTATAGAAAATACATTATCAAAAGTATTATATGGCTGTAAATGAATGGGATACCACGAAAGATTCCCTGCCCGTACCTATTTTATGATACTACTACCTGTACATACTTGTCTAAATCGGATTATAAGAAATAGAAAACTAAAAGAAAAAAGTTACTACATAAATTTCGGACACTATGCGAACAACACTATCATCCAATTTTTTTTTTAAGATTTCATCTAATTTTCTTGTAAACAAATGAATGTAAATAGAATGCATATGTAACACAAAATTATCAAATTTTGCATGCATTGCTATTAATGTAAAAGTTGTAGTCGTTCATCACATGATGAATCTTAAAAAAAATGTAATTAAACTTCAGTACCTAAAACCCAAATTTACTGATGCAAAAAATATAAAACATATTGATCGAAAATAATGATAATAACAAATATATTAAATAAGTCATAGGTTACTATGAAAAAATATTTTCTTATGTTGCATATACCATTTAAGGTTTGCCTACTTAGGTCAAATTAATGTTCAATTATAAATTGCAGAGTTCGTGGACAAAATAAGACATAGAAAAAATATTGAAGAAAAAAGAAGCAAAAAAGAAATAAAAAAAATTGATAAATAAATCAGTTAAACAGACAATGTACACAATTTATGAAAAATACTGACAAAAAATGAAACATAATAAGAAAAGACATAATTCTTTTATAATATCTCGACCAAATAAAAATGTACTTGTAGGGTATTTGATTAGTGAATATTTAAACTTATATATAGGGTTAGTTTAATAGTATATTTAGTATAAATATCCATAAATAAGCTCTAATTGGTGATATTTAAGCATTTTCAGGTAAATAAGACATAAAGGAAGGAAACGAGCAAAAATAAGAAGAAACAAAGCTAAAACACACAAAAGTGTGGTTGACATCATTGGATGTAGGTGTGGCGTTATGAGGGGACAATGCACAACATAGAGGACCTAGGCACGGCATGGGAGAGAAGGCAAGTGAAGAAAAAAGACAGATAAGTTGGTGTAGTGGCGACACTCTAGAGATTGAAAGGACAACGTCGGAGACACGATAGACAGCGCTGAGGTCATTGAAGAGAAGAATTGCACATAAAAGTGGCGACATCGTGGCAATACATGTACAGCGAAAGTGACAACGTCGGGACATAAGAAAATAGAAAGTCAGAGTTCTATTTTGTGTTAAATTGTAAAGTAGGGTTTCTAATTATTTGGAAACGTGATTAGGGAGTATAAATAGATACGAAAACATGGTAAACATATATGATATAAGAGTTTAGAAACCATTAACATAGTTTAGCGTAAGTTTTACTTATTTTTAAGTATTAAGATGATTATGGAGAGAAAATATTGAAGACTCGCGTGTGGTGATTCAGGTATTATATTTATTAATTTAATTGAAGTCATTTCATTATATCTTTGATTTCAATGGATACAATTATGTGCATGTTTGTTTCAATGAAGTGTGAGTAGTCTATTAATCTTAGAGATCAATAGATCTTATGGTATGAATGCTATGCTAAAAAAATGAGTAGAATGGAAATATAAAAGTGCAATAGTTAGAATTTGTATTGATTTCGAGTGTAATGCTAAGAACATCTTAATCATGAGCCGCGAAGACTCAAGAGAAATAGGGTTTTATGGCATCCTCTTGCCTCTTCTTTAGAGTTTATCACCATTTTTGAATAAAAACAAATGACATAGAAATTGATGATAGCGGACACTGCAATGGAGGATGGAGCTGGTGAGAAGAAAGTAGAGGCCAAAATTAGGGTTGGAGGAGGGTTTGAAGAGCACGACCCATAAGGGTTTCGTGAAGACGAGTTACATAAGGGAAGAAGATGTGGAGTTTACAGAAAACGAGTTCACACATTTTCGACCAACTTATTAGAGGGCTTGGAGAGCACCCTCTTACTTCTTCCGTTGGAGTCTTAGTGACCAACTCATCCTTCTACCCAACTGAAAACAAATTTTGTTGCTGAGGTGAGTTCACCGCCATAAAATCCTCCATCTGCGTCTCCAAAAACAATGAGGAAAAGAAAAGGGCAAAAAATAAAAGAAGAGAAGAAGATCATAAAAAAATGTTTTTTCTTCGGTAAAGAGACAAAAGGATAGGGAAGTGAAGTTAGGGGCGATGCGAGGTCGGCGAAGGTGAGACCACCATATCGGCCTTGTAGATCAGATGATGCTCTTGACAAAATTCTACTTGCTCTACGGTGATAGGGACGCCAAGATTCCATGTCTTGTGAACTTCCTACTCTGAAATCACACCCAAGGGGGGGATGATTTGGGTATACCTAGAGGTTATCGCCTTTCAAATCTTTCAATGAACAACAATGCTTAATGCATATACAATTAATAAGAATAAGTGCAATGTAATGTTGAAAGAGGTAAAAGAGATGGAAAAGAGACATACAATTAATAGTGGTTCGATCTAACCGATCTACATCCACTACTTAACCTCCCTAGTTAGGATTTTCAAACCCCCACTTATATTAATGATAAATGTTACAACCTAAGCGCACAAGCCTATAATGCCTAATCACAAATTAGGACTTCCCACCTTGCCTCAACTAGGGTTTATGCCTAGCCTCAACTAGGTCTTCCCTTGACTTAGATCTCACTAAGTCTTACAATGAGCCACTTACAAGAAATAAATGAATATAATGAAAATCGACTTTACAAAGTAAAGCAACAATAAGTTCAATTACTAGCAAGCCACCTAGTGCATAACAAATTTGATGCATGCAAGTATGAATATGAATGAGATATTGAAATATATCATTGATGTTGCACCAAACTCAACCAATAAATCGATTAAACCAAATCGATGAGAATTAATATGGTTTCAAATCCAATGAACAAGTAGTTTGATAAAAATCAAGTTTAAGGCCTAACTCTTGTTTAAATCAGTCCTAGGGTTTATAAAACTAAGTTTAAGTGTAAAACCCAAGAAAATATATTCAAGAATAAAACAAATTATTTCCACACATAAAGCATAGCAAAAGATATAGTTTAAGCATAATAGAGCTAAGAAATCAAACTTTCTTACAACCCCAAATGACAGAGAGTCAAATCAGTTCCGGAGATGTGGTTGCAAGCCTTGGAACACCTCAGTTACACCCATTTCGAAGATGATTCGATAGCCTCAAAAGATTCCATGTTCTTGAACACAATACCCCAAACTATTTGATGTGAAAACTTAGACACAAGTGAGTTTTTGAGCTTGAGAGGACAAATGAATATTCTAAGTGATTTTTTCATGGATTTCCAAACCTATTTAACAGTTTATAGTAGTTATCTTGATCCATGGGCCCAAAATCAATCATTGATTCAAACTAAAGCAAAATTTTTAAGCTTAAAAAAACTGTCAAGAGGCTGCTTAGCGCACTAGGTGACATTAGTAGTGCGCTAATCAATCTCATTAGCACGTTAACCAGTAGGGACCATAAACTAAATAAGTTATGGTCCCAAGTTAGTAACTCCCTAACACAACTACGACTCAACTAAATCTTTGAGAATATATTAAACATGTTTAGTATAAGTCATTGGACCCATTTGGACTCCTTGGATGATTTCACAAATCCCAGAAATCGAAAATCCCTATTTCATGAAACATGTAGGAGCTTTTCAGCAAATATTTTGCTTACTTTTCAAAAACCATTCAAATTGAGTTTGGTGCTTTCAAAATCAGTCACAATAGTTTTTCAAATCTAATACATATGTAAAAACGTGTATTCACAATATAAAGCCATTTCAAGTTATGAGCATAGATAGTGCTAAAATCAAGACTTGAAACTTTAGGAAAATATGGAAAACATGATATACATGAATCTTGTAATGACCCGTTACCTTAATTAGGTGTAGTGTTAATTCGAATTCTAATTAACCTGAGTTAAGCTTGTGTTTAAGCCCGACTTGTCTTGATTAGAAAAAGCTCGACACGGGTAGGTGGGACTCGTACTTTTATCAATTATGCATTATAAAGTAGTTATATTTAGCGCACGTAGTTTATGGACTAGGGAAATGGGGCAATGTACCATGACTTGAATGTGTTACTAAACTATTTTATGAGAAACAATCTGGAGTGACGATGAAGGAGATTGGCTAGTTACCAACACCTTCCCTTCAGCAACCTTGAGGTACCCGATTGTTGCTTTCCTATTGTTTTATATCAAAAAGTGAACTCAGAGAGGGGTGCGATGAGGGAATCCGACTGAGGTTTACAATCGAAGTATTGGGAGGCCAACCAATACCCTTCCCTTAGATTCGTGACGCTAACCGATTTTACTTTTCATTTAAGAGTGGGTAGTTATGTTATACTTTGATACAACACAGAGTCATAAACGTATGATTTTGTGGGTTGTAATCCTAGGTGATGGAAGGTTACAACTCTTGTTTGATTGCATAAGAAAAAAAAAAAACAAGTTATGGGTATAGTTGCAAATGACAATTAAACTTGCATTTCGTTACGTATTGTTTCTATCATTTACAATGCTTGAATAGATATGCGTTGGTTTCATATTATTATTCATTAATTTCTTAATAGTAGTTGATAATTGATTGATTTACGAGCATCACTTACTGAGCAAGTTGGAACTCTTATTCCGTAATTAATATTTCAGGTTAACGACGTGCGTTTCGACTTAGGAACGGAGAAGATTAAGAGTTTATAATCTTCTCTAACGTGAATTGATTTCCTACTGTTTATATTGTATTCAATTATTATTTTGTAATAAACGGGGTTGGGATATGGTTTTACGACCGATGCTTATGTGGATTTTTATGTTTTATGTTTTATCGAAAAAGTTTTAATTCCGCTACATTTTCAATTATTTATTTGATATAAGATGTATTGTATTACGACTATCAGGTATGAAAGACAGCCGTACTGTTACTATAATTGAGTCCGACTGGTGTACTGAGGCTTAATTAGAGTTTTAGGCCAGACATTACCCTAATTGGGATAGAGGATGCTACAGTTGGTATTAGAGCATACTTCAGAGTATAATCTTATTACTTGGAAACGAGTAACAACTCGAATATAGTTTGGTATCAAAATATAAGGTTACTGACTTTGATATACCTTAGTGCCATAACCTAAACTTACTGACTTTGAGAGTTGTCTCGAGTTACAAAGCAGATTATGACGTTATAAATAGTTTTTATTGATGTTTTGGCGGGGGTAACGAAAGATAAAAGCTTGAGTTATGATTTTTTATGATGTATTATATCTCTGCGATAGATATAACTATAATGTTTTTCCTATACACTATTCTGAAGGTCTTATCTCTCATCTATGTCTTTGGAATCTAATGAAGATATGGTAATGGTTCTTAGGAACTTGAACTTCAGGGATATTCTACCAAAGAAAATAGTAGAAATATTATAAAATGGCTTAAGTCCATCAATATCTCTGAGTTGAGATAACATTGAGGTTTATTGTAGAAACCTAAATCTCAATCGAATATGTAAAAAGGAAAAACATAAGAAATATCATAAAGAGAAAAAAGTTTTATTAGTGTTGTTGTGGTTTAACCGCACTCACTAATAGAATAATAAAGGAAAGTAAAAAAGAAGTTATGATTTAAAAACTTGTAAGAACGTATATAGTCTGGGTTAGAACGTGTTAGTGAGCTAGTGAGATGTCATAATCTGATCATTTAGACTAGTATAGTCTAAATTTGGGAGAATAAGTTGTCAATGGATTTGAGCATTTAGAGAATTCAAAGAATATTTTACGATACTAAAAATGAATATATGGGCAGTATATCAAGAGATTGGTATTAATTACTACTTTTAATAAAAAATTTATAAATTTACAAATTTTTAGAAATAGCGATTCATGGAAATAAAGATATCACTCAAGATTTTAATGGTTTGAATTTGTTGTATAAATTTAGTAGATTCTTAACGAGTTTAAGATTGATGAACAAAAATTGTGACTCCAAAGGTTTTAGGATATTCTCTTGGAATTTTATCACAATTTGAGATAAGATTCATCAATTACTTGATTTTTGATATTTAATCAATTACTTGATTTTTGATATTTAATTGATGAATTTTATCTCAAATTCATCAATTACTTGATTTTTGATATTCAAGAATGAATATTCATTGCTCAGAATCGACAACTCATTTTATCTATTGCATGAAACTAGTTGTTCTCAAGAGTTAGTTGAGATCTGGTTTTCATTAACTTAAGATCAGATTTAGGAATGTATGTAAAAATAAAGTCATGCAATGACTTGTTCATGTTGAAAATTATGGTGAAAACCATGAAAACTCATTAGAGCCCATATTGTATTCATAAATGGAAAATGTAAAGTAGTTGAACTCTATTGAAATAAGATAATTATTGTGTTACCAATGATAATATAAAATGATTGAAGAGTTAAAAAGGTACAAGCATCATCGTAGAGTTATGTAAGCCCTAACGATAAATTGTTTATACCAAAAAACTGCAAGTGCAAATATTAAGCTTCAAATTAAATCACTCAGACATGTGTTAAATATGTATTACGAGTCAATGAATTTGACCAAAATTGAGACAATTAGAGAATCTTCTTAGATTCAACATAGAATAAGAAAAACAATGTTATTGTAAAATAATTAAATGATACAAACAACGTATACAAAGATTTGTAGTACTATTGTGTTGTATGTTCAATTAACCTAAAAGTGGGATGCAGATGAGTCGTAAGTGACATAAGGATGCCTTAGAAGGAAACTGAAATGTAGTTTTACTACAATAATTGCTTAATTATACTTGGACTATGGGAAAGTTAGAAATTTATAATAATACCTTTATTAAGGTAGTTATGTGTTGACACAATAAGGCAAGAGATTGTAGTTTATACTATTTTATAGTTAAAAAACGTTTAAGAAGAACTATTGTGAAATAACTATTTTGGTAGTTGTACCAAACAATTTAAGACATCGCTTGTAGAATAAAAACTTATGATGTATTTCCAACAATGAATGAAATGAATTGCAAAGAATAATCCTAAAGCTGAGACTTAGGATTATAAAATATGGGTGTCGGTTCCAACTTAATTGTGAATCCATTCAATTAAATACGTTGCGCAAGTTCATTCATTCATCGTAGGGTTTGAAATACTAATTTACTTAAGTGAAAAAATTTGGAGTCTTTTAGTTATCTTTAAGATTAGAGAATCTTAGAGAAAACACTAAAAGACAAATGGGAAGTATGAAAACCAACGAGTTAGTGTGATATGAGATGGAAATCTTTAATCTAGGAAAGTTTGAAGAGTATAGTTGTCAAAGTGAAAGAAATTAGAGGTGAAGTGAGTAACCTAAATTCATGAATATAATAAATTCACTTTGAGAAATCACCCACACAAAGTAATTGATGTGATCAATACTTTGAGTAGAGAAAAGGAACACAAAACACTCTTATAATAGAATTTCTCAGTACTATCTCTTGAGAAAAATGTGTAATAATGATGATGAAATGAAGTCTTGCAAGCACATTGTCAATTGAGTTGTTGGAACTAATAATTACAAATCGATTTTTTGAAGCTCAAATTGAAGCTGAGCCACGTGTTTGATTAATTGGGTGATAAGGTGATTAAGAAGTCTAATTCACTTGATATGCCAAGATTTGGCTATCAAGGATTAACATCTATATTAGACTGTCTAATGAAATAGTGTTGGACGCATTAGATTCTAAGTTGAAAACTCACATTCATGAAGAATTTTAGGCAAGAATTACTTCGATGACCTCATGGATCTCTTTATATTGGTTATACAGTCAATGCCATATCGTATTAAGATATACGAGAAGATTATGGATTGTCTAAGGTGATGATTAATGTTGTTGAATTTATAAAGAGAAACTAAGAGTTAGTAAGTAAGTTAAGACTGAATAAGGAAAACCTAAAGGGTTAAGTAAGTTCTTGTCTACATCTATCTCTTCATTTATTATATTTTATGTTACAGTGATAGGCGCCATAACTTAATGTCATTAAAAATGATTATTGGGCACTTTGAATCTCAAAACACAATCACTTGTGTTGATGTTTAATAACTTATCTAAGCTATTATTAGACCACTTCCCCATTATTGTAACTTCTAACATGTTGATCTTGTCATTACACTCTTCATTTCAAAATTATAAATTTTACTAATCTTTGTTCTATAACAACACCTAATCTGGTGTTAACAAAGATTACTTCTAACTCATGTATTCCCATTTGTTTTATCATTTCATTAATTCGTCACATAGAATCCCTATACTTAATGTCACTTATGGATAAGTAACTTGAGTAATGAACAATAAAAAATTTCAGTACTTCTTTTTAGAAGTCATTTATTATTTTCAACTATGGTTCTATTCCACTTTTACTTTTTGTTTAGTTTTGAAAAGGAGACAATACTTTGCTTTAAAGTATTTTATATTTGTAGAAATTGACTTAAACAACTTGACTAATCTAATCACATCCCATTGTAATTTTCCAGTCGAATTTAGTTTATCTAATCAATTTCTACTTTCAAAACCACGTGTCTCTATTTTCCTTATTAAGACTATTTTAACATTTTCTTGAGCGTTTTATAATTGTAATAGTCCGATACTTTCGATTTCTAAGAAATCCATGTTCAGTACTTACGTACTTGAATCATTTGGACTTCCCTTTCAACTAATTTCCCATTAGTTTCATAACTAATACTTTCATCAGTTATATTAGTATTGAATTACTTGCAACACCTTTGTGAGTTTGAAATTTACAAGTATATTTCACATCCATTTACGCTCAGCTTCGTTTCATAAGCATATTATCTCTTTTAATTATCCGTTTCTAATTTTACTCGTCGTATCTTACAAGTTAAGTATTGAACGGAAGGAGAATAAATTTCCTATCACATATCTAGCTATAATACATATATAGAATACAAATATAAAACAATAATTTAAATACTCGCACCTCAAAGTCACTTCCCAACTAATCGTGCTCAATCCCCCTTTGGTTCTGAACCAAAGTTTATCCTTAATTGAGCCAAATCTAGACTTTGATACCAATTTTCTTATCCCCCTTGTCATTAAAATGACTGACCTCTGGATTATCTTAATCCTTTGATAATCTAGTCAACCTAATATATTCTTGAGACTTTGACATCTAAATAATATTTATTTCAATCTTTTAATAAAAGTCCAAAATTAAATTTTCATCCTCAATGAAACTTAATTCATGTTTTGCTCAATTAGAGCAAATTAAGAAATTATATCCGTATTTAATAAAATTTCAGTGGCATCTTCCCTAAAAATGGCATGTCAAAAATTCACCTAATAGATAGCAGAATTGGAAAAATCCTAGAAAGACTTATAACTCCTCGCAATGCACAATGTATAACAAATTCAACTTTAAAAACTAAAGTATAGTCTCTAAAAGTTTAATTACAATTTTATAAACCTAAAATAAACCAAAATTGAAATAGAATGTGACGGCCCCAATTTTCCACAAATTGGGCCTCGCCTCGCCTTAACCCACGTGGACCCTCGAGCCAGTCTCGCAAGGTCAACGCAGACTTAGTCAGCCTTCCAATCCCTCATTATATGCAACTTTCACAATTTTAAGTTGAGTTATTAATATTTTGCAAGTTTTACAATTTAGCGGGAGCAACTACTACAAATAATAACTCAACAATATGTAAAAAGTTAGGCAACCTAATTGTGGAACACAGTAAATATGTTAATCAGATTAGAGTAATACAAGGTATACAAAAATTTCACCTAGCTATGGAGCCTTCCCCTTGCTGGACAGCGGATTTGCACTCAGTCATACCCAAAAATGACGAGCCCATGTAAGTAAACCATCCGGGTCCATGGATGTTTCATAGTCGTACGGGCTAGGGCTGGGAGGCAGGTCGTCCTAGATCCGGGTCTATGGATGTCTCATAGTCGCAAGGGTTAGGGCTGGGAGGCTGGGGTCCCGTCCTAAATCCGAGTCTGCTGGGCTTTTGTCGCGACTCAACGACCTTTGGTCGGGACTCCTTGTTATTGGGCCTCACTCATTGATGGATTGTTTACAGTTTTGTATATTCATGCGTTCTTTATTCCATTCGTACTATTTGCATGAATTCGACTGCTTTGGATATTGTGAAATGTTGTGTATATGTCCTACTGGATTTACTTACCTGGGTTCGTCATTCTTATGTTTGACTGAGTGCAGAGCCGCGGACGAGTAGCAGAGGGAAAGCTCCATAGCTATGTGATTTTTGTATATTTTGTATTTACTCTCCTCTGATGATATTTACTGGGTTCCACAATTAGGTTGACTAACTCCCTGATCTTTTTGTTGAGTTATTTAATGTATTAGTCGCTTCCGCTAAAATTTTAAAATCTTGCAAAATATTAATAACTCAACTTAAATTGTGAATTTACGTATAATGAGGGATCGAAAGGCTGACTAGGTCTGCGTTGACCTTGCGAGATTGGCTTGGGGTCCACGTGGGCTTAGGCCGAGCGGGGCTCAATTTGTTGGAAATTGGGGCCGTCACATAGAAACCTTCTCCACTTATTTTAATTGAATTTAAGGAACTCTCATAATCCCTCAACAAAATTTCATGACCTACACTCATCCCGAGAATCCAAAAATAATAAATATAAACAATTTAAACAAGAATTTAATTTAAATTTTAAAAACAATCACCGCAATCTTCCAGTTTTGTTTTTTCATCCCTTGTCTTCATATAGAACCTGACACCATAAAAAACCTGAAGATGTCAAGTAAGTAAGTTCCTACATTGATCTATACTCGTATGATTGTTAGTCTAATACATGGAGACATGTATTTGCATTTTCAAATAAACAATAAGATATATACATCAACATGACTTGCAATCCATTTTGTTATTGTCTTCTAACTATAATAAGATGTCAAATTCCAAAAATAGTACAGAGACGATATTAAGAAATCAAGAGATGCAGAGATAGCTTGTCAACGTTAGACTCCGCTAGTCTCACTAAACAACGTAGAGGTAGGATTGAAACCTAGTTTCAAGCAAACTAGACTCGGAAAAAAGCTTATCCCCCTCACTCTCTCTACGTATGCATGACCAAGAATGATAAAATAGAGTACATATTATGATACAATTATAGGTACAAAGATATTTAATCAATAGTAAAGATTAGTGAACGATTTACTTACCACTAACCAGCTCAAAGTTGGTTACGAAACCTTACACAATGTTTCCCCGACTTTCACGTTCATTGAACCTATTCCCCAAGCTTCATTCTAAGTATTGTTGGAATTATTGATGTTACTTAAAATCATTGAGAAATATGGATAAGTTCCCTATTCAAATTTCTAAAGGTTTCGAACAATTTTTCGAGTTGTTTTGGCATTTTCAAGTCTTAAAAAATTCGAAATCACTCCAAATCAACTCCTAAAATGTTTGAAACTCAATTTTGACTGCTAATTGTAATTTAAAATTGAAAACTAACCTTGATAAACTTTTAAACAATTTTGTCAAATTTTGGACATTTTCAGGTATCATAAAATGTATTACAAGGTAAACTCCCGATATAAATCATCGAGAAAATTTTAAAGTCATCATTTTTCACAACAGTTTCTCATTTATATTTATTTGTTCAAAAATATATATTTTTTTATTTTTTTTTATTTTTTTCTATTTTTTAGAGTTTTTTCCATTTTCTACATTTTCTTTCTTTTCTTTTGGAGTTTGACTCATGAATTGGATCTGGTTCGATCCGGTTTAGGGATCAAACCATATCCTTTTTTCCTCTCATTTTGAAGTGCAGATCATTCTTTCTTTTCTTTCTTTCATTTTCATTTTTTGTAACACAAATATATCACTCAATGAAGTAAAACCTAGTTCATGAAATCAATCAACAACCCCTGTTTGATCACAAAACACCAAAAACTTCAAAATCTCACTTTCTCTTATTCACAACAACCACTCTGCCTCCAAATATCTCCTTTAACAATGACACAGTAATAACCCAACGACATTAACAACAAGAACAACGACATCAAACAATCTCACCTTCATCGACCTCTCCCTTGTCTCTCTTCCTAGGGTTTGATTTCCCTCCCTCACTATTGATTTCTCTATTTTGAACCGAATAGATGAGGTGGTGTTCTGTTAGTTAAATATATATTAGATTTTGTCAAGATTCGCATCGCATGAATTTTGAGGCAAATTTGATAATTCATTTTTTATTTTGCTTTTTCCTCAAGGTCAATCTTTGTAGCTATTAATACCATCATCATCTCTAACCGACTTAAATAGGATCAATTATATTGATCTCATCGAGATACGTATTAAGGTAGATCAAATGGTTTTATCACTAACCATACACCACTTAATTTTATTTGAGATGATGCTGCATGCATCTCGAGGCATGAATAAATCCTCCAACATCACCAATCATCCAAACCATTCACTTCCTACATGCTTATGCTACGCATATCTCGAGGCAAATTTAATGTTTACTTTTTAATTTAAATTAAACAATAAGATTCATTTATATATATATTTTATATGTATAAACTATATTACATATATAAATATATTTACGGCTATGTATTTTTGCGGTTATAAATTTGTCACGCGTGCTAATGACTACCCTCGGGAGTACACACTATTGTACGTCCTACGTGTGTCACCCTCGACCCTACGTGTCACAAGGACCCCACCAATTTATTAATTATTTTATTTAATTTCATGATTATCTCTAATTTTTAGATCCAAATTAAATATCGAAAAAACCTCAATTTCACCAAAATTGGAAAAATTCCCCAACGCGCTCCGAAACTCACGAACACCACGTATACACTTCAACTTGATTATATTTCATGTCGAATAGAGTATAATGCATCAAATAGGCACGTGACATACATAAATAATATTTAGACTTATGATCTCCGATCCGTAATACGTGGGTCCCACCTCAGATATTTAAATCCCAAATCAAATTTGGAAACTTAATCAACATCCTAATCAAGTTTATGAAATTCTCGGATGTCACAGCCGTAGATCGTTTCTTATGTTGGCACAACGCCAATACAGAGATAAATGATTGATAACGCATGTAGTGGTTATATTAATGATAAGACACCGGCTCAGATGAGGTAGTTATAAGAGGACATCGCACAACAATCATGCCTTTATGGAGATCTTAATGACTTGCATACTGAAGTCTCACTGCAGGAGCAGTTTCAAATTCTACCAATTAAAAAATTGACCGACTAACCTCCAGATGGAACGACTCCTCACCTCTAGCAAAGTGCAAGTCCAAGCTTATGGCTTCTGCACATGCACAACTCACGTAACTAATGAATGTCCTAATCTCTTTGGGGACAATCAATAAGCTAACTCCATGGGCAATCAGTTTCAAGGACAGCCTAGGGCCCCATTTTGAAACATTTATAATCATGCAATGGTGAGGAACAACAAGAATTTCAGTTACAGGCCTCAAAACTAGAACTAACATACCTTTGTCTCTAGAGGTACACCGTTGCCTACACCCTCCAATAACACCTCTTCACTTGAAGATATGATGAAAGCTCTTATGGCTTAGCTGAGCCAATTTTCAAGAGATCTTACTCAATTCAAGGCCAAAACTAATAAATCCATTAATGATACCAATGTGACAGTCCGCAACCTTAAAACTCAAGTAGGCCAAATAACACAATAATTAGGACATTTCGAAGATAAGGAAAAGTTGCCTTCGTAACCTTACTCGAGTCCTAACGTAAGTGCTAACGTAGTTAAATTCAGAAATGACAAAGAGATGAAGAGACCTAAAAAGAACAATAAACCATCTAATGCCAAATACTAGGCAAATGAAGAAGAGCATGAATTGGTACTGACCTCATCTGCTATTAAATAAACAATAATTACTCAAAAGGAAGCACTGCCTACTTTCAAGGTCAAACCTTATTTTTCAAAACAACTCATCCTAGACAAGGAAAAAAAGATAGAGAAAGAAGTTCTCGAGACCTTTCGGCTTGTGGAAATAAATATTCCACTCATTGATGCTTTGAAACAAATCCCTAAGTATTGAAAGTTTCTTAAGGAGCTATGCACTAATAAAGAGAAAGTAAAAGGCAACGAAAAAGTCCAAATGGGGAAAACCATCGCGACTATCCTATAAAAGAAGTTGCCCCTAAATGCAAGGATCTTGAGATGTTCGCAATGCCTTAGGTTATAGGTGATGTAAATATTCAGAGGGCTATGTACGACCTTGGAAATTCCATTAATGTCATGCCACTGTCTATTTATGAGACATTGAATGCAGGCCCAATAAAGGATACTGGTATTGTCATTCAATTGGTGGACCGTTCAGTTGTCAAACCTGTTGGTATTCTTAAAGACGTTCTAGTCCAAGTGAATGAATTCGTGTTCCTTATTGATTTCTATGTGTTAGATACGAAGGAGGAATCATTCCCTAATGCTTCATTAGTGCTACTTGGACATCCACTCTTGAAGACGGTGAAGACGAAGATAAATGTGGATGATGAATTTCTTACTATGGAATTCGAAGGTGAAGTCATCAAATTCAACATCTACGATGCAATGCAATACCCTAGTGATGTGTATTATGTAGTTTATACCATGGACTATGTGGATCCACTCGTTGAGTAGACTTTGCTCACTGGTGGCGATGATGTAGTTTAAGTAGTGTTATAAAATCATCTCGACACTACTCATATCCATGAAAGTGTTCTTACCCTCAATACTGATATCGAGGATGCTATTTCTAAGTTCGATTCATTCCATACCTACCCCCAAATGTCTGTTATTTGGAGTTGTCTACTACTAACTCCAAAATTCTCCCCTCCCTCATCAAAGCTCCCACACTTGAGCTGAAGCCACTACCTGAGCACCTAAAATACATTTTTTGGGTAAGAATTACACACTCCGATCATCTCAACTAAAATTACACAAATAGAGGATGAGAGACTCTTATGAGTACTTCGGGAATTTATACAAGCTATTAGTCGGACCATAGTGGATATTTAAGTTTTGAGCCTTTCCACTTGCATGCATCATACATATATGACAGAAGGGTCAAAACCTATAAGAGAAGCCTAGAGGAGGCTTAATCCTCCTATGATGGATGTCGTAAAGAATGGGATATTGAAACTTCTTAATGCTGGCATGGTTTCCCAATCTCTGATAGTAAATGGGTAAGTATTATCCAAGTGGTTCCTAAGAAAATGGGAGCTACAATAGTTACTAATTCACATGGTGAGTTGATTCTAACTCGTATTCAAAACGTATGGTGAGTATGCATTAACTACAAGAAGTTAAATGCTTTTACCAGAAAAGACCATTTCCCTCCTCTATTCATCGATCATATGTTGGAGAGACTAGGTGGTCGTTCTCATTACTATTGTCTTGATTGTTACTCCAGTTTTCACCAGATACTAGTGTGCCTAAATACCAAGAAAATATGACCTTTACTTGTTCATTTGATACTTTTGCCTATCGGCGCATGTCCTTTGGGTTATGCAATGCATCTGCCACCTTTCAAAAGTGCATATTGAGTTTCTTTTCAGATTTTGTTAAGCATTTCATAAAGGTCTTTATGGATGACTTTACTATTTACGGTGATTCATTCGATAGTCATCTCATGAATCCGACTAAGGTTCTCAGTAGGTGTATCGAGAGGAACTTGGTTCTAAACTATGAAAAAATGTCATTTTATGGCAGACCAGTGTCTTATTTAGGACAGATTGTCTAAGCTAAGGTTGTAGCGGTAGATCAAGCTAAAGTTAATGTTATCAAAAAACTACCCTGCCTTATAAATGTGTGAGATTATATCTTTCCTTATACATGCCAATTTTATCGACGTATCATCAAAGACGTTTCAAAAATCGGACAACCCTTATGCCATCTACACTAAAAAGATGTGCATTTTGAATTTAACAAGCCATGTAAGAGTGTATTTGATGCACTCAAAGACTCACTTACTAGCACACTAATGATTCAAGCCCCTAATTGGGATCTTTCATTTGAAACTTAATGTGATGCTAGCAATCATGCAGTGGTTGCAGTTTTAGGAAGGAGAGTTAAGAGAGCTTCACATGTGATTTACTATGCTTATTGAACTTTATATGCTGCTCAGATGAACTACACCATTACTGAGAGAGAACTCCTAGCCGTTATCTTCGCACTTGAGAAGTTTCGGCCTTATCTTTTGGGAACCAAGGTGATTATCTACTCTGATCACGCAGACTTAAAGTACCTTATGAGTAAAAAAAGATGTTAAACCTATTCTCATTTGATGGATACTCCTACTACAGGAGTTTGACATCACAATTAAAGATAAAAGTGGTGCAAAGAACCTAGTCGTAGACCATCTCGACAGGATTGAGAATGGTGAACATCCTACTTCTTTTAAAGATGACATCCCTAATGAGTAAATTTATTTTGTTATGAAAGATCTTCCCTAATATGCAGATTTGGTGAACTACATCACTTCTGGTGAAATTTCTCCTCAATTTTCTAAAGCCTAAAAGAACAAAGTTAGGAGCAATACTAAGTATTATGCATAAGATGACCCATATTTATGGAGATTTTGCTTTAACCAGGTTATGAGGAGTTATGTTTCTCAGACAGAGAGTCACTCCATCTTGACATTTTGCCACACTTATGCTTACGGTAGCCATTTCGGTCGTCGTAGGATGGCTAGGAAAGTTCTTGAGAGTACGTTTTACTGGCCCACTATTTTTCATGATTCATACATGTTCACCAAGACTTGTCCTAACTATCAGAAAACTGGTAACCTTGGTCATCGGGACCAAATGCTACTTGCCCTTATCCATATCTATGAAATATTTAATGTATGGGGTTTTGACTTCATGGGACTAATTTCTAGCGTCGTTTAGTAATGTTTACATACTTTTAGTGGTAGACTACATGTTTAAGTGGGTCGAAGGAAAAAATACCCACACTAATGACTCTAAAGTGGTATGTGAATTCCTAAAATCGAGGATTTTTACAAGATTTGGTACCCTACGTGCCCTAATTAATGATAGAGGCACTCACTTCTACTACTGTATGATTGAGAGTTTTATGAGGAAGTATAATGTCACTTATAGAACGTCTACAACATATCATGCCCAAATGAGTGGCCAGACATAGATCACTAATAGGAAGATCAAATATATCTTGGAAAAGTATGGAATCCCACTCGAAAAGATTGGAGTATACGTCTTGATGATGTGATTTGGGATTACCGAACGGTGTTTAAAACCCCGATTAGAATGTCATAATACCACCTTGTGTTGGTAAAAGAGTGTCATCTGCCAGTTGAGCTTGAACATAAATCTTATTGGGCCATGAAACTATTTAATATGAAGCTCGATGAAGTAGGAAAAAAAAGAAAGCTTACTCTCCAAGAATTGAAGGAAATCAGGAACAAAGCTTATGAAAATATGCGAGTTTACAAGGAAAAGACTAAATTGTTCCATGATCACAATCTCTCTAGGAAATATTTTCGTGTTAGTCAGAAAATGCTTTTATTTCAATTTTGTCTTAAGATTTTTGCAGGTAAGCCGAAATCGAGGTAGACATGACCGTATGTGGTGATAGTAGTGTATGATCACGGTGCGATGGAGATTTAGAGTTTTGATATTGGTTGTTTTCAAAGTGAATGGCCAGTGATTGAATATCTTTTATAAAGTCTTCCTGAATCATAATGTAGATAGAGTATCACTTGCAGAACCAATCTATATTGGTTGATAGACTCAAACTAAGCCGAGCCAAAGATAATAAACAAATAGGCTATTAGGAGGTAGCCCAAATTTTGGTTTATCTTGCTTTGTTTCTTTGTTTTAGTACTCTTATCGATCGTTTTCAAAGTATGGCCACAAATTGAAGATCTTTTATAAAGATTTCCTTAATTCTATATCTATTATGTTCCTTCACACACTTGTTTATTTTTATGTGTGAACCTATTGACTTATTTTGAGCCTTGGGGACAAGGTTTGGAATAAGTTTGTGGGTATTTTAGAGATTATGGATTGTGTTGAATGGATCTTTTTGCTAAAGACAAGATTTATGATCGTTAATTTTTTAAAAAAATTATGCGGCTGAAGGATAGTAATGGTGGTGTTATTTCTTTCATTTTCTTATCTTTTCATTTCTTTTTCTTTCCATTCATACTTCTATCTTCCATTTCAGTGGGATATGATGCATTTGCATGCATGTATTTAGTATAGTTTTTATTATTATTGTTTAGAGTCACCCGAGACTTTGCTTCGTGCCTGTGGTTGTGGATGAGCGAACTATGGTTGCCTTTTTGACTTGAAATTTATGGAGAATTAGGAGAAACACTTACTTTGAATTGTAGCCCGAAATTTTTATGATTTCATATTAGGGACTTGGTATAAAAGTTAAACCTTGTGTTAGATACAAAAAGGGGCAGACGGTCAGAACTGTGCAAGTTGAAAAAGTTAGATTTCTAGGGTGCTAAAACAAGGATGTAACCCACTCGAGGCTTAATTCCTATGACTAAACAACTTTTGGGGAAATGATTTAGGCCATTTTTGAATGAAAACCCTTAACCTTAATGCTACATAAAGTAATTTTCTTAGTTAACCCATTTTGAGCCAACCCAACTTTTAATTCTTTCTTTCCTAATTTTAAACCCATAGTCAAGCTTGATATAATCTTTTTCTAGTTAGAAGATAGTCTTAGACTTGAAATCCTTAAAAAAAGAAATGAAAAGGAGAAAAAATTAGAGAAAAAATTGTTTATATATAATGCGTAGCATAATTTTAGTTGTTTTGAGTAGTATTCATTCAAAAACATTAGAAATAAATGATATTTTGATACTTATTTTGAGTATTTTTATGTGTACTAGGTCTAAATGACGATGAAATGGAATGACAAGTAAAATGAGAAGACTAAGGGACTAGGAGAGCAAAAAATTTGTATCTCTCTGACCTGAGTGCCATGGTGCCCCATCAGGCACCATAACATCAAAAGGGTTCCACAACACCCAAAAATCAAGGACATTCTATTAATGGCACCACGACGCCATACCTAGTGCCACAGTGCCCCATGAGGCACCTTAGTATTAGCCCTGAGCATTAGCGCCTCATGACTAGCACCTCACCACCAGGGCTCCTGTTTAAGGCGCCCCAGCGCCCACCACAACATCGTACTTGGTGCCTCAGCGCCGATCGAGCCATTTCGAGCATGCTTCTTCAGATCTTGGCACTGAGATCTGCGTCGCGATGCCCACCTTAGCCACCTTAATGCCACCCTTAGAAAAAGTACTGTTTTGGATGTTTTTAAGGTTTTGAGCCCATTTGCTTGGACCAAAATACCCCTGGACTACATATAGGGATATGATAGGTAGAATTAATAACTTTTGCTTTGGAGAAACTTGGAGAACACGCTTTGGGAAGCTAGGATATTGGATCAAACTTGATGATTCATCTTAGATTTCTAGGTATTGATTTGATGTTTTCTTTACTGTTAATCATGTTTAGTGTTATTTCTTACCCATTTATGGGGTAATCTTTTTGTTCTAAGGGTCTTTGGACTCCAAGTTGGACTCCTTTTGATTTCAATGTGAATGTGTTGGTTCTTTTAATTCAATGTGTTGATTTGTCTTTTCTTGTGTGCTTTGTTATGCTTACCTTGATCGAGTAGGTGTAGAACTTAGATTTTGAAAGCCACCATGACCATTAGGTCTTTTGTACCCAAATTTGGAGTAACATAACCTTAGAATATATGGCGCATCGATCGATGGTCATTGACTAGGGAGGCAATTGAAATTGGTGCTTAATGTGGTTTATCACTAACGATATTCATGCCGACAGGAAGAGTTTGAGCAAGACGCTAGAATCTCTATCACCGAGACCTCGAGATAGAGTGGATTTTAGAAAACTCGCTTATCATCACCTGAATTGGGAGGTTTTCTATTTACATTGGACTCGAAGGAAATCACTTGGGTGACTTAGATTCCATAGGAATACATTTAATTACTTGCATTTAGATAGAGTAACTTAGTCATCAATTTACTTTACAAAATCAAACCCATTGTTGCCTAACTCTATTTTTTAATTGAATAAAAGATAAGCGTTTAACCATCCTTTGGGTTTAATATCCCCAACTCAATCACTAGATAGAGTTGTTATTATTGCCGCAAAGCTCTACACTTAGATCTTGTGTCAATATACCCAGAATAAGGGGAAATTAATCATGATAAAAAAATCATGTCATGATTAGAAAGTTCCACCTAAAACAGTATCCACATGAAATAGAGCAGGGAGCTGGGTGCTTGGAAAAATGTAAGGATTGCTCATATTAAAAGAAAATCGAAGTTAAGTACTGTATAAGCCACATTTATGTTCTTTGAAAATCTTTAGATAATGTAAGTTTTAGTTTTCCAATATTTCGCATTACATTTATATCATTTTCCTAGTACCTTAACCTAGCCATATTACAACCTACTTAAAGTCTTATTAATCTCCATTAGTGCTAAGTCCACAATAATGGAGAGTGTGGTTGCATTTCTTGCCAATGGTACTTTCAAAGCGTTGATATGCTATCTTATAGATATTATAAACTTGCGTGCTTGACTGTATAAACCAAGAAAACTCATGAGTAGTTGATAGCCTTTGTCTTGACCATGTCTAGGTCTCTAAAGTGTGATCTTAATTGTGTTAGGGTTACGGTTCTAGGCATATCATAACTCTAAAATTTCTTGAGTGGCTTGTTGACTTGGCGACTATGTGAATCGAAGGAACTCCATGAACTTGGAACCGTGTATAGGATTAGTTGAGTTAGGTTCATAACTATATTAAGAGTCTAGTTTACTTTTGTTTCGTCACTTACACATTTGCTTAGGATGTGCAAAGTCCTAAGTTTGGGGGTATTTGATAAGTCGGTAATAATATATTTTAGGTGTTTATTTTATGTATTTTTAGATCTCAATGTCTTGTATTGTTAATTAATTCTCTTTTATTTATATTTTTAGTGGTTGAGTGGCAATTTGATGAAAAGGAAATAAATCAGGGTCTTTCGAAGTGTTTTTAGTGTTTGGCATTGAAAAGTGAGCTTGCACTCACTTTGAGACATCTTGGTGGGACCCACATTAGTCTTTATTAATGATATGGTGGTTGAGAAGAAGTTCGGTGGCACATTAATTGGTGAAAGTCTTCAAAAATTACTAAGTATAAGTCATTCCTGCAGTGTGTTTAGCAGCCCTTTGATCTACCTCAAGCCACGCATTACACAATTAATTAGAAAAGATGGAGCAGCCGAGTGATGCAGCAAAGAGACATACTTGAGACACTCGGTGCCTTTAGAGTCATTTGTCGCACTTCGAGATCGACACGCCAGATCAAAATCAGATGAGAAATAACTCTCGACCTTGCTTCAGGATGTGTGCCGACATAGACTCCCACATGTTCATTAAGTCTTCCCATGCGTCATATCCCCATTCGCTTGTTACGTCCACAATAACGTCTCCTCTAATCAAAGCACGCCTTATCAGCATGCATTCTCTCCTTCAGCCAATCAGCATCTGCCACTTGATCGGGATCCAACATCAATTCAACCACAGCCATCAGATCTACCTGGGTGCACGAGATAAAAAATAACCCACAAATTTGATTTTCTCTCTCTTTGATAGACAAATTGAAGGATTTTATATAAATAGAGCTTTGGGTTTTAATTAGATACACTACACACACAGTCGAACTTTATTTTATTTTATTTTTTCTAGTGAATTCATTTATAATTTAATTGAGTTATTCAAGACGATGTCCGACTAAACACAATATTCTTAGGTCAAAGGCGAAGCAAGTCCAGATTCTTGGTTGATAGCGTATTATGTGAAATCTTTTATTTATAATTTAATTTTTGTAAGTTCTTTCTCTTTTATTTGTCATTGTTTTCATGATTATGGTGCAAAGTTAGGGTATGTATGTGACTAATGCATGCTTTTAGGAAGACCTATAGTTAATCGAGATATTCGTATCCGCAATTGTCCAATCTGACCGATATAAGTGACAATCATTAACTCGTTTGTTGTCAAAACCTTTTGGTTCTTGAGTGTACAATAAATAAATCTATGTTAAATTGGAATCAAAAGTGATCCGGTTATTTATGATTAGTATTCCCACTGACCTTTATGCGTTTAATGCATTAAACCTTATTGGAGAATGTCAAGGGTTATGTGTTGCTAAGGAAGTAGTTAGCGACAGACATCCTAATTATCAAGACTATGGGAATTAGGGATTTTTTGTGGATGTCGATTTCCTATAGCTAATATAGGAGGAATTGAATTAATAATATTTTGGAAAAGATCGAAAACCATGATATGCTATTGAACCTTGATTTGGATTTATGGGACTATAGACTTAGGTATTTCCTCATATTGAATTCACCTTTACAAGTTTTAATTTCTAGTATTTTAGATTAATATTTTTCTCAAAATCTTTTGAAAAACCCCTAAATTTTCCTTTTTATTTAACTCTGAGTAAAACTTAAGTCCTATGGATTCGACCCTGTATTTACCACTACCACACCCAAGTGGCATTACTAACTCGAGTACGTCTTATATTTGGCGTGAACGACACATGAACATTTACCTAGAAAATCTTTTGGCATAATCCTTGGCAACGGTGCTAAAAAATAGATTTTGCATCGAAGGCACCAATAATGGTCCCGAATTGGATTTATGGTAAGGCAAGTATGGGGTCAAACCCACTGAGACTATGAAGAATACATAGTGTATGAACTGAAGGTACATATGGGGTTTACTTATGAGCCTATTCTAAATGAAATTCACTCAACAAACTATCCTAATATAACTAAAACATGCATTAAAATATAAATAATAATTTGAACAATATAATGAAAGCCTGGATTGAGAGTGGTTTCATATCTTGCAAACATTTGAATTAATCATCAGTTACTAAAAACACATTTTCCCTATTGAATTCTATAAGACAAGCTTAAGTGAAAATTATTCAATTTTTCATGGTCAATGGCAAGAACATGCGACACTTCCACATACTAACAAGACTAGCGAAAACCCGAGTGCTTTACAGATTTTCATCTGACTAGCAACCTTACACTCTATTAAAACACTTGCATTAAGTGGTAACTAACATGAGCCGTTGCCCTCCTTATACTCTAAAAGCACAATAGCACATGGATTGCCAATAAACAAGGCTTTATTTGTCACCAAACATACTCCCCCTTACCAAGTGGCGGTAAGATCGCGACAAAGATCTCCTACATCCACACATGCATTGGTCATAACATTATGAATATGATTAATCTAATCTGGTGTAAACATTAAGTTTATAATCAGTGCAAATAAAGTTACAAGATTCCAATAAATAAGGTTATCAATTTAATAAACAAAACCTCATAAATCAAGTTTGGAAGTGTGAAAAACCCGCAATCCAAAAAAGGACTAAGTGATTACTACTCATACATATAAATTAAAGCAATGAAAATAAACTAAACAATGCCTTTAATGCGAAACAAGAACTCCATAACTTTTCTCCAAACCTAGATCTAAAAACAAAACGTAACCAAAGTAAAACTCTCATCTTGAACATCTAATAAACCTTTGCTATTTATAGGGGAACAAAATATATTGAACTAAATAGTGGGAATCATTCGAATCCTCCAAATCCGTAACTGTAAATCTTTTGAAATATGCATTGTATGTATAAAACTCCAAGGTGCTGAGAATTTGTCATGGCCCAAATTTCTAATTTTAGTTTAATCTTTTAAATAAGATCAAGTAACCCATGACGTAGGACCATCAAGATATGTATTGTGACCGAGGCGAGATACCTGAGGTAAATATTATATTTGTAGTGGTGCATGCTTAGTGTATTTGTATATGTGTAGACTATTAAGTAACTCCTACTTAAGTATAAGTGTCGAGACGTGTGTAGAAATACACATCGAGATGTGTGCAAGTGTTAGACCGGGGTAGAGAGTGATATGGTAAGTTGGCATAGGTTTTATGTAGCTTTTATAGTGATTGTGATATGGTTATGGTTGTTTATAAAGTTAATGTACCTAAGTTAGTAAGTTAAAAAAATAGCCACTTGATATTCATCGAGATACTTAGTGACACACTAGAAACCAATTGAGTACAAATTAGTGTCACTTAGCTTGAATAAGTGGAGAGTAAGTAGGACATGTGTTAGTATGTGAACCACTAGATGTGTCTCGAGTTACATGTGCACATGAGGATTAATGGCTATAAATCAACCATATCCTATTCATATAAAAGCTTAAGATCAACTTAATCAAACCAAACATTCTCATTTTCATTTCTTAACTTGGAAGAAATCTTGCTAAAGAGAAGGAAAAGCTATTGGAGGAAAAAGAAGATCAAAAACTAGGTGTAAGAGTTGATCAACTAGGTGTGTACATTAACTAGGTAACTTCACTACACCGTTAGCTTAGCTCAGTTTAATGAATTCATAAAGTTGATGTTATATGTGGTTGTTTTATGTTATGGATGATATCTTGGAAATCTGGAGGTATGTATAGAGGTTTTCAAGGCATTAGTATAGCCTATGTATGGAGAAAACTCAAAATCCTGATTTCAAAATTATGGGTTTTACTGCACAAAGCGCACTAGGTAGGAAACCTAGCGCGCTAACTTTGATTAACGTCCTAGAGGAACCTTGATAGCATGCTAATCAGGGTACTTAGCGCAATAGGTGCTATGATAGCATAAAAATCTGTAATTTTTTAAATTTCTCTAAAAATTATAAATAAGCCTAATACTCTAAGTAAAGGTCTAAACACGTTCAAAAACATGTTATATGATATCAGGAACCTAGGGAACTATTTCAGGGTTTTGGATACGAGTTTCGGGGTGTTGGAAGGTTGAAATAGCTTAAGAAATTGCGTGGATTATAAGTAAACTGATTGAGATATTTATTTAAATTTCATTCCTGTTCATATGTTTATTTCCCATCTTTTGGACTGATTTGCCTTTGTACTCCATATGCCATGACTTGTTATCCTTTCTCATTACATGCATGAGGTTGTTTTCAAGGTATAGTTTGTTGATTAAATGATTTCATCGACTCAAAATCATGTGCTATGTCATTTTGATTATTAATATATGTGGTCAGTAAAATAACATGCTATTAGATAGTTGGTACATGGAATCGCATATTTTATTTCTTTTGTGCATTAGATGTGCAATGATTTTGTTGGATTTTAAAATTGTGTCATTCTTTTAAATGTGAAAGTAGTTCTTATATCTAGGGCCATTTTATGATAGCGGTCCGGCATACATACGGGGGTCACTAGACTTCCAAGATTATCAATATCTCTCCAATATCTTCCATAATAAGGAACCCCAGGGGAAGTTGGCAAGCATAACTTGCACAATATGCATGGTATGAGACCCAGGGAAAGTTGACAAGTATATATATATATAGCAATTGACTAGCACTAGAGAAAGGTTATAAAGGAAAAGGGATGTAGAGCACAACTCCATCCTTATATATTAGAAAGGCTTATGTGATGAAGATCGCGACCAACCGGCCCTAGACCCATTACTACTTAACCATGTGTCGGTTTCATTTTGTTTAGCTAAAATATCTCTTTGCATGATTTACTTTTAGCATAGTTGCCATTATTATGCTTTTAGATACTTGTTGCATATTTGGGAATGTGAACAAATGACTCTCAGTGTTACTTTCTACTTTCTTGTACTCACTGTCCTTTTTAAGATGGTAGGTGCAGATCCATCGAGTAGCAGGCTAGGCAAAGAGAAGATCGACGACTACCTCTGAGCCTATAGAGTGCCGCTAAACTACATTTTATAGGTTATTACTTGTTGTATAACTTTATATGTCTTTCCATATACTTTTTAGGTTGTATATATTATGGGCTGAGAGATTAATACCTTGACAAGACACATGATGATGTGTTATCACCGTTTGTTATGTATATATGCATGTGATCTTTATTTTCTGGTTTTTCCACAATTGTTATGTATCACATTAAAAGCTTCCGCTAATTTGTTAAGACTTTCGCTGAATAAACTTTAAGTAAGTAAAATTCTAATTAACTTTGATTTATGAATTGGCATAGGATAGGTAAATGTTTATTTGAAAAATTAATTGGTAAGTTCTAAGATTTAGAAAAGACTGACTAATTCCTTGTTAAGTCATACTGGGGTGAGGTTAGGGCTTAATCATGGGATTAGGTCGGTTGGTGCCCTATTTTGAGAAGGAGTCGCCACACAATTGCTAAGGAGGCGCTACGACACTCTATTTTTTGTTTGATTATGTCTTGACTCGAGTCCAGTATCGCGCCAGCCCCTTATGTATAAGCCACAGAGTTGTCAAGGCACTGGGGTTTTTCTTGGAATTTGAGCTAAAACTTTCTCCCGGCTCTTCACAAGGCTTCATCCGCAATGTTTCAATGAGTTTCCTTCAATCCGATCGAATTTCCTCTAACGATTTCCCTGCGATTTCTGCAAACCTAAATGCGTTGGGAATGCAGTGGGCATTTGTTAAGCTTTTTGATTGAATTTTTGTGGAAAATCACTCCTTTATGTCCAATAGCCTATATTTACTCTGAAAACACAAAAATAAAGTTTTAGGAGTATAAATTGAGACAAAAGTCTTGGAATTTATAGTAATATCACAGTAAAATATAGGACAATTGGCGACTTATCAGATTACATGCTCACTTATAGAAAGTCTTATAACTTTAAAGTCTATAGTTATTTCAACACAGACTTTAATCAATATCTTGACACTACTAAGTATACTTTTGAGCATGTTTTACTTTTCACTAATAGAGAAATCTCTAAAAAGTTTTACGTAAAAATAATTAGCACTTCTACTATGAAAGTTGAGTTTGTAGTTTAAAGCTACAAATCAAGGGTCATTGTTAAGGAACTCATTTAAGGGCTTTATATTATTTACTTAATCGTCATGTTATTAACAATTTAATATGACAATTACGCAATTATATTTTTTTTTCTCCAAAAAACAATCAGCGTTAAACTAGTATAAAGTGTATGGAGTAAAATACTTTCTAGTTAAAGAAGAAGTTCAATGGAAAAGAGTGTCAATTAAACATTTAGCATAAATTTTATGGCTACAAAACCCTTACAAAAGGATTACCACCAAAGACATTCAGAATATGTCAACAGAATAAGCCTTTGTTGTAAATCCTAATGATTTTTAATTTGAGATTTAATTAAGTTTATGTTTATTTTATGAGTCCTCATTTACCATGCTAATTCTACTAATGTATGTGTATACTTATCCCTAATGATAAATGTAAGTGAATTAATTTAGTCTTCGACATGGACATTATGTTTTATGAATTAAATGAATTAGTAATGGTCATGGTATATGGAAGAGAATATGTCAAATTTTGATGTAACCACTATGACTCGCGTTGCTATTTTATTTTATAATGATTTAATTATGTCAAACATATATGCCCACTAACATACACATTATATGACCTATTATTGAAATATGATAGAGGTGGCAAAAAGTTGTAAGGCTCATTTGTTTGCATTTTTCCGGACCCACTTATAACGGGTCTAAACATGTTTTCTTGTATGTTTTTAAAAAATGGGACTAGGTTCGAACAATTTTTTTTTTGAAAAATGGTACCCATCTTGTGATTAATTTGAATGATATTTTATTTATTTATAGGGGTATTTGAAAACTTTCGTGATGTTTGCATTGTAATTTCTCTAATGATGATGTTATTTTATATGGAAACTTATAAGAATAATTGAGTTTTGAACATATTATGTATTTTTTATTCTGATGGAATGAGTGGTGACATAAAAGTCATGCATTTTTGTGAATAATTAGGTGAAGAAAAATATTTTATTGTATTAAAGAACGGGTCCAGATAAAAAAAAGGGTTTTGTGTGTTTTAGAAAACATAGGGGTATGGACAAAAAAGTGTCCATTTCAAAAAATGGGTATGAGTACGGACATTATTTTTAATTGTTGTTAAGAGAGATGTTTGGACTCATACTTTTTAATTGTTGTTAAGAGAGATGTTTGGACTCATACTCGCCCAAACTTTTTTTGCAACCCTTAAAATATAATATTATATCACAAGTGGGAGAATGTAAGACCATATTGTGTCGTATAGCTTATTATTTATTTATGTAATGAATAAATTATGTAACTTAATCAACTATGAACCTGAAGTCTTTTAAGCTTCAATACCGTTATCAATTTGATGGAAATTGGTGTTAATGTGAGAAGTTCAATAGTTCTCTCTCAAGCCTATAAAAGGACATTTGTACCATCAAATATTGTATCGAATATTTGAAGCTCATGAGGGTAGTAAGGATCTTGAGTTTTAAGAGTCCATATAATCGCTTCCACATGTAATTCTCTAATTTATCTATAATTTTTTATATTTAGAATGTTTACATATCACATTACTAAATTTAATTAACTCGATCCACATCATCATCACTCATCAAGAGATCTAGAATTTATATACGTAAATCATTATATCAGGCATCACTCGTCTATTTTCGTGGGGAAATGCTAGAATGACAACCCAATGTCACAACACATTGCACAACAATTAATGTGATATGTGGGCCCTACATCAAAATCCCATAAATGACATCCAACTCCCATTTTAATGTGGATGTTGTAACATAGTATTGTCCTTCTAGCATTACCCATTTTCTTGCACTTAAGAAATGGACTCGACAATATCCAATAATTAAATAGTGCCTAATGATCAAACTAGGTGTGAAGTCCCATGGCCTTTGAGTCGTTCATGCGTACTTCGAGATGTAGGCATACATAAATCTTGATACATAGCACATGAGTTGAGACCGTATTGATGATTCTCATGGATCAATATATATATATATATATGACTTTCAATGTCACGTACCTGTTGTCATTCCGGTATTTTTCAACCAAATAACACAACTATATATATATGGAATATGGTGACACAAAAAATTATTTTGTTAATCCCATAGAGAATCATGCTGGGTCACCTGACAGTCGTCGGTGCAGTTGTCATCTTCGTAGTAATAATCGTTCGAGAAATTCAATGGTGGTTCCATAAGTAATGCTGCCGCGAGCTCATTGAACATCTTTGGTGACTCTAAAGGAGACTCGTTAATTGCTTGAATTTGACTAGGTGAGAGTGTGATAGTCATTGGAACCGATGATGATGAGCCTGAGCTTGTGGAGCTACCTATTTGGGCGCTCCCACAACTAGCAGTACGATGACCACCACTACTACCACTACCACTGCCAGTATCTCTTCCTAATTGGCTGCGACACATTGCCGCAGCCCCTTCATGTGCAGCGGATCGAATATCATCAGGGTCTGAACTGGCAGGTCCAGGCAATCGTCCTGCCAATTCAGGAAAATTTAGGTACGCATCACGGCCCCTAAAGTACAAAGCCGCGACATCATAAGCAGTAGCCGCCATTTCTGGAGTCTCAAAGCTGCCAAGCCAAATTCGGTTCTTCTTCCCAGGTTCTCGTATCTCCGAAACCCACTTGCCCCATTTCCTCTTTCGAACTCCGCGATAGTTGGAGACGGAATTGCGATCCATAATAATTAAATCAATGTTAATATTATATTTAATTAAATTCAATTTGTTTAGCAACGTTGTCCATATATATAGGTATGTACGTATGGTGTGGGTGGTGGGGGATGTTTGGAAATGCAGTTGACGAATCAGGCACTGAATAAGTGAGAGAGCTTCGCGGTAGCTGCATGCTTTTGTAACAGTGAGAGTGAGCAGTTGATTAATGATGATATGTCAGTGTTAAGTAAGTTTAAGAAAAACAGCTGGATCCTACCTCTTTGGATTAGTTTGCTAGCCTCTCTGGCTTCCTCCTGCCGATTCTTCCATTATCTTCTTCAAGATAATTGTTTCAAAGTCCGGCAATGAGGGAAGCATCTAATCAGGATTTGATTTTGATTTGTTAATGATATTGTCACATATACAATTAATAAATACATAATTCAACGACATCATTGATCGATGCTGGAGGAGGAAAAGCGTTGTCATGGGAATTTGGATACGAGGTTTCTTTTTGTTGTACAAACCAACGCCGACTCCACGCGCAGAAAAGAAAGAGCGCGTAAAGCCCAGTTCGGTCACATCTATACCAAGATACGCACCGGATTTCTTTCAGCGGTGCCGAGCATCTACTTGGTCACTATTGAATATGATGTATTTGGTGTGTCTAGAGTGGATATTTTATTATGCAAACTATTCAAAACGCATGGGCTCTAGCACGTGAGGCAAACTATTTTATTTTAGTTTACTATAACCAAAGGCTCCAATTTCTTGCTATCCTCTAGTCCTACAATTTTTCCATCAAAGCAAAGCTTTCCTCCACTAATCTAAAGTAATACACTAACACTGAAATAACAATTGACGCATTCTAAACAAACACAAATCGAATGACTGATCCAAAGTAATACACTAACACTGAAAATAAAATAATACTAATGAAAGAAGAAGAGAGGCAACAATCAGTGGTGGTCATGGATAACTCTTCATACTGCTCACTCTACCATTATTTTAAGATTTCACTCTACACAATCTTCTCCAATCTTTCTAGCATTCCCTCTATGTGCACTTTCTCACATCAATCTCTTTAGCAATTTCTCTCTTTGTGCGTTATCACATAAATCTCTCATCTTGATCTGGTGCGTTTGCTGACCTCCTAATTATTGATGATAGTGAGGCTAAAAAAATAATAGCAACAATATGTAAAAAAAAATTAGCCTCAATAAAAGATAGGACAGAGTTAAATTTTGAGTAAGCGGATAGAGATGAAATTAAATTAAAGTCCCAATGATTTAGAAGAGCAAACACAACAAACAATGACGACTCTCTTCTCTGACGCGCAGTGATGAGTTTCTTGAAGGCCTGGTTCGAGGACACCCATCTTCTCAAGTTTTTTTGTATTTCTTCTTGCTTATTACTTTCATCAATTTACTACAAAATCAAACAGTAAAAAAAAGTTGATCAGAACATAAGGAGTACTAATGGATCAAGGAGCTAGAGAGCAATATAATCATAGCATGTAAAAAGCAAACATGCAGGCATACATACATATAGAGTGGAACATAAACCACACATATATCAAATTAAATCATAAAATGAGAAAAAAAATCGAATATGAAATTAGACCTATAACTATATGTGAGAGATTTCAGTTACAATAGATTGCTAAAAATTAAGAAACTCCCGATTTAAATCTCTTAGTTTTTGGATACGAAAAGCCTTTTTTTTGGGATGAAAAATAATGTGAATTTCCTAGAACCACTACAAGGAAAATGATATTTAGAAACGGAATTAGCAACGGAATTAAGTTCCGTTGCTAAAAAAAGTAGTTAGAGACGGAATTGAGACGGATCAGAGACGGAAATAGAGACGGAAATTTCGTCTCTAAAAAATGGCGCCAACATTCCCACCAAAACTTTCTTTTCCTATAACCGTTCATCAAATCTCGAGATTTGTGCGTGCTTCGATCAATGCCCCTCCACCCCCTCCCAAAAACCCCCAAATCCCACAAGTCGATCGTCTCGTTCTCTGCTCTCAACTCTCTCTCTGGTCTCTCCGTCTCTTGCTCAACCCGTCACTCTAGTCTTTCTCGGTCTCTCTCGGTCTCTCCGTCTCTCTTCTGGTCACCGCCCCCAAATCCCCAACCCCCAACAAGTCTCTCGTCTCGGTCCTCGTGCTCTCAACTCTCTCTCTCTCGGTCTCTCCGTCTCTTGCTCAACCAGTCACTCTGGTCTCTCCGTCTCTCTTCGGTCACCGCCCCCCAAATCCCCAACCCCCAACAAGTCTCTCGTCTTGGTCTCATGCTCTCAACTCTCTCTCTCTCTGGTCTCTCCGTCTCTTGCTCAACCAGTCACTCTAGTCTCTCTGGTCTCTCTAGTCTCTCCGTCTCTCATCTTGGTCTCTTGCTCTCAAGTCTCTCTCTCTGGTCTCTCCGTCTCTTGCTCAACCAGTCACTCTGGTCTCTCTGGTCTCTCCGGTCTCTCCGTCTCTCTCTCCCACACCCCCCCCAAATCCCCAACCCCCAACAAGTCTCTCGTCTCGGTCTCTTGCTCTCAACTCTCTCTCTCTGGTCTCTTCGTCTCTTGCTCAACCAGTCACTCCGGTCTATCTGGTCTCTCCGTCTCCGTCGGATCTGCCGTCACTGGCTGCGAAGATTGGAGCCTCTGAAGCCCTAAGTCGTCGCCGACCTACGCCCCACCCTAAGCCGTCGCCAAACTCTTCAAGGTAACAATCAAAAATAAAAATTGTAACACCCTAAGCCGTTGCCCCACCCTGATTAGAGCTTCTAGTGCTGACATTTTTGTGGGGGGTTTTTGGTTTTTAGTTTTTGGGTTTTGATTTGTTGTATCTGCTCACATTTTCATGCTGGTTTAGCTTTCATGTGCATTTGTTGGTGTTCTTCACTTGATCTATTAAGTTAATGTTGTGTATTTTGTTTGGTTTAGAAGTTTTTGTTTTGCTCTTCTCTTGCATGCTTAGTTGTTTTGTGGTTATGCTTGTTCTACCGAGTAACAATGAAATGTGAACCGCATTTCTCTGTTGTGATCTGGGTTTTGTAGTTATGTTCATTTTGCCATGTTTTAGTTGTTGCAATGCTACTTGTGAGTGACACAATTTTCCCTAATTGGATCTGTACAAGTTTTTACCTTTTTATATATATGGTTTAGGGTTTGGGGTTTTAGGGTTTGTGTTCTTATGGTGGTTATTGTTGGTGTTGTTTGTGTGCTTACTGCTACTTCCACTTTTAAATTCACCATCCTTACCAATTTCTATCTATTACAGGACCTCGAGAGTACTTAAGTTCTTGATGTTGGGAGAGTCATAGCTAGCTTGTACATCATTGATTTAGTTTCCTTTACTTTAGAGCTTCCTCAGTCATTTACTGTAAGTAATCATAATTTTTCATGGCATCATAGACTTGGTCATCCTTCAGCTGTTGTAACTAAAAAGTTAATTCAATTGATTCCAGGTCATGTTCCTATTAGTTCAGATTATTGAAGAAGCAAAAAACCATTTTTGGTGCATTAGGTTTCTATGTGATTACCTTGTTTTATTTTACTTTTTTGAAGATTGGTCTTACATTATTAAGTTAGTTTGATTTGATTTGAAATGTAGATCATTTAGCTGAGTTTGTTTGCAACTGTGCACAAATTTAGATGTCATGCTTGAGATAGGTGCTGCAAATTGTTTAGGGAGCTTTGGTTGCCATTAAGCAACAAGCATTCACTGGTTTTCGAGCTGCCAATACTGAAAATTGTGCTATATTTTATTTTTTAATTTACATTCTTTGATATTGTTATGCCACAATTTTTTCATGTTTTGCCCACTATATTTGATTCACTTGTGTGTATATGCATGTGTGTAGATAAAGCTACCAATAGAGTAGGTATAGATGTATAGTGTAACGGCCTGAAAATTAGACTTGTGCCACGTGTCAAGTCAAGGTCGTTTGTGGGACCCACTCGTCGAAATACGTATGTCTTAATCCAATTTGAGATGATAATGCTAACTATGCGAGGAATTCGGTGAGCCGAAACATGAACGAGGATGCGCCTCGAGTCACGTGCCGACGTGAGATCGAAATATTGGTTTTATGTGGTTTTAAAATGTACATTAGATATGTCTCGTTATGTGTGTAGCACGATTTTTGAGATTTTGAAATGAGGCGGGTTGATGCCTCGAGATACGCATTGCACGAATCTCGAGGACATTTTTGGATTTGAAATAAAAAAGAAATGAAAAAGAAATATATATATATATATCTATCATATATATAAAAGCACGAATCACAAATTTTTGAGTGGTAATGAAATTTACCTATTTGCCCATATATTTTTTTAATCTCTAAATCAACCTTTTCTTTTGTATCCGAATCAAACTCTAACTCCTTATCAATCTACTACACGTTTTTTTTCCTTATCTCCAAATCAATCATGAATTCATTCTCATCAATCCAATACACTTTTATTGAGGAAGTAATGTCCTAGCATGATTAGCTTATTTTTTCATTCACATCTTATCTCAATCACTGTAGAGAATATTGATAACTTAAAAAATGTACTTGTATTTCTAATTTTTTAATTTAAATTACAATTTTAGATTTTGTTAATAAATTCTTAAAAATTGATTCCCACGAGCGAAGCGAGCGGGGGAATAGTGCGTAGCACATCTTGAAACTAGTATATATATATATATGTATATATATATAAAGATAAGGATAAGGGAGAGAAAGAAAACAAAAAGAGATTAGGAGAGTGATCGTGATGAAGAGAAGGAAAAAAAAAAAAAGAGAAATAAGGAGATCGGAGAGAGACGCCGGCTGGAGTTTCGGCGTGGACGACGGCGACACGGACGGCCAGCCCGGACGGCGGAGCTTACAGATGCGGCGACGAGCAAAGGTTCGCGGACCAGTCGCAGACGCGACACGTTCCACCAACGCGACAATCGATAGTGGCGGCGGCTGTGACAGCAGACGGTTGGAGCTCCGGCAGGCGAGGACAGCAGGCTGGCAGGCAGCGGCGTGAGGCGCACGACATGACGCAGAGGCAGCGACGGCTCCATATCTGCGCGGTGGGGATGGCGACCGGCAGCGATCAGCAGTAGCAGGACGACCAGCAGACGCGCGAACGGCTCCAGAGGCGACTCGACTCCGGCGAGGGACGGTGGTCGGCGAGCGGCGGCACCGGCGACTTGTGAGCAGCCCGCGGTGACGCCGGCGAGGCAGAGGCAGCGACGTGGTAGCGGCGGCGACGCGGTGAACGACGCGGTTGCGCGTTATCGACCGGTCGGTTGCGCAATTTCGTCGAAATCGCGACATCGCGATGAAGGTGAGGTTTATTCACCTAATTTGAGTTATGATCTGAATGATTTTTAGTAAAATAGGCTTAAAAAGTCTAAATGTACACCAGGGACTAGGAGTTGGGTGCGTAAATCGAGATGCGAGCGAGACATTTTGAGATTCGCGATTTCTCGAGGTCGGTAAACGAGTTAGGGACTTATACATTATTTCATTTCTCTCCATTGACTATTGTTGTTTACTGTTATGTGATAGCTTTATTGTTGTTCACTGCTTTGTGATGATAGCTATCGTTGAATTTGTTGTCGATTGAGGGGGTCCATTGGCAAGTGAGTCATGGTTACGGTGTATCTGCGATATGAGAGGGTTAGGACTGGAGGCAGGTGTCTCGTCCTAATTATGGTCGTTTGTTAATTTATCCGGGTCCATGTGTGTTTCATAGTCGTACGGGCTAGGGCTGGGAGGCAGGGGTCTCGTCCTAGAGCCGGGTCTATGGATGTCTCATAGTCGCAAGGGTTAAGGCTGGGAGGCTGGGGTCTCGTCCTAAACCCGAGTCTGCTGGGCTTTTGCCGCGACTCAACGACCTTTTGGTTGGGACCCATTGTTATTTGGCATCACTCATCGATGGATTGGTTACGGTCTTTTATTTTCATGCGTTCTTGATTCATTTTTGTTCTATTTGCATGAATTTGACTGCTTTGGATATCGTGAACTGTTGTTTTGGATATTGTGAAATGTTGTGTATATGTCCTACTGGATTTACTTACTTGGGCTCGTCATTTTTATTTTGACTGAGTGTGCAGAGCCACGACAAGTAGCAGAGGAAAGGCTTCATAGCTAGGTGATTTTTTATATATTTTGTATTTACTCTCCTCTGATGATATTTACTGGGTTCCACAATTAGGTTGCCTAACTCCTTGATTTGTTTGTTGAGTTATTGAATGTGTTAGTTACTTCCGCTAAAATTGTAAATCTCAAAAAATATTAATAGCTCAACTGTAAAATGTTAAATGTACTGATAATGATGGATTTGAAGGCTGACTAGGCTCTCGTTGACCTTGCGAGACTGGCTCGAGGGTCCACGTGGGCTTAGGCCGGGCGGAGCCCAATTCGTGGAAAATTGGGGTCGTCACAGTTGTTATCAGAGACTAGTTTTGGGAGTCTCACGGCTTAAAAAATTGTGATACCAACGTCACAGTTGGTATCAAAGCCGACGTTTTAAAGAACTCGACTCTTGATTAGCACAATAAATTAAGACACAAAACAAGCAGAAGTTAGGAATGATTGAACTTAGAGTGGAACCCTATGATCCTGACTTGAGTCTTCGTTGGGAAGTGAGGAGAGTTGGAAAATGGAAAAAAATGGTAGAACACCAGGCGGATATGGAAAGTGAAAAATGGAAAATGGCCAATGGAAAATGAAAAATGTTTACAACATTTTTGCCTCATGCGCGTTTCGAGGTGGGCTTGTACCCCTGGCGTATATGTGGACCATAGATGGTGTGAGTGGGTGAGTACATATGAAAGAACACCAATTGGATTTGAGAATGATAATTGGATAGAAATTAAATGGAATCAGTTAGTGATTGATGTTTCATTGGCATACTTGATTTCATTTTTGGTAAATCAACAGTTGTTCCAGTTGTTTACAACATTGTGGACAAATGGGTGAAATTAATGGGATTGCCTTAAGAAGATTCGTGTTGCACGTATCTTCTTGGGGAAAACACCCTGCACGTATTTTTAGAGGATCCGCTCGAAATAATTAATGAAATTGGAATGTGATACGTGAATCAATTCCGTAGTAAAGAGCGACCAAATGATTTTTTCTAGTCCGAAGTTTTGATGGGATTCGTTGGTTATATGTTAAATTTGGTTCATAATAATCAGCATAAGTTTTGGTGGGGTAAATTGAATGTACAAACCCAAAGAAGCAAGGATAGAGATGCACAAGGGATGTTGTGGAACCAGACGACCATTTTGATTGTCATATAAGTGAGTGGCTCATCAAACAAACAATGTGATGAATTGGTTTGATTCAATTCAGCTTCGCGGATAGTGGCTTAAGAATTAGTTAGTTCAATTGATAAATTGAGGTAAATAGCTTGGTTGGTTTGGTGAAGCCAATGGAAAATGAGAACTTTGGTATTACAAATGGTATGATTTCAAATTGAAACTTAACATGCCATGTAGGACTCAAACAAACTTGTGAATTGATTTTCAAGCTATTTAGAGGAATTTTGATCTTATTTAGGACTCAAAGGAGTTCATTAAATTCATTTCAAGTTGTGCAGTTAGTACTGAAATTGAGGATTTCCTATAAGTAGTGAGACTTGAAATGGAAGTTTGAGTATCTAAATGGTGTTGAATTGATAAAGGAAATAAACGTTGTTGGATAATATAAAACGAATGGAACAATTAAGGTAAGGAACATTCAAGAAAGGCTCATTCATGAATTGAATGAACATTCGAATGTAAGGAACATTCGAGTAAGGAACATTCGAATGTAAGGAACATTCGAGAACGTAAAGTTAAAAAGAAAGAAGAAACGAAGAGCAGACTCAAAATGAGCAAAGTGTTGAGATGACTTGAGAGCTAACGATTACATCATGTACGAACTCCTTTAACTTTGACGAAAGCTTTGGAGTAGTACTGTTGGATCATAAACTCAGGTAACTCCACTTTAGTAACACTATACATTTATAGTCTCAGGGTTGGTGAAGTCGACCACCACCTTTAGGGACTTATAAATGAATTAAGTGTTACGAGCTGAGGTATAGTCCGCGAATCGTTCTAACAGTTAATGACCATCTAAGTATAAATCTTACGAGATTGTACATCTTAAGACTGTTTTCAGATGCGTTAGTAAACGTAGGGAAATGAATTTTCGTGCAAGTAAAACCGTGCGTTTAAAGTTGCTAAGAAAAGAAAAACACAAACAAACAAATAACAAGTGCGTTCAAGTGAACGGGTGGAACTAATACTTATATGAAGGGATGCTGAGCGCGCCGACTAATACGAGACTTAGAGTGATGACTCAGGCGAGGCAGTCTTACGAGTTTTAGCGGCATCACTCGGAAAAGTTTCACGGTGGTACGAATCTCGGAGGAGCAAATATTTTATGACGTCTTGGCCACACAAGATCATATGAGGTCGAGCATCGTATTAGTTTCGTTGTTCGGCGAGGCCGATGTCTGGTTGTGCACTACGGTGGCATCGATATGGACGCTCTGAAGTGTAGTTGACGTTATGATGAGTGAGAGCGTGGGAACACACGAGAGCAACCTCATAACGTATTGCGTTTACGCCATATGAGGCGTATACGGTGCCTAAGTTAATTGGTTCAACTTAGAGTTACGCTAGTGGATTACAACAGCTATCACTGTCAGATCCTTAACATAAGTACCATTAGAGGGTTGATGGCAGAGGCAGTGGCCAAAGACAGGGTCAGAGACCCAATCGAGTGCACAGATAGGGACAACGATCTAGTCATGCACAGGTGCAAGGATATGGACATGTTCCAGTTGGTGCGGGATTTCAACGTACCTGTATGGGCATGTGGGCAGCCAGGAACAGATTTGTGCTATTGCCACGTCAGGTCCGACAACCTGATAAAAGGTACGAGTTGGTTTGAGACTCACTCGATGAGAGAGACGGATTTACATTATCGCGGATATACAGCGGATATACGTATATTAGTGACGGTGGATTCGTTTGTATTCAAATATATGTTTCGAGGATGTTGCCCTGACATATATTGATGGGAGGAGACAGAGGGTGCATTTTTTGCTTGGAGGTCACAGAGGAGTCCGGCTCGTCGCGAAGAAGCCCAGCCCTACAAAGTAAGATGGGGGTATGACCTTGGGCGGGTATGGCCTTAGATCTTCATTAAAACACCATTGTCTTGTAAGATTTGTTTCAATTTCGAGGACGAAATTCTAATTCGTTTGGAAGACTGTAACAGCCCAAAAATTTGACTTGTGCCACGTGTCAAGTCAAGGTCGTTTATGGGACCCACTCGTCGAAATACATATGTCCAAATCCAATTTGAGATGATAATGCTAACTATGCGAGGAATTCGGTGAGCCGAAACATGAACGAGGACGCGTCTCGAGTCGCGTGTCGAAATGTGATATCGAGATATTGGTTTTATGTGGTTTTAAAATGTACATTGGATATGTCTCGTTATGCGTGTTGCACGATTTTTGAGATTTTTAAATGAGGCGGGTTGGTGCCTCGAGATACGCGTTGCACGAATCTCGAGGACATTTTTGGATTTGAAATAAAAAAGAAATGAAAAATATATATATATATATATATATATATATATATATATATATATATATAAAGATAAGGATAAGGGAGAGAAAGAAAACAAAAAGAGATCAGGAGAGTGATCATGATGAAGAGAAGAAAAAAAAAAGAGAAAGAAGGAGATCAGAGAGAGACGCCAGCTGGAGTTTCGGCGTGGACGGCGGCGACACGGACGGCCAGCCCAGATGGCAGAGCTTACAAGCGCAGCGGCGAGTTGCGGCTCGCGGACTAGTCGCAAACGCGACATGTTCCACCAACACAACAATCGATAGTGGCGGCAAGCGACGACGACGGCCGGAGCTCCGCAGCGAGGACAAAGCAGTGGCCGGCAGCGGCGTGGGGTGCATGGCATGACGCGGAGGCAGCGGCGGCTCCAGATCTGGCTCGAGCTAGCGAGGTTGCGCGGTGGGGACGGCGACCGGCAGCGATCAGTTGTAGCTGGACGACCAGCAGACGCGCGAACGGCTTCGGTAGCGACGCGACTCCGGCGAGGGACGGCGGCCGACGAGCGGTGAGCAGCCGGCGGCGACGTCGGCGAGGCAGAGGCCGCGACGTGGTAGCGGCGGCGACGTGGTGAACGGCGCGGTGGCGCGTTATCGACCGTCGGTTGCGCGATTTCGTCGAAATCGCGACGACGCGATGAAGGTGAGGTTTATTCACCTAATTTGAGTTATGATCTGAATGATTTTCAGTAAAATAGGCTTAAAAACTCTAAATGGACACCAGGGACTAGGAGTCGGGTGTCGGGTGCGTAAATCGAGACACGAGCGAGACATTTTGAGATTCGCGATTTCTCGAGGTAAGTAAACTAGTTAGGGACTTATATAATATTTCATTTCTCTCGATTGACTGTTGTTGTTTACTGTTATGTGATAGCTTTATTGTTGTTCACTGCTTTGTGATGATAGCTATCGTTGAATTTGTTGTCGATTGAGGGGGCCCATTGGCAAGTGAGTCATGGTTACGGTGTATCTGCGATATGAGAGGGTTAGGACTGGAGGCAGGGGTCTCGTCCTAATTATGGTCGTCCGTTGATTTATCCGGGTCCATGTGTGTTTCATAGTCGTACGGGCTAGGGCTGAGAGAGGCGGGGTCTTGTCCTAGAGCCGGGTCTATGGATGTCTCATAGTCGCAAGAGTTAGGGGTCGGGAGGTCAGGGGTCTCGTCCTAAACCCGAGTCTGCTGGGCTTTTGCCGCGACTCAACGACCTTTTGGTTGGGACTCCTTGTTATTTGGCATCACTCATCGATGGATTGGTTACGGTCTTTTATATTCATGCGTTCTTGATTCATTTTCGTTCTATTTGCATGAATTTGACTGCTTTGGATATCGTGAATTGTTGTTTTGGATATTGTGAAATGTCGTGTATATGTCCTACTGGATTTACTTACCTGGGCTCGTCATTTTTATTTTGACTTGGTGCAGAGCCGCAGACAAGTAGCAGAGGAAAGGCTTCATAGCTAGGTGATTTTTTGTTTATTTTGTATTTACTCTCTTCTGATGATATTTACTGGGTTCCACAATTAGGTTGCCTAACTCCTTGATTTGTTTGTTGAGTTATTGAATGTGTTAGTTGCTTCCGCTAAAATCGTAAATCTCAAAAAATATTAATAGCTCAACTGTAAAATGTTAAATGTACTGATAATGATGGATTTGAAGGCTGACTAGGCTCTAGTTGACCTTGCGAGACTGGCTCGAGGGTCCTCGTGGGCTTAGGCCGGGCGGAGCCCAATATGTGAAAAATTGGGGTCGTCACAGTTGTTATCAGAGACTAGTTTTGGGAGTCTCACGACTTAAAAAATTGTGATACCAACGTCACAGTTGGTATCAAAGCCGACGTTTTAAAGAACTCGACTCTTGATTAGCACAATAAATTAAGACACAAAACAAGCGGAAGTTAGGAATGATTGAACTTAGAGTGGAACCCTATGATCCTGACTTGAGTCTTCGTTGGGAAGTGAGGAGAGTTGGAAAATGGAAAAAAATGGTAGAACACTTGGCGGATATGGAAAATGGCCAATGGAAAATGAAAAATGTTTACAACATTTTTGCCTCATATGCGTTTCGAGGTGGGCTTGTACCCCTGGCATATATGTGGACCATAGATTGTGTGAGTGGGGGAGTACATATGAAAGAACACCGATTAGATTTGAGAATAATAATTGGATAGAAATTAAATGGAATCAGTTAGCGATTAATGTTTCAAAGGCATACTTGATTTCATTTTTTTGTAAATCAACAGTTGTTCCAGTTGTTTTCAACATTGTGGACAAATGGGTGAAATTTGTGGGATTGCCTCAAGAAGATTCGTGTTGCACGTATCTTCTTGAGGAAAACACCCTGCACGTATTTCTAGAGGATCCGCTCGAAACAATTAATGAAATTGGAATGTGATACGGGAATCAATTCCGTAGTAAAGAGCGACCAAATGATTTTTTCTAGTCCAAATTTTTGATGGGATTCGTTGGTTATATGTTAAATTTGGCTCATAACAATCAGCATGAGTTTTGGTGTGGTAAATTGAATGTACAAACCCAAAGAAGCAAGGATAGAGATGCACAAGGGATGTTGTGGAACCAGACAACCATTTTCATTGTCTTATAAGTGAATGGCTCATCAAACAAACAATGTGATGACTTGGTTTGATTCAATTCAGCTTCGCGGATAGTGGCTTAAGAATTAGTTAGTTCAATTGATAAATTGAGGTAAATAGCTTGGTTGGTTTGGTGAAGCCAATGGAAAATGAGAACTTTGGTATTACAAATGGTATGATTCCAAATTGAAACTTAACATGCCATGTAGGACTCAAACAAACTTGTGAATTGATTTTCAAGCTATTTAGAGGAATTTTGATCTTATTTAGGACTCAAAGGAGTTCATTAAATTCATTTCAAGTTGTGCAGTTAGTACCGAAATTGAGGATTTCCTATAAGTAGTGAGACTTGAAATGGAAGTTTGAGTCTCTAAATGGTGTTAAATTGATAAAGGAAATTAACGTTGTTGGATAATATAAAACGAATGTAACAATTAAGGTAAGGAACATTCGAGAAAGGCTCATTTGTGAATTGAATGAACATTCGAATGTAAGGAACATTCGAGTAAGGAACATTCGAATGTAAGGAACATTCGAGAACATAAAGTTAAAAAGAAAGAAGAAACGAAGAGCAGACTCAAAATGAGCAAAGTGTTGAGATGACTTGAGAGCTAACGATTACATCATGTACGGACTCCTTTAACTTTGACGAAAGCTTTGGAGTAGTACTGTTGGATTAGAAACTCAGGTAACTCCACTTTAGTGACACTATACATTTATAGTCTCTGGGTTGGTGAAGTCGACCACCACCTTTAGGGACTTATAAATGAATTAAGTGTTACGAGCTGAGGTATAGTCCGCGAATCGTTCTAACAGTTACTGACCATCTAAGTATAAATCTTACGAGATTGTACATCTTAAGACTGTTTTCAGATGCGTTAGTAAACGTAGGGAAATGAATTTTCGTGCAAGTAAAACCGTGCGTTTAAAGTTGCTAAGAAAAGAAAAACACGAACAAACAAACAACAAGTGCGTTCAAGTGAACGGGTGGAACTCGTACTTATATGAAGGGATGCTGAACGCGCCGACTAATACGAGACGTAGAGTGATGACTCAGGCGAGGCAGTCTTACGAGTTTTAGCGGCATCGCTCGGAAAAGTTTCACGGTGGTACGAATCTCGGAGGAGCAAATATTCATGACGTCTTGGCCACACAAGATCATATGAGGTCGAGCATCATATCAGTTTCGTTGTTCGGCGAGGCCGATGTCTGGTTGTGCACTACGGTGGCATCGATATGGACGCTCTGAAGTGCAGTTGATGTTATGATGAGTGAGAGCGTGGGAACACACGAGAGCAACCTCTTAACGTATTGCTTTTGCGCCATATGAGGCGCATACGACGCCAAAGTTAATTGGTTCAGTATAGAGTTACGCTAGTGGATTACAACAACTATCACCGTCAGATCCTTAACATAAGTACCATTAGAGGGTTGATGGCAGAGGTAGTGGCTAAAGACAGGGTCAGAGATCCAGTCGAGTGCACAGACAGGGACAACGATCTAGTCATGCACAGGTGCAAGGATATGGACATGTTCCAGTTGGAGCGGGATTTCAACGTACCTGTATGGGCATGTGGACAGCCATGAACAGATTTGTGCTATTGCCACGTCAGGTCCGACAACCTGATAAAAGGTACGAGTTGGGTTGAGACTCACTCGATGAGAGAGACGGATTTACATTATCGCGGATATACAGCGGATATACGTATATTAGTGACGGTGGATTCGTTTGTATTCAAATATATGTTTCGAGGATGTTTCCCTGACATATATTGATGGGAGGAGATAGAGGGTGCATTCTTTGCTTGGAGGTCGCGGAGGAGCCCAGCTCGTCGCGGAGGAGCCCAGCCCTACAAAGTAAGATGGGGGTATGACCTTGGGCGGGTATGGCCTTAGATATTCATTAAAACACCATTGTCCTGTGAGATTTGTTTCAATTTCGAGGACGAAATTCTAATTCATTGGGAAGACTGTAACGGCCCGAAAATTTGATTTGTGCCACGTGTAAAGTCAAGGTCGTTTGTGGGACCCACTCGTCGAAATACGTTTGTCCGAATCCAATTTGAGATGATAATGCTAACTATGCAAGGAATTCGGTGAGCCGAAACATGAACGAGGACGCGCCTCGAGTCGCGTGCCGACGTGAGATCAAGATATTGATTTTATGTGATTTTAAAATGTACATTAGATATGTCTCGTTATGCGTGTAGCACGATTTTTGAGATTTTGAAATGAGGAGCGTTAGTGCCTCGAGATACGCGTTGCACGAATCTCGAGGAATTTTTTGGATTTGAAATAAAAAAGAAATGAAAAAGAAATATATATATATATAAAGATAAAGATAAGGGAGAGAAAGAAAACAAAAAGAGATCAGGAGAGTGATCGTGATGAAGAGAGGGAAAAAAAAAGAGAAAGAAGGAGATCGGAGAGAGACGCCGGCTGGAGTTTCGGCGTGGACGGCGGCGACACGGACGGCCAGCCAGGACGGCGGAGCTTACAGGCGCAGCGGCGAGCACGGGTCGCGGACCAGTCGCAGACGCGACACGTTCCAGCAACGCTACAATCGATAGTGGCGGCGGATGTGACAGCGGACGGCTAGAGCCCCGGCAGGCGAGGATAGCTGGCTGGCCGGCAGTGGCATGGGGCGCACGGCATGACGCGGAGGCAGCGGCGACTCCAGATCTGGCGCGAGCTAGCGAGGCTGCGCGGTGGGGACGGCGATCGGCAGCGATCAGCTCCAGATTTGGCGCGAGCTAGCGCGGTTGCGCGGTGAGGACGGCGATCGCCAGCGATCAGCTGTATCTGGACGACCAGCAGACGCGCGAACGGCTCCAGCAGCGATGCGACTCCGGCGAGGGATGGCGGCCGGCGAGCGGTGAGCGGCCGGCGGCGACGCCGGCGAGGTAGATGCAGCGACGTGGTAGCGGCGGCGACGCGGTGAACGACGCGGTGGCGCGTTATCGACTGGTCGGTTGCGCGATTTCGTCGAAATCGCGACGACGCGATGAAGGTGAGGTTTATTCACCTAATTTGAGTTATGATCTGAATGATTTTCAGTAAAATAGGCTTAAAAAGTCTAAATGGACACCAGGGACTAGGAGTCGGGTGTCGGGTGCGTAAATCGAGACGTGAGCAAGACATTTTGAGATTCGCGATTTCTCGAGGTAAGTAAACCAGTTAGGGACTTATACAATATTTCATTTCTCTCCATTGACTATTGTTGTTTACTGTTATGTGATAGCTTTATTGTTGTTCACTGTTTCGTGATGATAACTATCGTTGAATTTGTTGTCGATTGAGGGGGCCCATTGGCAAGTGAGTCATGGTTACAGTGTATCAGCGATATGAGAGGGTTAGGACTGGAGGCAGGGGTCTCGTCCTAATTATGGTCGTCCGTTGATTTATCCGGGTCCATGTGTGTCTCATAGTCGTACGGGCTAGGGCTGGGAGGCATGGGTCTCGTCCTAGAGCCGGGTCTATGGATGTCTCATAGTCGCAAGGGTTAGGGCTGGGAGGCTGGGGTCTCGTCCTAAACCCGAGTCTGCTGGGCTTTTGCCGCGACTCAACGACCTTTTGGTTGGGACTCCTTGTTATTTGGCATTACTCATCGATGGATTGGTTACTGTCTTTTATATTCATGCGTTCTTGATTTATTTTCGTTCTATTTGCATGAATTTGACTGCTTTGGATATCGTGAAATGTTGTTTTGGATATTGTGAAATGTTGTGTATATGTCCTACTGGATTTACTTACCTGGGCTCGTCATTTTTATTTTGACTGAGTGTAGAGCCGCAGACAAGTAGCAGAGTAAAGGCTTCATAGCTATAATTATATAATTTCTACTACTAGGTAAGTTGTTTATTGTTGATTCGTGCAGGATAGGCTCCAGAGGAGACGTTTGGAGCTGACCCAGGCTACACCGGACCAACCGGTGGATGATGAGGCAGTGTACCTCAATGTGGCGGTTGAGTGTCCCAAAGGACGTGTCTACGGTCTCTGGTATTTAGGGAGAAAGAAGAGGAGATATGCAGATCCTGGTGCTGGCAAGTCCCAGATGCCGGAGATGGTGTCACGTGCGGAGTTCGATATCGTTGTCGATCAATTACGAAAGGTTATGGAGTTTATGCGCCAGCAATTCTTGATGACCATGGACGGAGCAGGCCTATCTCAGCCATAGCCACCACCACCACCACCACCACCACCCCCTCATGACCAGCAACATCCGCTGCAAATAGATCCCGCCGATCCACCACAACAAGGGGACAATGTTGACCGAGAGACGCAAGATTGGCTTACGAGAGATGAGCACCTTGGTGATACATAGGTATTTTTCTTGTTGTTTGTGTAACTTTTGAGATTATACTTTTGCTTTTGTAGATAACTTTAGCAGTTGTTCGCATGACTTTTAGATTGACACTTCTTTTTGTGCATATTTAGATTGATACTTCTTTTTGTTTCATTGGATTGCTGTTCAGAATTTTAAAAATTCCATTTACTTCTTCTTTCTTAGCGTACTGCAGATGTTACATTTGCTTGTCTGAGTATGAAGAAGGTGATAAAAATAAGAGTTCTCCCCTGTCACCATGAATACCATATGATCTTTCCTACTTGAAATAGATTATCATGTATGTTTAAAATTGATTTCTGCAAACAGTTAGCTTAAATAAAAAATAAGATCTTTTCTATACATGGTTGGTTCATTCTAATACCTCTTTTTCCCTTTTTTTGTTTGGTAAGTGGTGGGGTACAAGCCTGTGATTTGTGTAGAACTTTGAATACCCTGGTGGGCCATTTTCTTTTTGTTAGTAAAATATACAAGTCTGTACATTTTTTAAGGAATGGAGTTATTATATGTTTCTATGATTTTTCAAGTTCTATTATCATTCTCCTTCCTTCGATCTTGACTGTGACATCATTTTGGAAAATTTTTGACCCTTGTTATCAGCCTAGCCCTGGATTGCCTTCAACAAATCATCAAAGGGTGGCTTGTTCTTTCAGGGATCAAGCTCTATTCCAGATATTTCAGATATGTCTGTCATCATTAAATCAACTAAAAATTGATGGTAATATGTCGACTCTTATTTCCCAGTAGGAGATTGAGCATCTCTATGGTTTATTTAGTGGTTTTATTGCTTTTGAGCTCTTATGTTATTTTGTAGTTTTGTTTACTTCATTTTGTTAGTTCAAACTTTTATGAAATAAATATGCAGCAATGAGCAAGCTGCAGGAACTGGCACTTTCTCTTGCGCTTAAGTGCTTGTCATTTGACTTTGGGGGGACATCTTTAGATGAGAGTTCAGAAAAGTTCGGTACTGTACATGTATTTTTTTTTTTTTTAAAATGATAGTGCATTTCTATCTATCGCATATTCACATTGCTTTATTTATTGTTAATAAGTTTATGATAACATCTTAACGCAGTATTTTTCACTTGATTTCTCTTGTAAATGTTCACGCTTTTCGCCATGTGTAGGTACCGTCTGCTTGGAGGCCAGTTCTGGAGGATCCTTCAAACCTGCAAATCTTTTTTGACTACTATGCAATCGCAAAACCTCATATCTCAAAGGAAGTTAGATCAGTCTCATATTTTGTACTAAAGTTTCTAAATTAATTCTTTTTTTTAATTCACTCGAATCACTTCATCAAACCTTCTCACTTCTATGACAAATTGAAGTCTTACTAAATTTGGTTGTTGGTCTTCCGAGGCTTGGCCTTATTTCTCTTCCTGCCCTTTTTTACCCCATTTTTGTTAACATTGTAAGAATTGTGATAAAATAAAAAATAAGAGGAAAATAAATTTTTAACTGCATAGACTTAATACCTTTTCCATTAAATCATTCATCTGAAATTTATTTCATATAAGAACCTGGCTTCACAAGTTGTTTCCTTTACTCATTGACCGAAAAAAACTAGTTTCTATGTTAAGATAAAAAGCTAGTCTCCTTGTTATTGTTGGCGAATAGAATGTAATGTTAATGTATAATGCTTGTTTATTTGCATGATTATCCGAGCTTACCTCTAACTTGAATGAAGTTTGCCAACTACTTATTTTCCGATACTGCATTAAATTTTTATTATTAGTTGGCAGAGAAATCGGGAAATTTTCTTTGCTGTTGGAGAGCATTTGAGTGTCTATCCTGGTGAGGGATCTATTAAAAGGAGGAAATACGCTGGGCATTTTGCAATTGCCATTTCCTTTACTGTGGAATGGATCTATTATGAACCGTACCCTTATCTGTGTAGAGGTTGTTCTTAGATATGAATCTGAGACCTTTTTATAATGTTCCTCGTGAATTTAATTGTTATGTGTTATTGTGTTCTTGAGCTTTTTATTAGTCTACTTTTTGGTGACTTGCAATTTTCCCAGGGTCTTCAATTGCACTTTCTGAGTGGTTTTATGGCTGTATTGTTTCATAGATTTTGCTGAGACGTGTGTTGATTTTGGAATTTGTTTTGATCTCATAACTAATATTTGATGACTGATTAGGATCAGAGATTGGAAGTTACTGAGTTTATTGCGAGTCTTGTTGGTGTCTCGTTCTTTGATATGATATTTTGGAGGGAGTTGCACTTACATTAGTAAAGGTCATTTTTGGTTTGGTTGGGTCGTTATATGGATTATTGGTGTTATGATTTGCTTGATGCCGTTGATGTTGTTGCCTGTTCTTCTGTTGGTTTTTGTTTTTATTTTGTTGCTTCTATTTGGTGATTGTGACGGATCACGGATGGATCAAAATTGGGAGTTTTGAGGTCTGATCTTGTTTGTGGGGATGCATTTCCATCAGCATACACCCCTAGTTTTAGTTTGGTTGTTGGTGATGTTATTACATGGTTTGAGATTCGTGCTTGATTTCTGTTATGGGATTTGTGTATTTGGTTATTTGGATCACACTCGTTTTAGAGTTGTAACATATTGATCTGCTGTGATATCACAGTTTCTGTTGTGCATTTACGAGTTATGACTTTATTTGATGGATTTTTAGCTTGATTGCAGTGAAGGAGTTGTTCGGGTCAATGGATCTCATGGGTTCAGAAATCTTGCTGGTTCGATTGTTCAGCTGATCGGTTTAGTTGGAGATGCAATTACATCAGCAGAGGCTAATACATTTTCGGTTTGATTCTATAGTTCTATGGGTTGGTGATGTTGTGAAGTATGCATAACTATATTATTTGTTAGATAACATAATCTCGTAGCTTGGATCATGAGTAATTAGTCTTTTGGGTCTTGAACAGCTTTAAATTGTCTTAAGGAATATCTTTAAATTTTCAGTTGGTACTTCTGGGATAAAAATGTGAAAGAATTGTTACTTTGTGCTTAATAAATGCGTTATTGTTGATTTGCACTTCCTTAAATATATGTAAATCTATTGATTTCGAGTTGGTTTGCTATTTTTATATTCATATGTTTGCGCATATTTGGTAAGTATATAGTGATGAAAATGACAAAAGATTTATATTTACTCTTTAGAATGCTTCACTGTTTATTGGGAGGAGCTTAACTTTTTTTTACTTTCACAAACATTTGGTTCATGCTGCAAGGAAGACCCTAGCCCTTGTGGTTTAGTCATAGAGTTTGATATTATCCTTTATTCAATTATCTTAACTTTCTTCTAGCTATTGATTCTCTTGAATGTTTTTTGTTGCATTACTACCATCATCAACCATTCTTCATTACAATTGACTCTTGTTTGTGTTAATCTAGAACTAAATTTCATGTCATTGTTTGGAGCGAGAGATAATTTGCTAATTAACACCATGTTCCTTCTGGATAATGATGAATTTCTTTTTCTTTATTACTTTATTTATGTTGTGTTTGGCTCATACACTTGTGCTTGCGATGATACGCAGTTCTCCCATAATATTGTTTATATTCCTATTATTGTTTGTATAATTTAGTGATTTTTTTCTTTTTGATCTTTTTCAGGTGTTTTGTACGAAGTCAAGTATTTTTCGAAGCACAATCAACTTTATATAATCTCAGAACACTTCTTTATCTGCTGTTTTTTTTTTCATTTAGAACAATTTTTGCTTTTACTTTTGTAAAAAGATACAAAATAGAAACTTTTTAGATTGTTTTTGTTGTTTCGTGTACAGTACATTGAGAAAAGATAATTTTAAGGATGTGTTAAGTTTATATAAACCGTGCAATATCAATATATTATTTAGCTGTGATTTGTATTATATATTGGCAGGTTAAATGTGCTTGGATTGAGACCTATATATATATATATATATTGAGACGGATAGAGTCCTAAACAAAGCGGAATTGAGACGGATTAGCAATAGAATTAAGAGATTTCGTTGCTATTCCGTCTCTAATTTTCGAGGCATAGATGCAGAAATCAGCAACGGATTAGAGACGGAATTATTGTATTCCGTCTCTGATCCGTTGCTAATCAGAGACGGATCAGAGACGGAATAAAATAATTTCGTCTCTGATCCGTTTCTAATCAGAGATAGATCAGAGACGGAAGACAACAATTTCGTCTCTGATCCGTTGCTAATCAGAGACGGATCGAGACGGAATGCAATTACAATTGTACCCTTTTGAAGAATTTCCATTTCTGTCGTCTCTGTTCCGTCTCTGTTCCGTTTCTAAATTCCGTCTCTAATATGTATCTAATCAGCAACGGAAACACATTTCCGTTGTTGATTGAATCAGCGACGACGATTTTAGAGATGGAATAGATTCCGTCTCTGTTCCGTTGCAGAATTGAATTAGAGACGAAATTTATGCAAATCAGATACGAAAATTTCCGTTTCTGATCTTCCGTTTTTTTGTAGTGAACTACTCTTGTATTTAGTAGTTGTTTTTTCTTAATCAATCAAAAAAAGACATGGGAGCATTTTGGGAAAGGCGGTGGCTCATCGTGGAAAGTTGTTTAAATTTTTATTATAGAATATATTATATATTGTATAGTGCAATCTAAAAAAATATTTTTTTTTAGAGAAGTGCTAAAATATCGATAATGGGTATGTCACACCGCAAGACAGTTTGACTCACAAAAACCATTCATACGTGCCTCAAGATGCGGGCATACACAGATCACGATGCATAAAACGTAGGTTGAGGCCACATGGATGGCTCCTGTAAGCCAAAGTGTCTTGCTGTGTGAATAGGGTTGTCATTCTAGTATTTTCCTTTTTTATGTATATATATAGTTAGAGAAATACTCAAATGAGAACAACAATGTCCCACCATCACTACAAAAATGTACTAGGATAGCGACGGGAAACCCCCCTCGCTATTCTAGTACATACTGTAGCTAAAAGCATTTAGCGACAGGAATAGCGACGGGGTTACCTATCTCTATTTTTCTCGTCGTTATTTTTTAGGTGACGGGTGTCAAAAATAGCTACGGGTACGTCGCTATTCCCGTCACCAACACCCGTTGCTGTTTTGGGACATGTGGAAGCCATAAACTATTTTTTGGCCACGTCATCAAACTTAGCGACAGTAGGCAGTCGCTATTCCCATCGCTATCCATGTCGACGTGGCTTGCCTGTCGACCACATGGACATTAATAGTGGTGGGATGTCGTCGTTACTCCCATCGCAAGCCACGTGGAAATCAATAGTAATGGGATGCCGCCGCTACTCCCATCGCTATTTTGGAAAAAAAAATTTTAAAAACCATTTTATTTCAAAATATATTTTAGAATTTAATTTAATTAAAATTAATAATGTAATAAAATTACTATTTTTTAATTTTTAGTTTTTAAAAATAGATTTCAGAATTAATTTATATTAAAATATTTTAAAACTTTATAAAACATTTTTATTAAGAAATAACTATTTTTATTAAAATTAATGTTGAAATTATTTTTTTAACTTAAAACATTATAAAATATATTAATTTTCTAATCTATTTTTAAAAATAATTAACAATTTTTTTATTTGTTATTTGTTGAAAACAATAATTGTCAAAGAATAAATAATATAAACAAATTAAATTTAATAATTGAAATAAATGAAGAAAAAATGAAATAAATATAACAAAAGAAAGTTTACTAGTATAAAAATATACATGTATGACTAAACAAATATGAAAAAAACAAAGTATAAGTGTATAAATTAGAGGACTTAATCATCGAGATCTTGGTCGGTCTCTGAGTCATCAGCAGGATGTGCTAGAGGCGCTAATGAAATTTTTAGTCTGTCTATCAGAGCGTGCTCCACGCGACCTAATCGTCCCTGCATATCTTGCAATTGGTCACACTTGAGGGTTTTATCATTAATAACCTTTAAAAGACTTCTCTGCATCTACTTAATGTCCTCTTCAGCTGCTCAATCGGCTCATCATTAGCACACATAGGTCGAGAAAATCCTTCTCCAGCTCCAACATGTCTGTGCCTTAACCTCGATAGTGTCCACCATAATCCATATGTCCGTCCTTTGTCGTCATGTTCCACGACAAACAAATATAATTTAGTCTCATCAATTAGCATGTCAAGTTGCGACTGTGTAAGCTCGATGTGTCTGTCGCGTATGGCCATCTATATTAAGAGTTTAAACATTCACAAATCATATATAAGTCATTAATACCTATAATTAATTGAACAAGTAATTACTACAAAATTAGTTTCTTATGAAAATTCTCTCTACTCTCTGATCAAGGAAAGTAACACCGTCGTGATCCTTGGTGTAGAAGTACAAACATAACTCCAAAGCAGTTGGGGGTCGACGTAATCTCTCCTCCTATAAAACGTGTTTAAGTAGAATTAAGTTTGAGACTTATTACATAATATATATAAACTTAATTATTATAGCATATCATGACTTACCAATCTCTCTGCGTGCTCATAGATGGATATGGAACCACTTATATGGATAGCTACACCTGTACCTGGTCCCTTTCTCCGTTCGCAGATTCTTGCTCGCTTGCTCTGACTTTTTCTCGAATTCAAGGGTTGACTACATTTTCTTGTAGTGCTCTAAGATCTCAATAGATATGTGGCCCGGATTCTTATCCTTCGAACACATCTTGCTTATAAAGTCGACATACCGAGTGGCAATCCATTTGTCTTACGCCGCTCTAATAGCCCCATCATCCGCTAGATCCCAATAAAAACAACTATGTACAAAAAATGTTCCAATTTATTCTTTATATCCTAAGTAAAAGATACAACTTTGACTTAAATATTTTTTTACCTTCCATTGACTCCAGTATACATCTTGAATGTGCTGGGGAACATGCTCCCATGAATAGTCATCCTTGTGCAAGGAGTACTTGTATGCTCTCGTTATCTCCCGTACAGCTCTGTCGGATGGGTGCAACTAATGTCCACTAAAGTGAAAATTTATGTTAGACCTTAATTTTATGTAAATTAACAAAACATAGATATGTGTAGTTAAATTACGTATACTTACTATCTCTCATACTTGACAACCAAGAATATTTGCCCCCACCTTGGGTAGCAGTGTTGCCTCTAACGGCCTGAACGCCTCGTCGTCGTCCATGTGAGGTAATGCCTATGGATGGGTTGCTAGAAGGAAGCGTCGAAGAACTAAGCGACTATGAGGCATGTAAATCAGATGGGCCAGACAAGGCGGTCATCTGGGGGTCGTGTTGATACGATGGAGATGTTAATATTCCCGATGAAAAAATAGGCCCACCGTATGGTCGCGTGGAAACTAATCAGTGAAGGGTGGTGTTGGTAGCGATGATAAGAGTGTAGAATACATCTGCATAGAGGCCGGGTCATCGAAAAATATAGATGGCAAAGATATGTCGTACACTGAAGGGGGATGTGGTAGATGTAAATAAGAGGTGTCCGATGGAAGAAGGGGGCCTGCTGAGATGGTGGAAATGGGTATAAATGATATAAGGGGGCCTGCTGGGGGTGATGTTGCTGAGGATGCTGAGGTTAAGGCTGCTACCCCTTATTAGATTGTGGAGCAACATCGTCACGAGATCGTAAGTCTGAACGATCTAAATGGCGAGATCGGCCATCTCTACTGCCACCAGATTGTCCACCAGATCATCCATTAGATCATCTACCAGATCTCTCACCTCGTGATAGACTGTATCCTCTGCCTGATATGAATTTTTTAAGAAATTAAAACTAAGTTAGAAAGAGCTACATATAACCGTACAACATTTTAAATATTATGTAACAATTCAACAAAGATAAGAGCTTTACTTACATAAATGGTCATATCATGGTTCATTGTCACCATTCCGATCATCTGATGAAATTTCAGAATGATCGATTTCATCGTCTTCTTCGTCGATATCTGACATGTGTGCACCACTAGGATCAGCTAGCAAAATTGCAATATTGTTGCCAATATCAACCTCAATATCATGCTTAGGTGTTGCTCTTAAAAATCGTCTTCTTGCCTAGACGCGCTGTTAACGTTCTTGACTAAGTTGTGTTTTTTGATGAACTTTGGCTGAAGTCTGCACGTGGCTTGACAATTGTTCTGCGCGCTTCTTACACTTAGGTAAGAAAGAAAGTATACTTGACCAGCGTGCATGGCTAGTATAAAAGTTTTGTACTTATTTAGTCGTAGATTTCGATGTACATCAAGGAGTTTTAAGGAGCGGTGAACTCTTATCCCTACGTTGAGCTTGGGATCAAACCACTCTCACTTGAACAACACAGTACATAAAAACCCACCGTATTCAATTTGTATCACTTCTTGCAATTGCCCGTAGAAGTCGTTATCACATTTTATGTAATTTGTGCCTCTAACACATACCCCGCTACGATGAGTATCATTGGTTTTGCTACGTGACACTATGTGAAACTTGTAGCTATTAACAAGATATGCGTGATATACGATGCAAAGTTGACTTAGGTCGTACAAAAGCATTAGAAGTGTTGGATCCTGAATATATAATGGTGCCTACAATCGAAACAATTTTTATGATTAAATTCATTTTTAATTAAATAACGAAACAAGAAGAATTGTGTTAATATGGTATTGATGATGTGCGAATTATTGGAACCAAGCTGAGAATTGCTTCTCAAAATGTTCAACGATTGCACTTTGTGTGATATTTTGCTACTTGGAACGCAACTCCGATACATACATTCTAATAGGAGAGAAAAGAAATTAAGGATTACGATTGAAAAGAATAAAGCTATTAGACAATTGACATGCAAACTATGTATCATAACATACTAATGTAGACCTCATAAAAAGCGCTACTTCGAGACAATTTAATAACACATAATAATGTATGACTTTACACTCATCATCCGTGAGATAACGCTTCTTTGACCTCCTAATGGTTTGACCTGAATGGGTGAAAATTGAGAAGTTGCCATCAAAATTTTGAGTTGGACTGACTCCACCATCATAATTGTGAGGCGGACGGTTGTGTGAAGTATGCACGTGTTCCTCAAAATAATATGAACAAAACATAGTTGTCTCTTCTACTAAGTAAGCATTGCATATCGAGCCCTCAATCGTTGCCTTATTCATAACATTATTTTTTAAATGTTTCAAATACCTACATTCATAGAGGTAAATTAGGTAAATGTACATTTTAATTGATTATAATTGTGTATGATAAAAATAGACAAATAATAAGTATAATTTATTACCTCCCGAAAGGATACATCAATCGAAATTATACTGGTTAGTGAGGATAGCCTTGTGCGCTTAATTGATAAGGAGATGCTCCGTTGAGTTGAAAAAACTTGGCGGAACGATTTTTACCAGCTTACCCAATATCTTTTGAATGTTTTCACGAAAATAATTTAGATTCTCAACATCTAAGCTTATAGCTATTAAATCTCTAAAAAAGATGCTTAACTCGCTTATTGCAATCTCTATGTCTTCCTCTAAGAGATCTTGAAATGCAATGAACAAAACTCATTGCATGAATACATGGCAATCATGGCTTTTCAATCCAACCATCTTCAATTTCTTAGAGTCTACGTAACAGCCAATGTTAGATACGTAACCATCAGGGAACCGTAATTCATTAATCCACTTATACAACACTTGTTTTCTCCACTTGTCAAGCACGTATCATGCTTTTAGATATTTTTTGGATATTGGATCATAATGAAGCTCTGACCGATAACGAATATCCTTTAAGTCCTTTTTAGACTTTGCGTTATCTTTCGTTTTCCCTGGCATACTCATGATTGTGTTGGAAATGTTGTCAAAAATATTTTTCTCGATATGCATTACGTTTAGGTTGTGTTTGACGAGGTTCTTCTTTCGATATGATAAGTCCCACATTAGGCTTCTTTTTTTCGACCCACTAGTTTTTGAGACATCATTGTTTATAGCATCTGATCCCAATTCAATAACCTTAATCTGCCCTAAAGCATCAATTTCGCATAAAATATCTTCACCAGATTTATTGGCGGGTGGCTTGTCCGATACAATTCTATCTCTCCGGAAACTAAATTTTTATTTTTTCTCCTTTAAATGTCGTGAAAAGAAATGGCGCTGGCAATCAAACCAAGACACTTTCCCGCTAAACCTCAATTGGAAAGTGTCGGTATCATCCATATAATAAGGGCAAGATGTCCTCTCGTGCATGATCCATCCTGACAACATGTACGGTGGAAAGTCACTGATAGTCCACATAAGTGTAGCGCGCATTTGAAATTTTATCTTTTTCGATAGGTAGGCACTATGTTGTACCAGAAGTCCTATAATTCCTTCACCAACGGTTGGAGAAATACATTAATTTCTTGCGACAGATTGGTGGGTCCAGTTACAATCACTGTTAAGAACATTACTTCTTTCTTCATGCACATCGATGGAGGCAAGTTGTATGATATTAAAATCAACGGTCGTGAGGAGTACAACTTGTCGGTCATTCCAAAAGGTTGAAACCTGTAAGTGCATAACCCAAATCAAACGTTTTGAACCTCAGAGCCGAAGGTAGGGCTCACCTGATTGAAGTGATTCTATGTTATGGAATCGAAACAATGTTGCATATTGTCATCATCTCTAACGTGTTCTGCGTGCCATCTCATGTGTTTCACTATAGCTTTCGACGCGAAAAAACATTATAAACGAGGCGCTAAGGGAAAGTAAAGCATTGTCTTGAGTGAGCATTTGTCGAAATCAGACCTAAATTCCCCATAACACTTTCAATAGGTAAGGTCAGAATCGGGCTACCAATAAAGTATGAATAATTAGGGATAATAATCGATTCACTCATATTGCAGACCCAAACAATGCATTAAGTTTTTACATTTATAAAAGCTATCTACTAAACAGTGGTCTTTAGGAAACTTGTCTTTACAGACATGCAAGATTACATTGAATGCTTGCTCCGAAATATGGAGATTCGACTTTAGTGTCAACAAACGTGCCATTACTGAGAGTTTTGCCATCTTCTCGCAACCCGGCCAAAGCGGTTGATTCGTTGCATCAATAATTTTAAATAAGTTTTTTGCTTCAGATTTTGGCTCTTCCTCATGGTCCCAATCGAAACTCGGCCTCGCGTGGTCGTGTATCATTTGATGATATGACGTCGGATATTCGTCCATTGGATCATCACCTTCATCAACCATATCGTTTAATTATTCTTCATCCCATGCTTGGTCCAATAATAATAATCGAGAATAAATCCCCATCTCACTAGATGAAGCTCTACTATGTTTACATAGTTGTATTTCCCGTTGCAGAATTTTCAGCAAGGACGTCGAATTGTCGCTTTGTTGAGGATAGTGGTGCAATGTGGTATGACAAATTTTATGAACTCATTCACGCCAACCACAAAATCCACTCAAGTGTAACTGCCTTCAATGCAGTTGTACATCCAATCTCGAGATATATACATCTCGAAAGACCTAAAGAGACATAAAGAACCATAATTAAACGCACGTACACACCAATCACTATATATTTTTTAGTCGAATGTCAACCGTAATTAGTCGAATTGGTTGTATTTGCACATACTTTACGTAATATGTATTATACATTTTAGTCGAATGTTAACCATAATTATTCGAATTAGCTATTGCAATATTTGCATATACTTTGCGTAATATATATTTTGTTACAAATGTTATTATAACTTATTATAATTTTCATTTCAATATATAGCTACCATAATTGTTTTTTTGGTAGAGTAGCTACCATAATTATTAAATTTTAAGTGTTTTATTTTGTTTCAATTTATTTTGCTTAATTATGCATTTTTTCATTGTATATACGATAGATACTATTTTTCTATTCATTACAGTTTTTAAAGTACATTAATATATTTGTACATATAGTATTAATTATTATAACTTTTTTCAAAATATACATAGTAAAATTATTAATTTTTAAGTAGCTTTCTTTTACAAATATATAGTAAGTTCTATATATAGTATAATATGTACATCCACATAGTATATTTAAATGCATATATATATATATATATATATGTTTATATATATATATATATATATATGTTTATATATATATATATATATAAGTTTTTAAGTGCTTCAATTTTTTTTAAAACTTTTGCTTTAATTAAGTTTTTTTCCATCACATATAGTATAAGTTTTATATATATAGTATAAAAGCGTCATTATTCATTATTTTGTTCTATCAATTATAAATTCCATAACTAATTTTAAATTGCTTTAAACAAAACACACACATATAATACAATATATTACATTAGTCCCTTATTTCTTGTCCTAATTTAAATGTAATTTGTCTATTTAATTTTTATCATTTAAATAATATTTTATTAGTAAAATGTACATTATAAACATTTCATTTTACTTTTTAACAATAGTTTTAAATCATCTTACATACTATATATATTATTTTTACCCTTTTTCAACTAAATTATAACACATATGCATTACAAATAGAAAATTACTTATCTCAATACTAACAAATTATATACAAAAATCACAAATAATCACAACAAAAAAAAATTAAATTCATGCCATATACATTTATTTTTCACAAAAATTATAAACTCATACATATCAACATACAAAAACTACTCTAAGATTTCATTTAAATCGCCAAATTTATTTTTCACCAAAATATTATACAAATACACATTTTCATATAAACCATCAAAATCAACAATTTTATTCAAACTAACAATATATTTTATTTTTCACCAATTTTTTTGATAAACTCAAAATACATATTTTAAAATATAAATATTAATTAAATTCATTTCACAAACTCAAAACCACATTTAAATAAAAATAAGTAATCTATACTTAAATACACTGTGGAATGCGGCACCTAAGGGGGCGATGGTGGGGACGGTCGACGGACGGACGACGAGTGTCGACAAGCAGTGAAGCACCTGCAGCAGTGGCGCAGGACGGTGAATCGATGGTTGGTAGTGAGGGAGAGAGATCGAGGGTCAAGGGAGAGGGTTGTGAGGGCTGATATGAGTGGAAAAATTGAATTGAGAGAAAGACGTTTTATGTCCGAACATTAGCAATGGGATTAAAGATGAGGCAAACCCCGTCACTAAATCCCACGTGGCTCTTGCGACCACGGGCATGTGGCAGGTCAACCTGCTACGCGACTGCATTTAGGAAGGATTTTTCTCGCTCAACGATTAGCCCTCACCAATCTGTCGCCTTTTAGTGACTGGAAATAGCCCGTCGCTATGTTTGGCATATTTTCGTAGTGCACAAGACATATTGGCTCATAAGAGCTGTAGCATCCCCTATTCCGATTAGGGTAATACCCCGCTTGAAACTCTAATTAAGGCTTGGTATACCAGCCCGACTCAATTAAAGTAACCGTACAATCATCCTTCATACTTGATAATCACAAAAATAGTATATCGGATATCGAATAAATAAGTAAAATTGCAGTGGAATTAAAGACTTTTCGATAAAATATACGATATACTAAAACTAGCATAAACCTCGTTTGTAAAATCATATCCCAACCCTATTTATTAACAAACAGTACTTCAATACAATATATAAATAGTAGGGAACTCACTTCACCGTAGAGAAGACTATAGACTCATAATCTTCTCCTTTCCTAAGTCGAAGTGCACATCGACAATCTGAAATATTAATTGGGGAATGAGCGCTCGAACTTGCTCCAACTTTCTCAGTAAGTGATGCTCGTAAACTGATCAATTATTAACTAATATCAATAAATAAATGAATAATAATATGCATCTGAAACATCTTTATTCAGGCATTAGAAATTATATAACAATAGATAGTAGAATGCAAGTTCATATATCAATTGCAACTGTACTCGTGACTTTTATATTATTTTTTCTTCATTTCTTTTGCATTCAAAACAAGAATTCTAAACTCCCATTACCTTGAATTATGGTCCACAGAACCTTACACGTTGACCGGTGTGTGATTTTTTTGGTGTATCCAAGCCTAGTGTAGCTATCCACTCTTAAATGGAAAGTAGCAATATGAATATAAGGGAAGGGTGTTGGTTGGCCTCTCAATGCCTTGGTCGTCAACCTCAGTCAGATTTCCTCGTTGCGTCACTTTTCGAATTTAGTTTTTGATATAAAACAATAGGAAAACAACAATCGAGTACCTTAAGGTACTGAAGAGAAAATGTTGGTAGTGATCAAACGCTTCCATCGTAACTCTAGTCTGATTCACCGGTCATACCTCTTTCTAGATAATTTCTCATAAAATAATTAACACATTCAATTCATCGTACATTGTCTCATTTTCCAATCCATAATGCTATATGAACTAATTATACTAATTATGTTGCATAATTGATAAAAATATGAGTCCCACATACCTGTACTGAGCTTTTCTAATTTTTTACCAATTTACACGATTCTCGAGATCCATAATTCTTTCCTTGTCGACCAAGAACCTAAATTAAATCGATTATCATCAATTTAGGTTCAATATTTATTATTAGAACCCTTAAATCGGTCCCAATCAAACTCGGAATGGATTTATCAAAATTTAGGCCAATGTGAAATTTTACGTATTTCAAGGTAAAAACTCCGATATATAGTCTCGCAAGAAATCCCTAATTCTTCATTTTTCATAGAAATTCATCAATTTCTATTTATTTCATTCAAATATTATTTTCGAGATTTTTTCTCAATTTTTTGAATTTTTTCCTATTTTTTCAACATTTCCCTATTTTCTTCTTTTATTTATTTATTTATTTGGGTCGGATCGACCCTGATGGGTCTCACCCGACCCCGGCTAGACTCATGGCCCAATCCACCAGAGGGATGCATATGCACGATTTGTGTGTGTGCGTCTTCTTCACTGAAAAGACACTCTATTCGTCCCTGTGAGGAAATTTTTTGTTTTTTTTTTTTCAAATTTGGGGTTTGGCTAAGCCAAAGCCAATGATCGAACCAATAGGGGAGATCTCTCCCCTACATCTCCTCCCTTCCCAAATCCTCTCAATTCTTCACAACTCCATTAACACCCATTGCGGCGACTTCATATTTCAGACCGCCTTGCTACCCGCCAAGTCGCATCCGACGTCACCAACCCTTGCCACGTTATAGCCCACTTATCCTTGACGTTCCGCGACATACCTGGATACTTACACTTTTCCATTTAATCCTTAATAAGCTAATTAATTCTTATTATAATTATTAATGATTTCATTAGCCAATTAATCAATTTATCAAATTATAATGAAATTTTACACCAGAAGATTTTAAGTAAGTTATACAGTATTTGACAATCCTAAGTAGTGAAAAACCTAACAAAAGATACCACGTATATATCAAGGCGAGTTAAGTATAACAAAAGTTTCATATACATGTAATCAGTGTTCTATGGTCCCCTAAACTCAACAAAAGTAAAATAAATAGATACTGATATCACACACGAACTAGCTCCATAATCTCAGAGGTAGTCGCCCAGTACCTCATTGCCCTTGCCCTTGCTAGTTGAAGGATCTGCACTTAGTCACCCGACAAATATAGTGACGAGTCCAATGAGTGAAATCCCAAGAGAAATCCACACAATATTCATGAACTAAAATTGATAACTACGAGACATTTGAATATAACACCTGCAACATTACGTCATATTCTCATGAATGTAGACAACACATAACAAGCAAAAGCATTAGCGTGAAATGAATAAACAACATATACCAACTCAATCAGAAATAAAGCTTAAATCAATAAACATCAATATAATCAAGAGAAAACCCTGACCTACACCAGCCAGTAATTGATAAATCGAATAGGAACCACGTATATACTTACAGGCTTATAGTGACTAAATCCCAACTTTTGTAAACGGCATGGTCCCTTCTCTACACTGTTACACATCAGGACCACCCTAATCTATCCTAACGGTCGTATAGATATTCTACTGCCATCGACACGAGCAGTGTCACAAGTTAACCATGCATTTTAGCCACAATATATACGCATACCGAAATAGGAGTGAAAACCCTTTGTGTGCCCACCAGTAGTTACACGTGAAATTCTATACCAATAAAACAAACCATGAACTATACGAGGCATTTCAACGGGTTTACTCACCTCGATCCGCGCTCCGACTTCTCTAGACTCTCGTATCCAACCAGACTAGCTCCTCGATACCCGAGCTACGGTCCCTTAACTCCCCGAAGTCTAATTTTACATGTTTAGTATGTTTATAGGTGTTCGAGATATGTATTAAGTCAAAAATCCCGAATCAACCCTTAAATCTAGTTTTCTATCTATCATTAGCGCTCTGTGGTCTTGGTGTAGCACGCTATGTAGTGGTAGTGCATTAGGTAATTGATGTAGCATGCTACTGTTCTTCTGGACAAATAACAATGGGAAACCCAGAACGATTAGCGCGTTAATTATTCCAAGTAGCGCGCTACCTAGCATTCAAGACAAAATTCTTAATTCGAGAATTTAGTTTTTCCTTTCAATTTTACCTACCTACACCTATCTAACACACTCTCCATAGGAATTTAATAAGAATAACACCTAAAACAACAACTAACGCAACCTCAAAACAACAATTTTATCAAAAATCCATAAAAAGAGGTTCAAATGAAAATGTATGACATAGAGAAGAAGATTACCTTAGTTTTGATCTCCAAAATTGACCTCCAAAGTATTAAATTTCAGCTCTTAAATCACCACTCTTTCTTTTTCAATTCCAGAATGTAATTTGATTTCATTTGCATGTATTGATCAAACCATCCTTATATATTAAGGTATTGATTTCTAGCCCTTTATCTCAATGTGTTTACGTATCTCGAAGTTTGTCTAATGGTCCACATTTAGTCACTTACCCACTCACTCCCACTCACTCACTCCATGTGATACCAAATGATATTCTCATAGCTTCTAGATGTGTTAATGTGTATCTCTAGGTAAATCATATGGTTTTCAATTAATGAACTAAACTATAGGCCAAGATTTGTTTGATTTAATCACTTAGCTTAGGCTCATTATAATACTTATGGTTAGTATTTTTAGTTACCAAAATCAACCAACTTGTGGTCCCACTAACCTTCGGCTACCCGGTACTTTGTGCCCCATGTCTCGACACACATTTCAAGGCGCGCCATAGCCTAGTGTTTTAATTTAAATTTACTTGGCCTATGGTCAAAGTACCCATTTTTATTGATTTAGTATTTATCTTGACATGGATTAATCGAGTTTCCTAGCATACCCGTAGTTCGCCTACCCGACACCCGCATTGACATGCCTTTCGAGGCGAACACTCGTCACACGAACTCGCCAGATAGAAATATATACACATGCGATGTAATATAATAATAATAATTCTTAAACACCACATACACAACCACCATTCATAAATAACATATTTCCTCGGTTCTTGTGTCTGAGTCAACCGAGTTGTCCATATAACGCCCGAATTATGACCGTTAATCTCCGAGGTTAATGCTAATCCTAGTTTAATTAATTTGGTTCGTTACACCCATTAACATTAACAATGAACAACAACAACCTAATGGACAAAAACAAAACACACAACCTCAATCATCTCACCTCGATTGACTATCTTCGTATAGTTTCCCTATCTTTCGGATCTTATTTTCTTTCCCTATCTTTGTCGATTCTCCTCTCTCTATCTTTTTCACGATTTCCAATTTTTTACAGAGGAGGTGTCTGTTGAAGAAGAAGATAAATATAAGAATTCCTTGATATTCGTACCGTACAAATCTCGAGGCAAATCTAATGTTTTATTTCTTATTTCAATCTTTCTTAAAATACATAACATGTGTTTTGAGGCCAATTTTATGGCAATCAACTAACCTATTCCTCTTAACCGCCTTAAGTTTGATTTATATAAAACTTTTCTCGAGATTCATACCGCATGACTCTCGAGGACAATCAAAGACTAAAATGAAAATCCTATTGATTTTCATTAAGATGTGGTTACACATATCTCGAGGCATGGAAACTCTCTCTAACCACCAACGTACAAACAATCCATTTCCTCGACTCTTACACTATGCGTATCTCGAGGCGAATCCAATATATAATTTTATTTAATTTAAACTTTAAGATTCTTTTATATATATATTCATATATAAACCCATATATATATATATACAAATATATACTTACCTATTTATTTTTTTGCCCATAAATTTGTTGTGCGTGCTAACGACGATCGTCAGACGTGCACACTATTGTACGTCCTACACGTGTCACCCTTGACTCTGCGTATCACTAGGCACCCACCAATTATTAATTAATTATTTATTTTCAATATATATATTCATGCATTTAAAATTTTGTCGTGTGCACCAACAAGTACACTCGGGTGCGCATACTACCCCATGACTCATGTGCGTCACTCTTGACCCACACCCAGTATATTAAGCATCCGAATAATTTCTCGATTAATCAATTAAAAGCCAATTAATCTAATTAATTTCAATAAATAATACTACACATCAAACAAAGACCTAATGGCACGCAAATCCACAAACGCTAATCGAGACAAGCCGGGCTTAACCCTAAACCTAACTCGGGTAAATTAGAATTCAGGTTATTACTAATTACCTGGTTAAAGTAATGGGTCATTACAGTCTTCTCAATTTAAGATAATTTTGTCCTCGAAATTAAAGGAAATGTATAAGTTACCAATAATTCTGAAGCGAAAATGGAAATTGCACATCTATTTATAACTCTCGTTCCTAAGTAATCTTTTCATTTTAAAACTACTTTATTGTAGTCCGAATCTTCAAAGCCCTTTCATAAATAAGATTTCAAAAGTACAAAAAAATTGTTATTTGAACTCTTCAATAATCTATAATGTTTGACTTTTCAATATATTTATCTTTACCAGCTGTAGTTACAAATCACCCAACCTATCATACTCTCTCTGCATAGCTTTTAATTATCTTATTTTTTACAAAAGCTATACCGCCAATCTTAGTTTTGTACATCAATGTACAATAAGATTGAGCATATTCTACTTTATTATTCATGATGTAATCTACTTGACTACTTTTATTATCAAAGAGCTTACACAAAGGAGTTTATTTTCTTTCGATGGTTAAGCATTATGAGACACGAGCTCAAAATATTTATTCTTAAGAACCAGGATTAGCAGCTCAGTTCCTTCGTCAACACAAAGAAAATATTATGTATTGAGATTGAGAATGATTTTTTAGCTATATCAATAATTTCGTCCACTACAAGATCTCCATCTAAGGAATCAAACACTGAAACACCATACCATCTAAAATCTCCAAATACATATATCTTGTTCAATCCATCGAAAGAATAACATAACCTCGCTAAGAAGAATCCGCAGACTTCAGTTAATCTATCAACTACATATTCCATTATATTGTGTTGATGCCAAAATTCTAATTAATTTCATTATATAACCACCAGTTATGTTATCCGTTTACCCACAAATATAGACAATAATTTAGTTAGTCCTTCAGGTTTTTTAATTCAGTCTTTATCTTCTAAATAACTCTCATATCTCTTTATAAATTTAATAACATATATCATCATCTCAGACAATCCATAATTTTCTCGTTTACCCTAATATGATACGGCATTGCATGTATTACTAATATAAAGAGATTTATGCGGTTATCAAAGTAATTCTTGCCTAAAATTCTTTCCTGAACTGGTATTTTCATTTCAGAATTTAATGCGTCCAACAAAATTTCAATAGACAATCTAATATATTAATCGTTGATAGCCATATTCTGACGTATAAAGTGATTTCAATTAGACTTCTTAATCAACATATCGCCCACTTAATTAAACTCTAGGCTCAGCTCCAATTTGAGCTTCAAAGAATATATTTATAATTATTAATTCCAACAACTCCGTTAATGATGTGCCTGCGTAGGACTTTATTCCATCATCATTATTACTATTTCTTTCAAGAGATAGTAGTGAGAAGTTCCTATTATAATTATATTTTGTGTTCTTTTCTCTATTTAGAATTTTAATCACATCAATCATTTTGTGTGGGCGATTTCTCAGAATGAATTCATTATATTCAACAACTTAGGTTACTCACTTCACATTTAATTTCTTTCACTCTGACAACTATATTCTTCAAGCTCTTATAGCTTGAAGATCTTTAAATCACATTGCACCAACTCTTTAATTTTCATACTTTTCATTTGTCTTCTACTGTTTCCGCTAAGATTATCTAATCTTAATGATAGCTAAAAGACTATCGAAAAACCCTTTTTTCACATGAATATATCTATGTTTCAAACTCTGTGCTGTATGAATGAACTTGCACAACCTATTCAATTGAATGGATTCACAAATAACTTGTGATCTATACCCATATCTTATAATCCTAATACTAAGTTTTAGGATTTATCTTTGCAATTCATTCCATTCATTGTTTGAAATACATCATAAGTTTTTACTCTACAAATGATACCTTAAAATGTCTGGTACGAATACTGAAACAATTATTTCACAATAGTTCTCCTTAAACTTCCTTTAACTATATAATAATATAAACTTCAATCTCTTGCTTTGTCGTGTTAACATACAACTACATGAATAAAGATTTTAGAATAAATCTCTAATTTTTTCCATAATCTAGGTATAATCAAGCAATTATTGTAGTCTAACTACATTTTAATTTTCTTTCAAGGCATCCTTGCTTCATTTATGACTCATATGAATTCCTTTTTTAGATTAATTGAACTTACAATAAAACGATACATAAATTTTGTATTCCTTGCTTGTATCATTTTTTTATTTCAGAAAAATACTAATTTTTCTAATTCTGTGTTGAATGTAAGACAATTCCCTAATTGTCTCAATCTTGGTCAAGTCCGTTGACTCGCAATTTATATTCAACACATGTCTGAATAACTTACATTTGAAGCTTATTACTTGCACTTGCAAACTCTGGTATAAACCTTATCGTCAAAATTTACATGATTTTGCGATAATGCTTATGCATTTGCTAAGTTTTCAACCCTTTTTATATTATCATTGATAACACAATGATAATCGCATTCTAATAGAGTTCAACAAATCCATTTATTTATTCATTTACGAACATAGCATAAGCTCTAGCGAGTTTCAATGGTTCTCACTATGATTTCTAACATGATCAAGCCATTACCAGACTTCATATTCTTATAGTTTTAATTTGGATATTGAATCAATGATAAACATATCTTAATTAACTCTTGAGAACCACTGGTTTTATGTAATAACTCCAAATTAGTTGTTGATTCTATGCAATAAATATTCATCCTTGATATTTTTTAAATTGACTTATCACTGGAGTTGAGTTCTCAAACTCATACAATTTTCATATTACACTAAGTAAAATGGAATTGATCACTGGCTCCATATTGAAAATCAAGTAATTGATGAATTTAATCTCAAATTGTGATAAAATTCAAAGAGAATCTGATAAAAAAATCTCTTAAAACTTTTAGAGTCACTATTTTTATTCATTAAGCTTAATTCTCTTTAAGAATCTCATTAATTTCAATAAGCAGTCGAAACCATGCAAGTCTTGAGTGATAACTTAGTTCTACGAATCATCATTCGTAGATATTTAGAAATTTATACAATTTTTGATTAAAAGTAGCAGCTAGTACCAACCTCTTGATATACTGCTTACATATTCACTCACAATATCGTAACATAATTCTTTGGATTCTCGAAATCCTCATATTTATTGACAACTCATTCTCCCAAATTTAGACTATTCCAGACTAAAAGATCAGATTAAAACATATCACTAGCTCATTACCATGTTCTAACTCCAACCATGCATGTTTTTAACTTTAAATTTTCATATGAAATTACCATAAAGTGATATAAGTCCAACAAATAAGATAGAGTTGACTATCGATGTGAATTTTTCATAATTCTTCAATTCTTATCTGTTACAATAAATCTTCACTCTTAATGTAATTTCACCATTAAAATCATCCTATTAGTGAGTGCGGCTAAACCACAACAACACTAATAAACTTTTTTATTGAATGACCTTTAATCTTATTCAATTAGTCTCGACTAGTATATATTCACTCAAAGTGAATCATCACCTTTGAGTTTTATTGGAAATCACTTCCTTTTCAGTGACTGTTCTCCTAATATATGGCTTAAGGTCTAGGTCCATTCGATCATTCTTTACTGATTATCATTTATCAAACAATATCAGTGAGAATAAAGACCAGTATAAATTGTCCAATAGGAGAAGAGTTTACTTTTTTATCGTCATAAAGTTTCTAATGTCTTTCCTTTTTACATATTCGATTGAGATTTAGGTTTCTACAAAACCTAAGACTCAATGTTATCTCAACTCCTAAGATATCAATGAATACAAACCATCATATTATATTTCTAATGTCTTCCTTTGTTGAAATATCCCTGAAGTCTAGGTTTCCCAAAAACCTTCACCATCTATTCATTGGATTCTAATAAAAAGATGAGAGATAAGAATGTCAGGATATCTTATAGGAAAGACATTACAGTTATATCTATCGCATAGATATAATACATAACAAAAAATCACATAACTCAATCTTTTATCTTTCATTACCCCAAAAATTGCGATAAAAACTGCTTACAAGGCATTAAGTTAATCCATAGCTTGATTATTAATCCAAAGACTCTCAAGTTATGAAAACTTAGATTCTAATATCATAATATTAGAATTTTATCAAAAGCGTGTCTGTTATACCAACTGTCGCATCCCCTATTCTGATTAGGGCGATACCTGATCTGAAACCTTAATTAAGCCCCAGTACACCAGCCAGACTCAATTAGAGTAAAAGTACAGTCGTCCTTCATCCTAATAATCACACAAATAGTTTATCGTATATCAAAAAAGTAAAGTTGCAGCATAATTAAATCTTTTTTGATAAAATATACGATAAACAAAAACTAGCATAAAACTCGATTGTAAAATCATATCCTAACCTTGTTTATTACAAAATAGTAATTCAATACAATATATAAATAGTATGGAACTCATTTCACCATAGAGAAGACTATAAACTCTTAATCTTCTTCGTTCCTAAACCGAAGCGCACGTCGACAACCTGAAATGTTAATTGGGGAAAGAGCGTTTTAACTTGCTCAGTAAGTGATGCTCGTAAACCGATCAATTATCAACTGATATCAATAAATAAATGAATAATAATATGCATCCAAAACATATCTATTCAGGCATTAGAAATCATATAACAATAGATAACAGAATGCAAGTTCATATATCCATTGCAACTATACTTGTGACTTGTATATATATAATTTACTTTTTCCGCATTCAAAACTAGAGTTGTAGGCTCCCGTTACCCTGAATTACAGTCCACAGAACCTCACACGTTGGCCGACCTGTGATTTCTATAGTGTATCCAAGCATAGCATAGCTATCCACTTTTAAATGAAAAGTAGCAATCGGTTAGCATCATGAATCTGAGGGAAAGGTATTGGTTGGCCTCTCAATACCTCGATCATCAACCTCAGTTGGATTCCCTCGTTGCATCATGTTTTGAATTCACTTTTAGGTATAAAATAATAGGAAAGCAAAAATCGGGTATCTCAAGGTACTGAAGGGAAAATGTTGGTAATGATCCAACATTTTCATCGTCACTCCAGTCCGATTCGCTCGTCATACCTCTTTCTGAATAATCTCTCATAAAACAATTAAGTAACATATTCAAGTCTTGATATACTGCCCCCATTTCCCAGTTCATAACGTTATATGAATTAATTACACTAATTATGTTGCATAGTTGATAAAAATACGAGTCCTACTTACCTATATTGAGCTTTTCTAATTTTTTACCAATTTATACGATTCTCGAGATCCATAATCATTTCCCCGTCGATGGAGAAACTAAATTAAATCAATTATCATCAATTTAAGTTCAATATTTATTATTTAGAACCATTAAACCTAGGGGTGAGCATCGATTTTTGAAAAACCGCCAAAACGCCCAAACCGTCTAAACTGCATGGTTTGGTTTTGTTTTTAGAACTCGCGGTTTGGGGTGGTTTGAAAAACTTAAAAGCCACATAATCGTGGTTCGGTAGCGATTTTCAATTTAAAAAAAATCGTAGTTCACCAAACCGATGGTATTTTAGTAAATACCTTACATTTACAACTTAAAACCTTAAAACTTAAAAGAAAGATATTTTTTTTTGCTTTGCTCGATCTCGTACTCACTCCTCATCATCTCATCGTCGACGCCTAACCATTTGCCCTCCCCCACCGGCTCCCACCACTGCCTATCACAGTCGCCTCATACTAATCACCACCGGTTGCCACCTCGTCAACTATCAAATCCTCCACTGTTGCATCCACCGCTACCTCGCACCGCCTCCTCCCACCTGTCCCACCTCCACCGCTATTGTAACAACCCTAAAAATCTAACTTGGGCCATATCTCATTTTAGGGTTGTACGTGGGACCCACTTGTCGTGATACACATGTCTAAATCTCGGGAGTCGACACCAAGGTATGCTATTTTTGTTTGATGCTTGCATTATTTAATATACAAAAGATTGAATAAGTTAAATTAATTAAATTTGGTAATGTGCGAGTAAGGTATACGCGGGGCGTAATGGTGTCGAGACGAGCAGAGGCATTTCTCGAGTTTCGTGTCGACGTGAGATCGAGGTATCAACTTATGGGGTAAGTTTAATTAAATTGAGTTAAATGTGAATTTATGTTGGTTTAATAAGTAGCTAATGTGGTCACATTAAAATAAATATTAATGTGACTATAGTTAGTGAAAATTAAACAAGGAAGCACTAGATGTACATCGAGACACGTATTCATCCATCATGAGGTCAATGGAGTCAACTTGTGAGTCACTTAAGCATGACTTGTGGGTCAAGTGTGTGAAGGTGGACCACAAGTTAAGCTTCGGGATATGTACATGCAAGTTGATGTGTGGCTAATGTATAATTAACTCTAATATATATTTGAGTCAACCAAGCTTATCACTTAAGCTTTTGATTCAATGATTTGGATAAGGAGAAAAGGAGCTGCTGGAGTGTATTGGAGAAGAAGAGAAGTGTGTCTATTGAAGCTTTGGTGATGAAGAAGGAGATCATCAAACTAGGTAACCTCTTCTACTCCATTAACATATAGCTTGGTCAGTTCAAGAATTCTTGAATTTGATATAGTTGTTGCTGATTTTGAGGGACTAAACGTTGGATTTTCATTGTAATGTGCAAATAATGTATACGGGGTGTGGATTATATGGTTGATTGATTGAGAGAAAGAGAAAAAAATATGTGTGTGTGTTCTGTTCAACGAAGAGAGAGCAAAAGCTTTTTGTTCGTTCAATAATGGAGGGGATGGAGTAGGTGGGCCGGGTCGACCGACCCGGGTTGACTTGGGTCCGGCTGGACCGGCTCGGGTCGGGTCCGGGTCCATCCCATTAATAAAATAATAATTTATTTTTTAATTAAATTAAACTGATTTTTAATAAAATAAATTACATAAAATAGATAAAAATAAAAAATAATAATAACATAAAATCAAATAAAAATCAAGAAAATTCAAGAAAACTCAAGAAAAATTGGGAAAAGTGGAAATGTTGAGGAAATTATAGAAAAATTGGTTTTGAAGTTGTTGGGAGTTTTTTCACCCGACAAATTTCCTCGAAAAGTATGCCACCACTATGATTTTCCTAATTTGAACAATTTTGGGATTTAAAAATCTAAAAATTTCTTGAATAAGCTCTAACAAAATGTAAATTGCCCATATGATTATCAGGGGCATAGTTTACTAGTGTAGGGTATTTGGTACGGATTTGGAGGCATGTTGGAGCCGATTTGAGAACGTATTAGCTTGGATACAGGTAAATAAACCAGTGAGGAATTTTACTATTATTTCATGAGCTTTAATTTGTTGTTATTGCTTTGTTCATCATTTCTTTTAAAATTTCCATTGGTAAGTGAGTTATGGTTACTATTTATTTTGTGATATGAGCTCTTATCTGGACGTCGTTGATATCTCCTAATTGAGTATACGTTAGGGGCACTTATCCAGTTCTGTGGATATCTCATAGTCGCAAGGGTTAGGGCTAGTAGGTCGCGTCTCTCTCCCCGAACTCGAGTCTACCCAAGGGCTTTTACATATCATGAGAAACAATTATGACTTAATCCATGTGATGTTCTCATAGCGGGTCCTGGTACTTTGTTCCCTAACAAGTACTCGTGATCTTGATTCATATCCCTATACGTATAATCATCATATGATCATCAATCAAGACTCACACTAAGTCATTTCTTTTAAAATTTCCATTGGTAAGTGAGTTATGGTTACTATTTATTTTGTGATATGAGCTCTTATCTGGACGTCGTTGATATCTCCTAATTGAGTATACGTTAGGGGCACTTATCCAGTTCTGTGGATATCTCATAGTCGCAAGGGTTAGGGCTAGTAGGCTGCGTCTCTTCCTGAACTCGAGTCTCTTGGGCTTTTGTCACGACTCAACAACCTTTTGGTCGGGACTCATTGCTATTAGATTTTCGTATTTCGGACCCTCACTTATCGATTGATTTATTTACAGTCTTTTATATTCATGCGTTCTCTGTTCCTTTCTTTCTATTTGCATGAATTATACTGATTCATTTATTTCAAAATGCAGTATATATGTCCTGCTTAGCGTTACTTACTTGGGCTCATCATTCTTGTGTTTGACAGAGTGCAGATCCACAGTACAGCAAGGGGAAGGCTCCACATATAGGAGATATCATTTGAGGATACCAGAGCAGTTCTTTCCACTTGACTGACATAGGTGATTCTTTTGTATTATTAGATATTCATGTTTTGAAACACTGGGAGTTGGGTTTTTGAGAGATCTTGGACATGTATATCTTGTGTTTACCCTCCTTTGACTGTCCATTGATGATGATATACACATTCGGGGTTTCCACACTCTAAATTGTCTTAACTTGTGCGTTTTCGAGGTTTTTCATGTAATTTGAGGTTTAATTGATTCCGCTATAACTATGATAACTCACTAATTGATTTAACTCAACTTTAATTGCTTAATAAATGGTAAATGGTAAAGGAAGACTAACTACGCTTGCGTGACTCACGAGACGGGCTCGAGGGTCCACGCAAGTCTAGGTCGGGCGGGGCCCAGTTTAGGATTTCAAAACTCAGGTCGTCATAGCTGCCTCACATCGCCTCCTCCTACAGGTCCTGCCTCTACCGCCGCCTCACACTAGTCACGCCTCGATCACTGCGAGTCCCACCATCGCTTCCTACCAATAGTGGTCGCCTTTCACGCTGCCTCCTACCACTAGTGACCAATAACATTGCAAGAGAGGTAATTATCTCTAATGTTCTGGCTTTGAATACTAAATAATTGGTATCACTTGACAAATTTTTGGGTTCGGCTTGAATGTTGAATGTTCTGGCTTTGAATGGTTTAAATGGTTTTTGATGTTTTTCGAATGTTTTGGCTTTGAATGTTGAATGTTCTGTCTATGGCCTTCATCTTAAGTTCCATAATCTTCTCCTCCGTTTTCTTTCTTTTTTGGTGTTTGAATGCGGCAATACTATATGCAATATTATTTTATGGTATGTAATATGTATGATTGTTTTTTTTTTTTTTTTTTTTTTTTTTTTTTTTTTTTTTTTGAAAATGGGTCGCAGGAAAACCGTGAAACCAAACCAACCAAACCTTGCAAACCGCGGGCGGTTTGGGTGTGGTTTTGATGGTTCGCGGTTTGGTGGTGGTTTGCAAATCTGCCAAACCGTGAACCCTTGGTTTGGTCGCAATTTGATGGTTTTCACCACCAAACTGCAGTTTGCCCACCCCTACTTAAACCGGTCCAAATCGAACTCGAAACCGATTTATGAAATTATAGGCAAATGTAACCATTTTATGTATTTTGAGGTAAAAACCCTGGTATATAATCTCGCATAAAATCCGAAATTTTTCATTTTTATAGAAACTCATCAATTTTTATTTATTTTATCCAAATATTATTATTCGAGATTTTTTGTCAATTTCTTGGAATTTTTTCCTATTTTTCCAGCATTTTCCTTCTTTTTCTTCTTTTTTTTTTTATTTGTTTGCGTCGGGTCGGATCGGGTCGACCCTAATGGGTCTGACCCCGACCCTGGCCAAGCTCATGGCTCGATCCACCAGAAGGACGCACACGCACGATTTGTGCATGTGCGTCTTCTTCACTGTGTTCGGCCCATTGTGGAATTTTTTTGGTTTTTTTGAATCTGGGGCTTGGCCAAGCCAAACCCCATGATCGAACCAGCAGGGGAGATCTCTCCCATTTCCTCATTTCTCAAATCCTCCCGATTCTTCAAAACTCCATTAACACCCATCAACATTAACAACGAACAACAACAACGCAATCGACAACAACAAAACACACAACCTCAATCATCCCACTTGATCGACTCTTTTGGTCTGGTGTCCCTCTCTTTCGTATCTTCTTTTCTCTCCCTCTCTCTGTCGATTCTCCTCTCTCTATCTCTTTCACGATTTCCATTTTTTTTTTACAGAGAAGGCGTTTGTTGAAGAAGAAGATAAATATAAGAATTCCTCGCGAAGCAAATCTAATGTTTATTTCTTATTTTGATCTTTGTCAAGATATGTAACATGTATTTCGAGGCCAATCTTGTAGCAATCAACTAACCCGTTCCTCTTAACCGCCCTAAATTTGACTAATAAAAAATATTTCTTGAAATTCGTAATGCACGAATTTCGAGGAGGATCAAAGAATAAATTAAAATCCTGTTGATTATCATTGAGATGTGACCCATCTCGAGGCATGAAAACTCTCTCTCACCACCAACTTACAAACAATTCATTTTCTCGACAATCATGATAAGCGTATCTCGAGGCAAATCAAATATATAGTTTTATTGAATTTAAACTTTAGGATTCTTTTATATATATTTATATACAAACCCGTATATATATAAACACGAATCACAAATTTTTGAGTGGTAATAAAATTTACCTATTTGCCTATACTTCTTTTTTTTTTTTTCATCTCCAAATCAACATTTTCTTTTGTATCCAAATCAAACTCTAACTCCTTATCAATCCACTACACATTTTTTTTTTCTTTATCTCCAAATTAATCATGAACTCATTCTCTTCAATCCGATACACTTTTTTTATGAAGTAATGTCCTAGCATGACTAGCTTGTTTTTTCATTCACATCTTATCTCAATCACATTAGAGAATATTGATAAATTAAAAAATGTACTTGTATTTCTAATTTTTAAATTTTAATTACAATTTTAAATTTTGTTAATAAATTCTTAGAAATTAATTTCCTTCGAGCGAAGCGAGCGGGGGAATCGTGCGTAGCACATCTTGAAACTAGTATATATATATATATACATATACTGTTGTAATTGGATGACCTTTTAACAAAGCTTATGAATGATCGCATTGTCAAACATGACTTTCACATTGAATTGTAACATCAAGCATGACTTTTACATTGAATATAACTTGTACACTCTACATAACTTGTATTCAACTTCAATGTATAATCACTTATTCATGTATTGTCATGTAACTTGTAATCATCTCCAATGTACACCAACTCTTCCATGTATTGTCTATGTTGCTTGTGATGTGTTGTATGACTTGTGGTGCATGTATAACTTGTACACATTGTATAAGTACAATTATCATCATCACCAAATGACCTATATAAAGGGTGCCAAACCCATTGTAATTCACACACCAAGTTGAATAAAAACATCTCGTTCCAACTATCTCATTTCTTCTCTTCTCATTTGTAGTAGTAGTTTATAGTAGTAAAAGTTCTTAGTCTTCTATTTCCTTATCTAGTTTTTAGCAAGTTCCAACTCAATTTACAACACGTTATCAGCACGAGTTTGCTCTAGCATTAAGGAGACCTTGAAGTTCAAGAAGGTTTGTTAAGGAGACAAAGCTAGGAATGTATAATTTTTATTAATTTAAATAAATTCAATTTATTTCCATGTTGTCATGGTTAATTTCTTTTTTGTTACGTGCATATTTAATTATGTAAATGTACTTTATTCATACATTATGCATTGTAACATCACCGACTACGAAAGTATGCTCTGTAGCTGCGTCTTGTACGATTTTCTACATCAGAACAAAAGTCAATGTGTGACATATAATTTTTCTCTTGAAACTACAAACGATTAGTTATTGTTCTATTCTTGATTTTATAATACAAATAATGCTATAAGTTTGAGTAGATAGTGGGTAAGCCTTGTCCCTAGTAAAGCTAAACATTGAAATGGAGACGGGTTATCCCGTTCGAGGAAGCGTGGTATTAAGTAGATTATGTCTCGCCACCCAACTTGGAGGTTGTCCCACCAACTCATACGAATAGTACATTTTGTTTATTAATGAATCAAGTTGTGAACATATATTTAATCATATGTTATGTTTGTACATAAAAAGGGGAAAACTATTTTATATTAAATTTGTTTTCAAAATATTATTCAACCATAGTTGAACTTGTTGCCCTGTTATATTACCGACAAGAATTACATGTCGTGACAATCAAATACTATAATTTGTTAATAAAACATCTATGCAAGACTATGTTGTGTTATACGAAATTTAAATCATTTGTCAATATCTCTCTAGAGATTTGAAAAGTGAATATTTCACTTTATATATCTTTTCACCCTATGGAGTTATAAATATATAAATACCAAAAAAGGTAATACTCCTAAAGCTCAAAATGAGCGGTTGAGTCTCAAGCTACAAAATTTAATCACTCAAATATTAATTATAATTCTGCAATTTTAATTATCTCTATGTTGAGGCTATGTGGAAATATGACTGATGAGACAATAAAAATAAGGTCACGTGGCCTGTCTCGATTTATTGCTGCAACAAATATCGAGTGTGCACGTCAATCCAATAAATATTAATGATTGATTTCTTATCTTATGGTAGCTGAGTAAAATAGTGAGATATTATAAATATAATATCGCTCCCGTCCAATTAGTTCATCTTCAAATTAAGAAACATATGTTGCATATAATGATCATGATCGCAATAATAAATTTATGGACGTGGAAAATGTGAAAATATCAGGTAAAGGTCGTATTGACAATTCCACCAAAAATTGGAACAAAAGTGGTGCACCACTACAAATGGCAAATAATTATTGACAATGAGCGCTCATAATTGTGACATTTTTTTAGTCATATATGAAAGACTATTTTGCCTAAATATTATCATATGTATACCCCGAATATTTTTGTGACCTTTACCATGCCTTCAAAATCAAAGTCAAAATATTATGAATTTTATCATTGAAAATGGCTCGATAAAACAGGCACATCGAGATGTGTTTAAATTGTGACCTAAATATGAGCGATGAGTTTATGTCTTGTGTATCGTGCTACATGCATGTACATTATAATATAAAAGTGTATATTTCTCGAATTCGAACTTAGCGGACGCTAATGTTAAGGCAATATCGAGTACAACAATTTTATTGTTAATGTCTTGTTCAGAAGAAGTCTACTCAGAATAATAGAAAATTTATCTATATGAATATGATTTAATCTGAGTATAATATTCCCGGCTTTAACTTCTGAAATATATAAGGAACATTAAAGCGAATGTCATCATAAATTAAATGACATTCATAATGTGGAAAGATCTATTTGATTATCCATAATTATCAATAATGCAAAAATATTGTAAATTCGCACGGACATCTTTTATCGAATTGGATTTTCTTGTCGGCTGGAGATTATCTCAAGGCAAATCAATAGGAGACTTATATTGATTTAACTCTTCATTAATCATATTATAAGATGCTTTGGATCCCTAATAGGAAATTTATTTATAGCAAGTTTCGCTAATTGTCACTTTGATGAAGCAATTTTCCCACCATTAGGGGGAGATATAAGCCAATCTAAAAGGAATGACGTGAAATTGCTTGAAACACATCAAATTGCATTAAATTTCGTGTATTATGATCAATGTATAAATTAATATGAACTCGAAGTTCAAAGGATCATTCAGTAGCAACAAGTAATGAATCAATTACTTGATGCAAGTACTATATACAAAAGAGTGGCAATTATATGCTTCAATATTAAATGGTTCATATAGAACATGATGTCCATGTGCAACAAAATGCACTAGATATCTCACCCATGTGAACATGAGGGGGAGAATCAAAATGAGTTATTGGTTAGTGTATTGCACTCTTTTTCCTTTTGGTATGGTTTTATCCCACTGAGCTTTCTTTGCAAAGGTTTTTAATAAAGCAATTCTAACAATATTAAAACTCTTTATCAAGGTTGATTAGTGTATTGCACTATTTTCCTTTCGCTATTGGTTTGATCCCACATGATTTGCTTAGCAAGGTTTTTAAAGAGGCAATCCTAACACTATTATACTCCGTACAAAAAATTTATAAGAGCAATGTACTATTTTTCCTATACTAATTTTTTCCCCATAGGGTTTTTCTAGTAAATGTTTTAATGAGGCATATATATTCTCTCAAAGTCTATCAATGTGTTCCACTTTTTTCCTTAGCTTTGGTTTTGTCCCACATGGTTTTCCTAGCAAGATTTTTAATGAGGCAATTAATAATATTATATTGGCGAGAACATTGTACTTTTTTTCTATACTAGATTTTTTTCCACATGGTTTTTCTAGTACAGGTTTTAACGAGGCATATTCTCTCAGCAAGTGTCATCTAAGGGGAAGTGTTGTAAATTGGATGACCATTTAACCAAGCTTATGAATGATCACATTGTCAAGCATGAATCTCGCATTGAATTGTAACATTAAGCATGACTTCTACATTGAATGTAACTTGTACACTCTACATAACTTGTATTCAACTCCGATGTATAACCACTTATCCATGTATTGTCATGTAACTTGTAATCCTCTCCAATGTACACCAACTCTTCCATGTATTGTCTATGTTGCTTGTGATGTGTTGTATGACTTGTGGTGTATGTATAACTTGTACACATTGTATAAGTACAATTATCATCATCACCAAATGACCTATATAAAGGGTGTCAAACCCATTGTAATTCACACACCAAGTTGAATGAAAACATCTCATTCCAACTATCTCATTTCTTCTCTTCTCCTTTGTAGTAGTAGTTTATAGTAGTAAAAATTCTTGGTCTTCTATTTCCTTCTCTAGTTCTTAGCAAGTTCCAACTCGATTTACAACATATACAAATATATATACTTACCTATGTAATTTCGCGCCCATAAATTCGTCGTGTGCGCCAACGACGACCATTGGGCGTGCACACTATTGTACGTTCTACGCAGCACCGTATCACTAGGCGCCCACCAATTATTAATTATTTATTTATTTTCAATTTATATATATACAATTATATATAAATATATATACGCATATAAATTAATGCGTTTATAATTTCGTCGTACGCGCCAACGAGTACACTCGGACGCGCATACTACCTCACGACTTGTGTGTGTCACTCTTGACCCACACCCGGTATGTTAGCGCGTCCGAATAATTCTTCAATTAATTTATTAAATGCCAATTAACCTAATTAGTTTCAATAAATAATAATACACATCAAACAAACACCAAACGACGCACAAATCTACACACACGTTAATCAGGATAGGTCGGGCTTAACCACAAGCCTAACTCGAGTTAATTAGAATTCTAATTATCAATAACTACTTACTTAAGATAGTTGGTCGTTAATGAGCCATCCATATACGCTTCTGGATGCAAACATACATAGATCTCGATGCATAATACGCGGATCGAGGTTACATTGAAGGCTCTTATGAGCCAATGTATCTTGTAGTGCAATATTGTTGTTATCATATTAGTACTACTCAGTTAGAGAAGCAACAAGTTGCAAAAATTATATAAGAAAAACTACAACTCTAAATGAGTCATATAAATACTCGTTGGAAAGATCTCAACACAACTAGAAAAAGGTCTTCCATTGGATTTGAAATGTTATATATATAGGTTTTATTGTGTTTTTACAAGCGCTGAGTTATCCTATGTTATCAAGCATGGGTCAGTTTTTAAAAAACGCTCAAATAAGTTATGCATTGTTTTTAGTAAACACGACAAATGGATATGTTAATTGTGCACAACAAACGCTATGACTTGGCTACTATCAAAACCAACAAACGACCATGTCAATTGCAAAAAAAGAAACAACGCTATAGTTCAAATGCTAAGGCTCTGTTTGGTAAGGACAAACTAGCCACTACAAAAAATGGCCAACATAGTGATTGGAAATAGCGACAGGCTATTTCCTGTTGCTAAAGGGCGAGAGATTAGCGAGGGGGACTGTCCGCTGACGCTTTGATTTGATTAGTGATGGGGATTGCGACAGCCCTAGCTGCTAATCGTTGGGCAAGAAAAATCCCACCCCAAATGCGGCCGCCATGGCAGATTGCTCCACCACTTGGGTGTAGGTGCATTTGCCACGTAGATATTAGTGACACGGTTTGCCCCATCGCTAATCCCGTTGCTATTTGGTGAAAACTAAAATGCCAAAACCATTCCCTCTTCTCTCTCTCACATTTCGTTCTTTGCTCTACTCTCCTTTGCCTTCAACACTCTGCTTGTTCCCCATCGACCCTCGATCTCACAATCCTCTCTCTCCCTCGATCCACGATCTCTCTATCCCTCACCCTCATCGATTCACTGTCCAACGCCAGCGCCACCTCACCGTCCATTCGTCGACCGTCCATTGCCGCGAATCGTTTTGTTGGCGTTTTCTGAGCCACCCCGCCCCTACTCTTATCGATGCCGTATTTCGTGGTGATTTAGGTTTATATTATTTATTTTTAATTTTAATGTGATTTTGTTTATGAAATGAATTTAGTTTTTGTATTTTAAAATCTGTATTTTTTATTTCATAAAAAAATTGGTGAAAAAAAATTGTTAGTTTGAATAAAATTGTTGATTTTGATGTTTTATATGAAAAATGTGTATTTGTATAGTTTTTTGGTGAAAAATAAAATTGATAATTTGAATAAAATCTTAGAAATTTTTTTTTATGTTGATAAGTATGAATTTTTCATTTTTGTGAAAATTAAAATGCATATGTGAATGATTTTAATTTAATTTTTGTTGTGATTATTTGTGATTTTCGTATAGAATTTTTTAGTGTTGATATATGCACTTTTTTTTGTAATGTGTTATAATAAGGTTGAGAAAAAGAAAAGTAATAATTTTTCAGTTTTTTAAGATGATTTCAAATATTTTTAAAAAAGTAAAATGAAATATTAATAATGTACATTTTACTAATTAAGTCTTTTTTAAATGATAAAAATTATATAGACAAATTACATGTCAATTAGGACAAAAAACAAAAGACTAATATAATATATTATATTATATGGGTGTCTTTGTTTGCGTTTAAAGCACTTTAAAATTAGTTATAAAATATATAATTGATAGAACAAAATAATATATAACGATGCATTAATACTATATATATAACTTATACTATAATGAAAAAAAACTTAATTAAATAAAAACATTTAAAACAAATTGAAGCACTTAAGAATTTATATATATATAGTTCTATTATGGTATTTGGGAAAAATCACCATGGACAGTGATAATAAGTTTCGACCCGTGAATTTAGATCAAATGATGAATATATCTTGTTGGAACTTGTGCACACATTTAAGAATCATAAATGTAGTTTTCATAGTTACTATTGGTGTGACGACCCCAAATTTCAGACCGCCTTGCTACCTGCTACGTCGTATCCCACGTCAACTAGCCTTACCTTATCATGGCCCGCTTCTCTTTGACGCTTCGCAACCGAACGAATTGCTTACACTTTTCCAGCTAACCCTAGTTACGCTAAGTAACTTTTGCATGAGTATTAATAACTCAGTTAGCTAGTTACTCAGTTTATCAGGTTATATTATAATTTTACATCGGGAGTTTTTTAATGAGTAACTTATGCAATATTTAATAATCCTAAGTAATGGAAAACCCAGTAAAAGATACCTTGTATATATCAACGCGAGATAAATATAACAAAAGGTTTGTATACATGTAATTAGTGTTCTATGGTCCCAAAACCCAACAAAAGTAAAATAAATACAGAACGATATCACACACGAGCTAGCGTCGCTAGCTCAGAAGTAGTCACCTACCCGACCCCATGTTGACATGCCTTTCGAGGCGAACACCTATCACACAAACTCGCTCGATAGCAACATACACACATGCGGTGCAATATAATAATATTTTTAAATACCACATATACCCAACCACCATCCATATATAAACATATTTCCTCGGTTCTCGTGTCGAGCCAACCAAGTTGTTCACGTAAAGCCCAACTTACGACCGCTAATCTCTGAGATTAACGCTAATTCTAGTTTAATCAATTTGGGCAGTTACAATTCTTCTCAACTCGGAGAATTTCGTCCTTGAAACTTAAATCTCGAGTATACTCTTGTGTAACTATCCTGTCCCCATGCGACCACTCCTCACACCTTGATAGTCCCCTTCTACGGTCCCTTGAACACCCCACTATTCCTACAACAGGGAACGTAGTGTTACCCCGAGACATAGGTGTAGGACGTAGACACATGTTGTCGAGGTAGTCGAGATCAGCCACTATCTTCCAACATCTCTGCAACCTACTTTCAGTTCGATTTCTATGTTCAAGTTTCTTTAACCCTGTTACCTAACACCAATTACTATAAACCTCTCTTATCATGTATCCCAACATAATAGTCCTAACCAACAATTACATATGATATGACAATCCCATGAGATGCCATAACCTATATTTACTCACCCATGACAATCCCATGTCATGCCACGACCTATCCGCACTCACCATGACAATCCCATGTCATACCACAATAAGCTACCATTGTACCACTATAATTTACCATCGTACCACTATGCATGCATAAACCTTAAATTATAATTATTAAGAATTTAAATTCATGTACCCTAAAGCCACTGCTAGGACGTTTCCCAGCCTGGCTCAGTCACCACATGCACCGGCTCTCGAGTCTACACCGCTGTCACCACTATTGGAGTTACCGATCTCTATGAACAGTCCCTCAAAACGTTACCCTCCTGTCCACATCGCCAACATATAATCCTCCATCCTAGTTCTTCTCGCTGACTCCCTAACTACTGGCCCTGACCCTGTGATCTCCAGTCTTTGCCTCCCTAGTCTTGAGTCTGTCTTTGCGGTGGTGTTGGTAATGTAGGTACATCATACGCTTTGGCTGCCCGATCATCATCCCTACGGCCTCGACTGTATACTTTGTCCTCTCTGTCATCTCGATCTCTTATTATCTTCTGCTCAGAACTCTGTCTAGTATGTCTCTCCGACTCAGTAGATGAATGCATGTCGCTCCTATGCATCAGATGTGTCTCATAAGTATGCACTTTTTCATACATCTCCTTAGTATTTGCGCTCCGAAGGAAACTATGGCGCTGACTATGTCCTCAATCAACTCTCGAATGAAGTAATAAATCTGTAGTCACTCAGTGCCTGTGACGTCCATGAAAACTTGTATCAGATACCGGTATTTATCCATATAATGTAACACTGATCGGCTACCCTGTCTTAACGCTAGAAACTTTTCTCTCAGCCTCAACCTCACCTCCATGAGTATGTGCTAATCGTAAAATGACTCTCTAAACTCTGCTTATGTCGTCGACTCTAGGTAAGTATCTGTATACACTGTCCACCATACAAGAGCATCCCCTCTCAGCATTTTCCCTGATATCCTTGGTTGTACGCTCTCTAGGATTCGTATTAGCTTATGTAACCTCTGATGTGCAAACAGCCACTTCCCAGCTACCTCTAGGTCTCCACCTCCATGAAAGTATCCGGGATCAAATTTGATAAACTCCATCATCAACTTGACCTCTGCCATCATCGAAGTCTCAAACATGTCAGTCTGTGCTGGCATAATAGTCAGCGTCTCGATTTGTGCCACTATCGGTATAGCAACCACTGCTGGAGGCTCCTATACCACTACATGCGTCGGTATAGTTTGGATAGTCGATGGAACTGTTGGAGTAGCTGTCGTCTCAATCGTGCTCTGTACGTGAGCGGCGATAAGTGATGCAATTGATGTTGTCTACGCACGCATCATATCCATTAATAGCTCAAACTGCGTATCATGAGCTGCGAATCGTACAACTACTATCGAATCCACACCCTCATCTCTAGTATGGTCTCTCGTTTGACCAACATCTATATTAGGTGGAGTCAGCTGGCCATCCATCATGATCTGTATAAAAAATGAGCGTCGGATCACCTTCAATATACGTGTACATAATATATACAATAAAAAACATAACACGTTTAACTCTATCACTGCTCATCTCAAGTTGCTTCCCAACTAAGATTCTAAGTTAGGATCTTCAGGTTTCCATATCTAAGATTTGTTTGTTAAACTTTATTCTCTTTTCATTAAAATTTTATCCTAAGCCCTATCGATCTCACTTTAATACCAACTGTCGTGTTAGTATCAAGTTAAATTATGCTTCATCCCCCTAGGCACCATCGACCTTGCTCTGATATCAAACTATGACGACCCCAAATCCTAGACCGCCTTGCTACTTGCCATGTCGCATCCTATGTTAACTAGCCTTATCACATCATGGCTCGCTTTTCCTTGATGCCTCGCGACCTAACAAGTTGCTTATACTTTTCCAGCTAACCCTAAATACGCTAAGTAACCTTTACATAAGTATTAATAATTCAGTTAGCCAATTACTCAATTTATCGGATTATATTATAATTTTACAGCAGAAGTCTTTCAATGAGTAACTTATGCAATATTTAACAATTCTAAGTAGTGGAAAACTAGAAAAAAGATACCTTGTACATATTAAGGCGAGATAAGTATAACAAAAGTTACATATACATGTAATCAGTGTTCTATGGTCCTCAAAATCCAACAAAAGTAAAATAAATACATGCTGATACCACACACGAGTTGGCGTTGCTATTTCAGAAGTAGTCGCCTACCCGACCCCCGAGTTGACACGCCTTTCAAGGCGAACACCCGTCACACAAACTCGCCTGATTGCAACACACACATACGGTGCAATATAATAATAATAACTTTAAACACTACATATACCCAACTACCATCCATAAATAACATATTTCCTTGGTTCTCGTGTCGTAGCCAACCGAGTTATCCACGTAATGCCCGAATTACAACCGTTAATCTTCAAGATTAACGCTAATCATAGTTTAATTAATTTGGGCCATTAAAATTGGATCTAAATCCAATGGTGAAAACATAAAGTCACAATTCAAGGTGATTTTAAAAAGTCACTATTATAGAATTTCCTTATATATGTATATATATACTATATGGATGTATGTATTATACTATATATAGAACTTATACTATATAGTTATAAAAGAAAACCACTTATAAATTAATAATTACATTATATATTGATAGAGAATCATAATAATTTATAATATATGTATAGTTATATTAATGTACTTTAAAACTTTAATGAATAGAAAAAAATAGTATTTACTATATATATAATAGAAAAAAACATAATTAAGCAAAATAAATTTATGAAAAAATAAATTGAATCAAAATAAAAACTTAAAATTTAATAATTATGGTAGCTATAATATATAATGCCTGTAACAAAATATATATTTAGCAAAGTATGTGACAATGTAATCAATTTGACTAATTACGGATAACATTCGACTAAAAATGACTAATACATATTACACAATGTAAGTGCAAATGCAACCAATTTGACTAATTACGATTAACATTGGACTAAAATGTATATAATGATTGGTGTGTAGGTTTGTTTAATTAGGGCTCTTTAGGTCTTTCGAGATGTTTGTGTCTTGAGATTGGATGTACCACCGCATTGAAGGCGGTTACACCTGATTGGAGTTTTTGGTTGGCGTTAAGTAGTTCAGAAAATATGTCATGCAACACTGCACCACTTTCCTAAATGAATCGAAAATTCGATGTCCTTGTCGAAAATGTCGGAATAAGAAATACTATGATGTAATCACAGTAGAGCTTCATCTAATGAGTCAAGGATTCATTCCGAAATATTATTGGTAGACCGAACATGGGGAGGAAGAATTATTAAATGATACGAACGATCTAGGTAATGATCCAATGGACGAATATTCGAGATCATATCATCATATGATACACGACCACACGGAGTTGAGTTTTGATTGGAACCATGAAGAAGAGCCAAACCCTAAAGCCAAGAATTTGTTTGAGACGATTGAAGCAGCAAATCATCTACTTTGGTCGGGTTGCAAGAAGATGAAAAAACTCTCAACAATGGCGCATTTGCTGACAATAAAGTTGAATCATCATATTTTGGAGCAAACATTCGACGAAATCTTGCGGGTTTGTAAAGACATGTTGCTTGAAGACAATTGTTTGGTAGATAGCTTTTACAAATGCAAAATTTTAATGCACTAGCTGGGTCTGCCATATGAGCGATCAATTGTTGTCCCTAATTATTCATGCTTTATGTATGTCTTGCAAGTTTTGTGGGGAACTTAGATTTAACTCCAACAAACGGTCGCACAAGACAATACTCTATTTTCCTTTGGCGCCTTATTTACAACATTTGTTCGCGTCTAAAGTTATTGCGAAACACATGTGATGGTACACAAAACACGTTAAAGACGAGGACAATATGTAGCATTGCTTTGATTCCATTGTGTGGAACCACTTCAATTAAGTGAAACCTACGTTCAGCTCCGAGGTTTTTAAAGTTCGACTGGAGTTATTCACTAATGGGTTCCAACCTTTCAGAATGATTGACAAACCATACTCTTCGTGGCTAGTGATTTTAACTTCATACAACTTGCTTCCGTCAGTGTGTTTGAAGAAAGAAATGGTGTTCTTAATAGTGATCACACCCAGACTGACCAATCCATTGCAAAAAATTAACATGTTTCTCCAATAGTTGATGAAAGAATTGCAGGATATGTGGTATGACGAAGTGCCTACCTATGATTTATCGACTAAGACGAACTTTAAAATACACACTGCACTTACGTGGAACTTGAATAAATTTCTGGCCTACAACATGTTGTCGAGATGGAACATGCATGGGAAGACAACTTGTCCATATTGTATAGATGATACCGACGCTTTTTAGTTAAGGTTCGATGGGAAAGCAACTTGGTTTGATTGTCGCCAGCATTTCTTTTTGCGGTATTCAAAGGAGAGGAAAAATAAATTTAGTTTCCAATAAATCAGGTGAATATATCTTGCAAAAAATCAAGGCTTTAGGGCTAAAGAAGGTTACTGAATTGGGATAAGATGCTATAAACAATAAAGTCTCAAAGAGTAGTGGGTTGAGAAAATGAAGCATATTGTGGGACTTGCCGCATTAGAAGACAAACCTTGTTAGACACAATCTAGACATAATGCATATTGAGAAAAATGTCTTTGAACACATTTTCAACACAATTATAAGTGCAATAGGGAGGTGAAAGATAACACAAAGTCTAGGGATGGCTTAAAGGAGATTTTTCATCCGCCAGAGCTTCATTATGATCCTATATCTAAAAAATATCCAAAGGCACGATACAATCTAGACAAGCTGAGAAAACAAGTGTTGTTTGAGTGGATAAAGGAATTGCGCTTCCCTGATGGTTATGTATCTAACATTGGCCATTTGTAGACTCTAAAAAGTTAAAGATATTTGGAATGAAAAGCCAAGATTACCATGTATTCGTGCAATGACTTTTGACAATTGCATTTTGGGATCTCTTAGAGGATGACATATGGATAGCAATCAACGAGTTGAGTATTTTATTTCAAGATTTATCTCCTAGAAATCTAAATGTTAAGAATCTATGACTTTCGCATGAAAACATTGCAAATAGATTGTGTAAGTTGAAAAAAATATTTCCACCCATTTTTTTTCGACTTAATTGATAATTTTCATATCCATCTGGTGCATGAGGCTATCCTTATTTGCCCAGTACGATTTTGGTAGATGTATCCTTTAGAGAGGTAGTAAATTATACTTTTTGCCCATCTACTTTTATTTTACACAATTAAAATCAATTGAAATGCACATCTAACTAATTTACCTCTATAAATGTAGGTATTTGAAACATTTAAGAAATAATGTTAGGAATAAGGCAATGGTTGAGGGATTGATATGCAATGCTAATTTAGTTGAAGTGGCAACTACATTTTGTTCCTATTATTTTGAAGAACATGTCTCCACATTGCACAATCGCCCGGCCAGCAATTATGATGGTGGAGTCGATCTAGCTTAAACTTTTGATGGCAACTTCTCAATCTTCACCCACCCAAGTCGGTCTTTTGGGAGATCAAAGAAGAGTTATCTCAATGATGATAAGCGTAACTTCGCACACATTTATGTGTTGTTAAATTGTCTCAAAGTCGCTCCTTTCATGAGGTTTACATAAATATGTACAATACACAGTTTCCATGCCAATTATGTAATAGCTTATTCTATTCAATCGTATTTTCGAATTTCTTTTATCTCCTTTAAGAAAGTACGTATCGGAGTTGTGTTCCAAACAACCGAATATCACACAAAGTGAAATCAATGAACATCTTGAGAAACAATTCTCAACTTAGTTTCAACATTTAATATGTCATTAATAAATGCATACTAATACAATTCTTCTTATTTTGTTATTTAATTAAAAATGATGTTTATTATAGAAAAATTGTTTCGATCGTAGGCACCATTGTATATTTAAGATCCAACACTTCTAATGCTTTCGTATGGCCCAAGTCGGCTTTGAATCATATATTACACGTATATTGTTAATAGGTACAAGTTTCACAAAGTGTCACATAATGAAACCCCGATACGCATAGTAGCGGGGTTAAATTATGCAGAATGTGATAAACTTCTATGGGCAATTGCAAGAAGTGATACAAATTGAATATGAGGGTTTTTACGTACCTTGTTGTTCAAGTGTGAAAGGTTCGATGCCATGCCAAACATCAGGACAAGAGTTCACCGTTCCTTAAAACTCATCTATGTACATCGAAATCACTGACTGAATAAATACGAGCCTTTTATACCTGCCATACAAGTTAGTTAAGTGTACTTTCTTTCTTACCCAAGTGTAAGAAGTGCGTTGAAAAATTGGTAAGCCACGTGCAAACTTCAATCGAAGTTCATCGATGAACACAACTTAGTAAAAAACATTGATAGTGCACCTACCCAAGAAGAAACATTTTAAGAGCAACTACCCGAGCATGATACTGAGGTTGATATTGACAACATTATTGCAATTTTGCTAGTTAATCCTAGTGGCGTACACATGTCAGGTGTCAACGAGGAAGACAATGAAACTGAGAATCTCGAGTTTTCATCGAATGATGAGAACGGTGATAATAGATCATGATATAACCATTCCTGTAGGTAAAGAATACGTAACATAGTCTTATATTTGTTGTCTTGTTATATAATATCTAAAATGTAAAACATTTATACGTAAATTTTTCTAACTTAGTTTTAGTTTTTTTCATAAAGTCATGTCAGGCAAACTGTATAGTCCATCACGTGGTGAGAGATTTGGTGGACGATCTGGTGGCAGCAGAGAAAGCTGATCTCGCCATTTGGATTGTTCAGACTTACGATCTCACGATGTTGCTCCAAAGTCTACTTTATATTATCTGTACCTATTGCCACCCTCTTAGTGGGCCCCCTTCTTCCATCAGACATTCCCTTCTTATTTACATCCACCACCTCCCCCTTCAACGTACATCATGCCTTTGCTATTTGTATTTGCTGATGACCCAACCTTTAAGCAGATGTACTCTACATTCCTTTCTTCACTACCCATACCACTCGCCACCAATTACATCACCATACTGCCATACTATGGGCCTACTTTTTTATCAAGGGGATCCACATCTCCATCACATTAGCCAAACCATTAGACAGCTGCACAGCCTGGCCCATCTGATTTATATGCCTTAAAGTTGTTGAGTTCTTTAGTACATCCTTCTAGTGACCCGCCCATCGGCACAACCTCACATGGACAACGACAAGGCATTTAAGTCACTAGAGCCCCTAGAGGCAACACAACTACCCAAGCTAGGGGCGAATATTCTCGGTTTTCAAGGATGAGAGATAATAAGTATACATAATTTAGTTACGCATATTTATGTTTTTTTAATTGACCAAAAGTAAGGACTAACATAAATTTTCAATTTAGTGGACAAAATTTGCACCCTTCAGACAAAGTTGCACGGGAGATGACTAGGGCATACAAGTACTCCTTACATAAGGATGGCTATTTCTGGGAGTATGTTCTCTAGTACATTCGAGACGTATAGTAGAATCAGGAGAACATAAAAAATCTTCTATTCAAAGTTGTTTCTTTTACTTATGACATATAGACTAATTTTATAAAAATAACTTACATAGCTTTCTTTTGATTAGGATCCATTTGATGATTGGGCTATTAGAGAGGCATAAGGTAGGCAGATTGCCACTCAGTACGCCGACTTCATTAGACATGTGCGTTCCAAAGATAAAAAGCTGGGTCATATATCTATCGAGATCTTCGAGCACTATAAGAAGATGTGGTCCACCCCTGAATTCAAAAAACGTATGAGCAAACAAGCAAGAATCGGAGAATAGAGATACGGTGACCCAGTACGAGTGTAGATGTGCATACATGTGGTTTCATATCTATACGCAGATAGGCTGGTAATTTATGCTATAATAAGTTCATATATAAATAAAGTGTTATATAATTAAGTCTCAAACTTAATCCTATTTGAACATATGTTTGTAGGAGGAGAAATTAGGTTTACTCTTAGCTGCTTTGGAGTTATGCTTATACTTCCACACTAAAAAACATGACAATGTTACTTTTCTGGATCAGAGAGTAGAAACGATTGTCATAAGAAAATAGTTTTATAATAATTGTTTGTTTAATTAATTATAGGTTTCAATGACTTATAAATATATATATATATATATATGATTTTTCAATGATTCTTAATTTAGACGACTATACGTAATAGACGCAAAGTGCTCACACAGTCCCAGCTTGACACGCCGATTAACGAGACTGAGCTGTATTTATCTATCGTGGAGCGTGGCGACAAATGCCGTACATATGGACTTGGGTGGAAACCATCAGGGTTGCGGCATAAACATGCTAGAGCAAGATCTTCTCGGCCTATGTCTGCTAATGATGAGCCCATGGAGCAGCTAAGGAGGGACATTAAGGAGATGCAAATATATCTTTATCAATGATATAACCCTTGACAGTGACCAATTGCGCGAGATGTGGGGATAATAGGTCGTATGGAGCAAGCTCTGATAGACAAACTTAGAATTTTATTCGCGCCTCAAGCAAATCCTGATGATGACTCAGAAACTGACCAAAATCTTGATGTATTTTGACTTTAGACTTTTTTTCATATTTTTGTAGTCTTACTTGTAGATATTTATATATGTAAAATTTTTTTGTTATATTTATTTCAATTACGCATAATTAATTGTTTATATTTATTTATTTTTTTGAAAATTATTGTTTTCACCAAACAAAAAATAAATAATGTTATTTGTACTTAAAACTATTATTTTATCAAATTTTTTTAATAACTAAAGTGTTTTACAATATTTTAAAATAAGAAATTAATTTCAATATTAATTTTAATAAAAGTTTATTTTTAAATAATTATTAAAATGTTTTATAAAATTAAATATTGAAATCTTTTTTAAAAAACCAAAAATAATAATTTTGAAATAATAAAAATAATTTTATATTAAATTAATTTAAAAAATTAAAATTTTGAAATTTTGAAATAATGATAAAAATTAATTTGACATATATATATATATATTCTAAAATCTATTTTGAAACAGAAGTTGCAAAACTGTTTTTTTAAAAATTATTTTTTTGTCAAATAGCGACGGGAACGACGACGACGTCCCATCACTATTATTGTCTACGTGGCTATCAACTGAGCCACGTGGTAGTATAAATGGCGACGGGCTTAGCGATGGGGGCTGTCGTTAATTTTGTTGTTGTGGCAAAAAATTCAATTTAAATCTTCCACGTGTCAAAAAAGGCGACGGGTACCCGTTGATATTTCTGACATCCGTCGCCAAAAAATAACGACGAGCAGCATAGCGATAGGGCTTCCTGTCGCTAGAGAGCTTTAGCGACGGATCGTACCAGAATAGCAATGGGGAGGCCCGTCGCTCTTCTAGTATATTTTTCAAGTAAGCTTATCAGCTAGCTTATAAGCTAGATTATAAACTACTTCAATAAATAAGATGTGTTTGGTTGGGAGCTCATTTTTAAAATAAGCTAAATGAGACTTTAAAATTTTAAATGCTAGTTGAGGTAGCGTTTAGTCTCAAAAGGTCGGATTACATTTTGTCTCATTTCTACCCCTATTTATTTGCCGACATGAAATATACATCTCAATTTTTTATATTGCGTTAAACATATTTTTTTTCATCCCTATTGTGTTAATGTATTTGGGCCTTTTTGTATTTAGGCCATTTGGTGTTAACCTTTTTTAATGTATATATATGATTGTACAAACTATTTCAATTTTTTCTTGTAGTTTCACACGTAATGTGCAGCAATAACTACATTGACTAATCCACACGTAATGTCCAATTTTTTACATTCGCAAGACTCGAACTCGAGATCTTGCTTAGAGAAACATGAGTCCTTTACCACTCAAACAAACAAATTATTGGTCAAATATAATTCTTTAATTAATATGTTCATACATCTAATATAATATTAAATAATATATCCTTTTATGTCATTTAACAATTATCAACTACTGAGTACATACGCATATTTTAAAATAAATTACTAACAAATAATATGTCCTTTTATGTCATTTAACAATTATCAGCTACTGAATCAATTATTTTTTTTTCCAAAAAATTTAATTGCTTAGCTAGATTATCACATTTAAGCTTTTAGCTACGAGCTTATCAGCTATCTACTAGATTATTAATTTCAGTTAGATTATCAACTAATATCGGCAAACAGAGCCTTAGTGCTTTTAATTGAGAACAACTTGTAAGATATATGTTTATGTTCATAAAGTTCTACAATGTTGACATAGAAAGCAACTATAAACCGCAAATACTTTCGATGATTTTTTCATGCTCGCAACACATTATCCGTAAGCAGCCTACCATCGGCACTTCTCTGCGAGCCTATGATCTCCGTCGGTATCGATACTCTCCCCAACTTGACCACCTTTCAATTTTTTAGTTAAGAGGTTTTATCTTAAAAGGCCTCTGTACTAGTTAAGAGGAGATCACCACTTATATACTTCACTATGAAGTTTCAATTATCCGATGTGATACTATTATTTCGGTCCACACATCTCAACAGATTTTTAAAGTTCTCATAGATTTAAAAATTATATACCATAGTTCACTATTACAATCTCAGCTAATCAGTTAAAACATTCAAGAATTTGCAATCAAGAAAAAACACAGGAATCCTAACAATTCTACAAAGAAAAAAAAAAACTATTGACATAACTGTAAGACAACCTTGTCTACTGGTGTCGTTGTTGCACTAACCATGTGAGTTTCCACATGCTTTCTTGAGCTCGCTTTTGTAGCAATGTGGCCCGCAGTTCCCCTCTCGAGCATCTCCACTCTACCATTAGTTTTTTTTTGCAACATCCAAATTAAAGAGAGAATAATAAATTAGAACAATACCAAACACAACACAACAACTACCTAAAATAATCGAATTTATACAAAAACCTTTCAATGAACTCATCCTAAAAGCAAATTAAGTAAGGATGTGAAAAAATTGAAGCGAAAACTCATCTCAAATCATATAACTATTTATAATGTGTAAGTGAATGCTATTAATATTCATGACGGAATAAGAAGGATTTTCTTGCAATGTATTTGCATGTCTACCATTAAAATAAGGGAAGATGCAATTCATAATCTCCCATTAAGGCCTATTAAATCAATCAATACTTAAATGCTAATAACCAAACAAAACATGTCAAATCTCAATTTATAAATTGAAGTTTCATAAAAACTAGTCTCTTCTCTGATTAATTAGGAAACCAACAAGTACTCAATCGAACCAATATCATAGAAGAGTCCTGCTATTGCTCCAATTTGACGTGTCAATTTGGCATGCACTTATTGGAGTCGCACATCGAGTTTTCTGTTGTGTGCACACACATTGGTGCAAAAATCAAAAGATATCCTGTGAGTGTATGCCAAATTGGCATGTCAGATTAGTGTCAAAATAGCATTTTTCATCACAAAACCACTTCCTCGAAGATCCCAAATCTCGTACTGAGATATTAGGAGAAAAACTTCACTTAAATCACAACAGATACATTCAAATCTAAAGTTCAACTAAAAGAAATCAAGAACCATACCATTCGATTTTTCTAAGAACAAATTTACTAAAATAGAAAACCTAAAATAACAAAATGAAGAAAACACACGTCTAACTGAGAATTCATTTAGCAAGGTTATAGCTTGTCATCCAAATCTAAAAGTATTCGATCGAATCCCTCCCCTCAAGCCAATTGACATCCTCCGAAGATTCTATCTTTTCCCTTTCCTTATAATTTTAATAGATATATTTCAATAATTACTAGCATAGAGAAGTACTTGTATTGAGAGAGATCAAGAATACATTCTCTCAACTTTTCTAACTAACTTCTATTAGAGAGTGAAAGGTTATTTTTATATACAAAATAAGTTGTACAATATTGTCACATGTGTACATTCTATAATCTTCATCTAGCTTAATATAATAATGTCCTTACACCCTTATAGTAATACCTTCCCAATTACCATTTCCTCACAATTACACTTATAGTAACTGTTATTATAGTGACAGTATATACATTGCAGTTGTTAATGATTTTTGGCTTACATCCCCCTCAAATGAAGGGGTAGTATATCAACACCAAATTTATCTCTAAGATAACAAAACCAAGAGAAGGATAAAGGTTTTGTAAAGTAATAAGCTATTTGATAATGAGAAGGAACATAATGAACAGAGAGAAGCTTCTTAAGGACCTGATCACGAATGTAATGAAAATCTATTTCAATGTGTTGGGTTTTGGCATGAAACATTGGATTTCTTACTAATGCAATAACACTCATGTTATAACACCAAACCACAGGTGGATGAGGAGGATGAAACCTTAATTCAGACAACAAATATCTTAACCGAGTGATCTTAAAAGCCACCTGATCAAGGGCCCTATACTCAGACTCTGTCCTGGATCTAGCTACCACAGCTTGTTTCTTCGATTGCCAAGACACTAAATTTACACCAAAGTAAACATCATACTCAGCTATAGATTCTTTATCTTTAACAGATGATGCCCAATCAACATTAGAGTATCCAGTGAGAAGTAACTAAGAACCGGGTTTGAAAACCAGACCACAATAAATTTTCCCTTCGAGATACCAGAATATTCTTTTAATAACTGGCCAATGAGAGATAGCAGGAATTTTTTGAAATTGACTTAGTCTAGTCACAATAAAAGCTATATCTAGATGAGTGTTAACTACATATTGAAGTCCACCCAAGATGCTTCGATACAAAGTTTGATCATGAAAAGGAGGATCATAATAAGATGGAACACCTTTCCCTAATGCAGCAGGGGTATCAGTAGGTTTAACAGCAAACATACCAGCTTTTCATAAGTAAGGAGTTGATGTAGCTAGATTGAGTGAGAAATAATCCCGAGGAATCACGATGAACCTCATAGCGAAGAAACATGTTTAGATCCATAATGTATTTCAAGCAAACACATTATGTAACTGATTGATGAAAAACTAAATGAACTGATAATTATTGCCAGTAATGATAATATCATCAACATAAACTAGCACATAAAGGGAACCATTAATGTGAAGAGTAAATAGTGAGGTATCTAAAACTACAGTTGTAAATCCCCATTTAATCATTATATGTTTCAGTTCTTCAAAACAAGCCCTCAGAGCTTGCCTCAGACCATATAAAGCTTTATGAAGATGACAAACCATACCAAAATTAGAATCATCAATGAACCCTTCTTGTTGATGAGTGTAAACCTCATCCTTCAAATGACCATTTAGAAAATTATTATTAATATCAACTTGTCTAATTTGTTAACCATATGTGATAGCAATAGAGAAGATGACTCTAATGGTAGAAGATTTAACTATTGGACTGTATGTTTCATCTAGGTCTACTCCAAGTACTTGCTTAAACCCTTTAGCAACAAGTCTGGCTTTATATCTATTGATAGTCCCATCAGAGTTTCGTTTGATTGTGAAAATCCATTTGTTACCCATAATATTTTGGTTTGTAGAAGCAAGAACTAGGGACCAAGTACCATTCTTAATGAGTGCTTGATATTCTTTGTGCATAACTTCTTTCAAATGAGGAAAAGTCGAGGCCTGACTTATAGATTTATGAATCTTATTAGTAGATGTAGACACGTGAAAAAATTTTCTTTTAACAATTTCAGCTTTAGCCCTTGTGACCATTGGATGAACATTTTGTACTGGAGGAGGTGAAAGAATAGTAGGCAAGGACTCATTAGCAGAATGTAGTACCTCAGCAAGTAAGGACTCATTAAGAGGTGTAGTTATAGAGGAGGGATGTGAGGGTACAACCTCTGAGCTAGAAGTAGATATATAATGAGCTTGTGAAGATGTACCGAGAGGAATAAATGCACCAGAAGATGGTAAAGAAATTGGTAAATAAATTATAGGACCAATAGATGGTGTTGATGGAGAATGACATTGTTTAAAAGAAAAAAGAGAAGTATAGAGATACTATTTCTCATTAAATAATACATGTCTCTAAATCTACAATCTTCCAACTGAATGCAAGCATTTATATCCCTTATGGAAAAAACTGGAGCCTAAAAATAAGCATTTTTCAGACCTGTACTAGTATTTGCTAGAATTGAATGGCCTGGTATATGGCAAACAGACGCAACCAAACACTTTCAACATCATATAATCAGGAAAAACACCATATAACTTCTCAAACAGAGATACCATGTAACACCCTTGTAGGTAATCTGTTGATTAGAAATACTGCTGCCTCACAAGCATCCCACAAAAAAGTAGGTTACTGAGCTTAAGCAAAAAGTGTAAGACTTATTTCAACAATGCGTCTGTGCTTTCTTTCCATTCTGTTCATGTGTATAAGGACAGGGATGTTGAAACAGTATGCCATTATTTTCCAAAAATGATTTGAAAACACGATATTCACCTCCCCAATCAGATTGTACCTTCTTTATTTTAGTAGAGAATTGATTTTCAACTTGTAATTTGAACAACTTGAATATAATCAAAGCTTCAGATTTGTACATCATAGGATGAATCTAGGTAAATCTTGTACAATTATCTACCAATGTGATATAGTAATTGAATGCACCAATAGAAGAAATAGGAGAAAGCCCCCATATATCGGTATTTATTAACTTCGTTACATACCGACTACATGAATCAGATTGTCCAAAAGGAAGGGCATGATGTTTACCTAGTGGATGGACTAAACAAAACTCGACAGGATTACATTTTAGTTGTAAATGCGACTTCATTATTTTTTAAAGAGTTTGTGTAGCTGGATGTCCTAACCTCAAATGCCAGATAAAAGATGAAGGCTTTGTCGACACTACAAAAGCTTTATTTTGCTAGTTTGTAGACATTGAAATTGGTAACAGTGAAGATGATTAAGAGAATTTGTAAAGACCTTCATATAGTACTCCAGAGAGCAGTATTTCATTAGTTGAAGAATCCTTCACCAAACAAGTTTTGTTAGTAAACTCCACTAAAACATTATTACTTCTAACAAGTTGTGAAATACTCATAAGATTTTTCTTAATATTTGGAACACACAGGGTATTAGGAAACTTAAGTCTATTATGTGTAGACTTAATGTTTCCATTACCAATAGACTTGATAGGTAAAGCATGTCCATTACCAACTATGAGAGCATCATTACCTTGGTAAAAAGTACTCCTATTCAGTTGTGAAGCATCTAGTGTAACATGTGACGTAGCACCACTATTAGCATACCAAGAACCATTAGATATAGATAGGTATAAACCAGGACCAAACAGACTTTGATTGCCAATAAAATTTGCACTAGGAGCACGACCACCAAAACCACATTTCTGACTGGAATTAAAGAAGCTTGACCCCTAAGCATTATTCTAATGACCTAGTTTGTTACATATTTGACAAGTTGGTCTAGCATTGTTGGTATATTTGAAGCCTCATCTTCGTGTTAATCTTTTTTTTTTCCTCTATTAGTATTTGCATTACTTTATCTACCACCAAATTGATTTTAAGAGTTCTGATTCTAGTTTATATTCCCTTGTTTAACTTCGGCAACATTTGCTTGTGTAACTCCTTGAATACTCATTGAGTTAATCACAGAAATGTGTTGAAGATGTTTTAACTTAGCCTCAAAACTCAACTGTGTGGACTGCATTTCTATCCAAGAAAGGTCTATTTTGCATTCTAACACAGAAGTGATAGAAATATATTCACTATCAAGAGCAGACAAGGTACAAGAGATTAACTCACCATCAGTGATCATATCTCAACTGTGACGACGGCCCCAATTTTTCACAAATTGGGCCCCGCTCGGCCTAAGCCCACGTGGACCCCCGAGTCAGTCTCGCAAGGTCAACGCAGGCCTAGTCAGCCTTCCAATCCATCATTATAAGTAAATTCACAATTTTTGAATTGAGTTATTAATATTTTCAAGTTCTACAAATTAAGCGGAAGCAATACTACATGAAATAACTCAACAATAATATCAAGGAGTTAGGCAACCCAACATAAATGTATCATCAGAGGAGAGTAATACAAGATGTACAAAACTTCACCTAGCAATGGAGCTTTCCCTCTGCTACTCGTCTGCGACTCTGCACTCAGTCAAACCCAAAATTGACGAGCCTAGGTAAGTAAATCCAGTGTGACATATACAACATTTCGAAACATAACTAAACCACTTGTATTCATGCCATTAGAAGGAAAGGAAACATATCACGCATGAATATAAAAGACTGTAACAAATCAATTGATCAGTGAGGCTAAATAACAAGGAGTCCCAACCAAAGGTCGTTGAGTCACGACAAAAGCCTAGCAAACTCGGGTGTAGGACGAGACCTCAGCCTCCCAGCCCTAACCCTTACGACTATGAGACATTCACATACCCTGATCTTGGACGAGACCCCAGCCTCCCTGCCCTAGCCCGTATGACTATGAAACATCCATAGACCCGGATCTAGGAGGAGACACCTGCCTCCCAGCCCTAGCCCGTGCAACTATGAAACATCCATAAACTTTATGTTTAGACGAGACCCATGCCTCCCAGCCCTAACACTCTCATATCGCAGATAACAGTAACCATGACTCACTTGCCAAATGGACAACTCCATGCTATAGCACTTTCAAAGATAATATCAAAGCAATGAGTAACAATATCAAAGCAATGAACAACAATATCAAGGCAATGAAATTACTGTACAGTTCCTCACTGGTTTACTTACGGTTTACGTGAACAATCCAATTCGTCCTTAACACGTCCGCTCACGCCTCGATTTGCGCACTCGACACCCGACTCCTAAGTCCCTAATGTCTATTTATACCAATTAAATTACTTAAATCAGGCAAATCGCACTAAAACTAGGCAAAGTACACCTCACCTCTATCGCGTCGTTGAAATTCGTCGAAATCACGCCTCCGATCAGTCGACAACGCGCCACTGCGCCGCTGTCGATGCCGCGGTCGCGTAGCCGTCGCCGCTGTCCCTCGCCGGTGTCGCCCCTGTCACTCGCCGGCGTTGCTGCGCCGCTGCCGTCTCCTCGCCGGAGTCCCCCGTGGCAGTCGCGCCACCGCGCTTACTGTTGCTGCAACTCGTCCGCCACTGGCTGCCGTCCTCCGCCGCTCCCTCGCAGCCGCTGCCCTGGAGCGTCGCGCCGCTGGTCCGCCATCCCCTATCTGGTGAGGATCCCGCCGTCCTCCGCTGGCCACCGTCGTTGCGCAGCAGCTGGCCATCTCGCCCTGCAACCGGTCGTCACCAAGCCGTCACGGGTCCGCGTTCCGCTCCCACCGCGCTCACTTGCCTGCGTCGTCTCCGATCTGCCGTCGCTGCGAGCCGTTGCTGGGATGTTGGCCGTCCACCGCCGTTGCCGCACGTCCTCGGCCTCGCAGGCTGCGCCGCTAGTCCGTGGGTTCGGTGTAGCCGCGATCCGGCTGCTGGAGCAGTTCTTGCTGGCTATCCTTACCGTCGGTCCTCGCTTCAGGTCGGTCAGCCCCTCGCGTCACTGCCACGCCGCCGTCGTCGAGCCGCGGTCGGTCGCCGCCGCTCCTCTCTTCCTCGCTCTCTTCTCTCTCTCTGGTTCTCTCTCTGGCGTCTCTCTCCCTTCTCTCTTTTTCTTCCTGCCTCTCATTTCTTATCGGACCTCTCCCTTTTTTTTGTTTTTATAATCAAATGTGTCCTCGAGATTTGCGCGGAGCGAAACTCGAGGCACATCAAAACATATAATTTTTTATATGTTTTTCTTAAAAACTAAGTAGCGCGCATCTTGAGGCACTAACTCGCCTCATTTCAAAATCTCGATACTCGCGCCACTCGCATTACGAGACGTATCCAATGTACACATTAAAACCACAGAGAGCCACTGTCTCGGTCCCACGTTGGCACGCGACTCGAGGCACGTCCCCGTTCGTGTTTCAGCTCCCCGAATTCTCCACGTATACCAAGCCGTAAAACAGCTCAACAATTAGCATCTCCACTTGAGATTCGGACATACGCATTTCGACGAGTAGATCCCACAAACGACTTTGACCTGATACGTGGACAAGTCAAATTTTCGAGCCGTTACATCAACAGTAATTAGATTATCAGCATAATCTTTCATTTTTCTTAAGAAATCAATCATCTTCATCGAACCTTTTCTTGCGATTCTAATAGCTATCCTATTGTATTGAATGTGTGCTCTATTTCTTCCTCCACACAAATCCTCAATTGATTTCCATAGTTCAAAAGTGATTTAGGTTTTCCATCAACATTTTTGCCAGAAACAGATCTTGCAATAGGTGGTTCAATAGTGCACATCAACCAAACATATAACATGACAACTATTTTACCAAATAAGATATTATTTGGTAAAATTCATGTACCATCACTCGAGGATTGTAGACTTGATAATAAGGATTTAGTTCTCCATTCTTATCAAATTCATTAAGTACATGTATTTTACGAAATAAGAAATTATCAAGTCTATAACCCTTAAGTGATGGTACAACAATCGATTTCTAAAACAAGAAATTTGTTTCATCAAGTTTAACCGAAACAATTAAGAAATCTTCTAGTAAACCATAAGGTTTAATAATTGTGTTGTCAGCTAAGGTAAAATTAATTGGTGTATTAGTCAATGAACTTATTTTCAATGACACATATAGTTTAAGTGACATAACATTGATTGATACTCTAAGATAACACATGGAAAAAATCTATGAAAGCGGTTCATAATGTAATACGTATTTCAAACATTCCTGGATCAGAACATTTTAGGTATTTTTCTTTTTAATTAAAGTAGACACCTTTTGTCTTAAGTTTTCTTTAGATTCTTCTAAAAACTTATCCATCAATTCAGAGAATTCTTTCAAAACTCTATCATAATTAGAAAATCGTGTAATTGACTCCATTAATGGTTTGTTAATTTCTATTTTCCTAAATGCTTCAAAAATGTATTCATTATTTTCTTCCTTTCTAGTATCAGCTAATCATTGTGGAATGGTAGAATATGAATACATATCTTCATTCATATTAGCATAAATCTTATCGTTTTCATCTTTATCAATTAATTCAGACTTTCTTAAGGATTTTTCATATGCTTCAACTTTGGCTAAATACCATGGGTATAGCCTTTCAGGAAAAGGTGTATATTTCAATTGTTCAGCCACTCATTCTCTAGTAGAAAACATATTAGCCATCATTTCTTCTTCTTTTTCTTCTTTTTCTTCTTTTCTTCTTCTTCTTATTCTTCTTTTTCTTTTTTTTTTTTTTTTTTTTCAATAGTTTTATGTGTTTTCTTTTAAGTATTAACTTATGCTTGATCAGTAGGAGCAACAACAACAGCTTGAGTAGGTGCTTAAGCTTGATTACTCTATTGAGAACTTAACTTGTTTATTTATAAAGTCATTTGACTTAAATGATTTTTTTAGTTCATTATTAATAGTATCATTCTTAATTTGATTTTGAGAAATTTTGTGCAAAGTTTTGATGACTGTGGTTGATAAAATTATGCAAGATTTATTTTAAATTTGGGTTATAGATTAAGAATTTTGTTGAGGTTGTTAATTAAGTGCATATTGCATCTGAGCTCTTGGTCTATAAGTATTCTAATTTTGATTTTGAGGACCATAACTAAGATTTGGGTGTTTTCTTCCAAGATAACAAGTATTATTATTATATTGATTTCTTGGAGGAACAGAAAATTGGTTCATCATTGAGTTAACCTCTTTAGTATTCTCTTCATGTACAATAAGACATGCATCTGTAGGATGTGTAACCTCATTACAAAATCCACAAGATTTAACTTGATTAGATCTATATTTAATTAATTGGTTAATTATATTAGATAATTCATTAATTTATCATCAGACATTATTTCTTCTATTATCAACTTCATAAAGTTTCTTTCTTGGGGATTCAACTTTTCACCATATTTCTTAGATTGTTTAGTCATTTTTTAATTGCTTCCTTTGCTAAATCAGTTGTTGTTTCAAATAAAGATCCACCGCATACTGTGCCTAATGACCTTTCTTTAAAGTATTTGAATACTTCATAAAAACACTCTAATAAAGCTGTTTGAGTATATCCATGTTGTGGGGAAAGAAAAAATTAATCTTTGAAATATATCCCAAAATTTATTAAGATTTTCATCATCTTTCATATTTGCAACTGTGATTTATTTTCTACAGAAACTAATTTTTCTAGTAGTCATATATCTATCTAGGAAAGCTTCTAACATTTGAGTTCATGTAATTCTTGAATTTTGAGGGAGATAGAACAACCAATTTTGTGCTTAATTTTTCAATCCAAAAGGAAAAGCTTTAAGTTTGACTTTTTCTGGGGTACCTTCTTATGGTTTTATTTTGTTAACTTTTTGTTGAAACTCCCTTATGAATTTCTGTGGTCCTTCATTGTCTTTACTACAGAAGTTAGGTAAGGCACTAATAAATCCAGTTCTAAGTTTAAATTCAAAAAATCCTTTGGGGCGTGCTACGCAAATAAGCTCAGATGCGGTAACATTTTTATTTGCTTGTCCAAAAGTGAGTTCTCTATTATTGTTGTTATTATTAATAATAACTCTATTATCTCTATAATAATTTGTCATCGTTATTATTGTTGTTATCCTCCATCCTATTAGCTAGATTTTTCCTAAGTTGTTGTTGTCTTAAACTTTGATTAAAAGTTATATCTATTTTAGGATCAGATGAATGTAAAGATCATGCAAAATTTGAACGATGAAGTGTGTAGACCATAAAATGTCTAAAGTCATAAGAAATTATTTAGAAATCCTTGGCAACAGTGCCAAAAAATTGACACGTGTCGAGCGTGCACAATAGTTTCCTGTATTTTCTTATTATTTGTAGTAATGGTAAATGTGATATTGTCTCCACATGGATTTTCCAAAATTCTAAGGAAAGTATTTTTTTCTTGTTTTTCTTAATTTAGTTTATCTAATTAAAAAGGAATTGGAATACTAAATAACTAAAAATTATAACTACCAACCTAATTAACCAAACTAACTAAACTAATTCAAACAATTCAATACAAACTTAATTAAACAAATTCAAATTCAATATAATATAAGTATATAAATTAACATCTAAACAAGCCCCCACTAAAAAATGTAATATACTTGGATTGCATTCAAACACTAGAACATAACTTTATCTCATAACCTAATTATAATCATATCACATGGAATCTTGGACTCATTAAATCCTAATTCATAATAGATTGATAGCCTTTAGCAAACCATCAATTTTCCTATATTCAATGAAAAATAAGTCATATCCTTATTATTGTAAATCTACATATTGGATAAAACGCAATAAAATAGAAATTACAATAGCTTTAACACTCCATGAAAATCATGCATAATCTAAACCAAATATTAATCAATATATGCTAATCAATAAATAACTTAGAACACAATCACCTAGAACATCCACTTAGGTAATATGGCCATATCGGTTAATTCTAGTTACTACTTTTATAATTGTTATCAATAATCATAGACATAGAATTAAAATCAAAATATCATAATACATATTTGCAACTATGTATAAAATATCAATCCTCATTAGTTTTAATGCACAAAAACAACTTATTAAAATCGTGATTCTTATGTATTATTAGATTTAAAGCATTATGTACAAGATTCTTTAATTATAATTATATAGCAATCTAAATTATATATATGTCTAGGGTTTATTTAGATTAATAAACTACTCACTCATGTTGGGAATAAATAACACAATAATATAATTTAAAGACATAATTCAATAAATACCTCTTAATGAAATAAACCAATGTTGCTTCAAATATAAACTCAATAAAAACTAACTAATGACTAATAGAGGCCTTTTTTAAAGTTCTAATTTCGAAGCCCTAAGGTCCTATAGATAGTTTCCATAAGTATACATATCATAGATAAGCTCAAATTCTTCATAATAATCTAAAAAACTTGTAAATGACCTTATCGATTTATCAATGATTCCATTTTGTTAAGAAATCGCTGAGTTAATCATTGGAAATAGTTTTTTGTGCTCTACCGATTCATCTGGTGATTCCTAGTGTAAACTCTAATTCGCTAATGATTCATTGCCACTTCTTTGTTGTCGATTTAGACAACAATTCATATGTAATTTCATATCGTTGGTTTTGTTCTCCAATTGATTGTTTTTCTCTTCTTCCTCTTTTTCTTCTATTTCTTCATTTTTCCAAATTAAGTCTTGAAATTACAAAAATAAGAGAATACCTGGTGTAATATCATCATTTATATCTAAAATTAACTTAAATTACACTATAAAACATGTCTAATTGTTGACTTGTCAGCTAAGGTTACAACTTAAGCTTTTATACTTAGAGTTTACTTGGGAGCGTAACTCTCCACCACTAGATGTGCTTTGGGATTTGTGCTCAATGAGGCCCATCCAACTTACTATTTTTAAATATGATTTAACAACCTTAAATTTTATTTTTTTCCAATAAATTTAGAAAATCACTATAAATTTTGTAATTTCACAAATTCTCCAATAATATTTATAATACATGCATTAATCACAACAAACACAAATAAAATTGTAAAATTGATAAAATGATGTGGTTATTTTAAATTTTCAATCCGTTACAATAGGAATGCCATCCATTATAGCATAGAGGAAAAAACCAACAATCTCATCAGTTACGAATCACAGCTAGGCTAATCGTAATATATAAGAAGTTAGGATCCATCCCATTTTTTTTTAGAAAGGTAGTGCTATTTGGACTCATGAGTTTGGACTCAATTGTTTTTTTAATTTCTAATACATCCTCAAGCAATTAATGAAGCAACCATAATCACTTGCGAAATTCTTTTGATACCTCTTAAATACTTACAAAAATTATAAAAACCTTCCTATGAGTCTCAACTCATAAATTCAAATAGATTTATTGTTTTTAGAATAGTTGTTCAGTTTAAGTACACTAAATATAAACATTATTACTCTGCACAACTGCGAAAACAAGTTGAATAACCATTGAAACATGCCTTGCTTTTATAAAAAAAATGTCTTGCTATAAATGTGATGGAGAGTGCGACAACACCTGGGGTCGTGGGGTAAGCAACATGTGGACATACAAAGCGTTTGGACTTCTATATGAAGTTAATTTGTACATATGTCAACAATGTGGATGAGTTTTATTTTATTTGGAAGTTATCTTTTAGGATTATTAATATTAGATAAAGCAGTTGTCCTTATCACTTCCATGTTGTTGGGTATTGTTCTATTTTAGGATCACTATAAGTTACATGTTTAGCTATAGGAATTTTATAAGTTACATGTTTAGCTATAGGAATTTTATATGAAATTAAGTTTGTAATTGATAAAGCCTATAAAAGACTTAAACGGCATTACGTTAGGGGTTAATTGATCTTTTATGAATAAAGAATGTAGCTTCTTTTTTAGAGAATTAAAGTTTTAATTCTCAGGACCCAGAATTGATATTTCAAAATGCTTTAATGTTCTTGTGCGAGCTTCTTCATCCACAACGTTATTAGCTTTAGAGCATCTCCAATGGTAAATGTGGATTTAGTCTGTGGTATGCTTCCACATCATCACTGTGGAGGGATTATAGAGGGGCTATGGTATAAATCCACATTCAATATCAAAAATCATTTCCAATGAGTAATGTAGACTACATTAAAAAACCCACTTTTTTTCCTTATTTTTAAGCATTTTCTATTTCCTTTCCTACTTTATAGGAGTTTTTTCAATTTGTTTCCCTTCCTTTTAGGCCTTTTTCATTTTTTCAGTTATAGAAAATGATTCCATTTTATTTGTTTTTATTTTTATTTTTTTGGATGGTGTGCATTGTAGACAATATCTATCCCATCCTCCAGAAGTTGAAGGTATGATAAACATTGTCTCCGCACATCATCCACACAGAGCAAATCCACAACCTCATTGGAAACATATTTTTTAATTCATTATATATTTAATCTAATGTGGCACACATTCATCCCCAATCCACAGTCCCATTGGAGACGATCTAATCCCTTCCATTGATCTAATTTCTTTTAGATCGCTTTGCTAGATGTAAGGCCCAATCGATTCCCGAATCATATTCACTGCATTTAAATTTTTCGAACCGACTAATTCCAAGCATTCCAAGTTGTAAGCCAGAATCATTAACAACTTCAGTGTATATACTGTGACTATAATAAAAGTTATTGTAAGTGTACTTGTGAGGAAATGGTAACTGTGAAGGTGTTACTGTGAGGGTGCTAGGACTCTGTTATATTAAGCTAAATGAAGACTTCTAGAATGTACACGTGTGACAATATTGTAACAACTTATGTTGCGTATAAAAATAACCTCTCACTTTTTAACATAAGTTAGTTAGAGAAGTTGAGAGAATATGTTCTTGATCTTTCTTAATATGGTATCAAAGTTGAAGAGAAACTCATTATCTCCATTGGGGGTGATCGGCTGAGGCTTCAGTACTTGTGATTGAAGGTGATTGATTGAACTTGTTGAAGGACAATTATGGCAGCTTATGAAGAATCATCTATGGAAGCTAAAAAAAGATCTTCACACAAAATTCTTGAAGACTATTCTTCCAATCAAGTCAGATCTGCAAATCCAGTGTTCAACAATCAATTGAATACTTGAGCGAGCGAATCATCAATGAATTGGAGTTTACTCTAGGAATCACCAAATGAATCAATTGAGCACAGTGAGTTATTTCCAGTGATTAACTCAGCGATTTGTGAACAAAATGAAATTATTGACGAATCGCTGAGGTCTAGTATGAGATTTATAGGTTGTTATGAAGAATTTGAATTTATCTATTATATGTACACTTAGGGAAACTATAAATAGGACCTGAGGGCTTCAAAATTACAACTCTCAAACAAAGCTCTCTATTAGCCGTAAGTTGGTTTTTATCGAGTTTATGTTTGAAGCAACATTGGAGCTTTGCTTATTTTACTAAGAAGTATTTATTTAATTATGTATATCAATTATATTATTCAACTATTTATTTCTATTATGAGTGAATATGGCAGCTCAAACATATTATGATAGTTATATAGTTATAATAAATGAATCTTGTATTTAATGCTTTAAATATAATCATACACAAAAATCACAGTTTTAATAAGTTGTTTTTTCGTATTACAACTAATGAAAATTGATATCGTATGCATTGTTGCAAATATGTATTATGATATTTTTATTCTGAATTTTTTTATATTATTATTGATAACAATTATAGAAGTTGTAACTAGGATTAATCTATAGTGCCATATTACCCGAGTGAATGTTCTAGCTGATTGTGTTCTAAGCTATTTTGATTAGCATATTCTAATTAACATTTGGCTAAGCTATTTTGATTAGCATATTCTAATTAACATTTGGCTTAGATTAGGCATGATTTTCATTGAGTGTTAATGCTATCGTATTTCTATTTTATTGCGTTTTATCCAATATGTAGATTTACAATGATAAGGATATGACTATTTTTCATTAAATATACGAAAATCGATAGTTTGCTAAATGCTATCGACCTATTATGAATTGGGATTTAATGATTCGAAGATTCCATGTGATATAATTATAACTAGGTTATGAGGTGATGTTATGTTCTAGTGTTTGAATGCAATTCAAGTATATCGCATTATTTAGTGGGGTTTATTTAGATGTTTGTTTAGATATATATATATATATATATATTGAATTTGAATTTGGTTTGATTAAGTTTGCATTGACTTGTTTGAATTGGTTTAGTTAGTTTGGTTAATTAAGTTGGTAGTTAAGTATTTCAATTCCTGTTTAATTAGATTGACTAAATTAAGAAAAACAAAACCAAAAACACTTTCTTTAGAAGTTTGTGAAATCCCTATGGAGACAATATCTCATTTACCACCACTACAAATAATAGAAATAATGAATACTATTGTGCATGTTTGACACGTGTTAATTTTTGGTGTCGTTGTCGAAGATTTTTAAATAGTTTCTTTGGATTTTAGATGTTGTATGTTCTACACACTTCGTCGCTCAAATTCTATAGGATCTTTACATCTGTTTGATCCTAAAATAGATAGAACTTTTAATCGAAGTTTAAGATAACAACAATTTAGAGAAAATTTAGCTAATAGGATGGATGATAACAACAATAATAATGATGGCAATGTCATTAATAATATTATTAATGATAATAGAGTTATCAATAATCTTAACAACAATAATAGAGAACTCATTTTAAGATAAGCAAATCAAAATGGTACAACATATGAGCATATGTGCATAACATACCTCGATGGATATCTTGAATTTGAACTTAGATATGGATTTATTAGTGTCTTGCCTAACTTCTGTGGTAAAGACAATGAAAACCTACATAAATTCGTAAGGGATTATCAACAAAAAGTTAACGGGATTAAACTGAAAGAAGTTACCCTAGAAAAAGTCAAACTTAAAGCTTTTCCTTTTGCATTAAAAAGATCAAGCACAAGATTGGTTGCTCTATCTCCCGGCTTAAATGATAGAAGTTTTCCTAGATGAATATATGTCTGCTAGAAAAATTAGTTCCTATAGAAAGCAAATCACAGTCGCAAAGATTAAAGATGATGAGAATTTTAATAAATTTTGGGATAGATTTCAAAAATTAATTTCTTCTTGTCCACAACATGGATATACTCAAAGAGTTTTATTAGAATATTTTTATGAATGACTTAGTCACTTTGGATAAAGGTTATTAGACATAATATGTAGTGGATATTTATTTGAAACAACGCCTACTTTAGCAAATTAAGCAATTAATAAAATGGCTAAACAATCTAAGAAATATGGTGAAAATGTTAAATCTTCAAGAAAGAAACTTTATGAAGTTGATAATAGAAGAAATAATACTTTTAATGATAAAATTGTTGAATTATCTAATATGGTTAAGCTGTTAATTAAAAATAGATCTAATCAAGTTAAAGCTTGTGCATTCTGTTATGAGGTTACACATCCTATGGGTGCGTGTCCTACTCTACATGAAGAGAATACTGTGGCGGCCCTCGCCGCCTCGGGGTGACGTGTCTCCATGTACTCCTTTCCTACTGGCCCAACTACACGTGTACGACACATGCCCGTCCTTACTCTGTCTCGAAATATATCCACTTGTGTGTGTACAATGTGTAAATAACATATTCACGGGAAGACATATTTAAATGCAAATAATTTTTATGAATCAATTAAACAAATCCTAGTGTGGAAAAACCCTGAAAAGTACGTGGTAAACAATTATACCATATAAAACTAAGCATGTACAAGGTCATGTCACTCCACAATTCTCAAAATAATCAAAATATCAAAATAATCACACGTACAAGTACTCCTCAAAGGTAGGCAGTCAGAGGTAGACGCTTAAGATCCCCTTGCCTTTACTTATACTCGGATATGCACTCAATCATTACAGAAGAAAATGGATGACGAGTCCAGTCAGTAAAATCCTAAGGAACTCTTTCGAGCATTCATATAAATAAGTGGAAGTCAATAAATACTGTTAAATAAATACGCGGAATGTAAACAGACAACTTTAAGTAGGGCAACGCATGCATAAATAACAATAAAGTGCAAATGTGTGTGCCTATTCCAGTCAGAGTAAACCATACTTCGAGATTCCCTTCCAGGATCCCACTAGTGGGCGCACCCAATTAGCTATCACCTGATCCCTCTCGGTGGCCGGCATAGACCTACGACGCATCGACACATGTAGTAGTTCAATAGCTCGGGTCGTTATCCACCGAGAACTCTTGATACACATGTTATGGTCTAGAATGAATAGACACACAACGAAAAATTCGGTGGGAGTAACTCAACCAACTGTGCAAACAACGACAAGATATAGATATATGAAAAATCACGAGGAAATATTGGAATTAAATGGAATTACAAAGCAAAATAAATACTCAAAGAGTTTTTTCATTGAGTTTTACAAACCTCACGACGCGCTCCACTACCCCGTAATCAACCCCCGAGTCCAAGTCCACTGGGTCTTTGGTCGCCAATTGATCACCCGAGTCAACCTATGTCCATTTATCACTAATTTAAGTTAGCATGACCATTTACAACAAATTTCTAAAATTTTTAGGCCAACTTGCTCATTTTGCGCTTTTCGAGGCAAAACCCCGCAAAAAGTGGCATCCGACATTCCTACATATGTTCTTTTCATAGAACTTTGTTAATTTCTATTTATTTTATCGAAATAATTTTTTTTTTCTGAATTTTCCCAATTTTTTCGGAAATTTTCCAAATTTTCTTTTCATTTTTTTATTTTTTGTTTGGGTCGGGTCGACCCAACCGGGTCGGAACCGAGCCGAGCCTGGCTCGTTCTGGGCCCGACCAAGCAGGGGCGCGCGTGTGCACCATCTTCCCCGATCAAACTAGTGGTTCGATTGGGAGAAAATTTTTTTTTTCTTCGGTGATGTGTCGGGGTTGCTCTCCACCCCAACCCTGGTGGAATCGATGGCAGGGGAGACACCCCTGCCATCTCCACCTTGGCCGAGTACGGCCTCCATGGCCGAACCCCACTCTCGGCCACCCCACCGCCAACCACCGAAACCCACAACCGAATACCACGAAGACTCACCTTGATCGTGACGTCTCCACCTTCCCTTCTCTCCTTCCCGCGTGTTCCTTCTCCTCCTCCTCTCATTTTCTTCCTTCTTTTCTCGGTCTTTCTGCTGTGTGTGTGTGTGTTTGGGGTGTGTGTGTGAGGTGTAGGTGTAGGTGAGGTGGGTTACACCTGTTAGTGAATTGGACAAGTGTTGTTTGAGTTTGGACAATTGTTGTTATGTTAGGTGTCTTGACACCTGAATGTGACACGACTAAGACAATCACCCGTGTTTTTGGGGTTTTCGACGCCCGGTTTCGCGTCCAAACCGTGCTATACGCATACCACCGAGTCGCTAGCCACCCAATCTCTATTCCATATTATTTACTTGGCAAATTTTTATTTAATTTGTGTGTTTTAGTTTTCCCGTCCTAATATTCGGTCCAATCAACTACACGGTACTTGCATCGACACGCATATCGAGGCAAATACAATTCACACACCCTCACACGTATTATTTTGCAAGATACACACATGCGATGTATTTGAATAAATTACACCGTAAATAAGCAACCAACACACCATAAACTTCCATACCTAAGTCCCCGTGTATCCTAGTATACCGCGGCGTCCACGTAGATCTGAGCTGGCGTGCACGTTTGTAAAGTAAATAAACACTTATAAAATGGGTTGTTACAGTTCTTCCAAACCAAATAAAATTTCGTCCCGAAATTTAACTGTAACTAAAGTTCCATACCAGAGAATAGTTGAAGGTATCGCGTCCTCATCGTCAACTTGAGCTCCCAAGTGAGTCCCTTCATCTTATGATGCTGCCAACGAACTAGGACCTTCGCGAGTTCCTTGTTCTGGAGAATCTGTACTCGACGGTCAGCAATATCTATCGGTCTTTCCTCATAAGTCACATCAGACTGTATCTCCACCTATCCCAACTCAATCCCTGACCTAGCGAGTCTTAACATGGAAATGTGAAATGTCGGATGAACCCCATCTAACTCAACAGGTAACTCCAACTGATATGCAACAGGGCCTACTCTCTATGCAATTCAGTATGGCCCAATGTATCTCGGCGCTAGTTTCCCCTTAACGCCAAATCTCTGTTGACCTTTCGAAGGAGAAACCTTTAAATACACCATATCGCCCTCGTCATAGCTCTGACCATCGCGATACCTATCCACATATTTCTTCTGTCTATCATGTGCAGCTCCAGGTTTATGATGAATTTATCAAATTTTCTCTGCGTGATCAACAACAATCTCAGACCCTACCTTCACTGTATCTTCCGACTCTGCCCAAGAAGTAGGTGATCTACAAGGTCTCCCATACAGTGCCTCAAATGGTGGCATACCAATGCTCGCCTGATAGCTGTTATTGTATGCAAACTCATACAGAGGCAGATAATCCTCCCACAAACCCCCCAAACTGTAATATGCATGCCCTGAGCATATCCTCTAAAATCCGAATTAGCCGCTCTAACTATCCATCAGTCTGAGGATGATAAGCTGTGCTAAACCGCAACCTGGTGCCAAATTGTTCCAGCATTGCCTCCCATAGTTTCGAGGTCAATCTGGAATCTCTGTCTGACATAATAGAAACTGGCACCCCATGAAGTCTAATAATCTCCCGCTCAAACAATATGCTCAGCTGGGGAAACGTGTATTTCATCGAGATTGGAATGAAGTGAGCTAACTTCATCAGTCTATGACGTCTCGATGTCTACGGTAGTCCACTAACGAAACCCATAGTGACATATTCCCATTTCCACTGCGGAATGGGTAACAGCTGTAATAATCCACCGGCTCACTTATGCTCTACCTTCACTTCCAGGCAAATATGGCAACTCCTAACGTAAGCACCTACGTCAGCCTTCATCTCTGGCCACCAGAATAGCGCTTCAAATCATGGAACATCTTAGTCTGACCAGGATGAACTGTGTAACGAGATCGGTGTGCCTCTTCTAGAATCCCGTTCCGTATTTCCTGATCTGCTGGTATCCACAATCTCCATCGGTATCTCAAACATCGATATGTGGTTTCTGCCCAATTAGTGCATTCTGGATTTCGTGACAGACCATTGACCCGCTCATAGAGCCCATCAGCCATCTGACACTCGGCAACCCGTTCAATCAATACGGTCAGTGTCCTCAATTGAAAACAAATGTATTGTTCCACCGTAGTCGACAACTCGGCCATGCACATAACTGATGTTGCCTGTAATAAGCCATGCTCATGTGTCATCTGCTGCAGAATAGTCTAACTGTCGAGTCCCCTCCTGCTCAATGGATCTGCTACGACGTTCGCTTTGCTAGGGTGATACTCAATAGTGAAGTCGTAGTCCTTCAGCAACTACAGCCATCTTCGCTGGCGCGTATTCAACTCCTTTTGAGTGAAAATGTACCGTAAACTCTAGTGATCTGTATACAACACGAATCACACTCCATAGAGATAGTGCCTCCAAGCCTTCAGTGCAAAGATAGCAGCTGCAAGCTCTAGGTCGTGCATTGGATAATTTCCCTTGTGGGGTCTCAACCATCTAGAAAGATAGGCAATTAGTCTAACATCTTTCATTAACACACATCCAAGACCAATACCCGACGCATCTGTATATACTGACAAGGTCTTGCCCGGCTCCGGCAATGTCAATACTGGTGCAGATGTCAACCTCTGCTTCAATTCATAAAAAGCTTGCCCACACTCCTCTGACCAGTAAAATCTGAAGTCTTTCTTAATCAGTCTCGTCATCGGCACTGCGATCGAGGAAAATCCTACACAAATTGCTGGTAGTATCTAGCTAGTCCAAGGAAACTCCGTATATCAGCCACAGACTCAGGCATCTTCCAATCAATGATCGCCCTAATCTTTTCTGAATCCACTAAGATACCCTGCTCACTGATGACATGGCCTAAGAATTTCATCGAACTTAGCCAAAAATCACACTTGCTAAACTGGGCGTACAGTTGGTGCTCCCTCAGTGTCGTCAAAACTACCCAGAGATGTCCCTCGTGATCCTCACGAGTCCTGCTATAGATTAAGATATCGTCGATGAATATGATGAAGAATCTGTCCAAATACGGCCTCATGACCCTATGCACCAGTGAGATGTCCCTAGTGAGAAAATAAGTAGCAGTTTGTAGAAATTTGTGTAATTTTTTAGTTAATGATTTGTTACCAATTTGCACTTATAACTAGGATTCTCTAAATTAGTCGTTGAGCCACCAATGCTCATTTTCAACGATTTAGGTAGCGATTTCCATGTAAATTCACTTAAACCCTAATTTGCTAAGAACGAATACACATTTTTTAAAAATAAAAACTCCAAATCACCACATTTATTCACTTCACACTCACAAACCATTGCAACCTTTCGATTTACAGACCAAATGTTTTACTAAATTCAATCTTCCAAAGCTAGATTTTAGAGTACTTAAGTGATTCTCACCTCAATCTTTACACATTCAGCCCATAATTTGGCGAGTTTTGATAGTGTACACCAAACTAGGGCTTGAGCAAGAAAAATTCAAAGTTGGAGCTTGGAGGAGTGTTCTAAAGGAGTTTTAGAATTCTAATATTGAAATATTCACTTTCAAAAAGGTAATTAATGAGAACCCTAGCCTTTTATTAATTATATTTTTTATTTTTCATAGATGTTTTTTTTTTATTTGGTTAGAACCTAAAGTTTGAAATTTTTACTCTAAATTGGTTTTGATGTCAAATGTTTTCAATTACAATACTAGTATGGGAGTAGTGTCGTAATTTGTTTATTGATATCAAATTCTCAAACTATTTTTAATATATGGCAACGGATTGAATTTTATACATAAACTAAATTGAGACTAAGTTACAATTGAGTTTGGGGGTTTTTATGTTTGTCAATGGCAAAACTTAAATTACTTAGGAATGATTGTTTTATCGATGATGTTTTGTCAATGAATTTCATATGAATTTCAAACTCTCGATTTATAAATGACTTTTTCCAATGAATTTCTCATTATTAGATAGATATGTTTAATTTATTGAACATTTTTCGGACAATTTGGTTTTAAACGATTTTACAAGTTTATTCTTTTACTTGTACTTATTGAAATGGCCAAAAGTGGAAAAGGTAGAAATTTGAAGGAGTAGAAAGGAAAGGGAAGTTAGTAGAGAAAATCAAGGATAAATGCAAAGTTTCCCCATTTACACCCACGAGAATTTCTTTCAATACACCTAGAATTATACCACAAAGAGAGCTTGCCCCACATTTATTATTTAGCTATGACTCTAAGGGAGAATATGAGGATGATGAGGTAAGATTAGAAAAAGAGATACCGAAGGGAGTGAAGAATTATGTTCTTAGGAAGGAAAACTTTGTCAATGAGAAGGCCTTTGACAAGTATAAGAAAGATATAAGGAGAGAAAGAAAGTTGATCCTGGAGAGGGGATTCAATATAAAGAATGAGTTGAAATATAGACATTGAGGATGTTCCTATTGAAAAGGGATTTAAGATTTTAGCGAGAGATTTTTACGTCAATGCTTATAGAAGTGATAGTAAGATAGAGTCACGAGTTAGAGGAAGAACTATAGATTATTCTACTGCAAGAATAAATAGGTGTTTTGATTTACCAAAATTTCACCAAATAAAAGAAAATAAGTACCCAAAGCCTCAATATTCGATTAAGTACCATTCCCACACTAAGGAAATTAAGGGTTGATTAGAGGCAATCCAAGGTGATGGATTGATTTATGATATGGAGGGGTACCTGAAGCACATCACCACCAATTTTTTTAGAAAAATCATGAAAGCATGGTGTTATTTCATCAACGCCAGCTTATAGCCAAGTCTACAATATTATGAGATCGTGAACTATATATCCACTTTGCTTTACTACATTGTAATAGGATTATGATATTTAGTTGTTGGTAAGATTATCTATGAGTCAATAAAAAGTGTCATCACAAACGAAGAATAATGACAGATTACCATTTCCTTTGATGATCACGACTTTTTGCATAGCAAATCGAGTAAACATGGTAGGACTTGAGATGGATATTTTACCAGAGAAAACCATTACGGATGAATTAATATAGAAATATGAAAAAGTGATGGATATTAAGACTCTGAAGACGAGAAAGAAGGCTTAAATAGCCAGAAGAGGGACAAAGCAGAAAATAAAAACTAGAGATAATACGAGGATAATTTTAGAAGGAATGTCAAGAGCTAAAAATGATTCGAATGTGGAGCAACCTACTAGGGACTATTATGGGCTTTACATGGAGGAGTTAGAGTTGGCCTTTATTGGTACAATTATGCGTAGTCAAATGAGAACTCTACGGAATTAAAAACTGGTGTTCAAGAACTAGAGGGCCTTAGTGAGGAACATTCACATGATGGAGAGGAAAATGTCAAGAAGACATAAAAGACAAGGAGACATAGAGGTTCTTGTACTATCTACACTGATGCAGTTACCAACTAATCTTATTTCTGATGATTAACTACTGCAAGGTTAAGACTATAACCTCTATTATCCCGCTGCGAGTTACTAGTCCAAAAAGATTGATTCGATTGAGGATGATGATGATGCGACTTTAGGATGACGACACTAATTTCTTTACTCTACTCTCTCTCCTTTTTTTCTCTGAATGATAATACGTGAGTTCTTGCACGTAACACTAGTAATGATACTATGTGATCTAAGGTGGTGATACACTATCTTTGATTCGTGCTTAGTGATTTGATACATTTGATATCATATTACTACATGTGATGGTGATGATGTTGCTATATTTGATACATTGGTGATGGTTTATTCTAATTTTTGTGCACTCTGTTTGATGAAATTTTTATATTGAGATTATTTATATATTGATTATCCAATTTATGATTACATCAGTTCGTTTATACTTCACGAGGTATACTTATTTTTCTGGGAACCCGACTTAATTTTAAACTTTGAGGACAAGGTTTGGAATGAGTTTGAGGGTATTTTAGGTGAAATATGACAATGATAGTAAAGAAAGTAAGGAAAGAAAAGAAGAGTAGAAGATAAATCAAGAATTGATAAAAAAATGTTCAAACTTTTGATATAATATTAAAGTGAGTTGATGAAATTTTTCAAATTTATTCCAAACTCAAGTAAGTTTGAATTTCGATTTAATTTATTTTTAGTTAGGAATATAATATAATATAATGAATATGATATACAATAGATTTTTGAATGGAAGTGACATTTTTACTACCCAAGAGAATTCTATGATGGAAGAAATCAATTTTTATACCATTTTTTTATTAACCTTACTAGTTGATGTATACGCTAAATTGATTGTCTTATGTTAGTCATGAGAATGGGTAGAAGATTGAAACAATAGTGTAAGATGAACAAGACATATTTTTTAAGAATCTTGTGATATACATGCTATTAATTAAGTATTTTTATAGTATATATATAGAAAGTTATTATGCCACAATTGAAAAAAAGAAATGGGTTAGAAACCAATGAATTTTATAAGTTAGAAAAAACATTTTCTTTAACTTTAGTGGATAGTGAGAAGTGCTAATAATATTTTACAAATATGTAGAAAGTCATATAGATTCCATAAGAAATGGAGCAGAGAATCTATAGTGGGAAAAATATGAGAATGTCCATAGAAAATGGAGTATGGACTCAAAAGTCAAAATTCAAATGAAAAAAATATATAATAAAGAAAAAAATAAATAGGATGAAATAAAAAAAATGAGAGATGAAAAAGGCGGGTGTTCTTAAACTCTTCAAAGAAAAGATTTAGCTCGAGTGCTTGAAGCTAGGGTTGAATGAAATATTTTTTGTCTAACACATTTTAAATGATATATTCATTGGTATCTCTACAAAATCCTTATTAATTTTGATTGTGGTGTTATTATAAAGTATTTTCGAAAGTTAATATTAATATAATAGTTTTTGTGTTTTGAGATTTTATACTAGTCATCGTAAGATTGATGCTTGTCAATGGAGATTGAGAAAACTTATATTACGTATTGGTTTTATTATTGAACTTTACGTTTTAAAGGGTGTTGCATTGGGTGGTTGAGTTATCATTAAGGGATGGTTCATTTTGTCTAAATCATTTTATTTTATCATAACTTCGATTTACTTATGGGTAATATGTTTTATTTGAAGATCACTTCTATTTAAAAGATTCTATAATTTAAAGTTAAAATGAATTAGATTGAAATCATGATATAAAGAATTAAAAGAGAATATGATTGATAGTATTCCTTTGCTCGGGATAGCAAAGTGCTAGATTTGGAGGTATTTGACAAGTCAATAATTAAATATGTTTTATAGTGTAATTTAGGTTAATTTTAGATATAAATGATGATATTGCACTAGAGAACAACATCTTTGATTAGCCAGCGATACGAAATTACACATGAATTGTAGTCTAAATCAGTAGTAGAGAAGAGCCAACGAATCATTTGTGAATTAGAGTTTACACTAGGAACTGCCGAATGAATCAGTGGAGCATAGAGATCTATTTTCAGTCATTAACTCAGCGATTTGTGAACAAAATAGAATCGCTGAAAAATCATTAAGGTTCGTTACGAGTTTTTTAGATTATTATGAAGAATTTGAGTTTATCTAGATATATATGTTGGGTTTTTGGGGTTCATACGTCACGGAAAATTCAAAACAAATTTTTGAAAAACCTTAACAGGATCGAAAGTAAGTTCCATTAAATTAAATCTATGAAAGTAAATCATACCTTATTCCTTGATTTCTTTTTGATTGTTCGATTTTTAAGACATTCAAGTGCGCGTCCCCTATCAGAAATCCACATACGAATGGTGACCACAATTTGGAGTGCTAGCCTCAAGAGAGATTGAAAACGATTTTTCTTTCTCTTCCTAAATCCACAGAACTCGAAAATTGTAAAAACGAAAATCTTTTTTCATTTTTTTTAGCGTTCCACCTTTTATTTATATGTGTAGATAAGCCCTCGCTTAAAATCCTATTCGTAATACAACTATTGTATTTAGGCAGTTTAAGCAAATTATACATACGCTCCTATTAATAAGTTATCATATAACGAATCGTAAGGGCTTTTATGTTATGAGTTTTATCATATAAAATTCATTACTCTTGACTGATTGAAATTGTGCAAAGTCGTTCTTTGTGTGCGATCCAATAGGTTCATGCGATGTTGGCAGTGAACCAAAAACAATTTCGGTATATAAGTCATAAGCGGCCTCTAGCTGGGCATTATGACTACCCAAGTAGCATGAATATCAACATCGATACAACCTAATTAATAACATATATCATATCCTTTTGTCGTGCGATATCCTTTGATTAAACATAAAGCATCGAAAGTCACCCTTAATGTTCAATCGTACTAGTCTCGATCTTTAGGTAAACTGAAAAACATCCAAGTGACATTGATCATATCAATTCACATGGACTTGGCCATTATCAGTCTATCTTATTGAAGGATCCACTGATATCTCTCTCTATGCGAGAGTAACAAATTCTATCTTGATTACACACATTCACATATTATTCACATGGTAACCAATCACAATCTTTATAATTGTTCGGTTAAAGACAACATTTGATTGTGTCAAATTATCATGCTCCTAATATTGAAGTATATGGTAATCTCAAGTCGAAGGACTAAATGATATACCAATCATGAATAACACTTGTAACTTAATCCATGTGATGTTCTCATAACAGGTTGGTCCAGTACCTTATTAACTAACAAGTACTTATGATCTTGATTCGTATCCCTATATGCATGATCATCACATGATCATCAATCAAGATTCACATTAGTCTTAATTCATTATAGTTCCCAGTATAATGACCGACTATAAACATTTAGGATATTTCAACAAATACTTATGGATCTTACTATAAGGTAAAAATGCAATCACTTATAATAAAACATCAAATAAAACTTCTATTTTATTAACTAAAATTATAATAGAAATAATGTTTGTAGATTGACCTAGGGCATAGGCCCTAACAATATATACTTTGGGAAACTATAAATATGACCTTAAGGCTTCAAAATTTGAACTATAAAAAAAGCCCTCTATTAGTCGTAAGTTAGTTTTTATTTCGTTTATATTTGAAGTAACATTGGAGCTTTGTTTATTTCATTGAGAGGTATTTATTTAATTGTCTCTTCCAATTATGTTATTGCATTATGTATTTCCAACATGAGTGACTAGTTTATTAATCCAAACAAACCCTAAACATTTATATACTTTGGATTGCTATATAGTTATAATTAAGGAGTCTTTTACTTAATGCTTTAAACCTAATCATACGCAACAATCACAATTTTAATAAGTTATTTTTGCATATTACAACTAATGAAGATTGATATTATATGCATAGTTACAAATATATATTATGATATCTTGATTCTGAATCTATGTTTATGATTATTGACAACAATTATAGAATTAGTAACTAAGATTAATCTATAAGATCATATTACTCGAGTGGATGTTCTAGGCGATTGTGTTCTAAGTTATTTATTGATTTGAATATTTTGATTAATATTTTATTAGATTAGGCAAGATTTTCATTGAGTGTTAATGCTATCATATTTCTATTTTATTGCATTTTATCCAATTTGTAGATTTACAATGATAAGGATATGACTATTTTTATTGAATATAGAAAAATTGATGGTTTGTTTATGGCTATCAACCTATTATGAATTAGGATTTAATGATTCTAAGATTCCATGTAATATGATTATAACTAGGTTATGCGGCGATTTTATGTTTCAATGTTTTAATGTAATCCAAGTATATTACATCATTTAGTGGGTGTTTGTTTTGATATTTGTTTAGATATTTATATTATATTGAATTTGAATTTTGTTTAATTAAGTTTGCATTGACTTGTTTGAATTAGTTTAGTTAGTTTAATTAATTAAGTTAGTAGTTATAGTTTTTAGTTATTTAGTATTTCAATTCTCATATAATTAGATTAACTAAAATTAAGAAAAATAAAATAGAAAAACACTTTCCTAAGAAGTTTGTGAAATCCCTGTAGAGACGATATCCCATTTACAACTAATACGATAGACTATTATGCACGCTCGACACGTGTCAAAACCCTTACAAATAAAGGAGTTGATGAAGAAAGAAAAATATGGTGAAGTGATTGTGCATGAAAGTTCGAAAATTATGTTGTTATTGACTTTGTTTTAGCTCTATGTATGCCTTGTATGGTCTATGCTAGTGTTTTTCCAACATTGTTGAAATCCATGAATATCCTTTTCATTGTAAAACTAGCCAAGCCCCATTACAACCAAAATAAAAGTCTGTTTTGACTTTTGCATGTGTTAAATCTTCATTAGTGGAGAGTGTGAGTTGTAGTCTAGCCTATGAGATTCCTTTACATTTTTAATGCCTAATAAAGATATCATAAACTTGCATCTTGAGTGTATAGGCTGAGAAAACTTATGATTAATTGATAGCCTTGGTTTTTGACCAAGTTTTAAGTTCCAATAGTTTGGTATTTGATACGATCGGGTCTAAGTTCTTGATAACATCTAGTCTCCCAAGTCTCTTGAGTTTTGTGTTGATTTCTTATCTAGTGAAACAAAAATATTCACACTTTTGTTAAAATTTGAGTTTGGAGTCATTTAGTTTGTAGTTGGTTGACTCTTTCATAAAGTCTGATTTTTCTATATTTTTGTTATGAGTTCTTAGAAATAAATTAGAAGTCTACTTAGATGCATTAGTTGGTGAGAGAATTGTTGAATATTCATTTGCTTGGGACGAGCAAAGTAACAAGTTAGGTGTATTTGATAACTACATATTTTTGGCTCAATTATGTGTGTAAATGCTATGTTTGGTACACAAAAGTCCTTTTATTTGGTTTGTAAATATTACTTTTTATTGTGCGTACTTTTTGTTGGCATTTGATCAAAAGTAATAAAAGCGAGGCCTCTTTGGAGTGTTTTGGTGTGTCGCCTCATTAAGTAGGGGTGGGCAGCGGTTTTCAAAAAACCGCCCAAACCAAACCGAAACCGCACGGTTTTGTCTGGTTTTTAAAATTCGCGGTTTGGTCGCGGTTTGCAAAACGTAAAAACCGCGGAATCGCGGTTTGGTCTAGGTTTTCATTTTGGGAAAACAGCGGTTTAACCAAACTGAGGGCATTTTGGTAAATACAAACCAAAGCCCTAAAATATAAAAAAATTGAATAACACAACACAATCATCTTCCTCTTCCTCTCATTCACTCCCGCATCACCTCCCTCACTCCCGCCGCCGTCACCTCCCTCACTCCCGCCGCCGCCTCCCTCTCACTCCCGCCGTCGTCACCTCCCTCTCTCTCCCGTGATCGCCTCCTCTCGATCCCGCCGCCGTCACCTCCTCTCTCTCCCGCCGTCGCCTCCCTCTCGCTCCCGCCGACGTCACCTCCTCTCTCTCATGAGCGCCTCCTCTCACTCCCGCTCGCCGTCACCTCCCTCTCACTCCCGTCGGCTCCTCCTCTCACTCGCTTAGGCTCCTCGATTTCCTCTCACCGCCGTCTCTCTCTCTCTCACACTCCCGCTCCTCTCTCCTCTCTCTCTCACTCCGTCACTTCTGCTGCTCTCTCTCCGCTCGCACGCCCACCGCCGAAATCCATCGCCATCGTCGTCGCCTTCCACCGCGCGAACGTCCACCGCTGCCTCGCACCACTGCCTCGCCGCCGCCTCGCACCGCTGCCTCGCCGCTGCCTCGCATCAGAACCGCAACCAAACCGACCAAACCGCGCAAACCGCGGTTCGGTTTGGTTGCGGTTTTGGTGGTTCGCGGTTTAGTGGTGGTTTGAAAAATCGCTAAACCGTAGACCCTCGGTTTTGTCGCGGTTTGGTGGTGAAAACCACCAAACCGCGGTTTACCACCACTATCATTAAGTGCACTAGCACGCATCCCAAGACAACAGCGTGGGACCTACATGAAGCTAGGATAGTGGTTGGTTGATGTGTAAAGGAGTTGGAGTCCATAAGCTAAAGCAAATTGCTCGAAAAATGGTCAAGGCGTTGGAGAAATCTACAAGGTTAAGAAGCCATTGATCTTGTTTTCGAGATTCACACCACATAGCAGATCATAATTGATGGAGCAGGAAGATGACGCAAACAGTGACACACTTAAAGCTAGCACAACGGCTCCAGCAGCCATCCGGACTCTCCTCGGTATGCCAACGTACAGATCGGATGAAGAAATCACAAATTCGTTCATTAGCGCTCTCTCCTCCCGTGCAATTTGTGTCGAGCTCCCTTAAGATCTTCCTCGAACTGCGTATCATTCCTCTCTCCAGTGACTACGACCGTCCGATCATCCCAGACACACTGTCCGTACCCCACAGTCAAGCACGCGGTCTCTCCTCTCACTACATGTCTCTCTCAGGCGTGAGGATATGCCTCGAGGGAATTGTCAACTTCCCAACAACAAACCACAACCTTCGATCCTCCTTGGCGCATGCGTACGATCCGATCTCAGCAAAAACGAAATAAAAACCAGGACACTTGGCCGAATGGGGTCTTCTCTCTCTACACACGATTCGGCCAGGGAAACATACACCAACAGAAACGAAAAACAGCCAAGCATGCCTCCATTTTCGATTTCCAACCTCTTTATCTCTCTTTCACATATCCACTCTATCTCCTCAATTTACTATTCATTTACCAACTTTTCTCTCTCTTTTGATTATTATCTTGTAATAAAATTTGGCAATACAATCAAGACTTTGTATTCAAATCTATGGGAGGCTAAAGAATTCCTCTAACCTAAATTAGGGGAGGAGCAAGGGAGACTAAAATTCAACATAGCAAGAACTTCTTGATTTTATATAAATTTAAATTGATTTCTTATATTTTTCTTGTTATTATGTTGATTCGTATGGTTTCGTAGTCATGAATACACTTGTCTTGGGTATGACCTATTGCCAATTCATTGATGTGCATTCGTGATTGTAGAGATTGTTAGGCAACACGTAGCAAGCGGATAACTCAATTAGTTCGCTCCCTTTTGGTGTATTTCACATAACAAGAAAACTTAGCTGAATCAAACATGCTCATTGTCTTGATTGTCTAGGGCTAGTAATTCCATCAAGCTGAATGCGGCAAATGTGGTGAATTTTTTCTTGTTCTACCTAGATTCACACGTTTGTTAAGGAGTCTTTTACTAAAACTAGGGAATCGATGATTGTTAGGTGCTCTCCGAAGCTCTATAGCTAGCCTAAAAGAATGCATTTGTAATATACTTTTGCGTGGAAATTGATGACCATTGCATGCGAATTATAATTTGATCTTGTGAATCCATGAGGCCTAGGTTAGTTTTCCATAATTGATTTCATTACTCAGTTAATATTCGTTTGTTGGTGTTCTTACTTGCTTGTTTTTGTTGTTTGTTTGTGTTTAAGTTTCATAAATTAGTTTTGGTTCATGCATCTCATTGAAATTTGATTTGTTTTCTCGTGGTTCGATCCCTTTTGCTCTGCACTACTACAAAATAATGTGAAAAATGGTAATCTAATAAGGTTTATGCTTATTTTTGGGGCTTTGTGCAAGCATTAATTATCCTATGAGATTATACACATAAAGGCCGATGCCGTATAGATACATTGAACGGTTGAAGTCCAAAATCTTCAAATCATTTTAAGTTTAACTTGACCTTATTTTTAATCTTTAATGTCTAATTAGGCATACTCGTAAAACACATTGAACTCCTTGAAGGCTCATAGACATCAGATATGTCCTTGGTATTGAAACCTCTAGGATATGGAGACTTTAGCCTCAATCACCTACTAAACTCGTGGTTCGTACTCAACAGAAATATATAACTAAATTTTAACAGAAATAAAAGCTTTTCATAACTCATATATATTTTAAAGTATAGGTGTGATGACCCTTACCTGACCTAGGGTTGAGTTGCCCAACCCAGACGCCACTTAGGACCAATACCCGAACCGGGCTCGAGCAAACGATCTGGTTTGACTAAAACAACTCACAAAACTACTCAATAGTACATATAAAAGAATAATTGCTGAATTTTAAACTAAAAAGTTTTATATATCAAATAATAACTCTAAAAAAGGTGTTCAAGTATCCCAAGATAACTACACCATCATATTACCAATGTACTAAGCCAACAAGTCTCAGGGATAAGAATCTACCCCATCAAGTACTTAATAAAGCCCATGTTTAAATGTTTTAAATATAACTAATACAAATAACATGCAGAGTCCACATTTAAAAGCAAAGGCTCAATGATATCGCCTTTCCTTTATCTCACGCTGGTGTTAATGGAAATATACTTGACGAGTTAGTTGGGTGAGTTAAAAGAAACAACATAGCTCAATCTTTCCTCTCCTTTTGGGGTTTTTTTCCTTGGCAAAGTCGGTTGTCGACTTCTATTTTTCTCCAAATCTTTTAAAAGAGGGGTTTTTCATAAAAATAAGAGTTATTTGGGTACGAAAACAACATCGTTTGGTGGTGGTACCCCAACCTCCCTTGTGTTGATCGCCAAATTCAACCAAAATCTCCACATTCAATTCTCCTATACTCTCGTATCCTCAATTTGTATTGTCTCAAATGGAGGTTGTGGTTACAACTTAAGCTTTTATACTTGGGGTTTACTTGGGGTCATACCTTTCCACCACTTAAAGTGCCTCGAGATTTTCGCTCCATGAAGCCCATCCGACTTACTACTTTTAAATATGATTTAATATCCCTATGTTTTTGTTCGGTTTCCAATAAATTTAGAAAATAACCTTAAAAATTGTAATTTCACAAATTCCTCAATAATATTTATCACATATGCATTAATCACACTAAATACAAACAAAATCATGAAATTACCAAGATACCCTTGATGTGGGTATTTTGAATTTTTATGCCATTACACTATCCTCAATTTTAAGAACTTTTGCCCCCGAAAAGAAGGAGAATGGTACGCTCCTTGATCTAGATACAAGAATGCTCACAAGCAATTCTTCGTCCTTTTCCGTACCATTTCTTCCGTACCATTTCTCAACTTGTCCATTGCGACTTGAATGTTGCATTAATTCATTGAGTGATGATCACCAAATCAATCATGTTGTTTTTTCTTATATCAGCAATGACTAAACTTTTAGTAGGGATGTTTCATGATGTTCACGAGTGCGCTTGTCATATTTCTTCGTGGTGACAACCACAAGGTCTCCATTTCCCTTGTGCTACCAACAACTAACATGACACCTTTTTAACAGAGATGTTCCATGACTCCTACGACTTAAGTTGTCATATACCTTAATAGCGACGACCACAAAGGTCATCTGTCCCTCATGTTAGCAAATACTAACACAATAATGGGGATGAACCATGAATTCCGCGAAGATGGCCATCGTGTCCTTGTGCGGCAGCAACCGATACAAATCTCTAAGCAACCCGGGCTTCTTTCATCGAACCTCTTGCTTTAGTGAATCTTCGACTTTTTGGTTTTCTTGACTTTATTGTTAATCCTTGAAAATATTTTCCATTTTTAATGGTTCTCTTCGTCTCATCTCTACTTGATCAAACCATGAGATTTCGTAGATAAATATACGTACCCATGGCTTTTACGTTCACATTCATTGATATATCTTGATAGAATAACCCTTACTCTTGTGGTATGGGTGACTACTAATATTTTTAATCTCAATATTCTGAGACTTCAATATGATTATGTTTCTATTTAAAGTTCCACGTAATCTTTCTCTTTACATTGAACCAACCTTTAGCTACCACTAAGCCTGTCAGAAGTTACATGCGTAACAACGTGGAATTCACTCACTTGTCTATCCTTCAGGTTGGCATACTACCAATTTCGTAAGGACACTCAAACATCACATAATCCTTAGGGATTTTATTCTTTTGCAGTGATTCATGATTCTTGCCTTTATATTTTTTAACACTCCCCATATGTATCTTACTAGGTTTTGAGTTTTACACACATCTTTATGTACTTCATGTTCAGGAAAGTCAACAAAGCCATAAAAGTCACTATGTAAACCAAAGGAACTCCATGAATTTGGGTCGTGTATAGGATTAGTTGATTCAGTGCATATTTATGGTAGGAGTCTAGTTTAGTTTGTGTTGTCATTTCCACATTTGCTCGGGACGTGCAAACTCTTAAATTCGGGGGTATTTAATAACTCGGTATTTATAGATATTTAGTTGTTTATTTTAGTATATTTAATTATGCAAAGTATCTAAAATATATATTTACTTATAATTTTGGTCGTTTTTAGGTGTTACTTAGGTGTTACTTAGGTATTAATTAATTGTTTTGAAAATTAGTTTAGTTATTTTATTTATCTAGTTTAGTTAGATAAGTTAGTTAAATTAATTTATTTTAAAACCCCCGATTTCCCTTTTTTGTTGTTTTTAACCTAAGAAAGACTACCAATCTCTGTGGGATCAACCCCTTTCACTATTCTACAAAATAGTTGGTATAGGAAACTCAACTTTACTTTATTGACGTGTTTGGCGAGCATCAATTTTTGGCGAATCGGCCGAAAATCAGGGAGTCTGTGTGGACGTGCATTCCGAGGTAGATCGAAGAGTAGCTGAAGTGAGGAGAAGAGGCGCAGTGTGACGTGGTCTGTGTGATGCTGATGCGGCAACTGCTGATTGGTGGAACTGATTTGTTGATTGCAAGCTGGCGGTTTTGATGCTACGTGGCGCGTGGCACTTCCATGTCAGCACTGCGCGTCATAACATTTTCTCTTGGCTAATCAGAACGTGCCATGTGGTTCTCTCACCCATGCCATGCGCGTCATCTGCATCTGTTTCAACCAATCAGAAAGTGTCGCATCAGCGCGACAGCACCAAACGAACCAATAACGCTGCGACACATGGCGGAAACCTATTTTCAAACCAAAAACAGCCCTACGATGCTCCTCGGCGCACGAGTCACCTCCCCAACCCCAAAAATTAGTTTCTCTCACCTCCCGAGACCAATTTTTATTAGTTTTATATATTAGGAACTTAGGTTTTATTTAGAGAACACTGACTATTATTTTTTAGCATTGACTTTCTTCGATGACGATGATCGACTAATCAACTTCTTTCCTAGGTCGGAGGGGAAGCAAGTGGGGATTATGGATTTATGGCATATTATGTGAGATCTATTATTTTTATTTAATTTAACTTAAATTCTCCTATTTCATGGTTGTTGATTTTAATGATTATGATTTAGATCTAGGGTGTGTATATGGCCAATGCATGCTTTTAGGTGGACAATCTATAGTTATTTGGACTATTAGTATCCGTGTAATTGTGCTTTTGGACCAATAAAGTAACAAACACTTACCCGTTTGCCGTCAAATACTTTCGGTTCTTGAGTGTGCAATAATTGAATCTAGTTTAAATCAGGAGCGGATGCGATAAGGTTATTTAGGATTAGTGTTCCCACAAATATAAATTATTGTGGTTAGTGTGTTAAACCTAATTGGCGGATGTCTAAGGTTATACATAAATTAGGGAAATAGTTAGTAGCGGATGTCCTGGCTATCGAAATAAGGGGAATTAGGAATTTCTAGCAGATGTCAATTTTCCGTAGCTAATCTAGAAGAAATTGAATTAATAACTTTTTGGGATGATTGATGACCATTAAATGCCATTGAATCTTGATTCTTACTTGTGGAACTGTAGACATAGGTGATTTCTTCTCGTTGATATTATTTTTGCGAACTTTTTATTTGTGCTAGTTTAATTAATTATTTCATTGAACTTTCTGAAAACCCCCCATTTTTAGTTAACTTGGAGTAAAACTCAAGTCCTGTGGATGCGACCTCGTATTTACCACTACTACACCCTTGTGGTTGGTAACTCGACTGCGGGTTATATTTGGCATGCACGACATGTGAACCAAATTTTAGCGCCAAAAGTTGACGCGAGTCGAACACGTCAATAAAGTAAAGTTTCCTATACCAACTATTTTGTAGAATAGTGGCAAAGAGTCGATCCTGCAGAGATTGATAGTTTTTCTTAGGTTAAAAACAACAAAAAAGGAAAATCGGAGGTTTTAAAATAAATTAATTTAACTAACTTATCTAACTAAACTAAATAAATAAAATAACTAATCTAATTTTCAAAACAATTAATTAATACCTAAGTAACACCTAAGTCTACAGTTCCACAAATCAGGATCAAGATTCAATGACAATCATGGTCTTCAATCTTTCCTTAAAAAAAGTTATTAATTCAATTTCTCCTAGATTAGCTATAGAAAATCGACATCCGCCAGAAATTCCTAATTCTCTTAATCTCGATAGCTAGGACATCCGCCACTAACTACTTTCCTAATTAATGTATAACCCAAGACATCCGCCAATCAATTTAACACACTAACCGCAATAATTTCGATTTGTGGGAACACTAATCTTAAATAAACGGATAACATCCGTTCCCGATTTAACCTAGATTCAGTGTTGCACACATCAAGAACCGAAAGGGTTTGACGGCAAAAGGATGAGTCTTTGTTACTTTATTGGTCCAAAAGCATAATTACAAGGATACTAATGGTCCAAATAACTGTAGATTGTCCACCTAAAAGCATGCATTGGCCATATACACACCCTAGATCTAAACCATAATCATTAAAATCAACAATGAAATAGGAGAAATTAAATTAAATTAAATAATAAAGTAAAAGATGTCACATAATATGCCATGAATCCATAATCCCGACTTGCTTCCCCTTTGACCTAGGCTAGAAGTTGATTAGTCGAACATCGTCGTCAAAGAAAGTTGATGAAAAATAATAATAGTCAGTCTTATCTAAACAAAACCTAAGTTCCTAATATATAAAACTACTAAAAATTGGTCTCGGGAGGTGAGAGAAACTAATTTTGGGGGTTAGGGAGGTGACTCGTGCACCGAATAGCATCATACGGCTGTTTTGGCTTGAAAATAGGTGTTTGCCACGTGTCGCACGCTATTGGTTCGTTCCTGCCCGTCGTGCTGACGTGTTAGCACTGGATTGGTCGAGAGAGCTCGTGATGACGTGATGGTGTGTTGTGGAGTGCCACGTGTCTTGTGTTGGTGACGCTCAGGGGTCTTCTCCAATGACGTCTCGACATGTGGCATCACTTACTATTCATTAATTCTTTTATATTAGTTGGTAATTGATATGTCTAGGAGCATCACTTACTGAGCAAGTTAGAGTACTCATTCCCCAATTAACATTTCAGGTTAATTACTTGCGCTTGGACTCAAGATTAGAGAAAATTAGGAGTTTATAGTATTCTCTAACGTGAATTGATTTTCCACCATTTATATATTGTATTGAATTACTATTTTTGTAAACAGGGTTGGGATAAGATTTTATGACTGAGGTTTATATCGGTTTTTGTTTATAGTATGTTTTATTGAAAAAGTTTTAATTCTGATTCGTTTTCAATTATTACTCGATATACGATATAATGTTTATGTGATTATAAGGTATGAAGTACAACTGTACTGTACTCTAATTATGTCGACTAGTGTACCAGGACTTAATTAGGGTTTCAGGCCGGGTATCGCCATAATTGGGATAAGGGATGCTACATCGTCAGCACTTGACCGTATTAGTGAATTTATAATACCACACCGGTGAACTTTGAAATGTTCGTTGAAGAAAACCACGCATGTGGATACACATATATAAGTACTTAGTATAATAATAGTAATAAAGATGCAAAAATGTAAAGGCACATGCATCAAATTAATAATACGTAACAAAGATGATTACCTCACCATCTTTATGAGGGTTACAACATTTTTCTTAAAGTTTCTCCAACAAAACGCATAAATGGAGAGAGATAAAAACTAAAACATAATGTGAGAATGAATCACATTCTCATTTCAATTTATAGAGGGAGAGCAGCTTAATAAAACAAAAGTCATAATGACTTGATAAAGATAAGGTCACTGTCGATCATAATGTTAAGATAAAGATAGACAAAACTTCTAATAAACTTCTTATTCTTTATTTAAAAATTAAGATGAAATATCATTGTCAATCATAATGTCAAGATAAAGATAGAAGAAATTTCTCGTTATTTTTCTAAAGATTTTAAGTATCATTATCAATCATAATATAAAGATAGAACTTATAGAAGCTTCATGTTTTTTACTTGATGACAAGAAAGACATATATTTTGTAGATTTAATTTACTAATTTATTTATTGTATGTAATCACCCTATCACCCCTAGTATTTTTATTACTTTTAACCTAATACTAAAATGACTATTTTGTCCCTTAAGCTAACTACATTTTACTTATCACTATATTTATTGAAAAGACTATTTTATCCTTATCATGATATTCAAATTATTTTTTGCGATTAATCATGAGATGCAAACAAGCAAATGATGCAAAGATGTATTAACAAAATGAATCACTTAATATTCATCCAAATGCATTAATGTAGTATGATAAAGTAAAATAATGTGTGATTATATAGATGTAATACGTATCTCAAGATTCAAGATTTTTTAGGGTGTTACAGTATTGGAGTTTCAGCCTTTCCTATTTGCATTCTCCGGCCATACGTCCGTCGAACCCATGCAAGCTCCTTGTAATTTCACAATGGTTCTGAAACATATACTTTTGATTCTCAAAGTTCACTTTTGGTTCCGTAGGATTGACCCCCATCATGGCCACCTCCATCTTTTCGACGTACTTGACAGTGAAATTTTTAGCAGGTTACTCTAAACTCTGGTTCATCCTCTCATTATACATAGCATATTGCATTTCATCAAAAACTCTTCTTTTTTTCTTCTCATATTCTTGTTCTTTTTGCAGTCTCTCTTTTAATTATTCTATTTCTCTATTTCTATTTCTTCCTCTAAATCTACATAGCCTTGCACTTTTTTGGTGCTTTCTGTGTATTCATGAGTAATAGTCTTTTAAGGGTGAACATTCAACCCAAAACCTATCATAGTGACACGTGTCAAGCATGTACAATAATATTCTTGTATATCCTTATTATTTGTAGCAGTGAAAAGTGAGATCGTTTCCACATGAATTTATCAAACTCCTCTAGGAAAAAGTCTTTTAATGGTTTTATAATTATTTTTACTTTAATTAAATTTATTTAATCAAAAGAAGAATTAAAAATCACTATTTCAATCTTTAATAATATAATAATTAATCAAACTAATTATACTAACTTAACTATCGCAAGTCAAATTCACTGATACTCAAATAAACTCAATTAAATAATAAATAAATATCTAAACAAACATCTAGAACAATGAAACACCAACACATTTACACCAAACATGTTACTTCAATCATATAGTCATGAACATACTTTATAAAGGATGATAGGTCATTAAAGTTTAATCATAAGTATGTAAACAACCCTTATCAAGCCATTAGTTCTCCTTATACTGGTAGAAAAACTACGTTTTAATTTTATAAGGCGAACCTTTTTGAATACACAAAGACATTAACTTCACATAATAATACTACATTACACTTCGTGAAAACTTTGAACTACTAAATCTAACACCTTTGGAAAGCTACTTCAACGATAGATTTAGATTTCAAATTAACCTAGGACATCTAAATGGTAATAGACCTTTCAAACAATCCTAGTTACTACTTTAAACTAGATAATGAATTCAAATATCACAATACACATTCTAGACTATTAGTTTAAAGCATTGAGCAAGCATTCAACACATAATCATCTCAACATAACTACATTGTAAAAAAATTAAGTTCATGTTCAGACTTTGTTTATATTAATAAATTACTCACTCATATTCATAAATTACATTGCAATAATGTAAATAAAAGATAAAGATAAATACCTTTGAAATAAATATTTTCAATCTTCAAATCTTTTCCAAAAGTGATGAACAACAAAACAATAAATTAAAACAATAAACAATGGCTCTTAGAGTAATGAAATATTCATCTAAGTACTCAAGGACAACTGATTTCGTAGCCTTAGGGTTGTATACATAGTATTCTCGGTAGTATGTTTCCCTAACTAACTCAAATGTCTTGTAGTTATCTAAGATTCTCAAAATCCAATCCAATGATTCCTTAATGATTCGTGGTTTAAGTGGAATCGCTAGTAGAATCCTTTAAAAATCAGCTTTGATCTGAATAGTGAATCCGAGTACAAATGTAGAATTGGTAAAAAACTGCTAGCACTATTTTCTAGTTCTTCCTTGATTTGCTAATAATTCTTTGCATATTGCTTCCACTTGATCAAACCTTTTATATTCTTCACTTTTTACTCTATTTCTTCATGTATTCTGATTATCATTTGAAATAACAAAAATAAGAGAAAACCCCGTGTAATATAGTCTTTTACATCTAAACTCATCCTTAAATGTATTATAAAATATGTATAATTATTTACTTATCAAATACTACCAAACTCAACACTTTGTTGTCTCGAGCAAATGAATACTCTCAATCGTATTCTCTTTCCTTCTCTCATTTTGATTTCATAATTATATACTTTTATTCTTAAACAAAAGTGATCATTAAATAGAGACATATTACCCTTTATAAAAAAATCATGATAGAATAGAAAGATTGGAAGAACAATCCATTTTATTTGACAATTCAACCTCTAATACAATACTTCTCAGAATTTGAAGTAAAGTTAATCACCAAGGTCTAGCCACTATATAGGTTTTCTCAATCTCCACTGAGTACATCAAGGTTATGATAACTAATAAAGAATCTGAATATACAAAAATTACTAAATAAATCTCATTTTCAAATAATTTTTACAATATCACCGCAATATAAGTCGATAGGAATTCTTAATCACCAATAATCATCATTTCATATCCATTTGTTTGTTGGAATAAAAGGATATACTTCACTTAACTTAGTTATAAGCACTCGAGTTAAATCATTTATTTGAAGAGTTTTCACAAACATCCTTCTATGATTTCATATATCTCTTTCTTTCTTTTTTCAAATATATATTCATTTTTTCTTTATATTATATTCCTACAGTTCCGTACTCCATTTCCTTTGGAATCCATTATTATTTCTTTATAGAAATTTTCTATCATTTTTCTCACCACTAGATTCTTTGCTCCATTTCCTTTGGAATATGTGGGTCTTTTTATTTTTATTTTCTTTTAAAAACTCTTGTTAGTTCTTCTCACTTTCACTATAGTCAAGGAAACATTCTTTCCAACTAAGTAAAGTTTTTTGGCTATTTTCCTATTTTTCCCTTCAATTATGGCATAAACTCTTTTTATTATATATATAAAACTTGATCAATAATTTTTGTATAACTAGGTTCTTAGAAATTTGTTTTGTTTATCTTGCACTTTTGTTTTGATATTCTACCTATTATAATGTCTAACACATAGCAATCGGTCCTCTTTAAACTCCTCTAGTGTAGACACAATCTAAGTTAAGTCAAATAGGGTATAACAATTCATTTCCATTATAAAATTAATATTTTCATAGGTAATAATAATATATAATTTCTATTTAAATCCAAATTATATTCGATTCCATATATCCCTTACTAAATAAAGTAAAATGAAATGGAAAAATATTACCTATATTGTGGAGAATTTTTAAAATTCATAATGTTCAACATTCAAATAGATTCTACCTCTCGTTTCTTCCATACTTCACTTCTTCATACTTCACTTCACCTAATATCCTAAAATTCTATCCAAACCTTGTCCTCAAGGTTTGAAAATTAAGTCGGGTTTCCAACCAAACAAAAATACCTAGTGAAACATAAACGAATAAATTAAATAAATAACTAACTAGCATAAGAATGAATTTGATACATAAAGAAAACATGATAAATTGATAAATCTCTAAACATCATAGAATTGAACTGATAATATATCAAACCATTGTATAAAATGGCACACACTATAGCAAATGTATCATAAGTTCACACCACATTAAATATATTAAAAGGTTACAAATAAAGACCCGATACAATAGCACTCAGAGATAGGTTACACCAAGAAGAAAGATCAGAACCTCCATTCAGAAGTCGCATCATCACCACCATCACCTTGGTCTTGTCGTTGTGACCGGAAACTAGCTGCTGGATCATAGAGCCTGTAATCCACTACCACCACTGGAGTCATTTTTGAAAAGACTCATTAGTTAGGCATTCTCAACTGGGTAAATGGTATTTGAATATCAGTTCCCCTGCCTTGTATCCTTCTTGTCATGCATCTATCAAACCTGTGCATGTTTCTAGTAATCTTGCGTTGATTCTAAAACATTAACTCTTGATTTCTCAGAGTTCTCCTCTGCTTTCGCAAGATTGACCTCATCATTGAAATCTCCGTCTCATTTGCATACATGCTAGTAAAATATTCCATGTGTGGATATGGTATGGTTCGTTCTTTCATTATACATGGCAAACTGCATCTTTTCTAAAACTCGTATTTTCTCTGCTCGTATTCTTCTTCTCTCCGTGGTCTCACTCCTTAGTATTTCATCCTTTCAGCGTTCCTCTTACAAATCTACATATCCCGACACCTACTTGGTGCTTTCAACGAGTTCATCGGTGATGTTTCTATTAGGGTAAACTTCTAGTCCTAGACCTCTTATTGGAACTTGGTCATGTTTGGAAAATTCAGTAATCATATAAGGGAAAAGGTAATAATTCATTTTTCTTTATGTCCATGGCATTTGTAATTGAGTCACAGATAATTTTACCAACATTAATATAGCCTATCACTTGGACAATGTTGTATAACAGTGCCTTCTTATAGTTCACAATCTCGTAGTGTTTCAAACTTTGATGGATTTATAAAAAAACTCCATGCTTTGGTAGTTTTCCTAAAGTTTTTAGTTTATATATATATATATATATATATATATATATTTAGGTACCCATCCTTGTCAAAAAGAAATTTATCCCCATAAATTGCTTATAAACTATTTTTAATGGTTTTGTAGGGAAATTCGTGTCTAAACGCATACTTAAGTTTAGGGTACTCGTTATTTTGTCTCCTATGGAATTTCGGTAAACCAAAGTATTGGTTTATTCTAGCTTGTAAGTAGTCTATTGTTCTTCCTCGGACCATGGGTACTCTCTTGTCATCATTTTCGTGCTCATTTGCGCAAAACTCTCGTACTAATATCTAACATCCCATCTCTACTGGGGACCCCGCGTCATTATCGTCATAATAGTTTTTAGTCAACAATCCCTAGTTCCTTTCCCTAATTATGTTCATAATTTTAGGCCCGTACTTAATCTCATTCTTAACATTAAAACCCCTCTGCAGTATGATCTTCCTATTTTTACTATTGCTTTCATTTTATCAAGAGCTTTGGCGTTTATTAGGTTATGGGGTAAAAAATGAATTCTTGGTTTCTCCTTAATCTATGCCTTTCCCTCCGGTTCATTGGTGAAATCTAGGGGTAGAGAAGATTCTCTTGGTGTTCTAGTTTAGTGTCATTTATCAAAATCCTCATTGTCATAATAGGTGGGGTGGAATTTTGGATTTTTATTTAAGTTTCTCAACTGAAGGTGCATTCGCCTTCTCCTCTCGTGAGCTTCTACCTCTTCTACATTCGCCCATTGTCTTAACTTAAAAAATCACAAGTCCAAATAGTAAATAAACCTGTATATAAAAAAAAATGTTTGTCGAAAATAATTCTGTAAAATTCAAGAATTTATTTAAAAAGGAGAAATCCATTTGGAAAGCTAGCTTTAAATTCATTGAAAACTTAAATAAAATTGGCACCAAAGTGTTAACTCAATAATAAACGTTAAAATTAATTTTCTAAATCTTGTAAGATAGTTGTTTGATAAATCCTAGTCTTTTCAAAAACTCAACAAAGAAAATTAAACCAAAACCAAAACCAAACCCCCAAACTCATTTTAAACACAATTTTCAAACCATTTGCAACTGCGTTTAAATACAGAAAAATTTTAAAATTGTTGAATTTGTAAATCAACGATTAATGTAATCGCAATGACTAATGTATTAGAATCAATGAAACCATTTGTTCAAGATAGTAGAATAAATTTCGACAAAACAATTTCGAAAAACATTGAAAAATTGCGAAAATCCTTCAAATTAGAAATTCGTTGAAGTAAAGAGATATGGTTTCTTAAAAGTGAGTCCCTCAGATTTAAGCTCTTGAAATCTTTTAGACCATTCTTCTAAGCACTAGGTTGAATTCTCTAAGACCCTAGTTTGGCTCAACACTTCCAAAATAAAAAAATTCTGGGTTGAATGGAACTAGGTTGAGGTGAGAATCACTTAAATATTATGAGATTAAGCTTAAGATGGTTAAATATAGGCAAGAAATTGAGATTTTTGTGAAAGGCTACAACGTTTAGGTGTGTGAATGAGTTGGTATTTTGTGGCAATTTGGGGTTTCTGATTTAAAAACCCAAAATCGTTCCCAATGATTCATGTGTTAAGTGGAGTCGCTGGGAAATTGCTATATGAATTGGTGAGTTATGAGGTGTAGTGACCCACTAATCGAAATAGTGATTCCTTTGTAATGGCGGATCGTTGGGGATTCGTCTGACTCCAAATTTCACTCCATTGACTAGTTGTTGTCATTGATTTGGCCAGTGATTCCTAGTGTCATATTGATTCGATGGGGAATCACAGGCCTAAGTTATTGTTCTTTCAATTTATTCCATAATTAACTTTTATGTCATTCATTAAAACTTATATTAAGGTAGAACTGACAGAAATTTGAAAGTTTAATTAGGATATGTAACTAACTAAATAATTTTATTAATTAGATAAATAAATAAACAAGCAAGTGAATAATGCAACTTGCATAAAATCCACATAAGCAAAAACAACTTGATCAATCCCCTGTAATTGAAATTACCTTGTTGTTTAAATTCCAAATATACTTCCATTAGAAGAGTCAAAAAGTGAGAGAGTAAGAAAATATTGTTCTAAACTAAACTAAATTCTCATTAAAATCAAATAAACATAGAATTAGGTTATATATCTTAACTTGAATTTAGAATTATCCACTCTAATGCCATTCTAGAAAGTGAGTGCTCGACCATTAATCATTAGAGTTATTGTTTTATTAAGAATATCCATAATAGCTTGAGTAGTGGCTAAGAAAGGTCATTCTAAAATTAAAGAAGGATCTTCATTAATAAAATGTAGCGTGACCAAAAAGTCCATGGGTGCGATGTAGTAGTTTATTTGAACTAGCATGTCCATGACCACTCCTATTGGTTGAATTGGTGTATCATCCAATAAAGAAACTCATTCATAAGCAAGTGAATTCTACTCCAATCGAGTGTGTAGAAAGAAGTATATGGGCATGAGATTTGCATTAGAACTTGTATCACAGTAAGCTCTAATGTACCAAACCCATTTGATTTTGATGTGCTCCCGGATCATTAAGCTTTATAGGGCTTAAATCCGTTTTTTTTTTCTTTTTCTCATTAATCTTGGATTTGGAAGCTCTCGACTTGTTAATACTTTTTTCATTCTCCAATTGCTTAACTCTCCATTCTTGAGCTACTTTTTTCCCTTTTAAAGTGTCCTCAACTTGTTCTTTATTTAGAGTCACTTTTGTAGCTTCCATTGTTATTACATTAATTGCATAAATTTTAGCATTAAAGTTAACCTAATAGTTTATATCGAGAAAGTCATTATCATCAATTTCATTATAAACTAATTTATCATATTCTTCGTATGTGTGTTCGTTATTAATTTTGAATTTGAAAAATTTATCTTCAAATTCCATATACATTGTTCCTTCATATATATCTAACTTAGTTCTAGCCGTCTTAAGAAAATTCTGCCTAATAATATAGGCAAAGGATTCGGTAATATTGAATCTCCCATTTCCATAACATAAAAGTCAGTTGGAAATACTAAGTCATGCACTTGTACTAAAATGTCTTCTAATAATCCATGCGGTTTATTAATTGAATTATTTGCTAAAGTAAGATTAATAGACGTAGTAGTTAATGATCATATTTTCAATATTTCAAAAAGTTTAAGTGACATAACATTAATTGATGCTCCAAATTCACACGTAGCAAATTCAATTGAAAAATTTTCTATTGTGATGGATATGACAAAAATTCTTAAGTCAAAACATTTCTCAGGCATTTTCTTCTTTAAGGATGACATCTTTTGTACAAAGTTTCCATTAGGTTTTTCTACAAATTCGTCTTTAGAATAAGATAATTCCTTGGTAACTTCATACTAATTTAATTATGTTAAAATTTTATTAATTCCCATTTTCTTAAATGACTCAGATATGTCTTCTTTAATTTTTTCCTTCCTAGCATTTGCTTATCATTGTGGAACAGTAGAAATAGAATACATATATTCGTTCAATTCATATATATCAATTAATTTGTCTTAGTTAACTAATTCAATATTTTGTAACAATTTTTCATAAGCTTCAACTTTAGCAAAATACCATGAGTATAGCCATTCGAGAAAATGTGTGTATTTCAATTGTTGAACCATCCATTCCACGAATGACATTTGCCATCATCTTTTCTTCTTCTTGTTCTATTGTCTTATATATTTTAATTTTTTTACTTGTTTTGGTGTCTTTTCTTGTGTGTGTATTTTTTTTTCAATATCACAAAATAAAGCATTAACTTGTACTTGATAAGTATTTGTAGTTTGAGTAGATACTTTAGTTTGATAACTTAACTTGTTAATTTGTAGACTCATTTGATTTAATTTTTTTTCAACTCTTCAATGGACGTATTGATTTTAATTTAATTCTAAGAAATTCGCATAAAGTTTTGATGACTTTTGATCATAAAGTTATGTAATATTTGTTCTAAATTTTGTTGCGTAAGTTGAATAGTTTGTTGAGGTTGTTGCATTGATGTAGATTGCATATATTTGTGCTCTCGATCTATAAGTACTATAATTTTGATTTATTGGATCATAGCAAAGATTCGAATTTGATTTTCCAGTGTAATAATTGTTGTTATTATATTGATTTTTCGGAGGACTACAATATTGTTCATAACCTCATTGACTTTTTCATTATTATCTTCTTGTAAAGTAGAACACACATCCGTAAGATGTGTAACTTCATTACAAAATCCATGTGGTTTCACTTGATTTGATCCATCTTTTGGTAGTATAACCATGCTAGATAATTCATCAAGTTTTTCATCGAATTTATTACTTGTTTTATTATTTACTTCATAAATTATATTTCTTGATATCTCAATCTTTTCACCATATTGTTTAGATTGTTTGAGCATCTTGTTAATAGCTTCTTTTGCTAAAGTTGGTGTAACATCGAATAATGATTCACCATATATGGTATATAATAGTCTTTTCTCATAATGATTTAGTCCTTCATTGAAGTATTCTAATAAAGCTCTTTGAGTGTATCCATGTTGTGGACAAGATTAAATTAATCTTTGAATTCTATCCCAGAATTCATTAAAATTTTCATCATCTTTCATTTTTACGACTGTGATTTGTCTTCTATAAGTACTAATTTCTCTTGTAGGCATATATTGATCTAGGAAAGCTTATAACATCTGAGCCCATGTGGTTATCGAATCTTAAGGAAGAAAAACAATCAGTTTTGTGCTTGATCTTTCAATACAAAAGGAAAAACTTTAAGTTTAAATTGTTCTAATGCATGTTCAGTCTTTAGGTTTTATCCCTTCGAGTCTATGTTTGTATTCCCTTATAAACTTTTGTAGGTTTTTACAGTCTTTATCATAGAAGTTAAGTAGAGCACTAATGAATCCATATCTAAGTTCAAATTCACGATATCCCTCAGGATATGCAATACACATTGGTTGATACGCAGAGATATTCGGATAAGCTTGCCTAAAAGCAAGTTCTCTTTTATCATTATTATTATTAATATTATTAAGGTTATTATTGGCTTCCATTGTGGTAGTTTGGTGTTCTCTTCACTGTTGTTGTCTTAAATTACGATTGAAAGTCCTATATACCTCATGATCAAATGGTTGTAAGGATCCCGTGGAATTAGAATGATGAAGTGGGTAGACCATACAACATCTATAACTCCAAAGAATTATATTTAAATCCCCAGCAACGCTGCCAAAAACTAACACATGTCGAGCGTGTACAATAAGTTTCTCGTATATCCTTATTAATTATAGTAGTGATAAGTGAAATCGTCCCCAAAAGGATAAATCAAACTCCTCTAGGAAAACCTCTTTCAATGGTTTTCATTATTGTTTTTACTTTACTTTAATTAAAACGAGAATTAAAAATCACTATTTCCATCTATAATATTATAATAATTAACTAAATTAATTATACTAACTTAACTAGCACAATTCAAATTCATTAATATTCAAATAAACTTAATTTAATAATAAATAAATATCTAAACAAATAACCAAAATAATGAAACAACAATTGGTCTTGCATCCAAACATGTTACTTCAATTGTATATTCATGAGCATGCTTTATAAAGTACCATAGATCATTAAACTCTAATTATAAGTAAGTAAACAACCTTATCAAGTCATTAGTTCTCCTTATACCGATGAAAAAGTCGCGTTCTAATTTTATTGAGCTAAGCCCTTTGAATACACATGCATAGACATTAGCTTCACGCTATAAAGCCACATTATACATTGTGAAAACTTTGAACTACTAACTCTAACACCTTCTAAAAAGCCGCTTCAACAGTAGATTTAGATCTCAAATTTACCTAAGACATCTAAATAGTAATAGACCTTTCAAACAATCCTAGTTACTATTTTAAACTAGATAATGAATCCAATTATCACGATACACATTCTAGACTATACATGCAATATAAAGTTCATAATTAAAACCCACAAATAATAGTCTATTAAATAAGTGAATGAAAGAATACGATTGGTTTAAAGTATTAAACGCATAATCATCTCATCATAACTACATTGCAAAACGGATTAAATTCATGTTCAAATTTTTTTTAGATTAATAAAGCACTCACTCATATTCATAATAATATCATAATAATGTAAATAAAAGACATAGACAAATACCTTTAAAATAAATACTTTAAATCTTCAAATCTTCTCCAAAAGCAATGAGTAATAAAATAATAAACTAAAACACTAAACAATGGCTCCTAGAGCAATGAAATATAGATCTAAGTACTCAATGACAACTTATTTCGTAGCCTTAAGGTTATATATATAGAATTCAAGGTAGCACATATCCCAAACTAACTCAAACGTTTCATGGTTGTCTAAGATTCTTGAAACCCAACCCAGAGTTTCCTCAGTGATTCGTGGTTTAAGTGAAATCACTGGGAGAATTCTTGAAAAATCAGCTTCTCTGTTCCACTGATCTTAGTAGCGATTCCAAGTACAAAAGCAAAATAATTTAGGAATCGCTGACACTATTTTCCTGTTCTTCCTTGATTTGCTGATGATTCTTTGAATACTCTTTCCATTTGATCAAATCCTTCATATTCTTCCATTTGTACTCCATTTCTTCATATATTCTAATTATTTCCTAAAATAACAAAACAAGAGAAACCCACGTGTAATATAGTCTTTTACATCCAAAATCATCTTATAATGTATTATAGAACATGTATAATTATTGACTTATCATATAGGAACTTGGTTTTGTTTGCAGAATTATGTGATCATCAAAGGAAAAAGTAACCTTTTATTCTTGTTTTTAGTCATGATATTTCTAATCGAATCATAAATGACCTTGCCAATTGCAATGTAACGTATCCCTTGAACAATGTGTCATAACAATGCCGCCTTGTAGTTCACCACCTCATAATATTGAAAATTTGGTCGTAGGCTCGCACTGATGAAATAGTTCCATGCTTTTGTGGTTTTCATAATGTTCTTTGTTTGAATGTACGTTGGATACCCGTCTTTAACCAAAATGAATCCATCCACCAGAATTGCTTCCAATCCATTCCTTATGGTTTCATGGGGAAATCCATGTCTAAATCCATATTTTGATTTTGGGTATTCATTATTTTCTCTCATATGAAATTATGGCAATCCGAAGTACCAATTTATTCTTTCGGCTAAATAATCAATTGGTCTTCCTCGGACTATTGATATTGTTTTATTGTCACTCCCATGCCTGTTAGAATAAAATTCTCAAACTAAAATCTCACAACCCATCTCTTTAGGAATCTTCGTGTCATTATCAACATTATAGTCCCTAGTCAACAATTTCAAGTTACTCTCTCTTATTATGTTCAAAATCCTAGGCTCGTATTTTATTTCATTCTTCACATTGAAACCCTTTCTTTCGTATTATTTTTCTATTTTTCCTTATGTCGCTATTAATTCTAGCAAGAGCCTTTGCATTGATAAAATTATTCTTAGTAAAAAGAATTTATGGAGTCGCCTCAACTTCTTATTCTTTGGACTCATCACTACACTACAAGAGTATAGTGTTTTAATATCACAACAATTTATAAAGGTGCAGAAAAACCGATAGAAAATTGAAGGTTAGATAACGATCAACGGTATGTATGGACTAAGCGAGCCTCTTGCTAAGGCTACCGATACATAATCGTCTTACAAGTATAAGTAAATCATGTTCTCTCACCTTCGAAGTCTAATTCCTGTTGATCTCTCTCCGTGCTCTTCTCTCCTACGAAATCAAAATCCAAAAGCCTAAAACTATTGATCGATCTCATTGAATCAAATCTCTCTCGCCATCTCTCGCCATCTTTCGCACGACCTCGCCAGATCTCTCTCGCGCCTATAACTATGCCCTTTTAACTAACTACAATATTGATCTCCATTCCAATAGGCTGAACAAAATGCGACAGTTCAAGCAAACAACCAAGGAAACGGAACATTAACATGGGCTCAATGTAGAAACATGACACTTACTCAATGGGTACTAGCTAAGTAGTTCAATTTGAAGAAGTTATCCTTAAGGAATTAGTTAATTTTATGTTTCTCAAATCTCGATAAGCTTTAAATTGCAAGTCTGAATATGCGAATTATCAGTTGTATGTTATATCAGAGACTTTCAGAATGGCAAGCATCTCTTTCACATTCAGAGAAACTGTGAGTGATGTGGGGTACAAGGGTATGAAAGAGTCCTACATGGAGTGCATTTCTTTGAAATTATGTTCTTCCATTTTCGAAATGCTTTTCATAAGTCGTCATTTGTGCTACAGTTTAGGGTGATTTTACCACTAATTTCATTACTTTTATCATCATTGACACCGTTAAAAAATATTTTCCTATTTTCAGGTCAAAAATAGGTTTTTGTACAAAAAAGAGCAATTTCCATTTAAATTCAGTCAAAAAGCTGAAAATAAGCATTACGGCTTGCCAAAGATCTCAGTATAAGGCTAAATTGCCAAGGAATTATTGGACCAAATGTGACTGGATTGAAGGAAGCTCACTAGAAATATTGCAGGAAAAGCCCAACGAAGACCCAGTAAAAAGATGAAGTTTGTATCTCGAGAAAAACCCTAACACCTTCATAGCGATTTAGGTATGTACCAAAGGCGCTGGCACATCGTTGGACTCGATTCTTAACAAAATAGGATAGAAACAGAGCAACGCAATAATGTCGTAGAAATTTCCCAACTATTTAGCATTTTGTACATACGACGTTGGGAAGATTCGAATATTGTTGGTTGTTTCTCAAAGATTTAGGTTTAGATACGATTCAATCCTATTCTTACTATATATAAGATACCCGATAACGAAAAAGAGTGTTTGACGCGCGCCGAATGTGGCAATAAAATAAAGTTTTTAAACCAATTATTTTGTAGAATAGTGGCAAATGGTCGATCCCACAGAGATTGGTAGTCTTTCTAAGGTTAAATACAATAAAAAGGAAATTGGGGGTTTACAAATAAAATAATTAAACTAAAATAAACTAAATTAATAAAATAATAAAAATAACTTTCAAAACAATTAATGAGTACCTAGGTCTACAGTTTCACAAATCGGAATCAAGATTCAATGGCATATCATGGTCTTCAATCTTTCTAAAAAATTATTAATTTAAATTCTCCTAGATTAGCTATGGAAAATCGATATCCATCAGAAATTCTTAATTCCCCTAATCTTGATAGCCAGGACGTCCGCCACTAACTACTTACCTAATTAATGCATAACCCTAGAAATTCGCCAATTTAGTTTAACACACTAACTGCAATAATAAAGGATCCATAGGAATACTAATCCTAGATAACTGAATAGCGTTCGCTTCCAATTTAACGTAGAATATTCAATTGTTGCACACTCAAGAATCGAAAGGTTTTTACGGCAAATGAGTGAGTGTTCGTCACTTTAGTGGTGCAAAAGTACAATTACAGATACAATCAGTCCAAATAACTATAGATTGTCCACCTAAAAGCATGCACTTGTCAAATACATATCCTATATCTAAACCATATTTCTTAAAATCAACAAAAATGAAATATGAGAAAATAAAATATAAAATAATAGATTTTACAATTTATACCGTGAATCAATGATCTCGACTTGTTTCTCCTTTGATATAGGTAAGAATTGATTTAACCGGACATGATGTCGAGAGCCTCTGACGTCCCAAAAATAAATCAATACCTTAAAATATAAAAGTCGATGTTAAATAATAAAAGTTAAGTTCCGAATATATAAAATCACAAAAAATTTATCATAGGAGGTGAGAGAAACTAATTTTGGGGTTGGTAGAATGACCCGTGCATTGAGGAGCATTCATAGGCTGCTGGGTGTTCAAATTTGACGTCAGAACACGTGTCGTTGCTTGATTGGTTAAATTTGACTGAGGCGTTGACGGGTCACTCGCGGATTGGAGGAAGATTGTAGAATGACGTGCTGGTCGCTCGAGGGATCGACACGTGGAGCTGGAAACGCATGAGAATACTCACTCGGAATAGCTTAAAAAAGCGGGAAATAGTGTCGTGCACATCTCGAGGCGTGTCTGATGGCAGTTGTGCGTGATAATCTGCTGTGAGCTAGACGCTGACGACTTGGTGATGGTGAGGTGCCTACGTCTTATTGGTGGGTTGCGGCCTGGTGTTTGTGCTGGACCAGTGGAGGGTTGACATATGGCGGCCAAGGAGAACAAAACGCACAATTCGTGCGTACTTGTGGGAGTAAATCGCACGCTTCTCGAGGCAATCCAACATCAACTAGTGCATGAGTGGTTTAATTGTGTCACTCCCATGCGTTACTTGGTCTACTATCTCTTATTCCACCCATTGCACAACACGTAACTCGAAGCAAATCGTCTTGCATCTTATTACTGCATGTAAATACCGATTTTGATTTTTTTTTGCCTCGAATTTAACCGCGCACTCCGTTTCACCTGAAAACGACCAATAAATATATTCAAATATATATTAGAGACTTTTTATGTTAAATATACTAAAATAAACTACTAAAAACTTATAAATACCAACTTATTAGAGTTCCAAAGACTAAAAGTTTTAGATTTAGAATTCCATAGAGAGTTTCTGAGACGAGGCTTTGGTTCTAGGTTTTTCTGTTGAAGTTTTGTGCGGAAACTATTTGTAAGTTTTATATGTTTAAGAAATTTCAGATTTGCATTTACTATGAGTGGCTAAGTTCCACTATCTAGACAAAGGTATTTGAGTTCTAGGGATTCATAGATTCATAAAGTTATGTGCTTCGATTCTTAACTTTTTGTTATCAATTTTCGTATTCTTATTTGCATTGTTATTCTGAGATTTATGATTACAGTTTAAAAACTTAAGTTACCTTCTTTTTGTTGTGTAAGTGCACATGCATAGAAATTATGCTTAGAAACTACTGGTAGTGATCCTACCGCTGCTCGGTAAGGGGGATTATGTTAGGTGGCGATTAAGGCCTTGTTTGTTGGCAACCGGTGTGTCCCTATGTATTAAGGTTATGAGATGAGTAGCATTGTATTGTAATTCCCACTCGTGATAGGTGGAAAATTCAACTTTAGTAACCACTCAAGATAGGTGTTCTCATAGAACATTAATGTCGCTAGTTTGTTGAAAGCCTATGACATATCCTGTGGCTTTGCAAGTCTAGTTAGCATGTGGTTGTGTCGCACATTCCATCCACTGACATGAGGACAACAAGCTTATGAAAGTCACAATAAGCCTATCTGGCTATCTACGAGAATTAGTTTTAGGACAAACAATTGATAAATCGACGATCAAATCAGTTCCTTATAATGTCAAATCCTCTAAAATCTTTATTTATTGATTTCTTTTTTAAGTGTTTTAATTTGTTTACATCTGATTTACTAGTTTACTTTCATTTTCAAAACCTTCATTATCCCTAAATCTAAAAAAGAACACACCCCAATTCTTATGGGATCGACCTCATACTTGCTTCACCGCGAATCAATTATAGTCAGTGAAAACGAAACTATTTTTGGTGCTGAAGGACACAACGTCATATTTTTACGCCGTTGTTGGGGATTGATGCTGATTATTTTATTTTAGTTTTTTTTTGTTTTATTGTATGGTTGAAGGTCATAAACGTTCGCTTTTCTCTAATTCATCGATTTCTTATAATCCAGATATTGATCGGACTAACCGAATAAGGAACATAATTAATAGAAGAAGAGAACAGACAAGGGTGACTATGAAGGACAATATGATACATTAGAATCCTCCAGTTGTGCAGGTTGCTAGGCAGAATAACAAGCATAATGCAGGGCTAGAATCGAGGCTGGAAAGAGAGCTCACTTTAAGTGAAGCTAACCAACACCGAGGAGGCTCATTACCACTATGTATTGATTATCCAGTTGTTACCGATCAGTTCGAGCTGAAGGCAAGGCTGATACATAAGTTGCCTGACTTTCATGGGAAAGAGATGAGAATCCTCAGAAGTTCTCACAGAGTTTGAGATGGTGGTAGTAGGAACGAAGCCTGCGACAATTGATGTTGATCTGCTTAGACTAAAGGCGTTTCCTTTTTATGTCAAGGACGCTACATATGACTAGTTATTCCACTTACCGACCAGTTCCATTAGAAACTAGAATGAGTTACATCAGAAGTTCCATGATTACTATATGCCAGCCAGGATGTAACAACTTGTTACCTTAATCTTATGATTAGTACTAATCTAAATCCTAATTAACTCGAGTTAGGCTCAGGGCTAAGATCGACGTACCTCGATTAGTGTGTGCATGCGTTTGCATTATGTATGGTGTTTGTTTCAATTGTTAAATGATATTATGTATAGGTTGTGGTATAATAAAAAAATTATATACATGCCTACAAAATGGAAAAGCACAATAAGCAATGAATTACCGATACACCAAGTGTGACGAGGGGGTTGTGGCATGAATATGCACGCTAAATGATACTTGTAGGCACGTCTGGTGAGTTTATTGGCGAAGGATTACACGATATATATATATATATATATATATTTATATGTTTTTAGATATATATATATATATATTGAAATTAAAAAAATAAGTGAATTATATGGATCACTTGATCATCTCGGATGGAGCGTAAGCGCTTGATGTGTCAAGATTGGTGTCACTATAAGGAATGTACCTTTAACACATCAACCTCTTGATTAGTCTTGAGACGGCGCGATGCGTATATCGAGGGAAATCCATATATATAAAACTAAACTCATACTTATCACTTCATTTCGATAATTAGACAAGAGAGAGGCAATAGGGGTTTGATTCCAATCGAAAGAAGTCCCCCCGAGTGTCTAATTGATCGTGGTCGAATAGCTTAATCGAATCAACAATACTATAGCAATGTTTTGGTATGATTTGTTCTTGTGTTCATTGACATTTAATTCGATAGGGATGATAGAATTTTAGTTTATTATGCTATTCCTCCCTTAATTGATTTTGGGAGTGTATATGGTTATTTTGATGATTTGTGTGAACTGGTATAGGGACAGTGGCTGCTGCCCCGTACGTCTATTTTGACAGTACAGGGTGGAGCGCGCTCCACCTCTTGGAGGAGCGCGCTCCCTTCATCGATTGTGATGAACCCAATTAATGGAGCACGCCCTACCCATTGAAGAAGGGTGCTCCTACTCCAAAAAACAACAAGAATGTTGTGATTTCATAAAGATTGCTAGGGGACTTAGGGGTGTGATTAATGGTTCTAATTAAAGTATAATGGACCTATATTAACTATAAATGGTCTATGATAGGTGTTAGATCCTCGAGAAAAAGTTAGTGACCCGGAAAGTTAGGAGTTTGGATGGGAAATAAAACCGAGGTAAATACGGATTCGCTTATTTATCAATGTTACTTGGTTGTTCTAGTATATGTATTTCATGTAGTTTATGGACTGGAATGGGGGACTATGTACTGTGTGATGGTTTTCAATAAAGGAAAACAATGTTTATTGTGAATTATGAGAGTAAGTCCCGAGAACTGAGACTAGGTTATATAGGAGATGGGTTACCTTCCCGGCCTACTCAGTTTACAGGTTGAGTGGGTTACATTTACACTATATGGTTTGAGATAGAACCATTGGGTATTAATGGATGGGCTAGACAACATATCGACCAATATATTGGTCTAGTAATCAAATTAATAGTGCCGGTGGGTAATCGGCCCTAGTCTTACAAAATAAAATGGAGATCACAATGTAATAGTCCATTATATTTGCTTTGCATCCATTTATGTATTGATTTATATGATTTCCATATTCTTGTTAGTTATCATTGGTTCATGTTGTTATTGAATAATGCTCTTGATTACTGTATGGAATGTCGATGTTTAATGTGAATCCTTACTGAGCAAGTTGGAGCACTCACCCAAATTCAATATTTCAGGTTCGTAACCTGACGCTTTAGCTAAAGGAAAATAGAAAATTTAGGAGTTTCGTATATTCTCTATGATGTATTGAGCTTTCTTGTATACATAAACAATGTTTGATATATTTTGATGTATATAAACAGGGTTGGGAAGTTTTTTCAGGGTTTTAAGTTTTGATAAACTTTGTATTACCGTATATTAATATATATCGAAAAAGTTTTAAATTTTATGCTGTGTATTACTTTGATTTGTTTATTCGATATAAATTTACAGGTTGAGTTTATCAGGTATTGATGGAGAGGCTGCTGGCTTTAGTTAAGTATTGCTAAGTTATCGGGGCTTAATTAGGGTTTACAGCTGAGTATCGCCCTAATTGGGATAGGGGATGCTACAGCTTGGTATCAAAGCCTTAGGTTTATCACTTTTAGATATAAAGTGATAATATTGATACAATTTAGTATCATGGACAAGGCTCTGACCTTAATTTCACAGTTAAATGGTGTTTAAAGTGAAAAATAGCATTATCTGTTACACTGAAACGTAAGTTTAATGACTTTGAGAGTTGTCTCGAGTTACGAATGATCTTAGAGTTTGATAAATGATTTTTTATTATGTTTTGGGCTGAAAATGAAAACACTATTATACGTTATTTGCTGCACATATTGTTATGTATTGTATAGATATGATTTTCCTTGAATTCTCTGAATGTTGCCTGATGATCTTATTTCTCTTTGACCACATAATTTAATGGCAGATCAGGGAGAGGGTTCGTGGAGGTCTGAACCAAAGTGTAATAGGGAATTAAAGGATCGATGGAAATCTACAATGGAGCAGCAAATGAGGGAGTTAATAGAGCCTCGGGCAAAACTAATGAGATGCTGATGGCTTAGATGGGACCACCAGTACAGCGACCTGAGGCACAGATTGCAACTAATCCCGAGGTTAGCAAATCTGAGGGAGGAGATGAGATAGTAGCAACTCCGGTACATCCAATAGTATCACATGTTCAGGTACTGGAGACAACTACCAAAGTGCTTGTGGATTTTGAGAAGATTGCATTTCTCAGGACCCACAAGGAGTTCATGAAATATAATATTACGAGATTCGATGGCACTGTGGAGGAAGGGGTAAATGAGACTTGGATACTAGATATGGAGCAACGATTTGTCGATGTTGATGTTGAGGACTAGTTTAAGGTTAAGCTAGTCACATTTTTGCTTATTGATTATGCAAGGAAGTGATGGAATTTACTAGAGAGAGAAGGGAAGACTGTCACTACTTGGCCACAATCTCGAATGTATTTTATAGGTAGTATTTCCCAAAGTAAGTCAGGAACAGGAAGAAGACTGAATTTATTTAGCTAAAATAGGGAGCGATGTCTGTTATAGAATAAGAGAAGAATTTCACTAAGTTGAATGAATTTGCTGCGGAGATGGTAGAGCTGGAGGAGAAAAAGATTGATCTATTTCTTGGTGGGCTGAATTATGAGATTAGGGTTATCGTTTCCTCTCATCCTCGCGCTAGGTACGCTTTTATATTCGAGAGTGCAATAGAAGTGGAAGCGGCCGTGTTAGCTAGATCTTCTAGAACAGTAGTTGCACGACCACCAGTACTACGGTATCTTGGAATTTAGAGTGTCCATGAACGTTTTCATTTTTGTCAAAATAAGAGGAGGAGTGTTGCGAGCACAATTACACCATCGGGGTTTGTGGGGATGACTTTTGTCAGTGCACTAGTCGCACCATTTTATCAGGCTTCAGTTGCAAAACCACCTTTGCCGCATTCACAATCTACAGGTAGAAGCAAGAGTAAAGCTTAGTCTTCACTGAAACTGACTGGATCGGCGTTGGCATCTCAAGCAAGTTGTTTTCCGTAGAGAGCATCGGTGACATGCTACCGATGAGGGAAAATAAGGCATATTGCGAAGGAGTGTTCCATGCCACCAGCCATATTAGTAGGCAATACCGCACCACCTGAATGAAGACATGCTAATGTAGTAGCTGAGACAGACCTGGAAGCTAAACGGATATTTGTGGAAGGTATATTGAATATTTGTTGTCGAGATATACATCTTTTAATTGATGCCAGTTCTATGGTTTCTTTTATTGCTAGTGCAATGGTTGGTGAGTTAAACTTGAAACCTGTTAGACCGATACATTTTTGATTTTGAGCACTCTAATGAGTGATAAGGTTTATCCTGTGAGGGATGTGTAGTCAAAATTAGGGAGAATGAACTTCCCATTGATCTGGGGGTAATGAAGATCCTGGAATTGATGCTTTACTAGGAATAGATTGGTTATCGGCGTACCATGCCAGTATTGACTGTTTCCATAAGACGATGATCTTTCACATTTATGACCATTCTAAAATTATAGTCTATAAAGGCTATAATCCTTCATGATTTGCAACTCTTGGAAGGGAACCTACTCTTTGAGATTTATAAGTTATGACGAGAGTTGTAGCATTTGGAGAGCCTGGACAGGAACTTAAGGTTAATGAAATACCCTAAACCCTAAACCCTAATCTTATTCATGGTACCAAACCTATATCTATTCCTCCATACCGTATAACACCGAAGGAGTTATGTGAGTTGCAGACTGAGCTTGAGAAATTACTACAGAAACGGTTTATCCATCCTAGTATGTCACCGTGGGGAGCACCGATTCTTTTTGTGAAGAAGAAAGATGGAACCCTACAAATATGTATTGATTATAGACAACTGAATAGGGTGATTATCAAGAACAAATATTCATTGCCTAGGATCGATGACTTGTTTGATCAGTTGAAGGTTGAATAACATTTTTCAAATATTGATTTGAGATCTGGTTATCATTAACTGAGGATCAGGGATAAGGATATCTCGAAGATGGATTTCAGTACTCGATATGGACACTTTAAGATTACAGTGATGCTGTTTAGGCTTACTAATGCTCCTGCTTTGTTCATGGATCTAATGCATAAGGTGTTTAAACCATATCTTTACTAGTTCATCATCATATTTATTGATGATATTTGATCTATTTGAAGAATGGGGAAGAACTTTCACACCACCTTAGAGTTGCATTGCAGACTCTAAAGGATAACCAACTATATGCCAAGTTTGGTAAGTGGGAATTCTGGTCTCAAAGGTCAAATTTCTTGGATACATGGTTAATGCTGAGGGTATATCTGTTGATCTAGCGAAGGTTGAGGCAATCTGGGATTAGCCCACTCCTACCACAGTGTCAAAGGTTCAAAGTTTTCTAGGGTTAGCGAGTTATTACAAACGGTTCATTGGTGGATTTGCTTGTATTGCTCTGCCAATGACTTGGCTAACTCAAAAAGACATTGACTTTATATGGTTAAATGAGTACTAGACTGCCTTCAAAGGTTTGAAGGACAAACTGATTACAACAAATATTCATACATTACCTGAATCGGGGAAGGCAAGGTTGTAGCTTATGCTTTGAGGCAACTCGAGGTTCATGAAAGGAATTATCCAGTTCATGATCTTGAGCTAGCTGTAGTAGTTTTTACCTTGAAGATTTGGAGGCAATATTTGTATGGTGAGAAGCTTACAATATTTTCAGATTGTAAGAGTGTGAAATACTTGTCTACTTAGAGCGAACTAAATATTAGACAATGCAGGTGGCTTGGGTTTCTCAATGATTATGATTTCACTAAAGAGTATCATCCAGGCAAATCAAATGTAATTGCTAATTCTTTGAGTAGGAGAAGAACAGGCAGAGAGAATGTAGTTACTGCTAGAGCTTCTCAGTTTAGACTTTTAGAGGAAGCTTCATTGATAATGATTCGTGAAAGTCTAGCTGGCACATACTCAACTGAGAGAGCTAGTTCTATAACTAATAATCTATTCTTCAATGCTCAGATTCGAGCTGAACTAGAGATGATTCAATGAGCGGTGGATGGCAAGAAAGCTGGTCAGGATTATATAGCACATTAGAGGTTAGTAACTAGTATAGATCATCCTGATTGGTCAGTTCCTGACGATCGTGCATTACAGTTTAGGGATATATTTAAGGCAGGAATTTCTATGGGAATCTCATTGATCTATTTACTCTATTCATCTAGGTAACACTAGGATGTATCGTGACATAAGGCTTGTTTATTGGTGGCTTGGGATGAAGACTGATATTGTTGAGTTTGTAAGCAAATATGAGATATGTCAACAAGTTAAGGCTGAACATAGGAAAACTGGAGGGTTATTGCATTCGCTGCCTATCCCTGAATAGAAATGGGAACATATATCGATGGGTTTTGTTTACGGTTTACCTTTGAGTCAGGGTAAGCACGATGTAGTTTGGGTTGTGGTTGATAGGTTGACAAACTCTGTGCATTTCTTGCCAATTTCCATGCGAGATCCTCTTGACCATTTATGCGAGGTGTACGTATGGGAAATATTGAGATCTCATGGGATTTTAGTGTTATTTACTTCTGATAGAGCTTCGATATTCACATCCAGGTTGTGGAGTGAATTATAAAGACAGCTGAGAACTATTCTATACCTCAATACGACATTCCATCCTCAGACTGACGGACATACTCAGCGGTTAATATTAGTGCTAGAGGATATGCTTCGAGCTTGTGCCCTAGATTTTGGTGTTAACTTGTAGAAATATATTCCTCTACGTAAGTTCTCTTATAATAATAATTATTAGGCTAATATTAGGATGTCTTATTTTGAAACAGTGTACGATCGGGCTTGTCGTTCACTGGCATGTTAGGCAGAGCTTAGAGATACAATTTTGTTGGGACTGGAGTTAATTTAGGACCATACAAAGAGGATATAATAGATTTGCCAACATTTGACTATTGCACAACTCAGACAGAAGAGATACACTGACAAACATCATAGGTTTATAGAGTTTTTAAAGGATATATTGTCCTATTGAAAGTCTCACCTATGAAAGCCTTATATAGATTTATGTTCGAGGTAAGCTCCAAGGTTATTGGGCTATTCAGGGTATAGGAAAGGATTGGTCTTGTTGATTATAGGTTAGAGTTACCTCTTCAGCTTACCGGAGTTGATAACGTCTTCCATGTTTCTATGCTTCCAAGACGGAGACTTAGTTCACTCTAAGAATTGATTGGAATGAATTTAATCTTCGAGAATACTTATATTACGATGAATAGCCCATTCAGATACTTGATCGTAAGACTCAAAGGTTGAGAACCAAAGATATCACTTTGGTTAAAGTTAAATAGAAATTTCACGGAGACGAGGAACCAACCTAGGAGCGGAATCCTGTATGAAAGAGCAATTTTTGTTTCTCTTCAAGACTACGAGTAACTTTATGTTTACTTTAATTTCAAGGATGAAATTGCTTTCAATTGAGAAACTGTAATGACTTGTTACCTTAAGCTGCTGATTAGTACTAATCTAAATCCTAATTAACCCGAGTTAGGCTCAGGGTTAAGATCGACGTACCTTAATTAGCATGTGCATGTGTTTGCATGATGTATGGTGTTTGTTTCAATTGTTAAATGATATTATGTATAGGTTGTGGTATAATAAAAAGATTATATACGTGCATACAAAATGGAAAAAACACAATAAGCAATGAATTACCGGCACACCAAGTGTGACGAGGGGTCATGGCATGAATGTGCTTGCTCAAGGACACTTGTAGGGACATCCGGTGAATTTATTGTCAAATGATTGCACGAGATGTATATATTTATATGTTTTTAGATATATAAATATATATTGAAACTAAATGAATAAGTGAGTTATTTGGATCACTTGATTGTCTTGAACGGAATGTAAGTGCTTGATGTGTCAAGATTGGTGTCACTATAAGGAGTGTCACTTTAACTCATCATCGCTTGATCCGTTTCGAGATAGCGCAATGCATATCTTGAGAAAAATTCATATATTTAAACTAAACTCATCCTTATCACTTCGTTTTGATAATCAGACAAGAGAAAGGGTTTAAGGGTTTGATTCTAATCGAAATAAGTCCTAGGGTGTCGAATTGATCGTGGTTGAGGAGCCTAATCGAATCAACAACACGAGAGCAACAATTCGGTATGATTTGTTCTTGTGTTTGTTGACATTCAATTCGGGATGATAGAGTTTAGTTTATTATGTGGTTTAATGGTTATTTATGGTTTGTTACCTAACTAGAGGTCCTTCCTGATCGATATTGGGAATGTATATGGCTGTTTTGATGATTTGTGTAAATTGGTAGAGGGACATTGGTTGCTGCCCTGTACGTCTGTTTTGATAGTACAAGGTGGAGCGTGCTCCACCTCTTAATGGAGTGCACTCCCTCCATCAACTGTGATGAACCCAGTTGATGGAGCGCGCCCCACCCACTAAAGGAGCGTGCTCCGACCCCAAAAAACAACAAGAATGTTATGATTTAGTGAGGATTTCTGGGGGAGTTAGGGATGTGATTAAGGGTTCTAATTAGAGTGTAATGGATCTATATTAACTATAAATGGTCTATGATAGGTGTTGGATCCCCGAGAAAAAGTTAGTGACCCAAAAAGTTAGGAGTTTAGATGAGAAACTAGACCAAGGTAAGTATTGATTCACTTATTTATCAATGTTGCCTGGATATTCTAGTATATCTAGTTCATGTAGTTTATGGACTGGAATGGGGGATTATGTACACTATGATGGTTTTCAATAAAGGAAAATGGTGTTTACTATGATTCATGAGAGTAAGTTCTTTGTACTGAGATCTGATTATATAGGAGATGAGTTACCTTCCAGGCCTATATGTAACTTCCTACTCAATTTATAGGTAACGTGGATTACATTTACACTGGAGGGTTTGGGATAGAACCATTGGGCATTAATGGATGGGCTAGACAACATATCAACTAATATGTTGGTCGAGCATCACATTAATGCCACCAGTGGGTAATCTACCCTAGTTTTACAAAATAAAATGGGTATCATTGTGTAACAGTCCATTATATTTGCTTTGCATCTGTTTATGTATTGACTTATATGCTTTCCATATTCTTGTTAGTTGTTATTGGGGCATTTATTATTCATAATGCTCTTAATTACTATATCGAATGTTGATGTTTAATGTGAATCCTTACTTACTAAGCAAGTTGGAGTTCCAAAATTCAATATTTCAGGTTCACAACCTAACGCTTCACCTAAAGGAAAAGAGAAGATTTAGGAGCCTCGTATCTTCTCTACGATGTATTGAGCTTTCTTGTATACATAGACACTGTTTGATATATTTTGATGTGTATAAACATGGTTGGGAAGTTTTTATCAAGGTTATGAGTTTTGATAAACTCTATATTACCATATATTTATATATATCGAAAAGGTTTTAAATTTTTCACTGCGTATTACTTTCATTTGTTTACTCGATATAAATATTGAGTTTATCAGGTATTGATGGAAAGGCTGCTGGCTCTAGTTAAGTTTGGCTGGGTTATCAGGGCTTAATTAGGGTTTCAAGCAGAGTATCACCCTCATCGAGATAGGGGATGCTACACATGAGGATCGCTTAACTCAGGAAGGATACATCCCACATTATTATGATGGATGATGAGTTGTTATCACAATACTGGGAGAGATTTGAAAGATGGTGCCGAACATGTCCTTAGCATGGTATCAGTGAGAAATCTCGGATATAAAGCTTTTATGAAGGGCTCACATACAATTAGAAGAGTCTACTCGATATAGTGTGCAATGGTAGTCTATTTGATATCACACCGTCTGTGGATAAGAGATACATAAAATAAGTAGCCAACCAAGCTAAGCAGTATGGATCGGCTAGTGAGAGACGAGGAACTATGGTATCTTCAAGGTAAAGTAGACTTGAGGATGTGTTGTCAGAACTCAAGTCTATAGTTAAAAAAATGATGATAGAGAAGGGACAAAGTGAAAGCTTATGGGATTAGCTTCGAGCCGAGTCACTTTATAAACTAGTGTCCTCAACTCCGTGAGGATACTATGGTGATGAAGGTAGCGGAGCAACTTATGATACCATCAGTAGTGCAATTTGGGCGGCAAAGTAACTTCTATAGAGGGAGAGACATAAATCCTAAGTTCGATTATGTTGCAGGGAATCATAACTACCATAATCATAACTACCAGAATTTTTTGCTTTGAGGACAACCATTACTAGTAGCACCACAAAGCCAACCACCTCATCCACAAGGACCCATCCTAGAGGGGATGATAAAGTAGTTGATCCTATCACAACAGCAGTGCGAGGTGAGGATTGATGCTTTGATCAAGGAGTTGCAAGCTAGTTTATTCGACATTTCAGTTCAGATAGGCCAAACAAGTAACTAGGGAAAGTTGCCATCCCAACCAGTCTCGAACCCTAACACATAGATGAATGCTATTTCACTTGTCAACACATCATCTATAACAGAGGAAACTGAGAGGAGTACCAAGCAAGGATGATGAATCAATATCATCCAACAGAGGGCACCATTTTCTTAGAGATAGTATCGTTAGAGGTATCTGTTTCTTACCAAGGACCAACTTGAGGAATGTGTGGTAGCCAAGATAGAGTTGAAGGAGAAGAAAGAAATCTAGCCAAAAGCCAAAGAATCTTGCAAACCATTCTACATCGCAAAACGTTTTGGATAGAAAGAGGAGAGTATCCTATCAGGTAATATAGTCACACTATAGAAATGTTGTAATCCAGGTATATTTAATATTACTTCCACAATAGGAGGTTTTCATGTAGAAAAGACGATGTTTGAGTTTGGTGCATCCATAAACATCATGTCATCATCCATTCTCTTATTCATGTATGACCATGTTTTAAAATATTTTTGACATAACCATCCATTTAGAGGATGGATCTTCAATCCGACCGATAGGTATGTTCTAAGATGTGACTATTCGAGTCAAAGTCCTAGACTTTCGATTGTCTTAGCGATGCCTTTTATAAAAATGGCCAAAGCTAAAATCGATGTATTTAGTGGTAATTTTTCACTTAAGCATGATGATATAGTAGTTCAATTTGATGTTCTAGATTGTTTAGACTTACCCTATAATATTTCCACCATATGTGCATTTTCGTCCCCTACTGACGATGATTCTTATGATAGCATGGATTTTTTCACAGATTATTTGAAGAAGAAGGGCGAAAGAGAGTAGGAAAAGAAGTGAAAGAGGCAGGAAAAGAAGGAAAGAGTATTCAAAGGTTGGGTGTTAACACATAATTACTAACCTAAAGAGATTTACAACAAGAGGAAGAAGTCAAAGCCACTAGCATTTATTCATATCTTATATATTATGGGAGAAACAGGCTTTATGGTGCACTCTACAATCATTGACACGGGAGCTTTTGAGAACATCGTTTTCATGAAACTCATGTAGACAACAGAGTTGGAAATCACTAAGTGCAACCCAAACAAGGTTGCTTTTTTAGCAAATGGAACACCCACAAAGATCTACTGAGTTGTAAGGAGGGTACCCGCGAGACCTGGTCTTGGGTTTTAAGGCTTATACGCAGCGTAAAATTCAAAACAATTTTTTTAAAAAACCCAACAGGATAAAAAATAAGTCGCATTAAGCTAGATATACAAGTAAACCATAACTTAATCCGTATTTTCCTTCTCTGATTGTTCGATGTCCAAGACGTTCAAGCGCACGCCCTTTATCGAAAAATTCACACATGAACGATGAACAAAATTTGGAGTGCTATCCCCGAGAGAGATTGAAGACGTTCTTTCTTTCTCTCCCAAATTCTAGAGAACTCAAAAATAGTAAAAACAAAAAATTCTCTATCGTTTTAGGGTTTCAACCTCTAGTAATGTGTAGAACATCTCACTTAAAAAACCTATTCGTAAGACAACTATCGTATTTAGGCAATTCAAACAAATTACACAAATACCCCTATTTATAAGTTATCATATAACAAATCTTAAGGGCTTTTATGTCATGAATTTTACTATATTAAATTCATTACTCTGAACCAATTGAAATTGGACAAAGTCATTGTTTGTGTGTGACCCAATAAATTCATGCGACATTGCTAGTTAACCAAAACCATTTTGGTACGCAAGTCATAAGCGGTCTCTAGCAATGCATTATGACTACACAAATAACATGAATATCAAAATCGACACAACCTAATGAATAACATATATCATATCCTTTTGACGTGCGATATCCTTTGATTAAATATAAGGCATGAAAAGTCATCCTTAATGTTTGATCATATTAGTCTCAATCTTTTGGTAGATTGAAAACACTCAAATGACATTGAACATATCAATTTACTTGGACTTAGCCATTTAAAAATCTAACATATCGAGGGATCCACTGATCTCTCTCTATATGAGAGGGACAAATTCTATCTTGAGTACACACCTTTACATGTTATTCACATGGTAACCAATCATAATGTTTATAATTTTTCGGTTAAAGACAATGTTTGATTATATCAAATTACTATGCTCCTAATATTGAAGTCTATTGTAATCTCAAGTCGAAGGACTAAATGATATACCTATCATGCGTACACTTATGGCTTAATCAATGTTGTGTTCTCATAGCAGGTCGGTCCAATACCTTGTTTCCTAACAAGTACTCATGATCTCGATTCCTATTCTTATATGAGTGATCATCACTTGACCATCAATCAAGATTCACACTAGTCTTAACTCATTATAGTTCCTAGTATAATGACCGACTAGGGACATTTACAATTTTTCAACAATACCCATAGATCTTATTATAAGGTAAATATGTTATCACTTATAATAAAACAACAAACGAAAACCTCTATTTTATTAACTAAAATTATAAGATAAATAATGTTTATAGATTGACCTTGGGCACATGTTCTAACATCTCCCACTTGCACTAGGGCAAATCATTCATGTATCTAATACTTAATGACCTAATATGACCATCATGCTTTGCTTCTAGAAGAGCTTTCGTTAAAGGATCTACAACATTTTCTTTTGTAGGAACTTTGCAAATCTTCTTGTCTCATCTCTCAATGATTTCTCGAATGAGATGAAAATGTCTAAGATTATGGTTGGATCAGTAGTGTGATCTTGGTTCCTTCGCCTATATTATTGCTCCGTTGTTGTCACAATACAAGCAAAATGAGGTTAGCTACACTCGAAACCACACCAAGTTCAAAGATAAATTTTTTATTCAAACTGCCTCCTTAGCTACATCGGACGTTGCAATATACTCAGCTTCTATCACAGAATCTACCACAGTGTCTTACTTCGAACTTTTCAGCTCACTTCACCTCAATTCAAAGTAAACACATACAAACTAGGATCTGAAGTCACCTATATTAGTTTGAAAACTTTCATTTATGTAACCATTTACAACAAGCGCGTCTTCCATAGATTAAGAACACTTCTTAAGTCATTCTCGAGGACTTATGAATGTTCTTTACTACTATCAAGTGGCTCTCACCATAATCCGATGGATATCCGCGCTCAAAGTATATGATCTATCAAGTCGGGTGCATAATATGACATCCATGATAGATCCAATAGCCGATGAATATGGAATCACATTCATGTGCTCTCGCACATGATTAGTTTTCAAACATTGAGTCTTGTTGAGACTTATACCATGATACATTGGCAACGACCCACTTTTAGAGTCTTGCATACCGAACCTATTCGATACCTTTTCAATATGAACACTCTGACTTAGACAGATTGAACTTTTAGATCTATCCATATAGATCTTAATCCCAAGGATGTTGGCTGCATCTCCTAAGTCCTTTATTGAGAAATACTTCTCTAACTAAGACTTGACACTCTACAAGGTTAGGATGTCATTTCCAATGAGTAATATATTATCAACATACGGTACTAGGAAAACAATCATTTTTCCACTAACCTTCTTGTATATATAAGGCTCATCTTTATTTTTAATGAAATCAAATTCCTTAATTGCTTCATTAAAACAAAAGCTCCAACCCCAAGAAGCTTGCTTTGATTCATAAATAAATCTTTGAAGCTTGCGCAACTTCATAGAATTCTGAGGATGAACAAGCTCTTCTGGTTGTATCGTATACACATCCTTAAGTAACTTTTCATTTAGAAAAGTTGTTTTGACATTCATTTGCTAGGCAATGGAAATTAGAATTCTAATGGGTTTAAACATGGCTATATGAGAAAAAATATCATTATAATCAACACCTTGAGTCTATCTGAAACTTTTTGCTACTAGCCGTGCTTTTTAAGTATGCACACTGCCATCTATGTTAGTTTTCTTCATGAAAACTCATTTACATCTAATGGTCTTACCACTTTTAGGTAAATCAACCAAGTTCCAAACTTGATTATTATATATATATTGGATCTCATAATTCTTGGCACTGAGCCATATATCTTCCTCAAGGATAGACATAGCCTCCTGATAAGTAGTTAGCTCATTTTAATCCATAAGTAAAAGTGCTAATCAAGATTCTAATTAACCCGAGTTAGGCTCATGGTTAAGTTCAGTGTACTTCGATTAGCATGTGCATTTCATTATATGATGATTTATATTTGTTTGGAATACTAAATGAATTTTATAGATTGTGGGGTTAATAGGAAATTAATACAAATTTATAAACGGGAAATATGTAAATAAACAATTAATGGCTAGTACACCAAGTAGGACGTTGAGGTCGTGAAATGAATGTGTACACCTAAGAATACTTGCAAACATGTACGCTGAATTTATTGGCAAGAAAATACATGATATATAGATATATATTTATATATATTGGATATATAAATATATATACTAGAAATTAAAAGTTAGTTTGATTTATATGGATCGTTTGATCAGTCTCGAGAGGAGCATAAGTGTTTAATGGTGTTAAAATTGGTGTCACTTTAAAAAGTGTTATTTTAACACATCAACCACTAGATTGATAATGAGATAGCACGATGCGTATCTTAAAAAAAAACTCATGTATATAAATAAAAACTTTCATTCTTATCCTCACAATTCAATCATTTCGAGATATAGGGAGGATGAGAGCAGTTGAGGGTTTGATCTAAGGATCTTCCAGGGAGCTAAATCAATAAGGATTAAGGAGCTTAAACCACTATAGGATCAGAGATCATCATCTTGGCGAGTCTTGGTTTTTGAGTTTCGAGTTTAATTCATAATTAGATGATGATTTCCTTGTTAATTGTTGTCGTTATCAATTGGAAAGTTGTTTATACCTCACTAGATGTCCTCTTGGATGGTTTGAGAGTGTATTTATTATGGTTTGAGTGATAGGGTAATGGAATAGTGGTTGCTGCCCTATTAAATGTCTGGACAGTGCAGGGTGGAGTACGCTTAATCGAGCAAAAGAGCGCACTCCCTTCATCAATTGGGACAAACGCAGTTGGTGGAGTGCAACCCACCTGATAAGGGAGTTCGCTCTACCTCTGAAAATAGCAATTGTGCAATATTTTATGTAGAGTTTCCTAAGGACTTAAGGAGTTACTTAGTGGTTTAAACATAGGGTAATAGACATAAATTAATTACAAATGATTGGTAATAGGTTTAGGAACACTGGGAAAGTGTGAGATAGTCGAAATGTTAGGGAATTTGGTAACAAAGTCTTAATTTGAGGTAAGTACGAATCCATTTATTTATCAATGTTTCTTGGCTATCTTTGTATATCTAGTTCATGTAGTTATGGACTGGAATAAGGTACTATGTACACTCTGATGGATTTCAAGAAATGGAAAATGGTGTGTAATGTGACCATGACTATTTCTTGATTTTGATAATAGGCTTCTGGAGAAGGGTTCCCTTCCCGACCTATATATAACTCCTAGCCAATTTGATTGGTTGCGCGGATTACATATTCACCTGAAGGTTTCGGATAAAACCATCGGGCATTAATGGATTGGCTATACAACATATAAGCACAATATGTTAGTCTAATAATCGCATTAATGACGTCGGTGGGTAATCAACCTAAGTTGTATAAAGAAAATGGGGATCACAGTGTAATAGTCATTGACAACTTGCTATGCATATGTTATTTATTGAATTATATGCTTTCTATATTCTTGTTAGTTTACATTGGTGCATATTGTTATTGCATAATGTTCTTGATTATTATATGGAATGCTGATGGCTATGTGAGTCCCTAGTTATTGAGCAAGTTGGAGTGCTCACCATAAATAACTTTTCAGGAATGCCGACGAGTGCTATTACTACGGGATAGAGAAGATATCAGAGTCTTGATATTCTTTTTGATTAAATGAGTTTTCTCTTGTCTTATATAGATATATTGAATTGCAATTTTGTAATATCACAAGGGATGAGGAATTTATACGACCAAGGTTTATTCCGGTTTGATTTGATATTGTATATTGTACTTTAAATTTCGAAAAGTCTTAAATTTTCGCTGCATTTATTATTTGTTTCAAATCGATATTTGATATATAGTGGTGTTTATAGGGTGATAGAAGAAAGGCTACTGGCTCTAGTTAAGTCTGGTTAGGTAATTTGAGCTTAATTAGGGCTTTAGGCAGAGTATCGCCCTAATTTGGATAGGGGATGCTATAGAATTGGTATTAGAGCCTAAGATTTATCAATTAGAAGTTAAGTGGTAATGTTGATACAGTTTGGTACCATTGACAAGGCTTTGATTTTTTTTTCACTTGCGGATTGTTTTCGAAGTAACAACATATTCCTTTATACCGGAACCTAAGTTTATCGACTCAAAGAGTTGTTTCAAGTTATGAATAAGCTTAGTGTTTGATAAACGATTTTTATCATAATTTTGGAGGGTAACCAAAAGATAAAAGACCGAGACATGTTATTTGTTATGTTATACTATATTTACGTGGTAAATATAAAAGTAATATCTTTCCTGAACAACATCAAGATGGTTGGAGTCCATCTATTTTTCATAATATGAGATGGTTTTGAAGGTAAGAGCTCGAAAGAGTCTTAACCTCAAGAAGATTGAAAAGGAAAGTCATAAGGAAAGCTACAAAGATGAAATTAAACTCTTATCTTACTAACGTTTTTTAAAGGTTTTTGTTCTTACTAATATTATTTGATAAATAATGGTCAGTAAAGAAGTATCTATTGGATCTACACCTTGAAACATGTGTTAGGAGAATGGAATTTATGAAGCAATGAGATACTAAAGACTTTTGGCAAAACTCAAAGATGGTGGACCACTTTGAGAAGTGATTTAATATTAGTATTGAGAGTAGTTGAGAAATAATAGAAGTTATTCAGTAAATAAATTAGTGGTTAATGATGAAAGGCTATTTGAGGTTAGGAAAATACTAATGTATTATACTTCATTAGTTGTTATGAAGTAGAGAAATTTCAATTATGGTGGGAATCGATATTGGAATGACAAGAAAACTTTCAACTAATGAAAGGTGAAATTGAGAATTTAAATTGGTGAAAACTAAAAAAAAATATGACTTAATCTAGAATAGACCAGTGAGTTGGTAAGATATCTTAGTTGGATATTTTAGGCTCGTATAATCTAAACTGGGAGAATGAGTCGTCAATGAATTTGAGGATTTAAGGAATCCAAATAATAATAAGTAATAGTGAAAATGAGTATTCATTGCCCAAGATTAAAAACTCATTCTGGTTGTCACAATGATATCATCAGAATTGAAGATATACTTACAGATGATGTCAAGCAATTGCTGGATCATTTTATGTGGATGGTGGAAACTATTAAAACTTACTAGAACTCATGCTATGTTCATAAATGAAGGGTGTCGAGTTTTGGAAACCTTATTTTAATTAAGTTGTTATTATATGATCAATAATAACATGAAATCTTTGAAAAGTTAGAGAATACATGAGCCATTATCGTACAAAATTGTAATTGGTAACGGTAAATTGGTTTAGACCAGATTTTGCAAAGTGCAAGTGCTAAGTTTCAAAAGTTAATTAATTATAAGAGTGTTGAATATTAACAACAAATTAGGGGATTTAACTATGATTAAGAAAATACGAGATTTTTAAATATTCAACACAGAGATAAAAAAGTGAATTAAGCTTGAAATAACTGAATGTTACAAACTATTGGTCTAAGGATATCTAGTATCGTTGTGTAATTTATTTAGTTAACTTAAGTATGAGATTCTTATGAGTTGAAATCAAACAGAAGGATGCATCGGAGGAAAGTAGAAGTATAGTTTGAGTGTAATGTTTGCTTGATGATACCTAAACTTTGGTATAAGTTCGAGGTTCATCTAAAGACTTCTTATTTAGGGAAGATTGTGTGTTGACACAATAAAGCCAAATCGTAAAGCTATATATATAGCTCCAGAATTGTAAGAAAAATTATTGGAGATCGATAATCTTAAGATAATCATTTGGTAGTTGTCACAACAAAAAAATAGACGATCAGAAACATAAATTTCCATTGCTGATTAGCATAAATCCCGTCTCTAATTTAATTCTGCAACGGAACAGATTCCGTCTCTAAAAGTGTCATCGCTATTTTAGTTAAAGACAGAAATGTGTTTCCGTTGCTGATTAGAGATGGATTAGAGATAGATTTGATACGGATTTAGAAACGGAACAGAGACGGAACTGAAATGGACATTCTTCTAAAGGGTACTATTCTAATTGCATTCCATCTCTGATTCGTTGCTAATTAGAGACGGAACAGAGACGGAATGCAATATTTTTGTCTCTGATCCATCTTTGATTATCAACGGATCAGAGACGGAATGCAATAATTTGTCTCTGATCCGTTGCTAATCAGAGACGGAACAGAGACGGAATGCAATATTTCTGTCTCTGGTCCGTCTCTGATTAGCAACAGATCAGAGACGGAATGTAATTATTCCGTCTCTGATCCGTTGCTAATTCAATTTCGTCTCTAATCCGTTTCTATTTCGAATCAAAGTTTAGTCTTACCCAGGCTATTTCTTCGGAAATTGGAGACGGAATAGCAACTGAATCTCTGAATTCCTTTGCTAATCCGTCTCAATTATGCTTTGTTTAGTTTTCAAATCTAAGATCAATCCAATTGGTTTTCCATAACATCTAAACTTGAAAATATAAGCATAGGATCTTTTCCATGACCCGCACCCCTCCAACAACTCCTTGGGGGTGCTAACATCCCCCCAAAAGTAGAATTTGATATACATACATCAACAATATATATCAACAACAAATACCCACGAAATCTTGTCTAGTATAATAAATGTTCCAAATTTCTAAGCATAACCATCAGGAAAACACAACTTTTCAACCCAGTCATACAATTTTCTTTTTTTGTTGTATCAAGAGCATAGCATCCAAGGATTTAAGTATTTGTCGCCGAATCAATGTGTAGAGAAGGTCGGTGACAATATTCACGAATATCTTGTCTCGCTTTCACATTGTCCTTACTCTTGCCCGGTACACACATAATAGTGTTGAATATGTTGTCAAACATATTTTTCTCGATGTGCATGACATTTAAGTTGTGTCGGATCAAGTTTATCTTCCAATACGGCAAGTCCCATAAAATGCTTTTTTTTCTCCATCCTGAATTCTTAGCTATCTGCCCATTCACAGAATCAGCTCCGATTTCTGTCACCTTCATCAAGCCTAACGATTCAATTTCTGCCAAAATTTCTTCACCAGATCGCAAAGTGGGCGGTACGTCATTTAGGACCATTTTGCCTTTCCTAAATTGTGATGCCTTCGACAAGAAACGACGGTGACAGTCGAACCACGATGTCTTTCCACCACTTCGCAATTGAAATGCATTTGTATCCTCCATACAATATGGACAAGCCATCGTACCGTGTGTGCTTCAACCGGACAACATGCTATACGTAGGGAAATCACTAACAGTCCATAAAAGGGCTACTCGCATACAAAAATTCGTCTTTGTAGACACGTCGTAAGTAATCACCCCTGTGTTCCATAAATCTTGCAACTCTTTCACAAGCAGTTGAAGGAACATGTCGATTTTCTATTTTGGGTTGGTTGGTCCAGGAACGATAACCGTTAAGAACATAAACTTAGATTTCATGCACATCGACGGTGGAAGATTATACGGAGTCAAAATTACGGGCCATGAAGAGTACTATTTTCCTGAAATCCCAAATACTTGAAAACCATCAGTGCACAATCCTAAACGAACATTCCGAACCTAGGCAGCAAAGTCTCTGTTAACATCATTAAAATGCCTCCAAGCTATCGAATCATAACAGTGTTGCATAACATCTTCTGGCGAGGAATGTTCTCCATGCCATCGCATATGTTTTGCCGTTGACTCAGACGCATACAATCATTGCAATCGAGGGCCTAAAAGGAAGTAGTACATTTTTTTGCAAGGGCGTTTTTTGGTGTTCCGGCCACGACCTCGTCGCTGTGCAATGTAGCGTGATTTCCCACACAATTTACATGATGTCAACTCAGAGTCAACTCCCCAATAAATCATACATTGGTCCTCACAACAATCTATTTTCTCAACAGGTAGACCTAGACCTCGCATTAGTCTTTTAGTGGCATAAAAATTCTCAACCAATGAATTGTCATTTGGAAAACAATCCTTCATGAATTTTATGATTTCATTATACCCTCGTTCAGATATATGATGTTCTGACTTGATCGCAAGTAATCTTGCCATTGCGGACAACGTTGTCATGGTTTCGCAACCCGGCCACAATTGTTCGCTACTAGCCTCAACCATGTCATATAAATGGCGTGCTTCGGGGTTTGGTGATTCTTCCACGTGATTCCAATTGAAACTCGGACCTGCCACGTTGTGTAGCATCTCGTGGTAAGTTGTCGTATCAAAACCTCCCACATCAGCATCATCAATATGGTTATCAAATTGGTTGAAGTCTTGCGGGTCATCATCTCCATTCTCACCATGTTCGTACCAATAGTGATATCCTGAAACAAATCCGTACCTACATATATGATACTCAACCATTTCGACATCCAGGTATGGTATAAGTCGACATTTCTTATAATTGCATGGACATCTAGTATTCATTTCACTTTGGTATGTAGGATAATGTTGCTTAGCAAATGCTATGAGTTCTTTAACCTTCGTCGTGAATTCAATTCGAATGAAGACGTTGTCGAGACGGTTGTACATCCAGTCTCGACTTGTAGACGACATTCCTATTGTAATTGTGCAATTAAATTAGTCAACTAGTTTGATAATTTTTGATGGTTGTATGTCCAACTAACACAATTTATTAGAAGGGGGAATCTGAGAACCTTCCTAACTACATGAACAAAAAAATCTTTGTTTTTATGCATTGAATAAATGCGGTTTGATACAAATAACATAAACCAAAACAAACTTAACATTTGTTGACTTCTAACTTCATGTCTGTTTATGGATTGAATGTACTACTCATTGCAAGGAAATATGTGTCTAACTTCATGTATGGTTGTGGCTTCTTGTCATATGTTGATTTCAACTTTCTTAAGACCTAGCTCGGTACATGAATGATACCAAGCAGAGTAGGATACTTGGTCGTAAAAATAAAAGAAACAAGGAGTTCAAAAAACATCATAAATCATAAGTTATAAGTGGCATACAAATACGACATAGTATCAAAGCTCCTAGTAGTTGTTCACTCGTACATCCTTTAGGTTAGAGGTTAATTCAAATCTCTTGACGTTTTATGTGAAATAGCATTATTAACTCAAAGGGTAATCATAGTTTTTAGAACCCTACCTAGTAGTAGTAGAAAATATATAATTATAGGTACTATTCATCTATACCTACTATTTTTGTAGCTTTATCTATACATATGCATATACACACAATTGAACCAAATATAGTAGGAAATACATGAAAAAATGTGGCATAAAGATATTAAAGAATGTAAATTAAAACTAAAATATAGAACAAAACCTTACCTCTCCAAAGCAATTAATGCAATCTAGCCAAAACACGTTGCACTTCGACTACGAAGGATTTCTCGCCCTCGTATAGCTCAGCCACTTCCCTAATGCTACTCTGCATCAAAACCAAACCCAAATCCAAAACAATGCAACGTGCTTGGCGCAGCAGAAATAGCATGCTATGTGCTCATTGTTGCACTAAAATTAAATTCCAAGAACACACAGCCAGGAAAAAAAATATATATGCATTTCAGGAAGTATAAAACCTCATAAGCATAGAAGAAATGATTAAAAAAGACTAGTGCAACAATTGATCTAATAACAAAATTTAGTGCAAGTGAATCCTTAAGGCGAATTACCGCGATGAACGGCGGCAAACATCGACGACGGCTTGGGGTGCGCTAAACAGCGGCGACGGCTTAGGGAGCGGCGAAAAGGGCAACGAATTAGGGCTTTGGAGGGTCCAATCTTTAGTAGACGGTGACGGTAGAGCCGGCGGCAGCCCCAATCGCAGCGATAGCAAATAGTTTAGGCTTGGCAGAGAGATTACGGTAGAGAGAGAGAGCGGTGAGAGAGGGAGAGTTGTGAAGCATCGGTAAGAGAGAGGTGAGAGAGAGAGAGAACAGAAATCGGTGAATGTACGAGAGAGCAGAGGGCGGTGATTGGAGCGGTGAGCAGAGACAGAGCACAGGGCAGAGAGCGCTCATCGGCGATGGCAGAGAGAGGTGAGCAATGAGACAGAGAGAGCAGAGAGCGAGAGCAGAAAGCGGTGAGCAATGAGAGAGAGAGCAGAGAGCGGTGAGCGGTAGAGAGAGAAGGCGGTGTGAAAGAGAGCCGAGAGTGGTGAGCGGTGAGATAAAGAAGAGCGCGGAGAACAATGAGCAGAGAAAAAGCAGAGAGCAGAGATTGGTGAGCGGAAAGAGAGTAGAGATCGGTGAGCGATGAGAGCGGTGACCGGCCGTAGAGAGCGGTGACGATGAGAGCAGAGAGCAGAGAGTGTTGAGAGAGAAATAGAGTTGAGATAGAGAGATAGAGATTTCGGTGAGAGTCGTGGTTGGTTCCCATTTTTAGGGCGTCTAGATCGAAGCACGTACGAATCTTGAGACGTAATGGAAGGTTATAAAAAATGAAAGTTTTGGTGGGAATGTTGGAACCATTTTTTTAGACAGAATTTAATTTCGTCTCAATTTCGTTTCTATTTCCGTCTCTGATCTCTCTCTATTCCGTCTCTAAATTATTCCGTCTCAATTCTGTCTCAAACCATTTTTTTAGCAACGAAACTAAATTCTGTTGCTAATTCCGTTTCTAAATTTCCATTTTTTTGTAGTGTACCAAATATGGAAATGCATTACTTGTAAATATGAAGAAAGGTTGTTGGGAGTCTTTTAATCATTCTTTAAGATTATTGACAGCCTTAGAAGAATCATTAAAATACAATATAGAACTATAAAACCAGTGGATTGGTGTAAGGTTCAAGCAATGAAACTTAAACTGTTAAAGTTTGAAAAGTGGAATTGTTAAAGTAATCGGAATGGAAGGTAGGAAAGATACCTTAGACTTCCTAAATATTAGGACTCACTCTGACACATCACTTATTAAGGTGATTTGTTGACAATGCCTTAAATATGAAAATGACAAGGGTTGTAGTTATTGTAAAAGCTACTCATTAATATCTCTTGAGTAAGATGTTTTGTGGTAACCAATTAGAGTTCTGCGCAGGCATATCGTCAACTGAGTTGTCTAGATTGGAAACTACAAGTCTATTCTTTGGAGCTTAGATTAGAGCTGAGCTAATGAAGATTGAATGAGTGATGCATTATTAGAGAAGTTGATTGAAATTATCTAGTAGGTCAAGGTTTGACTACTAGTCATGATACTTTGTATAGATAATCTCAGGTCAAAATATTGAGCATGTAAAGAAAGTTCTTGAATCTTGAATCAAAAAGTATGGCAAGAATATTGAGAAAATCTCATTGATTTATTTAAAATATTATGATAAGAATGAGTTGTTGGTGACCTGGAATGAAAATCTGACATTGTCAATTTTATAAAGAAATATGAAATAAATAAGCATGCGAAAACTAAGTGATATTAACCTGAAGGGTTATATTATTCTTGCTCTATATGAATGACATTTCATGCTCATAAACTCATGATAAATTATCCTAAGTTGTAATGACAACTGAAGGTTATTGATGATGTAATTGTAAAACTGAAAAATTATGAAAAATTTCTTGCCAGTATTGTGGTTTAAATTCTCATAGAAAAGTTAGTGAGGTGTATGAGTGTAGAAAGAGTTGAGAATTGTGGAGAACTAGGATTATTACTTTGGTGAGGAATCATAATTTTGCTTCCCATAAGGGAAGAGATGTATAATACCTAAGAAGTGCATTTCTGAATCTTAAAATAATACATCTGCAACTGATCTTAGTTCTAGATAATATAATTTTCGAGATTTGAACTTGGAAGATGTTAGTTACTAGAAAAAATATTTTACTAAGTGAGTTCTCTGGTATTTATATAATTTGGCTATATATGACGTTAAGGTGTTTACCCTAAAAATTTGTATGCTTTACTTCCTTGTTAATTGTTGTTGAACGATAAGTAATGATAGAGGTTAATTAGAGCCTGAGTAATTTAGAATTACATAGAATGGTATTAACAAACTGTCAATATGCAATTATAACTCAGATATATGGAAAGATGTAGCTATTGCTAGAGCTTCTCGGTGTAGACTTCTTGAGGAAGTATCTATGATAATGAATTGTGTAAGTTTAACCAACACATCGTAGATTGAGAAAGCTAGTTTTAGAGCTATTATTATGATATTTTGAGTTCATACTCAAATTGAATAAGAGATGGTTCATGTTGGGGCATGTACCCTAGGTCAATCCATTAACTGTCTTTATGAATACTTTTAGTTAATAAAATAGAGGATTTCATTTGCTGTTTATTATAATTAATTTGCATGTTTACATTATAATAAGATCCTTGGGTATTTACAAAAATATCATAAATGTCCCTAATCGATCATTATACTGGAAACTATAATGAATTAAGACTAGTGGGAGTCTTGATTGATGATCATATGATGATTATACGTATAGGGATACGAATCAAGATCACGAGTACTTGTTAGGGAACAAAGTACTGAATCAACCCGCTATGAGAACATCACATGGATTAAGTCATAGTTGTTTCTCATGATAGGTATATTTTCCAATCCTCTGACTTGAGATTACCAGAGACTTCAACATTAGAAACATATTGACTTGACACTATCAAACGTTTTCTTTAACCGGACTATTATAAAGGTTGTGATTGGTTACTGTGTGAGCAATGTTATGAAGTTGTGTAATCGAGATAGAATTTGTCCCTCTCATATAAAGAGAGATATCTAGTGGATCCCTCGATGTGTTAGACTGTTAAAAGGCCTAGTCTAAGTGAATTAATATTGATCAATGTCACTTGGATGTTTTCAGTCTACCTAGAGATCGAGACTAGTACGATTGAACATGTTGGATGACAATTCCATGCCTTATGTTTGATCAAAAGGATATCGTGTGACAAAAGGATGTTATATACACTATTGATTAGGTTGTATCAATTTGATATTCGTACAACTTGGGTAGTCATAATGTCTTGCTAGAGGCCGCTTATGACTTGTATACCAAAATGTGTTTTGGTACACTTCCAACGTTGTATGAGCCTATTGGGTCGCACACTGAGAATGGTTTTGCGAGATTTTAAGATGGTTCAGAAAATACGAATTTTATATGATAAAATTCATGACAAAAACGTCCTTGTGGTGTATTACACTTATACTTCTTTAAGTTGGGGTATATGTGTAATTTACTTAACCGTCTATATACAAGGGTTGTATAAATAGATGCTTTAAGTTAGAATACATGTACGAAAGATTAAAAGGCCGAAACTCTATTTTCATTTTAGAAACGACTTAGGGCTTTTTGGTATGCTCTGGATCGTTTTGGAGAGAAACAAATGGTTTTGTATTCTCTTGAAGCTAGCACTTCGAATCTCGGTCGCCGTTCGTGTGTAGACTACTGGTAGAGGGCGTTCGTCGTTGGCAGTGGCTTAGAGATCGATCAACTTTCAGAAAGGTATATTGCGATTGAGGTATGATTAAGTTTTTCATGGGGTACATGTTTTTAATGGAATTAGATTCGGATCCTGTTGGGGTTTTTATCAAAATTGTTTTGTAATCTCCGCTGCACATAAACCGCAAAACCCAACTGTTCAATGGTGATTGGCTATCGGAAAGCCAAACAGGACTATATAATGCTTTAGAGATTGGCGGCTAGTGTAAATCATCCCGATTAGTCAGTTTCTAATAATGGTGCGTTACTATTCAAGGATAGATTGTAGATTCCAGCTCAAGATTAGTTGAGGTAGGAGTTTCTATGAAAATCTCATAGATTTATTTACTCTATTCATTAAGGTGACAATAAGGTGTATAGCAATATGATGCATTTTTATTGGTGGCCTGGGATGAAAACTGATAGTGCTGAGTTATAATGAGATGTGAGATATGACAACAAGTTGAAGCTGAGCATAGGAAACTTGGAATGTTATTGCATTCGCTTCCTATTCCTGAGTGGAAATGGGAATATATATCGATGGATTTTATTTCTAGTCTACCCTTGAAATAGTGTAAACACGATGCGGTGTGGGTTGTACTTAACATGTTAACGAAGTCTCGGCATTTTTAGGCAATTTTCATGCGAGACCCTTTTGACCAATTATATGAGGTGTACGTATGACAGGTGTTGAAATCTCATGAAGCTCTAATGTCGATTTCTTGAGATAGAGATCCGTGACTCATGTCCAAACTATGGACTGAATTGTAGTGATAGATGGGAACTGTTCTTAACCTTAGTATGATATACTACTCGTAGACTAATGAACAACTTAAGTAGTTGATTTTGGTGCTAGAGGATCTGCTTCGAGTTTGTGTCTTAGAGTTTGGTGGTAATTTGAAGAAATACATTTCTATGTTTAGGTCTCTTCATAACTACACAGAGGGAATGTAGCAGATTTGCCAGCGTTTGACTATGACACAACTAAGTCAGAAGAGATATGATTATAAATATCATAGGTTGTTGGAGTTTTCAAAGAACAATTTTGTTCAGTTCAAAGTCTAACATGTGAAAGGATTGAATAGGTCTGGATTGCAAGGTAAGCTAGTTTCAAGGTACGTTGGGTTGTTTAGAGTGCAAGAAAGGATTGGTCCTATTACTTACAAGTTACAGTTGCCTCCTAAACTAGTCGGAGTTCACAATGTCTTTCATGCATCTATGTCAGAAAACGGAAACTCAACTCACACCAAGAATTGAATTGGAATGAATTTGATCTTCAGGAAGACTTATCTTACTTTAAGAAGTCGATTCAGTTACTTTATAGTAAGATTCAGAAGTTAAGAACAAAAGGCATTCCTTTAGTTAAGGTGAAATGGTAATTTCATAGTGATGAGGAACTAACCTGAGAACAAAAGTCCAATATGAAGAAATAGTTTCCAATTCTCTTCGAAACTACATGTAATTTCAGGTTTACTATAATTTTGAGGACAAAATTATTTTAAATTGGGGAGATTGTAACAATCTATTACCTTAACCTCGTGATTAGTGCTAATCTAAATTCTAATTAACACGAGTTAGGTTCATGGTTAAGTTCTACGTACCTTGATCAATGTGTGCGTGTGATTCTATAAAGACTTGTGTTTGTTTGGACTGAAAAATGAATTTTATAGGTTGTGGGATTAATAAAAAATTAATACTAAACTATAAACGGGAAATATGTACATAAACTATAAATAGTCCATACACCAAGTGCAACGATAGGGTCATGAAATTAATGTGCACACTCGAGAATAATAATAGGTGTGTCCCGTGAATTTATTGGCGAGAAAATACACAAGCTATGTCTCTATATTTATATATATTAGATATATATTATAAATTAAAATTTAGATTGATTTATATGGATTGTTTGATTAGTCTCGAGAGGAGTGTATGTGTTTGATGGTGTTAAAATTGGTTTCACATTAAGGAGTGTCATTTTAACATATCAACGAGTATATCGGTTTCCAAATAGCGCAATGCATATATCGAGAAAAATCCATATATATAAATCAAAACTCTCATTCTTGTCCTTGCAATTTGATCATTCAAGAGATGGGGAGGATGAGAGCAGCTGAGGATTTGATCTGAGGATCATTCGGGGAGCTGAATCAATGAGGATTAAGGAGCCTAAACCACTATAGAAGCAGAGATCATCATCTTGGTGAGTTTTCATTTTTAAGTTTCAAGTTGAATTCATAATTAGATGACTATTTCTCTGCAAATTGTTGTTGTGATCGATGGGAAAGTTGTTTGTGCCTCACTAGATATCCTCTCAGATGATGTGTATTTGTTGTTGTTTGAGTGATTGGGTAATGGAATACTGGCTGTTACCATGTTCACTGTCGAGATAGTGTAGGGTGGAGTGCACTCCATTGAGTAGAGGAGTGCACTCCCTTCATCTATTGGGACGAACCCAGTTAGTAGAGCGCATCCCACCCAGTGAGGGATAACACTCCCACATCTGAAAATAGCAACTGTGCTATATTTTGTGTAGAATTTCCTGAGATTTTAGGGACTGACTTAGTTTTTCTAAACATAAGGTAATAGACCAATATTGATTACAAATGATTTGTGATAGGTTGAGGAACACCGAGAAAGCGCGAGATAATCGGAAGGTTAGGGAATTTTGTAACGGAGACTTAACCAGAGGTAAGTACGGACTCACTTATTTATCAATGTTATCTGGCTATCTTAGTATATGTAATTCATGCAGTTATGGACTGGAATGAGGCACTATGTACACTCTAATGGTTTTCAATAAATGGAAAACAGTGCGTAAGGTGACCATGACTATTACTCATGGTTTTGAGTATAGGTTTAAAAGAGATGGGTTCCCTTCCTAGCCTATATATAACTTCTGCTTAATTCGATAGGTTGCATGGATTACATACTCACTAGAGTTCGAATATAACCATTAGGCACTAATGGATTGGCTAGACAGCATATATGCACAATGTGTTGGTCTAGCAATTGCATTAATGGCATCGGTGGGTAATCGACCTTAGTTTTATAAATAAAATGGGAATCATAGTATAATAGTCATTTACAATTTGCTATGCATCCGTTATTTATTGAATGATATACTTTCCATATTCTTGTCAGTTAACATTGGTGTATATTGTTATTACATAATGTTATTGATTATTACATGGAATGTTGATAGCTATGTGAATCCTTACTTAGCAAGTTGGAGGGCTTACCCTAAATAACTTTTTAGGAATGCTGACAAGTGCTATGACTATGGGATTGAGAAGGTATATGATTTTTGATCTTCTCTTCGATGTAATAAGATTTCTTTTATCTTATATACTTGTATTGAATTGCAGTTTTGCAATATCACAAGGGATGGAGAATTTATATAAACGAGGTTTATTCTAGTTTGATTTGATATTGTATATCATATTTTAAATATCGAAAAACTTTAAATTTCTGCTGCATTTATTATTTGTTTTATATCAATATATGATATACCACGGTGTTTATCAGGTGAGAAAGAAAGGTTGCTGGCTCTAATTAAGTTTAGTTAGGTAATCCGGGCTTAATTAGTGTTTCAGGTAGAGTATCGCCCTAACTGGGATAGGGGATGTTGCTTCAATATTATCAGTAATAAGGAATCCAAATCTCTCAAGCTGATTTCTTACCCTACTAGACCTCCGCAGGCCTGGTGCTACATATCGAGGTTTAACTAGTTCAAGAGTTATATGATCTCTCAATGGCGATTGAGTGTTTATTTGTAGTTCTTAAACTTTTTCAAGACTTACTTTATTCTCATTGTTGTCTTTTGAAATAAACCTTTTTTGCATAAATACACCATTCCAAGCAACAAACACTTTGTTCTTAGTGGGATTATACAAGTTGTATCCACTAGTTTTTTATGATAACCAATAAATACACATTTAGTAGAATTGGCTGATAGTTTTTTTGAGATTTTTCTTCGTATAAAAACTTCATAGCCCCAAATCTTAAGGAAAAGCTAACCGTATCTCATATGGTGTTTTATCAATTGCTTTAGAAAGAACACATATAAATGTAAACGCAGCAGTTTGTAAGGCATAGCCCTAAAAAGAAATAGAAAAATCTGCATGACTCATTATAGATCGAACCATATCCAATAAAGTTCGATTTCTCCTCTTAGAAACACTATTCCAATGTGGAGTAGTTTGGGGATTTAACTATGAGACAATCCTACAGTTTATTAGATGATCATCAAACTCTTGACCTAAAAATCTAATGCCTCAATCCAATCAAAATGCTTTAATATTTTTACCAAGTTGATTTTTCACTTTATTCTGAAATGTTCAAAACATCTCAAAAGATTCCCCTTTATGCTTTATGAGATATAAGTAACCATATCTGCTGAAATTATCGGTAAAAGTAATGAAGTACAGATAACCACATCCAGCCATTATGTTTATAAGATCAAATGCATTATAATGTATTAGACCTAATAAATTACTTGCCCATTCACTCTATCTAGTAAAGGGACTCTTTATCATCTTGCCTAGTAAACAAGATCACATGTTTCATATGATTCGAAATCCAATGAATCTAAGAGTCCATCTTTATGGAGTTTAGAAATGTGTTTCTAATTTATGTGGCCAAGACGACAATGCCATAGATAAGTTTGACTCAAATCGTTTGACTTGAATATCTTTGTTTTTACATTAAGAATAAGAGTATATGTGGACATTTTCATGTTTAGAATATAAAGACCATCACACAAAGCAACATTCATATAGAAAATACTTTTAAGAGAAATGAAGCATTTTTTCTTTGCAGGAATAAAATTAAAACCATCCGAATCCAAACAAGAAACTAAAATGATGTTTCTGCTTAAGGAATGGACATAATAACAATTATTTAAAACTAAAACAAGTCTACTAGGTAAAATTAACTCATAGCATCTTAAGCCAACATGATAATCTTTGCTCCATTTCCAACTCATAGGATGACTTCTCCTTTCTTTAGCTTTCTACTTTTGGTGAGACCCTCCACATCCAGGAATCACTAGTAGACAAATGAACTTTAATAACGTCAATACCTAAAGCAGTAGTCCCACTACTTATTTTTCATTGGATATTCCAGATAGAGCTTGCAATTTCTGAAATAATGCCTAAGTGAATGGTAAAAATAAAAATTTCCTTCTTTTTCCTTTTCCTTATGGGACTGCAAAGTAAAAGTAGCCTTAGGGTTGACTTGTTCCATAGGCTTTGTGACAGTCACAACAACCTTTTTGCTTTTGGCCTTTTTCTTCATAGCATTTCCTTTTTGAATCATCAACACATTAGCAATGAGTTTCTTGACATTCTGCTCAATATTTTTAAGCATCAAATGCAACTCTGAGATAGAATCCTCCATACTATTCATGTTATAGTTCATCACAACTTGTGAATAACTATCAAGCAATGAATTTAGGATCAAATCTATGACCAACTCTTGGCGTGTGGTAAATCTAAATCTGTCAAGATGGTCAATATAACACTTCAATTTCAGAATATCAGGACTAACGGGCGTACCCTCAACAATAATGCAAGAATGAAGGTTATTGACATTCTCGAACCTTTCTTGTCTGGCCTATTGTTGGAACATTTCCTTCAGCATCGTAGCCATGTCGCAAGCTTCTATGTGTTCCACGTCCTTCTGAAGTTCAGTAACTGTGACGGCCCCAATTTTCCATAAATTGGGCCCCGCCCGGCCTAAACCTACGTGGACCCCCGAGCCAGTCTCGTAAGGTCAACGCAGGCCTAGTCATCCTTCCAATCCATCATATTCAGTCAATTCACAATTTTAAGTTGAGTTATTAATATTTTATTCAAGATTTACAAATTTAGAGGAAGCAACTAATACATAACTCTACAAAAAGATATAGAGTTAGGCAACCTAATTGTGGAACCCAATAAATATCATCGGATGAGAGTAATTATAAAATATACAAAAGTTTCACCTAGCCATGAAGCATTTCCTCTGCTACTTGTCTGCGGCTCTGCACTTAGTCAAAATAAAAATGACGAGCCCAGGTAAGTAAATCCAGTAGGACATATACACAACATTTCATATTATCCAAAACAACAGTTCACGATATCCAAAGCAATCGAATTCATGCAAATAGAATGAAAGGAATCAAGAAACGCATGAATATAGAAGACTGTAAACAACTCATCGATGAGTAATGCCAAATAACTTTTATATGGATGTATATGCCTCCCCAATTACTCTGAAAGACATATACATCTTCTATGTATATGGATGTATATGCCTCCCCAATTACTCTGAAAAACATATACATCTTCTATGTTTCCCCCATATATGAAGTTCAGCACAAGCGCCAGGGGTACAAGCCCACCTCGAAACGCAGGGACATACCACACATATAGGCATACATATATGAAGTTCAGCACAAGTGCCAGGGGTACCAGCCCACGTCGAAACGCAGGGACATACCACATATATGGGTATAGTTTTGCGGTGATTAACAATAAGCTATCACAAAATAGTAAATAACAACAATCAATGGATAAACATGAAATAATGTATAGGTCCCTAGCTGGTTTACGTACCTCGAGAAACGTGAAATACGCATCGACACCCGACTCCTAGTCCCTGGTGTCCATTTAAACATTTGATGGCTTATTTTATTTCAAATAATTCACATCAAACTGAAATTTGGTGAAATAAATCTCACCTCCACCGCGTCGTCACGATTTTGTCGAAATCACGCATCCGCCCGGTCAATAACGCGCCACCGCGCCGTTCACCGCGTCGTCGGCGCCGCCGCTGCCGGTCCCTCAACGACGTCACTGCCGCCTTCCTCCGCGCCGCGTAGCTCACGCCACTGGCCGATGTCTCCACCGCGCAGCCACGACCACTGCCGCACCACGGAGCCGCCACTGCTGTCGTTCATTGCCGTCGCCAGAATCGCCGCCACCGGCATCATCGCTGGTCTCGTCCAGCCGCCGAGCCTCTCGCCATCGCTGCGTCGCCGGCCTCGCCGCCGCCATCGTCTCCACAGGCGCAGCTGCGCTGTCGCGCGCCACCCACGACGTCGTCCGCTCGCCTCCGAGCCACGCAGCCCACCCCGGCCGGCCATCGCCGATCATCGCTGCCTTGCCATTCCACCGCGGGCCGGTGCCGCCGAGCCGCGACACCGCCGGAGCTCCGGCCGGCTCCCTCTTCCCCACTCGATCTCTCCCTCTCCGCCATGTTTTCTTCCTCTGTCACCTTTTCTTCTTTCTTTCTCCTCTTTTTTGAAATCAATCTTATCCTTATCTCGTCTTTTATATAATATATATATATATATATATATTTTTCTTTTCTCCTTATCCTTATCTTTTTCATTTTCAAATCAAAAGTGTCCTCGAGATTCGTGCAACGCGCATCTCGAGGCACTAACCCGCTTCATTTCAAAATCTCAAAAATCGCGCTACACGCATAACGAGACATATCCAATCTACATTTTTCACCCTCTAGAGCCACTATTTCGGTCTCACGTCGGCACGCGACTCGAGGCGCGTCCTTGTTCGTGTTTTGACACACCGAAATTCCTCGCATAATTAGCATTTTTTCTCAAATTGGATTCGGACATACGTATTTCGACGAATAGGTCCCACATACGACCTTGACTTGACACATGGCACAAGTCCAATTTTCAGGTCGTTACAGTCTTCCCAATGAATTAGAATTTCGTCCTCGAAATTGAAACAAATCTCACATGACAATGGTGTTTTATGAATGAAAACCCAAGGTCATACTCGCCCAAGGCCATACCCCCATCTTACTCTGTAGGGCTGGGCTCCTCCGCGACAGGCTGGGCTCCTCCGTGACGAGCTGGGCTCCTCCGCAACCTCCAAGCAAAGAACGCACCATCTGTCCCTCCAATCAATATATGTCAGGGCAACCCTCCTAACATATATTGGAATACAAATGAACATTTTAATTTCACGATCCACCGTCACTAACATACGTATGTCTGCTGTATGCCCGCGAGAATGTAAATCAGTCTCTTTCATCGAGTGAATTTCAACCCAACTCGTACCATCTATCAGGTTGTCGGACCTGGCGTGGCAATAGCACGAATCTGTTCCTGGCTGTCCACTTGCCCATACAAGTACGTTGAAATCCTGCTCCAACTGGAACATGTCCATATCCTTGCCCAGGTGCATGACTAGATCGTTGTCCCTGTCAGTGCACTCGATTGGATCTCTGTCTCTGACCACTTATGCTAAGGATCTGATGGTGCTAGCTGCCGTACTACACTAGCATACTCTGCGTTGGTCCATCTAACACTGGCGCCATATACGCCGCACCTGGTGGAAACGCACTACGCTATGAGGTTGATCTCTTTGCCACAACCGTCTAACCCTCATTTTCCACTAATCATCTCCAGACTCTCGCACTGAATGTGACGATGCCGAGAATGCGACTGGTACTCCGACGCGTTCGCTCCCACGCTCTCACTCACCGTAACATCGACTGCACCCCAGAACGTCCATATCGACGCCACTGTAGTGCCCAACCAGACATCGGCCTCGCCGAACAACGAAACTTATACGATGCTCGACCTCGATTCGGTGTGGCCAAAACGTCACGAATATTTGCTGCTCCAAGATTCGTACTATCGTAAAACATTTCCGAGTGATGCCACTAAAACTCGCGAGACTGCTTCGCCTGAATCGTCACTCTACTTCCCGTATCGGTTGGCACGCTCAGCATCTCCTCATGTAAGTACGAGTTCAACAAGTTCACTCGTAAACGTTCACTTTTTGAATTTCAAAGTACATGTGTCCTCAAGATTAGTACGTCACGAATCTCGAGGCACCGCCTGTCTCGAATCTCGCAAAGTTTACATCTATTCGTCGTGCGATCATCGGCACTCGCAAATCGCGAACCTGTAGCCTCACGATCAGTTTTATGAAATGTCATCGCGTTTTCCAAAGCCTCGAATCTTCGATATCGTATATATATTACAACACAACAAATATACAATATCGAATACACATTTTATTTTATTTTTTTACAACATGCACTTCTTGCACGAAAATTTCCTTTTAGTGCGTTTACTAATGCATCTAAACAAATTTTAGCATGTGAGGATCCTTGAGATATACAATCTCGTAGAATTTATCCTTACGTGGCATCTAACTTTTAGAACGAGTCGCAGACTCTACTTTGACACGTAACTCATTTACAAGTCCTTATAGGTTGTGGTCGACTTCACCAACCCAGAGATTATAAATGCTTAGTGTCACTAAAGTGGAGTTACTTGGGCTTCTGATCCAACACTACTACTCCAAGGCTTTCGTCAAAGCTAAGGAGTCCGTACATGATGTAATCGTTAGCTCTCAAGTCATCTCAACACTCTGCTCCCTTAGAGTCCGCTCTTCGTTTCTTTTTCTTTTCTTTCTCGAATGTTCCTCACATTAATTGTTCCATTCTTATAGGACATTCTCAATTTCGGTACTAACTAAACAACTTGAAATGAATTTAATGAACTCGTTTGAGTCCTAAATAAGATCAAAATTCCTCTAAATGGCTTGAAAATTTGAGTCCTAAGTTTCAATTTGAAACCATACCATTTGTCATACCAAAGTTCTCATTTTACTCAAAATGAATTGTTTCATTTTCCATTGGCTTCATTAAACCAACCAAACTATTTACCTCAATTTATCAATTGAGCTAACTAAGTTCTTAAGCCACTATCCGCGAGGCTGAACAACTCCCGCATGTCCAAGGCATGAGTACTTATCCAAAAACAATCCTGTAGCTCCACCATTCCCAAATACACCACAATCATCAACATTGTCACATGCGATCCATGCATGAAGGCAATGCAATACAACCTCATATCCAGAAAAATATAACTCCACCATCTCAAAGGCTTAGTAAAGGATTATCAAGCAAAGATAAGATCATCATCGCAGCCTCGTTTAAGTGAAACATGTTACCAAACATGAAATCAAGTAGGCCACTGAAACATCAATTCCTAACTGATTCCATTTAATTTCTATCCACATATATTAAGTTACTCATCGTGTCTCACGCGATACGCAAGAGTGAACATCGTATATATATCGATAGTTGTATAATACAACACATCAAATAGTTCATATATCCTCAACTCTCCTCACTTCCCAACGAAGACTTAAGTCGGGATTACAGAGTTCCACTCTAAGTTCAAGGTTCCAAACTTCCGCTGGTTTTTGTCTTAATGGCTTGTGATTTAAATCTTAACTGTGACGTTGATATCACAATGTCTTAAGCCATGAGATTCTCAAAATTCACGCTCTGATACCAACTGTGACGGCCCCAATTTTCCATAAATTGGGCCCCGCCCGGCCTAAACCTACTTGGACCCCCGAGCCAGTCTCGCAAGGTCAACGCAGGCCTAGTAAGTCTTCCAATCCATCATATTCAGTCAATTCACAATTTTAAGTTGAGTTATTAATATTTTATTCAAGATTTACAAATTTAGCGGAAGCAACTAATACATAACTCTACAAAAAGATCAGGGAGTTAGGCAACCTAATTGTGGAACCCAGTAAATATCATCAGAGGAGAGTAATTATAAAATATACGAAAGTTTCACCTAGCCCTAAAGCATTTCCTCTGCTACTTTTCTGCGGCTCTGCACTCTGTCAAAATAAAAATGACGAGCCCAGGTAAGTAAATCAAGTAGGACATATACACAACATTTCACAATATCCAAAACAACAGTTCACGATATCCAAAGCAGTCGAATTCATGCAAATAGAATGAAAGGAATCAAGAAACGCAAGAATATAAAAGACTGTAAACAACTCATCGATGCGTAATGCCAAATAACTTTTATATTGATGTATATGCCTCCCCAATTACTCTGAAAGACATATACATCTTCTATGTATATGGATGTATATGCCTCCCCAATTACTCTGAAAGACATATACATCTTCTATGTTTCCCCCATATATGAAGTTCAACAAAAGCGCCATGGGTACAAGCCCACCTCGAAACGCAGGGACATACCACATATATGGGCATACATATATGAAGTTCGGCACAAGCACTAGGGGTACCAGCCCACCTCGAAACGCAGGGACATACCATATATGTGGGCATAGTTTTGCAGTGATTAACAATAAGCTATCACAAAACAGTAAATAACAACAATCGATGGATAAACATGAAATACTGTATAGGTCCCTAGCTGGTTTACGTACCTCGAGAAACGCGAACCTCAAAATGTCTCGCTCGCGTTTCGATTTGCGCACCGACACCCGACTCCTAGTCCCTGGTGTCCATTTAAACATTTGATGGCTTATTTTATTTCAAATTATTCACATCAAACTGAAATTTGGTGAAATAAATCTCACCTCCACCGAGTCGTCGCAATTTTGTCGAAATCGCGCATCCGACCGGTCAATAACGCGTCATCAAGCGCTTCACCAGCGTCGCCGCCGCCGCTGCCTCGCGCCGCCGCCTCGCTTCGCGCCGCCCGGCGCAGCGTCCTCCCGTCCGCGCCGTGCGCTCACGCCATCGGCGCATGTCTTCACACCCACGCGTAGCCACGACCATCGCCGCACCGCAGAATCGCGCCATTGCTTGCGTTTGTTGCCGTCCCGGAATCGCCGCCGCCGGCATCGTCACTTGTCCTCGTCCAGCCGCCGAGCCTCACCACCGCGTCGCCTGGCCTCGCCGCCACCGTCGTCTCCACAGTGCAGGTGCGCTGTCGCGCAGCTACGACGTCGTCCACTCGCCTCCGAGCCACGCAGCCACCCTGGCCGACCGCCGCCGATCACTGCTGCCTTGCCACTCCACCACGGGCCGGTGCCGCCGAGCCGCGACACCGCCGGAGCTCCAGTCGACTCCCTCTTCCCCACTCGATCTCTCCCTCTCCGCCATGTTTTCTTCCTCTGTCACCTTTTCTTCTTTCTCTCTCCTCTCTTTTAAAATCAATCTTATCCTTATCTCATCTTTTATATAATATATATATATATATATATTATTTCTTTTCTCCTTATCCTTATCTCTTTCATTTTCAAATCAAAAGTGTCCTCGAGATTCGTGCAACGCGCATCTCGAGGCACCAACCCGCTTTATTTCAAAATCTCAAAATTGCGCTACACGCATAACGAGACATATCCAATGTATATTTTTCACCCTCTAGAGCCACTATTTCAGTCTCACGTCGTCACGAGACTTGAGGCGCGTCCTTGTTCGTGTTTCGACTCACCGAAATTCCTCGCATAATTAGCATTTTCATCTCAAATTGGATTCGGACATACGTATTTCGACGAATGGGTCCCACATACGACCTTGACTTGTTACATGGCACAAGTTAAATTTTCAGGTCGTTACAGTAACCATTGTTGCCAATATAATGTAAGCAACATTAGTTGAGTCGTTGAAATGCTTAGTATGTGCATCCTTCATGGCTCTTAAAGAATTTGCTGGTGGTTTTTTAGGAATTGAATCATTAAGGACATATAACTTGCTTCATACTTAAAAATAATTCTCAAATTTCTGAACCAGTCAAGAAAGTTTATTTTAGACAACTTATCCTTTTCAAGGATGGCTCACAGTGCAAAGGATTAATGTGATTTGAAGAGGCCATAGATCTACAAAAATGATTATGTAAAAGTTCATTTTAGTATAATGGAATAGACTTCCACTAAATTAACAACCCTCCTAAAAACACTATGTTAATTTAATGGACTAAGATCCATGTTTCACCTAATTCTAAGACACCTCAGGCTTAACACTTGGAATTCGGTTATTTAAGTAGTACCTTTTTACCAATTACATCATATGTAACTTTTAGTTGTTGTTATGAGATTATGACATCTCATTTCTTAACATGTTTTATCTCATCTTGTGCCTAAAGCCCAGAACTTTTTGATAGCTTTATCAAGTTTAATCATTTCAAACAATAGAGTAACTGTTATTCAACTTGCCTCACCAAGATAACACAATACAGTCTGTAGAGGCAAACCCTAGTTGATGTGATCGAAGCATTGACAAGTGTTTGAGAATAAATGGCACTTGACTTAAAATTTGGAAGAGGAATTTTTTTATTTGTTTTAATGATCATAAATTAAACAAGATAAATATCATATATTATAATGCATGTACAATTACTAAACAAGTTAGGAAATTTTACTAATATTGACTATTATATGATTTTCCTTTCACTACGAATAGTTCAGAAAATTGAGAATCACGTAAAACTTCTCATTATTTTAGTCAATCCAATTGACCGAAACCGCTCCTTATTTTAATTCTGAAAAATATTAATTAAAAAGGTTTTTAATGAAATTGGGTCCACCTCTAACTTAATATCTTATCTTAATCTAATTAGAATTTAAGATACTTTGAATCTTATCCAATACGAATTTATTATATATCTCACCTATCTTATAAGATTTGTAATTCTTATCCGATTACAAGTTTATCTCATATCTAATAGGGATATACTGAAAATAGCCATAATATGATATATATAATCAAAACCAATTTCGATTCTTATTCCTAGAAAACAAGCAATTGAATCAAGAAATGAAATATTAATCATGCATTCAACACCATAATAATATTAAATTAATCATATTAACCTAATAATGATTTCTATCATAGAGACATACATAATTATTAAACAAAATGAAATATGCATTCAATACCAGATTAACATTAACCTAAACATGAATTCTATCATAAACATACAAAATTCGCATAATTCAACATTAAAACATATATCAATTGAAATATTCTAAATGTGAATTCTATAATTGAATCAAATCATGCATATGTGTCAAATACATGAATTAACCATATGCTTTAAACCAATCCTTGATAACAATTATCGGAAAACCTACGTGTACATCATATATACATTAATCAAGATAATGTGGTCACACATATATCATATATACATTAAAGAAAACATGCAAACATTTAATATAACCGAGCATTAGGATCTGATATCACTATTAGGTTTTGGGGTTTATACGCAGCGAAAAATTTAGAACAATTTTTGAAAAACCCTAACAAGATCGAAAATAAATTCTATAAAACTAGATCTATAAAAGTAAACCATACATTAATATGCGATTTCCTTCTTTGATTGTTCGATCTATAAGAAGTTCAAGTGCATAGCCTTTATTGGAAATCCACACATGAATAGTGACCACTAGTCCTAAGAGAGATTAAAGATGTTTTTTCTTTCTCTCCCAAAATCAAAAGAACACGAAAAATAGTAAAATCAAAAAACTTTATGTCATTTTATGGTTTCAACCTTTATTTATATGTGTAGAAAAGCATACTTGAAAAACCTATTTATAATAAAACTATTGTATTTAGCCAATTCAAGCAAAATTAAACAAATGCCCCTATTAATAAGTTATCATAAAGAACTTTAAGAGCTTTTATGTCATGTGTTTTATCATACAAAATTCATTACTCTGGACCAATTGAAATTGCACAAAGCCATTCTTTGTTTGTGACCCAATAGGTTCATGCGATGTTGGCAGTGAACCAAAACTATTTTGGTACACAAGTCATAAGCGGTCTCTAGCAATGCATTATGACTACCCAAGTAGCTCAAATACCAAAATTGATACAACCTAATGAATAACACATATCATATCCTTTTGTCATGTGATATCCTTTGATTAAACAAAAGGCATGGAAAGTCACCCTTAATGTTCAATAGTACTAGTCTCGATCTTTAGGTAGACTAAAAACATCCAAATGACATTGATCATATCAATTCACTTGGACTTGGCCATTTAATAGTCTCTTAAATCGAGGGATCTATTGATATCTTTCTCTATACACGAATGACAAGTTTTATCTTGATTACACCTTCACATATTATTCACATGGTAACCAATCACAATCTTTATAATCATCTGGCTAAAGACAATATTTGATTGTGTCAAATTACCATGCTCCTAATATTGAAGTCTATAGTAATCTCAAGGCGAAGGATTAAATGATATACCTATCATGAGTAACACTTATGACTTAATCCATGTGGTATTCTCGTATCAGGTAGGTACATTACTTTGTTCTCTAACAAGTACTCATGACCTCAACTCGTATCCCTATACGCATGATAATCATATGACCATCAATCAAAATTCACACTATTCTTAATTCATTATAGTTCCTAGTATAATGACCGACTAGGGACATTTATGATATTTCAACAAATACTCGTGGATCTTATTATAAGGTAAACATGTAATCACTTATATTGCAAATGAAAACATCTTTAAAATAAAATAAATACTATTTATAGATTGACCTTAGGCACATTCCCTAGCACTTGGAGAACTGACGTTTCTGGTAGGCTTTTTAGTCGTTAATGAAGGACTTCATGAGATCAACATTGTATTGCTAAGGAGGAAGTTCCTATTACCAAATCCAATATTGATGTCTACAACTTGAATGCCACATTCAGAATTAGTGAAAGAACAGTGCTCTACAGCAATGGCAGGTTGATTATGAAGGAGGAGTAGGGAATCATTAAGCGTCTTAAGGTGTCTACACCGCTAGCCAAGAAAAGAAGCAACCTATTGATGTGATCGACTTGCATTTCGATTAGTCCAAGAATGTGGTAAAATCGGGCAATTGATGTTAGACACCGACACTTCATGGGAGGCAACCAATATTTAGTTATTTGAAATAAGTTAATTTGGGTTACTTTATTAGAAGAATTAATGTTGATTTTGATTTGAATACGATAATATGTATCTATTACCTTTAGATCTCGCAGTAAGCTGTTGATTGTTTGAAAATTTGTAGAAATGTTTTACGCGCATGGAGATCCGAATGACTTTTGATGAAGTAATTCAGGGTATGTAAATTTTAATTTAATGCATCATTTACATACACAAAGAGATTTACATACTGGTAATTTTTGTGAGATGTAATTTATTTTTCGAGACCAGCAATTTCACAACGCCATGAGGGTTACACATAAATCATTGTGGTGGTGTTGGAGAATATCTCAAATTTGGTTTATTTGATTTTTACAGCCAGCAATTTACCAACGATGTCAATGTGAACATAAGGTGCTGGCTAGGCACCACATGTTATTTTGGAAAATTTCAAAATCTTAAGGGATTTAGCAATGCCACCACGTTTGAACATACAAATATGTGCTCGAAATTGAGTTTTTTAAATGGCCAAAACCCTATTGTCATCTTCTTCACTTAAACCCTAGCAATTTACCCTTGCCACAATCCTTGAAAACCCACTCCCAACTACCAAATCGACAAATTACAAGCCTCAATCTCATTAATTTTTGATTCTCCATTGAGTGGAAACTATTTTGAGCCACAAAACCGTGAGTTTGGTAAGCACCGTGACGAAGGCGCGAGCGAAAAGTCCAATTTTTTGACCTCCTAAGGCATCTAATAGGTCGATAGAGCTTTCATGAGCTCTTGGGAAGTCAATCCCAAGAAGGTAACGACCCGATTTCACCTTAATTCTTTCATTTTTATTTGGTGTTCTTCAGCCAATTTTAGCAAAAATATGTGTTCTAAGAGTTAAATTGGTCCCTGGAACCATACGCCTTTTTTATGAGGTGATTTGGAGTGATTATTTATGATTTTTGATCGAGTATGAAAATTTTTATTTTTTTAAGGGAAAGGCTTTTTATTTTTATTTTTTTTTTCAGAATTTTGGATTTAAGATCCAATAATTTATTTTGATTGTCTTAATGGCTTTGAATTGATAAATATCACTTAGATTAAGTTTGGGGGAATTACAGAAATGTTTATCAAAAAAATTGAATTTTCAAAGTTTGATTTTTATTGAAAATTTGTTGACACCGTCGACACTTTAGGTTAATTCAATTTTAGGGTTTTTGGTATTGCATGTACATTACATTAATGATTTAATTGGATTCCTATTTGCAACTATCTCTGTTGTTTTGAAATTTTGTATGATTTCGAGACTTCAAAAATGGTTTTTTTTACCAAAATTTATCAAATTCTTATTCGCCTTGGATTTCGAATGCTCGAAGACATTTTGAGCAAACTTTTGCATTTTGAACTCCATGTTCTTTGGTTTGCTGAGTGTCATGGACTGATTTGCTTGTAATTTCATGATTGTAATTTTTGTAGGGTTGTTTGTTTATTTGTTTGTTGTTTATTTTATGTGCAATGGAGAGATAGGAGTGCGGTTGATCCGTAGGGCTTAGGACGAGGAGAGGTAGTCTATTACTACTTCTTATTTCTAAAGCCCACCTACTCAGAGCTCCCCAGCCTTTTGATTAGTTTAGGTGTGCCGACAAGGTAGCTGGAACGAGGTACGATAGTGACCTCAACATTAAGAATAGAAAATCATTAGCTGATAGGGGATTTGGGATAACGACTCCCAAATATGTGAGGGGAGTTACATCTATTATTAGAGAGAGGGGTTGTGAGTTCTTTACCAAAGATTATCAGGCATTGACCATACCACCCCATGACCCACACTTGATGCATGGATGTGAGGAGCTAGTTCACAACTTCTACCCAAATGGACAGGGTACCTATCGTAGCTTTAGTGTCCAAGTCCGATGAGTTCAGGTTTAATATAATGCCTAGGCCATTAATGCTTATTACGGGCTACCTACTTTTGAAAACTTAAGGATTTATGATATCCCTCATATATGCTATACCCTTGACTATCACTACCCATTCGCAGATGTTAGGGCATCTCCTATCTATTTTCAACACCATGACTTGACCTACACTATGGCGGCCCCAAATTTCAGGCCTCCTTGGGACCCGCCACGTAGCATTCCATGTCACCAAGCCTAGCCACATCATTGCCCGTTTATCCTTAACGCCCAGTGACCTATCTGATTACTTACACTTTTCCAGCTAACCCTAATTACGCTAATTAATATTTATATAAGCATTAATGATTTGGTTAGCTATTTAATTAATTTATCAAGTTATAATACAATTTTATAACAGAAGTCTTAAATTAAGTAAGTTATGCAGTATCTAACAATCCTAAATAATGGAAAACCCGACAAAAGATACCATGTATATCTCCAAGCGATATAAGTATAATAAAAGTCCCATATACATGTAATCAGTGTTCTATGGTCCCTAGAGCCCCACTAAAGTAAAATAAATACATATTGATATCACACACGAGCTGGCTCCACAATCTCAGAGTTAGTTGCCCAGTACCACCTCGCCCTTACCCTTGCTCGTCGAAAGATATGCACGTAGTCACCCAACAAATACAGTGACGAGTCCAGTGAGTAAAATTTCAAGAGAAGTCCACACAATATTCATGAAACAAAACTGATAAACTACGAAACATGTAAATATAATGCCTGACAACAGTACATCATATTCCCATGAAGGTAGGCAGCACACGACAAGTAAAAGCAGTAGCGTGAAATAAATAAAAAATATATACAAACTAAACTAATTTAGAACAAAGTATTAACTAATAAACATCCATATAACCACGAGAAAACCCTGACCTACACCAGCCAGTAATCGATAAATCGAATAGGAAACATATATATTTACTGGCTTTCAGTGATTAAATACCAACTTCAATAAACAACATGGTCCCTTTTTGATGTTGTTACACATAAGGACCACCCTAATCCCTCCCGACGGTCGCAAGTATGTCATATTACCATCGACACGAGCATTGTCACAAGTAACCTATGCAAATGATCTAGCCTCAACCAATATATACGCAAACTAAACCAGGAGTGAAACCCCATGTGTACCCACCAGCAATGACACATGTAATCCGACATCGATAAAACAAATAATGAATTCTATGAGGTATTCCAATAGGCTTACTCACCTCAATATGTGCTCCGACGTCCCTAGACTCTCAAAATTCAACCCGACTAGCTCCCCGAACCTGTGCTATGGTCCCCTAAGTCCCTGAAGTCCAATTTTACATATTTAGTATGATTATAGGTCTTTAGGTATATATTTAAGTAAACAAATCCCAAAATAGCCCTTTAAATTTAGTTTCTATTTGGCATTAGCGCGATAGGGGATTTGTCTAGCATTATGCTATCTTCATTTTCAAAACAGTTAACCACTCAAAATCATTAGCACACTAATTGATCTAGTTAGCGCGATAATTACATTCTATGATAGAATCCTCAATTCGAGAATTCTGTCATAAACTCCCCAATTAGCTATCTAGACCTATTTTAACTATTCTCCATATTAAAATGATTTCAAAACACCATTTACATCAACCTCAAATCATCAATTAGATCAAACTCCTCAAATCGTGATTTCTACTAGTTGTTCCCAAATTCATCAAAACACTAATTTAATTCAAAACTAGTTGTAAATCCCCCATTTATATGACCATAAAATATATAATTCATCAAGCTAACATCAAATATCAATCTCCAACTCCTCAAACTCAAATTATACAAAAACATTCAATTTTTAGCTCATTTTCATGTAGTTGAGATGAAATAGATGATTACCTTAACTTTTATCCACAAAATTGACATCTGAATCCTTGAATTCAAGCTTTAGATTTCCTCTTTCACTCTAGAAACTTGGAACAAAAAATGGTTTTATTTGCATGCTTTTGATTAAACCATCTATACGTATCAAGGTACTATGTATTTCTATCCATTGATCCTCATTTATTTACGTATCCCGAGGTTTATCTAATGGCTCACCTCTAGCCAATTAGCCCACTAACTCCCACTAACTAATTTCAAGTGACCCAATTAATACTCCTATAGTTCCTAGATGTGCCAATGTGTTTCTGTAGGAAAGTCCTATGGTTTCTAATTCAAAAACCAAACTATAGGCCTTGATTTATTCGATGTAATTATATTAGCTTAGACCTATTTTAATATATGTGGTTAGAGTTCTTATTTACTCATATGGACACATGAATTGTTCCACTAACCTCAACTACGCGACACTCGATGCCCCGTGTCTCTACACGCATTTCAATGTACACCATAGCCTATTATTTTTAATTTAATCAATTTATCCCATGGTTACATTACCCATTTTGATTTTCTAGCTAATCAAATTAATGCAAATTAGTCATCAGGTTTCCTAGTGTACCCATAGTTCACCTAGGTCATACCTATATTGGCATGTCTTTTGAGGTGAATCCCCGTCACACAAACTCACCCGATAGCAACATACACACATGCGGTGCCATATAAAAATAATACTTTAAACACAACATATACATAACCATCATCAATAAATAACATATTTCCCTCAGGTCAAGTGTCCGAGTCAACCGAGTTGTCCACGTAACGCCCGAATTACGACCATTAATCCTTAAGATTAACCCTAATCCTAGTTTAATTAATTTGGGATGTCGCAATTCTTCCTTACTAGGAGATATTTAGTCCTTGAAATTTATATCTCAAGTAAACTATGGTGTAACTATACTATCCTCGTGTGACCACGCCTCACACCTTGATAGTACCCTTCTACAGTCTTTTGAACACCCCCGTTACTCCCATCGCAAGGAACGTAGGTTACCCTGAGACATAGGCACATGTTGCCGAGGTGGTTAAAATCACTCACTCTCTTTCCAACATCCCTGCTACCTATTCTCAATTCAATTTCTGTTTTCAAGTTTCTCTAACCCAGTTACACAACACTAGTAATTGTAAACCTCTCCTATCATGTATCCTCATATAATAGTCCTAACCAACCATCGCATACCATGACAATCCCATGCCATGCCATAACCTCACTTAGTTCACCATTACGATCCCATGCCATGCTACGACCTACTCTTACTCACCATGACAATCCCATGCCATGCTACGACCTATGACAATCCCATGTCATAACACAATAATCTATCATCATACCATTATTATTTACAATGGCACCATCATAGTACCACTATGCATGCATGAACTTAAACCGTAATTATAAATTTTTTTTTCCAAATCACATACCCTAAACCTACTGCTGCTACATCTCCCGGTTTGGCTCAGTTGCCACGTGCATCGGCTCTCGTGTCTGCACTGATGTCACCATTGATGAAGACACTAATCTCTTGGGACAATCGCTCTGGATGTGTCTTTCTTGCCCATACTATCAACATGCATTCAAATAACCATATCCGGACCTCCGACCTTGACCTTGTGATCTCCAGTCCCTGCCTCCCTAGTCCTATACCTGTTTCACTAGCGATGCTAGTAATGCGGGTACCACATAAGCTCTGGCTACCTGATCATCATCCTTAAGGTCTCGACCGTACTGTCTGTGCTCTTTATTATCCTAATATTTGTCTCTTTTGTTCAGAACTCTGTCTAGTCTATACCTTTGACCAAGTAATATGCTTACCCTATCTCTGCATCAAGAAGGTCTCATATGCAAAAGCTCGATTAAATATCTCTTGCAGAGTATGAGCTCTAAATGCCACTACTCCTTTAATAATCCTGTCATTAACCCCTCGAGTGAAATAGTATATCTATCGTCGCTTAGTCCTAGCCACATTTATAACGAATTGAAGTAGATACTGGAATCGCTACATATACTGTATCAATATCCGATTACCTTATCTCAAAGTCAAAAACTCCTCCCTCAATTTCAACCTCACCTTTACTGGTATATGTTGGTCGTAGAATAACTTTATGAACTCAGCCGGCATCTTCGGTTCTGGATAGGTATCCATATATGTAGTCCACTAGATTGCTGCATGGCCTTTCAAACATGCTTTGGATAGTTGCGCCTGGACACTCTCATCATTCCTCATCAGCTTATGAAACTGCTGATGAGACACGATCCATATCCCTACAGCCTTAGGTTCATTGCCCTCATAGAAAAATCCTGGCCGAGACTTCATGAACTCCTTTAACATCTTCACCTTTGGAGCTAAGAATCCTAACGTACTAGCAGCCATTTGATCTGTAGTCGTGGGTGGAGGCATAGGAGTTGGTGTCTCCAGTAGAACAACAACATCTGTAGCTGTCTTTGCCCGTGTCTCCATAGCTATTCTCTTTACTAGTGTCTGGGAAACAATCGGGGCAACAGCTGTCCCCATATGTGCTATAACTACTCCTGAGTCTCGTAGTGCTACAACCACTATAGCAAGTGCCGTCAGTGCGACGTCTGATCCCATATTAACAGTAGTACCTCGATAATCTAAATCTTCTAAGCCCAAACTTGATCCTCTACACTCGCTGTAATTGGGGAATCCCAAGAAACATCGCTAGTCTGTCTAGTTTTACAAGGCGTAGTAGATTGTTCATTCATGATTTTCAACAAGAAGCGTGCTCAGGATCAGCCTCCATATATGCATATCATATATATAACAAATTATAACATGTATATAACCTATCCCTACCTATCTCAAATCCGCTCCCCAGCAAAGGTTTTAAGTCATGATCATTGGGTTTCCACATCTACAATTTGTTTGTTTAAGTTTTATTCTTTTTTATTTAAACTACTCCTGAGGCTTACTTGAACCTCGTTCTGATACCAAACTATGGCAGCCCCAAATTCCAGGCCACCTTGGGACCCGCCACATAACATTCTACGTCACCAAACCTAGCCACATTATAGCCCGCTTATCTTTGATGCCCTGTGACCTACTTGATTGCTTATACTTTTCCAACTAAACTAGTTATGCTAATTAATTTTTACACAGGCATTAATGATTTAGTTAGCTATTTAAATAATTTATCAAGTTATATTACAATTTTATAGTAGAAGTCTAAAATTAAGTTATGCAGTATTTAAAAATCTTAAGTGGTGGAAAACCTAACTAAAGATACCATGTATATATCAAGGTAAGTTAAGTATAACAAAAGTCTCATACACATGTAATCAGTGTTATATGGTCCCCAAAACCCCACAAAAGTAAAATAAATACACACCGATATCACACACGAGTTGGCTACACAATCTCTTATGTAGTTGCCCGGTACCTCTTTGCCCTTGCTTGCTAAAGGATCTGCACTCAGTCACCCAACAAATTTAGCGACAAGTTTAGTGAGTAAAATTCCAAGAGAAGTCCACACAATATTCATGAAACAAACTGATAAACTGCGAAACATGCAAATATAACACCTAGCAACAATATGTCATATTCCCTTAAATGTAGGTAGCAAACGATTAGCAAAAGTAGTATCGTGAAACAAATAAACAATATATACAAACTAAACTAGTTCAGAACAAAGAATTAATATGTAAACATCCATATAATCATGAGAAAACCCTAACTTACACCTGCCAATAATCGATAAATCAAATAGGAACCAAGTATATACTTATAGGCTTACATTTACCAAATCCCAATTTCAGTAAATGGCATGGTCCCTGCCCGGTGCTGTTACACATCGAGACCACCCAAATCCTTCTCGACAGTCATTAGTATATCCTACTACCATTGGCATGATCACTAGCACAAGTAACCAGTGCAAGCGATTTTGCTACAACCAATATATACACAAATCAAGATAAGAGTGAAACCTCATATGTGCCCACCAGTAGTCATATGTAATCCAACATAGATAAAACAAACAATGAACTTTGTGAGGCATTCCAATGGTTTTACTCACCTAAATCTACGCTCCGCCTTCCTTGGACTCTCTAAATTTGATTTGACTAGCTCCTCGATACATGAGCTACGGTCCCCAAAGTCCCTGAAGTCCAATTTTACATATTAGTATGATTATAGGTGTTTGGGTATATATCGAAGTCAAAAATCCCAAAATAGCCCTTTAAATTTAGTTTTTATTTGGTATTAGTGCGCTAATGGGTCTACCTAGCGTGTTAAGTAATGTTAGCGTGCTAGGGGATCTATCTAGCGCGCTACTATTCTTCATTTTGAAAAATAGTTAAGTGCCCATAATCATTAGCATGCTAATCAATTTTGTTAGCGTGCTAATTACCTTCTATGACATAATATCAAATTGTAGAATTATGTCCTAAACTCCCCAATTAGCTATCTAGACCTATTTTAACCATTCTCTACATTAAAATGACTTTTTGAACAACATTTATATCAACCTCACAACATCAATTAGGTCAAACTCCTCAAATCTATGATTTCCACTAGCTGTTCCCAAATTCTTCAAAACACCAATTTAATTCAAAACCAATTGTAAACCCTCCATTTATATGACCATAAAACATCTAATTCATCAAGCTAACATCAAATATCAATCACCAACTCCTCAAAATTGAATTACATAAAAACATTCAATTTTTAGCTCATTTTGACGTAGTTGAGATGAAGAAGATGATTACCTTGACTTTAATAAACAAATTTGACCTCCAAACCCATGAATTCAAGCTTTATATGTCCTCTTTCACTCAATCTATTTGCACGCTTTTAATCAACCAATCGATATGTATCAAGGTAGTATGTATATCTGGCCCTTGATCCTCATGTATTTATGTATCTCGAGGTTTATCTAATGGTTCACGTCTAGCCACTTTTCCCACTAACTCCCACTAACTAATTTCAAGTGACCTAATTAATACTCCCATAGTTCCTAGATGTGCCAATGTATATCTTTAGGAAAGTCATATGGTTTCTAATTTTACAACCGAACTATAGGCCTTGATTTAATTGATGTAATTACATTAGCTTAGGCCTATTTTAATATATGTGGTTAGTGTTTTTATTTACTCATATGGACACATGAATGGTCCCCTCGACTACCGGACACTCGATGCCACGCATCTCGACATGCAATTCGAGGTACGCCATAGCCTATTATTTTTAATTTAATCAACTTAGCCTATGGTTACATTACCCATTTTAATTGTTTAACTAATCAACTTAACATGAATTAGTCGGGTTTACTAATGTACTTGTAGTTTGCCTACCCGATACCCACGTTGGCATGCCTTTCGAGGTCAACCCCAACAAACATGCCTGATAGTAACATACACACATGCAGTGCCATATACAAATAATAATTCAAACACCCCATATACACAACCATTATCCATAAATAACATATTTTCCTCGATTCTCGTGTCTGAGTCAACCGAGTTGTCAATGTAACAACCGAATTATGACTGTTAATCCTCGAGATTAACGTTAATCCTAGTTTAATTAATTTTGACTGTTACATATGCCTATTCTTCCTAGCAGACTAAACATTTGGTTAAGTCCTACTTTAGCAAAGCACTTAAGGCGTGGTCTTACTTTGTTGATGCATCTCTCTACCCCACCGTAAAACACAATGACATGACATGACCCTAATGTGCAATGTTTTACCATATATGGGCACGTGCCAATCGCATCGATGTAAGGAGATTCATGTTTGAGGTTATCATAGAAAGGATAGAGATTTAGAAGAATAAGAGCTTTGCATTTCCTTTACTCATCATCGACATGTGTTGATAAGCTTAAGTTCCTCTTGATGATCTCTAGTTTGGCGTCCCTCCCCTGCCGACCATTTGTGATGAGGATATCTTTAGATATGATAGTATAAAGGAAATGTATTCTAAGGATGAGCAAAAGCGGGCAAGGGAGGGAGAGAGAGAGAGAGAGAGAGAGAGAGAGAGAGAGAGAGAGAGCAACACGTCTACATTAGCAGCAACAGGAAAACCAGGCTAGCAGAGCCACATGGAGGAGAAGAGGAACACAAGCCCCAGCAATGGGAGTTTCCATTTCTATAGCACGACCACTAAGAGGAGTATTGAGACATATGTCCTAAGAGCATATAATTATCCATAATCAGAGGGAGATCAAATGTTTGTTGTATCATGATCACATGTGGCATCAACATGTGCATGATCACCTTTTGCAACTTGCTTTACCAACACTAGATAGTCCATTCATCATCATGCTGAACTACCTGGTTTGTCGTGCACATAAAGAGTATGGAGCACCCTCATCCTCCCATTCTTCACAAAGTATGCATACACTGTTCTGGACTCCATCAAGTCTGAGAGTTGAGTTTTTTTTTGTATGTATTCGAGAGAGGGAAAATGAGAAACTTTGTAATTTTGTAATAAACACAGAGAGCTGCAATATGATGATATTGCATTTTATGTTATCACCACATCACTTCATTTGCATGAATTTTCAGCTTATACATGTACTTTATTTCATTCTATTTTATTCCATTCCATTTGTTATCTTCCATTATTCTATTGCACTTGTCTTTTGGAATGTGTATAGGTTGTCCAACTTTCTTGAACCTTAATGACAAGATTTTGGATATGTTTGGGGGTATGCATGTGTTAGGGCATGTTCCCTACATCAATTTAAAAACGTCATTTATCTTATAATTTTAGTTAATAAAATTGAGGTTTTCATTTGCTATTTTATTATAAGTTATTGCATGTTTACCTTATAGTAAGATCTATGGTTATTTGTTGAAATATCCTAAATGTCCCTTGTCGATCATTATACTGGAAGCTATAATGAGTTAAGACTAGTGTGAATCTTGATTAACGGTCATGTGATGATCATGCATATAGGAATATGAATCGAGATCATGATTACTTGTAGGGAACAAGGTACTAGATCGACCTACTTTAAGAACACAACATGGATTAAGTCATATATATTACTCATGATAGGTATATCAGTTAGTGTGTCAGCCCCAACCCTACAAATTACGCATTGCCAAACACTAGGCCTCCATTAATCCCCAGTAAACCAGTTTGGAGTTAATTAAGGCCTAGTCAGCCTCACGTATCGATCTCGCACTGATAGTCCACACATCATAGTATATATATGAAATCATATGCAGCGTAATTTAATAGCAGTGAAAACGCGATAACAAATAAATTAAACACACAACAAGTTCTTAGTGTGAAAACTAGAATGTTGAAACCTCGTACAACGAATACAATATACAAAGTATAATATCTCTCAACTTAAATACCCATTTAAAAAACATAGTAACTATAATATAAATACATTAAATGATCTACATATGCCATACATGTAACGAACCATTTTAATCGATCTCGATTAACTAGCTAATTACAAATTAAGAACATAAGCTCATTACTTTTCACTAGTTCAGTTTTCATGTTTACTCTATTCACGCGTGTGTCCATGTATGGTCGAAGGGACGGTGTGACCCCTTTCCGGCTCTCTCATTGATTATGATCTGATTGTTGTTACGGTGTTGGTCATACCCTAGACTACGCGTGAGATATCTCTCAGCGAGTCGATGGTCTCGATAGCGAGTTGACGTGAGGCCCACCTCCGTCACAGATTTCATCTCTTTTGAGGCGTTGGACGGAAGTCTACCTTCCGACTAACAGAGTTCCTCATTTCGACCGTGAAGAGGGGGTGTGGATTTCCTCACCACCAGGGCCTTCTCGATTTAGTATTTAGTCTCAGGGCTCGACAGCTATACACCACACTCGCGTTCCATATTCTTGATTATCTCACAACTTATATTCACGCTTTACATTCTTGTTCATTTACTTTGTAAGCATGAATCGTAGCCGTTTTCTTTGATTTCTTGTGAATACTAACTGAATTTCTCGGGGATTTACTCACCTGGAACTTGTCATTGTTTGTTGGTGGCAAGTTGTAGATCCTACGACGAGTCGGGGGAAGGCGGTTATTGGCGACTACCTTTGATTCAGAGCGCCTCCACTAGCTTACTTGTAGGTGATTGTATTTACGTATACATACTTTTTGGGTTCATTTTGGGAAACTTTTCACCTGATACTTGTATATTGATGCCGATTATACATTTTTGTCACCTTAACTGATATACGTGGTATCCTTTTGCTGGGTTTCCACCCCATAGGTCGTTAATTAATGCGTAACTTGTTTACGTTAATTATATGCATGTTATTAAGACTTCCGCTACTAAAATAACTTAAATAAATCAAAACAAATAAATTAACTTATAAAACTTTATAACTTAGTATATTTCGCTAAAATAATCATTTAAACATCAAAATTTACTGAGTTGGAGTATTAGATGGTAAGTTCGCGGCCGTCATAGACATGTATGTCAGTGACATGGCATGATCTGGTGACGTGTCCGGCGACGTGGCGGTGCCCGATTTGACTTGAAATTTGGGGCCGTCACAATACATTAATATTACTGAGCTAAGAGATTATGCCTGCAATTGTCACTAAAATGGGGATAATTCGAATAAGTAAAGTCGGAGGAGTCTTAACAATATTTTAAATGTCAAACACATGGTTAGTCAAATAATTATGCAAGAATTACAACGAAATAATGAAGAAAGCATGTTTTTAAATTTAATAGAGATATCAACTAATAAATGAGTGTCGAGTACATAAAGCAAAGTCATCTAAGTGCTCCTAGTCCATAAAGTTCGATAAAGTACCACAACTTGACTTTCAAGATGAACGGCGGACTTTGCTAAGCCACTTGACTGATAGTTTGATCAATTCTATCAACTGTAGTAGACCGTAACCACTTCTAATAGCTTGAATTTCCTCAATCCTAAACTGTGGGCTTAGGTAAGTCTAACAGTTCATGTTGTCACAGTGGAGGAAAAGATCATAAAGCATTTCCACCGCACTTTTAACTACCATTTCGCCCACTCAAACCCTAGGTCACTCATTACGGAATCCAAAAGATCCACAACCAACAATTTAATAAAGATTGCTTAATTCATATATGAAAAAAACAACTCATGACAAGAAGTACAATATAATGTAAGGATATCAATTTATCAATGATGGCATGAGTGAAAATTATATTGAATTCACAAAGATAACTGATCGCAAAGGAACACTAACCAATAAATGACTAAAAGAAATCATGTTAAGGCCCTAACTAGTTTACTTACTAGGGTGACAATTGCAGGCATAATCTTTGAGCTCGAGAACATTGATGTGCGACATATGTAGGTCATTTGATGTATTTATATTATAATTACTATATTTTGTAAATATGTATTTAGGTTGAAAGATACTATATTTTGTATATTATATTCATTGTATGGGGTTTCCACATTCTAGCTTCCAAACCTAGAACTCGTTTTGTTTTAATTCATTTGTTGTCGCATTTTCACTGCTTTTAAAATTCGCTACATATGATTTCATATATATACTTTGTTATATGGACTATTAGGTACTGAAAACGGGTATGTGAGGTTGACTAGCCTTTATTAACTTTGAACTGGTCTACTATGGGTTAATGAAGGCCTTGTGTCGAACGATGCCTAATTTGTAGGGTTAGGGCCATCACACTTAGTCCTTTGACTTAAGATTACCATATAATTTAATATTAGGAGCATGGTAATTTGGCACAATCAAACATTGTCTTCAACTGGACGATTATAAAGATTGTGATTGGTTAAGATAATATTTGCTATTCTTGTATATAAAGAGATATTACTAGATCCCTCGATATGATAGACCGATAATGGCTAAGTCCATGTGAATTGATATGATCAATGTCAGTTGGATATTTTTAGTTTACCTAAAGATCGAGACTAGTACGATTGAACATTAAGGGCTACTTTCCATACCTTTTAGCAGAGGATATCGCATGACAAAAGGATATGATATATGTTATTCATTGGGTTGTATCAATCTTGATATTCATACTACTTGGGTAGTCATAATGTCTTGCTAGAGAACTTTTATGACTTGTGTACCAAAATGGTTTTGGTTGATTGCCAACGTCGCATGACCATATTTGGTTGCACACAGAGAATGGCTTTGCGCAATTTCAATTGGTCCAGAGTAATAAATTTTATATCATAAAATTCATGACATAAAAGCCCTTACGAATTGTTATATGATGACTTTTTAATAGGGGCATATGTGTAATTAGCTTAAACTGCCTAAATACAATAGTTGTACTACGAATAGAATTTTAAGTGAGGACTTATCTACACATATAAATAAAGGGTGAAACATTAAAATGAAATTAGACTTTCATTTTTGCAAATTTTGAGTTCTCTGGATTCTGGGAGAGAAAGAAAATGTTTCTAATCTCTTTTAGGGCTAGCACTCCAAATTGTGATTACCATTCATGTGTAGATTTTCAATAGAAGACGCGCACTTGAATGTCTTGTATATCGATTAATCAGAGAAAAAAAATCACGAATTAAGGTATAGTTTACTTTTATAAATCAAGTTTTATGGAACTTATTTTCGATCATGTTGGGGTTTTTCAAAAATTCTTTTGAGTTTTTTGCTATGTATGAACCCTAAATCCTAACAGCATGTATGTAATTGGATGGAATGCATGGATGAATTGTAAAGGGATGAATCGTAAAGATTTTTGGTAAATTTTTTATGATTTTTTATAATTCTTTTCAAAGTTTCTGGCAAAATATAGGTAATAAAATTTCATTTATTTCCTGGATTGATGGATTGGTAGGTTGAACACATTTCCATAACTTCTCAATTCTATCATTTTTTTGTTTTTCCATTTATTTTAAGCCTAAACAAATGCCCAATGCTTGCTTAGAATAATGGTCTAAAATTTTTAAATTCATATGTGGAATGATGTTGCTGATGATGGACAAGACCTTAGGTAGAGCATGGGTGAAACATGATGTTCCTATAATTGGTCTATTGACCGAGTCTATACCAAAGAGTGTTAGTGTGGAGTCAAGGCTTTATGCTAGATATGAAAGTGAGTAGAAGGTCACAATTTGACAAGAGTCAACTTAATATCTGCATATTCAAGAATAGGTTTACATATATTTGAAATTGAGTATTACATCAAGATTAAGTTTGGGAGAAGACATAGGAATTATTTGATTAGCCATTAGCCTTAGCCCACCTATAATTTACCCCTATTTGGCCTAGTTGAGCCAACCCAACCTGATTTCTTCATCACCTATCATGAAACGCATAATCCGAAAGCCTTTTAATCCTTTTACCTTCATTGGAAGGCTAACACAATTACAACAAAAATGAAAAGTGCTAACATGAGTTTTTGAATAAAAAAAAGCGTTCCACAAGTTCTTCAAGAAAAGTAGGAGGGAATCTATCTATGGGAAAAATTGAGAAAAAGTGAAATCCACTAGAAAAGGGGCAAGGGCCGTACTAAAGATTATCTACATGAAATGAATAAAGGCCAAAGTCTATAAAAACTCCTCGAATAAAAAGATTTAGCTCGAGTGCTTGTAGCTAGATTAAGAAAGTTTTTTCCAATGCTTTTAATCCATTAATATCCAATTCTTTGTTAAGTTTCTCCAATACTTTGATTCCTTTCATATCCATTTCCTTGTTACCTCCACCCAGCCATAATAACCCAAAAGAAAGTTCAATTGACCCCAAATGATGTTTTGAATGCATAAGTGGAATGGTTGTATAAGTTTCTATTTAAGGAATCTCGGTAATCAATGCCTTATTTAGAGACTGCATGTTTCGGCTTATTAAAAGTTCTGAAGTAACTCGTGATTAATATATGGCTTTAGTCTCTATGAAGCCTAATATTTGGCAGAGTATTGCACGAAAAAGTGGTCGAAATATCTTGATTTAAAGTAATCGGCTTTGCTTGAGTGTTCTTGATTCCGTTTAGTAATTTTTATCAAAAATTTGATGAAACCATTAAAGTTAGAGTTGGGCATTAGAAAAGTTGAAATGTGTGTTGTGTATGCAAGTTGATTATTTTATGCTCCTTTACTCGTGACAATCAATTGCCTAAGTTTGGGGATATTGGATAAGTCTTCATTTGTGCTATATTTTAAGATGATTTTACCACCGATTTTATTACTTTTATCATCATTTATACTGTTAAATCATTATTTTCCATTTTCATGTCAAAAATAGGCTTTCGTACAAAAAGGAATGATTTCCACTTAAATTCAGTCAAAAAGCTAAAGGTAGGCATATTGCTTTGGTAGAGATCTCATCATAAGGCTAAATTGCCAGGGAATTGCTAGATCAAATATAACTAGATTGAAGGAAGCTCATTGGAAAATATTGCAGGAAAAGCCTAGTAAAGACCTAGGAGAAAGACGAAGCTCGTATCTCAAGAAAAACCCCAATGCCTTTATAGTAGTTTTGGTATATACGTAAGGCGTTTGCACTTCGTTGGGCTCGATTCAGAGTGAAACGAGATAGAAACAGAGCAACGTAGCGATGTAATAGAGATTCCCCAGCTATTTAGTATTTTCTACATATGGCGCTGGGAAGATCTGAATATTGTTTTTTCTTAATTCAGGTGTTTCTCAATGATTTTAGTTTAGATATAGTTTTATCCTATTCCTACCATATATATGAGACCTTAGAATGAAAAAGAGAGTTATGGAGACCGAGAGTTCTAGATTTAAAATTCCATAGAGAGCTTTAGAGAGGAAGCTTTGGTTCTAGGTTTTTCTTTTGAAGTTTTGTGCGGAGACTCTTTTTAGGTTTTATACATTTAATATGTTTTAGATTTTCATTTATGATAATGAGTGGCTAAGTTCTACCATCTAGGCCAAGGTACTTAACTTCTAGGGATTCATAGATTTGTAAGGTTTATGTGCTTCGATTCTCAACTTGTTTGTTACTGATTTTCGTACTCTTTCTGCATTGTTATTTTAAAGTTTTTTATTATAGTTTTAAACCTTAAGTTACTGCCTTTTTATTATTTGAGTGCACATGCATGGCAATTATAGTTAGAAACTATTTCTTGTGATCCTAAAGGGGGATTACATTAGGTGGCGAGCGGGGCATTGTCTGTTGGCAACTGGTGTGTCCATGTGTATTTAGGATGTGATATGGGTAGCAGAGTGTTCTAATTTTCACTTATGACAAGTGAACAATTCAACGCTAGTTACCATTTATGATAAGTGTTCTTATAGAGCATTAATGCAACTAGTTTGTTGAAAGCTTATGACAACATATCCAGTGGCTTTGCAAGTCCAGTTAGTATGTGGTCGTGTCGCACGTTCCCTCTACTAACTTGAGGAGCACGAGTTGATGAAATCAACTATAACTCTATCTAAGAGAATCAGTAAAGGGCTAACATTTGATAAATCGATAATTGAATCAGTTCCCTGGAATGTCAAATCCAGCCTTAGTCTAAAGTCTTTATTTATTGACTTATATTTTAAGTGTTTTATTTTTTTTACATCTTGTTTACTTGTTTCAAAACCCCTATTTTCTCTAAATCTAAAAAAGAAAATCGAATCCATGTGGGATCAACGTCGTACTTGAGTATCTATATATCAATTGTAGTTAGTGAAAATGAAACTATTTCTAGTGATGAATGACATGACATAAACTTTAAATATGGTTGTTTTTCTATATATGACTACTTTGATAGCATATGTCATTCCTAAAGTTTGGAAGGTGATGACCTTATTACAAAACATCCATTACAACCCTGAATTATTCCTAAAGGTTGGAAGTTGTGGTTGATGCCCTTATTTATAGAATGTTTTATATAATCTTTTAAAGCATTGTGTAATTCAATTACGCACACCAAATTCTCATAACTTATCCTCACAATGCTTATCATTCGATGTCAGAATTCGATGATCAGCTAAAACTCAAAATATGATTTTTTTTGTCATATGTGCCACAATTAGGTGGCTAGCAACGAAATCAATGAAAGGTTGTTTATCTAAAATCTGGTGTCACTTAACTTGCAAACCTCAAAATGAAATCGTAATGCATGACTTTTTTTTTCTTCTAGTCTCATGTAAGTTCTTTGAAAAGGAGTTTAGTTGCTCTACAGTATATATTCAAGTAGCACCAAGGCTTAACATGTTCTTGCCCTTTGGCAACGACATACATTCTTATTTTATAAATGAACTGACCAAGTTGGAGATGCTCATTCTAGTCCACCATTTGGTTACCAAGTTCAGGTATGATGTAGAGATAGTCAAGACTATTGGACCATTCTCTTTAGAATTATGTACTTCGCAATACAAAAATGATTAAATGTCGATCATCACAGTCTCTCTTGAAGGACAGACAGAAAGAACCTCAAATCTATCAAATTGAAAAGAAATTTCTTGGGCTCCCTGTGTATTTTCATATCATATCATAAATTCCAAACTTCTATTATTCCCCTAGTATTTGTAATCCAATTTTAGATGTTGGTTTGCAGTTGAATGTTGCTCTTCCTTACATAAAAATGTTGTAATTAGTAAATCCTCTATTATAAAGCAGTTTTGTCATGGAACACAAGAACTGATATAGAGCAAAATAGGTGTGAGACCCCTCATCATTAGGGCCGCTGACCGACCTAGATTACCACTAAACCTTCGATAATTTAGTCAGCCTTCAATATTCCTAATATGGCTGTCATAATATCCATAAAAATTTTTCATTTTTAAGCCCCAAATCAAGTTCGTCAATTTATAAAAATTTTGACAGCACCTCATCTCTAAAAATGTCGCCAAAATCTAAAATACCTGAAATCCATATATTCAACTCACATGTAGCCCAAAACTTTAGACTTACGGGGAAGAGTTACACAATTCATTAAAATTCTAAATGATTAACTTTAAGAGTTCTTAGTTACTATAAAATAGAGGATCACAATATTTACAACATCCAAATAGTTCCAAATTAATCTCAAACCAAACAGAATTCTCAAATAACAAATTAGTCTATCAATATGGTTCCTACCTCTTTGTAGCCCAACTACCCATATTATACAATATAGTATTCAAAACATTACATAAAAGTTAAAAGGTAAGCTGATAAGCTAATCATAGAAAATCCTATAACTTCTCTTTCTCTTTCTTAGAGCTGGAATCCGAAATCGCCAACGAATGTAAAACGAATTCAGATAAGTAATCCAATGTTGTTTCATGTGCATTGCATCAACCATTAAACTAGATAACGACAATAAATAGTAATTAAAATTTCGAAGGAATTGATATATAATATGAGCCATAGTTCATGTTATCCGTTCATTAGTAAATGGTCAGTAAACAAAAATGATATCAAATAGTATTAGGCGACTATGAACTATATGAAGTAATCCATTAGCCTTTACTAGTACCTAGTGAGCTCAAGTTCCAAGACCACCGGACCCTTTGACACCTAAGGAATATCGACATTCAAGACACTAGAAAAATGATGATTGGAATTGGTCGTATAAGGTCTTGACCCAATCGAATCGCGTTAGAGTTCTCAACACTTCACATACCTGACACGCCTTACTGCGATGCATGTATGCATGGTCAAATCAAATACCAATGCAAAAAAAGAAAAATAATAAATTTTGAATAGTAAATACAAATATCACAACTCATTGTAGGATTTACTTACAATACACGCAACGAATCATATTTAAATGCCTTTGTTGCACCTAATTTGATGATATCCGTCCGCTAATATTACCTATCCATCCATCGCAATGGATACAATTAATCTCAGTTTATGCTCAAGTCATTTTCCACGATTTTTAAGACATTATACCCCAATAAAGCATCAATATGATTCTTTTCTTGTGAATATAACCCGAAATTCGAACTCAAAATGCCCATTTTTGACAAAACACGTGTCTCCTATTTTTCCAAGTCAATTACTTAATTTTATGCAATTTCAGGTAAATTAACACGCTTTATGGTGCAAATACCCTGAAAAATCTTCTTAAAATTGATTTTAAGGTATTCAAATCTTAATTTGACTCCATATTTGGTTCGACATGAAAAATCAAGTCTTGTCTGGTATCATAGATGCTTTACGAGGCGAACACCTGAAGTACAAACCTAAAAAAATCCTGATTTTTAATATTTATTAAAATTATTCCATTTTATTGAGTTTCACTAATTTCAGAATTTCTTTGAAGTTTTTCAAATTTTTATGGAAAATGGGTCAAATCGAATAGAATAGCGCCGAACCTCAGCTTTTTAGTCTGATTCGGCTTAATAGACAAAGTTTCTGCTCTAAGGTAGACCTTAGTTCGTGTAGAGTCTAGCGTTGGCTGGCCCAAGCCATCCCAACTATATATGCAAGGCCTTGTCTTGCGTTCACAAGGCTAGGCGATTCTTACCTTGTGAATGCACGGCAAGACAAGAACCACCCTGGCTTTAGCAAGGCTACCCTTACTGCCCTGTTAGAGGCACGCCCTAGCCATGCTAAGGTAGGGCCAGTGCTAAATCTTTATGGTAGTAGCACATATGATGCTATCTATTTTTTACATTGCATTTTTTTTTTCTTCGAAATAACCCCCACCACCATTACATACTCTTCGACCATAACCCTATCAACGAAGCAAAACCATCCCTGCCCCTAATCCGTACTCAGATAGCTTCAAAACTTATTGCAAAGAGGAGTACTCACTTTAGTTTTGCGCAATTCTTGCCATCCACAGTTTGAAGTGTAAATCTCTAACTTCCTTGCATTGAAATCATGCCAATTAAGCTCATAAATTGCGGAGATTGGTGGGAAATCAATGTAAGGTGGTAGGAGAAGTGAAAGGGGTGAGGATGAGTTGATAAAGAAATAGAGAGAGAAAGAGAGAGAGAGAGGGTTGGAAAATGGGAGAGATCATGAGAAATAGAGTATAATGAGGTGGAGGTGTTGGGATTAAAACATTAAAGCCTCACCACCTAACTAACTATTAAGAGCCAATTAGCTATTTGTCCATACCTCCCTCCACCTCAACTTCTCTATAATTAACCAGTTTCTCTAAAATTGGTAAGTCCTCCCTCTACTTAACTCAATTATTAAATAAACCAATAATTTTATTATAAATTTACAATTTACCCCTCATTTACTCAATCAACAAGATGTGATTTCGACCTCGGGACCTCTGAATGATATGAAACTTGACGTGGGAACTCCCAATAATATTTTAGACTTTTACCAATACTCTGGACCCCGACTCACATGCGAATTAAGGCATGGGTCCTACGACTACATTTCAATGCCATAATGTGTATTTATTTAATTGTTTTGCCCTTGTTGCATCAAAACTAAGCCTAAACCTAGAAATACTCTTATTACCACCTCCACAACCTGAAATGGCACCTACTTTCACTTATTTCAAGGGGATTTCCCGAGTTGACACTACTTTTCCATTTTTTACCAAATAAACTTAAATCTTCATGAACCTGAAAACTAAACTTCGACCTATCACTTCGTATCATTGAACTTCTTAAACGTACAATATCTTGCAAGTAAATGGAAATAAAACCTTGTATCGATTATTTTCGAACAAAAACCCAAAAGTCATACTTAACATAGATATAATAAGAAATTCACACAATAAGAAAATAGAACTCCTAAATTACCTTACTATGAGTTTTCTTCATATTGAATCACCATTAATGGTCTCGATCAAGCTTGGGTCGCTAATCCGGTGGTTTAGTCTTAAAACAAGGATTAAGAAATTCGGGGTTTCACAATAGAAAAAGAAGTATCATACAAATTGTTCAAGGAATCATGCTACGTTGTTGCTCTAGGGAGTGATGACTTCATTAACAATTTCTTCTTGCCCATTTACAAGGACTCATGGAAGTACTTCAATAGCGGCTTCATCAATTACTTAATGTCAATACTAGAAAATAAACTCAACAAAAGTTGCATAATTTTGAATTTTCATATATGTTTTAGTTTTAATAGATATTTCCCCCCTTAAGACTTATTTCTTTCATTTTAGTTCACTAGAGAAAGATTTAATTGATGATATGTGAATTTTATATTTTTAGTTACTGCATAGCTTAGGCACTTGACAATTGATTGTGTTTGGGTAAAGACCTATGGGTTGTATTACCCTTCAACATATTCTAAGTTCATTTGGGTTTACCAGGACAAAACGAATAAATTCGCATTAGGACTCAACATAGCTGCAAGCAAGCTTATGGATAACTTGTCGAAAACCTTTCCAAATGCAAGCTACATGTTCAAAGATGATTACTATGTGGTTGCCAATGTAATTGACAATCCGCACCAATACCATATGTGCATACGAAAGATAAACCTTCAATCAATAATCCTACTTAGTGACTCAAACTTTATCAACAAAGATTTTTACATTCCTTTTCCACTATGAAAGAAATTTTATTAGCTCTACTTGGAACATCAATTTTATGAAGGATTTGTAAATGTTCCTTATATGCAATTAGTTGTTTGCTTAATAATGATTATCATGAGGTCTTTTGAAATCTGATTCCTTATTCTATAGGCTCTATCCGTATATGAAAAAGTTGGACAAAATTTTACTTTGGTTTGAGGAACAGGCCCAAGCCTCTTTCATTAGCGTGGATTCTCCATGCTCAGGTGCTTAGCTTTGATACTTCTTATGTTCATTTATTTTTATTTTTATAATTCATCCCAAAAATGGTGCCATGAAATCGATTGAATGACTTTTCTTATTTGGGTTTTTTATTATATGTATAGTATATTCTGCTTGGAAGTGCGGGGATAGTGGTTCAAATAAGAAACTCGCACCTAAAGAACAGAAGGAAATCATTTCCAACTTGAAAAAATCAGTAGAAGTAGATGTTAGGCAAGCAACTATATGGAACAAATTTGGTATCATATTCCAAGCTTTGAATGGATCCAAAAGAACAAAACATATATTCTTTATTGGTCTTGTATGCCATAATCATTTTTGAAACCTATGTAAAGAATTTTAGGTTTGTTAAATACTTATCCTATATAATTGGGAATCATTCCAATAATTTCAATGCGGTAAACCAGATGATTTGAAATGAATGTATCATACCTTATTATGCTATATTTTCTCCTCAAGAAATTCTTGTTTCTTATAGTTGCATTGTTGTAGTGATAGTCGATGTAATTTATTAGTTATGATGTCCTTATGGAGTTGAATTTGTATGATTCTCCAGTATTTGTGATTACTTATATGTTGTTTTAGTTATTTGGAAAGGGAGGCCAACTCTGCGAAACTAGAGAAAGTTACTTATGCATTTTTTCTGAAGTTTATCTTTGTCTTATTTATTATTTCAATTGTTCATGTGTTTGTACGGAATCACTCAAATCTTTGACTTCATGGATACTCAACATCATCCATGGTTGAATTGTTTAGAGTTGTTGAAAGATGTCAGGCTAAATACTTATGTTCTATCTATTAGATATGAAGGGTATCTTCTTGCACCCCAATTGTTTCCTCAAATTGCAGCTTTAGTTCATATTATTGTGCTTTGTTTTGTATTTCTTTCCAGTTTTATAGGATAAGATGTTGTACATTTGAAATTGCTATAGATCTTGATTCTATTTTTGCTATGCAGTAGAAAGTCTTGTGATAATTCACTAAGCAACCCTTAATTACAAATATGTTAATGGTGGTGTGGGTTCTCATGCATTTTTTTAATTGAGATTGCTATCGATGTGTGACGCTTATAAGTGAAGTTGTTTTGGAGTTGATCGAAGTTCCTCTCCATTTTATCAAATGGTTCACCTTTCAAATCGCATGTTAGATGATATATAATAATGACCTCGTCTTTTTATTTATACAATTTAAAGTTTTAATTTTGATGAAATTTTCTTGTCCACTATACATTATTGTTGTATTTCATTGTAAAAGACTCAATTTTCTTTTTTAATAACTATTATTTATTATAATTAAATTTGTAACAAAGGCTATTTTAGCTTTACAGGAAAAAAATGTTCTATTTAAATTTTTTTTGAAAGGCCTTTAATGACTATTACCATTATTGAAATTCATGTGTAGGTAGAAAATTTTATATATACAATAACAATGAGAAACCGATTGGAAATACCTTGAGCTTTCGTATTGTCTTATAACATGACGACTGGTGTATTGGTTAAAAATCGATAGGAAAGCCTTTCATAATGGTTTTAAACCAATATGAAAGTTGTTTATGTTCTAGTGATATAATCTAATGGTGGCGTATGTTCTCCTTGTGTTCTTACTCTAGGATTGTTTATTGAAATTCTTGTAGGCTTAATTGGTGCAGTGGAACTTTGGATTTCATTTTGTATTTTTTCCACTAGTGCACCGTTTCCCCTTTTTCTTTTGAACTTCTACCTTTTCTGCTTCCAACCATTTTTCAAAATCAAATAGTCACAACTTCAAATAACATGTTAAACCTATGGATCATAAAAAATAGTTTATTCAAAACAATTTGATAGAATTGAAAACGCTACTTAGAAATAGAAATTTATTTGAAAAGGTAGCTTGAAAATCAATCGAAAATTTAAAATTTGGTATCGAAGGTTTTACTCAATTACAAACTTAAAATCAGTTTTCTAAATAATATAAGATAATTATGTGATAAATTCTAGTTTTTCCAAAACAAAACAAAACACAAGCTCATTTAAAATTCCATTTCAAACCAATTGAATATATAGATCTTATGAATCGACACAAATACCAAACTTTCGAAAATAATTAATTTTTAAACCAACAATCATCGTAATCATAATACCCATTCTATTGAAATCAATTATATAATTTATCAATTGTAATAGAATGGACTACAATAAAAAAAATTCTAAATCAATTGAAAATTTTGCAAAAATCATCACACAAAATTTTTATCAACATAAGAGCTAGGGTTTTATCGTGATTACCTTCTTGATAGTAAATCCCTGAAGATATATGCACTTTAACTCTTCCAATTTGCTCCTCCAAGCTCGAATTCGAAATTCCCTTAAACCCTAGTTTAGTTTTACTCTCTCAAATTCTAACTTTTCTGGGTTGAACAAATCTAGAATGAAGTGTAATCACTTAAATGCACTAAACTCTAGGTTAGAAAGGTTAAAGCTAGGGAAGAGTTTGATGTTTAGGTAGAATGGGTGCAATTATTGGTGTGTGTATAATGGTTTATATGTGAGATTGGGCCCAGTGAATCGGGGTTTTAAATGGATTTGCTGGTTAAATTGGTGGAATTGAGGCTCTTTGCCTCACCAATTTGGCCAACGATTTACGTTATAGGAATAAATCATTGTTGATTCGTGAAAGTTAAATTTTCACTTAAAACTCATGTCTACTATCATGGATTTTCCTAGCAAATCCTAGTTTAAAACCAAATCGCTAATGATTCGCTAGACCTATTTTGTTGTTTTTTCAAATTATTTCTCAATTAACATTTAAATCATTCATAATAATTAATATAAAGGTGGAATTGACTAAAAATCAGAAAGTTTGATTATAATATGTAAATAGTTGCTAATTATATTTTATTAAATAAATAAATAAACGAACAAGTGAATAATGTAAACTTGCATAAAGGCCATAGAAAAAAATGTTAGGGCAAGTGCCCTAGGTCAATCCATTAACTGTCTTTATGAATACTTTTACTTAATAAAATAGAGGATTTCATTTGCTGTTTATTATAATTAATTTGCATGTTTACATTATAACATGATCCATGGGTATTTACAGAAATATCATAAATGTCCCTAGTCGATCATTATACTGGGAACTATAATGAATTAAGACTAGCGTGAGTCTTGATTGATGATCATATGATGATTATAGTATAGGGATACGAATCATGATCACGAGTACTTGTTAGGGAACAAAGTACTGAATCGACCCGGTATGAGAACATCACATGGATTAAGTCATAGTTGTTTCTCATGATAGGTATATTTTTTCAGTCCTCTGACTTGAGATTACCAGAGACTTCAACATTAGGAATATAGTGATTTGACACAATCAAACATTGTCTTTAACTACATGATTATAAAGGTTGTGATTGGTTACTGTGTGAGCAATGTGATGAAGTTGTGTAATTAAGATAGAATTTATCCCTCTCATATAAAGAGAGATATCTGGTGGATCCCTCGATTTGTTAGACTGTTAAAAGGCATAGTCTAAGAGAATTGATATTGATCAATGTCACTTGGATGTTTTCAGTCTACTTAGAGATTGAGACTAGTACGATTGAACATATCGGATGACAATTCCATGCCTTATGTTTGATTAAAAGGATATCATGTGACAAAAAGATGTGATATACACTATTAATTAGATTATATCGATTTGATATTCGTACAACTTGAATAGTCATAATGTCTTACTAGAGGCCGGTTATGACGTGTATACAAAAATTTGTTTTGGTACAGTGCCAACGTTATGTGAGCCTATTGGGTCGCACACTAAGAATGGTTTTGTGAGATTTTAAGATGGTTCGGAAAAATGAATTTTATATGATAAAATTCATGACAAAAACGTCCTCATGGTGTATTACACTTATACTTTTTTAAGTAGGGGTATACATGTAATTTACTTAACCGTCTATATACAAGGGTTGTATAAATAGACGCTTTAAGTTAGAACACACGTACGAAAGATTAAGGGCTGAAACTCTATTTTTGTTTTAGAAATGACTTAGGATTTTTTGGTATGCTTTGGATCATTTTGGAGAGAAACAAATAGGTTTGGTATTCTCTCAAAGCTAGCACTTCGAATCTCGGCCGCCATTCGTGTGTGGACTGCTGGTAGAGGGCGTTCGTCGTTGGCAGTGGAGATTACAAAATAATTTTGACAAAAACCCTAACCAGATCCGAATCTAATTCCATTAAAACATTTAAACCAAGAAAACTTAATCATACCTCGGTCGCAAAATACCTTTCTGAAAGTTGATCGGTCTCTAATGCGATGCCAACGACGAACGCCCTCTACTAGCAGTCCATACACGAACAACGTCTGAGATTCGAAGATCTAGCTTCGAGAGAATACCAAACCTTTTTGTTTCTCTCCAAAACGATCCAGAGCGTACCGGAAAACCCTAAGTCGTTTCTAAAATGAAAATAGAGTTTTGGCCCTTAATCTTTTGTACGTGTGTTCTAACTTAAAGCGTCTATTAATACAAGCCTTGTATATAGACGGTTAAGTAAATAACACATATACCTCTACTTAAAGAAGTATAAGTGTAATACACCACGAGGACGTTTCAGTCATGAATTTTATCATATAAAATTTATTTTTCTGAACCATCTTAAAATCTCGCAAAAGGATTCTTGGTGTGCGACCCAATAGGCTCATACAACATTGACAGTGTACTAAAACACATTTTGGTATACAAGTCATAAGCAGCCTCTAGTAAGACATTATGACTACCTATGTTGTATGAATATCAAATCGATACAACTTAATCAATAGTGTATATAATATCCTTTTGTCACACGATATCCTTTTGATCAAACATAAGGCATGAAATTGTCTTCCGACATGTTCAATCGTACTAGTCTCGATCTTTTAGGTAGACTGAAAACATCCAAGTGACATTGATCAATATTAATTCACTTAGACAAGGCCATTTAACAGTCTAACGTATCAAGGGATCCACTGGATATCTCTCTTTGTATAAGGGACAAATTTTATCTTGATTGCACAACTTCATCACATTGCTCACACAGTAACCAATCACAACCTTTATAATCGTCCTATTAAAGACAACGTTTGATAGTGTCAAATCACTATATTCCTAATGTTGAAGTCTCTGGTAATCTCAAGTCAGAGGACTGAAAAAATTTACCTATCATGAGAAACAACTATGACTTAATCCATGTGATGTTCTCATAGCGGTTCGATCCAGTACTTTGTTCCCTAACCAGTACTCGTGATCTTGATTCGTATCCCTGTACGTATAATCATCATATGATCATCAATCAAGACTCACTTAGTCTTAATTCATTATAGTTCCCAATATAATGATTGACTAGGGACATTTAAGATATTTATGTAAATACCCATGGATCGTATTATAATGTAAACATGCAAATTAATTATAATAAACAACAAATGAAATCCTCTATTTTATTAACTAAAAGTATTCATAAAGACGGTTAATGGATTGACCAAGGGCACTTGCCCCGACATCTCCCACTTCCACTATGGCAAATCATACATGCATCTAATGCCTAATGATCTAACATGACCATCATGTTTTTCTTGTGGAAGTGTTTTTGTCAATGGATCCGCAACGTTGTCTTCGGTAGGTACTCTGCAAATCTTTGCGTCTCCTCTCTCAATAATTTCTATGATGAAATGAAAACGCCAGAGTATATGTTTGGATCTGTGGTGTGATCGAGGTTCCTTGGCCTGTGCCATTTCCCCGTTATTGTCACAATACAAACAAATTGGGTTAGTAATACTTGAAACCACACCTAGTTCAGAAATGAGCTTTTTGATCCAAACTGCTTCCTTTCCTGCATCAGACGTTGCAATATACTCAGCTTCCGTCGTAGAATCTGCCAGAGTCTCTTACTTCGAACTTTTCCAGCTTACTGCACCCCCATTCAAAGTAAACACATATCCATACTGTGATCTAAAATCATCTATATCAGTTTGAAAACTTGCATATGTGTAACCATTTACAACTAGATCATTTTCAAAACCTCCATAGACTAAGAACACTTTCTTAGTCCTTCTTAAGTATTTAAGAATGTTCTTTACTGCTATCTAGTGACTCTCACCAGGATCTGACTGATATCTGCTTGTAGTGCTCAATGCATATGATACAACAGGCTGATTGCATAGCATGGCATACATGATAGATCCAATAGTTGATGTATATGGAATCTTTTTCATACGGTCTCGCTCATCATTTATCTTAGGACATTGAATCTTGCTGAGACTTATGCCATGAGACATTGGCAACAATCCTCTTTTAGAGTCTTGCAAACTGAATCTATTCAACCCCTTGTCTATGTAAGCACTCTGACTTAGACGATTAGCCTTTTAGATCTATCCTTATAGATCCTTATCCCTAGGATATAGGTTGCCTCTCATAAGTCTTTCATTGAGAAACACTTCCCTAACCAAGACTTGACATTCCGCATTGTTGGGATGTCATTTCCAATGAGTAATATATCATCAACATACAATACTAGAAAAACAAATACACTCCCACTGACCTTCTTGTATACACAAGGCTCATCTTTATTCTTAATAAAACCAAAATTCTTAATTGCTTCATCAAAACGAAGATTCCAACTCCGAGAAGCTTGCTTTAATCAATAAATGGATCTTTGAAGCTTGCATACATTCCTAGAGTTCTCAGGATGTACAAAACCTTTAGGTTATGTCATATACACGTCCTCAAGCAGCTTTCCATTAAGAAATGTTGTTTTTACATCCATTTGCCATATCTCATAGTCTTAATATGCAGCAATGGCAATTAAGATTCTTATGGATTTAAGCATGGCTACTGGCGAAAACGTTTCATCCTAATCAACACCTTGAGTCCGCCTAAAACCTTTTGCTACAAGTCTTGCTTTAAAAGTATGCACTTTGCCATCCATGTCAGTTTTCTTCTTGAAAACCCATTTACATCCAATGGTCTTACCACCTTCAGGTAAATCAACCAAGTTCTAAACTTGGTTATCATACATGGATTGTATCTCAAAGTTCATGGCACTTAGCCATTTATCTGAGTCTGGTCTAGACATAGCCTCCTGATAATTGGTGGGCTCATTTTGATTTATAAACAACACATCACGACTATCAGTAATGAGAAATCCGAATATCTCTGGCTCATGTCTTACCCTACCAGATTTACGTGGGCCTTGTGTCACTTGTGGAGGTTCAACTGGTTCAGAACGTTGTTAAACTTCCAATAGCGGTTTTGGGTTTATCTGTGATTCTTGAACTTCTTCAAGATTTATTTCTCTCCCACTAGTGTCTTTTGAAATAAATTGTTTTTCATTAAAGGCACCATACCGAGCAACAAACACTTTGTTCTCAGCGGGATTATAAAATTAATATCCTTTTGTTTACTTAGGATGCCTCACAAATAAACACTTGTCAGATTTAGGTGCTAGTTTTTCTGAGACTTGTCGTTTTACGTAAGCCTCATAACCCCAAATCTAAGGAATGATAAACTAGGTATCTTCCCGTACCATTTCTCATATGGTGTTTTATCAACCGCTTTAGAAGGAACTCGATTTTGAGTGAAAGCTGTAGTTTGTAATGCATAACCCCAAAAGGATAATGGAAGATCTGCATGACTCATCATAGATCAAACCATATCTAATAAGGTTCGTTTTCTCCTTTCGGAAACTCCATTACATTGTGGAGTTGCTGGTGGAGTCAATTGGGAGACAATCCCATAATTTCTAAGTTGATCATCAAATTCTTGGCTCAAATATTCACCAGCTCGATCCGACCGAAGTGTTTTGATAGTTTTACCAAGTTGATTGTGCACTTCATTTTGAAACGTTTGAAACATCTCAAATGATTCAGCTCTATGTTTCTTAAGATATACAAAACCATATATGCTGAAATCATCAGTAAATGTAATGAAGTATTGATAACCTCCTCTAGCCATTGTGTTTATAGGACCGCATACATCAGTATGTATTGGACACTTGCCCTTCGACTGTGTCCAGTAAAAGGACTTTTACTCATCTTGCCTCGTAAACATGATATGCACGTTTCATATGTTTCTAAATCAAATGAATCTAGAAGTCCATCTTTATGGAGCTACATTATGCGTTTCTCATTTATGTGCACGAGACGACAATGCCAAAGATAGGTTTGATTCAAATCATTTGACTTAAATCTCTTTATATTTATGTTAAAGACTGGAGTATCGGTAGACCTTTTCATGCCTTGAAGATAAAGACCATCACACAAATTAACATTTGTATAAAATATGCCTTTACGAGAAATGGAACATCTATTATTCGCAATAATAAAATCAAAACCATCCATATCGAAGCATGAAACAGAAGTGATGTTTCTGCTCAAGGCATGCACAAAATAACAATTATTTAAAGTTAAAATAAGTCCACTAGGTAAGACTAAGTCATATGATCCAATAGCCAGGGCAGCAACTCTTGCTTCCATTCAACGCGGAGGATGACTTCTCCTTTCTTAAACTTTCTAATTCTGGTGAGTCCCTGCACATTTATACAAATGTAAGATCCACATCCGGTATCTAATACCCAGGAATCACTAGTAGATAAATTAATTTCAATAACATAAATACCTGTAGTAGTAGTCGCACTACCCTTTTTCTTCTTTAGATCTTCCAGATATAGTTGCAATTTCTGAACCAATGTCCAGGTGCATGACAGAAATGAATGTTTCGTTCCTTTTCTTTGGGGTGTTTTGAAGTAGGAATAAGTTCGTGTTGGGTTTTGGGTTCATACGCAGCGGAGATTAAAAACAATTTTGACAAAAACCCCAACAGGATCCGAATCCAATTCCATTAAAAACGTTTAAACCATGAAAACTTAATCATACCTCAGTCGCAATGTACCTTTCTGAAGGTTAATCGATCTCTAATGCGTTGCCAACGACGAACGCCCTCTAACAGTAGTCCACACATGAACGGCGGCCGAGATTCGAAGTGCTACCTTCGAAAAAATACCAAACCTTTTGTTTTTCACTCCAAAACGATCCAGAGCATACCGAAAACCCTAAGTCGTTTCTTAAACGAAAAAAGAGTTTCTGCCTTTTATCTTTCGTCCGTGTATTCTAACTTAAAGCGTCTATTTATACAACCCTTGTATATAGACAATTAAGTAAATTACACATATACCCCTACTTAAAGAAGTATAAGTGTAATACACCACAAGGACGTTTACGTCCTGAATTTTATCATATAAAATTCATTTTTCAGAACCATCTTAAAATCTCACAAAACCATTCTTAGTGTGCGACCCAATAGGTTCATACAACGTTGGCAGTGTACCAAAACACATTTTGGTATACAAGTCATAAGCGGCCTCTAGCAAGACATTATGACTACCCAAGTTGTATGAATATCAAATCAATACAACCTAATCAATAGTGTATATAACATCCTTTTGTCACACGATATCCTTTTGATCAAACATAAGGCATGGAATTGTCATCCAACATGTTCAATCGTACTAGTCTCGATCTCCAGGCAGACTGAAAACCTCCGAGTGACATTGATCAATATCAATTCACTTAGACTAGGCCTTTTAACATCTAACACATCGAGGATCCACTTTGGATATCTCTCTTTATATGAGAGGGACAAATTCTATCTTGATTACACAACTTCATCACATTGCTCACATAGTAACCAATCACAACCTATATAATCGTCCGGTTAAAGACAACGTTCGATAGTGTCAAATCAATATGTTCCTAATGTTGAAGTCTTTGATAATCTCAAGTCAGAGGACTGAAAAATATACCTATCATGAGAAACAACTGTGACTTAATCCATGTGATGTTCTCATAGCGGGTCGGTCCAGTACTTTGTTCCCTAACAAGTACTCGTGATCTTGATTCGTATTCCTATACGTATAATCATCATATGATCATCAATCAAGACTCACACTAGTCTTAATTCATTATAGCTCCCAGTATAATGATCGACTAGGGACATTTAGGATATTTCTCTAAATACCCATGGATCTTATTATAATGTAAACATGCAAATTAATTATAATAAACAGCAAATGAAATCCTCTATTTTATTAACTAAAAGTATTCATAAAGACGAGGTTAGCAATACTTGGAACCACACCTAGTTCAGAAATGAACTTTTTGATCCAAACAGTCTCTTGCTTTGAACTTTTCCAGCTTATTGCACCCCCATTCAAAATAAACAGATATCCAGATTGCGATCTAAATTCATCTATATCAGTTTGAAAACTTGCATCTGTGTAACCATTTACAACTAGATCATTTTCAAAACCTCCATAGATCAAGAACACTTCCTGAGTCCTTCTTAAGTACTTAAGGATGTTCTTTACTGCTATCCAGTGATTCTCACCAGGATCTGACTGATATCTGCTTGTAGTGCTCAAAGCATATGATACATCAGGTCGAGTGCATAGCATGGCATAAATGATAGATCCAATAGCTGATGCATATGGAATATTATTCATACGGTCTCGCTCATCATTTGTCCTAGGACATTTATTCTTGCTTAGACTTATGCCATGAGACATTGGCAACAATCCTCTTTTAGAGTCTTGCAAACTGAACCTATTTAGCACCTTGTCTATGTAAGCACTCTGACTTAGACCGATTAGCCTCTTAGATCTATCCCTATAGATCATTATCCCTAGGATATAGGCTGCATCTCCTAAGTCTTTCATTGAGAAACACATCCCTAACCAAGACTTGACATTCTCGCAATGTTGGGATGTCATTTCCAATGAGTAATATATCATCAACATACAAGCACTTAAAAATAACTACACTCCCACTTTGACCTTCTTGTATACACAAGGCTCATCTTCGTTCTTAATAAAACCAAAATCCTTGATTGTTTCATCAAAATGAATATTCCAACTTCGAAAAGCTTGCTTTAATCCATAAATGGATCTTTGAAGCTTGCATACCTTCCTAGAATTCTCAGGATGTACAAAACCTTCAGGTTGTGTCATATACACGTCCTCAAGCTGCTTTCCATTAAGAAATGTTATTTTTACATCCATTTGCCATAGCTCATAGTCATAATATGCAGCAATGACAATTAAAATTCTTATGGATTTAGGCATGGCTACTTGTGAAAAAGTTTCATCATAATCAACACCTTGAGTCCGCTGAAACCTTTTGCTACAAGTCTTGCTTTAAAAGTATGCACATTGTCATCCATGTCAGTTTTCTTCTTGAAAACCCATTTACATCCAATGGTCTTACCACCTTCGGGTAAATCAACCAAGTTCCAAACTTGGTTATCATACATGGATTACATCTCAGAGTTCATGGCACTTAGCCATTTATCTGAGTCTTGTCCAGACATAGCCTCCTGATAAGTGGTGGGCTCATTTTGGTCTATAAGCAACACATAAGGACTATCAGTAATGAGAAATTCGAATCTCTCTGGCTCATGTCTTACCTTACTAGATTTACGTAGGCCTTGTGTCACTTGCGGAGGTTCAACTGGTTCTGAACGTCGTTAAACTTCCAGTAGCGGTTCAGTGTTTATCTATGATTCTTGAACTTGAAGATTTATTTCTCTCCCACTAGTGTCTTTTGAAATAAACTATTTTTTCATAAAGGCACCATACCGAGCAACAAACACTTCGTTCTCAGCGAGATTATAAAAGTAATATCCTTTTGTTTCCTTAGGATACCCCATAAATAAACACTTATCAGATTTAGGTGCTAGTTTTTCTGAGACTTGTCACTTAACGTAAGCCTCACAACCCCAAATCTTAAGAAAAGACAAACTAGGTCTCTTCCCGTACCATATCTCATATGGTGTTTTATCAACCGCTTTAGAAGGAACTCGATTTAGAGTGAAAGCTGCAGTTTGTAATGCATAACCAAAAAAGGATAATGGAAGATCTGCATGACTCATCATAGATCGAATCATATCTAATAAGGTTTGATTTCTCCTTTCAGAAACTCCATTCCATTGTGGAGTTGCTGGTGGAGTCAAGTGGGAGACAATCCCACAATTTCTAAGATGATCATCAAATTCTTGGCTTAAATATTCACCACCTCGATCTGATCAAAGTGTTTTGATACTTTTACCAAGTTGATTCTGCACTTCATTTTGAAACGTTCAAAACATCTCAAATGATTCAGCTTTATGTTTCATAAGATATAAATAACCATATCTGCTGAAATCATCCGTAAATGTAATGAAGTACTGATAACCTCCTCTAGCAATTGTGTTTATAGGACCGTATACATCAGTATGTATTAGACCCAATAAATCACTTGCCCTTTCACTGTGTCCAGTAAAGGGACTTTTAGTGATCTTGCCTAGTAAACAAGATACGCACGTTTCATATGTTTCTAAATCAAATGAATCAAGAAGCCCATCTTTATGAAGCTTCGTTATGCGTTTCTCGTTTATGTGTCCGAGACGACAATGCCAAAGATAGGTTTGATTACAGAAATGACAATCTTCTTCCTTTTCTTTTGGGTGTTTTGAAGCAGGAACAGGCTGGGGCTTGACTTGTTCCATAGGCTTTGCGACAGGTGCAACAACAGCCTTGGCAAATCTAACCTTGCCTTGTCTTTTCTTCTTCATTCCCTTTCCCTTTTAGACCATCAACATATTACTAGAGGGTTTCTTGATATTTGTTCAACAGTTTTGAGCATCAAATGCAACTTCGAAATTGATTTCTCCATATTATTCATATTGTAGTTCATCACAAATTGTGAGTAACTTTCTGGTAATGAATTCAGGATCAAATCCGTAGCCAACTCTTGGCTTACGGGAAATTCGAGTCTATCAAGTTGGTCAACATAGCCCTTCATCTTCAGAACATGAGGACTAACTGACGCACCCTCAGGAATCTTGCAAGAATGTAGGTTCTTGACTGTCTCGAATCTTTATTGCCTAGCTTGCTGTTGGAACATTTCCTTCAGAGTTACGGCCATGTCGTAGGCTTCCACTAGTTCCATGTCCTTCTGAAGTTCAGGAACCATAGTTGCTAGCATAATACATGCAACATCAGTAGAATCGTTGACATGCTTATTATGCACATCCTTCACAGCTTTCGTAGCATTGGCTGGTGGGTCCTCAGGGATTGAAGCATCTAGGACATACAACTTGCGTTCATGCTTAAGAACAATTCTCAAGTTTTTGAACCAGTCAAGAAAGTTAGTCCTAGATAGCTTATCCTTCTCAAGGATGGATCGCAGTGACAGGGGATTATTGTTACTTGAAGAGGCCACTGATCTACAATAAAGATTATGCAAAGTTATTTTAGTATAGAGGAATAGACTCCCACTAAATTAACAACCCTCCTAAAACGTACTGTTTATTTAGGGGACTAAAATCCATATTTCACCTAATTCTATGACAGCTATGGCACGAAACACATAACTATATTATTTAGGTAGGTAACAGTTACCAATTACATCTTATGTAATTTTTAGATCCTTTTATGAGATATGGGACATCTTATGTCTTAGCATGTTTTTATCTCATCATTTGCCTAAAGCTCAAAACTATTTTGATGGCTTTATTAAGTCGGACCATTTTAAACATTAAGGTAACTCTTACCCAACTTGTCTCACCAAGATAACACAATACACCCAACTATGGTTGAAACTATATTAGTGTGATCGAGGCCTTGACAAGTGTTTAAAATGGATGGCACAAGACTTAAAATTTAATAGAGGGATTTTATTCAGTTTTAGTGATTTTATGTAAACAATGAAATGTCATATATTTTATTGATTTGTTCAATCCCTAACAATTTGGAAATTTTTTTTTTTTTTTTAGAAGACGAATCTCAATTATGAAAATTAAAATTAAAAGCTATAGAAAATCATAATTTTCGCTGATTTTATTATCATAAATTAACCCCTTAATTTATTCGAAATTAAGTCAATTAAAACATTTTAATTAACCCGGGCCCACATCTAACTAATCATCTTATCCTAATCCAATTAGGATTTAAGATATTTGAATCCTAGTATATCACCAATAACAAGATTCTTGATATTTATCTCATATTCTAATTTGTTATCTATCTTTATCAAATAGAAACTTCATAACAAAATAGATATAATAAGATAAATAAATAATTTCGAAAATTAATTATTTATAAATAAATAATTTCGAATTTAATTATTTATTTTGAATTTAAGATATTTGAATCCTAGTATATCACCAATAACAAGATTCTTGATTTTTATCTCTTATTCTAATTTGTTATCTATCTTTATTAAATATAAACTTCATAACAAAATAGATATAACAAGATAAATAATTAATTTCGAAAATTAATTATTTAATTTGGATTTAAGATATTTGAATCCTAGTATATCACCATAACAAGATTCTTGATATTTATCTCATATTCTAATTTGTTATCTATCTTTATAAAATAGAAACTTCATAACAAAATAAATATAACAAGATAAATAAATAATTTCGAAAATTAATTATTTATAAATAAATAATTTCAAAAATTAATTATTTGCAATTTCGGTCCTCATCCAAATAATCACAAACATGTAATTGAATCATGAACTACTATCACAATCGAACCTAATGGTGTCATGGATCATAGAACACGAAACTCAATTCATTAAAATTATTCAAATTAACCTAACATGGTTACTAGCATGTACGAAACAAATTTCAATTAAATCACGAATATATGTATCATATACACAAAACATGATAATAAATCTCACAGAAAACTTATGTATATCACATATACATCAACTATTAACATGTTTTCAATCATATATCATGTATATATCAGAAGTAAACATGCAATGAATTTAATGGAATCAAACTCGAAGGCTCTGATACCATTGTTGGGTTTTGGGGTTCATACGCAGCGGAGATTACAAAACAATTTTGACAAAAACCCCAACAGGATCCGAATCTAATTCCATTAAAAACATTTATACCATGAAAACTTAATCATACCTCAGTCGCAATGTACATTTCTGAAGGTTAATCGATCTCTAAGGCGCTGCCAACGACGAACACCCTCTACTAGTAGTCCACACACGAACGGCGGCCGAGATTTGAAGTGCTACCTTCGAGAGAATACCAAACCTTTTGTTTTTCTCTCCAAAACGATCCAGAGCATACCAAAAACCCTAAGTCGTTTCTTAAACGAAAAAAAAGTTTCGGCCTTTTGATCTTTCGTCCGTGTATTCTAACTTAAAGTGTCTATTTATACAACCCTTGTATATAGCCAGTTAAGAAAATTACACATATACCCCTACTTAAAGAAGTATAAGTGTAATACACCACAAGGACGTTTCCGTCATGAATTTTATCATATAAAATTCATTTTTCAGAACCATCTTAAAATCTCGCAAAACCATTCTTAGTGTGAGACCCAATAGGCTCATACAACGTTGCCAGTGTACCAAAACACATTTTGGTATACAAGTCATAAGAGGCCTCTAGCAAGACATTATGACTACCCAAGTTGTACGAATATCAAATCAATACAACCTAATCAATAGTGTATATAACATCCTTTTGTCACACGATATCCTTTTGATCAAACATAAGGCATGGAATTGTCATCCAACATGTTAAATCGTACTAGTCTCGATCTCTAGGTAGACTGAAAACATCCAAGTGACATTGATCAATATCAATTCACTTAGACTAGGCCTTTTAACAGTCTAACACATCGAGGGATCCACTGGATATCTCTCTTTATATGAGAGGGACAAATTCTATCTTGATTACACAACTTCATCACATTGCTCACATGGTTACCAATCACAACCTTTATAATCGTCCGGTTAAAGACAACGTTTGATAGTGTCAAATCACTATGTTCCTAATGTTGAAGCCTCTGATAATCTCAAGTCAAATGACTGAAAAATATACCTATCATGAGAAACAACTGTGACTTAATCCATGTGTTGTTCTCATAGCGGGTTGGTCCGGTACTTTGTTCCCTAACAAGTACTCGTGATCTTGATTCATATCCCTATACGTATAATCATTATATGATCATCAATCAAGACTCGCACTAGTCTTAATTCATTATAGTTCCCAGTATAATGATCGACTAGGGACATTTAGGATATTTCTGTAAATAAAAATGGATCTTATTATAATGTAAACATGCAAATTAATTATAATAAACGGCAAATGAAATCCTCTATTTTATTAACTAAAAGTATTCATAAAGACAGTTAATGGATTGACCTAGGGCACATGCCCCAACAGTTAGGGCTTGACTTGTTCCATAGGCTTTGGAACAGGTGCAGCGGCAGCCTTGACATCTTTAGCCTTGCCTTTGCCTTTCTTTTTCATTCCCTTTCCCTTTTGGACCATCAACACATCACTAAAGGGTTTCTTGATATTTTGTTCAGTGGTTTTGAGCATCAAATGCAACTCTAAAATTGATTTCTCCATATTATTCATATTGTAGTTCATCACAAATTGCGAGTAACTTTTTGGTAATGAATTCTGGATCAAATCCGTAGCCAACTATTGCATAAGGGAAATCCGATCCTATCAAGCTGGTCAATATAGCCCTTCATCTTCAGAACATGAGGACTAACTGATGCACCCTCAATAATCTTGCAAGAATGTAGGTTCTTGACTGTCTCAATCTTTATTGCCTAGCTTGCTGTTGGAACATTTCCTTCAGCGTTACGGCCATGTCGTAGGCTTCCATTAGTTCCATGTACCTCTGAAGTTTAGGAACCATAGTTGCCTGCACAATACATGCAATTTCAGTAGAATCATTGACATGCCTATTATGCGCATCCTTCATAGCTTTCGTAGCATTGGCTGGTGGGTCCTTAGGGATTGGAGCTTCCAGGACATACAACTTGTGTTCATGCTTAAGAACAATTCTCAAGTTTCAAACCAGTCAAGAAAGTTAGTCCTAGATAGCTTATCCTTCTCAAGGATGGATCGCAGTGACAAGGCATTATTGTTACTTGAAGAGGCCATTGATCTGCAATAAAGATTATGCAAATTGTATTTTAGTATAGAGGAATAGACTCCCACTAAATTAACAACCCTCCTAAAACACACTGTTTATTTAGGGGACTAAAATTCATATTTCACTGAATTTTATGACAGCTATGGCATGCGTTTCTTAAATTGTATAAGTTTGAATATTAATTCGAAACTAATATGATTAGGTTCGATTGGGATAGTAGTTCATGAATCAGTGACATGTTTGTAATTATTTGCATGAGGACCGAAATTGCAAATAATTAATCTTTGAAATTGTTTATTTATCTCTTTATATCTATTTTGTTATGAAATTTCTATTTGATAAGAGATAGATAACAATTTAGATTAATAGATATTAGCAAAATCGGTTTCGTTATCCCCATTGGATAGGAGATAAATATGAAGAATTTTGTTATTGGTGATATGCTAGGATTCAAAAATCTTAAGTCCTAATTGGATAAAGATAAGATGATTAGTTAGATGTGGGCCCGGGTTAATCAAAAATATTTTAATTGAATTAATTTTGGATAAATTAAGGGGTAAATTTAGGATAATAAAATCAGCGAAAAATATGATTTTCTATAGCGAATTTCAATTTTCGGCGTCTTCTAAAAATAACGGCCAGCGGGACTGCCGTCTAACTAATCCTAGCGCACGGAAACTCTTTTATTAGTGAACAATATAAAAATCTCCAAATTTTTTAGTGATTTAACAAATCAATAAAATATATGATATTTCATTGTTTACATAAAAATTACTAAAACTGAATAAAATCCCTCTATTAAATTTTAAGTCTCATGCCATCCATTTTAAACACTTGTCAAGGCCTCGATCATACTAATACAGTTTCAACTATAGCTGGGTGTATTGTGTTATCTTAGTAAGACAAGTTGGATAAGATTTAACTAAATGTTTAAAATGGTCCGACTTAATAAAGCTATCAAAATAGTTTTGAGCTTTAGGCACATGATGAGATAAAAACATGATAAGACATAAGATGTTCCATATCTCATAAAACTATCTATAATTACATAAGATGTAATTGGTAATTGTTACCTACCTAAATATTCTAATTCTATGTTGAAAACAATGTAACCTAAATATGCAAACTGAATTACAGAGATTTCATCCATGCATCAATACACGAAAAATAAAGATTATACCTAATGGTGTCATGGATCACATAACACAAAATTCAATTCATTAAAATTATCTGAATTAACCTAACATGGTTACTAGGATGTACAAAACTGATTTCAATTAAGTCACGAATATATTTATCATATACACAAAACATGATAATAAATCTCATAGAAAACTTTTTTATATCACATATACATCAACTATTAACATGTTTTCAATCATATATCATGTATATATTAGAAGAAAACATGCAATGAATTTAATGGAATCAAACTAGAAGGCTCTGATACCACAGTTGGGTTTTTGGGGTTCATACGCAGCGGAGATTACAAAATAAAAATAATTTTGACAAAAACCCCAACAAAAACAACTCGATCACCCCTTCGTTTGAAAGTATTTCGGAGTTTAAATTCCGAAAATATTTCCAATAAAAGATTCAAAACGTGAGAGAATAACAACATATTATACTAATGCTAAACTCCTATTAAAAATAAAGCATAAATATAAAGAATATGGGCTGCTTCCCATTTAACACTTTCGTTAACTTTCGTTAGCTCAACTGATCCATTCCTGAATTAGATCGGATCTCTAAATTTGAATATAGGATTGTCCACTCTAGTGCCATTCCAGAAAGTGATTGCTACAACATTAATCTTCAAAGTGGTTGTTTTGTTCAAAATATCCATAACAGCTTGAGAACTAGCTAAGACAGTCTTCTTAAAATTTAAATGAGGATCTTCATTAATAAAGTGTGGCAACAACAACAACAACAACATAGCATCGGTACCAAATTAATTGGTGTCGGCTACATGGATCAAACTTTTCCATTGTGCTTGATTAAGGGCAATTTATTGTGAGCTTTCCAGACTATTTAAATCCCTCCTAATTAATGCATCCTTCGAATTTCTATAGCTTTCATTGAGTCAAGTTTTCTAGTAGGGGCATTTATAGATCGTCTTTGCAGGTGACCAAACCATTGCAACCGCCCTTCCTTAATCTTTGTATCAATTGGTGCTACTCCTATTTGTCTTTGCATTTCTTTATTTCTTATTTTATCTTTACGAGTTTTACCACACATCCCCCTTACACATCCTCATTTTTACTACGTTAATTTTATGTAATTGTTGTTGCTTCACCACCCAATATTAACTCCTATAACGCATAGTCAGCCTAATTGCGGTCCTATAAAATTTCCCTTTAAACTTAGAGGAATATTTCGATCACAAATCGCCCCTATTGCACTTCGCCATTTCTTTTATCCATCTTGAATTCTATGTGACATCATTATTAATATTATCATCATTTTATATGATTGATCCTAGATATCTAAAGTGGTTCATCTTAGAGACTTGTACTTCCCTTAATTTTACCACTCCATCATCTCGATGTCTAGTATTTCTAAACTCACAGTGCATGTATTTGGTATTCATCCTACTCAACTTAAAGCCTTTAGATTCTAATGTATTCTTCTAGAGTTCTAATTTCCTATTCACCCCATCTTTTATTTCGTCCACTAAGACTATTATCTGGAAATAACATACACCATAGTATATCCTCTTGAATATGCCTAGTTAGTTCATCCATAACTAAAGTAAATAAATATGGGCTTAAAGTCGATTCTTCATGTAGTCCTATTGTAATGAAAATTTCTTTTATAGTTCCTCCAAATGTCTTTATACTCGTTACTACTCCGTCACACATATTTTTAATAGTGTATATGTATCTAGCATGCACTCTTGTTCTTTCTAGAACCTGCCAAAGAACATCTCAAGGAACCCTGTCATATGCTTTTCTAAATTTGCAAATACTATATGAAGATCTTTTTTCTTTTCTCTATATTTCTCCAACAATCTCCTTATGAGGAAAATTGCGTCCATAGTTGACCTCCCAGGCATAAAGCCAAATTGGTATCTGATATTATTTTTTCTCTCCTTAGCCTATTGTCAATTATCCTCTCCTAAAGTTTCATGTTGTGACTCATAAGTTTAATTCTCTCATAGTTTGAGCAACTTTCGATAAATCCTTTGCTTTCGAAGATTGGTACAAGAGTGCTTCTTCTCCAATCCATTGACATCTATTTTGATTTTAAAATTTTCTTGAAAATTTTTATTAACCAAGTCAATCCAATCTCTCCTAAGCATTTTCAAACCTTTTTCAATATTTCATCAAGGCTACATGCATTCCTTATTTTTATCCTTTTCAATGGTAGTTTAACTACTAGAATTATAATATTGAGTGTGTAGTTTACATTTCTTTCTTGGTGTGGGTTCTAATATCAACTTGGCTATCATTAAATAAACTATCGAAGTAACTTCTTAATCTTTCCTTAATATCATCATCGCGCGTTAAAACATTTTGATTTTCTTCCTTACTAAATCTTATATGATTTAGGTCTTGTTTCTTTTTATCTCTTAATTTGGCTAGCCCATATATATTTATTTTTCGCCATCTCTATTAACTAAGCTTGTATATAGATCTTCCATGAAATTTGTTTTAGCTTGACTAACTACTTTTTTAGCTTGTTTTCTAGTGTCTCTATATTGATTATACGCATATTCATCTTGACACTTATGTATTTTCTTATACATCTATCTTTTAGTCTTAATTATTCATTGGACATCCTCATTCCACCACTATGTTTCCTTATTTGGTGGTTTTAAGCCCTTCGATATACCTAATACGTTTGATCTCACTTTTCTTATGTAATTACTAATTTCTACCTACATTTTATTAGCATCTAAATCAAGATTCCAAATATTTTATTTTAGTAATTTTTTTAAACTCTACTTGTTTACTATTTTGTAGGTTCCACCACTTTATTCTAGGATCGTTGTCTTTTTTATTCCTATTAAGTCATTGTTTTAGCTTAATATCAAGTACTACTAACTTGTGTTGGGTAGTAGGCGCTTCACCAGGTATTACTTTGCAGTCTCTACTTATTTTTTATTTATTTTTCTTGTTAAAAGAAAATCTATTTGAATCTTGTTATATCAACTACTAAACATAATTATGTGCGACTCCCTTTTCTTAAAACTAGTATTTTTAAAGACAAGATCTTATGCTAATGTGAATTCTAAGATTGATTCTCTTTTCTCATTTCTATTACCGTAACCATAAACCTCCATGAATTCTCTCAAAGCCATTCTTACTTGCCCCGACATGCGCATTTAAATCTCCTCAAATAAAAACCTTTTCATCTAATGGTATATTTTACATAAATTCATCCCTATCGTCTAAAAATATGCATTTGATGCTCTCGTTTAATCCTACTTGTAGTACATAGGTGCTAAGTATGTTAATTTTTTTATCTCCAATAATTAGTTTAATAAAAATCAATTTGTCCCCGCATTCTCTTAACTTCTATAGCCTTATACTTATAATCATTATCCACCAGAATTCTTACTTCATTGCATTTTTTATTTATACCGTGGTACCACAATTTAAACCCCGTGTTTCTTATTTATCTACTCTTTTCTCCTGCACATTTTATCTCTCGAAGGCAAGCAATATTGACTCGCCTTATAATCATAATATCTACTAGTTTTATGGACATCCCTGTAAGTGTTCCTATGTTTCTTTTCCCTAAATGAAGTTTTTCTCCCATTTGTGTTTATTTTCCTTTCTATTTCTATTTTGTCTAAAAGATCTAGTATTCGTATCTATGATTTTGTGTTTGTTTTCCTTCTAACAATGAATAAAGTCTAATCATGAACAAAGTGTAGCATGACCAAAAATTCAGTGGGCACAATGTAGTTTCTCATTTAAAATAGTACATTTGTAACCACCCTTATTTGTTGAATGGAAGTACCATTAGATAGAGATACTTGTTCAAAAGCTAGTGCATCTAACTACATTTTAGTGTGTATAAAGAAATGTATAGCCATAAGATTTGCATTAGAAACCTTATCACACTGAGCTATGAAATATCAAATCCATTTGATTTTTTATGTACAAATATATATCTCCAGGATCATTAAGCTTCATAGAACTTTCTTATTTTTTTCTTATTTTTCTCTCCCAAATCTTGACACGAGCTGCAAGTATAACGACTCGCCCGTAGTAGTAGTAGTAGTGTAACTAACTTAGGTTGAACACTGATATCATCCTTATAGAAGAAGGTTTTTACGCTAGTTGTATATCACCTACTTAAACTTGAACTATAGCTAAAGGATTCCTTTTAATTGATTTTATGTCTAAACTAAACAATTCTAACAAATTACTTTAAACTTTAGTCGAAGTCTTGTATTAAATATATCTAAGTTGACAAATTCACCTACGTAATTTAATACTATGCTTTGTATTCATATGTACATCTCAATATGTTATGTGCAATGCCTAATTAGAATAGAGAGGTTTCCTTTTAATCCACTTCAACCCATTATCGTGATGAAAAAAATTCTAATGTGCAAATTAGAAATTCACCTATCGGTGTGAATAACGTAAGCCTCATATTGCTTTAAGTCTCAAATCATCGGATTCATAACCAACTAAGTTCATTATCCGCGCCTCCGTAATCAACAACTATCGCTCAATGTTGTGTATTTTACGATTATACCCTTCATGTTCGGATTAAAAGCTTTAATGGCCATGATAACTCCTAAAGCCTAAGTCATTAAACATGTGATCAAGATGTCTAAGGGATTATGCTAAGAATAAATACAAATTATAACCATTGCACTTTTTATCATCATTTTTTATTCCTATTTCAAAGCGTAACATTTATACGAAAAGGATCCATTGATCCCTAAGATAAATAGACTACTCGCACATCATTGAAACACATACATCACAGTTCAATACAAAATTCATTGCAAAATATAGATTAATATAAATATCACCTTGAATTAATTAATAAAATTAAATATTGACTGCAAAAGTAGAGTCTTTAACGTTTCTCCAACAAAAGCTCCTTAATACTCAAACTCGATACTAAATTATTCTAATGAAGGCTAATCTCTTTCTATTTTGTTAGCCCTCTTTTGTTTACCACGTCCTAATACTTATTTATACTTTCTAATAACAATTAGAAACCCTAAATTACAATTAAACTCGAATTAGAGCTTCACTTTCTAATTTCTACAATGTTGGTGTTGTCACTAATGTCCCAGTGCCGCCATTGCTCGAAAGCTTTATTGTGTGATTTTGAGCTCCTGGAGCCTCTGCCCTGTCCCATTTATGTCTAGGCGCTGTCCCTTGTCAGCCACAGTGTCGCCACTGTGCCGGACCTCCAGAGTTGGTTTTCTTTGTTTCTTCTTCTTCCACGCCTTGCATTTCATCCCCACAGCATACCTTGTCTTCCCACAGCTTCAATACATGCTCCCACGATGCCATTTATGATTTTATGGGTTTTAGATCCATTTATTCTCGTTTTTCCTCAATTTCTTCCAATACACCTTAATTCCCTAAAAAAATAATAATGTAATGAATTAACACTCATTCGAGGATATTTATACTAAGTATACGACTAAATTAACCCTATATATGTATAAATGATCACTTATCAAATACCCTCAAACTTAATGTTTTGTGCGTCTCGAGTAAAGGTGTATTCTACTAAGTCTAGTAATAACCAATTATCATTTGATTCACATCGTTCATGGAGAATCCTTTAATTTACTATGTCTCAAGTTAACAATCCAATCAAGAGTTTTTCTTTGCAAAAAAATTATATTTTTAAGACATGTAGCCTTAACAACTCATATAACTTCACTTTCAAAACACTAAAATAGATCTCAGCCAAAAACCATCACTACTTACAAGTTTGTTTCGTTTTAACACTCAAGTAGCAAGTGTACAATCTCATGATTTCTCATTAAGCGCAGGATTTACAAATAAGAATAGATCACACTAATCTTTGATAGACTTTAATATTTGAAGAGTTTATAAGTCTTTTGAATAGTTGGAGTGGAAACTTAACTTAACTAGCTACTCCCACTCGAGCTAAATCTTTTATTTGAAGAGTTTTAGTTTACTTCCACCTTTTTTTCTTTATTTTCTTTCTCATTTCTTCTCTTCTTCTTTTCATTTCTATTTAATAGTCCCTGCTCCTTTTCCTATGGACTTACTCTTCCTTAATATTTCCAACCATTAAGTTGTCTACTCCATTTCCTATAGAACTTGTAGGTTTCTCTCATTTTTTCTCTTTATTCTAAAACTCTTGTTAGCACTTATCGCTTTCATTTAAGCAAGTAAGTTAACTCCAAATTTTACTATACAAAGCCTACTTCTTCCTCTATTTGCATTAAGTTTTTATTTGCATTGTGTTTTCAAGTAAGATTCACATTTATTATAGAATCCTTAGAGATCTAACTTTTTTCAAATGAAGTGTTCTAGTTTCTTGCTTTTATTTAAAGTTGAAGGTCTTCCTTAACTCTATGTTTCTAATCATGAAATCACATTGTTGTTTGCTACATTTCATTATTTCTTTTCCAAATTTTTTTAAATAAATTCTTGAGTTTCAAATCAACAAGATACTTGTAATCTACTTATCCACAAATAAAGGCATGGACATGTAACTGAAATACTTATTCATGACATATTACTACATATAACCTAATCTATGTTACTTAAGCATTCATATAATACGTAAATTAAAAAATTTATACACTGCCATACTGTCCTCCTTAGCTGCATAAAATTAAAATTTATACACTACTACACTTTCCTCCTTAACCGCTTTAATCGTATTAATGGTGTCAGTGGGTAATTGACCCTAGTTTTATAAATAAAATGAGAACCACAGTGTAATAGTCATTGACAATATGACTTGCATACTTAACTTATTGAATTACATGCTTTTCATAATCCCTAAGCTATCATTAGTGCATATTGTTATTGCACATTTCTTTTGATTACTATATTGAATGTTTATAGCTTTGTGAATCTTTGCTTATTGAACACGTTGAAACGCTCATCCCAGTTAATATTTCAGGAAAATTGAAGAGCGCTACGACTATGAGATAGATAATATATAGAAGTCTTGATCTTCTCATCGATGTAATGAATATACTCTTATCTTAAATATTTGAATTGAATTACAATTTTGTAATATTATAAGGCATGGGCGGTTTTTTAAAATTGAGATTTATTTCGGTTTGATTTGGTAATATATATTGTATTTAATTATCAAAAAAATTTAATATTTGCTATGTTTATTATTTGTTTTACATAGATATTCGATGTACAATTTTGTTTATTAAGAGATAGAAGGAAAGGATGTTGGCTCTAGTTAAATCAGGCTTGGTTACTAGGCTTAATAAGGGTTTAAGGCCGAGTATTACCTTAATTATGATAGGGGATGCTACAGCTTGGTATCAGAGATTACTTCAGTGAATAACCTTATTACTTGGAAATAAGTAATTCGGATACAATTTAGTATCAAAGTTTAAGGTCTTTGACTCTAGCATACCCAGGTACCATAACCTAAGTTTACTAACTTTGAGATTTGTCTCAAGTTACGAAGAAGCTTAGGAAGTGATAAACGATTTTTATTGTGATGTTAGGGGTAGCTAAAAATTAAAAAAACTAAGATATGTTATTTGTTATGCTTTATTATATCTAAGTGGTAGATATAAGAGTTATGTATTTCCTGAATAATAATAATAATAATAATAATAATAATAATAATAATAATAATAATAATAATAATAATAATAATAATAATATGGTTGAAGTCCATCAATTTCTCATAATATAAGAAAACATTGAAGGTAAGAATTCAAGAGAATCTTAACCTTGAGGAGTTTGAAAAAGGAAATACATAAGAAAAATTTACATACATGAAATTAAACTCCTCCTATTAACTGTTGTCAATGGTCTTTGTTTTGTTGCTATTACTAGATGAATAATCGTCAGTGAAGGAGTATCTATTGGTTTTAAACCTTGAGTCGTAAATTAGGAGAATGGAATTTAAGAAACAATGGAATATTGAATGACTTTAAGTGGAACTCAAAGATGGTAGACTACTTTAAGATGTGATTTAGTACTAGTATTGGGACTAGTTAAGCAATAATGAAAGTTATTCAGTAAATAAATTAGTAATTAATGATAAAAGCCTATTTGAGGTTAGGAAACCACTAACGTATTTATAGTACATAAGTTATTATGAAGTACAAATTCCAAATATGGTGTGAATCCGTATTGGAATGACGAGCAGCTTGTTGGGTAATGAAATGTGAAATTAAGAATTTAAATTGGTGAAACTAGAAGATAGTTTAATCTAGAACATAGTAGTGAGTTGGTAAGATATCTTGTACAGTCTAATGTCTCAGACTGGAATAGTCTAAATTGGGGAGAATGAGTTATCAATGAATATAAGAATTCAAATAATTGTGTGTGATAGTGGAAATAAATATTCATTGCCTAAGATTGACAATTCATTCTAATAATAAGGTGAAAGTAGTTGTTCTCAAGAGTTAGTTGAGATCTGGTTGTCACAATGGTATGATCAGAGTTAAGGATATATATATTTAATGATGATTTTAGGTGATTGCTGAAACATTTTAAAAAGGATGGTGGAAATCATTAGAACTTACTAGAAATCATGCTATATTCATGAATAAATGGTGCCAAGTTTAGAAACCCTATTTTAATCAAGTTGTTATTGTGTTATCAATAATAACATGGAATTTTTGAATACTTAGAAAATTTATTAGCATTACCGTAAATAGTTGCAAATTGTGACAATAAATTTGTTCATGCTAGATTTTGCAAGTGCCAATACTAAGTCTCAAAGGTCAATTACTTGTATGAGTGTTGAATATTAACAGCAAATCAAAGGATTTGACAGGAATCGAGAAAATATAGGTTTTTCATATATTCAACTCAAAGGGAAATTAGAAAAATAATCTTGAAATAATTAGATATCCAGGGATCTTTATTGTTATTATGTAGTTTATTTAGTTTACTTAAGTATGAGATCGGTGTAAGTTAAAAATAAATACAAGGATGCCTTAGAGGAAAGTTGAATTATAGTTTGACTACAATGTTTATTTAATGATACTTGAATTATTAAAGAAGTTTGAGGTTTATCCTAAGATTTCTTATTCGATAGGAATGTGTGTTGACACAATAAAACAAAAATAAGCTTATACTTCTATCTATAAATATAGTTCCATAATTAAGAGAAGAACTATTGAAGATTGATAATCTTGAAATGGCTATTTAATAGTTGTATCAAATATGAAAGGCACCACTTGTAAATAAGAGAAAAATTTTTGTTAAGAGTCTTTTAATCATTCTTAAAGATTATTGAGAATTTTAGAAGAATTAGTAAAAGACAGCTTGGAAGTATAAAAATCAGTAGATTTATGTGAGGTCAAAGTAATGAATTTCAAATTGTGGAAGTTTGAAAAATGGAAATTTCAGAGTGAAAGAATTGAAAGGTGAGATTGATACCTTAGATTTATCAAAAGCTAGAAATTCATGCTGAAACATCACTCATTAGGGTAATTGTTTCTACAATGCCTTGAATAATAGAGAAACATGCATAAAAATATGGATACTGCTAGAGCTTCTCAATTTAGACTTTTTGAGGATGTATCTATGGTGATGATTCATGTAAGTTTAGCTAACACATCATCAATAAAGAGAGATAAATTCCAGAGCTACTAATATGTTCTTCTGAGCTCAGTTTGAGATTGAACTAGAGATGATTCAATGGGTGATTTGTTATCAAAAAGTTGATCAGGATTATATAATGTGTCAAATGTTTTCAATTTGTGCGGATTATCCTGATTAGTCAGTTTCTTGTGATGCTGCATTATGGTTCAGGGTAGATTATAGATTTCAACTCAGGATTAGTTGAGGCAAGAGTTGCTACGAGAATTTAATAGATCTCTTTACTATATTCATCCATTTAAAGCTAAAATGTATCGCAATATGAGACATGTTTAATGGTGGCCTGGGATGAAGACTAATATTGTTGAATTTGTAAAGAGATGTGAGATATGTTAGTAAGTTAAGGCTAAGCATAGAAAACCTGAAGGGTTATTGCATTCTTTGCATATTTGAGTGGAAATAGGAACCTATAGTGATGGATTTGATTTTTGGTCTACCTCTAATTTAACATAAGCATGGTGCAGTATGTGTTGTTATGAACAGGTTGGCGAACTCCACACATTTCTTGCCAATTTCTATAGAAGATCCTTTTAACCAATTATATGAGGCATACGTACATGAGTTATTGAGATTTCATGGAGTTCCAGTGTTGATTATTTTGGATAGAAATTCAACAGTCATATCCATACTATGGAGTGAATTGCAAAGATAGTTGGGAACTATTCCTAACACCATTACGATACCATTTGCAGATTGATGAGCAACTCATGCTAGTGATTTTGGCACTAGAAAATATGCTTCAAGCTTGTGTCTTGTAGTATGGGGAAATTAATAGAAATACATTCCTCTATGTGAGTTAATTTAGGACTACACATAGAGAATTCAACAGATTCGCTAGCATTTGACTATGATAGAGCTAAGACAGAAGAGATATGCTAATAAACATCATAGGTTTTTGGAGTTTTGAAAGAATGATTTTGTTCTGCTGAAAGTCTCAACTATGAAATGACTGTACATATTTGGATTACGAGGTAAGTTAGCTCCAATGTACATTGGGTCGTTCGAAGTGCAGGAAAGAATTGTCGTGTTGCTTACAGGTTAGTGTTACATCCTTAGTAACTAGAGTTCATAATGTCTTCCACGTATTTATATTAAACAATAGAGACTCAATTCACTCTATGGATTGATTGGAATGAATTTGATCTTCTGAAAGACCTATCTTACAATGAATGGCTGATTCAGATACTTGATCATAGGATTCAGGGGCTGAGAACTAAAAAGATCTCATTGGTTAAGGTGAAATGGCAATTTCACAGAAATGAAGAACTAACCTGGTAATGGGATTCTTATATATATGAAAGATTAGTTTCATTTTCTCTTCAAAACTACAGGTAATTTTACGTTTAATCTAGTTTTGAGGAAGAAATTACTTTAAATTGGGGAGATTGTAATGACCAGTTACCATAAGCTGGTGATTAATGTTATTCAAAAATCTAATTAACCCGAGTTAGTCTCGTGGTTAGACTTGGAGTACTTCGATTAGCGTATGCGTGGGTTTATGTGATGATTTGTGTTTGCTCGAAATATTTATTTAATTTATAGGCTGTAGTATAAAAAGAGAATTTATATATAAGCCTATAATCAAAAAATAAATAATTAAACGATAAATAGTTGGTACACCAAATGCGACGAGGGGGTCGTGAAATGAATGTGTACACCTAATAATATTTGTCAGCATGTCTGGTGAATTTATTGGTGAGAAAATAGACAAAGTATAAATATGTATTTAATATATGAATATATATTAAAATTATAACTTTAGTATGAATTATAAGGATCATTGGATTGCCTCGAGGTGAGCATAAGTCTTGATGGAGTTAAAATTCATGTCACTTGATCATGCTCGAGATAGAGTAACGTGTATCTCAAGGAAAATCTAAGAGTGATTTCTAGCGGAATTAAGGAGATTAAATAGTTATGGATAAAAGATCATCACTGTTGGTTAGTTTAATTTTGAGTTTCGAGTTGAATTCGATAGTTAGTGATGATTTCTCTATGAATTGTTGTTATTGATTAGGAAGTGGTTTATACTTCACTATAGGTCCTCCCCGATGTTTTGGGAAAGTGTTAAAGGTTGTTTTAATGATTTGTGGGTTTAATAGTTTTTTACCCTACTCACTATCGAGATAGTTCAGGGTAGAGCATGTTCCACTTAGCATAGGAGCGTCCACCCTTCATTAATTGGTATGAAACCAATTGATGGAGCGCACTCCATCAAGTGGGGGAGCACGCTCCCACCCAAGAAAATAACAACTCTACTGTAACTTGATTAGAGTTTCCTAAGGTCTTGAAGATTGACTTATGGGTTCTAAATATAGGGTATTAGACCTATATTGATAACAAATGGTTTGTGTTAGATGTTGGAATATCAGGAAAGCGTGAGTGACCTGAAAACTTAAGAAGTTTGGAAACGAAAAAGTAAATTGAGAAAAGTTTGGATTCGCTTATTTATCAATTGTTATCTGGATATTTTAGTATATGTAGTTCATATAGTTTATGGACTGAATGGGGAACTTTTTACACTGTGTTGTTTTTACAAAACAAGAAATTGTGTCTAATGTGATTCACGAGAGTAAATTCTAGAACTGAGAATAGGTTATATAAGAGATGAGTTACCTTCTCGGCTTATATGTAACTTCTATAAAGTTAGATAGGTTGCATGGATTACATATTCACTAGTGGGTTTAAGATTGAACCATTAGACATTAATTATTTGGCTAGAAAACACATCCCCTAATGTGCTGGTCTATCATTTTTAATGGTGTCGGTGGGTAATCGACCTTAGTTTTATAAATAATATGGGAATCACAGTGTAATAGTTGTTGACATTATGACTTGCATCCCTTACTTAATGAATTATATGTTTTTTATAATCTCATTAGTTATCATTAGTGAAAATTGTTGTTGCATATTGCTCTTGATTACTATATGGAATGTAGATGGCTTTGCAAAGCCTTTCTTAGTGAGCAAGTTAGAGCGCTCATGCCAATTAATATTTGAGAAAAATTGACGAGCGCTATGACTACGAGATAGAGAAGATGTAGGAGTCTTGATCTTCTGTTTGATGTAATGAATCTCCCTTTGTTATATATATTCGTATTGAATTACAGTTTTATAATATTATAAGGGATGTGAGGTTTTGTATAACCGAGATTTATTCTATTTTGATTGGGTACTGTATATCATGTTTAATTATCGAAAAAGTTTTAATTTTCGTTGCGTTTAATATTTGTTATACATTAATATTTGATATACAATTATGTTTATAAGGAGATAGAAGAAGAGGTTGCTGGTTGTAGTTAAGTCCGGCTGGGTTACCAAGGCTTAATTAGAGTTTCAGGCCGAGTATTGATCTAATCAGGATAGGAGATGCTACATTCCATGGGTAATATTAATAATCACATTCACACAATCTTGCAAACCTATACTATAATCTCAAATCCACAATTTCATACAATATCGTCAAGATTTTAAAAACTCAATGCATAACTAGATGAAATTGTAAATGTACCTCAATGTCGGATTTATTTCCAGTGTGGATCACCCTTCTAAGACTTTTCTAATCTAAGCCCTCTAAATTTTCTCAACAAACTAGAACCCTAGCTCTCTTTGGAATCAAATTCCAAAAACTCAAGCCTTAGCTCTTCAACTTGTGCAAATCCATAATTTGTTTGTATCTTCACTCTAAATCACTATGAACTCTCTAATTTCACTTGAAAATGATCAAAATCTGGCTCTAGAATGGTGTATGCTTGGGGGTTTTGGTAGGGGTTTAGTGCATTTGTGGGGAATGAAGTGAAAAATGATTTAAAACCCTTGTTTCGACCTTGGCGCCATGTCTATAAGGCAAAGTATCGCGATAGCGCCACCACTACAACTGAGGTGGTAATAAGCACCAAATTTAAAAATTGCCCCACTGCGTCAATGACATCGTCATGCAGTGGCCAGTACATGTCGTATGTAATAACCACCGCATCAGCTCATCTGCCCACATATTCGCATATGATTTTTCCTTAATTCTCCTCCGGCGCTCCTCCTACTTTGTGTAAAACTCACACAAAGTGTCCTAGTCACATAAAATCCATTAAAATATAAAAATTAATAAATTTTACCTTTCGATTTGGCCATGCATCATACCTTCACTGCTTTGAACTCCTTCGCTCCACTTTGCTCTTTTAATGAGTTCTCAAGACATTTCCATTCCTATGAATCATCACTCGACGAATGGTCTTTCTTGCACATTCGACACAAATTTCTTAAAAGTTAGAACTAAAACTCATTAATTGTAATTAATAAACTAAATAACTAACTGCTAACTCAAATTCAAAAATTTGAGATTTTAAAACCATTGGGCTGGCTCTGAGTAGCATTTAATTTAACGTCATTAGCCCGACTCATTTTTAAGATCGTTTAGTCTGAGACTAAATTGAGGAGCTCCATCCACAAATCAAAGATAATGATGTCATTCATGTTTGGACGTACTTCTTCACCATCAATAAAGACAACCTTCTCAGCATCATTGCCCTCATCGATACTTATCATGATATTCCTTTCTCACGTGATTTAAATAGCTTTAAGCGTATTCAAGAATGGCCACCCGAATATCATAGATACATCATCGTCCACGTTGTAGTTAATAATCTCAAAATTAGCGATGAATGTGATTGTATCTACTGTTACATGCATATTCAAACCTCTTCTTATAATAGGTATCGAATCTCCATCTACTAATTGCTAATTCGTGGTATTCAGTTGATCTTCAAGTCGGCTTGATTCATGTCAATTAGTGGCATGACATTGACTGGGGCTCCCTATCACATAAGAAATTTTGAAATTGGTGCCCATCTATATTTATCGATATGTTTATCTCTCCAAGATCTTTCCTTTAGATACATTAAAGTCGCAGGATGAACTTGAACTTTGGTTTTGATTTCATTGGAATTAACTTGATATCATTGCCTTGAGGGTTTTCTTTGAGATGTCCTTCATCTTTTTTCTCCATCTTCCATTGTTAATTCCTCTTCTTTTTCTTTCAGGCATTGATTCTTTGCTTCTTGAAACCATAATGCTCTTTTTGCATACTTTTCATTCCATGCTAATGTATCTCTTCATGCTTGTAAATTATTTGGTCTTATCTTGGCTTCTTTGCTATTGTAGTCCACATCATGCCAGTGGAACTTATGTTCTCTTTGGGATTTGTGACGGTGTTACTAGAAAATTTTCCATCCTTCCTTCCTTGAGTTCAAGGCTATCGCAAGTTGACCAATTTGCCTCTCTAGGTTCTTGATGGAATGTAATTGCTCATTATTCATCCTTTTCATGGCTTGCCATATTATTTCCAACTCTTTCTCATGTTTCTCATGGTGCTCCTTATATCTAACTTCCATGGCTTGCAAATACCTTTCGATTGACTTCAAAGAAGTCATCTATTCGCCCTACCTTAAATTCCCTGTTAGACTTTCTATTTATAGCCGTAAGGTAACTTCAGTGCATTATCAGGATTTCCATACGAAAATTTTGAGTTGTTGTTGTTATATCCTTGACTAAACTGTGAGGAGCCCATCCCCTTCAGCCTGAAGTTGTTCTCGTAGCCTTGGTTGTTTATGAAGTTAATGTCTTCAGGTTCCATTCCTTGGTGTATGTCCATATGGCTAACCACCATGTCTTGGTGATTCATGGGTTGTTGTGCTGCTTATAGACCTTAGTGTCCCATCTAACTACTCAGATTTGATAGTTGTGCCATAATTGCAGTTTATGAGTCAATATCGTATATGGCTATTAATTTCCTTACTATGGAAGAGTACCGACAATACAATTTTGAGATATAAGATCAAGGAGATCCAATGCTACATCCTCAAACTTGGTAAGTAGAAATCTGCCTAATATAACATCTACAAGTGTTCTCAAGCTATGGTTCATCTCATAGTAAAAAATATGGAGTTGTGCCCATTTCACTAACTATGGTCCAAACATCTCCTCGGCATCACTTTAAATCTTTCCCATGCTTCGCCAAAAGACTCGGTGTCTGCTTGCTTTAACTGATTTATCACAAGTTTCATTTTATTGACCTTCATTGGAGGAAAGAACTTGTCTAGAAATCTTTCTTTGATTTCTACACAAAAAGTCATACTCCCTACATTTAGCCCTTAGAACCATGACTTGGTTTTTCCATCCAGTAAGAATGGGAAAAGTTGCTTCCTAATTACCTATTTTGTTACTTCGGTTATGTGCATAGTGTCGCACTTCTCCAAGAAATTCTTAATATGTGCAACTGGATCTTCATTGGATAGCTCGATGAACAGACTATTTTGCACCATGTTTATCAAAGACAGTCGTAGCTTGAACTCATTGGTGTTGCTTGGAAGCCTTATCACTCCATTGTATGTCTCCTGGACGTTTGGCTTGAAGTAGTCACAAGGGCATCATTGCACTCGCACTCTCTCTTGCACTACCAGTTCACATGTGGGTTGGTTGTTCCTACGACCTTGTTACTAGTTTCTAGCTTGCTCATTAGCCATATTGACTCCTTTCTTTTTCTTTCCTTTGTTTGTTTTCTCAAACTCTGGATCGTAAGGCACTCGATTTTTCTCTCCCTTGCCACGCATGCACTAAGTGTCCCCAAAAAGAAAACACAAAAAGATCAAGTGCAGAAATTCAAACTGAAACTTAAGCCTATTTTTTTTTTCTTTTTGTTTTCATGAACTAAAATTAAAGTACAAAAAATAAAACATAGCAACTATTCCAACTAAGTAATACTAATGGCTACCTATCCCCGGCAAAGACACTAAAAACTTGACATGAGCCGCAAGTATAACGGCTCTCTTATAGTAATAGTGCAATCAACTTGCACTGATCGCGGATATCATCCTTAGGGAAAGGTTTTTGCACTAGTTGTATATCACCTACTTAACTTGAACTATTGCTAAGGGATTCCTTTTAATTGATTTTATATCTAAACTAAACTATTCTAACGAATCACTTTAAACTTTAGTTGAACACGTATATTAAGGATATCTTAGTTCACAAATTCACCTTGCTAATTTAATACTATGCTTTTATATTCATGTGTACATCTCAATTTGTTGTGTGCAATGCCTAATTAGAATAGATTGATTTCTTTCAAATCCGTTTTAACCTAAAGTCGTGACAAATAAGATTCTAATGTGCAGACGAGAACTTCATCGATTGGTGTGAAAGACATAAGCTCTACATTGCTTTAAGTCTTGAATCATTGGATTCATAACTAACTAAGTTTACTATCTGCGCCTCCCTAATCAACTACTACCGCTCGATGTTGTATATTTTATGGTTGTACCATTCATGTCCGGATTAGAAGCTTCAAAGGACATGATAACTCCTAAAGCCTAAGTTCATTAAACATGTGATCCAGATATCTAAAGAATTACACTCATGATAAATACAAATACTAACTATTGCACCTTTTATTATCACTTTTTATTCTTATCTCAAAGGATAACATTCATACTATAGGATCCATTAATTCCTAAGATAAATAGACTACTCGCACATCATTAGAACACACACATCAGAATTCAATTAAGAATCATTGCAAAAAAGAGATTAATATAAATATTACATTGAATTAATCAATGAAACCAAATATTGATTAAAAATATGGAGTCTTCAACGTTTCTCTTACAAATAATCTTTAGTACTCAAACTCAATGTTAAATTACTCAAATGGAGGCTAATCTCCTTCTATGTGGTTGGTTTTCTTTTGTTTACCGCGTCCCAATATATATCTATACTCCCTAATAACAATTCAAAACCTTAAATTACAATTTAACCTGAATTAAAGCTTCACTTTCTAATTTATGTGAAGTTGGCGCTGTCACTAATGTCCTAGTGCCGCATGTGTTAAACATCAGCTCTGCCACTACGCCATAGCTTCATTATGTGATTTTGAGCTCTTGGAGCCTCGGACGATCCCTTTTATGTCCCAGTGCTCTCCATTGTGAGCCATAGCATCGCCAATGTGTCAGACCTCTCGAATTGGTTTTCTTCATTTCTTCTTCTCTTCCACGTCGTGCATTTGATCCCCACACCGTGACTTGTCTTCCCACAACGTCAATACATGCTCCCACATCACCAACTCTAATTTTGTGGGTTTTTGCTTTTTTTTTCTTCTCATTTTACCTATATTTCGTCTAATAAACCTTAATTCGTAAAAAGTGCAATATTACCATGAATTAACACTCATTTGAGGATATTTATACTAAATATACTACTAAATTAGTCCTATAAATACGAATAAATAATCACTTATCAAATCTCTTAGCTTGTTAATACTTTTCTCGTTCTTTTTTTTCTTAACTCTCCATTCTTGAGTTTCTTATCAAAATTATTTCTTCAAAACTTCGTTTTCAGTTTTCATCTTTACAGCATTAATTGCATAAATTCCATCGTTACGATCATCATAACAATATAATCGTAGAGAATCTTTAGCATTAATTTCATTATCGAGTAATTCATCATATTCATCTTAATTATGTTCATTATTAATTTTAGATGTAATAATTTGGTCTTCAAATTCCATAGACATCGTCCCCTAAAAAATCTCTAACTTAGTTTTTGATGTATTAAGAAAATTACTACCAAACAATATACGTAAAGGATTAGGTGATATCGAATATCCCATTTCCATGACATAAAATATAGCTTGAAATACTAATTATTGTGCTTTTACTAAAATGTCTTCTAATAGTACATATGGTTTAGTCAGTTGTATTATTGGCTAAAGTAAGATTAATAAGCGTATGAGTCAACAATCCTATTTTCAATGATTCATATTGTCATACCCCTCGTCATTAAGATTATTGATCTGCCTAGGTTATCTTAATCCCTTGATAGTCTAGTCAGCCTAATCCATTCTTTTGACTTTAACCTCCAAATAAATTTGATTTTAATCCATAATAATGCTCAAAAACTATATTTATATCCTCAGTAAAAATCAATTTCTGATTTGTGTAATTAGAGCAAATTAAAATATCATATTTACATTTTCTAAAATGTTTGGCAGTACTTTCACTAAAAGTGATATGCCGAAAAACATCTACCTAATAGATAGCATAATTGGGAAAAGGCCTAGAAGAGCTCATAACTTCCCACAATTTACAATATGTATCAAATTCAAATTAATAAACTGATTTAGAGTCTCCGATAACTTAATTTCAACTTTATAATCCCAATTAGTCCGAAACCGAAACATAAACCTCTCAACGTATTTTAAACTAACTTAGGAGACTCTTATAACAATTCATTGAAACTTTAAATCTAACACTCAATCCAAGAGTCCCAAAACAATAAATATAAACAATTAAAAATGAAGATTTTCTTTAAAATTTGAAAGCAATCACCACAATCTTTAAGTCTTGTCTACTCTTCCTTTATCCTCATATAGAATCTAACATCATCAAAAATAACTCAAAGATGTCAAGTAACTAAATTCCTACAATAATATGTACTTCTGCTATTATTAATCTGATACATGGAGACATGTAATTGGATTTCTGAATAAACAATAAGATATATGTGTCTACATGACATGCAATCTACTTTGTTGCTGTCTCCTAACTATAATCAAATGTCAAATTCAAAAAATAGTACAGAGACAGTATTAAGAGATCACGAAATGCATAGATAACTTGTCGACTTTAGAATCCACTAGTCTCAGTAGACGACACAGAAGTAGGATTGAAACCAAGTTTCAAATAAACCAAACTCTGTAACACTCCGTAACAAGATTATCCCCCTCGCTTTCTCTATGTATGCATGACCAAGAATGATAAATACAATGTAGACTATGATACAATTATAGACATAAAGATAAATTCTATAAATAGTAAAGATAAATGTAGGGTTTACTTTCAATGAAACTAACTTTGAGCATAATTGTAGGAGTTCACAGAGCATCGAATCATCTTGAAAATGGATCTAATAGTTTCCCAACATACTCAATTATATTATGGCTTTTAAATCTCAATATTTTTCATGATAACCTAAAAGAAGCTTGTAGTACTCATGTCCTACTTTTCATAGACTCCATGAACACTCAAATCGAATAACCGACAATGAAGTTATGAATTTTCAACTATGGCCGGTCAACTATGCAAACTTTATTTATTCTTAACTAAAAATCTTCTCCAAATCAATATTTTCACAATTAAATCTTCAAAACTCGACAACAAACACCACAAAACAACTTGATACCAATGTCAAAATATTTTCACGTCTCGTGGAGTCAAATTGAATTAAAACCACTAATCAATTTATCCAGAAACCCAATGTGAATTAATATCAACTATAAAAACATATCCAAAATAGTTATCAACTGAATTGCATTAGTTCAATTTATCAAAACCCTAAACTATGCCAGTGGATTTATTCCAAATCATCGTATATCAATCCAATATATCAATTCACAATAATCCTTGCCAATTTCTATCAAAAACTCACAAAATAAATCAACAAATTGCAAGAATTCAAATTCAATGGAGGAAAATACTTTAAATTGCGTATTAACCAAATTGCGGGTTGAATACCTCGTTTTTGCTATAGAAACTTAGCTTGAATTGACCATAGCAATGCTTTACAGTTTTACTAGTTTTACTGAGAGAAATTAAGCAAAAATTGGACATTGAAAGTTCGTGGAGCAAACGACCAAATTAATAGGGTTAAGAAACTAAAGGAAATGAAAGTATGGTTCATTTTTTCCTTTAAATATATAAACCCTCAGCTGCTTGTAAGTAGCTTAATTTCTTTTTATTTATGAATTATTGAAATTCCTATTTTTGCGTGATTTAAATTTCGATGTTTGTTTTCATTCTGATTTTTTACCAAATATAACCAAATTCTTGACAAAATAGGTCATCTTCACAAAATGTCCCTAGCACTATTTTTGTAACACCAAAACCCCAAAAAAAATTAACTTTGCCCATGAGATACTGAATCCTTATAGACCAAATCTCTTGCTATACTAGACAAAACTTACACCAATTTGGACTCAATCTCAATCTTAACCAACTTTTTTTTATTTTACAATACAACTAATCTTAACTTGCACGTAAATCAAGGAAAAATCTTCAGGTTATACTTGACACTTAATTTACGAGTTTTCGAGCAACCAATAATTTTTGTGCCACTTATGCCCTTCAGACACACTTACAACCCTGAGTATGAAAAATCGAGGATACACCTCAATACTCCCTGACTTCATTACAAAATAATGTATATTATATCCACTAGTCATGCAACACTCAAAAATAATATTTAAACTTGTGATCTCCGGTTCATAACATGTAGGTCCCACCTCGGTTACTTAATTTTCAAATAAAATTCAAAAATACTTAATTAGTCGCCTAATCAGGTTTATGAAATTCTCGGATTTGACAATCTTCCTAACTAATTTAAAATTTAATCTTCAAAATTTAAACTTACAGGTTACTGAACTAAAAGAGATATTAGGAAAGGACCCTTCATATATAACTCTTTTAATGTAAAACTATTTTCAAGGTGAAATCGTTAATCGGACCCAATCACCTTTATTGTAATTAACAACTCATTGATAGAGAACATACGCATTTTCACTTTTCATTTCCAACTTCTTGGTTTAATGAAAAGTCATCTCCATTACTTTGCCAATCCTGACAATTTGTGAATTTATGTCGAGTTAATTGACCAACTTTGTGGAATATCAAATAACCACATTTTAATTCATACTTCATATTTTATGCCTTGAATCACATTTAAGCATCAATACGCAACAAGATCTAACATATCTAGCTTTTCATAATACCATTTTCATTCTTCATTGAATGTTATTCTACAGCCTGTTTATAATTCTTTCCCTATCCACCAAACTCTGGTACTCATCTCAATTTACTTTCTCATCATTAATCATATTTTCATCAGAATTGTCGATCAATCAGTTTTTAGACTATCATAAGTCTAAATATATAAAATGATGCAAATAATAATAGAGCATGACATTATATACTAAGTAGAGTCGCCTATCTATCTGATCCATCACTTTTGCAGTGTTTCTCAACACAAACTTGGAATTGCACAAGTTATCCCATAACTATAGAACTCTAATTACATCTATCATCCCGTGACAAGTGATATTAAATTACAAGCAAATCAAAAAATGAAACCTGGCGCGTCATGCAACTCTCATTCATTCTCTAAATTTCTACTTATAATATTATTTAGGTTGTAGACTAAAAAGCAATTATCAATTCCAACTCATCTACCAATTCACTTAACTTTTCATTTGAACAGTTAGGGATTTAAGGACTTTTCTAACTTCATCAAATTAATCTCTATTCATGAGTTCATGAATAAAATTTTTCCTTTCACCTAATTATTAATCTCAATTACTTCTGTTCATTAGACTTTTCTTATTATCTGAATAAAGATGGTTATTCTTAATTTGAGTAGCTTTTTATTTCTAAAAAAAGATATTGACATATTTGATGATTGTACTCTCACATTCTAACTTTTAACTTGTATCTCATACATGTTTTAAATATGATATCTTTTTTTCATTTTTATTCAATTTATATTGTTGACTTTACTCATTTTACTATAGAAGAACATTGAGTTCTTCAAACATACCAAGTCAAATATAAGGTCCTTTATTCACTTTTTCAACCAATACTGATAATACTGACTAACTGGGCTATAAGTCGCACATCTCTTTTCAATTCATTGATATCTCCACTAATAAACAAACATCTTACATCATCTCCAATTTAAAATAATTAGTGTTTTAAACTTCACCATCGAATAATCAGGTGATGTAGCACTACAATTGAACTAACATACAACATATTCACTGATATTAGTTATATATTCCTTAGGTTCAAAACTTTAAACATTTAGAGTTTGATTTATCGTAAGATCTTTATGAAGATAATAATTTCAATCAAACTTATAGTTTGACATCCTAAATCTTATCAGGACTTATCGACATAAAATTTTTTATTTTTATATTAATATAAGAATGTCTTGATCATTTAGTTATTTATACTTTAACTTCCAATTGATTCCAAAAAAAGTTCATAGACTCTTTTATACCGACTATCACCAATTCATTCTATTATTCAAAGATGGTGAACGTCACACTAATCTTCTACGTTTTGAATGAATCATGACTATAAAATGGAGTTACATGGACTTCGAGTTATGCACAACTACTCCAGTGCCTTGCCTTAACTAAAAGAGTCCATTCGTGTCACTTCCAACAGTCACATGTCATTTGTACTCTCATTTTATTTTAAACAAAAAGTCTATTCCATTTATTTTTTATTAATCTTAGCTATTCTCACATTTATCTTAGTATTGATCATTTTATAAACTTACCACGACTTTCGCTCAACAACATGGCTACTTACAGGTCTTTAATCTTTACGTATAAAAACAATTTATATGTTTTCTCTTTTCAAAAACTTAGCTAAAGATAATATAGCTTCTTTTAATTGTTCAATCAATTGAAGTGTTCCTTGGCTAACCTTGATTCAAAACAAAAAAAAAATTGCGATTCAAACAGTTTTGCTATTTATTATTGCCTTATTTTGTTCCATTTGTCTCAGATTTTGTTGACTTTTCTTTGTATCAAAGAGAATTTTGGTACTTTCAAGAGACTGTGTAAGATAACAAAATACCTTATTGATCATCAATTTACTTTTGATGAATTCAATTGCCATTGTTATTCATTTAAAGAGATAATAGAGTCAGAATTTTCAAACAATTGATCAAATAAATGACTAATAAGATTCTTAAAGGATGTTGTCAATCCTTTTTTATATCAATAGAAATTCTCATATTGTAGGAGCTCATACCGACGTCCTATATAAATCACTTATTGATATTCAATTAGTAAATATATTTGTACATTGATTTTATCTTAGGTTGTAATGATATGTATCAATACTTAATGTTGTTCAAAGTAATTATTGGGCACTTCGAGTCTCAAAATAAAATCACTTCTATTTATGTTTAATAGCTAATCCAAGCTATTATTAGACCATTTCCCCAATTCATTAACTTCTAAAATGTTGATCTTATCACTGCACTTTTCATTTTTTTCAAGTTAGAAGTTTTTGTTAATCTTTTTCCTACACAACAACTAATTCATCTAGTGTTAACAAAGATTACTTCTAACTCATGTATTTCTATTTGTTTTATCATTATTTGACTCATAGAACCACTATACTTGACATGGCTAATGAATAAGTAACTTGAGTAACAAACAATCAAAATTTTCAATACTTTTTAGAATTCTTTCAATTATTTTAAACCATGGTTCTATTCCATATTCAATTAGAGTTTTGTTTTGCAAATGAGATAATACTTTAATTTAAAGTATTTTATTTTTTCATAGAAACTAACTTAGACAACTTGACTAGTTCTATCACAATCCCATTGTGATTTTTCAGTTAAGTTCAGTTAGTCTAATCAATTTCTATTTTCAAAACCATGTGTTTCCATTTTCCCTGTTGAGACTATTTTAACATTTTTCTGAGCGTTTTATAATTGTAATAATTTAATACTCTCGATTTCTAAGATATCCATGTTCAATACTTATGTAGTTGAATCATTTGGACTTCCCTTTCAATCAATTTTCTATTGGTTTCATAACTGATACTTTTATAAGTTATATTAGTACGGTGCTACTTATAAAACCCCTGTGAATTTAGACTTCTCGAGTCTATTTTACTTTGATTCACGCTCAGTTTTGTTTCATAAGCATATTCTCTCTTTTAATTATCCGTTTCTAATCTTACTCATTGTATCTTATGAGTTAAGTATCAAATGGACCATGAAAATAAACTTTTTATTGTATATCTAGTGATAGTATAATAGTATCCAATAAACATTTCATAATAACAAAGTATCCCCATCTCACAATTACTTCTCAAATAATCACGACCTCATTACTGAACCTTATTCCTCCATACCATCATTTAAGTTCATGTAACTTAAATTAATCTAAAAGGCTTAACCAAAACTTCTCGATTGACTCAATCATAAACTCAATGTCTTTATCCTTTCTAACATTTCCTTGATTAAGCTTAACCATAGCTTTGATACCGAGTTTGCCAGCCACTTCAGTTGGGTTTTGGGGTTCATACGCAGCGGAGATTACAAAACAATTTTGACAAAAACCCCAACGGATCCGAATCTAATTCCATTAAAAATGTTTAAACCATGAAAAACTTAATCATACCTCAATCACAATATACCTTTCTGAAGGTTGATCGATCTCTAAGGCGCTGCCAACGACGAACGCCCTCTATCAGCAGTCAACACACGAACGGCGGCCGTGATTTGAAGTGCTAGCTTCGAGAGAATACCAAACCTTTTGTTTTTCTCTCCAAAATGATCCAGAGCATACAAAAACCCTAAGTCGTTTCTTAAGCGAAAAAAGAGTTTTTGGCCTTTTGATCTTTCGTACGTGTATTGTAACTTAAAGCGTCTATTTATACAACCCTTGTATATAGACGGTTAAGTAAATTACAAATATACCCCTACTTAAAGAAGTATAAGTGTAATACACCACAAGGACGTTTCCGCCATGAATTTTATCATATAAAATTCATTTTTCTGAACCATCTTAAAATCTCGCAAAACCATTCTTAGTGTGCGACCCAATAGGCTCATACGACGTTGGCAGTGTACCAAAACACATTTCGGTATACAAGTCATAAGCGGCCTCTAGCAAGAAATTATGACTACCCAAGTTGTACGAATATCAAATCGAAACAACCTAATCAATAGTGTATATAACATCATTTTGTCACACGATATCCTTTTGATCAAACATAAGGCATGGAATTGTCATCCAACATGTTCAATCGTACTAGTCTCGATCTCTAGGTAGACTGAAAACATCCAAGTGACAATGATCAATATCAATTCACTTAGACTAGGCCTTTTAACAGTCTAACACATCGAGGGATCCACTAGATATCTCTCTTTATATGAGAGGGACAAATTCTATCTCGATTACGCAACTTCATCACATTGCGCACACAGTAACCAATCACAACCTTTATAATCGTTCGGTTAAAGACAACGTTTGATTGTGTCAAATCACTGTGTTCCTAATGTTGAAGTCTCTGGTAATCTCAAGTTAGAGGACTGGAATATATACTTATCATGAGAAACAACTATGACTTAATCCATGTGATGCTCTCATAGCGGGTCGGTCCAGTACTTTGTTCCCTAACAAGTACTCGTGATCTTGATTTGTATCCCTATACGTATAATCATCATATGATCATCAATCAAGACTCACACTAGTCTTAATTCATTATAGTTCCCGGTATAATGATCGACTAGGGACATTTAGGATATTTATGTAAATACTCATGGATCTTATTATAATGTAAACATGCAAATTAATTATAATAAACAGCAAATGAAATCCTCTATTTTATTAACTAAAAGTATTCATAAAGATAGTTAATGGATTGATCTATGGCACATGCCCCAACAACTTCATCATTAACACGACTGACCTGCTTAGATTACCTCAATCCCTTAATAATCTAGTTAGCATAATCTATTCTTTTGACTTTGACCTCCAAATAAATTTTATTTCAATCCTCAATAATGCTCCAAAACTAAATTTATATCCTCAAGAAAACTCAATTCATGATTTTTTCAAATAAAGAAAATTAAAAAATTGTATTTACTATTTGTAAAAAAAATTGCAGCACTTCCACTAAAAGTGGCTTGTCAGAAAAGTTCAACCTAATAAACAACATAATTAGGAAGAGGCCTTGAAGGACTCATAACTTCCCGCAATTCACAACATCTATCAAATTCAAATTAACAAACTAATTTAGAGTATCTAATAACTTAATTTCAGTTTTACAATCCTAGCAAGTCCAAACCAAAACACAAACCTCTCGACGTATTTTAAATTAACTTTTGAGACTCTAGTAACCATTCAACAAAACTTCACGTCCTACACTCATCCCAGGAGTCCTAGAATAAATATATATAAATAATTTAAAATGAGAATTTACTTGAAAATTTGAAAACAATCACCATAATCTTCAAGTCTTGTCCCCTCATCCTTTGTCTTCGTATAAAATCTGACATCATCAAAAACAACTTGAAGATGTTAGGTAAGTAAATTCCTACATTAATTTGTACTCCTGCAATTGTTAATCTGATACATGGAGACATGTAATTGCATTCCCAAATAAACAATAGGATATATGCGTCAGCATGACATGCAATCCACTCTATTGTTGTCTCCCAACTATAATCAGATGTCGACTTTCGAATTTAGTATAGAGATAGTATTTAGAGATCATGAAATGCAGAGATAACTTGTCAGTGTTAGAATTCGGTAGTCTGATTAGATGACGTATAGGTGGGATAGAAACCAAGTTTCAAGCAAACCATACTATGAAACAAGCTTATCCCCCTCTTTCTATGTATACATGACTAAAAATGATAAAATGTAATGTAGACTTAAATACAATTAAAGGTACAAAGATAACTTCCATAAATAATAAAGAACAATGAAAGGTTTACTTACAACTAAACCAATTTTGAGTGTAATGTTCGGGGTTCACAGAGCAACGAATTACCTTGAAAATTGATCCAATACCTTCCCTCCATACCCGATTATATTATGGGTTAAGCTTCAAGTGAAAGCAAATAAAGAAACCCAATAAAAACTGCTTCCAAAGTACGCTTAAGAATACTTTACAAAAATATTAATTTATATAACTGTATCAATTAGCTTTCAACCAACCAATTATGGGTAACTTTTTACCTCGCAAACCTCAATATTTGTCATGATGACCTAAAAGAAGCTTCTAGTACTGATGTCATACTTTCCATAAACTCAATGAACACTCAAATTGGATAATCGAAAAATAAGTTATAAATTTTCAAATATGGCTTGTCAACTAGACAAACTTTATTTATTACTGTAAAACTTCTCTAAATCAATATTTTTGTAATTAAATTCTCAAAACTCGACAATAAACACCAAAAACCCTTCTATACTTACATGAAAGTATTTTCATAGCCCGTGGAGTCAAATTGGATTAAAACCAATAATCAATTAATCCATAAACCCAATCTAAATGAATATCAACTATAAAAATCTATCCAAAATAGTTATCAACAGAATCACATTAGTTCAATTCATCAAAACCCTAACCCATGGCAGTGGGATTTATTTCAAATTAGGTCATATCAATCCAATATATTAAATCACAACAATCCTTACCAATTTCTATCAAAACCCAACAAATGAAATCCAAAAATCGTGAGAATTAAAATTGAATTGAAAAAATTTCCCTTAATTGAGTATTTACCAAATCACGGGCCGAATACCTCATTTTCATTGCAAAAAAATTAGCTCAAATTGATCGTTTCGTGATGCTCTATAGTTTTGTTAAGAGAAACCGAGCGAAAATTAGACGTCGAAAGTTCACGAAGCGAAAGACTGAATTAATTGGGTTAAGGAACGAAATGAAATAAGACTACTTTTTTTTCTTTATATATATAAACCCTCCGTTGCTTGTCAACATCCTAATTTATTTTTATTTATTAATTCCCAAAATTCCTATTTGACGTGCTTTAACTTTCGGTGCTCATTTTCAATCCGATTTTTTACCTAATTGAGCCAATCTCTCAAAAAAATAGTCCATTTTCAAAAAATGTTCATAAAACTATTTTGGTCACATGAAAACCAAAAGAAAAACTAACTTTTCCACGAAGTACTGAACCCTTATGGACCAAATCTCCTCCCTTAATAAAATAAGCTTGCACCAATTTGAACTCAATCTCAACCTCAACCACCACCAATTGACATAATGCTCGAGGTAAGGTCTTGCACCAACTTCTTTCTCATTTATTAATACCACTAATCCCGACTTGCACATATACTGATGCAAAATCTTCACTTGATACTTGACACTTGATTTACAAGTTTTCAAGCAACCAATTAATTTTATGTCATTTATGCCCTTTAGACACACTTACAACCTAGACAATGACAAACAGAGGATACACCTTAATACACCCCGACTTTGCAACCAAATAATGTAGATTATTTCCACTAACCATGCAACATACAAAAGTAATATTTAAACTTATTATCTCTGGTTCATAACGCATAGGTCCCACCTTGTATACGTAATTCTCAAATAGAATCCAAAAATACTTAATTAGTCACCTAATCAATTTATGAAATTCTCAGATTTCACACAGATAGTCTCGGTGACATTACATTAATTAAGGCTTTGAGACCATACATAGCAAGTTCAATAGAAATAGGTATTTATATTGTAATAGGTATTACAAACATTCCTACATTGAGATATTTCTCGGGTATATTTTTTTTTGTAAAGATGACACCTTTTGTCCTAAATTTTCTTTAGATTCGAGAAATTCTTTAGAAAATTCATCATATTTTGACAGTTGCATAATCAATTACAGTTAAGGTTCATTGATTTCTAGTTTTGGAAATATTTCAAAATGTCTTCATTAATTTCTTCCTTCCTAGCATCCGCTTATCATTGTGGAATGGGAGAAATATGATACGTATATCCATTTACTTTATAACGAGTCTTATCATTTTTTTTATTAACTATTTCAGAAGTTTATCATGATTTTCCATAAGCTTCCACTCTAGCTAAATACCATGGGCATAATCTTTCAGAAAAAGGTATATATTTTAGTTGTTCAGCCATCTATTCTCTACTAGGAATGACATTGGCCATCATGTCTTCTTTTTCTTCTTTTCTTTTTTTTTCTTCTTCTTCTTCAATGGTTTTATGTACTTTCTTTTTCTTTTTACCACTCTTAGGTATCTTTTATGGCGTATGTGTTTCTCTTCCATTAACAAAAAATAAAGCATTAACTTTTGCTTGATTAGTAGTTTGAGTTTATCCTTTAGTTTGATCAATTAACTTATTAATTTGTTGGTTTATTTGATTTAATTGGATTTTCAACTTATTCATAGAAGTATTAGTTTTAATTTTATTTTAACAAATTTTTGTAATTTTTTGGTGATTTTGAGTCATAAAATTATATAATATTTGCTATAAGTTTGGTTATATAAGTTGAACCATTTGTTGGGGTTGTTGAATTTGTGCAAATTAAATTTTTTCTCTTAGTCTATTAGTGGTATAGTTTTGATTTTGTGGACCATAGCTAAGACTTGAGATTGGCTTCCCAATGTAGCAACTATTGTTATTATATTGATTCCTGTGAGGACCAAAAAAATTATTTCATAACTGCATTAACGTTTTTAGTATTATTTTCTTGTAAAGTAGGACACGCATTCGTAGGATGTGAAACTTTATTACAAGGTCCATGTGGATTCAGTTTGTTTGATCTATCCTTTAATAGTAACTTGGCCATGCTAGATAACGTATCAACTTTTTCATCAAATGTATCACTTCTTTTATTATTAACTTCATAAAGTTTCTTTCTTTATGTCTCTGTCTTTTCACCATATAGCTTAGATTGTTTAGCTATTTTATTAATAGTTTCTTTTGCTAAGTTGGTGTTACATCGAATAGTTATCCACCACATACGGTATCTAATAGTATTTGTTCGAAATGATTAAATCCTTCATATAAGTACTCTAATAAAGCTCTTAGTGTATATCCATATTGTGGACAAAACGAAATTAATCTTTGAAATATATCCCTAAATTCATTAAAGTTTTAATCATCTATCATTTTTACGATCGTGATTTGTCTTCTATAGGAAATAATCTTTCTTGCAGGCATATATTGATCAAAAAAAGCTTCTAACATTCGAGCCAATGTGGTTATTGAGTCTCGAGGAAGCTAAAACAACCAATCTTGTGTTTCATCATTTAATGTAAAAGGAAAATCTTTTAACGTATCGTCTATAGGTTTAATCCCATTTGACATTATGTTGGTATTCCTTTATAAATTTTTGGGGGTCTTCATTATCTTTACCGTATAAGTTAGATAGGCACTAATGAATCCATATATTAGTTTAAATTTAGAAAATCCCTCTGGATAGGCAGTACACATTAGTTATTAAGCTTTGATATTTTGATTGGCTTGCCTAAAATTAAGTTTTTATTGTTATTATTATTGTTAATATTATTAATGTTATTATTGGCTTTCATTGTGGTGGCTCGAAATTCCCTATTTTGTTACTGTCGTAAATTACGATTGAAATTCCTATCTGCCTCAGGATCAAATGATGTAGACCATACAACGTCTAAAACTCCTAAGAAATAATGTGAAAATCCCCGACAATGGTGCCAGAAATTGACAATTGTCGAGCGTGTACAATAAGTCATGTATATCCTTATTATTTATAGTAGTGATAAGTGGGATCGACTCTATAGGGATTCAACACACTTCTTGAAGAAAAGTTTTTCTAAGGGTTTTATTATTTTTACTTTAATTTAATTAAAATGGGAATCATAACTTATTTAATCAAACTAGAACAATTAATTAAACTAATTAGACTAACTTAATTAACACAAATCAAATTCGCTAAATTACAATCAATTTAATTCAATAGAAAAGAAACATCTAAACACATATCCTGAATAATGAAACATTAATCTGTCTTGTATCCAAATATATTACTTAAATTATAATCATAAGCATAATTTAATTTTTTATAAAGTATTTTTCAAATCAATAAACTTAATTCACAAGTAAGTAGATAGTCCTTAACAAACTATCAAGTCTCGTTATATCAATGGAAAAGTAACATCCTAATTTTATTAAATTAATTCTTTGAAAGCTCAAAGAAATTAATTAGACATTAAAACAACATTAAGTTCAATGAAAAAAATCGAACTACTAAGCCTAATACCTTCAGAGAACCACTTCAATAGTAAACATAGATCACAATTCGCCTATGACATCTAAACAGTAAAAGACTTCCTTAAACAATCCTAGTGACTACTTTAAATTAGATATTGAATCCAAATATTATAATACACATTCTAGACTATGCATGTAATACAAAACTTCATGATTATAAGCCGCGAATAATAATTTATTAAATATGAGAATTGAAGAATATTATTACTTTAAAGCATTAAGTACAAATCAATCATCATTATGACTACATTACAAAACAGATCAAGTTCATGTTCGAACTTTATTTAGATTAATAGACTAATCACTCATATTCATAATAAAGTAAATAAAAGACAAATAAATACCTCTTATTGAATACTTTGAATCTTCAAATCGTATCCAAAAGCAATGAACAATAAATATAAACTAAAACTTAATAAAAACTAGTAAATATGGCTCAAAGAGCAATGAAATATGATATATGGTACTCAAAGGCAATTGATTTTGAAGTACATGGTTCATATATATAGTATTCTAGGTAGTGCATATCTCTAACTAACTGAAACTCCTTATGGTTATCTATTATTCTCGAAATCGACACTAGCGATTCGTCATCAATTCTACTTAAATCATAATTCTCTGGAGAAATAGGTAGAGATGAGCTTGTCCATCACCGGTTTGTCTAGTGATTCTGCTATAATCCTTGATTCGTTGTTGATTTTCCAACAGTGATTTCTAGTTTATTCTTGATTTGCAATGCGCTTTCTTCACTTGATAAGATTATTCATTTTCTTCCATTTTTCTTCCATTTATTTATATAATCTAAATATAACCTAAAATCACAAAAATAAGGGAAAACCAAATGTAATTATTGAGTTATCACAATGACAACATAAGCAAAGCGCAACTCACTCACAACTGCTACATATTTACATTCAAATCAATAATAAGTCGCAAATCATTCCCCAAGTCTCGAATTAAAATCATGAGAGCTAAACAAATCTAATAGCATGCCATGTTTGATAATTTAGCAAGCTCCCCACTTACCTAGGCTCGCCACGTAAATCCCAATTGAATTTCCCACGCTCGGAGTTTTTCGGGAACTCTCTTGCGAATCTAGAAAATGAATACACATCACATCATCACACGAGTTCAATTGATTTTATTAATTAATTTCTAAAATAATTGCCTTTCCGGGGGGCTCACTAGCATGGGTCTCGTGCTTCCAGCATCGCTACATGCGAAGGTTAAGGGGTGGGGCCCACGTATTTTTTCCCTGAAGGCGCCAGGAGTGTGCCTTCCTTGAATGGCCAAAGCTAAAATGGCTCCTTTTTATTTTATTGTTTTATTTATTATTATTATATATTTTATTTTTGTTTTATTCATTTTTATTTTTTATTATTCTTTTTCTGTCTATGGCCATTGGCTGTTGGTCTAGGGGCTAGTTGGATCTCATCTGGACAATTCAAGGGTCAACCTAACCCCTTAGTTTGGAAACCACCTCTGTCCAGCGAGGGCTCTTCCACCTTTGCTCGAGGGAGCACCAGTGCCCCTGCCAGCCATGGTAGTGGCGGGGGAAAGGGGTAGCCAAGGAGCCATACCCTCTTTTTGGGTTTTAGGGTTGCCTCCTAATGGAGGCCCCTCCACCTTTTAGTGGCGGGGAATGTTGCCAAAACACCATCGATTGGTGTTATCCTTGCCGAAGTTGGTCGTCTACTTCAATTTTTCTCCAAATCTTCAAAAAGTGATTTTTCATTTAAAATTAGAGTTATAGGACACCAAAACACCATCGATTGGTGGTTGTATCTCAATCTCACCATTAGCCACCATTAAAGAGGCCAAAAGCTTGATTTAACCAAAGTTATCATAAGAGGGAAGCTTAGAGATGAGAGAAATTTTGTGCTTACTAAAATCAAAGCCTCCATTGTGTTGATCGCCAAATCCAACCTAAATCACCACCTTCAACTATTTTACACTCTCCTCTTTCAATTTGTATTTTGGCTCAAATGAGAGCTATTGACACATTTCTTGCGTGCATAATAGTTTCTGATATTTTTCTATTATTTGTAATAGTGGTAAATGAGAGATCGTCTTTATAGGGATTTTGCAAATTTATGAGGAAAGACTTTTTTTTATTTTGTTTTTCTTAATATAGTTAATCTAATTAAATGATAATTGAATACTAAATAACTAAAATTTATAACTACTAACTTAATTAACCAAACTAACTAAACTAATTCAAACAATTCAATACAAACTTAATCAAACAAAATTGAAATTCAATATAATATAAGTATCTAAACCAACATCTAAACAAACCTCCAATAAATAATGTAATATACTTAGATTGCATTCAAACGCTAGAACATAACTTTATCTCATAACCTAGTTATAATCATATCACATGGAATCTTGGAATCATTAAATCTTAATTCATAATAGATTGATAACCTTTAGCAAACCTTCTATTTTCCTAAATTTAATGGAAAATAGCCAAACCCATATCATTGTAAATCTCCTTTTTAGATAAAACGCAATAAAATAGAAATACAATAGCATTAGCACTCAAAGAAAACCATGTCTAATCTAAATCAAATACTAATCAGAATATGCTAATCAATAAATTACTTAGAACACAATCACTTAGAACATCGACTCGGGTAATTTGGCCCTATAGATTAATCCTATTTACTACTTCAATAATTGGTGTTAATAATCATAGGACATAAAATTAGAAAATCATATATCACAATACATATTTGCAACTATGTATACAATATCAATCCTCATTAGTTGTACGAAATATGTAAAAACAACTTATTAAAAATGTGATTCTTGTGTATAATTAGATTTAAACAATTATGTACAGGATTCCTTAATTATGACTATATAGCAATCCAAAGTATATACATGTCTGGGGTTTGTTCAGATGAATACACTACTCACTCATGCAGGAAATAAACAACACAATAACATAATTTAAAGACATAATTAAATAAATACATTTTAATGAAATAAACAAAGCTCCAATGTAGCTTCAAACGTAAACTCAATAAAAACTAACTAATGGCTAATAGAAGGCTTTTTTTTAGAGTTCTAATTTCGAAGCCCTCAGGTCCTATAAATAGTTTCCATAAGCATACATATCATAGATAAACTCAGATTCTTCATAATAATCTAAAAAGCTCATAATCGACCTTAGCAATTTTTCAACTATTCTATTTTGTTCACAAATCGCTGAGCTAATCACTAGAAATAGCTCTTTGTGTTCCACCGATTCATCTAGCAATTCCTAGTATAAACTCCAATTCGTTGATGATTCACAGGCTCTTCTTTATTGTCCATTTAGACGTTAATTCTTGTGTAATTTTGTATCGTTGGCTAATTCATGGCTTTGTTCTCCCATTAACTGTTTTGATTTTCTTCCTCTTTTTCTTCAACTTCTTCATTTTTCCTAATTAAATCTTGAAATTACAAAAACAAGAGAATAACTAGTGTAATATCATCATTTATATTTAAAATCAATCTAAATTACACTGTAAAACATATCTAAATATTGACTTGTCAAATACTCTCGATCATATTCTCTTTCATTCTTTATATCATGATTTTAATCTAATTCATCTTTACTTTAAATAATAAAAGTTTTAAATAGAAGTAATCTTCAAATAAATTATATTACCAACAAGTAAATATAAGTTATGATAGCATAGAACGATTTAGATAAAACAAACCATCCCTTAATGATGACTCAACCATCCAATGCAACATACCTTTGAACTTAAAGTTCAATACCAAGATACATAATATAGGTTTTCTCAATCTGCACTGACAAGTATCAAGCTTATGATGAATAATGTAGAATCTCAAAACATAAATACCATCAGATTAATTTTAATTTTAGAAAATACTTTAAAATAGCACTACAATCAAAATCAATAAGAATTTTGCTAAGATACCAATGAATATATCATTTAAAACGTGTTAGATTAAGACATACTTCACTTAACACTACCTTCAAGCACTCGAGCTAAATCTTTTCTTTATAGAGTTTACGAACATCTGCATTTTTCATCTCTCATTTTTTATTTCATCATAATTATTTTTTTCTTTATTATATATATTTTTTCATTTTACTTTTGACTTTAAAGTCCATACTTCATTTCCTATAGACATTCTCACATTTTTTCTAATATAGTATCCCTGCTCCATTTCCTAAGGAATCTATAGGATTCTCTATATATTTGTTAACTCTTGTTAACTGTCAGCATCTATATCGTGAATCGACGGTCTGACCAGTTTGAACTGTCCCCTAAGGTGTCTTGTGACACCATCGACCTCAAAAGACGTTCCAGACCTGTTCATCCAATTTTTGACCATTAATTTAAATTCAAGTGTCTCCGAAATTCGGTGAAAATATAACTAAAAACATGAGAGTAAATGAGAACCTAAGTGGGGAAAACACATGTCATATCATTAGTACTGTAAATCCAAGTCAAGGAACACGTCCAAAAATATCCCATAAGGCATACGTAAACAAAATATAAGTTTAGTATATAAAAAGATACATATACACAAAATAGATCACTCATAAAGTGAAGATCAGGGCAGTATGAAGTCATCATCTCACTAGTGGGCCTTGCCCTTCCCTCGATCACTAGAGGATGGATTTCGGTTCTAAAAGACTCCCAGTACGTGAATAGCAAGGTTTTATAAAAGCTACAATATAATGTAATTCAACAAGAAATAATATAAGTAAATTGTAGGAATTAAACATGATTCAATCTTTTTCTAGTATGAGTAGGTGGTTCCCATGAACCTCATATACAAGGACCGAACCTGAATCTCGGCATTCTGGCAGTGTTCAACATCGACTATCAGGGAAGGTCCCGTCATGCAAATTTATGAACCCGAGGGACACCGGCGTACTCTAACCTTGTCGTAGGAAAGGTCGGAGGGCAAAAACCTCCTCCGACTACGACACTGGCTGGAGGGTAGAAAATCGTCGTATAGTCATTCCTCAAAGGTGCCCGACTAGCCGGAGGGGAGACTCTTCGCCGTTGAAGCTACCCCATCAAAATCTTTGAGATGGCTCCAATAAGTCCTCATGTCTATATGTATGGCTACAGATAATCATGATGTAATGCATACCTAACTTATGCCATCATAATATGATGCGTGATAAAGTTTCTAAATTCCCGGTGTTCACAAACCTCATGTGTGGCGTGTCGAAGCTCGACTTAGTGTTATGTACCTCGTGGTGCGTGCTGATGTCCTTGCTAAGTCATTGTCGAGCCCTAGCCACATACGTTGGTGTTAGTACATTAATCGAGGTCCCAAAACCCTTGAGACCATGTGCACATATCTCGAGAAAAAACCTCAAAGTTTTATTAAATTCTTAAGTTTTACAATCACGACGTCGTGCGCTTAGGCCACCGCTCACCTCAAATCGCGTATTCGTACCCGACACTAGTTCTCCAAGTTCTAGGTATCATTTTGTATTATTTTGGGTGTGTTAGATCTCATTTGAATACTTATGGGTAATTATATTATAGCTAAACATTTTTATTGAGGTTGCTTCAAGCCATCTTTGAGTCTACTCAATTATAACATTTAGTATGCTCTAAATAATAATGTTCAGCATGCTTTAAAATACTAACATTTGAACTTTGAGCAAATTTAAACTAAGTCAAACAGTCTTAATCTAAATAAGCAAGCTCAAAAATCGATAATAGTTTTATTTCTATTGAGCAAACTTAACCTCATAAATGTCTGACTATCATCGAGCACATTAGAAATTTGTCCTTATCGAGTATGCTCTAAACTGCCCAAAATGAATTTTATGTATATTTAAAGCTTTCAATTCTTGAATCTAAAAATATTCAAATTACCTCAATCTCAGTCCATTAACTTAATAACAACTTCATTGAGTTTCAACATCACCATGCAATCATTTATACTCAAATTCCATGCAATAAATATCCAATTACCATTAAGAAAAGTTACTATTCAACATTTTCTTCACATAACACAAATTATAAGCCATGAAAACTCCACAACAATCCTATTAGGGGATTTTCACTAATCAAAAGTTGATCTACTCTTATGAACCCACATGTACCAAAACTCATCAATCAAAATAACTAGAAACATAATTTTTGTAGAGACTTAGTGAAGAAAAACATACAAAGAGCTTTAATATAGTTTTCTCCTTTCGTTCTATAAGCTCCACTAAAATGGATTTGTACCCTCTAGCATCAACCTTCTTGGATCTTCAAAAATCCAAACATAATATGCAAGATTTTTCTACATATTCTTTAATCTCCGAATTTTTCTCACGAGCTCTTTAATGGTTTCGGAGTTATTTTGCATGTTGAACAAGAATCATGAAACTTATATAGTCCTTTGTCTTTATATCTCTTTCCACTCACAAATCTTTGGGTGAATCAAAGGCTTACATTAAAGCTATCACTTTCCATCACTCAAAATCAAACTAATGCTTGTCCATTTTTGCATGACACATAACATGCACCTTATTTTCTATTGGCCCACTTACACATGTCATAAGGCATTTCCCATTTTCCCCATTGCTTTTTAAATTAATTACATGCAAGTTTAATTCCACAAACTTAAAAGTTGCCTTTGAATTTCATTATATTCACAATCAAACTATAGGCATATTAATCAAATTTAATAAACCACTTAGGCTAAATTAAATCAAGTTAATAGTGGATCATGATACTAGCCTACGTTATGTGTTTCCCGCCCAATGCGTATCGTGAGGTGAAACCTATGCCTCACCTCGCCTTGTGTCCCGTGTGTATTTATAATTATTTAATTATTTATTAAACATTACACGCACACCAAAATATTATTTTATTATTTATGGTACACTATCATCGAGCATGGCCGTGTCACCCAGTCGAACCGAGTTTGGGCCTCCAATCCGGTCAGATCAGGCTGAGTTCGATCTAGCCAGTGACGGGATGTCACAATCTTCCCAACTCAGGGGATTTCGTCCTTGAGATTTTAATTTTTATCTGAATCAAACAATTTGAAAAATTTCTCTTGCATGTAGGTTTCGCGCTCCCAGTGAAGTCATGGTCATCGTAGAACTACCACTAGACCGTCATAAGTGGAATTTCTTTGTGACTCAAAGGCTGTACCTTCTGGTCAATAATCACAATCCACCACTCCTTGTAAGTTGTGTTTGGTCTAACCACTAATTTATCCCAGTCCACTATATCTCGTGTCGTACCCTCACATCTCCTCAATAAAGAAATGTGAAATACTGGGCGTTCCTCTAACATATATGGCAATAGTGCTAACCAATAAGAAACCTTCTTAAGTTTCCCAGTGATCTCAAATGGTCTCATATAATGCGGTGCGAGTTTCCTAATGAATCCAAATCTTTGGTGTCCCTTCATAGGTGATCCTGCGCTGCGACGATCTCTTACAAATCAGCCTCTCTTTCTCTGTGTGCTCTTGTACAACCTCAGGCCCAACTGCCACTGTATGTGCCACCTCTACACAACATAACAGTATCCTACACAACCTACCATATAAAGCCTCAAATGCTGCCATCCTTATGTTCGACTGATAACTATTATTATAAGAAAATTCATATAGGTGTAAATACTCCTCCAGTGACCCCCATACTTGAGTATATAAGCTCGTAACATGCCTTCTAAAACCTGGATCAGCTTCTCTGACTGTCCATCTACATGCGGGTGATAAGCCATACTGAGGTGAATCCGAGTGCCTAGCTAATCCTAGATACCCTGCCATAACCATGACATATACCAAGGAACCCTATCTGACACTATGCTTACTTGCACCCCATGTAACTTGACTATCTCCTACTAATAAATCCGGTTAAGCTAGTAAATGAGTCAGAGAGACAAATTGGTAGGAAATGTGTTGCCTTTGTCAATTTGTTAATGATTATCCATACTGTATCGTATATCCTTGGGGTAGTCGGTAATCCCGTCACCATGTCCATCGTAATGTGCTCCCACTTCTACTAAGGAACAATTAATGACTGGAGTAGTCCTCCAGGTCTCCGATATTTAGCCTTAATTTGCTGACATATCTTGCATCTCCTGATATACATAGCTTTATCTACATTCATGCCCAGCCATCGGTACAATCGTCATACGTCTTGTTACATCTTGGTGACACCTAGGTGAATGCTATAACGCGATCGGTGTGACTCCCGAAGAATGTCCTCTCTCAACTCTGGTACTACTGGAATCCATTCTCTACCCGAAATCTGAAACTCTCATCCGCTACCACTACCCAATCTCCAAGACCTAGATTGTCGGCCAAACTACGGTACCGATCATAAATCAAATATGCCTTTTGTCCATCAACAATAACCTAGACAGGCATCAGCTGCAACCCCATTTGTGCACAAATTCCTGTTTCAGCCAAAATATCTTAAACATACATCACTAGTGTGGCCTCTAACAACTTGAACTCTGGTCAAATCTGCAGTTCTAACTGTCTTCAGCTTAAGGCATCTGCAACAACATTTGCATTTTCGGGGTGGTACTTGATCGTAAAGTCATAATTTTTCATCAACTCGAGTCACTTTTGTTGTCTTATATTCAAATTAATTTGAATGAGCAAATACTTGAGACTTTGGTGATCCATAAACAATATAAACTTCTCTCCATAGATATAGTGTCGTCATAACTTCAGTAAGAAAACTACCGCAGATAACTCAATGTCATAGATGAGGTAGTTCTTCTCATGCACCTTCTATTGACGAGAGGCATAGGCCACCACATTGCCCTCGGCCACCACATTTCCCTCTTACATCAACACATTTCCTAATTTTGTCCTCAAATCATCTGTGTAGATTGTCAACTCTTAGCCATCCTTAGGTAATACAAACATTGGCATCATAATCAATCTCTTTTTCATCTATATGAAGGTATCCTCACACTGCTCGGTCCAATCAAACCTTACGTCATTCCTAGTTAAAGCAGTCCTGGGCGCAACTATCTTAGAGAGATTTCGAACGAACCTCTTGTAGTAGCCCGCCAATCCAAGGAAACTCTAAACCTCTATCGATGTAGTAAGCGTAGGCCTGTCAACAATCACTCTGACCTTTTCTGGATCTACTGAAATCTCGTTTACTACAACTACATGCCCCAAGAATCTGACTCGGTCCATCCAAAACTCACGCTTGCTAAACTTTGCATATAGTCTATGTTCACATAAAGTTTGCAATAAAATTCTCAAGTGATACTCATGGTCCTCTACCCTCCATAAGTAGATGAGTATGTCGTCAATGAACAATATCACAAATTAATCTAAGTAGTCTTTGAACACACGGTTCATCAAGTCCATAAACGTAGTCAGCGCGTTTGTGACCCCAAACGGCATCATAGTGAACCGAAAAGACCCATGTCTCGTGCAGAATCCGGTCTTCTCAGTTTCCATATCCCTGGCATGGAACTAATGGTAGCTGGATCTCAAGTCAATCATTGAGAAGTGTCGAGCACCACTCAACTGGTCGAATAAGTCATCAATTTGAGGTAGCGGGTACTTATTTCGGATTGTGACCTTATTCAGTTACCTGTAGTCAATGCAAAGCCTTACAAATCCATCCTTCTTTTTGATAAATAAAATTGGTGCGCCCCATGGCCAAATACTCAGCTGTATAGATCTGACATTGGATAACTCCTCGAGTTGCTTCTTCATCTCAATCAACTCTGATCTCACCATCCTATAGGAAATCTTCAAAATTAGTTTTATTCCCTCCTTCACTTCTACAACGAAGTTGATCTCGCGGCATGGAGATAAGCGGGAGATATCGTCCAGAACATGTCAGAAAAATCTTGTATGACTGGGATGTCCTCAATCCTCTTCTCGGATTCCAAAGCTCTATAAAGTCTCCCGTGATCCATGATCTCTCTATACCTTGTGACTTGGCCTTTGGTTCTAATCTCGACTGTCAACGCGGCTCAAAACTCAAACTCTGCAAGTCCCAGAATACATAAGGTGACCTTCCGATGGTAGTCACGTAGGCATGGTATGCTGCCAACAAATCCATATTTTACAATGCATCAAACACGAGGAACTCGAGTACCCGAAGGTCAATAGGTAGATCGTAAACCTCAACTATCACAATGAACCTCTCGCATACAAGGTTAAGGTAAACTCTATCTCCCGTGGCTGTACAAAGCATGAGATACTTAACCAGTGTCACTAGTGTTAACCCTAACGTATCTACCATGCCTCCTAATATGAATGAGATCGTGGACCATGAATCTATAAGTATGAGCATGCTCCATCCACAAATAAAAATAATGGATGTGATCAACTCTCTGGTGGCCAAACTATCTGGTGTCACCACGACAAGCACCTGCTCAGTTTGATTTGCCGGTTACACTGCATACATGCATGTCGGGCACTAATATGGAAATGTCCTACCTTACCACAACCATAAAACGTAATGTTCGATCTGCTCTTAGATCCTTGACCATTAGACTATACTGATGCCTAGGTCTGATTCTGCATCTGTCTTGGCCCTATGTCACGATCCTTATCAGACTACCTCTACCCCTGATCGAATCTCGGAACTGGTGGTCTACTCTACATCGGTGTAGATGACTTCTGAATTGAAGTTTCTGGTGCTGGAGTGCTCGATCCTAATCTATCATTACAGGTCCTCTTAAGGTATTCTAGTCTCCTATCTCCCTCACTCTGGACCTCTTCCCTGAGTCTTTACTTAAAGATCCTCCTTGCCACTATGTCACCCTGATGTCCCCATCCTGAAACGCCTTTGTCAACTTAAAAGCAATAGCTCAGTCTACGATATCCTTGAACACAGTCATGCCTAATGCACTTTGACTAATCTCATGCCTCAAACACATAACAAATAGCTACAAGTATTCATTTGGTGTCAATAGATCTCCTGCCATAGAAAATAGTCGAGAGTACAAATTAGAAAACTCAGATATGGACTTGTCTCCCTACCTTAGTGCGACAAACCCCTCTCTCTTCCTACTCCTCATCGCCAGAGTAAAGAAGTTCCCAAAGAACAGTCATCGAAAGGTCGCGCAACACTCAACTAGGCCCTCTCTGGTATGTACAACATGCCACCACTTATCTGCAGCTCCTTCAAAGTTCATGATTGATAACTTAATGTGACAATCCTCATTCACATAGATTGAATGGTGAATATTCTCCTAATTGTGGACCCATTGCTCTACCTTCTCCACATTTCTATCTCCATAAAACTTCGAGTCTTACATTTGTCGAAGCTCTTCTTAAAATGATCAAGCCTAATAGCCTTACTCTTAATCTCGGTCGGCTATACTGTAGGAGTCTCCGTTGGTGAAGGTAGAAGAGGGACTACTACTACATGCTTAATTGGACCCATCTGTGTCACTGTCACTGCTAGCACTACTAGAACATGTGATGGTGTTTGCAGTAAAATCTCTAGTCGTGCTGCCAACTAGTTTACTAGACATGTTACTACTGCAGTCAATCCTTTCAGATCGGTGGAGTTGGCCTCTCTCTATTGCTCGAAAGTCTCAAAGCGTTGGCCGAAGGACTCCAAGGATGAATGCTAATGCACGATCACCTTACGCATCTCGCGTATGATATCGTTAGTGACAATAGAAGAGGAAGAAGGCACCGTCTCTTGTGGAGCTAACAAATCTCACACACTCGAATCAATAATACAAAATGTATCTTAAATGCACGTAGGTAAGGACCTGAGTGTCACATATTATATATTTCTATTATATTTATATAATATACGCTCAAAATTGACTTAGTACGTCAATATAGTCAATCTACTACAACTCCCTAGTTTTTCCAAACTTAGCCCTTGACTCGTGTTTCACACTTTTCTAAGTTCTCATGCATCAATTACTCGAGTTTTATAGTTTTCCTTTGAGTCCTAGGCATTTTCAGTAACCTAGGCATTGATACCAAAATTGTCAACACTTGTACTATGAACCAGGGATCTGACAGGCTCGAACCATCTCTTAAGGTATATGGTCACACCGTCGACCTTTAAAGACATTCCAGACCTAATCATTTATTTTTTTTACAATTAATTTAAATTCAAGTGTATGCGGAATTCGGTGAACATATAAATAAATACTAGAAAGTAAATGGGAACCTAAGTAGGGAAAACACCTGTCATATCATCAATCCTATAAATCCAAGTTAAGGGAAAATCTGAAAGTATCCCATAAGCCATATGTAAACAAACTATAAGTTCGGTATAATAAAATAAATATATACACAAAAGATATCACTTCTACAGTGAAGATCGGGGCAGTCTGAAGTCGTCTCACTCGAGGATGGATCTGGGTTCCAAAAGGCCTCCAATTAGTGAATAGCAGGGTTTTATGAATGTTATAGCATAATGTAATTCGACAAGAAATAATATAACTAAATCGAAGGAATTAAATATGATTCAATCATTTTCTAGTGTGAACAAGCAGTTCCCATGAACCCCCTATGCAAGGACTTAGCCTGAATCCCATTAGCCCGGCGGTGGTTAGCATTGATAATCAGGGGAGGTCCCATCACACGAATTCATGAACCTGAGTGATATCGGCGTACTCTAACCCTGTCGTAGGAAAGGCCAGAGAGCGAAAACCTCCTCCAACTACCACACTGGCTTGAGGGTAGAAGATCGTTATATAGTCATCCCTCGAAGGTGCCCAACTGGCTGAAGGGGGAGACTCTTCACCATTAAAGTTGGCACATCTAATTCTCGGAGATGGCTCCTATATGACCTCATCTCTATATGCATGGACATAGATAATCATGATGCGATGCACACCTAACTTATGTTGTCATAATATGATGCATAATAAAGTTTATAAATTTCCAGTGTTCACAAACCTTGTGTGTGGCATGCTGAAGCTTGACTGTGTGTCTCGCACCTCTTGGTGCATGCAGATATCCTCATTAAGTCATCGGTGAGCCCTAGCAACATATGTCGATGTTAGTGAATAAATCGAGGTCCCAGTACCCCCAAAAGCCCATGCAAGTATCTCAAGAAAACAACCAAAGTTTATTAAATTCTTAAGTTTTGCTTTAACGGAGTCGTGCATTTAGGCCACCACTCGCCTCAAACTACGCATTTGATACTCGACACTAGTACTCCCAGTTCTAGGTATCGTCTTGTATTAGTTTGGGCATGTTAGATCTTATTTAAATACTTGTGGGTAATTATAGTTTAGCTAACTGCTTTTATTGAGGTTGCTTCAAGCTATCTTTGAGGCTGCTCAATTATAACATTTAGTATGCTCTAAAAAATAATATTCGCAACACTTTAAAATTCTAACATTTGTACTTTGAGCAAACTTAAACTAAGTCAAACAGTCTTAATCCAAATAAGCAAACTTAAAAATCTATAACATTTTTATTTCTATTGAGAAAGCTCAACCTCATAACACATCCAATGATGTATAATCTTGAAAACTGTTGAGTTTGTTGATCATTAAGGCATCAACGAAGAGGTGATCGCCTTAGCATAAAACGAATCAACTGGGGAATGATGAGGACAAAGGCATGTCAATCATTCAATATAGAGAGCTTTGACTTGGTCTTCTTTGATGTTGATTGATTGTATCTCAAGGCTTATAAAGATGATGATTTCCTTCAATGGATCATTTGTTTTTCGAACTAATTTTAATGTGTGCATGATTACCAATTCTTGGTTGAATTTCCATATTCCATTGTTAAATCGGTCATTATTATTTGTGTGAAGTTCCATATCTTTGAACTTCCCTTTCGTAACTTCGATATTTGAACCATTTAGTGCATAGCTTATTCATAAAAATTTGTTAGAAATAATAATGCCCATACGAATTAGCGTTGATTATGAACAGATGACACGTGTCTCATGAAAATCATTTTAAACTTGGAAAGCATTCTATTAACAGGAATCTCATAACATGATTTTATTTTTTTGTTGCTTTCTTATCTTATCTCTTTCAGTTTCTTTTTCTGACTTCTGATTGTGTAATATAAAGAGCATGACTATCTTATTGAGAATAATATGATGGTGGAAGTTTAAGTATTGTGTTTCTTATTGGTTGCTCTTGTAAGTGAATGTTGTCATATATTCAACACAAAAGGATTGCCATATATTCAACACAAATCAAGGGATTTCACTAGAATTGAGACAATATAGGATTGCCATATATTCAACACAAAAGTGAAAATGAAAAGTAATATTGAAATTATTGAATATCACTAACAATTGACCAAGAGATCTTTAGTATCGTTGTGTAATTTATTCAATTAACTCAAGTATGAGATTGGTGTAAGTTGAAATCAAATATAAGGATGCCTTGGAGGGAAGTTGAAGTATAATTTGATTACAATGTTTGCCTGATGATACCTAAATTATGGAAGAAGTTATATGTTCATCGTAAGACTTCTTATTCAGGTATAAATGTGTGATGACACAACAAAGTAAAATTGTAGCTTATACTTCTATGTATATGTAGTTCAAGACTTGTGAGGTGAAATATTGGAGATTGATAATCTCGAGATAGTTATTTTGGTAGTTATACTAGATGTGGAAAGGCATTACTTATAAATAAGAGGAAAGGTTGTAGAAAGTCTTCTAATCATTCTTAGAGAATATTGAGAATCTTAGAAGAATAATTAAAAGACAATCTGGAGGTATAAAAACAAGTAGATTGGTGTAAGCAGTGAATCTCAAATTGTGAAAGTTTGAAAAATGTAGTTGTCAAAGTAATAGAAATGGAAGGTGAGATTGATACCTTGGATTTTTTTCAAAGTAAGAAATTCACTCTGAAACATCACTCATTAAACGTGATTGTATTGATAATGCCTTGAAAAGGAAAGGGATAGTGGATGTAGTTACGATAAAAGCTACTCAGTAATATCCTTTGAGTGAGATGTATAATGGTGATCCATTGAAGTCCTGTGCAGGCACATCATTTACCGAGTTTATAGATTGGTGTGAAATTCAAAAATTTCATAAACTTGATTAGTTGACTAATTAAATATTTTTGGATTTAAATTGAGATTAAATATCTGAGGTGGGATCCACGTATTATAGACTAGAGATCATAAATTGAAAACATTATTTTTGTGTGTTTTGTGCTTAATGTGTGTAAAATACACTATTTCCTTACAAAAATCACTGAAATTAAGGTCGAGATGCAGTGTCAAATGTTTTGGAATGCGTTGAGATTTTTTTCATTTTTTGATGAAATTGAGTATTTTTTTTGTTTGGCTTAATTTTGGCTTAAAAACAATAGATAAACATTAAAATTTTAAAAAAGGGCAAATTACCATTAGGGGCTATTGTCTTATTTAGAAGAGGATAATAAGGTAAGGGTATTTTAGTCATTTGAACAACCCAAACCTATTTTACTCCCAAGTGAATAGACAAGAATCGATCAAACCCCTTCCCTTCATCTTCTTCCTCACCATCGAACCTCTTCCTCCCTCGTATCTCTCTTCTCTCTCAATTTCATCTCCCTCACGGCTCTTCTTCTTTATGCTTTTCTATGTTCTCCCATTTCTCTCTCGTATCTCAAGCTCACTTACTCTAGATCGTGCTCTTTCCTTCTCTACGTTGCTTGTGCCATTCTTCTAACACTCATGGACTTCTTTCTCTCTTTCCCCTAGACAGTGATGATAATGGACAGAGGCCATGGTAACATAAGTACTAAGGGGAAAAAACCCTGATTTGAGGTAAGTTTGAAAATAAATTGATTACTTTTATTCTTTATTTGTTGGTTTTTGCTAAGAATGGGGATGTTTAAACAAGGATGACGTTAAAGGAAGTAGGATATAACTGATGTTATTGTGTTATTATGGTTGAGTTCGATTGAGATAATTGATGATGATGAGGGGAAGATGGTGGTTACTATTGTAGGCTTCGCTTTTGTTATTCTTATAGTTTACATTAGTTGGATTGGAGCAGGGGATGTCCTTTCTATAACTGTTGTTGTATTATGGTGGTCATTGAATCATTTTTTGGGTTGATGTATTTGTTGTTTGTTGATATCGATTTGGGAAGATGAAAAAAATGAAAGGGGAAGGGAGGTGGCTACTATTAGTGTTGTGTTAGAGATAGGACTGATAGAGGTAGTTCAGTTTAGCTGAACACTGCACAATGTGTCTACTCCGATCATGGTTAGGCTTTAACAGCTTACTACAGTTAGTTTAACTCCATTGTAATAGAATTAATTGGATAGTTGTGTAATCAGTTGTCTAGGTGGTCTATATATACATTATAATAACATGTTTTTTTATAAGATAATGAAGAGAGTTGTTCATTTTAGGAAAATCGTGTGTTCTGTGTTTCTTAAACACAGTGTTCTTATTCATTATTCTATGTTGATTGATCAATCTCATTAGGTTTGATCTTAACATGGTATCATAGTAAGGAGTCGTGGCATCAACAAGTTTAGATTCAGTTGTCTCAGTGAAGAACATGAAGTCTGTCTTACCAGATGTTATTGTCATTGCAATAGCTTTGAATTTCAGTCTTCTAATGAAGCTTGATGATTCAAATTATATTCACTGCAAGGTTTAGATTCGTGCAGTCATTAAAGGTCTTGGTCTCAATTTTTTTTTATCATTGAGAATCCTTCTTCATTGGCTTCAGAAAAACATTTTTCATCAGACCTTTCTGTGCAAGAAGATGAGGTACGAAGTTAGTTAGATTCAATCTTAATGGTTTGGTTGTTTTTGAATATTGATAAGTCTGTAATTAGTCGTGTCACTGATTATGAGCCATCTTTTGATGTATAGAATGTGTTAGAGAGGTATTTTGCTCAATCTTCTATGGCTAGAGCACTTCAATTTAAGAATCAATTGAATACTTTGAAAAAGAGTTCTAGTTCTACGATTGATTTTGTTGTAAAGATTAAGAACATTAGAGCTGAATTAAAGTCCATTGGGCAAGGACTAACTGAATTTGATTTGATTCAATCAGTTTTAAATGGAGTAGGTCAAGAGTTTGATTCTGTGGTTGTTCTGATTTCTTCATAGTAGAAAACCATTAGTCATCAAGATGATAAATATATGTTAAACAAAGGATTGTACAGTTTAATACTGTTGCAACTCTTGATTTATCTTCTACTTCAACTCATTTTGTATATAGTTCTAGTGATAAGAATTCTTCATCTAACAATTTTAATCGTGGAAGGACTAATGGTGGTTATCGAGGTGGATTTACTAAAGGAGGTCATGGAGTTACTAGAAGTGGAACAAATGGTGGTAATAGAGGTGCAAACAAGGTGTTCTGTCAGATTTGTTATCGAACTGGACAGATGGCTTTACGGTGCTATCAAAGATTTGATCAAAAATATTTTGGTCCAAATCAAACTTAAACTGAAAACTCAGGTGGACAGTTTAATAAGATATATCAGTTTTTCTCTAGTCCTCAACAACCTTCAGCACCACCAAGTTCTAAACAAGCTCACTATCATTAGTTTCAATGGATGATTGCCTCTCCTGAAACTATAGCTGATCCAAACCGGTACATGGTTTCAGGAGCCTCTAGCCACATGACTTCAGATTCCTCTTCTATGACTCACAGAGCTGATTACATAAGTACAAAACGTAGCATTATTGGTAATGGTTCTCAAATTTCAATTTTTTTATTGGTCATAGTATTCTTCCCACCAGTAATCTTTCTTCTTAAAAATTGGATTTGAAACATGTTCTACATGTTCCTACTCTTGCTGAGAATCTAATTAGCATTTCAAAGTTATCTTAAGACAACAATGTGATTACTGAGTTCACTTCCGACTTATTCTTTGTTAATGACTAAGCTTCAAAGAAGGTTTTGTTTTAAGGAAAGCTTAGAGATGGACTGTATTGTCTTCCTCTTAAGCAACATCAACCATCTGCTGATGTTACTTTACATACTACTAGATCTTTAGATAATGATGTTACATGTTCTCTTTTTTCATTGTGTAATAAGTCTGTCATTTCAAATTTGATAGTAACCGTAGATGTTTTTTTTAACTGGCGTGCTAGGCTTGGTCATCCTTTTCATGAGATTTTTCAACAATTTTTACATTCTTGTAATATTAATGTCAATGAAGTTGTTTTGCCTTCCTATAATTCTTGTAAAATTGGCAAATTACATAAGCTTCCTTATCATACTTGTGCAATTACTACTACTAGACTTTTGGAGTTGGTTTACTCTGATCTCTGAGGATGTGCACCAATGCCTTTTACTAGTGGTTCTCGCTTTTACATTGTCTTTATTGATGCCTTTAATAGGTTTACTTGGTTTTATCCATTGAAGTTGAAATCAAATACATTTGCAGCCTTTCTTCATTTTATACAGTCAGTTGAATGTCAACTTAATACCGAGCTAAGTTCCTTTCAGTCTGACATGGGAATTGAATTTAAAGCTATTGAATCCTATTGTCAAAAAGTTGGGATTATTCATCGTTATTCTTTTCCCAACACAAATAAAGAAAATGGAGTGTCAAAGAGAAAACATAATGCTATTGTTGAGATGGGACTAAATCTACTTGCTCATTCTTACATGCCACTTCATTACTGGGAATAAGTTTTTGTCACCTCAGTTTCATCATCAACAATTCACCCACTTCTATTCTGAATTTTCAACCTCCATATTTTGTTTGTTTCAAGATGAGTCTTGATTACTAATTCTTTAAGGTGTTTGGATGCTTTGTTTTCCTAACCTCACCATCTACTCTGCTTACAAGTTTAATTTTTTATCTGCAAATTGTCTATTCATTAAATTTAGTCCAAGGCATCATGGTTATCGATGTCTTCATCCTTCCGGCATAATCTATAAATCTTGGGATGTTGTTTTTCATGAGACAGAGTTCCCTTTTCAATCACTATTTTCAAGATCATCTTCTTTAACATCTTCTTCTCCAGATAAGTTAATATCACCAGATGTTCATGTTCTAGTGCCTTTAAGGTCTTCATCATTACGTTCAGTTCCATCAATGCCATATCTTTCATCACCAAGCTCTTCATTATCTATGCTTTTGGTGTTTGTTTCAAAACCTTCTTCATCAACTAAGTGCTTACCTTTAGCATCTCCTAGCTCACATACACCACCTATTATCTATATACTTTCTGATGTTGCACCTTCTTAGCATACGCCTCCTACATCTCATGTAAGTAATCATCATAGAATTACTAGGAGTAAAAATAGGATTTTCAAACCCAATGCCTTGTTTCGCACTTCTCCACATACCTTATTGACTCAGTTGGAACTTTCCTTCATTAAGGTGGCTCTACAAGATCATAATTGGTACACTGCTATGGTTGATGAAATTCTTACTTTGGATAAGAATAATACAGTTGTTCCTCTTTCTCCCTCTATGAACCTTATTGGTTGTAAATGGGTTTTTATAGTCAAGACAACTCCAACTGGTGCCATTCAATGCTACAAAACTCATTTGGTAGCTAAGGGTTTTCCTCAAACCCTTGGTCTTGATTATTTTGATACTTACTCTCCGGTTGTTAAGCCCTCTTACATCAGAATTCTTTTCATTCGTCCAGTTACTTACAACTGACCTATTCATCAAGTTGATGTCAACAATGCTTTCCTAAATGGTGTTCTTACTGAAAAGGTGTATATGATTCAACTAGAGGGTTTTGTTAACGAATCCTTTCCTTATCATTTCTTTAACTTAATAAAGTTTTATATGGTCTAAAACAAGCTCCCAGGGCCTGGTTCTCTAAGTTTAATAGTGCCTTGATTAGTTGGGGATTAGTCAATTGCATTTTCGATTCTTTGTTCTATAAGAAGTCTTCTAGATCACTTTTGATGTTACTTATGTATGTGGAAGACATTCTCACTACTGGTTCTAATTCTCACCAAGTTTCTCAGCTGATCACTTAGTTGGACTCTTGTTTCTCTTTCAAAAACCTTGGACACGTGGATTATTTTATGGGTTTTGAAGTTTTCGGAGATTCTTCAAGGATTTATTTAACTCAGCATAAATATCTTTTGGAACGACTACATAAAATTAGGTTGTAGGACTCAAAGCCTACTGTTACTCCCTTTTCGGTTGGTCGGAAGTTATCCATTTTTTATGGGAAACATTTCAGTGATCTTACCTTGTACGAGAGTACTGTAGGGGCTTTGCACTACCTTACTATCGGCGAGACATCGGTTTCATTGTTAATAGACTCAGTCAATTCCTCAAGAGTCCTATTGATCTACATTAGGTTGGCCTAGAAATGTGTTTTTCATTATCTCTAAGGCTTTTTGGCTTGTGGATTTTGATTCAAACCCTCCTCATCTCTTCACATTGAGTCCTTCACTGATATAGACTGGGCTGGTAATTGTGATGACAGGTGGTCTACCAGTGGCTCTCGCTTATTTTTTGGTGGCAATCTTCTCTTTTAGGCCTAAAAAAACAAACTATTGTGGCTCGATCTTCAACTGAAGCTGAACATATAGCTTTATCTCATGGGGTTTCAGATATTTTATGGACCACATCTTTGTTGTCTGAACTTGGTGTTTGCAGTTCATCTCGCCCTATTTGGTGGTGTGATAGTTCAAATGCCAAAGCTCTTGCATCCAATCTTGTTTTTCATGCTCATAAAAAAACATGTTAAAGTCTATGCTTATTTTGTTCGTAAGAAGTTGGCTGCTGGTGTGTTTGATATTCTTTATGTTCCCTTTTTTCATCAATCAGCTGATTCGTTCACCTTAGTTCTATCTGGTCCTCATTTGTCTTTCTCAATGTGGCAAAGTAAACCTTATGTCTTCCCCTCGATTTTGTTTATGGGGGATGGTAGAGATAAGACTAATAGAGATAATTCAGTTTAGTTGAACACTGCATAATTTGTCTACTCTGATTATGTTTAAGCTTTAACTGTGGTTAACCTTACCATAGTTAGTTTAACTCTAGTGTAACATAACTAGTTAGATAGTTGTGTAATCAGTTGTCTAGGTGGTCTATATGTATATATATATATATATATATCTTATAATAACATGTTTTATAAGCTAATGAAGTGAGTTGTTCATTTTGAGAAATATTGTATGTTATATGTTTCTTTAACATAGTGTTCTTCTTCATTATTTTGTGTTGATTGATCAATCTCTTTAGGTTTGATCTTAAAATGTTGGTATTGTTGTTGTAGTGCCGTTGTTGTTGTTGTTGTATGGTTGGTTTTATTGTTGTTTATCTCGAATTGGTGAAAATAGAAGGGAAATTAGTTAAGGAAGATGACAATGGAGATGCGGTAGAGATGTTGTTGTTGTTGTTATTATAGGTGTTCTTGATGTATGAAATCATTATTTTATTCTATTGATCCGTGGGTTTAACCGTTTAATTAATTGAATTGATTGGTATTGATATTTATGGAGTGTTTAGAATCGGAATTGAATTCATCAAGTTGGTTCTCATAGGGTTTAAATTAGTTAAATAGACAAATTGATTAGGAGGTGGTTGATGTCTCAATTGAAAGAAAGGATTTGGTTGCTATGTTATGGTTATCGTTGTTGTTTTTAAAGGCTTCTAACTAAGTTTTGAGATAGGCAAAGACTATACATTGTTAATTGAGTTTAAAACTCAATTTGGGAATTCATCAACAAGTTGTTAGCCATTGCAAAGTTAAATAGATGGTTTGGACCCTATTTGGAGTCTAATAAGTATGTGGGACCTAGTGTGCATTGGATAGATGAATTGTAATAGTTTTTAACTTAGATAGGTGATTTATGACCAATTGGGAGTTCAAAAATATGGAAAATAGGTGTGACGGGTGTGTGGAAAGTTTTTAAAAGAGTTGTTCAAGTTTAAAGGTGGTTGGAACTATGTTATGACTTGAAATTGAGATTTAGTCTTATAGTAAGTTGAAATATGAATTTTAAGTATTCATATAAAGTTGTAACTCTAAAATATAATGTTGTGATTTAATAGGACTTGTGAAGTACGTGAAAGTCGGGGAATGTTATGTTAGGCTTCAAGACCAACTTTGGGTTAGTTTGGTTGTAAGTAAATCCTACAGTGGTCTCTGATATTTAATTATTTTATATTTGTACTTGCATTCGTAATTGGTGTGCATTTCATTTTGCATCATTCTTGGTCATGCATTCATGTCATTCTGGATGATGGCTAGTTAGTGTTATGGCTCAAGGGTGGGACTCGGAGCTAGGTTTTCTGACCAATTAGACTGGAACACGAAAGACCCAAGGCATATAAGTTTTTTAGAGGGCATGTATTGGACTTTTATTACTGTTTTAGGGTTATTCTTGGGTCGGCCAACCTGTTTATGAACCTTGAATAGTAATAAAAGGGTTTCCTTTTGTTATATGAATTTCTTGTTATTTGGAAATGCAACTACATGTCTCCATGTATTCAGACTAACATTTGCAGGAGTATAAAGTAGTGTAGGAGTATACTTACCTGACATCTTTGAGTTGTTTTTGATGATGTCAGATTTTCGGTGAAGATAGGGAAGAACGCGCAAGACTCGAAGACCTTGGCGATTATTCACAAGTTTAAAGTTCAATTCTTGTTGTAAATTTTTTATATATATTATTTTGGGGTTTAGGGTAAGTGTAGGGCATGAAACTTTGTCAAAAGATTATGAGAGTCCCCTAAGTTAGTTTAGAATAAGTTGAGATGGTTTATGTTTCAATTTTGGTCTATTTTGGGTTTGTAAAGTTGTAAATAAGGTAAAAAGTATCCTAAGTTAGTTTAAATTATTTAAATTTATATATATTGTGAATTGTGAGGAGTTTTGAGTCTTTCTAGGCATCTCCTCATTTTGCTATCTATTACGTAAATTTTCAGCCAGACTGCTTTTAGGGGAGGTGCTACCGAAATTTTTACAAATTACAAAAGATAATTCATATGATTTTCCAATTTGCTTCAATTAAACAAATCATGAATTGAGTTTCATTAAGGATATTAATTTATTTTTCGAGCAATTTAAGGATTGAATTAAAAATTATTTTGATGTTAAAGATAATTGGATGAATTAGGCGCCTAATTAGGGTATTAGGGATAATTCAAGGCTTAGTGAAACAGGCCTTGACAATTGGTAATTACAAGTCTGTTCTTTGAAGCTCAAATTGGAAGTTGAGATAATTATGATTAATTGAATGATGAATTTGTAAAAAATTGATTTAGATTATCTAGTTAGTCAAGGTTTGACTACTAGTTGTTGCTATTTTGTGTGGATAATCTCGTATCATAATATTAAGCATGTAAAGGAAGTTATTAGGACTAAAATTAAAAAGCAAGGCAAGAATGTTATGGGAGTCTCATGGATTTCTTTAAATTATTCACCCAATCGAAATCTAGAATCATTATGATAAGAATGATTTGCTAGCGACCTGTAATGAAAATTGGCAGTGTCAATTTTATAAAGAAATATGAGATATATCAGCAAGTGGAAGCCAAAAGTTATTAACCTGGAAGGTTATATTGTTCTTTCCTTATATGAATGAAATCTCATTCTTAGAGATTTATGATGGATTAACTTAAGTTGGAATTCCAATTAAATGCGGTTGATGTTGTAGGACTAATATAATATGTAATTTCTTGCCAATATTATGGTTTAATTCTCATGGAAGAGTAAACGAGATAAATGTGTGTTGAAAGAGTTGAGATTTTGTGGAGAACTAGGATTATTATTTCGATGAGAAATTGGAAGTTTGTTTCCAAATGGGGAAGAAATGTATAATAGCAAGAATGGGCGTTACTTAATCTTAACATAATATATCTACATCTAATTTTAGTTTCAAATATTACAATTTTCTTAGTGGAAGAAATAGTTTTTTGTGTGAGTTCTGGGGTATCAATATTATCACGCTATAAATGTTAGGGTGCTTCTCTTAAAAGGTTGTATGCTTAACTTCATCGCCAATTAGTATAGGATGAGAAGTAATGATACAAGTTAATTAAGGCCTGAGTAATTTAGAAATACTCATAAAGGTTTTAACATACTGTCAGTATGCAATTACAACTCAAATAATGGAAAAAATGTGTGGAAAAGCATCGTAGGATGTTAAAATATTCGAAAGATATATGAGGAAGTCCAGATGGTTTGAGTTTCTCAAAAACTACGACTTCACTCTGACGTATCACCTGAGCATGGCAAATGGGGTTGCGGATCCCTTGAGTAGGAGAAGAACATGCATAGAAAATGTATCTAATGTTATAGCTTCTTAGCTTAAACTTCATGAGGAAGCATCTATGATGATGATGATGATTCATGTGAGTTTAGTTGACACATCATCAACTGAGAGAGCTAATTCAAGAGCTACTAATCTATTTTATATTAGGACTTAATCGGTGATGATTCAATGAGTGATCGGTTATGAAAAAGCTGGTCAGGATTATATAGCGTGTTAGAGGTTAGCGCCTAGTGTAGATCATCCTGATTTGTCAATTTATGATGATGGTGCATTACGATTCAGGGATAAATTGTTGATTCTACCCCTAGATTAGTTGAAGTAGGGGTTGTTACGAGAATCTCATAAATCTCTTTACTATATTCATTTAGGTAACAATAAGATGTATTGCGATATGAGGCGTGCTTATTGGTGGCTTAGGATGAAGACTTGTATTGATGAGTTTGTAAAGATATGTGAGATATGTTAGCAAGTTAAGGGTGAGCATAGGAAATTTGAAGGGGTTATTGCATTCTCTACCTATTCTTGAATGGAAATGGGAACATATATCAATTGACTTTATTTCTTGATCTACCTCTGAGCTAGCGTAAGAATGATGGGGTGTAAAATCTAGTTAACAAATTGACGAAATCTGCATGTTTTTTTCAGTTTCCGTGGGAGATCCTCTTGATCGGTTATGTGAGGTGTTGAGATTTCATGGAGTTCAAGTGTCTATTACTTCAGTTTGAGATCCAAGATTCACGTCCAGACTGTGTAGTGAATTACTGAGATAGCTGGGAACTATTCTTAACTACAGTATGGTATATCATTTGCAGACTGATGAGCAGCCTAAGCAATTGATTTTTGTTATTAGAGGATATACTTCGAGCTTGTATCTTGGAGCTTGCTGGTAACTAGAAGTAATACATTTCTCTATGTAAGTTGATTAAGAACTACACATAAAAAATTAAACAGATTCACCAGCTTCTGACTACGATACAACTAAGACAGAGAAGATATGCGAGTAAACATCATTGGTTTTTGGAGTTCTTAAAGGTCGATCTTGTACTATTGAAAATCTCACATATGAAATAAATGTACATGTTTAGATTGTGGGGTAGGATAGTTCTAAGGTATATTGGGTAGTTAAGAGTGCAAGAAAAGGTTGGTCTTAATGGTTATAAGTTAGAGTTACCTCCCTAGCTAGCTAGAGTCGAGGAACTAAGTTAGGAGCGGGAAATGGAAATTTCAAAAAATGAGAAACTAAGTTAGGATCAAGAAATCTTATATAAAGGAGCAGTTTTCATTTTTCTTCGAAATTATAGGTAATTTTATATTAACTTTAATTTTAAGGACAAGATTGTTTAAATTGAGGAGACTATAATGACTTGTTACCTTAAACTATTGATTCGTGTTAATCTAAATCTTAATTAACCTTAGTTAAGCTCGTGGTTAAGTTCGGTGTACCATGATTAGTGTGTGTGTGGATCCGTGTGATGATTTGTGTTTGTTTGGAATGTTCGTGAATTTATAGGTTGCAGTGTAAAAAGATAATTTATATATAGCCTATAATTGAACAATAAGTAATTAAACAATAAATAGTGCGTACATCAAGTGCGACGAGGGGGTCGTGAAATGAATGTGCACACTCAAGAATACTTGTAGGCATATCCGGTAAGTTTATTGGAAAGAAATTACACGAAATATATATAGCTATATATATTAAATAAAACTATAAGTTTGGTTTGAATTATATGGATCGTTAGATCGCCATAAGATGCGTGTAAGTTTTGATGGTGTTAGGTTGTGTGGCATTTTAAGAGGTGTCATTTTAACACCTTAATCACTTGATCAGACTCGAGATAGCGCGATGCATATCTCGAGGAAAACCATATATAAATCCAAAAGCTTTATCCTCAGTTCATTCGATCATTTGATAGATAGATTAAATACTTGAAGGTTTGATCTTATGAAGTTGGATCTAGAGAGGATCATCAACTTATTAAGAGAAACCAAACCACTAATATCAGATTTTATTATCTTAGTAAGTGAAGTTTAGAGTTTCAAGTTGAATTTAGTAGTTTATGACAAATTCTCTATTTTCGTTGTTGGTAATCACTAGAAATGGATTGGTCCTCACTAGAGGTCATCCCTAATGTTTTAGGAGAGTTTTGGAGGTTGTTTGGATGATATGGTAATGGAATGGTGGCTACATCCCAGCTCACTATCGAGAATGTGCAGGGTGGAGTGCGCTCCATTGAACAGAGGAATGCACTACCTTCACCAGTTGGGATGAACCCAGTTGGTGGAGCACGCTCCATCAAGTGAGGGAACGTGCTCCCACCCTAGAAAACAACTGTATTGTAATTAAGTTAGAATTTCATAAGGTCTTGAGGGCCGATTTGGGGTTTTTAAACATAGGTGTTAGACTTGTATTAATCAAAATGGTTTGTGCTAGGTGTTGGATCACTGGGATGTTGGGGCATGTGCCCTAGGCCAATCCATTAACTGTCTTTATGAATACTTTTAGTTAATAAAATAGAGGATTTCATTTGTTGTTTATTATAATTAATTTGCATGTTTACATTATAATAAGATCCATGGGTATTTACAGCGAATATCCTAAATGTCCCTAGTCGATCATTATACGGTAACTATAATGAATTAAGACTAGTGTGAGTCTTGATCGATGATCATATGATGATTATACATATAGGGATACGAATAAAGATCACAAGTAGCTGTTAGGGAACAAAGTATTGGACCGACCCGCTATGAGAACAATACATGGATTAGTTCATAGTTGTTTCTCATGATAGGTATATTTTTCAGTCCTCTGACTTGAGATTACCAGAGACTTCAACATTAGGAACACAGTGATTTTACACAATCAAACGTTGTCTTTAACCAGATGATTATAAAGTTGTAATTGGTTACTATGTGAGCAATGTGATGAAGTCGTGTAATCGAGATAAAATTTGCTCCTCTTATATAAAGAGTGATATCTTGTTGATCCCTCGATGTGTTAGACTATTAAAAGGCCTAGTCTAAGTGAATTGATATTGATCAATGTCACTTGGATGTTATCAGTCAACCTAGAGATCGAGACTAGTACGATTGAACAGGTTGGATGACAATTCTATGTCTTATGTTTGATCAAAAGGATATCATGTGACAAAAGGATGTTATATACACTATTCATTAGGTTGTATCGATTTGATATTCGTACAACTTGGGTAGTCATAATGTCTTGCTAGATGTCTCTTATGACTTGTATACCAAAATGTGTTTTGGTACACTATCAATGTTGTATGAGCCTATGGGGTCGCACATTTGAATGGTTCAGCGAGATTTTAAGATAGTTCAAAAAAATGAATTTTATTTGATAAAACTCAAAACAAAAATGTCATTGTGGTGTATTAAACTTATACTTCTGTAAGTAGGGATATACGTGTAATTTACTTAATCGTCTATATATAGGGGTTGTATGAATAGACGCTTTAAATTTGAACACAGATATAAAAAGATTAAGGGCCGAAACTCTATTTTCGTTTCAGAAACGAATTGGAGTTTTCTGGTACGCTCTGGATCGTTTTGGAGAGAAACAAAAAAAAGGTATGGTATTCTCTCGAAGCTAGCACTTTGAATCTCGACTGCCGTTCGTGTGTGGACTGCTAGTAGAGGGCTTTCGTCATTGGCAGCGCCTTAGAGATCCATCAACCTTCAGAAAGGTATATTGCGACCGAGGTATGATTAAGTTTTCATGGTCTAAACATTTTTAATGGAATTAGATTCAGATCCTATAGGGGTTTTTGTCAAAATTGCTTCGTAATTTCCGCTGCGTATAAACCCCAAAAACCAATAGTGGTATCTAAGCCTTCGAGTTCGATTCCATTAAATTCATTGCATGTTTTCTTCTGATATATACATGATATATGATTGAAAGCATGTTAATAGTTTATGTATACGTGATATACATAAGTTTTCTGTGAGATTTATTATCATGTTTTGTGTATATGATACATATATTCGTGATTTAATTGAAATCAATTTCATACACGCTAGTAACCATGTTAGGTTAATTCAAATAATTTTAATGAATTAAATTTTGTGTTCTGTGATCCATGACACCATTTGGTATAATCTTTATTTTTTGTGTATTGATGCATGGATGAAATTTCTGTTATTCAGTGTGCATATTTAGGTTACATTATTTTAAGTTTCTTAAATTGTACAAGTCTGAATATTAATTCGAAACTAATATGATTAGATTTGATTGAGATAGTAGTTCATGATTCAATTACATGTTTGTGATTATTTGGATGAGGACCGAAATTGCAAATAATTATTTTTTGAAATTATTTATTTATCTCGTTATATATATTATGTTATGAAATTTCTATTTGATAAGATATAGATTACAAATTAGATTAGGAGATATTATCGAAATCGGTTTCGTTATCCCTATTGGATAGGAGATAAATATCGAGGATTTTGTTATTGGTGATATGCTAGGATTGAAATATCTTAAGTCCTAATTACATTAGGATAAAATGATTAGTTAGATGTGGGCCTGTGTTAATTAAAATGTTTTAATTGACTTAATTTTGGATAAATTAAGGTGTTAATTTAGGATAATAAAATCAGCGCAAAATATGATTTTCTATAGCGAAACCACCGCCTGCTGACCAGCCAGCGGGACCACCGTATAACTAATCCTAACGCATGGAAATTCTTTTATTAGCGAATAGTATAAAAATTTCCGAATTGTTTAGTGATTGAACAAATCAATAAAATATATGATATTTCATTGTTTACATAAAATCACTAAATTTGAATAAAATCCCTCTATTAAATTTTAAGTCTCGTGCCATCTATTTTAAACACTTGTTAAGGCCTCGATCACACTAATATAGTTTCAGCCATAACTGGGTGTGTTGTGTTATCTTGGTGAGACAAGTTGGATAAGAGTTACCTAAATATTTAAAATGGTCCGACTTAATAAAGCTATCAAAATGATTTTGAGCTTTAGGCACATAATGAGATAAAAAACATGCTAAGACATAAAATGTCTTGTATCTCATAAAAGTATCTAAAATTACATAAGATGTAATTGGTAACAGTTACCTACCTAAATAATCTAGTTTTGTGTTTCATGCCACAGCTATCATTGAATTAGATGAAATATGGATTTTAGTCCCTTAAATAAACAGTATGTTTTAGGAGGGTTGTTAATTTAGTAGGAGTCTATTTCTCTATACTAAAATAAACTTTGCATAATCTTTATTGTAGATCAATGGAATCTTCAAGTAACAATAATCCATTGTCACTGCGATCCATCCTTGAGAAAGATAAGCTATCTGGGACTAACTTTCTTGACTGGTTCAGAAACTTAAGAATCGTTCTCAAGCATGAACGCAAGTTGTATGTCCTGGATGCTCTAATCCCTGAGGACCCACCAGCCAATGCTACGAAAGTTGTGAAAGATGCGGATAATAAGTATGTCAACGATTCCACTGATGTTGCATGTATTATGGTGGCAACTATGGTATATGAACTTCAGAAGGACATGGAACTAATGGAAGCCTACGACATGGCTGTAACACTGAAGGAAATGTTCCAATAGCAAGCTAGGCAAGAAAGGTTTGAGACAGTCAAGAACCTACATTCTTGCAAGATGACTGAGGGTGCGTCAGTTAGTCCTCATGTTCTGAAGATGAAGGGCTATGTTGACCAGCTTGATAGACTCGGATTTCTCAAAAGCCAAAAGTTGGCTACGGATTTGATCCTGAATTCATTATCGGAGACTTACTCACAATTTGTGATGAACTACAATATGAATAATATGGAAAAATCAATTTCAGAGTTGCATTTGATGCTCAAAAATGCTGAACAAAATATTAAAAGTAATGTGTTGATGGTCCAAAAGGGAAAGGGAATGAAGAAGAAAGGCAAATGCAAGGCTAAAGTTGCCAAGGCTGCTTCTGCACCTGTCGCAAAGCCTGTGGACAAGTCAAGCCCCAGCCTATTCCTGCTTTAAAACACCCAAAAGAAAAAGGAAGGAAATTGACGTTTCTGCCATGCGCCTAGACATTGGTTCAGAAATTGCAAACTCTATCTAGAAGATCTAAAGAAGAAAATGGGTAGTACGACTAGCACTATAGGTATTTATGTTATTGAAATTAATTTATCTACTAGTGATTCTTGGGTATTAGATATCGGATGTGGATCTCACATTTATATAAATGTGCATGGACTCACTTAAAGTAGAAAGTTGAAGAAAGGAGAAGTCATCCTCCGCGTAGGAAATGCAGCAAGAGTTGTTGCCCTGGCTGTTGGATCATATGACTTCGTCTTACCTAGTGAACTTATTTTAACTTTAATAAATTTTTTTTGTGCCTGCCTCGAGCAGAAACATCATTTCTTTTTCATGTTTAGATGGTTTTGATTTTATTGTTAGGAATAATAGATGTTCCATTTCTCATAAAGGCATATTTTATGCAAATGTCGATTTGTGTGATGATCTTTATATTATAAGCATGAAAATGTTCACTAATACATCAGTCTTTAACATAAATACAAAGAGATTCAAGTCAAATGATTTGAATCAAACCTGTCTTTAGCATTGTCATCTCGGGCAAATAAATGAGAAACGCATAACGAAGCTCCATAAAGATGGACTTCTAGATTCATTTGATTTAGAAACATATGAAACGTCCGTATCTTGTTTACTAGGCAATATGACTAAAAGTCCCTTTATGGACACAGTGAAAAGGCAAGTGATTTATTGGGTCTAATACACATTGATGTATGCGGTCGTATAAACACAATGGCTATATGAGGTTATCAGTACTTCATTACATTTATTGATGATTTCAGTAGATATGGTTATGTATATCTTATGAAACATAAAATTGAATCATTTGAGATGTTTTGAACGCTTCAAAATGAAGTGTAAAATCAACTCGGTAAAACTATCAAAACACTGCGATCAGATTGAGGTGGCGAATATTTGAGCCAAGAATTTGATGATCATCTTAGAAATTGTTGGATTGTCTCCTAATTGACTCCACCAGCAACTCCACAATGTAATGGAGTTTCTGATAGGAGAAATTGAACCTTATTAGATATGGTTCGATCTATGATGAGTCATGCATATCTTTTGTTATCCTTTTGGGGTTATGCATTACAAACTGTAGTTTTCACTCTAAATCGAGTTCCTTCTAAAGTAGTTGATAAAACGCCATATGAGATATGGTACGGGAAGAGACCTACTTTGTCTTTCCTTAAGATTTGGGGTTGTGAGGCTTACGTAAAGCGACAATTCTCAGAAAAAACTAGCACCTGAATCTGACAAGTGTTTATTTGTGGGGTATCGTAAGGAAACAAAAGGATATTACTTTTATAATCCCGCTGAGAACAAAGTGTTTGTTGCTTGGTATGGTGCCTTTATGGAAAAATAGTTTATTTCAAAAGACACTAGTGGGAGAGAAATAAATCTTGAAGAAGTTCAAGAATCACATATAAACACTGAATCGCTACTGGAAGTTCAATAACGTTCTGAACCAGTTGAACCTCCACAAGTAACACAAGGCCCATGTAGATTTGGTAGGGTAAGACATTAGCTAGAGAGATTTAGGTTTCTCATTACTGATAGTCGTGATATGTTGCTTATGGATCAAAATGAGCCCACCACTTATCAGGAGGCTATGTCTGGACCAGACTCGGATAAATGGCTAAGTGCCATAAACTCTGAGATGCAATCCATGTATGATAACCATGTTTGGAACTTGGTTGATTTACCTGAAGGTGGTAAGACCATTGGATGTAAATGGGTTTTCAAGAAGAAAATTGATATGGATGGTAAAGTGCATACTTTTAAAGCAAGATTTGTAGCAAAAGGTTTCAGGCAGACTTTATGTGTTGATTATGATGAAACTTTTTCGCCGGTAGCCATGCTTAAATGTATAAGAATCTTAATTTCCATTGTTGCATATTATGACTATGAGATATGGAAAATGAATGTAAAAATAACATTTCTTAATGGAAAGTTGCTTGAGGACGTCTATATGACATAACCTGAAGGTTTTATACATCCTAAGAATATTAGGAAGGTATGCAAGCTTTAAAGATCCATTTATAGATTAAAGCAAGCTTCTCGGAGTTGGAATCTTCTTTTTGATGAAGCAATCATGGATTTTGGTTTTATTAAGAACGAAGATGAGCCTTATGTATACAAGAAGGTCAGTGGAAGTGTAGTTGTTTTTCTGGTACTGTATGTTGATGATATATTACTTATTGGAAATGACATCCCAACATTGCAGAATGTCAAGTCTTTGTTAGGGAAGTGTTTCTAAATGAAAGACTTAGGAGATGCAGCCTATATCCTAGGGATAAGGATCTATAGGGATAGATATAATAGGCTAATCGGCCCAAGTCAGAGTGCTTACATAGACAAGGTGTTGAATAGGTTCAGTTTGCAAAACTCTAAAAGAGGATTGTTACCAATGTCTCATGGCATAAGTCTCAGCAAGATTCAATGTCCTAAGACAAATGATGAGTGAGACCGTATGAATAAGATTCCATATGCATAAGCTATTGGATCTATCATATATGCCATGTTATGCCCTCGACCTGATGTATCATTTGCTTTGAGCACTACAAGCAGATATTAGTCAGATCCTAGTGAGAGTCACTAGATAGCAATAAAGAACATTCTTAAATACTTAAGAAGGAGTAAGGAAGTGTTCTTGGTCTATGGAGGTTTTGAAAATGATCTAGTTGTAAATGGTTATACAGATGCAAGTTTTCAAACTGATATAGATGATTTTGGATCGCAGTCTGGATATGTGTTTACTTTGAATGGAAGTTGGAAAAGTTCGAAGCAAGAGATTGTGGCAGATTCTATAACGTAAGGCGAGTATATTGCGTCGTCAATGCAAAGAAAGGAGGCAGTTTGGATCAAAAACTTCATTTCTGAACTAGGTGTGGTTCCAAGTATTGCTAACCTTGTTTGTTTTTATTGTAACAATAACGGGGCAATAGCACAGGCCAAGGAACCTAGATCACACCATAGATCCAAACATATACTCAGGCGTTTTCATCTCATCAGAGAAATTATTGAGATGGGAGACATGAAGATTTCCAGAGCACCTACCGAAGACAACGTTGCGGATCCATTGACAAAAGCTCTTCCACAAGCAAAACATGATGGTCATGTTATATCATTAGGCATTAGATGCATGTATAATTGGCCCTAGTGCATGTGGGAGATGTTGGGGCATGTGCCCTATGTCAATCCATTAACTGTCTTTATGAATATTTTTAGTTAATAAAATATAGGATTTCATTTGTTGTTTATTATAATTAATTTGCATGTTTACATTATAATAAGATCCATTGGTATTTACAGAAATATCATAAATGTCCCTAGTCGATCATTATACTAGGAACTATAATGAATTAAGACTAGTGTGAGTCTTGATTGATGATCATATGATGATTATATGTATAGGGATACGAATCAAGATCACGAGTACTTGTTAAGGAACAAAGTACTGGACCGACCCGCTATGAGAACATCACATGGATTAAGTCATAGTTATTTCTCATGATGGGTATATTTTTCAGTCCTCTAACTTGAGATTACCAGAGACTTCAACATTCGGAACACAGTGATTTGACACAATCAAATGTTGTCTTTAACCAGACAATTATAAAGTTTTGATTGGTTACCGTGTGAGCAATGTGATGAAGTTGTGTAATTGAGATAGAATTTGTTCATCTCATATAAAGAGAGATATCTAGTGGATCCCTCGATGTTTTAGACTGTTAAAAGGCCTAGTCTAAGCGAATTGATATTGATCAATGTCACTTTGATGTTTTCAGTCTACCTAGAGATCGAGACTAGTACGATTAAACATGTTGGATGACAATTCCATGCCTTATGTTTGATCAAAATGATATCATGTGACAAAAGGATGTTTATACACTATTGGTTAGGTTGTATCTATTTGATATTCGTACAACTTGGGTAGTCATAATGTCTCGCTAGAGGTCGCTTATGACTTGTATACCAAAATGTGTTTTGGTACACTGTCAACATCGTATGAGCCTATTGAGTCGCACACTTAGAATGGTTCTGCGATATTTTAAGATGGTTAAGAAAATTTATATAATAAAATTCATGACAGAAACGTCTTTGTGGTGTATTACACTTATACTTCTTTAAGTAGGGATATATGTGTAATTTACTTAACCGTCTATATACAAAGGGTTGTATAAATAGATGCTTTAAGTTATAACACACATATAAAGGATTAAGGGCTGAGACTCTATTTTCGTTTCAGAAATGAATTAGAGTTTTCTGGTGTGCTCTGTATCGTTTTGGAGAGAAGCAAAAAAAAGGTTTGGTATTCTCTCGAAGCTAGCACTTCGAATCTCGGTCGTCGTTCGTATGTGGACTACTGGTAGAGGTCGTTCATCGTTGGCAGCACCTTAGAGATCGATCAACCTTCAGAAAGGTATATTGTGACCAAGGTATGATTAAGTTTTCATGGTTTACACATTTTTATTAGAATTAGATTAGGATCCTGTTGCGGTTTTTGCGAAAATTAATTTGCAATTTTCGCTACGTGTGAAGCCCAAAAACCAACATGGGAAAGCATGAAAACTCAAAAACTTAGAATGTTTAGAAGCAGAAACCTGAGCCAAGGTAAGTAGGTATTCACGTATTCATCGATGTTGCCTAGATATGTTATTTTATGTAGTTCATAGAGTTTATGGATTGAATGAGGGACTATGTACACTGTGATTTTTTTACTAAATGTAAAAAGGTGTATAATGTGATCCATGGGAGTAACTCTTGGAATTGAGAATATGTTATATAGGGGATGGGTTACCTTCTTGGCCTATATGTAACTCCTACTCAGTTAGATAGGATGCGAGTATTACATATTCACTAGAGGGTTTAGGATAGAACTATTGGACATTAATGGATTGGCCAGACAGGACATCGACCAATTTGTTTGTCTAGCAATCAGATTAATGGTGTCAGTGAGTAATCGACCCTAGTTTTCTGAATAAAATGAGAATCACAGTATAATAGTCATTGACTGTTTGACCTGCATCCATTATTTATTAGATTATATTTTTTTAATAATCCCATTAGCTATCTTTGTTGTATATTGTTATTGCATATTATTCTTGATTATTATATGGAATGTTGATGGCTTTGTGAGTCCCTACTTATTGAGCAAGTTGGTGCACTCATTCCAATTAACATTTCAAGAAAATCGACGCTATGATTATGGAATAGTGAAGATTTATGAGTCTTTATCTTCTCTTTGAGGTAATGAATCTTCCCTTGTTTTATATATTTGTATTAAATTATAGTTTTGTAATATCATACGAGATGGGAGGTGTTGTATATCATATTTAATATGGAGAAAAGTTTTAATTTCCACTATATTTAATAGTTACATCAATATTCGATGTACAATTGTGTTTATTAGGAGATAGAATTAGAGGTTGCGGGCTCTGGTTAAGTTTGGTTAGGTTAACAGGGCTTAATTATGGTTTCAAGGTAATTATTGCCCTAATCAGGATAGGGGATGCTACAGTCATCCTCCACTGGATCAATCCTCTCAAACTGGTAACTCGCAACTAGATCATAAAGGTTGCATTCATGACCTCATCGTAGTTGATCATCAGATCTATGATTAATCGGTAGTTGTATCTGTGTATGGTACAGAAATCTCTACGCCTCCTCATCTTTTATGTCTTCTTCACATCGTTCTCTCCATCTTATGAATGCTACTCGGTAAGGCCATCTGGTTCTCGAACACCAGTTCTTAATTCCTCAAAGTTCTCATTTGATTGCGCAAAATTATACCTATAAAGGCCACCTCTGACTCCTCCATGTAAAGTTCATCGTAGTGTGTAGCAAGTTGCTCCATATTCGGATCAATTCTACCTCTCGAAATTTCTTCTAAAACTCCCCTTATGTCATCTCCAATTTTTCTTCTTTGCTTTATCTATATTTTGGCTATCTCAGCATTTTCTCTCTCGTCTTCAGAGTCTTCATATACCTCAATTTTCCCATATCTCTCTATTACTTCATTCATGATGGTTTTCTCTAGTAAAATATCCGTCTCAACTCCTGTCATGTTTACTCGATCTTCTTTGCAAAAAATCGCGATCATTACAGGAAATGGTAATCTGTCATTCTTCTTCGTTGTTATATCAGTTCTTATCGACTCATAGATAATCTTTCCAACATCAAATATCTCAATCTCATTACAATGTGGTAAAGCAAAGTGACTTTGTAGTTCAAGGTCTCATAATATTGCAGACTTTGTTGGAAGTTGGCATTGATGAAATGACATTATGCTTTTGTGATTTTCCTAAAGAGTTTGGTAGTGATGTGTTTCGGGTACCTCTTTGTATCTAAAATGAATCCATTACTATGGATTTCCTCTAATCCTCCCATAATTTCCTCAGTGCGGTAATGTACTTAATCGAATATTCAGGCTTTGGATACTCATTTTCTTTTCTTTGGTGAACTTTTGGTAAACAAAGATATCGGTTTATTCTTGCAGCAGAATAATCCATTGTTCTTCCTTTAACTCGTGACTTTGTCTTACCGTCACTTCCATAAGCATTAACGTAAAACTCTTTCACTAAAATGTCACATCTTTTCTCGCTAGGAACATCCTCAAGATCTAAATGGTTGTAGATCCTAGTCAATAATCCCTAATTTCTCGCATCAATGATATTTAAAATCCTAGGCCTATATTTCAACTCATTATTCACATCGAATCCCTTCTCCTAGATCAACTTCCTTCCTCTCTCCATATCTTTCTTCGATTTGTCAAAGGCCTTCTCATTGACAAAATCTTCCTTCCTAAGAACATAATTCTTCACTCCCTTCGGTATCTCTTTCCTACTCCTTCCTCCACACCCTCATATTATTCCTCAGAGTCATAACTAAATTATAAAGGTGGGGTAGGCTCTCTTTGTGGTCTAATCCTATATGTATTAAAAGAAATTCTTGTAGGTGTAATTGGAGAAACTTGGATTTATCCTTGGTTTTCTCTACTAACTTCCCTTTTCTTTCTCCTCCCTTGAGTTTCTACCCTTTTCCGCTTTCGGCCATTTCAATAGGTACAAGTAAAATAATAAACATGTAAAACTATTTAAACCCAAATTGCAAAAAAATGTTTGGTAAGATTCAACTTATATATCTAATAAGGAGAAATTCATTGGAAAAAGTTGTTTATAAATCGAGAGTTTGAAATTCATATGAAATTCATTGATAAAAACACAACCGTTCGTTACTAATTCAAGTCTTACGATAAGCAAACACAAACACCCCCCAAACACATTTGAAACTTAATCTCAAATTAGTTTGCGTATAAAATTCAATCCATTCATCGTATACTAAAAATAGTTCAAAAATTTGATATCAATAAACAAATTACCACACTATTCTCATACTAGTATTGTAATTGAAAACATTCGACATCAAAAAAAACATTTAGAGTAAGAATTTCGAAATTTAGGTTCTAACCTAATACAAATCTAAGAATCCATGAAAAATCGAAAATATAATCAATAAAAGGCAAGGGTTCTCATTGATTACCTTCTTAAAAGTGAATCTTTCAAGATTGAAATTTTGAAACTCCTCTACAACACTGCTCCAAGCTCCATCTTTAAATTCCCCTTGCTCAAGCCCTAGTTGGCTTTACACTCTCAAAACTCACCAAATTTTGGGTTGAATGTGTGAAGATCGAGATGGGAATAACTTAAATACACTAAATCTAGCTTTAAAAGGTTGAATTTTGTCGAAAATTTGGTCATTTGATTGAAAGGTTGAAAAGGTTTATGAGTATGAAGTGAATAAATATGGCTATTTTGGGTTTCTATTTTTAAAAACACGTATTCGTTCTTAGGGAATCCAAGTTTAAGTGGATTCGCTGGGAAATTGATAAAAATGAGCTTTAGTTGCTCAACATCTAATTATGCGAATCCTAGTTATAAGTGCAAATCATTGACAAATTGCTAACCTGAAATTACAATAAAATTTTCGCAACCTATTGCCAATTTTCTCAATGAATTTCAGTAGTCCAAACTAGATTCGATAGAAAATCATTGACTTATTTTAACTATTTTTTTCAATTTAATAAAGTTTCCCATATATTTATCACATATATATCCCATAAATAGGTAGAATTGTTCAAAATTATCAAAATTTGACTATGATTTGTACTAAACACTTATTTTGTTACTATAAATAATTGGCTAACATAAAAACTAAAGCATAAGGATAATATAATATGGAAAGAAATTAGCTCGATTAACCACCCTTACATGAAATTATTTCAGAATTATATTCCTTAAATATCCTTATTATAAGACTCAAAAATTGAGAGAATATAAATATAACTAACAAATCCTAAAACTAAAACTGAAAGTAAAGATAGGGTATGGGCTGCCTCCCATAAAGCACTTTTGTTAACTGTCATTGGCTCGACTAAACCACGTAGTTCTAAATGGGTTCTATTATCTTTAATGTAGGATTGTTCATTCTAGTGCCATTCCAGAAAGTGATTGCTCGGCCATGCACCCTAATAAATGTCGTCCTAAGATTAGTTGAGGATCTTCATTGATTAATTTTGGCATTACCAAAAAGTCTTTGGGAATAATTTACTTGTTAATTTGAACTGGTACATTAGTAACCACTCCTATTGGTTTCACTGAATAATCATTTGGTATAGTAACTTTTTCAGATGCAAGTACATCCAACTTCAATTAAGTATGAAGAAAGAAGTGAATTGGCATGTAATTTGCTCTAGAATAGGTATCACAAATAGCTTTAAGATATCAAGCCTATTTACCTTTTATGTTTATTTATGTATCTCATGGATCATCGAACTTGGCAATTGCTAAAATCTTCTTGTTCTTCTTCTTATTCTTCATAGTTTTAAGCTCTTCCGTCTAAAAGTCATTCTCAACATTGTTTGGTTGCTTAACCCTCCATTCTTGAGTTATTACAATTTGATTTGAAGTATCTTTAACCCGCTCATTCTTTGTCATAACATTTTTCGTGTTCCATTGTTACTACATTAATAAGATATACTTCAGTCTTATGATGATTTAATTCTAAAGATTCATTATCATTAGTTTGTTCATTATTAGGTTTATCAGAATTATCATAGACGCCTTCACCATTAAAATGAAAAGTGATAGTTTTGTTTTCAAATTTCATAGACATTGTTGCTTCAAAGATTCTAACTTCGTTTTATTTGTTTTAAGAAATGGTCTTCCTCAAAGTATAGGCATAGATTTAGATGATACCGAGTCTCTCATTTCCATGACATAAAAGTCAACTAGAAATACTAAGTCATTTACTCTCAAAGGCATGCATAAATAAAATCCACAACTAATAGGCACTTAAGTTGAGTTTAGGAAACTCTATATGCATCAAAAATTATTTTGAGGCTCTAAATGCATGGAACAAGGCATATTTGTTTCTCTAAAACTTTATTTTTATTTATTAAAATAAAAAACTACATGTAAACATGTTATGAACGAATTGAATAAATGCAAGAATGAGATGCGAGGAGTGATAGATAAACAAAAAGAAATAGATAGATAAATATATGAAATAGTCAAAAATATAGGGAATAACTTCAACATTACCATCCATAGCAAGCATTGGCCCATAAAAATATTGAAATGATTATACCTGTCAAAGCATGTATTAAAAACCATCCAAACCAACCTTCCATGAACTTGCAAACCCCGTAGACTTAGTCTAAACCTATTTCCTAATGTTCGAAATAAAGTCTTGGTAAAACAACCACAAATACAACAAAAGAACTGAACGGAAATAAGTGATATACGATGGAAAGGAAAGTAAGAATAATTAAACAAACCATCATGTTATTTAGCAAAAAACAAAGTTTCCACAACTAATGAAATGAGAGAAAAATAACTCCTTACAAAAAGGATTATTCTTTATTGTTGTTGTGTGTATTGTATTTTTCTTTTTTGTTTTATATAATTATATTGCATTAAAAAATCTATATAGTTGGCTTATATACAAACTGAGTGCCTTTATTTACAAAATAAAATCCTAGCCTAATAAAGGACTAAAAGTGTTACAATCAAATCAATTATACTTCATTTAAGACCACAAGTTCAAGTTTCAAGCATGCTAATCCAAAAATTCTCATAAATTCTCACTTATATAGCAATGGATCCACAAAAAGTCCTCAGACTCATAGAAGCATTATACACAAGCATTGATTCAACTTCCAAGTAGAATGCTAAAATAATCATGAGTTTCAACAAGACAAATGTATGGTGAGGTAACGCCTTGCATGGCATTATCCGTCTCATTGAAATAAGAGAGTGGGATATGTGGGAATGAATCATGCATGCTAACTTAAAGTATACATGGCCAACATGCACTTTGATAGTCCCATCCTTATTCATTCTTGCTCAAATTCATAAAAATACCAACAAAAATGTCATAGCCAATAGTATCGAAATAAGTATGTACAAAAAGAAATAAGCACAAAATGAACAAAACAAAATTTGAACTTCATATTTGGTTGCATCCCAAACAAGCGCCTTTGTTTTGAGTCTTTGGCTAAACTTCGTTAAGATCAATCCAAGTACTCTAAGACGATAAGGGTTTCGATCTCCAAGTCAAGAAATGGGGCATGCTCATAGAAAGTCTTGAGTCGATGCCTAATCACTTTAAAATCTTCTTGGTATATATGCTTTGAGTTTCGACTTCACTATGATGGAAAAACATAAGTAACAATGAAAGGCATGGTCCAAGAACTTAATTTACTAGGGCATTAAATGCAAGTGAGATAGAAAGAGTAAAACTTTTTAGCCTAGTTAGAAATTCTTCTGAGATAGATTTCAGTCAAGAAATGCCTTTGTTTCGTCCTTATAAATTATCCCACTCTTATAGGCATCATTGAAAATTTCTTTCGATTCCTGAATATCAAGCTTCATTTCCTCTCCCGCATCATTAAGTCGCAAATTAAGCTCCTTCATTGTCTAGAAGGCCTTATGCTCAATTTAACTGGTAAGTGACATGTTTTCCCAAACACCATGTGGTAAGGAGACATGCCAATAAGAATATTATACGTCGTTTAATAAGCCCAAAGAGCGTTATTAAGATGTGTGCTCCAATCCTTGTGTAAAAGGCTAACCGCCTTCTCCAAATGGCTTTGATTTGCCTATTTGAAAATTCGGCTTGCCCGTTTATTTAAGGATTATAAGCTGTGGAAGTCTGATGAGTTACATTGTACTTTTTCATCATAGCTTCAACCAACCTATTGCAAAAGTGAGTGCCCCTATTACTAACAAGAGCCTAGGGTGTGCTAAATATGGTGAATATCCTTGATTTGAGGAACTAATAAACAAATCCAAAATCATTGGTTCGCATGGTCTTAGTTTCTACCTACTTAAAGATATAATCAACCGCAAGTAGGATGTAAACATTACCAAAAGAAGGCAGTAATAGACCCATGATGTTTATACTCCATAAATAAAAAAACCTCACAAAATTCAAGCGAAGTTTAGGGCATTTGGTCTCTATGGCTAATGTTTTTGGTCATTTAACACTTAGAACAATATCTAGTGAACAAGTTAGCATCGCAGAAAAGGGTTGGCCAATAAGATCTACACTCTAAGACTTTCCTTGCCATTCAAAGTGGTCTAAAGTGAACACCACATGCATAAAAATGACAAAAAGCCAAAATAAAAGCACACACATACTGGGAAACACAACAAATAATGGCTTGATTAGAGCAAAGTATCCAAAGATAGAGCTCGTCCCAAATATAATGATTTGAAGCATTCTTAACTTTATTCTCTTACGCTCTAGTGAGGTGAGGAGACAATGCTCGAAGGATGAGATAGTTCACAATATCGGCATACCATGGAAGTTCATCCCTTAAAGAGAGAATGTGCTAATTAGGGAAACCGTCATTCAAAAGAATTGGGGTTTAACAACCTGTGTACCTTAAGCTAATGATTAGTGTTAATCAAAATCCTAATTAACTAGAGTTAGGCTCGTGGTTAAGTTTGACGTATCTCGATTAGCGTGTGCATGTGATTACATGATGGATTGTGTTTGTTTGAATTATTAATGGATTTTATAAGTTGTGGGATTAATAGGAGATTAATACAAACCTATAATCAAAAAATTAGTGCAACGAGGGGATTGTGGAATGAATGTGCACAATTGAGAATGCTCGTAAGCATATTCGGTGAATTTATTGGCGAGACAATACTCAATATATATATGTATATATATATATATATATATATATATATATATATATATATATATATATATATTTGATATATAAATATATATTGAAAACTATACGTTTGACTTAAATTATATGGAACGTTTGATTAGCCTCTAGATGAGCATAAGTTGTGATGGTGTTAAAATTTGTGTCACTTTAAGGAGTGTCATTTTAGCACATCAATCACTAGATCAGTCTTGAGATAGCGTGATATGTATATTGAGGAAAATCCATATATATAAAAATCAAAACCTTCATCGTTATTTCATACAATCTTTCAAGAAGTGAGAGAGGGGGAGAGAGACTAAGGTTTTGATCATGAGGGGATGATCATGAAAGTGATTTCCAGTGAAAATTGTAGAGCTTAAACAACTCAAGGATCAGAGATCATTATCTAGGTGCATTAAGTTTTTTAGTTTGAAGTAGAATTCATAGTTAGGTGATGAATTCTCTATTAACCATTGTTTTTTATGATTGGAAATGGTTTGTTACATCATTAAAGGTCCTCGTTGATGATTTGGGAGAGTGTTTGAGGTTGTGTTAGAGATTTGGTAATACGACAGTGGTTGTTGCCCTGTTTAATCTCGAGATAGTGCAGGGTGGAGTGCGCTCCATCGAGCAAATAAGTGCGCTCCCTTCATCAATTCGAATGAACCAAGTTAGTGTAGTGTGCCCTACCTAGTGAGGAAGTGCACTCCCACTCCTAAAAACAACAACTGTGCCATGTTTTACAAAATATTTCTTGAGGTTCTGGGGACAGACTTAGTGGTTCTAAATATAGGGTATTTGACCTATATTAATCACAACTTGATTGTGATAGGCCGAGGAACACCAGGAATGCGTAAGATAACTAAACACTTAAAGAGTTTGGAAATTGAGACATGACTCGAGGTAAGTATGGATTCGCTTATTTATCAATGTTGCTTGGCTATTTTAGTATAAAAGTTCGTATAGGACGTTGGGCTGATTTCTCACTCCATACGTAACTTCCTACTTAGTTCGATAGTTTGCATGGGTTACATATTCACTAGAGGGTTTTGGATAGAGCTATTAGGCATTAATGGATTGGCTAGACAATGCATTAGCCAATGTGTTAGTCTAGCGATTGCATTAATGGCATTAGTAGGTAATTGACCATAGTTTTACAAATAAAATGGGGATCACAATGTAATAGTCATTGACAATGTGATTTGCATCCGTTATTTATTGAATTATATACTTTTCATATTCTTGTTAGTTAACATTCAATCATATTGTTATTGCATAATGGTCTTGATCATTATATGGAAAATTGATTGCTATGTGAATCTCTACTTACTGAGTAAGTTGGAATGCTTACCCTAATTAACATTTCTGGAAAATCGACGAGTGCTACAACTACAGGATAAAGAAGATTTATGAGTCTCGATCTTTTCTTCGATGTAATAAGTCTTCCCTTTTCTTATATATTTGTATTGAATTATAGTGTTGTAATATCACAAAGGATAGGGGATTTATATAGCTAAGGTTTATTCTGAGTTGATTTGGTACTTTATATCATATTTTAATTATCGAAGAATTTTTAAACTTTCGCCGCATTTATTATTTGTTTTATATCAATATGCGATATACAGTGGTGTTTATAAGATGAAAGAGAAAAGGTTGCTAGATTTAGTTAAATCTGGTTAGGCAATCTGGGCTTAATTAGGGTATTACCCTAATCAGGTTAATGGATGTTATAGCTAGGTATCAGAGCTAAAGGTTTAAGGACTTTGTTACATTGAATAAACTTTGATACGGTTTGGTATCGAAGACTGCTTAGAGCCTACTCCAAAGCTTATGGTGATTAATTCTAATACAGTTTGATATCAGAGTTGGCTTCGGAGAATAACTTTTTTACTTAGAAATAAGTGCTAATTCAAGTACAATTGGTATCAAAGCATAAGATTATTGACTCTGATATACCTTAATATTGAAACCTAAGTTTATTAACTCTAAGAGTTGTCTCAAATTGTGAATAAGCTTAGGGTTTTATCGTGATTTTTTTATTATTTTTTTTTTTTTTTTTTGGGGGGGGGGGTGTTACCAAAAGTTAAGAGATTGAGATATGTTATTTTTTGTGTTACATTATATCTATGTGGTAGATATAAGAGTTATGTCTTTCTTGAATGATAATAAGATGGTTGAAGTCCATTGATTTCTCACTATATGAGAAATAGTGGACGTAAGATATCATAAGAATATTAACCTCGAGGAGATGGAAAAGGAAAGATATAAGAAAAACTTATAAAGATGAAATTAAACTATTCTCATATTAATTGTTGCTAATGGTCTTGTTCTCTTTGATATTATTAAACAAATAATAGTCAGTGGAGAAGTATTTATTGGATCCAGACCTTAAGACGTGTGTTAGGAGAATAGAAACTATAAAGTAATGGAATATCGAATGAATTTTGGTGAAACTCAAGGATCGTATACCACTTTGAGATGTGATTTAATACTAGTGTTGAGACTAGTAGAGAAAAAATGAAAGTTATTCAATAAATAAATTAGGAAACCACTAATGTATTTATATTTTATAAGTTCTTATGAAGCAGAAATTTTAGTTATGGTGTGAATCCGTATTGGAATGACAAGTAATTTGTCGAGTAAAGAAAGACAAAATGGAAAATTTAAACTGGTAAAGCTAAAAGAAGGCTTAATCTAAAGCATAGCAGTGAGTTGGTAAGCTAAAAGAGATTTAGAATGGTATAGTCTAAATTGGGGAGAATGAGTGGTCAATTAATATGATGATTTTAGGAATCCAAAAAATAATAGTTAGTAGTGGGAATGAGTATTCATTGCCCAGGATTGACATCTCATTCTGATAATTAAATGAAATCAATGGTTCTTAAAAATTAGTTGAGATCTGGTTATCACGGTGATATGATCAAAGCTTAGGATATATATTTAAAAGATGATTTCAGGTGGTTGTTGGATCATTTTAAATGGTTGGTGCATATCACTAGAACTTACTTGAACTCATGGTGTGCTCATAAATGAAGGGTGTCAAGTATGGAAACCTTTTTTTAATTAAGTTGTTATTATGTTATCAATAATAACATGGAATCTTTAAAGACTTTGATAATGCACGAGTAGTAACGATACAAATTTGTAATTGGTAATGGCAAATTGGTTCAGACAAGATTTTGCAAGTGCAAGTATAAAGTTTCGAGGGTTAGTTAATTGTATGAGTGTTGAATATTAATAGCAAATTAAGGGATTTGACTACGATTAAGACAATATGAGAATGTCATATATTTAACACAAAAGACAAAAAAGGAAAGTAAGCTTGAAATAATTGAATATTTCAAATGAATGATCTAGGGATCTCTAGTATAGTCGTGTAGTTATTCAATTAACTCAAATCTAACGATATTGGTAAGTTAAAATTAAATACAAGGATGCCTTGGAGGAAAGTGGAAGTATAGAGTGACTACAATGTTTACTGAATGATACCTAGATTGTGGAAGAAGTTAGGTATTCATCTTGAGACTTCTTATTTAAGTAAAAATGTGTATTGAGACAATAAAGAAAACTGTAGCTCGTACTTCTAGCTCTATATATAGTTCCATATTTATGAGGCGAACTAGTAGAGATTGATAATCTCGAGATAGCAATTTTGGTAGCTGTAGCAAATATGCAAAGGAATCACTTGTAAATACGAAGAAAGGTTATTGATAATATCTGAGAATGTTTAAAAGACAAAAATATAAAAATTCACTGGATTGGTGTACGGTTAAAGAATTGAATTTGAAACTATGAAAGTTAGAAAAGTGGAATTGTAAGAGTGATAGACATAGAAGATAAAATGTATACCTTGAAATTTCTTAGGTGTTAGAAATTCACTCAGAAACATCACTCATCAAGGTGATTGTGTTGATAATGCCTTCAATAGGAAAATGATAGAGGTTGTAGTTATGGTAAAAGCTGCTGAAAATATCTCTTAAGTGAGATGTATATTAATGAACAATTGAAGTCATGCGCAGACACGTCATCAGCTGAGTTGTCTGGATTGGTAACTATAAGTCTATTCTTTAGAGCTCAAATTGGAGCTGAGTTAATAATGATTAATTAAGTGTGAACTACTGAAGAAATTAATTGAGATTATTTAGTAGGTCAACGTTTGACTACTAGTAGTGATAATTTGTATGATAATCTCTGATCATAATATTGAGCATGTAAGGAAAGTTCTTGGAACTCGAAACAAAAGTGAAGCAAGAATGTTGTGAGAATCTCATGAAAAAGTTCATTCAGTCGAAATCCAAAATTGTTGTGAACAGAAAGAATTGTTGGTGATTTGGAATGACAAAAATTGACAGTGTACATTTAATAAAGAAATATGAGATATATCAGTAGGTGAAAGCTAAGTAATATTAACCTGGAGGGTTATATTATTCTTGCCATATATGAATGAGATTTCATGCTAAAACATGTATGATAGGATAACTTAGATTTTGATGACAACTGAAGGTTATTGATATTGTAATTATAGGACTAATAGAGTTTGTAAATTTCTTGCTAGTATTATGGTTTGATTTTTATGGAAGAGTAAGTGAGATATATGTGTATGGAAAGTGTTGATAGTTATGGAGAACCAGGATTATTATTTCGATGATGAACTAAAAGTTTACTTTTCTGTGGGGAAGAAATGTATAATAGCTGGGAGGGACCTTTCTCAATCTTAACACAATATATCTGCAACTGATCATGGTTCTAGAGAATGCAATTTTCGAGCTTGTGACTTAGAAGATGTTAGTTACTAGAAGAAACATTTATTGTGTGAGTTCTCTAGTATTGAAATGATTAGGCTATATATGATGTTGAGGTGTGTTCCTTAAAAATTTGTATGCTTTACTTCGTCGTCAATTGGTGTGGGACAAGAAGTAATGATACAAGTTAATTAGGGCCTGAGTAATTTAGAACTACACAGAATGGTAATAACAGACTATCAATATGCAATTACTACTTAGAAAGATGAAGAGAATGTAGCTACTACTATAGCTTCTCAGTTTAGACTTATTGAGGAAGTATCTATGATGATGATTTGTGTAAGTTTAGTTGACACATCATCGACTGAGAAAGCTATATTCAGAGCCACTAATCTGTTTTTCTGAGCTCAGACTCAGACTGAATTGGAGATGATTTAGTGGTGATTGGTTTTCAAAAACCAATCAAGATTATAGAGTTTGTTAGAGTTTAGCGACTAGTGTGAATTATCCTGATTTGTTAGTTTCTGACAATGGTGTGTTATAGTTTAGGGATAGATTATGGATTCTAGCTCAAGAGTAATTGATGCAGGAGTTGCTATAGTACTCTCATAAATCTCTTTACTTTATTCATCCAGGTAATAATAAGATGTATTGCATTATGAAGTGTATTTATTATTTGCCTGGGATAAGGATTGATATTATTGGGTTTGTAAAGAGATGTGAAACATGTCAGCAAGTTAAGGCTGGGCTTAGGAAACCAAGAGGATTATTACATTCGATGCCTATTCTTCGGTGGGAAAATATATTGATTGATTTTATTTATGGTCTATCTCTGAGTCATAATAAGTACGATACAGTATGGGTTGAAGTTGACAGGTTGACGAAGTCTGCGCATTTCTTACCGGTATCTATGCAAAATCTTCTTGACCAATTATATAAGGTGTACATACGTAAGGTGTTAAGATTTCATAGAGTTCTAGTGTCGATTATTTCAGTTTGAGATCTGAGATTCACGTCTAGACAGTAGAGTGAATTGCAGTGACAGTTGGGAAATGTTGTTAACCTCGGTACGGTATACTACTGGCAGACTAATAAGCAACCTAAGTGGTTGATTTTGGTGCTAGAGGATATACTTCTACCATATGTCTCGGAGTTTGGTGGTAAGCAGAAGAGATACATTCCTTTGTTTAAAACTTTATAGTAATAGTTTTTTCAAGCTAGTTTTAGAATGTTTCTTTTGAAGCTCTTTATTGTCAACCTTTTCATTCACTGAAATGTTTGGACAGAGGTTGAGATACAGGTTTGTTGGAGCTAGAATTGATTTAGAACTACACAAAGGGAATGTAACCTATTTGTCAGCAATTGACTACAACACAAATAAGACATAGGTGATACGCCAATAAACATCATAGGTTGTTAGAGTTTTCATAGGAAAATTATGTTTTGTTGAAAGTCTCACCTATTAAAGAAATCTCATAGGTTTGGATTGTAAGATAAGCTGGCTTCAAGGTGTATTGAGATGTTCGAAGTACATGAAATGATTGTTCATGTTGCTTACAGGTTCAGATTGCCTCCTCGGCTAGCCAGAGTTCATAATGTCTTCCATGTGTGTATACTTTACAAAATATAGACTCAATTCACTCCAACAATTTATAAGAATGAATTTGATCTTCGGGAAACCTTATCTTAAAAGCAATTAATTCAAATACTCGATTGTAAGATTCGGTAGTTGAGAACCAAAGAGATTCTTTTGGTTAAAGTGAAATGGCAATTTCACAAAGATGAGGAACTAACTTAGGAACGGGAGTCCTATATGAAGGAGCAATTTCCATTTCTTTTTGAAACTATACATAATTTTATATTTGCTTTAATTTCGAGAATGAAATGGCTTTAAATTGGGGAGACTGTAATAACCTGTTACCTTAAGGTAGTGATTAGTGTTAATCCAAATCATAATTAACCCGAGTTAGGCTCGTAGTTAAGTTCGACATACCTCGATTAGCATGTGCATGTGATTGCATGATGGATTATGTTTGTTTAGATTCTTAATGAGTTTTATAGGTTATGGGATTAATAGGAGATTAATGTCAACCTATAATTGGAAAATAAGTAATTTAAACAATAAATTGCTAGTACACCAAGCGCGATGAGGAAATTGTAGAATGAGTGTGCACACTCGAGAATGCTCTTAGGCAAATCTGGTGAATTTATCGACAAGAAAATACACGAGATATATATCTATATGTATATTTGATTTATATATATATTGAAAACTACAAGTTTGATTTGAATTATATGGATCATTTGATCAGCCTCGAGACGAGCATAAGTCTTAATAGCAGTGGATTTTATGTCACTTTAAGGAGTATCATTTTAACACATCAATCATTAGATCAGTCTCGAAATAGCGTAATACGTATCTCGAGAAGAATCCATAAGTGTAAATCAAGACCTTCGTCATTATCTCATTCAATTTTTTGAGAAGTGAGAGATAGGGAAAGGTATTGACGGTTTGATCTTAAGGGGATGATCATGATTTCTAGTCAAAATTGAGGAGCTTAAACAACTAAGGGTTTAGATACCATCATCGTGGTGAGCTTAGTTTTTGAGTTTCAGGTTCAATTCATAATTAGGTGATGATTTCTTTGTTAATTGGTGTTGTTTATGATTCAAAATGGTTTGTTACCTTATCAGAGGTCTTCCCTGATGATTTGGTAGAGTTTTTTAGGTTGTGTTAGAGATCTTTTAATGAAACAGTGGTTGTTGCTCTATTCGCTATCTACACAGTTCAGGGTTGAACGTGTTCCATTGAGCAGAGGAGTGCACTCATTTTATCAATTGGGATGAACCCAGTTGGTGGAGCACACCCTACCACATGAGGAAGCATGCTCCAACCCCTTAAAATAAAAATTACGTCATTTTTTACATAAGATTTTCTAAGATTTAAAGAACTAACTTACTATATTGATCGCGAATGGATTGTGATAGGTTAAAGAACACCGGGAAAGTGTGAGATAAGCAAAAAGTTAGGGAGTTTGGAAACTGAGAGTTAACCCGAGGTACGTATGGATTCACTTATTTATCAATGTTGCATGGATGTCTTAGTATATATAATTCATGTGATTATTGGACTGAAATACGGGACTATGTAAATTGTGATGTTTTTAATAAATAGAAAAATGGTGTCTAATGTGATCTACAAGAGTAAGTTCTTGATGAGTAAAACCAGGTTGTATAAGATGCAGGGTTGATCTCCCGGTCTATACATGGCTTCCTACTCTTTTATATAGGTTGCGTGGGTTACACACTCACTAGAGGGTTTCAAATAAAACCATTGGGTATTAATGGATTGGCTAAATAGCACATTGGCCAATTTGTTTGTCTAGCAATAGCATTACTGGCATCAGTGGGTAATCGAACCTAGTTTTAGAAATAAAATTGGGATTGACAGTTTGATTTGCATCCGTTATTTATTGAATTATATGCTTTCCATATTCTTGTTAGTTAACAATTGTGCATATTGTTAATGCATAATGTTCTCGATTATTATATGGAATGTTGATGGCTATGTGAATCCTTACTTACTGAGCAAGTTGGAGCGCTTACCCAAATTAACATTTCTGGAAAACTAAAAAACACTATGACTATGGGACAGAGAAGATTTAGGAGACTTGATCTTCTCTTCGATGTAATGATTTTTCCCTTATCTTATATATTTGTATTGAATTACAATTTTGTAATATCACGAGGGATGGGGGATTTATATTATCGAGGTTTATTCCAATTTGATTTGGTACTATACATCATATTATAATTATCAAAAAAGTATTAAATTTATGTTGCATATATTATTTTCTTCATATTGATATTCGATATACAGTGGTGTTTATCAAATGAAGGAGAAAAGGCTATTGGCTCTGGCTAAGTCAATTTAGATAATCTTGGCTTAATTAGGGTTTTAGGTCGGGTATCACCCTAATCGGGATCGGGGATGCTACATGGGGGCTCGACACTCTCAACACGACTAAAATGGTCGGCAACAAGATTTTATGCTCCACTTTTATCTTTCATCGTGATATCAAACTCCTAAAACAAAAGAATCTAATAAATCAACCGAGGCTTGGCCTCTTTCTTTGCCATCAAATATTTCAAGGTTGCATGATCGGAGTAAACAGTGACTTTGGTTCCATGAAGATAGTGCGAGAAGCATAATGAATAACATGTGAGGCTCTCATAACTCTTTTCCCCAAAATGGTTCCTACGGCATGATTACTTACATTACACATGATCTCAAAATTTAAGTCCCAATTAGGAGCTTTGATAACGGGGTAGATCTAAGAAAGGCTTTGAGTTTGTCAAAAGCATTCATGCATGCCTTTTCAAAGACAAATATAATGTCTTTTTATAGGAGGTGGCACATAAGTTAAGATATCTTAGTGAATTTCCAAATATGAAATGTCAGTAGAAGTCGACGTACCCTAGGAAAGATCGAATGTCCCTAATAGTAGTAAGGTAACGCAACTTCTTGATAACATCAACCTTGGTCGGGTCAATTTCATAGCCTAGAGGAGATAATGTGACCTAAAACAAAACCTTGATCCACCAAGAAATCACATTTATTAAGATTTAGGACTAAGTTTTTTTCAATGCATCAGGTAAGTACCTTCATCAAATTATTAAGAAAATTATCAAAAAAGTTGTCATACACTGTAAAATCATCCCTGAAAACCTCAATGAAATGCTCAACCAAATTGAGAAAAATTATATGAATAAATATCACCATTATGTATCAACTGTATCAAATATGACACCAAAGCACTAAATAAAATTTGTCAAATGGTATATCACCACCATAAACACAAAGTATCACTATTAATCATAAAGTATATAACTAAGATTAGAGTTACATAGAAGACCTCGCATAATATCACTCGGAGATAGAGAAAATAAATAGAATAAGGAAGTCAATGTCGTCGTTTTTAAGTCGTGATGTCATCGTCCTCCACTGGATCAATCCACTTGGACTGGTAACTCGCAGCGGGAGCGTAGAGGTGGTATTCTAGACCTGGTAGTGTTGGAACATCGAGATTATTGCTAAGTGGTTGTCTCATCTATGTAGATGGTACAAGAACATCTGCGCCTCCTTGACGTATGTTTCTACTAGACATTGTTTGTTCCATCCTGTAGAGGCTCCTTGTTAAAGTTTTTTAGTTCTCGAACACCATTTCTCGATTATGTAGAGTGGTCATCTGATTGTGCAGAATTGCACCCATGGAGGTCAACTTCGACTCTTCGATGTATATTCAGTCATAATCTTTAGTAGGCTACTCCACATTTGGGTCGTGTCTGGTTTTCAACATCTCCTCTGAAATTCTCCTCATGTCATCTTTTGTTTTCATTCTCTGCTTAGTTTCTCTTTTAGCTATCTCAGCCTTTTCTCTTTCATCATATGTGTCTTCTTAACCATTCAATCATCCATATCTCTCTTTATAACCTTATCCATAATGGTCATCTCAGGTAGAACATCCATGGCAAGCCCTTCCATGTTCACCTGATCCATTCCATAAAAGGTCGTAATCATCAAAGGGAAAGGTAGTTCGTCGTTCTTCTTAATGGCGATGGCACTCCTAATGGACTCATAAATAATCTTTCCAACAATTAAGTATCCTAAGCCCATGATGATGTGCTAAAGTAAGGAAACTTATAGTTCACTCTTTCGTAATACTACAGGCTTGGTTGTAAGTTGGCGTTGTTGTAAAAACATCATGCTTTAGCGATTTTCCTAAAAAATATGGTGGTTATATGTTTGGGGTACCCCTCCATATAGAAAAAAATCCATCTTTATGGATTGCATCTAAACCTCCCCTAATTACCATGGTGGGGGTAGTGGTACTTAATGACATATTCGGATTTAGGGTACTCATTGTGTTGTTTTTGGCAAAATTTCGATAAACCAAAGATGTAGTTTATTCTTAAAGCGGAGTAATCTACTATTCTCCCTAGAACTTGTGATCATGTCTTACTCTCACTTCCATATGCATCGACATAAAACTTTCTCACCAAGATATCACAACCCCTGTCACTAAGGACTTTCTCTAAGTTTAAGTGGTTATAGTCCCTAGTCAACAATCTCCAGATCTTGGCCTCGATGATATCTAGGATCCTAGGCTTGTATTTCAATTCGTTTTTCACATTAAATCCTCTCTTCAGGATCAACTTCCTATTCTTCACTAAATTATTTTTAATTTTTTCTAAAGCCTTCTTTTTAACGAAATTATCTAATCTAAATAGGTAATTTTTCTCCCCTATCGGTATCTCTTGTTCAACTTCATCCATTTCTTTCTCCTCATTTACATAATCATCCTCTACATTGAAAATAAATGATAAGGGGTGGCATAGGTTCTCTTTGTGGTATAATCCTAGTTGTGTTAAAATAGATTGACGTTGGTTAGATGTGTGAAACTTTGGATTGTCTTTGATTTATATACTAACTTACCCGTCCGTTTTCCCTTTTCTCGAACATCTACCCTTTCCACCTCTGGCTATTTGGATAAGTATAATTAAGAAATGAACACGTAAAACCATTTAAAACTAAATTCTTTGAAAACGTGTTAGGTAAAATTCAACTTTTCAAAATAAAAGGAGAAATTCAACGGAACATTCATTTATAAATTGAGAGTTTGAAATTTATATGAAAGTTATTGATAAAACATAATTAAGAAAAAAACACGTTTGTATGTAATTCAAATCAGTCGATATATACACACAAAAACCTTAAACCTCATTTGAAACTTAGTCTCAATGTAGTTTGCGTATAAAATTCAATTCATATGCCATATTTGAAAAATAGTTTGAAGATTTGATAGTGATAAACAAATCATCACATCACTCTTGTACAAGTATTGTTATAGAAATTAGTCGATATCAAAACTATTTTAGAGTAAAAATTTTGAAATTCAGTTTCTAACCTAATAACAATCCTAAATTGATGAAAAACCAAAACTTTAATCCATAAGAGGTTAGGATTTTCGTTGATTACCTACTTGAAAGTGATTCTTTCAAGTATGGAACTTAAAATTCTTCTCTAGAACACTCCTCAAAGCTCCAATTCAAAGTCCCTTTGCTCAACCCCTAGGTGGCTCTACGCTATCCTAACTCACCAAATTTTTAGTTGGATGTATTAAGACTGAGGTGAGAATCAATTAAATATACTAAAAACAAGCTTTAGAAGGTTGAATCTAGTCAAGATTTGGTCTCTCGATTGAAAGGTTGCAATGGTTTGTGAGTGTGAAATGTTTAAATGTGGCGATATGAGGTTTTTATTTTGAAAATATGAATTTGTTCTCAGCAAATCGGCGTTTAATTAGATTCGTTGAGAAATCACTAACAAAATCGCTACAAATGAGCCTCAGAAGCTCAACGACTTGTGTATCAAATTCTAGTTAAGAGTTCGAATTGGTGCGAAATCGCATACTCAAAATTACACTGAAAACCCTGCACACTACTGCTGATTTTCTCAACGATTTCAAATAAAAACTTGAATCGCTAGCCTATTTTGCTATTTTTTCAATTAAATTTATTTTCCATATATTTATCACATATATGTATCTAATAAAAAAAGTTAGAATTATTCAAAATTTCCTGAATTTACTAAGATATGTATTAAGCAGTAATTTCATTATTAAGAAATAGCTAACATAAGACTAATGCATAAAAAATATAATACATAATTAATTGGCTCGATCAACCCCTTTACATGAAATTATTCTGGAATTAAATTCCTAAAATAGTCCCATTATAAAATTCAATAGTTGCGAGAATATAAAAACAACTAAATCCTTGCTAAAACTGAAAATAAAGATAAAGTATATGCTACATCCCATAAAGCACCTTCCTTTATTGTCATTGGCTTGACTAAACCATGCAGTTATAAACTGGTTCTATAAACTTAAGTGTGGGATTATTCACTATTGTGCCATTTTAGATAGTGATTGTTCGGCCATGAACTTTAAAAGTGACTTTCTTGTTCATAGCATCCATAACAGCTTGCGAAGTAGCTAAGAAAGGTTGTCCTTAGATTAATGGAGGATCCTCATTGATTAACTGTGACGTAACCAAAAATTATGTGAGGATAATGTACTTATCGATTTGGACTGGTAAATTAGTAACCATACCTATTGGTTTTACTGAATAACCATTTGGTGGAGTAACTTTTTCAGAAGCAAGTAAATCCAATTCCAGTTGATTGTGAAGAAAAAAATGGATTGGCATGTAGTTTGCTCTATAACCCGTGTCACAAATGGCTTTAAAATATCAATCCCATTTAACCTTTATGTTTAAATATATATATATATATATATATATATATATATGTTTATATCTTTTTGATCATCAAGGTTGACAATTGTAGAATTCTTCTTTTTCTTCTTATTCTTTGTAGATTTGAATTCTTCCATATTAATATCATTCTCAACATTGTTCGGTTGTTTAACCCTCCAATCTCAAGTTATTGTCTTTTGATTTGAAATATCTTCAACATTTTTATTCTTGGTCATAATATTTTCATATTCCATTGTTACTACATTAATACTATATACTTCAACTTCATGACGATTTAATTCTAAAGATTCATTATCATTAGTTTGTTTATTATCAAGTTCATCAGAGTTTTATAGATATGTTCATTATTGAAACGGAAAGTGAAAATCTTGTTTACAAATTCCATAGACCTTGTTCCTTCAAAGATATCTAACTTTGCTTTAGCTGTTTTAATAAAAATCATTCCTAAACGTATAGGTGGTGACTTAGATGATATTGAGTCTCCCATTTCCATGACATGGAAGTCAACTAGATGTACTAAGTCATTTACTTTGACTAAGACATCTTCTAGTAAACCATAAGGTTTAATAACGATGTTGTCAGCTAAGGTAAGATTGATAGGTGCATTAGTCAACGAACCTATTTGCAATGAATCATATAATTTATGTGACATAAGATTTATTAATTTTCCCAGATCACACATAGCAAAAAAACTATTTAGGAGTCTTTATTGTGATAGGAATTACAAATAGTCCTTGATCAAAACATTTCTCAGGTATTCTTAGTTTTCTTTAGATTCTTCAAAAAATTTATCCTTCGATTCAAAGAATTCTTTTAAAACTTCATTGTAATTAGAAAATTGCATAATTGATTCAATTAATGGTTTATTGATTTCCATTTTCCTAAACACTTCAAGAATTTCTTCATTGTTTTCTTACTCCGTAATCAACTAATCGTTGAGGAATGATAGAATATAAACATTTTTCTTCATTCAAATTATCATAAACCTTATCATTTTTATCTTTCATAAAGATTTCTCATATGCTTCAACTCTGGCTAAATACCATGAATATAGCCTTTGGGGAAACGTGTATATTTCAAATGTTCAAACATCCATTCTCTTATAGGAATTCCATTAGCCATAATTTCTTCTTCATCTTCAATAGTCCTATGAATTTTCTTTTTATTATTCTATTTAATTATCCTCCTTGTTAGAGGTGTGTCTTTCTCGTCACTAAATAAAGCATCAACTTATGGTTGATTATTAGGAGCCACATTGGCTTGAGTGGGTAGTATAGTTTGATTACTCTGTTAAGTACTTACCCTTTTTATTTGTAAACTCATTTGACTTAACTGATTTTTTGATTCATTAATAATAGAATCAGTCTTAATTTGATTTTGAGAAATATGCGTAAAGTTTTGATAACTTTGACTCATAAAGTTATGTAGGATTTGCTATAAAGTTATGCTCATAGGTTGAGTATTTTGTTGATGTTGTTGATTAGGTGCAGATTGCATCTCAGCCTTTTGTTTATAAGTATTATAATTATGATATTGAGGACCATAACTAAGATTTGTATTCGATTTTCTAGGATAATAAATGTTATTATATTGATTTTTTTGGGAACTAGAAAATTGATTCATCATTGCATTGACCTCTTCAATATTTTCTTCATATAAAGTAAAACACGCATCCTTAGGATGTGTAACCTTATTATAGAATCCACAAGCTTTAACTTGATTGGATCTATCATTAACTAACAGCTTAAACATCTTAGATAGTTCATCAATTTTATCATCGGACGCATATTTCTCTTATTATCCACTTCATAGAGTTTTTTTCTTAATGATACAACCTTTTCACCATATTGTTTGGATTGTTTTTCCATTTTATTAATTGTTTCATTCGCTTAAGTAAGTGTTGTTTCAAATAGAGATCTACCACAAAATATATCTACTAACCTTCGTTCAAAGTGATTGATTCCTTCATAAAAATATTTTATTAAATCTATTTATGTATATCCTTGTTATGGACAATAAGAAATTACTCTTTAAAATCTATTCCAAAATTCATTTGATTTTTCATTGTCTTTCATTTTTGCAACTGTGATTTGCTTTCTATAGGAACTATTTTTTTTTGCAAACATATATTCATCTAGGAAAGCTTATAACATATGAGTCTATGTTGTTATTGAATCTTGTGGGAGATAGAACAACTAGTCTTATGTTTGATCTTTCAATTCAAAAGGGAAAGCCTTAAGTTTGACTTCTTCTAAAGTACTTTCTTTCAGTTTCATCCCATTAGATTTATGTTGATACTCTCTTATGAATTTATGTGGATCTTCATTGTTTTTACAATAGAAGTTAGGTAAGACACTAATAAATCTAGATCTAAGTTCAAATTCAGGAAATTCATCAGTGTATGCCATGCATATAGGCTCATATGCTGTAACATTTTTATTTGCTTGTCTAAAAGTGAGTTCCTTATTATTATTGTTATTAATAATAAGTTTTTTATCGTTATTATTATTAATGACATTTTCATTAATATAAGTGTTGTTATGTTCCATGCTATTAGCTAAATTTTGCCTAAGTTGTTGTTTTCTAAAACTCCAATTAAAAGTTCCATCTGTTTCAAGATCAAACGAATGTAAAAATCTTGTTGAATTAACATGACAAAGTTTGTAGACCATTCAACGTCTAAAATCCTTAGAAATTCTTTTAAAATACCCAGCAAAGGTGCTAAGAATTGACACGTGTTGAGCGTGCACAATAATTTCCTGTATTTTACTATTATTTTATAGTAGATATAAGCGGGATATTATCTCTATAGGGATTTTGCAAACTTCACAGGAAAGTGTTTTTTCTTGTTTTTATTAATTTAGTTGATCTAGTTAAATGAGAACTAAAATATTAAATAACTAAAATCTATAACTACTAACTTAATTAACCTGATTAACTAACTTAATTCAAACAATATCATGCAAACTAAATTATACAATACTCAAATTCAATTTAAATATATATATCTTAAACAAACCCCCACTAAACAAGGTAATATACTTGGATTACTTTCAAATAATATAACATAACTTCCTTTTATATTATAGTTATAATCATAACACATGCAATCTTGGAATCATCAAATCATATTTCATAATAGGTTGATAACATTTGGCCATCCACCGGCTTTTCTAAATTCAATAAAAAAAACCACATTCTTATCATGGTAAATCTACCCATTAAATAAAACGCAACAATATAGAAATATTATAGCATTACACTCAATGAAAATCATGCCTAGTCTAAGCCAATATTAACCAAAGCCGCATAGTAAACAACATAGAACATAATCACCAAGAACATTCACTTGAGAAAAGCCCTATAAGTTAATCCTAGTTACTATTTTTATAATTGTTGTCAATATCTATAGCCATAAATCTTGAATCAAAATACTACATAAAACATTTGCAACTATGCATGCTATATTAATCTTCTTTAGTTGTAACACGCAAATACAACTTATTTGACTCGTGATTGACATGTATAAATAGATCTAAAGTATTAACTTCATGATTCCTTAAGTATAACTATCTAGTAATCCAAAGTATATGCATGTCTAGGGTTTGTTTAAATTGATAGACTATCCACTCACGCTGGAATGAAACAATGCAAATAGATAATTAAAAGACATTATGAATAAATAATTAAATACCTTAAAATAAATCAAAGTTCCAATGTAGCTTCAAACATCAACTAGAAATATTGAATAAGCAATAGAAATCATGAAGAGAAAAAGAAGAGAGTTATTTCGAAGCTCTCTAACCATTTTTTTAGTCTCCCTACATATGCATATCTTAGAAAAACTCAAATTCTTCATATTAATCTAAAAAACTTGTAACCAACCTCAGTGATTTGTCATCGATTCCTAAGCTGTACACAACTCGTTGATTTAATCATTGGAATTGGCTCTCAGTGCTCTAGTGATTCAACCGGCAATTTCTAATATATTTTAAATTCAATGTTGATTCTCAAGCATTTTCCTGATGCAGATTTAGGTAGCGATTCCTAGTGTAAATATAAATTCTTGCTAACCACTGGACTTCTTCTCTTATTGCGGTTTTGCTCTACTTCCTCTTTTTCTTCCATTTCTTTATTTTCTTATTTAAATCTTGAAATCATAAAAATAAGAGAATACCTAGTGTAATATCATTATTTATATATAAATTAACCTAAATTACACTATAAAACTTGTATAATTATTGGCTTGTCATAACAGAACCAAATACAAATGGAAATGTTATTCCAAAACTTGCATCTCTGTGGATAGACATTGAGAAGAATGATAAGGATGCAAATCATAAGGCAATCAATTCTACCATCAATGTTGTTGATGATCAATGCTTAAAATTGATTGTAAATTGCACTACTACAAAGCAAGCATGGGAAGTTCTAAAGATAATCATTGAAAGTACAAATTCTGTCAAAAATTTTAAGTTACTATAATTAAAGTCTATGCTTGATCATCTTGAGATGAAAGAGGATGAAGATATTTCCTCTTTCAATGGTCATTTACGAGACATCGCTAATCAAGTTTTTCAACTTGGAGATAAGTATATTGATGAGTAGTTAGTACGATGTACTCTTTGTGCTATTCTTTCATGATTTGACTCAAAGGTTACCACAATAAAAAAGTATCATGATATTACTAAGATGTCTCTTAATGAATTAATGGGTACTCTATAAACATATGAGATGGATATATTTAAAAAGCCTAGTTCTTCTAAGAATGCTTATCGTGTTGAGACTACTATTTCCGATGACTCTTTAGGAGATGATTTTGCTATGATGGTAAAAATGTTCTCAAAACTTCTCAAAAACTATAATAGAAATTCTACTAGAACTAATTACAAGAAAGGTAATCACAGCAATAAGCCTTCTACTTATAATAAGAAGATTGATTGTAAGAATTAACTTAAAGGCATTAAGTGTCACAAGTATGGAGCACTTGGACATATTTAGATTGAATGTTATACTTATCAAAAGAAGAATGTTAAGGCATATGCCTTAGGTCAATCTACAAACGTTGTTTATATTATAATTTTAGTTAATAAAATTGAGGTTTTCATTTTATGTTTTACTATAAATGATTACACGTTTACCTTATATTAAGATCCTTAGGTATTTGTGAAATATCCTAAATGTCCCTAAACGGTCATTGTACTTAAAACTATAATAAATTAAGACTAGTATGAGTCTTGATTAATGGTCATGTGATGATCATGCATATGGGGATACAAATCGAGATCACTAGTACTTGTGAAGAAATAAGGTACTAGAATGACCAGCTATGAGAACACCACATTGATTAAGTCATAGGTGTTACTTATAATAGGTATATCATTTAGTCATTCAACTTGAGATTACTATAGAATTCAATATTAGGAGCATGGTAATTTGACACAATTGAACATTGTCTTTAACTGGACGACTATAAAGATTGTGATTGGCTACTGCGTGAATAATATGAGAAGGTGTGTAGTCAAGATAGAATTTTTCACTTTTGTATAGAGAGAGATATCATTGGATCCCTCGATATGATAGACTGATAATGGTCAAGTCCATGTGAATTGATATGATCAATTTCACTTGGATGTTTACAGTTTACCTAAAGATCGAGACTAGTAAGATTGAACATTAAGGGTGACTTTTCATGCCTTACACTTAATCAAAGGGCATCGCACAACAAAAGAATACAATATATGTTAGTAATTAAGTTGTATCGATTTTGATATTCATGCTACTTGGGTAGTCATAATGTCTTGCTAGAAATCACTTATGACACGTGTACCAAAATGTTTTTGGTTCACTGCCAACACCGCATTAACCTATTGGATTGCATACAAAGAATGGCTTTGCGCAATTTCAATTGGTCCAGGGTAATAAGTTTTGTATGATAAAATTTATGACATAAAAGCCTTTACGATTTGTTATATGATAATTTATTAATAGGGGCATATGTGTAATTTGCTTAAACTGCATAAATACAATAGTTGTATTACGAAAAGGATTTTAAGTGAGGGATGATCACATATATAAATAGAAGTTGGAACCCTAAAACAAAATAAGATTTTCTTTTTTGCAAATTCTGAGTTCTCTAGATTTTAGGAGAAAGAAGAAAAATATTTTATGTCCCTCTTGGGGCTAGCACCCTCAAATTGTTGTCACCGTTCATGTGTGAGTTTCTGATAAAGAACGCACACTTGAACGTCTTGAAAATCGAATAATCAGATAAGAAAATCATGGATTAAGGTAAGGTTTATTTTTGTAGATCTAGTTTAATAGAACTTATTTTTTATGCTATTAGGGTTTTTCAAAAAAAAATTGAATTTTCCCTTACGTATGAGCCCCAAAAATCCAACACAGGTATCAGAGCGTTAGGCTCGATTCTATTAAATGTTTGCATGTTTTATCTTATATATATTTGATATATGTGTGAAAACATAATCTTGATTAATGTATATATGATGTACATATGGGTTATGTGATAATTGTTATCAAGAATTGCTTTTAAAGCATGTTGTTAATTCATGTATATTGATACATACGCATGATTTGATTCAATAGTGGCATTCATTTTTAGAATATTTTGATTACCATATGTTTTTAATATTAAACGATGCGAATTTTGTATGTTCATGGTAGAAGTCATGTTTAGGTTAGTGTGATTCTGACATTGAATACATATTTCATTTTTGTTCAATAGTTGTATTGTCTCCACGATAGAAATCATGATTAGGTTAATATGATTAATTTAATGCGATTCTAGTGTTGAATACATATTTCATTTTCGTTTAATAATTATGTATTTCTCCGTGATAAAAATCATGATTAGGTTAATATGATCAATTTAATATGATTCTGGTGTTGAATGCATAATTAATATTTCAAAATTGATTTTGATCATATATCTCATTATGGTTATCCTTAGTATATTCCTATTAGATAGGAGATAAACTTGTAATTATATAAGAATTACAAATCATATAAGATAGGTGGGATATATAACAAATTCTAATTAGATAAGAATTCAAAGTATCTTAAATTCTCAGTGAATAAAAATTTGAAGTATCTGAAATAATAATATTATTAGGATAAGATATTCAGTTAAATGTGGGCCTGAGTTAATTAAAAAAATTTTAATTTATATTTTTAAAAATTAAAATAAAGGGTTGTTTTAGTCAATTGGATTAACTAAAATAATAAGAAATCTTAGGCAAATTTCAATTTTCGGGACTGGAATTTGTTGTCTAAAAAATAGGGGCCAGATCCCCCTGTACCCCCATTCGCTGACCACCACCCGCTGACCGGCCTACGGGACCGTCATTAACTATTTATAGCGCAAGAAAATTCGTATAATAGTAAATATTAGTAAATTTCCTAACTTGTTTAGCGATTGTTCATGTATTATAATATATGATATTTATCTTGCTTAATTATGGTCAATAAAATAAATAAAAATCCCTCTTCCAAATCAAGTCAGCTATTCTCAAACACTTGTCAAGGTTTTAATCACAACAATATAGGTCTGCCTCCACAAAGTGTATAATGTTATATTGGTGAGGCAAGTTGAGTAACGGTTACTCTATTGTTTGAAATTATTAGACTTGACAATACTATCAAAATGGTTTTGGCCTTTAGGCACTAGATGAGATAAAATATGCTAAAGACCTACAATAACATAATCTCGTAAAACAACTAAAATTTACATATGATGTAATTGGTAAATGGTAGCTACCTAAATAACCTTATTCAAAGTGTTATGCCTTAGCTGTCATGGAATTAAGTGAAACATGGATTTTAGTCCATTGAATTAACATAGCGTGTTTACGAGGGTTGTTAATTTAATGGGAGTCTATTCCTCTATACTAAAATAAAGTTTTTCATAATCTTTGTTGTAGATTTGTGGCCTCTTTAAATCACACTAATTCCTTGTAACTGTGATCTATCATTGAGAAGGATAAGTTGTGTGGGACAAACTTTCTTAATTGGTTCAAAAACTTGAGAATTATTCTTAAGCATTGATACAAGTTTTATCTCCTAGATAACCCTATTCTTGAGGAACTACCAGCCAATATTTTAAGCGCCGTGAAGGATGCACATACTAAGCATGTCAATGACTCAACTGATGTTGCATGCACTATGTTGGCAACTATGGTTCTCGAACTTCAAAAGGACATGAAACATATGGAAGCTTATGACATGGATATGATGCTGAAAGAAATATTCCAATAGCAAGCTAGGAAAAAAGGATTGAGACAGTCAAGAACCTTCATTCTTGAAAAATGGGTAAAGGTGCGTCAGTTAGTCCTCATTTTCTAAACAATTAAGGGTTAAGTTGACCGTCTTGATAGACTTGGATTTTCCATAAGCCAAGACTTGGCTACGAATTTGATCCTTAATTCATTACCTGATAGTTATTCACAATTTGTGATAAATGGAGAAGTCTATCTCACAGTTGCATTTGATGCTTAAAAATGTTGAGCAGAATCTCAAGAAACTCATTGCTAATGTATTTATGTTTAAGAAAGGAAAGGTTAAAGACAAGGCTAAAGTTACCAAGGTTGGTGTGACTATCACGAAACTTGTGGAACAAATTAAATATAAGGCTGCTTGTACTTCATAGTCCCAGAAGGAAAAGGAAAAAGAAGGAAACTGTCATTTCTGTCATTCACCTGGGCATTGGTTTAGAAATTACAAGCTCAATCTTGAAGATCTTAAGAAAAAGAATAGTAATTTGACTACTACTCCAGGTATTTACATTATTGAAGTTAACTTGTCTACTACTGATTCTTAGGTATTGGATATCGATGTGGATATCACATTTTTATTAATGTGCAGGGTATCACAAAAGTAAAAAAGCTAAAGAAAGGGGAAGTCATCCTACAAGTAGGAAATGGAGCAAAGGTTGGTGCATTGACTGTAAGATGATATGAGTTAATTTTACCTAGTGGACTTGTTCTAGTTTTAAATAATTATCATTAGGTTTTTGTCTTGAACAGAAACATCATTTAAGTTTCATGTTTGGAATTAGATGGTTTTAATTTCATTATTGCGAATAATAAAGGTTCCATTTCTCTTAAAATATTTTATATGCGAATGTTGATTTGTGTGATGGTCTTTATATTCTAAATATGAAAAGGTCGACAGATACTCCCATTCTTAATGTAAATACAAAGATATTAAAGTCAAATGATTTGAATTAAACTTACCTTTAGCATTGTCGCCTTGGCCACATAAATGAGAAATGCATTTCTATACTCCATAAAGATGGACTTTTAGATTCATTTGAGTTTGAATCATATGAAACTTGTGATTCTTGCTTATTAGGCAAGATGACAAAGAGTCCGTTTGCAAGACACAATGAAAGAGCAACTAATTTATTGGGTCTAATACACAGTGATGTATGCAATCCTATAAACACAATGGCTAGAGGTGGTTATCATTACTTTATTACATTCATTGATGATTTTAACAGATATGGTTATGTGTATCTCATGAAGCATAAAGGTGAATCTTTTGAGGTGTTAACGCCAAGCTTTTATAATTAAGGTGGTTGATTAACACTTAATTGAAATCTCTTTGACGTAGTTAGTCAAAATGGGGAGTGAGTGAGTAAGGTTTAGTTTATGTTTTTCGGTATTTTGTAACTGTATGTACATGAACTCTATGTTTTAAACATGTATTTCAATGATGTACTTATTAGCTGATGACTATAACTTTTTAGGGTTTTATTTTTATGTGTTGTTACTTTATTCCATCGGTAACAGTACATTTATGAAGTTCCTCAAAAATTTGGTTATCTTGCTATTAACTACTTTTGACCAATCTACACAAAAGAGGGAGATTCTTAAACCATAGTTTACTATGTTGGGGTCGATCTATCATTGTTGGCAGTATATTACTAAAAAAGAAGTTAAGTTATTTTAGTAAATGTTGCGATGAAGTTAGAAGCCTGACTTAGCAAGATGTTCTAGTGTATATACAAGTCAGAAATAGATTACAATGTAAATTTTAGTGATGATTACAGTGTTAAAGTCAGAGTAGAAAACAAAGACAGAACTGAAGTTGAAATAGGATTAGAACATGAGCTGAATACTGCAACAGAGCAACTGTCAGTATTAGTCTACAACAAAGAAGACGTTTGATACTATAAGGAGAGAACTTCAAAATGGTTTACTACTAAAAATTTGAGATAAACGGTGCATAAAGGATTGAAAGACTTTATAAAGACGATGAGTCAATATTCTTGAAGGAATAAAAGACTTGGTTGTTGAACATTGGATGATTCCAACATTAGTTACAATTGGAGACTGATAAGGTTTTTGAAGTTGTATTTTATTTAGGATTGAATTCCTAGATAAAGTAGATAGACTGAGTCTATGAATACTCAAGGTCGCCATTATGTGGATCATCATGCATTACTTGAGTTTTGTGAGAACGAAGGATCATTATAGTGATTGTTCACATTATCAATTTGTTTAAATGATTAGGTTGAGCCTACGCAGATGAGGACATTCAAGTCTTATTACGATATCAATCCATGTTTAATATTAGTGTGTTCTTGTTAGTTCATCACCGATTCATTAATCTCCTCACTTCCTCTTGTTTCTAAAACATCAACATATTTGATAAGTTAATAATTAGACATTGTGATTTTAGATGCGAAAGGCTATATTACATAGGGTTTTTTCTTTTCTTTTTTTATTTTAGGTTATTTTAAGTTTATATGAATAAGTGGAAGAAAAATGGAAGAAAAGTAAAGAATTCAGTCAACTAAAGAAAAATTCCAACGATTCTACTACAATTCAAGAAATACACTAGGATTTACTATATAAATCGATAGTAGGGAAATTCAGCAAGTCGTCAGCAATTAAAGAATTGAACTAGGATTTGCTACATATATTAGTGAACCACATAGACTTATTTGCATCGATTTTCTTAGTGATCTAGCTGAGAATAAGGATTCGGTCAGGATTCGCTGATGTCAGCCGAGAGAAATTTGAATTAAAACAAGGAATTTCAATTTGATTGGGATATTTACTATTTAGAATACTTATTTATGACCTTGGGCCTCGAAATTAAGTTCCCTTGAAAGCCTTTGATTACTCTTGAGAGCCATTAATTAGTTTTGTTGTTCTTGCTTTTGAAGATGCTTTGGAGATTCAAGTATTCAATAAGATGTACTTTTATTAATGTTTTTTATTTATTTTATTGCAATGTTTATTTTGAATGTGTTAGTAGTTAATTAATATTAACAAACTTTGAACATGAACTTAAACTGTTTTGCAATCTAGTCATACTGAAGAAGATTTTATACGTAATGCTTTAAACATAATCGTATACATCAATTCACGATTTTAGTAGATTCATTTTTGCATATTACAATCAAGAAACTTTGTATTGCATGCATAGTCGAGAATGTTTATTGTGATATTTAGGTTCCAAATCTAATATATAGTAGTAACTAGGTTTAATTTTAAAGGTCTTTTACCATTTAGATGTCTTAGGTGAATTATGTTCTAAGTTTGACGGTTAATTTCGATAATGTTGTCTTAGTAGTAAAAAAAATTTATTAAGTGTAATGTTGTTTTTTTCTATTAGTTATCTTTGAGCTTTTGAAGAACTAATGATGATAAGATTAGAATATGAATTTTCCATTAATATAAGAAAAATTGATGACTTCATAAAAGCTATTAATCTTGCTTATGATTTCGGTTTAATGATTCAAGAATATTTCATAATATGATGATAGTATGATTATGACTATACTTTAATTATTATGTTCGGATTCAAAATGGTTTATATTTCATTTTTCTGGATATTTGTTTCGGTGTTTGTTTTATATTGATTTGATTTGATTTGAATTTAGAATATTTAGTATTAGTGAATTTAAATCTTTTTAGTTTAGTTAGTTTAATTGGTTGTCATAGTTTGATTATATAGTTTTAATTCACATTTTAATTATATTAATTAAATTAAATTAAAAAAAAAAACATTTAGAAAATCTTTTTCTTAGAAAATTTGCAAAATCCCTACGAAGACGATCCTACTTACCACTACTACATGTAATAAGAATGTACGGAAAACTTTTGTAAACACTTGACACATGTCATTATTAGATAATTAGTTAGTGACAAAAAAAATGAAACCCCTAAAAGTATAACTTAAGAAATTTGCAAAATCTCTATGGAGACGATCCCTCTTATCGCTACTACAAATATATAAGCATAATATAAAAAGGTGAAATTTTTATTGTACATGTTCGACACGTGTCATGATGCGTGACGCAAATTTAATTCTGATTGTTATACGTTGTGTGTGTTTGTAGTGAGAGCAAGAGTCACATCAAGATATGTGTTGGAATGGTTGATATCTTAAACGATTTTATAACCTAGTTAAATGTATTCAACTAATTTATTTCCCAAAGATAAGGTAAAGAAGTGAACTAATTAAATTAAAGCTTAAGTTCCATAAAATTAGGCTGAATACTTTAAATATACCTTAGGATGCGCATTAGCACATGCGTAGAGTAGTCGATTAACTTAAAAATATATATTTTGCTTATTAGGTAACCTAATTAATTAAGCTTACCAAAGTTATATATCTTATTGTGAAATTCTTGAGCTAGGATGAATAAAAATCTTTTTACAAAATAAACGCCTAAGTTGTTAAGCTTTTACTTGGACAATTGATTGGCCTTGAGTTTATGACAAGACCTAATAATAGCTTAGATGAGGAATTATGAGGTTTATAAACCCTTAAGCTATAGGTGTAATGTGATCTAATTAAAATAGTAAGCAAGTGATTTTTATTAGAAACGAACCTAAGTTACTACTTGTTTTTACTACAACCTACCCTAGATAAATAAGGGTAGTCAATTAGATGTGAGTTGGCTTACAACCCACCCTAAATAAACATTGAGATTCGCATCGAAGTGGAGACTAATGGATGATATTTAATGTAATATAACCTATATATAAACAATGCTCATTCTCTCATGCACCTTATAGCTGTATTTTATTTTAGAGAAAGCAAAAAAGAAAGGAGTTAGAAGGTTGTAATTGATTGATTTAAGAGTGTTTTAGGATGGATTTGGTGGAAGTTCAGCTAAGAAAATTCCATTTGAGAGGACAAACAAACTAGGTAATGAAATCTCACTTTCTTTGTATTAAAATATCACTCAACATGATCTCATGCTTGTTAAGATTTGCCAAATTTATTTCCAATCGAAATTGATAGCTCAAAATGGAGTTTACTCATTATATTTCATCCAAATTTGATGAATTTCATTTTTGGTTTTTTAAAAAATTAGATTTTTTTAAAAAGCTAAATTTTCATTTAAGTGATGTTCTTGAGTTTTCATACAACATACATGGTATTTGAGTTGTTGCGATGCACAAATTATGGTTAATGTTGGTGTTTTTACTTTTTTGGGAGGTTGGTAGCCTCCAAAAAGTCGTAGTTGTAACACCCCAAAAATTATGAATCTCGAGATGTGCATGTATATGCCTCGAGATACATATTACAATTATCGAATCACACATTAATTTGTTTTATCATACTATATTAATGAATTTAAATGAATATTAAGTAGGATATTTTGTTGATACATCATTTGCATTATTTATTTTTTTGCATCTCATGATTAATCATAAAGAATAATTAGAATATCGTCATAGATATAAAATAATTTTTTCAATAAATATAGTGATAAGTAAAAAGTGATTAGCTTAAGGGACGAAATAGTAAATTCAGTATAATGTAAAAAATAATAAAATAACACTAGAGTTACAAGGTAATTATTATAAAGTAAATAAATTAGTAAATTAAATCTACAAAAAATAAGTCGGTCTTGTCATCAAGTAAAGAATACGAATCTTCTATAAATCTTCCCTTGACATTATGATTGATAACAACACTTCAACTTAATCTTTAAGTAAAGAATAAGAAGTTTCGTTTATCTTTATCTTAACATTATGATCAACAACAACCCTTAATAGCTTATCTTTTTTATTATACTTCAGCTATGAATTAGTTATTAATAAAGATTCATTATCTTTATCAAGTCATTATGACTTTTGTTTTATTAAAATATTCTCCCTCTATAAGTAGAAATGAGAATGTGATCATTCTTATATTTTCTTTTAGTTTTTATCTCTCTCTATTAATGCTTTCTCTTATATAAAGTTTAAGAAATATTCCGTAACCCTCGTGGGGATTGTGATTCTAGTTGAGTTAATCCATTTTGTTATGCATTATTAACTCGATGTATGCATATTTACATCTTTGTATCTTTATTACTTTTATTATGCTAATTACTTATATATGTTTATCCACATGTGTGATTTTTTCCACAGGCATTTTAAAGTCCATCGGTGTGGTTTTATTGGTACACTAATATCGTCAAGTGCTGACGAGCAGCATTGATATTGCTATTTGAACTTAGTGTGGTTCGAGCCCACACGCATGGCTCCTTGGGTCCATCAGTGCGGTTTATACTTTAGGCATATTTAGGTCTATCCTCAAGCATAGTATAATTTGATGTTTTTGTGATGTTTTGTTATATGTCTTGCATTAATGGTGTGTAATTTGAATATTACTAGCCAGCTAGCTCATTAAATTAACAATTTCAGGTATTTAGCTAAATGGTTCAATTATGGGCACGCGAGATTAAAAAAGTGTTTATACATAGTAAAAATGTATTTTTTATCATGTGTATAAGAAAATAGATATTTTATTGTCAAACAACTATTGAGTTTCCTATTTATGAGTTATACTCGACTCTGTGGCACCTATGGGCCGTCCATCTCGAAATTGGTATGCGTATCCAAACATTGGGGTTTGACAAAATGGTATTAGAGCAGAGTATAACTTGAGAAAATCATCAATTCTATGGCAACGAAATTAGAGAAAATAATTGTGGGACTCGAGTAGAATTAAGAAATTAATATAGTCATAGTATTAGTATGAGAGTTTGCTAGAAAACACCGACACACTAAAAGACAACTTATAATGATTTAGAAATTTTGTTAGATGTTATAAATTATAAAACAAAAGAATAAATTGGTTTCAGTACACATAAATAAAAAACACAACATAAGCAAAAAACGAAAAGAAATATTGTTTGTATAAATTCCTTGTCCATTCATGTCTATCAACTCCACCAGTGTTCCATAGACACTCCTATCCATGCACATCTATACATACCACGTGTTCCATAGACACCCTTTCCACTGCATGAATGCGTGAAACACGGTAGGTATACCCTTCTTTCCATTTGCTTGCTTGTGTAAAATGTGTTGGCATGACACGTGGCAAGGTAACAATATCTTCCTTGAACAATCAAATTACATTTTTTATTTTCATTTCTCAGTTGCAACCATTGCCTCATCGGCGTCGCTGCTACCGTTGACTAGCACCACTATTTTGATTTAATTAGCCAGTTAAAAAATTAGTCTTAATACCCATAGTAAAAAAAGTTATACTTATCCATGAGATGTTTAAAGGATAAGTAATATATTATTATTAAATAAAAGAAATTTGTAGTTATACATGAGAAAAAAATATTATACTTATCCATGAGAAACTTTTAGATGATGTTCTACTATTAAATAAAAAAGTAATAATAATAAATAATTACCAATTATTAAAGGCTTTTTATAAAAATAATAAAAACTATTAACGGCTCTTTATAGGTTTATGGGGGACCTATTAATTGGACTATCGATCTTTCCAAGTGGGAATATAGCACTACATTTTCTCTAAATATACTCTCCATTCATGATCATTGGCTAAAAAAAATGAGGTTATCGAAATAATTGAATAAAAAATTTAGTTATTAGAATTAAGTGATAGCATGTTAAAATCATTTAAGTTCTTTTTCTCTAAATCAATCCACTATGATCAAATATTGGGATTAACTTTTAATTAGGCCAAGATAAAATACCCTACTTAATGCACATCTACCGACACAAATCTAAGTACACCGTGAAGATCTTCAACACTGAAAAAATCACTAGCGTTAATCGATCTAGTTACATTAACAAATAAATAAAAGTAAAACATCTAGGTATAGGATAAAGGCTTGCAGGCTCAAACCACGTTCTAGCTCGCGATCATGATTAGCTCTATAGTAAGAAAAGATGAAAAAAATAGGGAAAGACAATTAGAGGAATGAATTGATACCAATTAGGATCGAAGTAGCTGAAGAGTATTAACTATGAAAGGCGACCTAAGAAGAACCAAAAACACACTCCCTAAATAATCAATACAGCCAAGTCATTTACATTAATGACACCAATTTTGAACTAAAAAAGATACATCTTCTTAGATAAAATTATAACAACAAAGGAAGCCAACATATTTAAAGAATCATGGAAAGCCAATAAGACCATATATATTCATTTCAGTTGGGTACAATTTGTCATTACAGTTGGGAATCTTTAAGAGAACTAGGAAAAAAAAGATAGATAGACCGATAAGCATGTAGAAACCAAAAATGTCCATATATACCCCTGAACTTTGATGGTACAAGAGATCTGTTATTGGGATGAATTTCAGAAGTAAGTAGACATGCATCTCCATAGTCAACTCTAATTATGCTCTTTAATGAAAAGAAAAAGAAATTTTAAATACAAAGTATAAATTTAGATTTGTGTGTAATTATTGATCTACTACATGTAGGCCGATATATGGAAAGCGACAACCTTTTAGTTAACCCATCAAATTACATTTACTTTTTAACTCATAAAAAAATAATACCAACCTTGATGTTGTTGATCGATCGAAACTTCTTTGTTTATTGACGTTGTCGACTGTTGACCACACTGTTGATTAGCTAGCATAAGGTTATCGTGATGGAGATGATTGGATAAGCACCAACTTAAATTAACAAAAAATGACCATATTAACCACTTAATTGACTATTAACTTTAACGATTGACCATTATTGACTGTCATGGACCATGTAACTTAATAAATGCGTTGATTGATTTGCGTCAACAATTAATAATTGCATTAATGTATTTAATGGGTATCAATGATTATCCTCATTGACCATAACCTCTACAACTACATTTCAACTGAAATGGTGTAGAAAAATATCGTATAATATTTTTAGTAAAAAATGATACTTTTAAAATTTTTGGTTCATAAGTTATGATTTTAGAGGTATATTAATTGAGGTGAGTGAACTTAAAGTTGTAACATTATGATTAATTTCTTTATCAAAGGACAATTGAAATTCTTAAATATTCTTAATCATATAATCCAAGTTTAGCTACTTTAATATTTAGAAAGAAATGTGTAAATGATAGTATTGAAAACTAGAGTATATGTAACAGTTGACTTGAGATGACCATCTTTAAAATCTTATGCTATAAGATGATCAGATATATATACATTTAGCGAGGACGAGTGCTAATTAAGCATGATGTGTGGAGATGAAAATCTTAATTAGGATGGACTTTTACCTTTGTTTAGCAAACGCTATGAATTTGGTGTATGGCTAATGCTGATAAGTTTCGACAAGACGAAGTGTCTAAATTAAAGGCTAGGAGTAGATTACAGTAAGAAACTTTGTGTAATAATGCTATATGGGCAGGATAACATTGATTTAAATGTCACTTTTATTCTTGAGTTAAAATGGTATGGGATGTGGTAACTCAATGAATAATAATGAGGTTCTTCTCTTCATTATCCCATATCTATTTGAGTTAAAGTGGAAACATTAATAAACTACAATCCTATGCACTTACCCTAGAAAATTAGATGATAAACCTATACATTAAAATGTGATATTGAAGCACAGTTGACCAACCAAACAAATAGATCTACATTAAAAATATGTTAAATGTTTTTATGTCTATATTGTATTATTAATAAGCACGATATACCTTATTAAAAGAAAAAAGAACTATGATAGTATATATAACCTAAACCCTACATATATTGATCTAAGAACTTTTCGATTTTGAGGACGAAATTGCTCAAAGGGGAGGAGATTCTAACACCCCAAAAACTATGAATCTCGAGATAAGCATGTATTTGCCTCGAGATACATATTAAACTTATTGAATCACACATTATTTTGCTTTATTATACTAAATTAATGAATTTGAATGAATATTGAGTAATGCATTTTGTCAATACATGATAAATGTTTAATTATACTTATATATAGGATTAGTTTAGTTGTATAATATGTATAAGTATCTTGGAATGAGCTCTAATTAATTATATTTATGTATTTTCAGGTTTACTAGGCATAAGAGAGACAAATGAGTGATATTATGATGAAATATGGAGAAAAAACACAAAAGTGCACTTGACGCCATGGCGTACGCCAATGACATCGTGGGAAGAGAGCACAAGGTGTGGGTAAGGCGTAGAGAAAGCTTATAAATCAAATAAGTGGTGCAATGCAATTGACGTAGTGGCGGCGCTTTGGGGTAACACACATGGCACCGGGTTAGTACACACATGGTGCCGAGCCTATTATGAAGAGAAATTACACACACAGGGATCGAAGTTGTGGTGGCACTGTATCTTTACACAAATGTCGTAGATCATTTATAGATAGTGCCGGGAAATAAAAATTTAATTTTTTGGAGTTTTAATTCCTTTAGAATTGTTAATTAGAGTTTCTAATTATTTTCTTATAAGCCTTAGGAATATAAATAGGTATTAGAACATGGTAAACTCACCAAATAGTACACATAACAATAATTTATGATAGATTAGGTTGTTTTTGAGTATTGAGCAGAGTTTTAAAGGAGAAGACATTGAAGACTTTACTTATGGTTATTCGGTATTGTTCTTTAATTTAATTGAAGTTATTTGATTTAATCTTTGATTGCAATGAATATCATGATTTGTGTGTTGATTTCAATGATGAGCAAGTAGTTTATATATGTTAGGGATCAATAGATCCTATGGTATGAATGTTATGCTAAAAGAAGTATGAATGGATTATAATGTTAAAAAGTGTAATGGTTAAGATCTTATTGATTCTTTGTGTAATGTTATGAACATCTCGATCATATATTTATTGATTAGAGGTTTTCGGAGTTACCATGGCCATTTGAGCTCTTATGCCAGATATGAACAATACAACTGTAAGATATATAACATCGATATATAGTTATTGATTAAGGAGGCACATATAGTAAACTTATGTGGTTATGAGTTTAAAGATTTGGAACTTAATGCTACGTGAGACTTAAGTTATTCACACCGATAGGTGGAGTTCTAGATTGCACATTAGTATATTTTCGACCATGATAGTAGGTTGAAATGAATATGAAAAAAAAATATGTCTATTCTAATTAAGCATTGCACACATATAATGAAGATGAAGGAAGTATGAGATGAAAGCATAGTAACTCATTACCAAGGTGAAGCTGTGAACTAAGAGTCTCCTCAATATACGAGTACAAGTTACTTTGTATTTTTTTATTTAATAGAGTAGTTTAGTTAAATCCAAACAAAAAAGATATTCTTAGCAAAAAAGAAAATTCAACTAAGTAAGTTGTGCCCAAATGCACCTTTCCCAAAGGAAGATATTTGTAATCAACCCTTGTTAATCACATTATTACTACAATTTGAACCATTATACTTGCAGTTATAATCAATACATCATTTGCATCATTTGCTTGTTTCCATCTCATAATTAATCATAAAGAATAATTAGAATATCATTATAGCTATAAAATAGTTCTTTCAATAAATAAAGTGATAAATAAAAAGTAATTATCTTAAGGGACAAAATAATCATTTTAGTAAAAGGTTAAAAATAATAAAATAATACTATGGGTAACAAGGTAATTATTATAAAGTAAATAAATTAGCAAATTAAATCTGCAGAAAATAAGTCGGTCTTGTCATCAAGTAAAGATTAAGAACATTCTATAAATTTTATCTTGATATTATGATTGACAATAACACTTCAACTTAATCATTAAGTAAAGAATAAGAAGTTTTGTTTATCTTTATCTCAACATTATGATCGACAACGACCTTTAATAACTTATTTTTTTATTATACTTCAGTTATGAATTAGTTATAAATAAAAAATCATTATCTTTAGCAAGTCATTATGACTTTTGTTTCATTAAGCTACTCTCTATTTATAAATAGAAATGAGAATGTGATTCATTCTCACATTTTCTTAGTTTTTATTTTTCTCCATTAATGCGTTCTCTTAGACAAAGTTTACGAAATATGTCATAAGTCACATTGGGATGGTGATTATTATTGAGGTAATCACTTTTGTTATGCATTATTAATTCAATGCATGTGTCTTTAAGTTTTTGCATCTTTATTAATTTTATTATGCTAATTACTTATATATGTTTGTCAACATGTGTGATTCTTATCGGCATGCACTTTGAAGTCCATCTATGTGGTTTTATCGATCCACAAATATGGTCATGTGCTAACGAGCACCATCGATACTGTAATTTGACCTCAGTGTGGTTTGAGCCTCGTGCACTATGATGGCCTGGTTCCCCGAATTGCTTATCGCTTGGTTTAATCTTGAAATTAAGCCTTAAACATCTCATTTGCCTATACATAAGACTTAACAACGTATTAGTCAACCTATACATCTCATTCGCCTCTTTATACACGTTTAACATAGACTTTATTCATTAGTTGTTAATTATGATTTTTCATATAATACCAACCAAAGTAATATATGAAACAATAGGGAAGTCTAACCTCTTAACCCATTATACAACCCAAAGTCATACAAAAATACAAAAATAATAGACACATAAAATGATCACTTATAAAAGTAGCAGGAACTATCCTTTGATGGCTCAAAGCTAATCGTCAATCTTCTCCTTTCATCGTTTATATGTAGAAAGTAATGCTGAGATACATTTATCCACATTTCTAAATATATTCAATAAGCATCTAAAAGCATAATAATAGCAATTAAAGCTAAAAAAGGATCATATTATAAGATACTCTAATTAAATAACATAAAATCGAAACTAAGTGAAGATGCAATGATCTAGGGCCGGTTGACTATGAATTAAAATCACATCAACTTTATTCCACTATCTTAGGGTGGAGCTATGATTTATACTTTTATTGAAGGCCGGAGATGAGCTCTACACCTCCATAATTACTGGTTTATATATTCTTGTCGACAACCCCAGGTCCCATAACCCGTATGCCGTACAAGTTAGTGGTGAGATTATGATATATCCAAGAATCTAGTGACCACGTGTCTCGCGCCCATATCTATAATGGTTCTAGATACAAAAACTACTTTCATAACTCAAGAAGTGACACAATTTAGGAATTCAACAAAGTGATTGCATAACTAATGCACAAATGAATGGATTTACAACACCATAGATCACCTACCTAATAGCATGTTGTTCTACTTCATTTACACACTTAACAACCAAGAATGACATAGCATATTAATAAGAGTCAATGAATACCACTTAAACATAAACCAATATCACGATAACAAACTCATGAATTGAGATGAAATAATAAAGTCATGACATCAAGATTATAATAGGTTCATCAGTCCAAAAGAATGTAAATAAGAAGCATAATGGAAAAGAAATAGAAATAAATCTCTCAATCAGTTTACTTACAAACCACGCCAAGCTCTTATTCTAATCTGATCTCTTGACACCTTAATACCCGTACCCGAACGTTCGCAACTCTTCCTAAGACTCCTACTATTACTTGATATGTTTAAGAATATATTTAGACCATCAATTAGGTATTAAACTTATTTAAGGTGTTTGAACTTAAGTTAAGAAATTATAGTCAGTGTGATGTCTAGAGTACCTAGCGCACTAGGTAGTTTATCTAACGCTCTACCCATACTTACTAGCACGCTGCACACAGGTAATGCCCTATCTAGTTCTCCAAGCGCGCTAAACATGAGAAATCTCAATAATTCTGCACTTTGAATTTCTGGGTTTTCTCCTCCAATTGGCTATCTCCATCGCCTTGGATCCCTGTTACCCTCCATCAAGGACCTTACATATCCACCATAGCAACAATATCAGCATACACTTCATATATGTTTTTTAAACCATCAAAACATTATGCACTTTTAATAAAACTCAAGAACACATCTAACACTTTGATTGATCATAACTTTGTGAATTTAACTCCTAATTTCAAACTTCTTTATAGTATATTTAATATTTTTTTGCAAGGAATCCAAATATGTAACCAATTTCAAAATTTAATTCATTTACCCTCTCAAATCACATAAAAATCATAACTGAACTAAAGCTTCTGACTTTTCCAAAACTTTGTGTATATTAGCTTACCTATTTGATGATCTTCTTTGCCTTACTCAATCATCTCCTAACTCTGTGAATTGATCACACACTTATTGATCTTCTTCTCCAAAATTCCTTCTTTCCTAAGGTAGTAAATGAGATAATTTGCATGCTTATATCATCCATTTATATATATTAGCTAGGAATAATTTATAGCAATCGATCTTAATTTGCACACACATTTAAAGACTAATCTAATGGCTTAGTTATAACTTAATCTAAACTCCACTAACTTTCCACTAATTCATCCTCAGTAACACCATATTTTACTTAATTGGTCTTTTGATGTGTCAACGCGTATCTCGAGAAATATCAAATGTCTATTATTTTTCTCACTTTAGGCTTCTTCATTAATGTAAGTCAAATTATAGCCACATTAACTTAAATTTCATCTCACCTCATCACTCTCTACCCCAGTCCCATATCGACACGCATCTCGAGATGTATCTCCACTAGCATCTTGACAATTATATATAAGTAGGAGTAACTTAATAAGTCTACACAAATACATCACACTAGGCATCCATCACTCAAAAATATTATATTACTCAGTCCTCATACTAAGTTTTTAAACCGTGTACCTACTCTCAAACCACGTCTCAAGTTGGTAACCCTTATTAGAGACTAATTTACTATTTTGGGTCATTACATGCATAGCTTCCGAGGTCCACTATTGTAGTTTATGCTTCAGGCATATTTAGGTTCGCCCTTAGGCCTTTTAAAATTTGATGCTTTTGTTATGTTTTATTATGTGTTATATTAATCATGTGTAATTTGAGTATTACTTGGCAGCTAGCATCTTGAATTAACAATTTCAAGTATTAAACTAAAGGGGTTTAATCATGGGCACAAGAGATTTGAAAGAAAAAAGATAAGTATATACATAATAAAATTGTGTTATTTTTATCGTGTATTTAATAAAATAGATATTTTGTTGTCAAGCAACTATTAGTTTTCCTATTAATGAGTTACACATGATTATGCGACGCATGTCGGCTGTCCATCTCACATCAAGTATGCATATCCCAAAATTAGGGTATGACAATAGAAGGGCTCCAAGGGGGCCAGGGTGATAGGCCCCCTAGTCTAGTTGAACGAAGAGCAACCAAAATTCCATGGTGTAAGAATTATGGGCTCCCGACTAAGAGCGCTTCCCTAGTTGGAGAAGCGCGTTCCCTAATGTCCAGAACCCAGTTTTGTTAAAATTTTAATTTTTAGGATGGTTTTGATTATGGAACTTTGCCATATAGTTAGGAACTTAAGACATGTTAAATTCGCAGTATTAGGACACTGGGACTTGGGGATCCGTAGGTGGATGTCGGGCAAGTGTTTTTAGGCTTATGGGATTTGGGCTTAGAGAGTATTTTACAATGCTTTAGGTACGTAAAACTAGTAGGATACCTTATTTGAATTATTTTCATTCCTTGTTTGAATTATCAAATTAGTTGTTTTCATATTTCATATTCCTTTTATGAATATTGTGGACTAAGTTCGTCGGGTTCCCCTTTATGACGGTCAAGAATGGTCATAGACCTTCATGGTAGACGCGAATGTCCTACTCATGATTAGTGAGTACTAACCCAACCTTACTAAGTGAGTACTAACACTAGCGAAGTATTAAGACAACTAGGGTCTACATCACCAGTATGAAGGACCTATGAGATTAATCATGCAGTGGCCACCGATGTGGATATCGTCGATCTAGTGTTTCTTTTATAGCGACAGACTTAGTGACCATTTTTTTATTATTCTGAGAATTCATGGTTTTTATTGATTCATGTTGCACCAATAACAACCCATATTTTTAATTCATTAATTAATTACTAATTAAGAATCATAAGTGGTCTAAGACCTGACCAAGAGTTACGATTAGTCGATGTGATCAAATATATATATATATATATATATTGTGTTTGACGTGCCTACTATGATGTTATGTATATCATTATAAATGTGGCAAAAGGTTAAAATAGATTTATATTGTTCGCGAGTGAGAGTTTGCCTTAGAACGTATGAAATGTACCTTGATTTACACGACAGAGAGTGAGTGAGCACAACATTATTGATAAGACTGATAAGAGAGAGAGAAACTATAAGGAAATTATCGGGTCCGAAGTGAACATGAAGAATTATTCATCAAAGTTCATATTAGAACCTAAGGTTTTGACTTTAGTTCGCGATAAGCTTACAACCAGATTAGTTTACGAAAACTGACGTGTAGAGTTAGGAACACCAACAAACCTAGTGTAGAAACCATATGATCGTAAATTAGTGAGTTAGTTAGGAAACGAGCGAAGGTGAGTGTTGTGGCCCCAAATTCCAGGCCTCCTTAAGACCTCTCCACGTCACATCCTACGTCTCCAAGCTGTGCCACGTCATGGCCCGCTTATCCTTGATGCCTTGCGACCTAACTAGTTGCTTCCACTCTTCCAGCTAACCCTAGTTATGCTAACTAACCTTTACACAAGTATTAATAATTTAGTTAGCCAGTTACTTAATTTATTAGGTTATATGATAATTTTATAGTGGAAGTCTTTTAATGAGTAACTTATGCAGTATTTAACAATCCTAAGTAGTGGAAAACTCGACAAAAGATACCATGTATATATCAAGGCAAAATAAGCATAAAAAAAGTTTCATATACATGTAATCAGTGTTCTACAGTACCCAATAAAAGTAAAATCTATACATATTGTAGTCACACACAAGCTGGCTCTGCAATCTCAGAAGTAGTCGCCCAGTACCTCCTTGCCGTTGCCCTAGCTAGTCGAAAGATCTACATTCAGTCACCCAACGAATATAGTGACGAGTCAAGTGAGTAAAATCCCAAGAGAAATACGCACAATATTCACGAAATAAAACTGATAAATTACGAGACATGCAAATATAACTCCTAGCAATAATACATTATATTCCTATGAATGTAGGCAACATACGACAAACAAAAGCAATAGCGTGAAGTAAATAAGTAGCATGTACCAATTAAATAAGCTTGGAAATAAAGCAATAATTCAAAAACATCCGTCTAATCATGAGAAAACTGTGACCTACACCAGCCAATAATTTATAAATCAAATAGGAACCACGTATATACTTATAGGCTTACAGTGACTAAACCCCAACTTTAGTTACTAGATGAACCCATCCTGACGTTATTTCAAGTCAAGGGAACACCCTAAATCCCTATCGATAGTCGTAGATATATTCTATTGCCATCGACACGAGCAGTAAACACAAGTAACTCGTGCAAGAGATTTAGCCACAACTAATATATACGCAAACCAAATAGGAGTGAAAACCCATGTGTGCCCACCAGCAGTCACGCATGAAACGCGATATCAATAAAACCAAAACCGTGAATTATGTGAAGCATTCTCATTGGGTTTACACAACTCAATCTGTACTCCAACTTCTCTGGACTCTCGTATCTTACCCAACAAGCTCCCCAACACTGAGCTATGGTCCTTTAAGTCCCTGAAGTCAATTAAATGTGTTTATTGTGTATTCAAATTGGTTCAATAGACTTTAAATCAATCTTCCTAAATCAGCCCTTAAAGACTAAATTAAGTCACAATTTCAGTCCAGCATTTTAATGCACTTTTAAGCATGAAATGGTTCAAATATCAAAACCCTCCATTCATACAGTTATTGTTGGTCTCTATTTTAGCTTTTCAGAAAGGTTTAGTTTGCAAAATTCAGATTTAAAATGAAAGAGATATCATGATTTCACTAAACATAGGTTTAATTGGAATCTAATCTGACCAGTGGACGTAGAAAATCTATTTCTCCTAATATATAGTTCTCAAAAATGTCATTTTTGATCACAAGGTAGCAAACAAACTCAAATATAGCATACTAAAATATCAGCTCATTTGGATAAGTAGTTAGGGAGTTATGCCCTTAACAAATAAAGTTTCAAAACTTTCCTTTTGAATTCCAGCACTTATTTGTAAAGTATTTTTGAACTTTAAAAAATTTGAATAAAAATATCTTCAGCTAATCAAATTATTCCCCCTTAAATAAGCTTTCAAATGCCACTAGTTTGGATCAATTTGGATCTAAAATGAGCAAGTTATGACCAAATTACCCAAGTTGATTCCTAATACAATATGCATAATCCTAGTTTTGGTGTTGCAACTTCAAAAATTCATGTCTTTATGATTTAAAAACCAAATTAAGAACTTCAATATAGCTAGATTCTTAGCTTGAAATGAGTAATCAAAATATATAATCTAATTTCAAATATTCAATCATCTACCCATTGAAATCATCATAAAATTGGAACTTATTTCAAATTAAACTAAAAAGATGCGTACCTAGTTAATGTAACACGCTAGCTTGAGAATTTCTCACCAACTCCCATGGATTCCTTCAACACGTAGATGATTCACTCCTCTCCGGCTATTCCTTCTTCTTCTCCATCAAAATGAATGAATGATTTGGTTTGCATGTTGTTTGATCACTAATGTTATATATTAAGACGATGTTATTTCCTAGCCCTTGATCTCCATGGATTTATGCATCTTGAGGACTATCTAATGCTCCACCTCTTATCATGTATCCCACTAACTCCTACTAACTCAACCTCAAGTGACATCATTTCATTACTCACCTAGTTCCTAGATGTGCCAATGTGTATCTCTAGACCAATCATATGCTTTCCATTTAATTTACTCAACTATAGGCCTTGATTTATTGCATTTATTCACCTTACCTTAGGCCCATTGTAATTTCTACGATTAGTGTTTTTAGTGATCAACAATTGTCAACTTATGGTCCAACTAACTCTTAACTACCTGGCACATAGTGTCCCTCGTCTCAGCACGCATTTCAAGGTACGTCATAGCATATTCTTTTAAATTGATTCAGTTTTAGCCTATGGTTACTTTACCTATTTTAAATTTATTAACTAGTCATTCTAACATGAATTCGTCAAGTTTCCTAGTGTACTCGTAGTTCGCTTACTCGGCACCCATGTCGACACGCCGTTTGAGGCAAACACCCGTTAAACAAACTCGCCCGATACAATATAATAAAATAAAGTTAAACACCACATATATACAACCACCATTCATAAATAACATATTTCCTCAGTTCTCGTGTTTGAATCAATCGAGTTATCCATATAACGCCCGAATTATGATCGTTAATCCTCGAGATTAACGCTAATCCTAGTTTAATTAATTTGGGCAGTTACAGTGAGACTGTGGAAATTTTGAATAAGCCTTATCATATTTGTTATTTGGTTGTTTGAACTATGTTTTATAGATAGATATACAATATAACTACTTCTACAAGCGTATTCACTCGTGTGGTTCACGTGAGGCACGATGAATAAATTAGAAGATATGGACAATAAATTTATCATATTCGAGGAAATTGATTATAAATAAGATTGACGGTGATGATTAATCTTTAGATAGAAATAAAGCATGTAGATACCGAAGTATGAGAAAAAAAGGTAATGGATTTTAAGATATTGAATTGGAACTTGTTATGAGATCGAGTCAAATGTGAAGACTAACAAAGAATGTAGAGTTTGGTGATTTTAAGTTGTCAAATCTTGAGAAATTTTTAATGATATTGAACCATTAATCATTGTTATTATTCTATCAATTTAATGACTATCTCAGCTCATACTAATGATTGACACAACAAAAAAATCTTGTTAAATGATTTGTAGCAAACAATTAAGTATACATTGGTTAGTGTGTCAATAGTTCTACTTTATTGTTTATTCATGAGATGTAAATTAGGTTAAGGTTGACCTTAATTTGATCTAACTTAAACTAGTGGAATGAGATTTTATTTATTTATTGTGTACCTCAAGGAGTTAGAATTCTCTAAATAATCGCATTCTTAGATATTATCAAATTGAGAAATCAACTAAGTATAATTGGTATGCATTGAAGATTTTGAAACTTTTAAAATTCCAAGGCACATATTAGCTACATATTGTAGGAAATGAGTGTTCTAACAATTCTTTGAAGTAGAAACATGGAGTTAGATTCAAGTTATTCATAAATCATGAGAAGTCCTAGCACATGTTTCTAGAAGATCCACTTTGAATAATTTATGTAAGAAAACTGATGTTGTTTGATAATAGAAAATGAATGAGAACTTAGTCTATGTATATGTCCTTGTATGATAATCTGAATAGGGCACCTAGGAAAGTTAAGTTTGAAAAAATTGATGATAGAGTATATCAAGGATTGCGTAAAAAAAAGGATAATGATTTGTGAGACAAGTGGGTTAACACAAACTCTAAGGAAGTAGAGTGTTGAGATGACTTGAGAGCTAATGAGTAAAGCATGTATAGACTCCTCTAGCTTTGACTAAAGCTCTGGAGTAGTAGTGTTGGACTAGAAGCCCGAGTAACTCCACTTTAGCTACATTATTCATTCATAATCCTCGGGTTAGTGAAGTCGACCACCACTTGTAAGGCTGAGGAATGATTTAAGTGTTATGAGCATAAATAAAGTTTGTGGATTGTTCGTGTGATTGGAGACAACCTGAGGGCTAATCCTAAGGAAAGTGCGTTATAAAATTCTTATAAATATTGATGTGGTCCAAATGCATCGGTATGCCTACTGAAAAATTTGATGTGATGGTTTTGCAAGATTACGAAAATCATATGTTTGTGGATGCTTGGAGATGATCAAAAGTTAGTTGCCTAAATCTTTTGCATTTTTTCAACTTTTACAGATAGACTCGAAGTACAATTAAGCAATTTATACATATAAAGTCGAGATTGTAAGTCAGATGGTGTGCCAGTTTTCATTATTTTGGATTGTGATCCTTATATTTATTGTTAGGTTGTGGCAGAGTCTTCTTTTACTACCGGGTTGTGGTGGGGTTACTAACATGGATGGACACCATACTACATCTAATTATGGCTTTTCAGTCTAACGGTTTGACTACGTGGTTGATCCAAATTATAGAGTTCAAGCTCATGTTTGTATTATGAATTCGGTAGCAAGAGAAGAAAATTGCTTGCTTACGTACGTAATGTAAGCAGCTGAGCTAAAGTGGTGTAGCTCTATTTGAGACTCTATGAGAGCGGCCTTGTAATTCTGGTAAGTAATGATATTTAGACATCGAAGTCGGTGATATTTTAAGAATAACACAGAGGAAGCCAAATAGATTAAATAATAGTTGGATTGAAACTAGATAAATTGATTGGTCATACAAACTATCATAAGAGAGCATGCAGGTTAAAATGTAAGAAAAATATAGATTTAACGTGAATAGCTTTGCACTCAAACATTTTTTATTCACTATTTAATCGCTAATCAAGAATCGTAAGTAGTTCAAAACCTGACCAAGAGTTGCGATTAGTCGTCATGGTCAAATGTATATATATATATATATATGAATTTTGTTAGATATGCCTGCTGTGATGTTATGTATGTCATTATACATGTGGCGTAAGATTAAATTTAGTTTATATTGTCAAATTTGTAAGTGAGAGTTTGCCTTAGAACGTATGAAATGTACCTCAATTTGCCTGACAAATAGTAAGTGGGCGTAGCGTTATTGACGAGACCAATAAGAGAGAGAACTCATAAGGAAATTATCGGGAACATGAAGAAATAGTCTAGATTTTGCAATGCATAGTTTCTAAAAAATGTGTCGAGATAGGCGAGAAATATAAGAGTGATTCAGACCACAAGAAAGTGGTTAATTTAAATAAGTCAGGGTTGAAGTAGTAAGGATTAGCGATAAAAATGAAGTGATATTATATGACTGGGTGTAGTTTAAAAGTTGGTGTGAACAAATATGTGAGTGATACGTGACACAAAATTCAAACAAGAAAAGTAAAAAGTTGCTCTCACTTTCAACCACTCAATTGTTGACACATCATCACTTTTTCCCAATCAATTTTCACATCAACCTCTCTTTTTCTCTCTCCTTATTTAATCGTTTTCTCTCTCCATCTCTTTCCACTCTTTTTCTCTATCTAACCATGCTCTTTCCCTCTCTCTCACTTTCATCTCCAAACCAAAGGAAAAAAAAAAAAAAAAAAAAAGAAATCTTTAATTATTCACTCCATCTCACCTTGGTTTTCTTTTCCATCCATTCATCTCAATTGAAGTTGGATCCTCCCCTTATTTTAAAGCTTACGGCCACTCTCGACGTCCCTCACCCATGGCATCCCTTTCGCCCTTTGGCGTCCCTCTTCGGCATCCATCCGACAGCCTCATTTTCATTCCCGCTGCCCCTCTCTCGGCCTCCTTTCACAGTCTCCTCACGACGACCCACCCATCGCCTAGGTAAGTGGGTTATTATAGCATTTTGATAAATATGGTGGGGGGTGATTATGTAATATGGGGTGAGTTTAGTGTATTGTGTGTTCCTCAGGATGTGCGTCGTGCCATGATCGAGACTTATGGGATTTTCTCAAGATTTGTGTTGGGTTAGTGAAGATTTCGGGTCACCTCAAAATGCATCTTGAGGTGTTAGGTGTAGATTAATTTTTGGGATGTGCGCTAAAACTGCACGCATCTCGAGATTACCTCAAAATGTGTGTCGATTTTTTTCAAATAAAAAAATTAAAGTACAAGAAAAAATAAAATGTATATATTTATATGTAAATATTTATATATATAAACATATGTGTATACATATACAATGTGATCTTTTAAAAGAAATAATAAATAAAAGATTATATAATCAATTGGTCGGGAAAAATAAATGCCAAATACGAGAAAATTGTTTAAGCTGAGACGTAGCTGATTTGGTCTGACTTAAGACGCGATCAATGTGCTCACAACTCTAGAAAATTCCTTATTTTTCGCAAATCGAGGAAAATAGAACTAAATGAGTAATTATCAAAAAATAAGAATCGTCTCGATAAGCATGCAACAACTGACACATACAGAAATCGACTTCATAATGCGTGTGTAACTTAAATAAAATGTGAATAAATCTTTGAAATGATAATAATCAAAGACAATTGAATGATTAAGGGAGTTCGGACGCGTCGGACGCGAAACGGTAGTAACACTTAAAGATATGTTAGTAACACTTAAAGCAATAACCCACTCTGATACCAATTGAAATCACACCCAAGAGGGGGTGAATTGGGTGTACCTAAAGGTTATTACCTTTTAAAAACTTTCAATGAACAACAATGCTTAATACATACACAATGAACAAGTATAAGTGCAATGCAATGGTGAAGGAAGTAAAAAATATAGAAAAGAGACACAATTTATAGTGGTTCAATCCAACTTATCTACATCCACTACCTAACCTCCCCTGTTTGGATTTTTAAACCCCCACTTATATTAATGATAAGTGTTACAACCTAAGCATACAAGCCTACAATGCCTAATCGCAAATTAAGACTTTCCTTCTACCCTCAGCTAGGGTTTATGCCTAGCCTCAATTAGCTATTCCCTTAACTTAGATCCCACTACGTTTTACAATCAGCAACTTACAAGAAATAGATGAATATAATGAAAATTGACTCTATAAAGTAAAGCGACAATAAGTTCAAGTACTAGCGAGTCACCTAGAGCCTAACAACTCTAATGCATGCAAGTATAAATATGAATGAGCTATAAAAATATATCACTGATATTAGACCAATCTCAAACAAGAAACTAATTAAACCAAATCGATGAGAATAAATATGGTTTCAAATCCAATGAATAAGTAGTTTGATAAAAATCAAGTTTAAGGCCTAACTCTTGTTCAAATTAGTCTTGGAATTTATAAAATCAAGTCTAAGTGCAAAACCTAAGACAATTTTTTCAAGAACACAACAAATGATTTTCATACACAAAGCAGAACAAAATATATAGTTTAAGCACAATAAAGATAGGAAATCAAACTTTCTTACAATCCCAAATGAGAGAGAATCAAATTAGTTTTAGGGAAGTGGTTGCAAGCCTTAGAACACCTCAGTTACACCAGTCTCGAGGATAGCCTCAAAAGATTCCAAGTGATTGAACACAAAAATTAATACTATTTGATGTGAAAACTTGGACACAAGCGAGTTTTTTTAGCTTAAGAGGACAAAGGATGTTCTAAGTGTTTTGTTAATGGTTTCCAAACCCATTTAACAATTCGTGACCGTTTTCTTGATTTAAGGGCCCAAAATCAGTCATTGATTCAAACTAAATCAAAAGTTGTAAGTTTTTTTAGAAAAGCTCTCAAGAGACTAGTTAGTGCGCTTTAACACATCAGTAGAGTGCTAATGAGTCCCATTAGCACGCTTACCGGCAGGGACCAAAGACTAAATAAGTTATGATATCAAGTTAGCAACACTCTATCACACCTATGACTCAACTAAACCTCTGGAGCACATTGAACATGTTTAGTATGAGTTATTGGAGCCGTTCGGACTACCAGGATGATTTCACAAGTCCCGAAAATCAAAAATCTTAGTTTCATAAAACATGTAGGGGCTTTTTCTAGAACAATTTTGCTTACTTTTCAAAAACTATTTAAATTGAGTTTGGTGCATTCAAAGCCAATCACAACATTTTTTTCAAATCCAATATGTAAAAAAAACTCTTTTTCACAATATAAAACCATTTCAAGTTATGAAACGTAGATAGTACTAAAACCGAAACATGAAACTTTGGGAAAACATGGAAAACATTATATGCATTCGGTTTGCATAATTGGACTTATATATTTTACATGATTTGTACAAATCGTAGTGTGAGCTTTATGATCTTTGTTTCCTTGTGTAGTCGAATCTTAAATTTCATCGACTACTTTTGACTTGAGCTTGTGAGAGCTCAATCTTCCTTTTGAACTTGTGATTCCTAGCCAAGTTTGGTATTCTTAAAAAACTTAGCAAACTTGTTAGAATATTTTCATTTTGTTTGTTTCCATCAAGATTTTCGAGTGGAGTATAAGTGACTAAATACTTAGTCTAACAGTAAGTTTCCATATGTTCCATGTCTTTCTGAAGTTTAGGAACCATGGTTGCCATCAGTTAAGTTGTTGACATATTGAGTGTGTGCATCATTTATGGCTCTTAAAGCATTAGTTGGTGATTCTTTGAGAATAGGATCATCCAAGACATTCTACTTGTGTTCATGCTTAAGAACAATTATCAAGTTTCTGAACTAGCAAGAAAGTTTGTCTCAGACAACTTATCCTTCTCAATGATGGATTGCATTAATAAGGGATTAGTATGATTTAAAGAGGCCATAAATCTATAATAAAGATTACGTGAATTTTCATTTTAGTATAAAGGAATAGACTCTCACTAAATTAACAACTCTCATAAAACACTATATTAATTTAAGGGATTAAAATCCATGTTTCGCATAATTCCAAGACAGCTTAGGCATGACACTTTGAATTAGATTATTCAGGTAGGTGCCTTTTTACCAATTACGTACATTATATGTAACTTTTCGTTATTTTTATGAGATCATGATATCTTAAATCTTAGCATGTTTTATCTCATCTTGTGCCTAAAACCCCAAACCGTTTTGATAGCTCTATTAAGTATAACAATTTCAAACAATAGAGTAACTGTTACTCAACTTGCCTCACCAAGATAACATAATACACTTTACGAAGGCAGACCCATATTGATGTGATTGAAGCTTTGAGAAGTGTTTGAGAATTGATGTCACTTGACTTAAAATATTGAACGATGTGAATTTTATATGTTCACATGGTTCAATATTAAAATATATGTTAATCGAAATATTCTAAACATGAATTATTTTATTGGATCAAATCATGCGTATGTATCAAATACATGAATTAACAACATGCTTTAAAATCAATTCTTGATAACAATTATCACATAACATATATGTATATCATATATACATTAATCAAAATAATAATGTTTTCATATATATATATATATATATATCATATATACATCAGAGAAAACATGCAAATGTCTAATAAAATCGAGTCTAATGCTTTGATGCCACTGTAGGGTTTTTGGGGTTCACATGTAGTAAAAATTCAAAACAATTTTTAAAAAACCCCAACTTGATTGAAAATAAGTTATATTAAACTATATCTATAAAATTAAACCTTACCTTTATTTGTGATTTTCTTCTTTGATAGTTCGATTTCCAAGATTTTCATGTGCGTGTTTCCTATCAAAATTCCATACACGAACGGTTCTCATAATTTTGGAGTGATAGCCCTAAGAGAGATTGAAAATGTTTTTTCTTTCTTTTCCAAATCCAAATAACTCGAAAATAGCAAAAACGAAAATTTTATTTTGTTTTGGGGTTTCAACCTCTATTACTATGTGTAGGTTACTTAAAAAAAACATTCGTAATACAACTATTGTATTTAGGCAATTCAAGTAAATTACATATACGCCCCTATTAATAAGTTATCATATAACAAATTGTAAAGACTTTTATGTCATGAGTTTTATCATAGAAAATTTATTACTTTGGACCAATTGAAATTATGCAAAGCCATTCTTTGTGTGAGACTCAATAGGTTCATGTGTTGTTTGTAGTGAACCAAAAAAAGCATTTTGGTACACAAGTCATAAGCGATCTCTAGTAAGACATTATGACTACCTAAGTAACGTGAATATCAAAATTGATACAACCTAATTAATAACATATATCATATTCTTTTGTCGTTCGATATCCTTTGATTAAACATATAAGGCATGGAAAGTCACCCTTAATATTCAATCATACTAGTTTCGATTTTCAGGTAGAATAAAATATCCAAGTGATATTGGTCATATCAATTCACTTGGATTTGGCCATTTAAGAGTTTAACATATAGAGGGATCTACTGATATCTATGTATATGAGACACATGACACATTATTCATATGGTAACCAATCATGATCTTTATAATCGTCCTGTTAAAGACAACGTTTAATTGTGTCAAATTACCATGCTCCTAATATTGAAGTCTATGGTAATCTCAAGTCGAATGACTAAATAATATACCTATCATGAGTAACACCTATGAATTAATTCATGTGGTGTTCTCATAGTGGGTCGGTCCACGATCTCGATTTATATCTCTGTACATATGATCATTACATGACCATTAATCAAGATTCACACTTGTCTTAATTCATTATAGTTCCCAGTATAATGACCGACTAAGGACATTTAGGATGTTTCAACAAATACTCATGAATCTTATTATATGGTAAACATTCAATCACTTATAATAAAACAACAAACGAAAATATTTATTTTATTAACTAAAAATATAAGATAAACAATGTTTGTAGATTGACCTAAGACACATGCCCCAACAAGGCATGTCATTAAGATTATAAGATAAGCATTAAAACAATCTAAATGACTGTATATTAACTCAATAATGGAATGAAATGGATAGAATTTCTTTAACAAGTTACTTACCTCAAAAGCACGCAATTCCTAGCTTATATCGGCTCTCGACTACTCCAAACTTGTGTTCCACACCCTGTAAGTCCTCTCTAAACTCTATAGGTGTCCTAATAATTTAATTTAACTTATTTTAGGTTGGTTAAGTGGTCTTAAATTCTAATGTTTCATAATCAACCCCTTCAATACTTTATTTATGTCGAGATTTACTTTAATAAATAAAGACATTTTTGATGCAACGACTTATTAGTTGATTTCAACTACCAAAACATTAAAATCATGTATTGAAATACAAAGAAGTTTTTTTAGAGCTATGTCTTAGCTCTCTAAAACTATGAGGTTTTGTGCAATTTCGATAAGAATCAAATGAGATATGAAAGTTTTACCACAATGACTGAAAACAGTTTTAGATTCTGACCAACAACTTTATAAATTTCATTTCTCCTAAACCATAGCTTCGAAAATCATGATTTTTTACTAAAGCTTAAAAACAATATCCTAGAATATCATAGTAATACATGAGCTCTGTAGCGACCCGAAAATCTGACTTGTGCCACGTGTCAGGTCAGGGTCGTTTGTAAGATCCATTTGTCTAAATACGTATGTCTGAATCCAATTTGGGATGATAATGCTAACTATGCGAGGAATTTGGTGAGTCGAAACACGAACGGGGACGCGCCTCGAGTTACGTGTCGACGAGGGATACGCATCGTGATGTGTGTAGCGCGAGTATCGAGATTTTGAAATGAGGCGGGTTGGTGCCTCGAGATGCGTGCAGCGAGGTTGTTGAGAGGCCTCGAGATTCATGTTGCACGAATCTCGAGGACACTTTTGATTTGAAATCAAAAAAAGAAATTCTAATTCGTTGGGAAGACTGTAACGACCCGAAAATTTGACTTGTGTCACGTGTCAGGTCAGGGTCGTTTGTGGGATCCGTTTGTCGAAATACGTATGTCTGAATCCAATTTGGGATGATAATGCTAACTATGCGAGGAATTCGGTGAGTCGAAACACAAACGGGGACGCGCCTCGAGTTGCATGTCGATGAGGGATACGCATCGTGATGTGTGTAGCGCGAGTATCGAGATTTTGAAATGAGGCGGGTTGGTGCCTCGAGATGCGCGCATCGAGGTTGTTTAGAGGCCTCGAGATTCGTGTTGCACGAATCTCGAGGACACAAGATATGTGAGGAGGGAGAAAGAGAGAGAAAGCCAGAGGAGATAAGATAAACGACCGGGAGGAGATCGGCGGCTCGCGAGAAGCGGCGCGGCGCGGAGGCGGCCGGCAGCACCGTCAGTAGCATCGTTCGACAATGGGGCGGACGAGCAGTGGCGCAAGCAGTGGCTCGCGGACGAACGGACCAGCTGCGGTCTCCCAGGGCGTCGGCGGCGGATCGGTTGCGCGGAGGGCGACGACAGTGGCTCCTGGCAGGCGCTGCGGCCGCGTCGATTGGCAGCCGAAGGCGGATGGCGGACCAGCTACGCGGGCAGTTGGAAGGCCGACTAGGCTCGCGCTGACCTTGCGAGATTGGCTCGGGGGTCCACGTGAGCTTAGGCCGGGCGGAGCCCAATTTGTGAAAAATTGGGGCTATCACAAGCTCAATCTAATAAGAAATGAGAGAGTTATGCTCAAAACAATAAGACATTAGCAAAATTGTGAACCCAGAATTTTCAAATTCATCACCAAAGTTATAGAGGGTTTTTAAACATGAAAACATTGAATTTCTAAATCTTACAGTAGGCAAAAGTTGTTTCTCTTTGAGTTAGTTATTAAATGCCACTAAAATGTGTCAATTTCAATTTAAAATGAGGAAGTTATTACCAAATTACAGAGACTGGTTCCTAATAACAAACGAAAACCTTTATTTTATTAAATAAAAATATTAAATAAATAATGTTTGTAAATTGACCAAAGTCACATGCCCCAACAAGTCATGAAATTAGGAATATAAAATAAACATTAAAACAGTCCAAATGATTATATATTAACTTAATAATGGAATGAAATAGATAATTTCCTTAACATGTTACTTACCTCAAATGTACGCAATTCCTAGACTACATCGGCTCGTGACCACTTCAAACTCGCATCCGCACCTTGTAAGTCGTCTCTAAGCTCCTGAGGTGTTCTAATAAATTTAGTTTAATTTGTTTTAGGTTGGTTAAGTAGTCTTAAATTCTAATGTTTCCCAATCAGCCCCTTTAATACTTTTTTATGTTAAAATTTATTTCAATAAATAAAGACATTTTTGATGCAACAACTTATGAGTTGATTTCAATTACTAAAACGTTAAAATAATGTATTGAAGAATGAAAATTTTTAGAGCTATGTCTTAGCTTTTCATAACTATGAGGTTTGTGTAATTTCGATAAGAATTGAATGAGATATGGAAGTTTTATCACAATGACTCGAAAACAGTTTTAGATTCTTACCAGCAACTTCGTAAATTTCATTTCTCCTAAACAATAGCTACAAAATTCATGATTATTTACTGAAGTTCAAAAATGTATCCTAGAATATCATACTAAAAAATGAGCTCAATCCAATAAGAAATGAGGGAGTTATGCTAAAAAAAATGACATTAGTAAAACTGTGAACCCAAAATTTTCAGATTCATCATCAAAGTTACAGAGGGTTTTTAGACATGAAAACATTCAGATTTCAAGATTTTTCGGTATGCAAAAGTTGTTCCTCTTTGAGTAAGCTTTCAAATACCATAAGAATGGGTCCATTTTGATTTAAAATGAAGAAGTTACGATCAAATTATAGAGGTTGGTTCCTAATAACAACATGCATAATTTTCAGTTTTATTTTACAACTTAATGAATTTCCAAAATTTATAACTTAACAAAAAAAAATCCAAATCCATAACTTCTTTATAGTAGAATTAGTGGAATTTCATAAGTAATCCAAATATGAAATTAAATTTTGAAAACAAAGTCATTTGGACTCTGAAATTGTTGAAAAACCAGAACCTAACCAAATTTATAATTCTTTGTTGAATTTTATATAGTGGTGATGAATATTGGCTTGCCTAGTCGTAAAGCTTCTTTAGTTTGATCAACCATCCTTCAATTCACCAGAATTTCCTAAAAAACTTGGTGAACTTTCACTCTAGATCTCTCTTTCTCTCCTTTTGCAGGAACTGCAAATGGATTTTGCATTAAAATCCTACAAACTTGTTTATTTAGTGGTGTGATTAAGTTGTGACCCCTAATCTAGTGTAAACACCCATCACTAGAACAATCTAATGACTCATACTTGGTCCTATAATTCACTAACTTAGTCTTGTTAACACCTATTCGTACACCAAGTTACATAGTAATGGTGACATCACGCGTCACGCATCACATTAATGCTTAGTGTTTTATTTTCTTAACTTATGCCTCATTTACATAAATTCAACTATAGGCACATTAGATTAGTTATATTAATCATATTAAACAAAATTACTCTCTACCCCCGCTCCCACGTCGACACACATTTCAAGGCATGTTTTCGCTCGTGCGCCAACTTACAAAATAAAACACTAAATAAAGATCCTAGGTATAGTGAAAACGCATACATAACACTAGTCATCCATCACTCAAAAGTAATATATTTCTCGATCCTCATACCGACTATTGAGACCGTGTACCTTCTCTCGGCTCATGTCACGGGTTGGTAACCTTTATTAGAGACCAATTTACTATTAGTAAATTTTGGGTCGTTACAACATTGAACTCATATTACAATTTTAGGTTCACGTTTGGGGTGACCAACCTATTTGTGAGCTTTAACATAATTTATGTTGTTATATAAATTTGTTGTTATTCAGAAATGTAATTACATGTCTCCATGTATTCGGACTATGATTTGCTTGAGTACAGAGCAATGTAAAAGTTTACTTACCTAACATGTTCAAATTATTTTTGATGATGTTAGGTTATTTGTGGAGACAAGACATAACGGGAAAAGCTTGAGGACCTTCAGTGAATGTTTTAAGTTTAAAAGTTTCATTTTATTATTGTGAGCATGTTATATATTGTTTTCGGGGTGAGTGTAGGTCATGAAACACAAGTGAAATACACTCACCCAACAAGAACAACAACAAATCCAGAGATATCAAACAAGAAAACGATGATAATTATGGATTTTGGGCTTCAAAAATGAGGAGGAGTAGGACACGAATGTAGGAAACAAGGGTGTGGACTTTGATTTAATCTATTTTTTTTTATGGGGTGCGTAGGTTTGGAGAAAGGTAATTTGGTAATTTAGGGGTGCCCTCGGAGATTCGCTGGGTGCCCAAACCACTGTGGCGCCCTCAATAATTGGTGGGTTGCCTTTCGCATGACTTTAAATTATTAGGCTGTTTTCCATGCTTTAAATTATAAGATGTTGAAAGTCATATAAGTTTTAGTAAAATTAAATTTTATTATTATTTCTACCACAATTTGTGTTATTTTTACTCCCCTTAAATAAATAAATAAATAAATAAACTCTATATAAAAGAAGCGGCTGAACGGACCCTAGTTTTTGCTTAACGTACCTTGTTTTTGAATTTTACTTCGTCGTACCACACTTTTTATTTAGTTTAACCCATTTTTTCTCAAAATTCCAAAAATACCCTCGTTGCACCCCATTACCATTACCATCACCCTTACCCCAACACTCATTCCGAAGATGTTTTGGGCACAAAAAGCTGACACCTTCGAAGAGGTGTCAGACACACATGAGAGGTGTCGGATACATAGGACTGACACTTCTAAAGAGGTCTCAGTTTGATTCTTTTGTCACCCACTGAAACTTAGTTATTTTTGCAATTCAATCAAAATCGACCGATACCTCTTTAGAGATGTCGGTCTTGTATGTCCAACACCTCTTCTATGTGTCCGACACCTCTGAAAATGTGTCGGCTATGTGTGTCCAACACCCAGAGGACAACAAGAACGAACACGAAATTTCAAAATCTCCAAAAAAGTACATGAAAATAACCAAAAAAATGTATGTTTTGCTCATAATTGTTTAATATTTTCGATTCCGTCGAAACTTTGCACTCGAAATGCGAGATTCAATTCCTAACTCGAAGCTCTAAATCCAACAACAATCCTACAAAATATTGACTCAAAAAAGTTAAAAAAAAAAAAAAAAAAAAAACCTAGAAAATTTTTGAAATCGACACTAAAAGAGATGAGGAATGCACCCACATCGTCGAATCGATGTGATTTTGCTTGGACTTCGTAGGATCCGGGTTGGTGGTGAGATGCAATGGGTGAGTGGAGTAGGCAGGGTATTAGATAAGTGGGGGCGAGTGGGGTAAAGTCAGTAAAATCTTTTATATAAAGAGATAGTTAAGTCATTTCACTAGAGTGGGTATGTTTAGCAAAAATCGGAGTTCTTTTAGCGCTCACTAAAAAAAGGTTTGCAATTTGCCATCAAGTCGACTCACCACTCGACCGCCTAAGTAGCCCAACCGGTCGCGGGATCGAAAGGCTAGCCAGTCCACCTTGGGTGTGGATGCAAAATATCTGCATGGTCCTTCGCACGCTATTTAAGGCCCAAACGAACCCTAACCGCAGAGTGCCGTTCTCCTCATTTCTATCCTCTCATTAGAAAGCATCGCTGAGACGCTGACACACATTCGCGTCGTAGGGCTTTTCCTTTACTCAGCAACAGGAATGGCAGAAGAGGTAGTAGCTGCCGCAGTGGCATCTGAGGCTCCCGAATCCGGCAGCCCTGTTTCTTCGGATCACAAGAGGAAGCTCGAAGAATTGGAACCCAACGAAGCATCGCAAACCCTAGACTCGAGCGCTTCGCCAGTCGATCCTTCTGTTCAGGATCTGAACGGAAAGCCTGACGAATCTGATGACAACTCTGCCCCAGAAATCAAGCGACCTCGCTTGGAGTCAGAACCAGATTTAAAAGGTGTTGTTAATCTTCTATTATCAGTGTTTTCGTGAAGGATCTTTTTTATCAGGTTGTCGTTGTTTCTGGAACCCTAAGTTGTGTTTGTTTTGGCAGTTGTGGAGAATGGTCATGAAGCAGAAGCAGTGGCAGTGGATGATAATGCTGAAGTCCCAGAAGATGAGAATCGAGATGGTGTCAACGGAGAGCGGTCCGAGGTGGAGGTGGAGGTGGTGGAGAATGAGAAGACCGAGGCCGGAGATGCTCCGGAGCAGTTATCTGCTGATAATGTCGATCCGTCGGAGGTCCAGCACTCGTTGGATCGTGATGATCGAGAACAACAACCTCAAGAGGGAGACTTTTCTTCGGGGCAGCAAGAACAGTTCGAATCCGAGGACCAGACTACATCAAGGAAAATGGAAGTCCCTAATAATAAGGTATCTCTTACAGTATAAGCGATGTCTACTTTTTTGTAATCTTCGTTTCTATTTTTCATTGCTTGAAGTTATTTTTTAGGGTTTTAGACCGTTTACCTTTATTGATTTTGCTGCATTCGAATACAAATTTTCACTATATCTTCTACATACAGATAACAGCTACGATTGATGTCTGGAATATAATTCATAATTGATTTACAAGTTTGGTAATACCCTTTTCAACAAAATTAAGTTATTACGACTTACAGTTTCTTATATGGACAACCCGCTATGAGTTGATGTCTTATCTAAGTCGAGTATTTTTGGGCAGTTGACGTGTAGCGTTTTTGGTTCCTACTGCCAAGGATACCTTCAATTAACAGTGTGTTTAATGTATAATTACGGTAATTTTATATTTTTGTTTGGAGTGTATGTTATTTAATTTAACTAATATATGTAAACCACATCTCAGCTTCCTTATAGTCTTGCCATCTGAGAAGCTTATGGAGCAGGAAACTAGTATTGTCTAATCTTCTCTTGGCAAAAAGCATATCATGATGTTGATAAAATTAGATGCCAATTAGAGAAGATTTGGGAATGATGTGATTGGAGGAAAAAGAATTTGAACGTAAAATCACTTTATCATGTCATTTAGTCATTGAAATACTTTCCATCTCCTGGTGCACTAGATGTAATTAACAATTTGATGTGCATTATAGTCATATCTCGAGTTTCATTTTCACTAGTATTATCTTCAGAATTAATTTTTTGTGCACTTTGAACAGGTTGGTGTTCTTATTGGAAAAGCTGGAGAGACGATCAGACTTCTACAATTTAGCTCTGGTGCCAAAATTCAAATTACAAGGGATTCTGAAGCTGATTCTTATTCTTCTACTCGATCTGTGGAGATAATAGGGACTCTAGAAAGCATAAATAAGGCTGAGAAACTGATCAAGGATGTTATTGCTGAGGTGCATCACCAACTTTTCTGAAAAAACAATTGAGTTCTGATTTCTTCATTTCTTTCAATTCATTGGTATATACGCCATAATGCTGGTTTGGCTTGTAGTTTTTCGAAGTCCAATAACCAAATGCTTTCTTGCTAGTAAAGTGTACAGGAGTAGAATTTACAATTGCTTCTTATGATTTATCTCCAAGCTGTACAAAGCATTTAATCTTTGTCATGCTAAGTCTTTATGTTTTGATAGGCGGAGGCTGGGGGCTCCCCGTCCCTTGTGGCTAGGGGTTTTGGATCTGCACAAGCCAGTGGACCATCAGAGCAAATTCAGATTCAAGTTCCAAATGAAAAGGTAACTTTTTTAACCTTGTCAAGTTGTTTATTCTGGTTCAACTTTTCCCTCATTTTCCTTTATGTCCGGTTAATAGTTAATTTACATTTTGTTATTGGTTTTATCCTTACTTTCATTTATACTCACTCTACGGTCAATGCAGGTGGGGTTAATTATCGGCAAAGGTGGTGAGACTATCAAAAGTCTTCAGACAAGATCTGGGGCACGCATTCAGGTAATTGATATAAAGAAACTGTCTTTTTGATGGTTTTATTTTAACGTTTATTGGTGGATGCATTTAATGCTTATGAGAATCATCCTTTAGTTGATTCCACAACATCTTCCCGAGGGTGATCAATCAAAGGAAAGAACCGTGCGAGTAACTGGCGATAAAAAACAGATTGAGATAGCTACAGAAATGATAAAAGAAGTGATGAATCAGGTTTGTCATCTTAATACTTGTTTTCTATACAATTCAATTCTTCTAATATACCAAATGTTATTTGTACTTGTTGGAAGCAGAATATTTCATGCTTGGAGTAGTCTATTCTTTATGTTATGTTCTTGTACAATTATAACAATACCTTTCTTTTTGAGTTGATGGGTCTTATTTACAGCTTGGCCTTGTAAGTTACAAGTTATTAGAACAATTGATTGAAAGACTCATTTTTCCTTGTGGCTCTGTAAATGATGCAAGGTTTAGGAATATTTTTTTGTTCTTGTTTTGTCAAAGAAAGTAGTGTACTGTAATTGTCGCTGAATGCATCACAAACAGTAGAATCTTCATAGCTTTTTTTATCGTTTGGTACGTAATAAACAAACTGTTTATCTTCGATGGGCTAGTAAATGGCACAGGTTAACTGAGTCCCCATCTTAGCAATTTTTAGTTTGGTGTTTGCCTTTTGGCTGTTATTTTCTCCCACTAGTTCAGTAATATTTAGTGAATCTGCGCGGAACATTCATATCCATCATGTTTTTGGACACAAAACTCTTTGGAATTGATCATCCTGATCTGCACATCATGATAGTGATGACTACAGTTTGTCATTTTAGTTGTGTTTCTGTTAAGATGAGAATGCTTTTCAATTATGTTAGTCATTTTGATGGAAGATGTGCCGAAGAACTTTTTGTTTAGCCGAATCAGCATGGTGATTACCAATTGACCTGTGTGCTCTTAGGTAACAACAGCATCAGCAGTATATGTTTAGTCCCAAATTAGATTTTTCGACAAGTACATATTGTGAAAAGGAACTGTTGCATGCATGAACTGTGAAATGATGACAATGAATTTAGAATGCCATCAATACCCACCATGCCCTTGCTCAATGAGATTCAGAGTGAAGTTGAATCATGTCCTATTTTGATAATAGGAAAGAGGTGCTTATTTTTATTGAATAAAATGTAACAAGTAATCATAAATTATAAATGATCCTATGATCACTTGAATTAGCTTGGAAGCGGTTGCCATGGTTTATTAATGTTGAAGGTGCCTATTTCGAATTGGTTGGCTTTCACAATGCAGATTTTGCTATTGCCTTCCTCATGGGGTTCCACATTGGTTTCATGGTGTAGCCATAAACAACCATTTCTCATTCCCGTCCAGTGAAGGGAGGTATCTGGCATTTAACCTCGCAATTGCAGAATGTTCATAGTTGGTAAGACTGCTTTGAGACTCTGGAATTAAAACCCAATGTATAATTATAGCCTTGGTGCTCCTCAGTGCCCCATTTGTTCTGTGCATGAACCATGCGTTGCAAGAGAAGTGTTATAAGCTTCATGAAGTCCATAAGTGTTCCACAAATTTCATGCATATGCTGCAAATATCATTGGAGTTTTGGAGAAAACTGTTTAGAGATTTCCATTTATGTAAAATTCCTTCTAGAATCTGTATCAATGATCTGTGTGCAACTTCCGATGCTTAAATTCCTGATGCTGTTGGATTATGAAGCATTTTTTTATTACTTCCATAATTTTGCCATATAGGTTTATGAGAGCGTATGTTTTTAATATGAATGCATAGTTCTTTGAAGGCTTAGTGTTGGGCATTTGGAATTGCCTGTTTACAATTTTTTTTTGTTTTTTTAATCAGAATTATCCTTTTTTCGTTATTTTTGTGTTATCCAAGTGCACTCCTGCTTGCTGGAAAATGATAGTTGACTATTATTTTTTTTTACTTCTCTAAATGCTGCCCCTTCTTGATATTTGAACCTTCATTTGTTTTAGGTAACTTTAAATTTTGAATGCAGGGTAGAAACTCAAATTACCAGTCTTTTGAGGAAACAGTGGCAATCTAACTGTGGGATTTAATTTTGTTAGGGAGTGGTACTGGTTCAGTCCATCACTTAAATGAGAGAATGGGTTCTATCTGTAAGTCTTCTGATGCATGAATTATTAACATCTACATGTTACCCCAAGGTTATAGTTGGTAGAGGGGCTCATACTCTGTTACCAGAAGCTTTGAAAGGAAAAAGATTATTCTGAAGAGCAGTTGGTTGTATGCATGATGCCCGCTTTGGCCAAAATGGGTAATGATAAAATTAAAATGAGATGTGTTTTGCTTCCTATGTGGTGAGGCTGTGGTTTGGCACGTCGATGATAGAATTTATGATTTTACACTAACTAAAATTCGGAGAGATTTAATACTTTTGGGGTTGCTGATCTCTAGATTATATCCTAGACTGGTGATGATATTGTTTTAGGAACTTTGAAGATACTTTGGAAGCATTGGCAAATCTTCTTAGGATGGTTGTTCCTTGTTTTTGGTTTAACTATTAGTCTTCCATTAAATTCTCAGGAGCTTGGTATTTTTTCTGACTATTTACATAGGAGAAAATGTGAACATATTTTTTCTTTTCAGAATGGGAAACATTGTGGCATTTGATAGGTGATGGATTTGTGCTCCTGACGATCTTGATAGTTCTGGTGGGGATTGGATTAAGAAATTGCATGTGTTATGTTCGTGCAGTAAGCATACTATATATTGCAAGATTTTATTATTATTATTATTTGTAACCGTTGATCTCAAAGTCATGGTGATATGTTCTTCTCTGGTTTTGATAAGATTTCTCTTCATCTCTGACTCATTTTATCTATCATATTTTTTTTTGTAGAATATTTGTCACAAATTTTATGCATGACTCTAGAAATTTGACCTTGGTTCTCAATTTTTGATAATTCAGTCTTCTTGTCAACAAATTATCAGTACTCAGTAACGAGTCTCTTCCATCACTTAAGTTTATATTCTTTAATGTTGACTTGTCTTGTTTGACTAATATGGTTCCTTGTTTTGATTCTATAAGGTTGTGAGACCATCAACCCAAGGTGGTTATAAACAACAAAGCCATCGCCCCCATGGAGCAATGGGTGCACCTCATTGGGGCCCGCGTACTCCACAGTCCGGACATGCAACTGGGTATAACTACCAACGAGGAATGCATCCGTCTCAGAATACACAATACCCTGGTCCAGCATATGGTGGATACCCTCCACATCAACACATGCCAAGGGGTAACTTAGGTGGTGGTTGGGAGCCAAGACCTTCAGGGCATATCCAGGGTCCTCAGTTTGGTAGCTATGATTATTATGGACACGGTGGCCCTATGGCTGATACTTCAGCATCTATCAATGCTCCCAATGCTGTATCTGGTTCTGCCGGAGGTGCACATCCTAACCAAGGCAACTATAATTATGGGCAGCCACATGGTCCAGAATATGGCCATCCAATGCAATACTCGCAAACAGGACATCCACAACAGAGTTATGGTCATGGATATGAAGATCCAAAATATGCCAACCAGGTTCCAATGCAGCCTGCCTATGGAGCACATGGAAACCCTCAGGTGGGTGCATACACGCAAGCTAGTTCGCAGCCAGGTTATGGCCAACAACCATATGCCAGACCACCGGCTTATGGAGGGCCTCCACAGGCTTATGGCCCAACTAGGCCTTCTCAGCATGGAGATGTGCCTTACCAAAATCCTGCTCCATCTGCTCACTCGTATGGACAGACAGTGGCGCCTCAGCATCAGCCATATCCATATGCATCCAGTGGTTCTGCACAACAGACTTACCCATATGGATCTGCACCCGCGGCAGATGGTTACAACCAGCATCAAGCTCATGCTGCACCTGCTCCAACTTATCCTCAGCAGAATGCTCAACCAGTACCCGCATATGGCCAGCCAGGAGGCCAACCAGCACAGAGTTATGCTCAAGGTGGACCTGCGGGTAGCGGTTATGGACCATATCCACCTTCTCAGCAGGGTTATGGCGAGCAACAAGCTTCTGGTGTGGCAAATTATGGCTACCAAGCTCCAGATGGTGGTTATGGTAATGCGCAAGCACCAGCATATAATGCAGGGCCTAGTGGTTTTGCCCAGACTGCAAATCAGCCGAGCTATGAGCAACCGATATCCCAGGCAGGTGGTTATGCAAGTGTTCCTGGAAGTGCACCTCCTGGCTATGCCAAGAACGTCTCGCCCCAGCCTGTATACAACCAGTATGATTCAGCCCAGATGTATGGTGGTCAACATCAGTGAGGAAGATCAATTGTTGCTGGTTTGCTTTTTAACAGTGCCAGGTTATTTCATGATTACGATAGGTCTAGTAGTAGCGATTTGTTAGTTTAGGTTTACTGTATGTCGGTGTCTTCTGGCGATGACCTTGAAGATTTAGTAGTATTGATATTACACCTATGTTACCTTATATTTTGCTAACTTCACTTCACTTGGTTACTAATGTTATATTCTGCATGGAAGCCCTTAGAATTAGGTAGCCTCTCAAATAATAAGAGAACGGAGAGCGTTTTAAGGAACATATTTTTGATACACATTTGCTACAAGATGGTTGAGATATCTGCGATGCACATCTCAATCTAGTTTGAATAGAACTTAACCATTGTGTACCAAATGTATGTATTGAAAGTAAGTCTCTTTCTCGAATGATTCAACAATTGAAGCACTATTCTTTTACTGAAATGTTTATTAAATTAGTAAATTAAAGAATACGATAGGTTTAATGTATTAAGTACAAAATTATCTCATCATGACTATATCACAAAATAGATTAAGTTCATGTTCAAACTTTGTTTAAATTAAACTACTCACTCATTCATAAGTAACATTGCAATAGGGAAAATAAAAGCCATAGATAAATACTTCTGAATAAATACTTTGAATTTTCAAATCGTTTTCAAAAGTAATGAACAACAAAGCAATAAATTAAAACAATAAACAATGAAAGTAAACTATGACTCCAAAAGTAATGAAATATTGATCTAAGTACTCGATGGCGATTGATTTTGTAGCTTTAGGGTCATATATATATATATATATATATAGTATTTTGGGTAGTGCACATTCCAAATTAACCCAGACGTCTCGTGGTTGTCTAAAATTCTTGAAATCAAACCCAGTGATTCCTTAACGATTCCACTTATTACTCAAATCACTAGAAAAACTCTTGGAAAACTCTATGTGCTTCATCGATTTGTCGGGCAATTCCTAGTACAAATCCCAAATCATTGACTCACGACAAAAAATTCCAATTGATCCTTGATTCATTGATGATTCTTTGTGTATCTTTTCCACTTGATCAAATCCTTCTTTTTCTTCCTTTTTTTTCAATTTCTTCACATATTCTAATTATTACCTGAAATAACAAAAATAAGAGAAACCTTGTGTAATATAGTTTTTTACATCTAAAATCACCCCAAAATACACTATAAAACACTATCTAATTATTGACTTATCAAATACCCCCAAATTTAGCACTTTGATGCCATGAGCAAAACAATACTTTTAATTATATTATCTTTTCTTCCCTCGTTATGATTTCATAATTGTATACTCTTATTATTAAACAAAGTAATATTCTACTTACGTAATACACCTCAAAATTCAAAGTTAAATCAATCACCAATGTCAAACCACTATATAGGTTTTCTCAATCTGCACTGATAAGCATTGAACTTACAATGGCTAATATAGAATCTCAAGATACAAAAATCACTAAATCAGTCTCATTGTTAAATAATATTTAAAAAATAACACAATCAAAGTCGATATGAATTTCTTAGTCATCGATAATCATCAATTCATAATCATTTGTTGGAATGTTGAAATAAAAAATATACTTCACTCAACTTAGCTCTAAGCACTCGAGCTAAATATTTTATTTGAAGAGCTTTTCATAAACATCATTCCATTCTTTTTTTATATACATATTTTTCTTCCTTTTTTCTTCTTCTATATTTATTTTTATATTCATACGGTTCCCTGCTCCATTTCCTTTAGAATTTGTTATTCTTTTTATAAGAATTATTCCTCTCATTTTTCCCACCACTAGATTCCTCCGAAATCTGTGGATCTCTCTATTTTTTTCATTTATTTAAAAGCTATTGCTAGCTCTTCTCACTTTTATTATAGTTAAGGAAACATTCTTTCCAACTAAGTAAAATTTATGGGCTAATTTCCTATTTTACCCTTCAATAATGGCATAAGTTCTTTTCATCATATATATACAATACTTGATCAATAATTATTATATAACAAGATTCTTAGAAATCTGTCTTGATTATCTTGCACTATTGTTTCGATCTTCTACATTGTAATGTTTAACACAAAGCAATCAATCCCTCTAAACTCCTCTTGTGTATACACAATCTAGGTTAAGTCAATATGGTATAACAATTCATTTCTATCATAAACTTTTCTATTTTCATGGGTAATAAAAATATATCACTTCCATCTAAATTCAAATTATATTCAATTCATAGTTCTAACTAAATAAAGTAAAATGAAGAAGTAGTACATGTATCTTAAAAAATTTGAAGACTTTCAGTCAACTTTGAACATTGAATAAATAGATTCTACCTCTCAAATCTTCCATACTTCACTTCTTCATACTTCACTTCATCTAAATACCCTCAAACTTATTCCAAACAATGTCCTCAAAATTTAAGAATTAAGTCGGGTATCCAAAAAAAAAATATACCTTGTGAAGCATAAACGAACTAAATAAAAGAATAATGAAATAAATAAATAATCACAAGAATGAATTTCATAAGTAAAAAAATATGATAAGTGAAAATTCCTCAAACATCATTGTTATAGAGGATAACACATCAAACAAATGTATAATGTAAACCACACCATAGCAATAGTATCACAGTAGTACACCACATCACACATATCATCACATCATAATACAAATTAAGACCTCACATAGAATCATTCAAAGATAGACTAACACAAAGAAGAATGAGTAGATCAGAACTGCCGTCCAGAAGTTACGTCGTCACCACCATCCCCTTGCTCGTGCTGTTGAGACTGGTAACTCGCTGTAGGATCATACAGCCTGTAGTTCACTCCCGCCACAGGAGTACTTTCTGAAAGTCTCCCTGATTGGGTATTCTTAGTTGAGTAGATGGTATTGGAATCTCAGCTCTCATGCCTAGCATTTTTTGACCATACGTCTTTCGAACCCATTCATGTTCCTCTCAATTTCACTTTGGTTCTGAAACATGAACTCTTGATTTCTCATAGTTTGCATTTGGTTCCGCAAGATTGACCCCATCATGGCCATATCTGTCTCTTCAGCGTACATGCCAGTAAAATCTTCAACAGGTGGCTATGAGCTCTAGTTCCTCCTCTCATTATACATAGCAGATTGCATCTCATGTAAAACTCTTCTATTATGTGCCCGTATTCTTCTTCTTTCTAGGGTCTCTCTTCTAAGTATGTCATTCCTCTCTCGCCCTTCCTTTGAATCCACATAGCCTGACACCTGTTTGGTGCTTTTTATGACTTCATCGGTGTTGATCTTGTCAGGGTAAACATCTAACCCTAGACCTATCATAGGAACTTGGTCTTATTTGTAAAATCCAGTGATCATCAAGGAAAATGTAATCCTTGATTTTTTATTTGTAGTCATAACATTCTTAATTGAATTATGAATAATTTTGCTGACATCAATATGACCTATCCCTTGGATAATATGGCATGACAACGCTGCCTTGTAATTAAGATCTTTTAGTATTGCAAACTCGGTTGTAGGCTCGCATTGATAAAATAATTCCATACTTTGGTGGCTTTCCAAAAACCTTTAGTTCGAATTTGTTTTCGACACCCATCCTTAACAAAAATGAATCCATCCCCTGAATTACTTCTAAACCTTTTCTAATGGTTTCATGTGGAAATCCATGTTTGAATCCATATTCGGATTTTGGGTACTCGTTATTTTCTCTCCTATGAAATCTCGGTAAATCGAAGTATGATTTGTTCTCACAGGTGAATAGTCCACTGGTCTTCCTCGGACTATGGCTATCATCTTATCATCATCTTCATGCCTATTCGCACAAAATCCTCGCACCAACATCTTACAACCCATCTCTACAGAGGACCTCACGTCATTATCGACATTGTAATCTCTAGTCAACAATCATTGATTCCTCTCTTTTATTATGTTCAAAATTCTAGGCCCGTACTTTATGTAATTCTTCACATTGAAACCCTCTTCGAAATAATTTTCCTATTTTTGCTAATATCGCTCTTCATCCTAGCGAAAGCTTTGACATTTATTAAGTTATGAAATGAATAAGAAATCCTTGCATTCTCCTAAACATCTTCCTCTCTCTCCGACTCATCACTAAAATCTAGTGGTGGAGAAGGTTTTTTGGTGTTCTAACTCTAGGATTATTTATTGAAATCCTCATTGGCCTAATAGGTGTGGGTGGAACGTTTGATTTTATTTTGGGTTTTTTCTACTAAAGCTGCCTTTCCCTTCTCCTCTCGTGAACTTCTACCCTTAACACTTTCGATCATTTTGAAAATCAAAGATTCACAAGTTCGAATAACAATTGAAACATGCGGATCATAAAAGTAACGTTTTCAAAAATAATTATGTTTTCTAAATAATGTAAAACAATTGTGTGATAAATTTTAGTTTTTCGAAAATGAAACAAAATAAACCAAACCAAACCCCCAAACTCATTTTAAACTCAATTCTCAAACCAATTGCAAATACGTTTAAATATACCAAGATTTCGAAATTATAGAGTTTGTAAACCAACGATCATTATAATCGCAATGCCTAATCTATTGGAATCAATGAAATCATTTATTTAAGGTAATAGAATGAATTCCATTCAAACAATTTTGAAAATCATTGACAATTTGCAAAAATTCTTCAAACCAAAAATTTGTTTAAATAAAGAGATAGAGTTACGTAAGTACCTTCTTGAGAGTGAATCGTTCAAGTTATAAACTCTTGATTTCCTCTAGATTGAATTTTCATGCTTTAGGGTGAAATCTCTTAAACCCTAGTTCAGATTTACTCTCCCAAATTCAAAGATTTTTGGGTTGAATGGAACTAGGTTGAGGTGGGAATCACTTAAATACTATAAGATTGAGCTCAGGAAAAATGACTTTAGGCAAGAAATCGATTGTGTGGGTAAACGAGTGCAACGATTTATGTTTGTGAAGTGAATGTGTTTGTAGCGATTTGGGGTTTTGTTTTTAAAAACTTAAAATCGTGCCCAACGATTTGTATGTTAAATGGAATCGCTAAAAAATCGCTAGGCAAATCGGTGAAAATAAGGTGCAGTGACCAAGCGATATGAGTAGCGATTTATGTTGAAAGGTCGAATCAATGGAGCCATTCCCAAATTTTCCCTTAATTTTTTCGTTTTTGTCATTGATTTAACCACCGATTCCTAGTGTTAATTCACATTGCTGGGGAATCGCCATACTTAACTAACTGTTTTTCAATTGATTTCATAACTACATATATATATATATATATATATATATGTATATATCATTCATTAAAACTTAAGGTAGAATTGACTAAAAATTCAAAAGATTGATTAGAATATGTAACTAACAAAATAATTTTATTAAATAAATAAATAAACAAGCAAGCGAATAATGCAAAGTTACATAAAGGCTATATAAACCAAAAAAATAACTCGATCACTCATCCTTAATTGAAATTATCTCAAAGTTTAAATTTTGAAAATATTTTCAATACAAGAGTAAAAAAGTGAGAGAATAAAAACATATTATACTAAACTAAACTAAATTCCTTATAAAATAATATAAGGTACTACTACCATGGAAACCACTAAAATACCCATATCATGGGAACCTCCTTTATAACCATTAGATTCTAATCCAACATATTAATCTATAAGTCATAAATTCACAAAAACTTTTAAGGCACACCACATCTTGAGGGGTTCCCATAACATTAGTATATATTTGGGCCTTATTATAGAATTTCTGAAACATAAATAAACATAGATATGGGTTGCCTCCCATAGAACGCTTTTGTTTACTGTCGTTGGCTCGACCAAACCCTTCTAGAATTAAGCTGGATCTATAAAATTGAATTTAGGATTATCCACTTACGTGGCATTCCAGAAAGTGATTGGTCGTCCGTTAATCGTTAAAGTAATTGTGTGAAATCTGAGAACTTCTTTAACTTGATTAGGCGAATAATTAAGTATTTTGGATTTTATTTGGAGTTCAAGTATCCGAGGTGGGACCCATGCATTATGGACCAGAGATCATAAAGTTTATTTTATTTTTTTGTGTTGTGTGCTTATTTGTGTATTATATGGTATTTTATCGTGAAGTCGGGGTATGTTAAGATGTATCCTCAGTTTGTCCTACTCGGGGTTCCAAGTGAGTGTGAAGGGCATGAATGAAAATTAATTGTTAGTTGCTCGAAAACTAACCAAGTGTTAATCCTCATGTGAAGATTTTGCTTCGTTTGCATGCAAGTTGGGATAAGCTGTATTGTAAATGAGAACGAAGTTAGTGCAAGACCTTACCTTGAGCTTTATGTCGGTTGACTATGGTCGAGGTTGAGATTAGGTCCAAATTGGAGCAAGTTTGGTTTAGTACGACAAGATAATTAGTACATAAGGGTTCAATATGTCATAGACAAAGTTAAATCTTTTAGGGTTTTGGTGTAACCAAAACTAGTGTTATAGATGTTTTATGAAGATGGACTGCTTCATCAAGAGTTTGGTTCAATTTAGTGAAAGATTAAATCGAAAACAAGCGTCGGAAGTTAAAACATGTCAAAATAAGGATTTCGACAATTAATAAGTAAAAAAAATTAAGTTGCTGATAAGGAGCTGAGGGTCTATATATAAATATATTAAAAAAATAAAATGAAATCAATTTCATTACAAACGTTTGACAGAACGTTTTGTTGCTTCGATCCCTAAACCCTCTCCGCTTCTTTTTTCGCCTTGCGATCTCCCGACGTCCGAATTTCGCCTGATTTCTTTTCGCAAAATAGTAGAGCATCGCAGGACAACCAGTTTTACCCAAGTTTCTACAACGGAGACGAGGTATTCAGTTTGAGATTTGGTAAATTGTCAATTCAAAACAATTTGAGTTCTCAAAACGTTTGGATTTTTTTGCGGGGTTTTGATAGAAATTGATAGGGATAGTTGTGAATTGATGTATTAGGTTGATATGCACCGATTTGAAATAAATCCCATCAGCGTGGGTTAAGATTTTGATAAATTGAAGTAATGTGATTCAGTTGATTACTATTTTGGAGATGTTTTATAGTTGATATTGATTTGCATTAGGTTTTTGGATAAATTGATTATTGATTTTGATCCAATTTGACTCCACGGGCTGTGAAAATATTTTGATGTTAGTATCAAGTGATTTCCTGGTGTTTGTTATCGAGTTTTGGGGATTTAATCTTGAAAATATTGATTTGAAGAAGTTTTTTTAGTTCAAAATAAATAAAGTTTGCCTAGTTGACAGTCCATATTGAAAAATTTGTAACTTCTCCATCGCTGATGCAATTTGAGTGTTCTTAGATTCTATGGAAAGTAGGACATGACTACTATAAGTTTCTTTTAGGTCATCATGACAAATATTGAGGTTTTCAAGGTTAAAAAGTTACCTCAAATTGGCTAGTTGAAAGCCAGTTGAAACAATTATATAAATTAATATTTTTTTAAACAATTCTCACTTAAAACTTGATCCATAATATAATTGGGTATGTAGTGAAACTATTGGAATAATTTTCAAGGTGATCTAATGCTCCGAGGATTGTAAAAATTAAGCTTAAAGTTGGTTGGTTGTAAGTAAACCATATAGTGGTTTTTACTATTTATGGAACTTTGTCTTTGTACCTGCATTTGTGATTAGTATTCATTGTATTTTGTATCATTCTTGGTCATGCATTCATATCATTCCATACGATGGCTTTTTAGTGTTATAGCTCACGTGTGGGACTCAGAGCTAGGTTTCCTGACCAGTTGGACTGGAACACAAAAGACCTAAGGCACGCAAGTTTGCTGTGATGAACCCAAATCACGAGGTAAATTGGGCACTGCCACGTAGCCGGACATGTCACCAGATCATGCCATGTCACCTACACACCTGTCACATTTTTTTTTTCTTGTTCCATAATATGTATCACATTAGGAAATCGAATGTGCATTTATTATCTTTTTTCCAATGTTATCCTTAGTTTAAAGTTATGTCATTAATGCCGATTAGGGTTTCACATTAATTACTAAAGCAAAAACTCATTAAAAATAGTCTATTAATGAGGGGTAATTTAGTCTCAATGTCTTTCTTTTTAAGACTTTCAACCATCACCTTAATTCTTGTGCACAAGCCCAAATGTGATAGATAATATGAAATGGAGGGAGTAATACACAAATATTAATGAAAATAGATTTTACATTGATTAACAAACCTATGGGTTGGAAATCCAAAAAAAGATACCATGTATATCAATAATGGCGACAAAAAGGTATAATAAATATCAATATACATGTATCAGGTATTAAGTCTCCAAAAATGATCCCCAAAAGATAATACATACATGAATACAAACACCTACACGTGAAGTTACTGTAGCTCTTTATATCTGGATTGTCATATAATCTGCAACTTGCCACAAAAAACAAAGACAAGCTCCAATGAGTGAATCGAAGAGAAATTAAGTTAGTATTCATAGGAAATCGAAGAAAATGGCTACAATTCAAGCAGATAAATAAATAAACGGAAATGTAAAACATGAATATAAGTCATTGAGATAATCAAGAATAAGGAACGCGAGTGTGGTGTATAGCTGTTAATTCCTATGACACAAATACTAAATTGAGAAGGCCCTAAAGCCAAGGTAATCCCTGCATCCTCTTATGGTAGAAATGAGGAACTGTGTTGGTCGGAAGGTAAACTTCTGCCCAACGCCTCAAATGAGAGGAACTCTATGACTGAGGTGAGCGTCACATAAACCTACTCTCAAGATCATCAGTTCGCAGAGAGAAATCTCATGCGTAGTCTAAGGTATGAACAACATTGTAGCAATAATTGGATTTTCATCTACGAAAGAGCCAGAAAGGGTCATAACGTCTCTTCGACCATACACAAATATACGCGAGAATAGAGTAAATATGCAAGCTGAACTAACGAAAAGTAATAGTGAAGTAAGTAAATTTCAAGGAAAATAAGTAAATTTTAAGCTAACTTTCTCGTGGTTCTACTTGAAACCGATAGGGGTGAATTGGGTGTATCGAGAAGTTATCGCCTTTTTAAAATATTTCGATATATAACAATGTTATATGCTCATGCAAGCCCAAATATGATTGCAATGCGAATGTGAATGATGTAGAAGAGATAGAGATAGAGACATGATATTTATAGTGGTTCGATCCAACTGATCTATATCCACTACCTAACCTCCCCGAATAGGATTTCCAAATCCCCACTTAAATTATGATTAAGTTTACAACCTAAGCATACAAGCATATAATGACTAATTTACAAATTAGGACTTCCCCATCTAGCCACAACTAGGATTTGTGCCGAGCCTAAACTAGGTATTTCTTTTGACTTAGATCTTACAAAGTCTTACAACAAAGTGTGCCAATATAAATAAAGACTTGTTTTACAAAGCAAGATGGTAATAAGCTCAACCCTTACAAGCCTTCCTAGAGATGAAACACTCAAATGCATACAAGAGTGAACTCGACTAATATATGTATTTGTAAACTTTAATGTATGCTCAAATCTTAGTCAAGAAACCGATGAAAATGATATCAATTAAGTACGCTCGGTTTCAAATCAAATGAACAAATAGTTTTGTCTAAAAATCAAGATTAAGCATAAAAACTTGTTCAAATAAGACCTATGTTTTGTAAAAACAAGTTTAAGTACGAGAAATCCAGGTTTGTATGTATGAGAACACACCAAATGATTTTCAGCCAAAAACTCTATTTAAAAACTATAGATAAAGTACAAATAGAGTATGAAATCAAGAAATCTTACAACCCCAAGTGTATAATTCGAAAATGAGTTTGGAGTCTGAGTTGTAAGCTTGTAAACACTTTTTTGATGTCTCCGAAATCGTCAAGACAACAACTTCAAGTTTATCCAAGTGTATGCAATTGAAAATCAAGTACAATGTGAGTTGGAACTTAGACTTTGAGAGTATGAGTAGTGAAAGTAGTATTCTTGGTGTTCTCTTATTGTTCTTCTTTTGTTCTCATGCATTTTATGGAGGCTTGTGACCATTTTAAACAATCAAAGGTCGAGAATGCCCCAAAAATTCAAATTAAAGGTGGAGATTCAAACTGCCGAAATTTATTTTAAATGATAGGTAGCGCGCTACGCTTTTTGTGTAGCGTGCTATGTGCATGTGTAGCATGCTATGCAGACTGTGTAGCACGTTATGAGATGCAGGGGCCTGAAAATAATTTCATTTGCATTTGGTTCAGGCAACTCCCAACCTACATGCATCTCTCCTGAACCTTTAAAAGCATTTCACACAAGTTTAATAAAGTTCATTGCACATGTTTGGACAACCTGGATGATTTCACAAACTTTGGAAATTAAATTTCCCGATTTCATGAAACATATAGGGGCTTTTCTACAAATAGCTACAAATATTTTTATGTACACTCAAAAACCATCCAAACGACTATCAGTGCAATCAAACACATGTTGAAAAATTTATGCACCTAAAATACATGTTTAAAAAAGTGTTTGCATGATTTACAACATTTTAAAACTTAAGGATTTGAAAATCATAGATTTCATGACTTTAAGTACTTGAAAATCCGAAATTCATGATATGCATGATTCTAAAGCATTTGGCTTGCAAGAATGGAACTTGTATACCTTACATGAGTTCTATAATGATGAATTTGACATTCCGGTCTTTGTATCCTTGTACAAACAAAGTCTTAAGCTTGTCCGGGTTCATTTCATTTGCTTAACCTGTACTTTGAGCATAGCTTCAACTTTCACTTTACTTGACTTGAACTTTGAGCAAAGCTTCAACTTTTTGCTCATTCCTATTATACTTTAATGTTTTGAAACACTGAAGCACAGTGTTAGAATGCTCGCACTTTTTTTGTTGCCATCAAAATCTCAATCGGGGTGTAAGTGACAAACACTTGGTCCAACAATCTATCCCTTTTTGATGATAACAAACAACATGAATTTAGCAGAGCAAGAAAGAATATATATTAAGTTTATGTCACTCATGCTTGATACCAATTAATTTGATGATACCAATCATTCATAACAATCATATTCATGCTCGATACCAATTGCATTTATGCTCAATATTAATTTGTGGCAATATATATATTTAAGTGCATGTCACTTGTGCTTGATACCAATTAGTATCCATTAGTATTCAATTAATATCAAAGTCCACATTTTTCAAACATGACACCAAGAACTACACATTTCTCAACATTTCTTAATACCAAAAACTAAAAATTAATAAATAGAACACATTGTGAAGGTTTGCAAGTTCAAAGTCCACATTTTTCTCCCCCTTTGATAACATCAAAAAGTAGGGCATCATTTCTTTCACCCTTTTAAAAAAGTAAAAAGCGGAGCATATTGTGAAGGTTTGCATACCAAAATGTATTTCTCCCCCTTTCAAGATTTCTCTCCCCCATTGATAACATAAAAAAGGCATCATTAGTTCTCAACATTTATCTCCCCTTTTTGCACGTAAAGATTGTTTTCCCCCATTATAAGAGATAAACATACCATATAAGTCTTCATGATCATAAGTTATCAATGAAATTGCGGGGTATTGGTATTATCAAGTAAATCATAAATAGGACTCCCACTTTGATAAATAGATGAAATAGAGAAAGTATAGCAGTCACAAGCAAATGAACCAATGAAATATCAATGTAATTGCTATATATTCATATAGAATCACTTAGAGATAAGCAAAATAACATGTCATTCATATAATCTCACAAAATATAATCTAATGACACGGTGTGGGGTAATCGGAAATGAATTTGAGAGTTTTCCAAAACTAACAAAATGAACTCTCACTGACATGATTGTCCTAAAGCTCCCCTTAAATACATGCATTTGGTACTCCCCTGAAAGACATGAGTCTAGACTCCTCTAAAAGGAACGACTGGGGTGAGAAGAACCATCCTCCCTCTATAGCGGAGGTGAGCGCAAATGAGCCTTAATGCGACGAAGACGCATGTCGTGCTGGATCATGAGCTCACGCATGTCATGCATCTGAGCATAAAGATATATTGCGTATGGAGGCATGTCTGGTGGAGGGACCATCATGTAGTAGGTCTGAGGTATATAAGCATATGGGAATGGCTGAGGGGTCGGCTGTGGTGTATGTGGAGCTAGAATCTCCTAATGAACTTCCTCGTTGCCCGGAGCGACTCCATGATCCTCATTCGCATCACCTTGAGAATAGGTGAATTTGTAGTTGAGGTACTCAAAGGCATCGAAAGGCTCATCTGGATTCGAAGGATGTGGATCCTCACATTCCCCATACTGCACTCCCTATGGAATGTCAGCTTCCCATATCCACCTCCTCTCTGCACGAATATAGAGGTATTTCATCTTGTGCAGAGTGGTTTCCCCGATAGTGTCTCTCGTATCGAGAGATCGACTGCCTGTGGTAAGATCAACTCCCGCCTTCTCAAATAAACGTGTCGGTATGCGAGCATAAGGTAAGTGTTGATCAGTACCTGCGTATGTCATCATATGTGCAATGATAAGATGCAAGATACTAATCTTCTCGTTCGTCATTAGTGCTCCGATGATGTACATATCTAGCACTGTGACATAGTTCTTGCTCCTCTTCCTTGAAAGAATGACCCGATGAACGATGTGAGGAAGAAAATGCAACACAATCTTGAACTCTATATTTGAGGGGCCTCTAGCGTAAATGAGAAGTATGTTACCCCTATGGAAGGAACTCAATACCACTAATTTATTCAATGGCCATGTCTGCACCTTCTCACCTAGTGTGATCGTAGGCTCAAGGAGTGGTAGACCAAGTTTCTTGCTCAGTAATTGAGGAGTGATCACTACTTGTCGCCTTCCAATTCGAGACTTGATCGAGTAATCAGTGCTAGTCTTCATATTGGAATAGAATGTGCGCACAAGTTATGGATAGAAATTGGATTTGTGCTAGCAAAATTGAACCCATCCCATCTTGGCGAGGATCTCACGAATAGGCAAGTGGCCTTTGTCGAAGAATGTAAAGTCCACATCTCCCGGGGTAAGAATACCCACATCCTTTGACTTAGATTGCGAAGCATCTGATGTAGTACCCCTATCATGCCTCTTCTTGATGCGTTGTTCTCAACTCTGAGATTCCTCAATGGGAATAGTTATGGAGGTGTCACCAACGTGGTGACTAGTCGAGATAGTCCGGTAAGAGCTTGATTGAGACACATTTCAAGATGATGAATTGGAGTCGGAATCACTCTCGGATGACTTTTAAACAACTTGTTATGTTGTCAGATGCCTTGGGGTGAGTTTGGGTGTCATTTGGGTAAGATTAGTTCTAGGAGGCATTTTAATAAATACTTGGTGTGCACTCCTAAAAAATGGGTGTTTTTAACAAAAATGGGGTATCAAAGGATAGAGCACTGGAAAATGAATGACCCTATTTCTTTGGAGAGCAACAATCATAAATGTAGAGGGAGTATTATTGAGTTAGGATCAATGTACTCTCAGGTAAGAATAGGAAGGTGTTTGGAAGTTTGAAAAAAATAGTTTCTGCCATTTTTAATACCCTCCCTATTACACATAGCACGCTACATCTCTCGTATAGCGTGCTACGTGTTCTGGGTTTTGGCCAGAACTAAAGCACATGGTAGCGCACTACCAAGGAGGGATAACACGCTATCCAGGGTCTGTACTAACATCTAAAATTCAATTTTTCTTGACTCAAAACCCCTACTCCAGCGTGACATAATCATAAGAGTATCTCGAGATACGTGTTGGTCAAGTTAGGCATTCCTAAAATGTACTATAAAGGTCGGACTCATTAATCAGGCATAATTCTCCCCTAATTTTTTAAAATTGGTCTCTAGGCAAGGTTTGGTGAAAATATCTGACAGTTGGTCTTTGGTGGATACATGTATCAATTTAACATCCCTGTTTTGCACATGATCTTGAAGAAAATGATGTCGAGTTTCTATGTGCTTCGTATGCAACATCGGATTTTTAAAGATGTTGATTGCACTTTTATTATCATAATAAATTTCAGCACAACCAATATGGATTTAATAATCCTCAAGTTGTTGCTTCATGTAAAGAACTTGAGCACAACAACTTCGGCAGCCACTTATTCGGCTTTGGTGGTGGACAACGCGACAAAATTTGTTTTTTTTACTAAACCATGAAATCAATAAATTTCCTAGCAAGTGACAAAATCCTGATGTGTTCTTTCTACCACTAGGCTTCCCGTATAGTCTGAATCAAAGATCAAAGTTGGAAGCTTTGGTGAACCACATGCCTAAGTTTTGTGTGCCTATTAGATATCTAAATATGCACTTGCACATTTTAAGGGTGACTCTTTCAGCTCGAATTGAAACTTAGCACATAGACAAACACTAAACATGATGTCTGGTCTATAAGCAGTCAAGTAGAGTAGGCTTCCTATCATTTCTCTATATAGCTTAGGATTTATAGGCTTAACTTGAGGATCCTTATCCATTTTTATGGATGAACTACTTGAAGTGTCACATGCATTCAAATTCTCAAATTTGAATTTTCTAAGCATGTCCCTCACATACTTAGCTTGATTTATAAAAGTTCCATGCTTAGATTGCTTGATTTGCAAATTCAAAAAGTACATTAGTCACCCATCATGCTCATTTCAAACTCATATATCATCAAAGATGAGAATTTTTCACATAGATGCTTGCTTAACGACCCAAAAATGATGTCATCTACATATATTTGATCTAGTAGCGCATCATCATCTTTGATTAAAATGAACAAGGTAGGATCTAATGTTCCTTTCTTAAACTCCTTGTTAAGAAGGAATTCACTTAACCTGTCATACCATGTTCTCGGTGCTTGTCTAAGCCCATACAAAGCTTTTTGAAGACGGTAAATATGATTTGGAAAATCATTGTCTTCAAAACCCGGAGGTTGTTCTACATATACCTCTTCATTGATAAAACCATTCAAGAATGCACTTTTAACATCCATTTGGTATAATGGAAAACCATTGTAATAAGCATAAGCAAGCAACATTCGAATTGCTTCTAGTCTTGCTACCGGTGCAAAGGCTTCTTCAGAATCAATTTCTTCTTCTTGATTATAGCCTTGTGCAACCAACCAAGCTTTGTTTCTCACTATATCACCCTTTTCATTCTTTTTGTTCCTAAAGACCCATTTGGTTCCTATGATTGTATGTCTTTTAGGTCTAGGGACTAGGTTCCACATTTTGTTCCATTCAAAGTGTCCTAACTCCTCTTGTATGGCTATGATCCAATACTCATCTCCTAAGGCTTCATCAATATTAGTGGGCTCGACTTGTGATACAAAGGCTATGTACCCCTCATCATGGTTTAGTGAAGACCTAGCGGACACTCCTTTACTTAGATCACCTATGATTTGTTGAGAAGGATGTCCTATAAGAAGTCTACAGTTCTTAGGTGCGCTAGACCTCAAGTTTTACTCTAATTTCTTTTTCCTTACCACTTGAATCTTGAGATTGAATGATTTCATCATTATCATAATCATCATCATCATCACCATCATCATCATCACCATCATCATCATCATCATCATCATCATCATCATCGTCATCATCATCATCAAGTTTCATTTGTTCCAAGGCATGATCCAATCTTACTTTAGGATCCATCTCATCAAATTTAACATGAATGAACTCCTCTATGGTCTTAGATGATTTATTAAAGACTCTGTATGCCTTGCCATGCATAGAATACCCTAGGAAAGTGCAAACATTTTACTTTGGATCAAATTTATCTAGATGATTCTTATCATTCAAGACATAACACCTGCACCTAAACACCTTGAAATAGCCAATGTTAGGCTTTTGGCCTTTCCATAGCTTGTAAGGAGTTTTGTTTACTTTTTTGTGAACGTTTGCTCTACTTAGAACATATAGCATGTCGTTTTAATGGCTTTGGCCCAAAAGTGCTTAGCTATGTTATATTCATTTAACATAGTTAGGCACATTTATTGTTCGATTCTTTCTCTCAACCACGCCATTCTAGGAGAAGAAAGTTGGTGTGTGTACCCTCGACTTGTACAAAAACCTTCGAGATTTTTGTTGACAAAATCACCACCTCTATCACTTCTAATGGTAGTAATTTTGTAACCCTTCTTATTTTCTACCAATGCACAAGATTTAACAAAAACTTCAAACACCTCATACTTGTGAGCCAAAAAGTAAACCCATGTATATCTAGTAAAATCATCAACAGGCACAAACAATATGGTTTTCCACCTAAACTTTGGGTTTGGGTAGGGCTGAACAAGTCCATGTGGACTAGTTCCGAGACTTTGGTTATATTACTAGTTACTTTCGTCTTAAAGGACAATTTCACTTGCTTGCTGATAATGCATGGCTCACATTCTTTATCCTTTTTAAAAGCGCATTTGGGAATTCCTTTAACTAAGTCATGCTTAGACAATTTTGACAAATTTCTAATGTTAGAATGTCCTAGTCTACGGTGCCACAACCATGTATCACATTCATTTCGAGCACTTAAGCATGAAATATTTTGTATGTGCATCTCATCAAAGTTTATGGCATAAACATTCTTATGTCTACATGCTACAAACATGATTTCATGCTTCTCATTCCAAAGTATGCACTTTGATGATTCAAACATCACGTGAAAACCTTTATCGCATAGTTGACTAATGCTAAGTAAATTGTGTTTCAATCCTTCAACAAGATAAAATTATTTATGGATAAGAAATTGTTACCCATAGTGCAGTGTCCAATTACTTTTCCTTTGTTTTCGTCACCGAAAGTAACCTTCCCACCATCATTTTTTTAAGCTCAATGAATTGACTTGCATCATCGATCATGTGCCTTGAGCACCCACTATCCAAGTACCATGGGGTGCTCATCCTCGCAACCTACATCACATGGAAAACACTAGACTTTGGTACCCAAACTCCCTACGGTCTGAGATAGTTAGTATTCAAAACATTCTTATCTACCTAAGCTAGTCTACCCATTTTGGTCTTTTGTAAGGCACACTTTCCAACCCCATGAGACCTATGGTATTTTGGGCATTTATGTGTATCATTTAATTTTTTGTAGCTCAATCAATTTTCCCCATAGCGTATGCCTCTTTTATTAAGTACACGTCATTGTACTCCCAACATCATGTCAAGCATTTTCTTTCCATTTGTGAACTTAGTCACTGTGGTAGTCAAGTCCTCTACCTCCTTTACTAAGGCAATCCTCTTCTTTAAGACTTCATTCAAGTCATGAAGTCACTTTGGAGATTGCTAATGGTCTCATTTTGTGACTCAATTTCACAAATTGCAATGGTCAAGCTCTTTTTGAGTTGTTTGGTCTTTTTAACCTTTCTTTCCAACTCTTTCTTGAGCTCATTAATGTTAGGGACATCATCTAAATCATCAACCTTATCAAAATTCAAAATATTAGAATTTACCTCACTTTGTGCCATAAGACAAATGATATCTTTCTCATTTTTGACTTAGAGTCGGAGCTAGATGACGATGAATCATCCCATATAGCTTTAAAGCTTTTCTTCCCTTTCTTCTTGTCTAAGAGCTTGTTGGATTTACAACTTGCCTTGATGTGGACTGATTTACCACATCCGAAGCAAATATTCTCGCTTGACTTCACTCCCTTGCTTCCACTTTTGAACTTTCTTTTGTACTTGTCACGCTTGTACATGGCTTTGTTGAGCTTTTTGGTGAGCATTGCCACTTTTCTTCAAGCTCACTATCATTACATGGTCCATCATTATTAATATCAACCGATGGACATGGAGCTTTCACCTTAGCCGGTGAACCATTAGCTTTTAGAGTTATTTCCTTCCTTGTATCCTTCTATGATGCACCTCCAGGTGCTTCCATTCTAGCTCGGTCCTTTAATTCAAATGCATGCATCGTCAACTCTCCACATAAAGTATTAAAGGTGTAATCATCGAGATTTTGCGCCAATTGGATTGCATACTTCTTTGCATCCCATTCCTTAGGCAACCCTCTAAGGAACTTGTACACCAAGTTCTCTATATCACAATGTTTGCCTAGATTCTTCATTTCATTCAAGAGCTTGGTGAAACGTGTGATTGCGGTAGCTACGCCTTCATCGGAATCAACCCAGTATTTCTTGTAAGATAAGATATTGAGATACATATTTTTCCACCAAACAGATTCTCTCTTCATTATTGAATTGACATTCCTAAAGTGAACATTATATCAACTTGTGTGTGTACCGAACAATCTCAATTTTGTTGCGATCGGCTACATGGATCAAACTCTTCTATTTGATGATATCATGTGCTTTATAATCCTTTAAATCTTTCTTGTTAAATGCGCGTATGTTGGAGGGAACAAAATATTTTGAGCTTGGCTATCCGCACCCCAACTTTTACTTAGGGCACCCTAGCAAAAAAGTCAAACTTAAAAAAAGGTCAATTCTACTGCGAAATGACCCTTATTGTGACAACTCTTTTCTCCAGACTGGATATTGCCCAGCCTAATTTCGTCATTAAGCCTTAATTCACGTAAAGTAGGACTTAACAACGTATTAGACAGCCTTTTTGTCTTATTCACCTTGTTGTGTTTAGGATAAGTATTATTCATTTCTTATTAGTTGTGATTTTCAGAGTTATTTAAAACTTTTTATCATTTTAATATTATCAGAGGAAAACTTAATAAAATTTGCGGAAGCATAATAAAAACACATACTATGGAAATCAGAAAATAGTAGATCACACGTAGTCAAACCGAGTAATACATGCATTAGTCGGGGAGTCAAGTCTCTCAATTCAATATACAATCCAAAAAGTATATAAAGACATAAACAATAAATACACAAAATGATCACCTACGAAAGTAGCAAAAACCACTCGCCGAGGACTAAGAGGTAATCGTCGATCTTTTCCTTCCCTGATGTGCCACTCGAAGTATCTGCACCTACCATCACAAACTAGACAATGAGTACAGTAAATAAAAGTAAATCCAGAAGCTCTTATTCACATTTCCAAATTATACAAATAATGGTAGCTGAAAGCATACAATAGCTATGAATAAAGAAAAGCTGAAAGGAAAGTATGCAAGCAATCACCAAGCTACTACAAAGGACAACAAATTGAGAAGTCGCATAAATCTAGGTCCAGTTCGCCGACATCTTTAAAGAATTTAACCTAGTTGTCGCGCTAGTAACATCAGTTGTGTGGTATCCCCAGTGAATCTAACCTCATGAGCCGTGCTACTCATAAGATAAGGAAACATCTGTTGTGGAGTGTCGGCATTCTTAGGGAATCTAACCTCGTGAGCTGCACATCTTGTATAATAGGGAACCTAGACTGGTGGATTATCTAAAACCTGCTTGACAATAAGTTGGAGTTGTAGATTACATAAATACAAGTACTTTATCACAAGCATATTGACATGAAGGTGTACAAACACCCATAGGAAATAAACAAATCATAATATGCTATTTATAAAAGAAGTTTGTCAGTTAGGGAATCAACAACATTAATGGAATCCAATATAGAACGAGATCAAGTCAACGAATGTCATTTATTAAGTCATTTGATGATTAAATGAATCCATAAACTTAAATAAGAAACGCACACACAAGTCATGACATTTGGAATAAGAAAAAGCAATAAAAACGGTTTAAGTGGCTCTGTTTCAATACTGAAATGGAAATAAAATGGAGAGAAGTGTCTTAGCAGGTTTATTTACCTCAAATCCACGCAATTCCTAGCCTATATCGCCTCTCGACCACTCAAAACTCGTGTTCCACACCCTGTAAATCCTCTCTAAGCTCTTAAAGTGTCCTAACAAATTTAATTTAGCTTGTTTTAGGTTGGTGGTGATTATTTAGATTTATATATATGGTTAGTTTAGTAGTATATTTAGTATAAATAACCCTAAATGAGCTCTAATTGATGGTGTTTATGCATTTTCAAGTAAATAAGGCATAAAGAAGGAAATAAGCAAAAATGAGAAAAAACATAGCTAAAACACACCAAAGTGTGGTTGGCAACGTGGCTCATAGGTGTGGCGCTATAAGGGCACAAGGCACAGTGCGGAAGACCTAGGCACAACGTAGGAGAAAAGACAAGTGAAGAAAATGAGACAGGAAGCTCGGAGCTGTGGCGATGCCATGAAGATTGAAGGGACGACGCCTAAAGCCAAATGGATAGTGCCGAGGTCACTGAATAGAAGAAAAAGCACACAATAGTGGCGGCGTAGTGGCGACGTCATGACATTACACACACGACGCCGAGAGTTAAGTGACAACACCGGAACAGAAGAAAATAGAAAGTTAGCATTTTATTTCGTGTTAAAATATAAAGTAGGGTTTCTAATTGTTTGAAAACGTGATTAGAGAGTATAAATTGATAGGAATACATGGTAAACATATAGCCTACAACAGATTAGCCACCATTAACATAGTTTAGCATATGTTTTTTTTATTCTCGAGTATTAAGACGATTGTGAAGAGAAGACGTTGAAGACTCATGTGCGGTGATTCAAGTATTGTGTTTATTGATTTATTTGAAGTATTTCAATATATCTCTGATTTCAATGAATACCACTATGTACATATTTGTTTCAATGAAGTGTAAGTAGTCTATTAATTTTAGGGATCAATTAATAGATCTTATGGTATGGATGCTATGCTATGAACATGAGTAGAATAGAAATATAAAAAGTGCAATGGTTAGAATTTGTATCGATAATGAGTGTAATGCTACGAACATCTTGATCACATGTTTTTTGACATTAGGTTTTAGAAGTTATCATGACCATTGAAGTTTTTAAGCTGAATATGGATGGTAAAACCGTAAAATATACAACATCGAGCGATAGTTGTTGATAAGGGAGGCGCGGATAGTAAACTTAATTGGTTATGAATCTAAAGATTTGGAATATTAGAGCAATATGAATCTTACTTTATTCACACTGAAAGGAGGAGTTCTAGTTTGCATATTAGAATATTTTCCATCACAACAGTGAGTTAAAGCGGATTTGAAGGAAGTCTTTCTATTCTATTTAGACATTAAACACACATAATAAAGATGATAAATTGAGTTGAAAAGCGTAGTATTTCATTACCTAAATGAAGTTATGAATTAAGATAGTCTTAATATAAAAGTTAAACTAAATTGCATTGACTTGTTAGTATAGATTAGTTTAGTTTAATTATAAAACTAATTAAAAGGATTTCCTTAGCAATAGAGTAATTTTAGTTAGGTACGTAGTGAGTGCATATACATTTCCCTAAGGACAATATCCGTAATCAACATAAGTTGGTTACACTATTACTACAAGCAAGCTGTTATACTTGCAACATGCGAATCGAGTTTTTAGCGCTGTTGCCAGAGATAGGTAGCCACTTAGACTTAATTTAAAAAGTTGCCAAATTTTGTTTTAAGTACTTTACTTTCAAGTTTATAAAAAATAAAAAAATAAAAGGTTCAAGTTTCAAGTTTAACTTTCTACATTTGATCATTTGTATTTTCTTGTCAAAGATAACTAGTACGTGCATAACAAAGGAGAGAAGGACTTAGTGCTTTACAACCTTGAGATTAACAAAACCAGTAAATGAAAGAAAAAAAAGGAATTAAGATAGCTGAAGACCAAACAAGAAACCAACAACAGGGCCGAGAGAATAACCAACGCGAAAGTGATTTGGTAGTGCAAGATAAAATACAAGGACAAAGATGCCTTTGTGACTACTTCAAGCCAAAAGTTCAATAGACTTAATATAGTAAAGAGGCTTCTAGCCAACACCACTGAGTTTGAACTGAGATCATCTCTAATCAACATGATGCAAAATAGCTTATTCAACGAGCTAGCCAATTAAGATCTAGTTGCATATGTAAATAATTTGTTGGAGAAGTGCCACACCATGTACAATACCAGAGTTACAAAAGAGTCGATCAGGATGAGACTTTTCCCATTCTTATTAGGTGGAAAAGCTAAATCCAGGTTCCAAGGACTGAACGCATGGAGTATGACCACATGGGTGGAAATCAATGAAATATTTCTTGACAAGTTCTTTCCCCAAATGAAGGTCGATGAAATGAAGCCGTAAATCAGTCAATTCAAACAGGAAGGTGTCGAGTCTCTTAGAGAGGCTTAGGAAAGACTCGAAGAGATGCTGACGGGATGTACAGGACAAGGATACGTGAAATAGGTACAACTCTAAATTTTCTACTATGGGATGAACCATAACACGAGAACACTAGTAGATGTTGCGGTAGGTGGCTTTCTACTAACCAAGGATGAGGATGGAGCATTGGATATCCTTGATCTTACGTCTTAATACTCTACAACCAATAATCATTCCACATCGAGGAATCTAACAAGCGTATACGAGATTGATTCGCAAGCTGTGATAATGACACAACTATCAAATCTGAGCAATCAAATGGCAAAGCTTCAAATAGGACAACAAGGTCCACAAGTGCAGGTGATACAACAACCCATTAATCATCAAGCCATGATGGTTAACTAAATGGACATGCAGTAATGAATGGTATATGAAGAAGTGAACTTCATTAACAATCAAGGCTATGGAAACAACTTCAGATTGAGAGGAATTTCTCCTTAAAGGTTTTATCAAAGATACAATAACAACAACCGTGTATGGAAATCCTGATAATGCACTGAAGTTACTTTCAGGCTTCGATCAACAAGTCCAATAGGGGAAGTTAGGGAAGAGTGAGGAGATGACTTCATTGAAGTTAATTGAGAAGTTCTTATACGTCATGGACAAGAACAATAGGGGATGTCATGAGAAGCAAGAGAAAGAGATGGAAGGAGTGAAACAAGCCATGAAGAGGATAGATGTTGAGAGATTACAATCCATCAAAAACATAGAGAGACAGATTGGTTAGTTAGCCATTGCCTTGAACTCACGGAATGACAGTTTCCTAGTAACATCGTCACCAATCCTTAGGAGTACGTCAATGCTATTCATATGATGAGCACTACAACAATGACTGAGCCAAGATTAGAGCAAGTGATGTACACGCCAAAAAACTCAACACTTTGGCTATGAGGAAACATGAGAACTAAATGGAGGTGAGGCAAGATGAACTCGAAGGACTCAAACAAGAGCAAGTGATGTACAATGCCTTGAAAAATAATAAGAAGGTGAAGAAACAATGGAAAGCCAAGCAAAAAGATGAAGTACCTTCTGAAGAAGCACTAAAGGAAATAACATCAAGGTAGTTCCAAGGAAGCCGAAACCAAAGTTTAAGTTCATCTCAAGACTTCAACCAATCAAAAGGAGAGATTCTGGAGAAATATGCATACTAATAAGCATCGATAAGCACCAGTTTAGAATTGTCTTATGTGATGGAACCTTAGTCAATATTGTACCAATAATGGACATGTTGCACGCTAATTGGAAGATCAATTATCTCGATACGTCAAATTTGCAAGTAGTTAGTGGCAAGTTGATACCAACTATAGGAAAAGTCTTGAATGTGCATGTGAAAGTGGGTAGATTGACACTCATCATAGATTTTGAGGTTATGGATCACAACATGAATGATGATGAGTTTATGATACTTGGGAAGCCATTCTTGAACACTGCCAATGCAAACTTGTACACAAGAAAGAAGAAGATCACAATGAGTATCGATGAGGATGATGATGCAGAGAAGATAGTCTTTATTGATAAAAAAAGAAGTGCATCCGAATGAGAATGAATATCTGATTTACAATTGGAGTATCTTGATTTAGACTCGAACTAAACGCGCGAAAAAGCGTCAAGCTAATGACGTTAAATTAATTGCTACAAGGAAGCATCCCAAGATTTTTTAAAAAAATTTCGAGTTTTTAATTTTCAGTCGGTTAGTCTAATAAGTACAATTAACACGTTTTAGTTTTTAATTTTCAAAAAAAATTTGTTGAATATGCAGGTAAGGCCATTTGCTGGGTGACGATTCATCGGAATGGAAATGTCTCACCAAAGTCATGAAAGAGAGTAAAAGAGTGAAGGAGTTCAAGCGACGAAGGTAAGGCACACGGGTAAGTTTTTATGAAATTTTTATATTTACATGGATTTTATGTGATAATGACATCTTGTACAAGTGATACACAAAGTCGGAAAAGTGCCAAATAGAAATAAACAAAAACAATTATGAGAAACAAGTGGACAGACTGCTCGACGCAGTAGGTATGAGTCACAGCGCTAGCATGGCACAAAGGATGAACACATTGCAGATTGCTCGACGCCATCGTGGTGCTGTGACAGTGCTACACCTATTAAGGGACGACACCAGTTTTGTTGTAAGGGATTTAAACTACCAGTGTTGTTTTAAGGGTTTCAAACCCATGTTCATCAATTCCTTCACTCTAGCATCCAAACACCTCTACAACCACCAAGTATATTGATAAGTGATTATTTATACGTATATATAGGGTTAGTTTAGTCATATATTGAGTATAAATATCCTCAAATAAGCTCTAAATCATGGTATTATTGCATTTTCAGGGAATGAATATGTAAAAAAGGAATTGAAGAAAAATGAGAGGAAATGGAGTAAAAACCCTCAAAATACACTTGGCATTGTGGCTATAGGTGTTGAAGTTGTAGGCAAACAAGGCACGACATGGGAAAGAAAGGCACGACATGGGAGAGAAGAAAAAGTGAAGAAAACTAACTCTGGAGGTTTGGCATAGTGGCGACGTTGTGGAGTACACCGCGACACCAGGGAGCAAGGAAACATGCATGCAGTGTTGGCGTAATAGCGGCGTAATGGGCTAAAGGGCATGGCGCTGAGGCAGTAAGTGACAACTCTAGACAGGCAAGAAATAGAAAGTTAGAGTTTTGATTCAAGTTAAATTGTAAAGTGGGGTTTCTAATTGTTATTAAGGAGTATAAATATGTATTTGGACGTGGTAAACTAATAACATACCCACTATTAGCCACCATTATAGTAATTTAACATAGGTTTTACATTGAGTTTAGGTATTAAGAAGTTTATGTAAAAAAGAAATGAAGACTTCATGTTTACAATTCAAGTTTGGTTTCGTTGATTAAACTCAAGGTAGTATTTATATTCATCTCTTATCTGCAATGATTTCCATTATGAATTGTGATATGTGTGTTTCAATGAAGTATGAGTAGTCTATTTATCTTAGGGATCAATGATCCTGTGGTATGAATGTTATGCTTTGAATAGAAATAAAAACTAAATATAAAAAGCGCGATGATTAGAACTTGTATTGATTCTGAGCGTAATGCTTTAAACATCTTGATCATGTGTTTAATGAACTTAGGCTTTAGAAGTAAACATGGCCATTAAAGCTTTTAATCTGGTTATGAACGGTACAACCGTACAATACACAACATCGAGAGATAGTAGTTAATTAGAGGCACGAATAGTAAACTTAGTTGGGTATGAATTCAATGATTTAGGACTTAAAGTAATGTGGAGCTTAAATTATTCGAACTGATAGGTGGAGTTGTGGTCTGCACAAAACATATTGAGATGTAAACATGAATACAAAACATAATATTAAATTACCTAGGTGAAGTTGTGAACTAAGATATCCTTAATATGAAAGTTAAAATAAAGTTGAATTTGAGTTGTTAGATACTTTAGTTTAGTATAAAACCAATTAAAAAGTAAATTCTTTAGCAATAGTTCAAGTTAAATAGGTAATTAACAACTAGTGCAAAAACCTTTCCCTGAGGATGATATCCGTGATCAACATAAGTTAATTGCACTATTACTGCAAGCGAAATGTTATACTTGTGGAACACACACCAAATTTTTGGTGCCGTTACAAGGATAGGTATCCATTAGCATTACTTAGTTTTTCAATAGTTGTAAATTTATTTTTAATTTCATAAAAAAACAAAAATAACAAAAAAATGCCTAAGTTTCAGTTTAACTTTATGTTCTCGATCTTTTTGTGTTTTTTTTTTCAAGGATACTTAGTGCATGCATGGTAAGACTGAGAAAGACCTAGTGCCTTACGACTCGAAGATTGATAGAACCAACAAAGGAAAGAAAAAGAAAGGAAAAAAGATGATGAAGGAACAAGTTAAAATCCAATAACAGGGCTATAGGAATAATCAACTCGCAGGCTTTCTGGTAGTGCAAGATAGAGTGCAAGGACAAAGGTGCATTCGTAACTACTTCAAGCAAAAAGTTCAGAAGATGTACAATTGAGTGATGAGGCTTCCAGCCAATACCATCAATTTCGAACTGAGACCGTATCTGATAAACATGGCGCAAAATAGTTTGTTCAATGGGCTATCCAATGAAGATCCAATTGCACATGTTGAGAATCTCTTAGTGAAGTGCGATATCGTGCACATAACTGAAGTTAGAAAATAAGTGATCAGGATGTGACTTTGTTCATTCCTATTAGGTAGAAAAGCCAAATCTTGCTTCCAAGGGCTGAATGAAAGGAGTATGACCTCATGGATAGAAACTAATGAAACATTTCTTGACAATTTCTTTCCTCCAGTGAAAGTTAGTAAAAGGGATCTTGAGATTGACCAGCTCAAGTAAGAAGATATTAAGCCTTTTGGCGAGACTTGGAAAAGATTCAAAGAGATGCTGAGGAGATGTCTGGGACACAAATACGTGAAATTGACACAACTTTAGGTTTTCTACTATACGATGACCGACATCATAAGAACGCTAGTAGATGTCGTAGCAAGTGGCTCTCTACTTACCAAGGATGAGGATGGATCATTGGATCTCCTTGATCTTATGTCTCAAAATCCTACTGTCGGTACTCATTCTATAGTAAAGAAAACAACAAGCATCTACGAGATTGACTCGCAAGCAATAATTATGGAATAATTATCAAATCTGAGCAGTTACATGGCAAAACTTCAGATGGGTCACCAAGTTCTATAAGTAGCACAGTAACCCATAAATCACCAAGGCATGGTGGTCAACCAAATGGACATACAACAGTGCTTGGAGTGAGGACATCAACTTCATGAACATCCAATGCTACAGGAACAACTTCAGGTCGAGAGGAGTAGCTCCTTAACGGTTTTATTAAGGATACAAAAATAACAACCTAAAATCTTCTTATGGAAATCTTGGTAATGCACTGAAGTTACCTCAATGTTTCGATCAATAAGTCCAACAGGGAAGTCGTGGCGAGAGCACAAGAGATGACTTTTTTGAAGTCAATATATAAATATTTGCAAGCCTTGGAAGTGAGAGATAGGGAGCGCCATGAGAAGCACAAGAAAGAGTTGGAAGGATTAAAATAAGCTATGAAAAAGATAGATAATGAGCAATCACAATCCATAAAGAACTTAAAGAGAAAAATTGGTTAACTTGCTATAGCATTGAACTCGAGGAAGGAAGGGCAATCTCCTAGCAACACAACAACCGATCCCAAGGAGAATGTGAGTGACATTCGCAGGATGAGCATTACAGCAACAAATGAGCCAAAACAAGACCAAGTAATATACTACTATGAAGAGATGCATAAGCATAGAACGGAAGTAAGGCAAGATGAGCTTGATGGTTTGAAGAAACAAAGAATCAATGTCTTGAAGAAAAAGAAATGAAAGCAACAATGTAAGGCCAAGAAAAACCTGAAGAAGACCCACAAGGAGATGACATCAAGTTGCTTCCAAGGAAACCAAAACAACAAGCTCAAGTTCATACCGTGACTTCAACCTATCAAAAAGAGAGATCCTAGAGAAATAACCATACTGATAAAAATTGAAGGGCACCGACTTAGAAATGTTTTATATGATATGGGAGCCTCGGTCAATGTCATGCCACTAATGGATATGATACATGCCGACTTGAAGATCAATTGTCCAGATATGACAAATTTGCAAGTGGCGGATGGTAATTTGATGCCTACTATAGGAAGAGTTTTGAATGTGCATGTGAAAGTAGGTAGATTCACATTCATCACGAATTTCAAGTTCATGAACCACAATATGGACGATGATGTATCTTTGATACTTGGGCTACCATTCTTAAACACGACTAAAGCAAGTTTGTACATGAGAGAGATGAAGAACACAATGAGTATCGATGAGGGCGATGATGCTACGAAGGTTTTCTTTGTTGATGATGAAAAAGAACATCTGAATGGGAATGACATCATAATATCCTATTTGTAGATGGAATTTCTCGATTTAGACTTGGACTAAACAAGCAAAAAGACATTAGGCTAATGACGTTAAATTAAGCGCTATTAGGAGGCAGCCCAGGGTTTAAATTTTAAGCTTTTGAATTTCGATTAGTAGTTAGTTACTTAGTTCAATAATTACAATTATCAAGTTTAAGTTTTAACTTTCAAAAACTTATGTCGAATATATAGGAAGACCATTCACCAGGTGATGATTCAACTGAATGGAAAGATCTCACTAATTCATTAAAAAACGAAAAATAGTGAAGGATTTCAAAGCGGTGAAGTTAAGGTGCATTTGCCAATCAAAGGAAAAATTTATTAGTTTTATATTTTTATGGATTTTATGCGATCAAGACACTTTGTGTGAGTTGTACACAAAGTCGGAGGAGAGCTGAAGGAGAATTAGCAAAACAATATAAGTGAATATATGGGTTGTGAGGTCGACACCGTTGGTATTACCTACGACGCCATGAATGTAGGCCACAACGCCGAGATGGCAACATGCAAGAAATGAGAAAAAGCTCCACTGTGTCGTTGATGCAATGGCGGAGCTGTCAAGGTGACGTGCCTTCAGGCACAACATTGGGATCGAGTTTAAGGGCTTCAACCATATTTTGCATCCATTCTTCACACTTGTACTAAAAACCCACCACAACCACTAAGCATACATCCCTGTAGAGCCAAAGTTTGATCATTTTTAAGTGAGATTAGTGAGTTCCTAGTAATTGAAAATGAAAGAAACAGGTGCATTATGGATTTGCACAATTTGGAAAGTTAGGGCTTCGATTTTTGGATTTGGATTTCAAAGAGAGCTAGGGTTCTAGTGATGAAAAACGTTAAGGGCTTTGATTGAGAAAGACTTGGAGGAGTGATCTACACTGAGAATTAATCAAACATTGAGGAACATTTACAATTTCATCTAGTTATGCTTTGAATTTTGAAAATTTTGATGATATTGTATGAAATTGTGGATTTGAGGTTATAGGATAGGTTTTACAAGATTGTGTGAATGTGAGAATTAATATTACCCATGGAGACTTAGTTGATGTCTTTGCATTATTTGGCATATGCATGATCCATGTTATATGAATTTTTTGGTTTTTTGGTGATTTGAAGACTGATTTGCATTGAGTTGTTGTTAGTTGCTTGAAATTGGAAGAAATGGAAATAACAAGGACACAAGTTAGCCAAACTAGATTAAATGATTTTGAGGCATCTACCTCTAGAAACCCCAACGAAGAAGAATCTTTTAAATCCAAGCTTTTCATTAGTAGAGAGGCCAAGGACCGATATGAGAAAATCCTACGTAGGAGTTTATTTATGAAAGGAGCATTAATTTGCTAGCCAAATATGATAAAAGAGTGAACAATTTCATTAGGCACCAAGTTGGGAGCAACTTACTCAAGATTATATGGAGAATAAAGTTAAAGGGGTAAGTGAGATTGTTTTTGAGTTTTATGCTAATGCAAAGTTCACGGCTATTAAAGATGAGCCAGTAAAGGTGAGAGGGGTTTTAGTTCCCTTCAATAGATGTGAGATCAATAATTTCTATGAGTTGGAGGAATTAAGCTTGTATGAAATCGCATCGACTTTCTCAGACATATTATATGAGAGACCCTATAACCTATACCGATTTAGAACCATATAAGATGCATTGGTTATCCTAGGATAACGAGGATGGATCATGTAAGCTGAGAATGTGTCGAAGCACATTAAGAAGGGGAGTGTTATAAAAGTTTACAAGATGTGGCAACATTTTCTTATTGCGTCGTTATACCCCCACTTCTCAACAAGGTAAGATCAACAAGCCGAAAGTGGTTTTCTTTATTAGATTACAAAGTTAAGTGAAATCAACATCGGGGAGATCGTACACACACCAATCTGAAGGAGCCCATTATGTCAGAAAGGGATAACGAGTTGTTGTTTCCTGTATTGATTAATCAGATGTGCACATGTTGAAATCACCACCTGGTTACCAAGACTCCGAGAATGAGAAAGAGAGAGGGTCGATGAAACTAGACTTGAGTCCGAGTTGCTAGCCAAGATGTAAGAGGATCGGGTAGTAGAAGTAGCAACACCAGAACTAGCCCAAGAGCTAGAAGAGGAGAAAACGAAAGAAGAGGAGGAACAACAACAAGGATTTGCTGAGGGCTACTAGTTTCTAGACCTAGAGTTTGGAGAGTGAGACTTGGATGGTCTTGAAGTCTTTCCACCACCTCCTCCACTACAGACACCTATACCATTACCAGAGGACTTGAATCCACGATAGCAAAGGCTATGAATAGTAAAGACGTGGAGACATTACCAAGAGGATAGGGCGCAATACCAAGTAGCCATGCTGAGATATTAGCATGATATGGAGATGAAAGAGCAGCACCAATGGAATGGGCAACACAATTTCATGTTGTTTGTCGATCATCATCAAAACATAGCTAGATATGAGAGGAGCAGAAGGTTGAGACCCACTAATAGGTAAATTGATTTTCCAGCAGCACCAACATATGTGTTTGATCAGGATTTGGTGCAGAGCAGGAGGATGGAGTGTCCATTGACACCATCCCAAGCTACGGTTGATGATGCAAATGAAGATGATGATGTGCAGTCCTTAAGTCAGTGTAATAGAAATCCTTTAGACTCCGGGAGTTAAGAGTGACGTTGATAGCATTTAAATTTTTTTTAACATTTGGGATATTTTGTTACTTATTTACTAGTTTTAATTCTATGTTTAGTTTATTTTACTATGACTTGTGTTATTATATATGTTTGTGTGTTTTAGTGTTTTCATGTTTCAGGCTTACTTTTAAACCTTAAGGACAAGGTTTAGTTTAAGTTTGGAGGCATTAACACTATAGTATATTGTGAGAAATGGTAAGACAAGATGAGAAATAAGGATAAGCACTGTAGGTATGATCATTTAAATCTTTAATTTGAAGTAGTTAAGGAGGAAAGCATGGTAGTGTATAAATTTTTAATTTTATCTACTATATGAATGTTTAAGTAGTATATATTAGGTTATATATAGCAATATGTAATGAATAAGTAGTTCATTTATATGTTCATGCCTTTAATTGTAGATGAGTAGACTACAAGTATCTTGTTGATATGAAACTCAAGAGAGTATTTTTAAATTTAAAGAAGAAACAATGAAATAAAGCACATAACGGTGTAATTTCATGATTAGAAACCTAGAGTTAGGGAAGACCTTTAAATTGAAACAAAAGTAAGAAACTAGAACATTTCTTGTGAAAAAGTTAGATATTTAAGGATTTTGTAATTAGTGTGAATCTTACTTATAGAAACAAAGCAAATAAAGACTTAGTGCTAAAAGGGGAAGAAATAGGCATTGTAAATTAGAAGTTGGAGCTAACTTACTTGATTTAGTGAAAGCGAGAAGTGCTAACAAGAGTGTTAGAAATAAAAAGAAAAAAAATGAGAAAATCACATAAGTTCTATAGGAAATAGTGCAAAGAACTTGATGGTTGGAAAAATGTGAAAAAAATGAAGTCTATAGGAAAAAGAGCGAGGGATTAAAAAATAAAAAATGATGAGAAGCGAGAAAAAGAAATGAGAGAAAAAATTAAGAAAACAAGGTGGAAGTAGAATTAAACTCTTCAAATAAAAGATTTAGCTCGAGTATGAGTAGCTAGTTCGAGTTAAGTTTTCATTCCAACTATAATAAGTCCTATAGACTCCTGAAGTGCTAAAGTCTACCAAAAATGAGTTTGATTTATTTTTATTTGTGATTTCTTGAGCTTAATAAGAAATTATGAGATTGTATACTTGCTACTTGAGTGTTGAGATGAAATAAGCTTGTGAGTAGTGACGATTTTTGGTTGTGATCTACATTAATGTTTTGAAAGTGAAGTTATACGGGTTGTTAAAGCTACATGTCTTAAAAATATAAGTTTTTGCAAAGAAAAACTCTTGAGTGGGTTTTTAACTTGAAACTTAGTGAATTGAAGGATACTTCATGAACGATGTAAATTGAATGATAACTAGTATTTGGAGACTTAGTAGAATACACATTTGCTCGGGACATGCAAAATCCTAAATTTGAGAGTATTTGATAAGTGATTATTTATACGTATATATATGGTTAGTCAAGTCGTATATTTAGTATAAATATCCTCAAATGAGCTCTAAATCATGGTATTATTGTATTTTCAAGGAATTAAGGTGTAAAGGAAGAAATTGTGAAAAAAGAGAAGAAACAAAGTAAAAACTCACAAAAACACACTTGGCATCGTGGCTATAGGTTTTGACGCTGTGGGCATACAAGGAATGGGGTAGGAAGGAAAGGCACAGTGTAGGAGAGACAAAAATGAAGAAAAATAACTTTGGAGGTCCGGCTCAGTGGCGGCGTTGTGGAGCATAGGGGACGATGTCAGGTAAGCAGGTGGCAGTGCCAAGACACCAGGAAGCAAGGGCATGCATGCAATGTCAGCACAATAGCGACGCAATGGGCTAAAAGGCATGGCATCAGGGCAGTAAGTGACAGTGCCCAAACACGCAAGAAATAGAAAGTTAAAGTTTTAATTCGAGTTAAATTGTAAAGTTGAGTTTCTAATTGTTATTGAGTATGAATTAGTATTATGACGTGGTAAACTAACAACATACCAACTATTAGCCACCATTAGAGTAATTTAGCATAGGTTTTACATTGAGTTTGAATATTAAAGTATGTGAAGAAAACATTGAAGACTTCACGTTCGCAATTCAAGTTTGGTTTCGTTGATTAAATTCAAGGTAATATTTATATTCATCTCCGATTTATAATGATTTCCATTATGAATTGTGATATTTATGTTTCAATAAAGTGTAAGTAGTCTATTTATCTTAGGGGTCAATGAATCCTATGGTATGAATGTTATGCTTTGAATAGGAATAAAAAGTGAATCTAAAAAGTCCAATATTTAGAATTTGTATTGATTCTAAGCGTAATGCTTTTGACATCTTGATTAAGTGTTTAATGAACGTTGGCTTTAGAATTTATCGAGGCATTGAAGCTTTTAATCTGGACATGAATGGTACAACTGTAAAATACATAACATTGAGAGATAGTTGTTGATTAGGGATGCACGGATAGTAAACTTAGTTTGTTATGAATCCAATGATTTGGGACTTAAAATAATGTGGAGCTTACGTTATTCAGACTGATAGGTGGAGTTCTAGTTTGCATATTAGAATCTTTTCCGTCACGATAGTGGGTTGAAATGAATTTGAAGGAAATCTTTCTATTCTAATCAGGCATTGCACACAACATATTGAAACGTAAATATGAATACAAAGCATAGTATTAAATTACTTAGGTGAAGTTGTGAACTGAGATATCCTTAATATAAAAGTTTAAGTAGAGTTTAATTTGAGTTGTTAAATAGTTTAGTTTAGTATAAAACTAATTAAAGAGTGAATTTCTTGGCAATAGTTCAAGTTAAATAGGTAATTAATAACTAGTGGAAAAATCTTTCTCTGAGGATGATATCCGTGATCAACGTAAGTTGATTGCACTATTACTACAAGCGAGCTGTTATACTTGCGGCACGCATACCATATGCATCCCTCTAGAGCCCAAGTTTGATCATTTCTAAGTGAGATAAGAGAGCTACTAGTGATTTAGTGTGAAAGAAGCAAGTGCATTGTGGATTTACACAAAATGGACTTGAATTTGGGAATTTGGTTTCAATGAGCATTAGGGTTCTAAGTTGTTAGTGAAATGAGAGGGCTTTGATTGATGAGAGCTCCACATAAAAAAATAGTCTAACATTGAGGTAGAATTTACAATTCATTAGTTATGCTTTGAATTTTTGAGAAATCTTGATGAAATTGCATGAATACTGGACTTGAGGTTGTTGGATAGGACTTTCAAGTTGTGAGAATATTGAGCATCAATAAGACTCATGGAGACCTAGTTTATGTTTTTTTTTTTGCATTATTTGGCATGTGAATGATCCATGTGATATAAATTTTGATTTTTAGGTTTTAAGACCCGAATTGCTAGTTGCATTGTTGTGTAGTTGTTTAAATTTGGAAAATGCTTAAAACAAGGAAATAAGTTAGCCAAGCAAGAACAAATGACTTTGAGGCATCAACCTAAAGATATCCTAATTATGAGGATAGGCCAAGGATAAATATGAGGATATTCAAAATATGGAATTCATTCGTGATAGAGGTATAGATTTGCTGGCCAAGTAGGACAATCGAGTGAATAATTTCATTAGATAACAAAATTGGGAGCATTTCGCTCAATATTATAGAAAGAATGAAATTAGAGGAATGATTGTAATTGTGTATGAATTTTGTGCTAATGCGAAGTTCATTAGAAATGATACGCAAGTGAAGATGAGAGGGATGTTTGTCCCCTTTAATGAGCATAAAAATCTATGGATTAGAGCATTTGAGTATGTTGGAGCTGAACCAAGTTTCTCAGATTATCTATATGAGAAACCCTATAACATATACCATTTTAGAGCCATAAAGAGAGCATTAGTTATCCAATGACAACCTGACTAGGTAAGGGGAGATGAGAATTTGTTGAAGCATATCAAGAAGAATGTGAGAGAAAATCTACCGAGTGTGGCAATATTTCTTGTTGCTTCTATATGCCCCGCCACTCAGCATGGAGAGATCAATAAGCCAAACGCGGCTTGTCTATATGTGATTATGAAGAACCGGGAGATCGATGTCAGCTAGATCATCTACATTAATCTAAAGGAGTCCATAATGTCAGAGCAAGACAACAATTTTGTTTCACAATATTGATCACTCAGTTATGCTTGAAGGTTGAAGCGCGATTGCTTAAAGATGAAGAATTTGACATTAAGGCCCAAGCAACCAGGGATGAAGCTTTTAGGCTCACACTGAAATCACTGCTTGATTATCTATGACGGCCTACTTAATTTGAAGATTATTTAATTATCTAATTTTAGATTAGGACCCACCTCAGACCCACGTAAAAGTTGGAGATTAGTCTAGAATACGCCTACCGAGATATAATTCTTTATATTATATTTGTGTGATGTTTGTTTATTATGGTTGTTTTACTATGAATTATTGCATTATGCCATGCGCACCATTGATTATCGCATTTTGCATGAGTTATGAGTGCTGCGAGTAAGGCATTGAGGTGCGAGCAACGCGGGTACGGAAATGAGATAACTCAGATGAACTTTTTATGGTGAATAATAACATTATAAGCTTAATAATATGGCACAATATGAGTTAGGTTAAATGAAACGCAATATAGGCAAAAATGGACCCGACGCGTCTCTTAAGTGTAATAGCATAAGGTACATTAGTAGGCGAGACTTGTCTAATATTGTTATGCAAATTTGGCTAATAAACTATAGACTAAATCGATGAGACCAACTAACGTGCCTATAGCGTCTAATTAGGCTAACTAATAAGAAATTTGCCTAAGTAAGGATGTTGAGTTGAAACCCTTAATTGAATTAACAAATTGACACATATTAGACACAAAAGACTTGGTTGGATTTAATAGGAGCCCTTATGGACCTTGAGATACGTATGTTTAACTTTATGAAGTGAGCAACTATATAAGGACTTAGCCTCATTTGCTCACTCCAACATGCAAACCAAGCGAACAAAAACAATTCATAGCATAGAAGAAATGGCTAGAGTTGTTGAATTTTATAGATTCAGAGGAGATTTGTGACACTTAGAAGCCAAGAATTTGAGTTTCTAAGCTACGTAAGATCCCACCCTAGCCATCTCTACCATACTTGCTCAAATTGGGTCTTGAAATGCAAGTAGGATTTAGGGCTTTGGTTTTAACACGAAAATTTGTTGCTTCTATTGAGGTTCTCTACCTTTTTTAAACTCAAAATAAAGAATTACAAATTTCTAATTTCTAAGTAAATTGGTTTTAATTAGGTTTTAGTTGAATGTGGGTTGATGGAATGCATGCATGTTGAAGATGATGGTTATTTTACAATGTGTTGATGAATTTGTGCAACTTAGATGTTGTTGTTGGGTTGTTATTGTTGAAGAAGAAGAGGAGAGAAACAAAAAAAAAGAGAAAGAAGAAACGAAAAAGGAAAACTGGTTTTAGGGAAGGGGGCTCGTAAGCACGCCTCATGCGTGCGTACAAGTTTGGGCCGGGCTGGCCAGACGCGACCCAGATGGGTAGAATTGGGCCCAGCCGAACCAAGCCCAGTTTAGGTGGGCCCAATCCCATTAATTAATTAAAATTAAATTAAATTAAATTGAATACAAAATAAATATAACAAATTATAGATAGTATATAAAAATAAATAAAAATCACAAAAAAATCACAAAAATCATAGAAAATATGAAAAATTGGGAAAAGGGATAAAACTGGGTTTCAAGACTTTTTCAGGCGTTTGGTACCCTAGTGTAACCCTAAGAAGATGTTTCAACTAAAAATTAGAATAAAATTCTAATTTTTGTTCTCACAGTATGAAATTAATTAATGTGACCATAAATTATTCAAAATTGGTATGTAGGTTACTCGGGGCCTACGGAAGCTTATGGTATCGATGGATGGATATTTCGGGGGTATGAGTGAGTGGCTAGGATTGGGTTTTATCGCATTTTTGTAAGTAAACTCCATAAAAACACACGTAGCATTTATAAACTAATTTGTTTCATTACACCGCAAAATTATGCCAATTTGGATTTGTTAAACTACTCAACTTTTGTATGTGTTTTTACATGGTCAACGGGACGGTATGACTCCTTACTGGCTCCCTCGTGATTAGCAATCTAATTGTTTCTATGGTTTCGGTCATGCCCTAGGCTACGCGTGAGAATTACTCCATGAGTCGATGATTTGAGAGATGGTGTCGTGAAGAGTTAAATCCGACACAAATTCCTCTCCTTTATGTCATTTGGTGGGAGTTTCAAACTCTCAACCAACAGAGCCCCTCATTAACCTTAAAGCGGTGGCGGGGATTCACTTCGTCACCGAGTGTCTTTGGTCTAGTATTATTAATCTCGAGTTCGACGATATATACCACACTCGCGTCGACGCTTATTGCTTTCTTAACAACTTATATTTATTCTATTAGCCCTTTTCATTATATTAGCCCTTTTCATTATATTTCTTACTAACCAACATGATTCGTAGTCGTTTTATTTATATTCTTATTAAATGAAACTTGCATTTGTTTTGGGATTTACTCACTAGACTCGCCATCAACTTTTCGCATGGATGACCGAGTGTAGATCCTATGATGAGCTGGGGTAGATTCGTACTTGGCGACTTCATTTGATCATTGAGAGCATCCGCTAGCCTATCTCGTGAGTGTTTATATACATTACGTTATTGCTTTTGGGTATATTTTGGGAGACTTGATACACTGATACATGTATATAGATCTTATTGTACATTTTGTCACCTTATATATACATGGTATCCTTTTGATGGATTTTCCACTACTTAAGGTTTGTTAAAGAAGTAAAATTTATGTTATTTATTATTCGCTTTATTCTAAAATGAAAGACTTATGCTATTTTCGATAACTCACACATTTAGTTGAAAAGACCAATGAACAACTAAATAACTTATCAAATAAGTTAAGTGAGATAAATGAATCGTCTAACTAAACCAAATTAAGAACATATTTTCATAAAACACCGAGATAATTAGAATATTTAAGCTAATTGAAAAGGTTAAGTACTTGTTGCGGGCGGTCATGAACATGTGTGCAGATGATGTGGCATAACTTGGTGACGTGTCCGGTAGCATGGCAGGGCCTAGATTGCCTTGGGATTTGGGGCTACCACAATTGGTATCAGAGCCTAAGGAAAAGTTTGACGAAAGTGAATAAAACTTAACAAACGAACTTACAATGTGGAAAATGTTAGGGGCTGTGCTCTAGGTTAATATATAAACATTGTTTATCTTGTAATTTTAGTTAATAAAATAGAGGTTATCATTTGTTGTTTTATTATAAGTGATTGCATGTTTACTTTATAATAAGATCTATGGGTATTTGTTGATATGTCTTAAATGTCCCTATTCGATCATTATACTGAGAACTATTATGAATTAAGACTAGTGTGAGTCTTAATTGATGGTCATGTGATGATCATACATATAGAGATACAATTTGAGATCATTAGTACTTGTTAGGGAACAAGGTACTGGACCAACCCGCTATAAGAACACCACATGGATTAAGTCATAGGTGTTACTCATAATAGGCATATCATTTAGTCATTCAACTTGAGATTCCCATAGACTTCAATATTAGAAGCATGGTAATTTGACACAATCAAACTTTGTCTTTAACTGGATGATTATAAAGATTGTGATTGGTTACCATGCGAATAATATGTGAAGGCGTGTAATCAAGATAGAATTTGTTACTCTCGTATAGAAAGAGATGTCGGTGGATCCCTCGATATGATAGAATGAGAATGGCTAAGTCCATGAGAATTGATATATTCAATTTCACTTGGATGTTTTCAGTTTACCTAGAGATCGAGACTAGTACGACTAAACATTAAAGGTGATTTTCCATGCTTTATTTTTAATCAAAGGATATCGCATGACAAAAGGATATGATACATGTTATTCATCAGGTTGTATCGATTTTGATATTCATGCGACTTGAGTTGTCATAATGCCTTGCTAAAGACCACTTATGAATTGTGTACCAAAATGATTTTGGTTCACTGCCAACGTCGCATGAACCTATTGGGTCGCATACAAAGAATGACTTTGTGCCATTTCAATTGGTTAAGAGTAATAGTTTTTATATGATAAAACTCATGACATAAAAACCCTTACAATTTGTTATATGATAACTTATTAATAGGGGCATATGTGTAATTTACTTAAACAGCCTAAATATAATAGTTGTATTACAAATATAATTTTAAGTGAGGGCTTATCTACATATATAAATAGAGGTTGAAACACTAAAACAAAATAAGATTTTAGTTTTTACTAATTTCGAGTTCTCAGAATTTTGGGAGAAAAAGAAAAATGTTTTCTATCTCTATTTAGACAAGCACTCCAAATGGTGGACCGCACATACAGCTGCCATGAATAGCCGACCACTTGGGCCGAGTCTTGCCAAGTCTTCTACGATCAATACATTCTAATCGAGGTCTAGTTACAATTAAGAGATGATTTTTTAATACCGAGGTAAGGCTCTCGCACTGTGATTCAGAACATGGAGAGTTTTAAGTACCTGGTGATGTTCGCCACAGATGTAGCTGGGGCTGAGCGATTTCAGGTCCACTACTTTATTCTGGGGCTTCGATTAGAGATTGGAAGTTCCATCGTGTTGATAGGGGTCAGGACTTTATTGGAGGTCTATGAGTGGGCATTGACTCATGAGACGTACGTGATAAGGAGTAATGTCTCCTTTGCTCCTGTATATGCAAAGGGTCAGAGCAGCCATGTCAGGTCAAGAGGAAGGGCAAAAGGAATCACTAGCCAAAAGATCAGTAGGGACAGAGGTGCAGGCATGGTGATAGGCGATCCAACATCTACGGGGAAAAATCATGGTCGGGGCCGAGAGAGGTGGAGACGGAGGGCACCACTAGCATGGACAGAGACATGGATATGATCGCGGTGGCATGACCAGGGTCGAGCTAAGGTGGATAAGAGGTCGGTTGGGTCGGGGATATGGGAGTAAGCAACACATCATTTGCTTAGATGTAGACAAAAGAGGGACTACCGAGAATCGGTGCACTAGTGAGTTCATGCCGCCAATTGCATATAGTGGTAGAGCCTGACTGCGATGGTTCACGATATATAGTCAAGGGTATGTTGATTATTTATGGTCGTAGCATGCATACGTTGATTGATTCCGATTCTACATTGTCGTTTATTTCAAGACAGATGGTAGGAAAGTTGGGGTTAACACCGCATATTTTAGACACATACCTTGTCCTTAGCGCTGTTGTTGGAGATAAGATGTACCATAACCGGATCTGTAGAGACTATCTAGTTGAGGTTAGTGGTCACTAGTTTTCAGTAGATCTCCGTGTACTTGATTATATAGAGTTTGATATGCACTTAGGCATGGATTGGTTGATGGATTACCATGCTCAGTTATACTATTTTAGTAAGACTGTAACCTTCCAATTACTAAGGATTCCCATGTTTTCAATCGCTAGAGTCGCGATCGCACTTCTAATCACTAGGGGCAGATTAGCTTCCACCCAAGAGATGGACATTCTTTTAGGGACTATAGAGCCAACCGAGAGGCTAGTATTGAGACATGAGGACGTCCTAATCATGTGGGAGTTTTGAACATTTTTCTAGAAGATTTACTTGGATTACCTCCACCTAGGCGGATAGAGTTTATGATAGAGTTTATGATAGAGCTAACGCTAGGCACCCAATTTATTGTTAGTCGACCATATCTTATGTTGTAAGTAGAGCAGGACGAGTTGAGGGCTCAATCAGAGGATTTGTTGGAGAAGGGTTTCATACATTCGAGAATATCTCCATAGGGAACACCAGTTAAAAAAGGACGATAACATGAGGATCAAAGAAGAGGGCATACCTAAAACAATGTTCATCATATGTTACGAGTTGTTTGAGTTTTTCATTATGCCATTCGGACTGACGAACACGCCGGTAGTGTTCATGGATCTGATGTACTGAGTCGTGAGGCCATTTTTGGATCTATTCGTAATAGTTATCATTGATGACATCTCGATATGTTCCAGGACTCGTGATGACTACGAAAGGGATCTTAGACTGAAGACTTTGAGAAAGCATCGGTTATACGTCGAAATCAGTAAGTGTGAGTTTTGGCTTTCTAAAGTAAAGTTCTTAGTGCACGTGATCAGTGATATGGTCATATCAGTGGACTCGATTAAGGTTCATGCTACCATCAATTGGCATACACTGAAGTGTGTTTTAAACTTTAGGAGCTTCTTAGGGCTAGCAGGCTATTACCGATGCTTTGTACCAGATTTGTCCTGGATTTATCACCCATGACCTAATTTACTAAGAAGGATGTCGAGTTTGTGTGTTCCAATGCGTACGAGGGAGCCTTTGTAAAGCTGAAGAAAAGGTTGACCTCTGCACCGCTATTAGTATTACTAGATCCATGCAAGGAGTTGACAGTTTGCACAAATGCGTATGGCATTAGATTGGGATGTGTACTAATGCTGGATGACAAAGTTATTGCTTACTTGTCACGTCAGCTGAAGACCTATGAGAGAAACTATCTAGAGCTTGCAATGACTGTGTTTGCACTTAAGATGTGGAGACATTACCTTTTTGGTGAGAGGTTCACCCTCTACACAGATCATTAGAAGACTTGAATATGAGACAACGACGATGGTTAGAGATTTTGAAGGACTACAATTTTTCTATTGAGTACCAGCCTAGGAATGGGAATGTCATAGCAGATGCCGTTAGTAGGAGAGGTCATAAGAGAGAGGTAATGGCTCATCAGTACAATATACTCAAGGCATAGTTTCCATGAGCTTGTTAGTGGTCCCAAATACAGCAGAGGTGCACACTTGCATATAGATGAGAGTTCCTAAAGTTTACGTTCCACGAGTCCTGGAAAGTCAGGGAGCCGGTATGATGTATTAGAGGTTCAGAGACATGACACAAAGTTCTGATTTCCCTAATTGGAGAGAGTCAATTGATGGGTGTTTACGACACAGAAGCAGACTATGGATTACAATAGTAGCAGAGTTGCGAGATGGCATTCTTCATGAGGCTCACAGATCCAGATACACAGTTCACCCTGATGGAAACAAGATGTACAAACATATGAAATGCTTGTTCTGGTGGCCCGGGATGAAGGTAGATGTTGGTTAGTATGTGAGGGGATGTAAGGTGTGCTAGCACGTTAAGCTTGAGCATTGGAGACTTAAAGGACTTCTACAGCCACTACCGATCCCTCAGTGGAAGTGGGAACACATTACTTTGGACTTCGTTAGTGCGTTACCTCAGACTCCATGCAACCATGATGTTGTCTTGGTTGTCATGGATAGATTGACGAAATCAACATATTTCATTCTACTTTTTATGAGATACACCTTTCCATAACTGTGCACGTGCTTCGAGCAAGATATCGTCAAATTACATGATGTATCAGTATCGATAGTATCAGAAAGAGATAGTCGGCTAATGTCACAGTTATGGCAGGCTATACAAGAGCAATATGCTACTAGAATTTAGTATATCACGACTTACCACCCACACACCGACGTGCAGTCAGAGCCAACTATGTAAATACTAGAGGACATGCTTAGAGCTTGTGTGTTACAGTTTAGAGGGTCATGGGAGGAGTACTTCCACTTTGTGAGTTTACCTACAACAACATCTTTCAGGCCAGTATTAAAATGCCACCATTTGAGGCACTATACGGGGGACCTTGCATATCAGCAGCTTGCAAGGCGAAGTCCGAGGACGCGGTTAGCATTTGGCCTGAGGTTTTTGTAGAACACATAGTGAAAGTTAGGCTGACTCATTAGAGATTACATGTTGCTAAGGATAGATAGATGAAATACGCGAATAAGTATCACGATGGGTTGAGCTATGAGGTAGATGAATGGGTGTATTTGAAGATTTCTAATTTGAAGGGTCACCAAAGATTTGGGATTAAAGGGAAACTTATACCATGGTATATTAGGCTATATCAGATTTTCAATCGAGTTTGGGAGGTTGAGGTTGCTTATCAGTTAAGGCAACAAAGACAGTTGGCAAGGGTTCACGACGTTTTCCATATTTTCATGTTAAGATTAGCGAGATCAGGGCCGAAACCTATGGTAGATGTGACACGTATTGAGGTTAGGCCAGAGGTGACATATGAGGAGCACCCTATCAAGATAGTAGACCGCAAAGTTTAGGTTCTTAAGACTATGCAGATACTAAGGTTCTCATTAGGTAGCAGTATTATAGAAACGAGGGCCTTACCAGGGAGAACTAGTCTACTATGCGCGATAGATACCCCTGGCTTTTCCACCTTAGTATTTTACCTTGTGTTTGGATTTCAAGACGAAATCCCTTTTTGTTGGGAAGATTGTGACAGCTCGCCTAATTTAAAGATTATTTAATTATCAAATTTTAGAATAAGACCTAACTCAGACCCACGTGGACGTCGCAAATTAGTTTAGGGCACGCCTATCAAGGTATAATTCTTTATATTATATTTGTGAGAAAATGCTTGTTTATTATGGTTGTTTTACTATGAATTATAGCATTACGCCATGTGTATCGTTGATTATTGTGTTTTACGTGATTTACGAGTGCGGTGAGTAACACCTCGAGATGCGTGCAACAGTTAATGGTGAATAATAGCATTCTAAGCTTAATAATATGGAAAAATGTGAGTTAGATTGAATAAAACACAATTTTGGCAAAGATCGACTCGACGCGCCTCGTAATATGCGAACATAGCATAATTTTAGTTGTTTTGAATAGTATTCACTCAAAAACATTAGAAAATAAATGATGTTTTAAGACTTATTTTGAGTATTTTTATGTTTGCTATGTCCAAATGGCGATGAAATGGAATAAAAAATAAAGTGAGAAGACTGAGGGACTAGGAGCGCAAAAAGTTGCAGTCTCATTTACCTGGGCGCCATAACGCCCCATCAAAAGGGTTCCACAACACCCGAACACCAAGGGCCTTCTGTCCATTGTGCCATGACGCCATACCAAGTTCCACAGCGCCTCATGAGGTGCCTCAGCACCAATCCTCACCACCAATGCCTCACCACCAGGCCTCCTATTTACGGCGCCTCAGTGCCCACGCCAGGGAAGAGTGCCCATGCCAGGGAGGATCCCATTATGGTGCTGCTTGGGCGCCATGGCCCTCTACCTGGCACCCTAGCGCCTACCACGGCGTCGTACCTGGCGTCTCAGCACCCATCGAGCCATTCCAAGCATACTTCTTCAAATCTTGGTGTTGAGGCCACACCACGCGCCCACCTCAAGATCTTTGCTATTAGATAAAACACTTTAAGATGTTTTTTAGGGTTTTGAGCCCATTTTTTAGACTAAAATACCCCTAGACTATATATAGGGACTTGATAGGTAGAATTAATGATTTTCACTTTGGAGAAACTTGGTGAACACACTTTGGGAAGCTAGGGTATTGGATCAAACTTTGTGATTCATCTTGGATTTCTAGGTACTGATTTGATGTTTTCTTTACTTTTCATCATGTAAAATGTTTTTTCTTGCCCAATAATGTGGTAATACTCTTGTCCCGAGGATCGATGGATCTCAGGTTGCTATTCTCTCTAATTCCAATGTGATTCATGATGTTCTCTTCGATTCGTGGTATGGATTTGTGTTTGCTTGAACTTAATGCTATACTTGCCTTGATCAAGTAGTTATAGAACTTAGGGATAAAACTCCCCTATGACCTTGTGGTTTTCAACTCGAAAATAGGAAACACAACCCTTAAACATAAAGTATGTTGATCGATGGCCGTTAACTAGGGAGCCCTTAGAATTTTTATTCTAATGTGACGTTGCACTTATGCTATTCATGCCGATCAGTGGAGTCTGAGTGCAACGCTAGAATCTCCATCACCGAGACCTCGGGATGGAGTGAAAATTTATGAAAATTCACCTATCCCACTTTAATTGGGGAATGCACTATGAGAATTGGATAGAAAAGAATGTAACCTAGGTGAAATCAACTCCCTTGGATTATTTCTTCATCGCTAAAACTCAATTTAATTCCTCGCAATTAGTTAGGGTAATTTAGTTGTCAAATTCCTTTATAAAACCAAAATCAAAGTTGCTTAACTTTATTTCTTAATTGGATAAAAGATTGGTTTTTAACCGTCCCTTAGGTCTCGATATCTCGCAACTCAATCACTAGATATTACTACTGCAAGGCTTTACACTTAGAGCTCGTGTCATGTTTTTGGTGTCATTACTGGGGATGGTAGCTAATTTTAGTTTGATTAGGATATTTTGTTTAGAGTTTTATTTTCAGTAATTTTAGTTTATATTTTTTAATTTAATTCTAATAACAATCTACACTTGATCTTCTTTTGGTTGTTGTTTCAGGTTTCTCTTGTCTTGAAAAGTGAAGAAGGTGGGGAGTTAGAACTTGATGACCCAGATTTTTAATTTAACTCTCCAAAGTTTTAAGGAGAAGACAAATGCAAAACAGAGATAGAGGACAATCACCATGGTAGAGAATCAAGGAGAAGAGGAAAGGCCACGATGTCTTTGAGATTATTTCAAGTCGGATGTACAAGAAACATATAATGGTGTGATATGGATTTCGGACAACAACTGTCTGTTTGAGCTCAAGCTGGAGTTGATTAATATGGTGCAGAATAGTCTATTCAATACACTGCTTAATGAAGACCCAGTGGCTCATATGGAGATGTTCTTAGAGAAATGTGATATAGTTCACATCAATCATGTTTCAAAGGAGATCATTAGGATGCGGCTCTTCCCTTTCACACTTGTGGGGAAGGAAAAAACATGGTTTTAAGGGCATAATTAAGGGAGTATCACATCTTGGGCTGATATCAATGAGAAATTCCATAAAAAAATTCTTTCATTTCGTGAAAGTAGCGAAACGGAAATAAGAAATCAACTCTTTTCGGCGAGATGAGACGCAATCATCAGGAGAAGCATGGGAAAAATAGAAGGAGTTATTGAGGAAGTGTCCAAGGCATGGACTAGAGAAATAGGCTTAATTGCAAGTCTTTTACTCTACGACATGAATCCAAATACAAGGACTTTGGTTGATGCAGCTTCAGGTGGAACTTTGCTCTCAAAAAGTTAGGAAGATGCTTTTGAGCTTATTGAGATGATGCCTATGAATTCATTATCACAACAAAGAGCACAATCATCATCAAAGAGGGCACTAGGAATTTATGAAGTGGAGTCACACATTTGCGATAATAACATAATTATCTAACTTATCTAGTTAGATGGCTAAACTCTAACAAGGGAAAACGAGTCAACAACCACAAAGTCCATAACATGTGAATCAATTGGCTTTGGTGGACAACCCATTGGATCAAATGCCTCAAAGTCCGAAGCTTGAAGAAGTAAATTACATGAACAATCAAGATTATGGAAATAATCTCATGCCAAGAGCTCAAGCTCCACAACTGTACTATCCGGGGATTAATTCCAATTCAAATATGTCTTATGGAAACTTAGGTAATGCATTGCAACCACCTCTAGGTTTTGGAAATCAAGTGCAACAAAGATAAGTTCCAACTAAAGAACAAGCCTCGTTCAAAGCAATTAAGTAACTCTTGAGGGCTATGGATATTAGCCATAACTAGAGGCATGATAAAAACGAGAAAGAAATGGAGGCAGTGAAGCAGACTATGGATGGAATGAAGCAAACTTTGAGAAGAATGGAGAAAGAAAGAACTCAATCCATCAAAAATATGAAGCGACAAATTGGGTATTTGGCGACAACTTTGAATTCTTATTAGTAGGGCTAATTCCTAAGTAATACAGTTGTGAACCCAAGAGAAAATGTCAACGCAGTACAGTTGAGGAGTGGTAAGAAGTTAATTGAGCCGATTTAGAAAAAACCAGTGGATTAAAAATAGAATGAGGCGATTAAGGTCGAGCAGTATGATGAGCCTGATGAGTCTAACCATGATAAGTTTAAGCAGGTTAGGAAGTTTGATCAAAATGAGTAGAATAGTTTGAAAGGTGATGAGGATATCACAGAGAGTTCTGAGGTAGTCAGAAAAAGAAAAAGTTTTGAGAAGGGTAGTTCACCAAGACGGGAAACAGTGCCAGGCAGGATTACATTTCCAAATAACCCTATCGTTATCACTCCAAATTGACCTTATCCTCAGAGGTTTAAGAAACAGAAAAACTAAGAACAATTCAAAAAATTTCTTGATATGTTAAAAAAGTTGTAAATGAATATCCCTTTTGCCGATGCTCTTGAGCAAATTCCACACTACACTAAGTTCTTGAAGGACATCATTTTATAAAAGAGGAAGATTGAGAACTTTCAGACTATGAATTTAACAAAGGATTATAGTGCTATTCTAAAAAGAATCTCCAATAGAAATTGAAGGATCCTGGAACCTTCACTATAACTTGCACTATTTGAGTTTGTCTTTTTGATAGGGTGTTATGTGATGTTGGAGCAAGTATAAACTTGATGCCCCTAACTATTTTCAAGAAGTTAGGTTTAGGGGAAGTCAAATGTGTAAACATGACCTTGTAGTTGCGAATCGATCCTTATCTTATCCGAAAGGTATGATTGATGATGTGTTTGTGAAAGTTGATAAATTCATCTTCCCGATCGATTTTGTAGTACTAGACGTGGATGAAGATGATGAAATTCCATTAACTACTATTACTTCCCTTTTCATTTCGACGAATGCCATTCAGTCTTTGTAATGCACCAGCAACATTTCAGTAATGTATGATAGTGATTTTTTCATACATGGTGGAAAATATAATGAAATTTTTCACGGATGATTTCTTAGTTTTTTGGCATCATTTTTTACAAAATCTATCATTCTTTTTGAAAAGGTGTTAAGATACTAACTTGATCTTGAATTGGAAAAAATGTCATTTTATGGTCTGAGGGGCATTGTGCTTAGGCCATCGGGTGTCTTCTAATGGTTTGGAGGTTGGTCGCATAAAGATAGCTACAATTGAGAAGCTTCTAGTGCCTAGAAATGTAAAAGATATTATGAGCTTTTTGGGGCATGCCGAGTTTTATCATCACTTTATTCGAGATTTCTCAAAGATCACAAAGTCTTTGTGTGGGTTGATTGAGAAAGATGTTCCATTTGACATGAATGATGATTGTTTGTCTGCATTTCACACCTTGAAAATCGCATTGATTTCGACACTTATTGAGATTGTCCCCGATTGAGAGTCTGACTTTGAGATCATGTACGATGCTAATGATTTTGTTATGGAGGTTGTATTGAGTCAACAGAGAGAAAATCTTTTGGGCTATTCATTATGCAAGCAAAACATTGGATTCAGCACAACAGAATTACACCACCACTGAGAAGAGTTGTTGGTAGTTATGTTTGCCTACGAAAAATCTCATTCATATATTGTGGGATCTAAAGTCACAGTATTCACAGATCAGTTAGCTATTCGTTACTTGTTTGCAAAGAAAGATGCTAAGCTACGGTTAATTTGGTGGGTTCTTTTGTTGCAAGAGTTCGACCTTGAAATCAAGGATGCGAAGGGAAGTGAGAATGTGGTAGCCAACCATCTTTCGCGCCTACCATATCGAGAGCCAGATACAAAAAGTCGATTCAAGACACTTTTTCGGATGAGCAATTATTTAGAGCCAGGAAATTCAAAAAGATGTGCCATGGTTTGTTGATTTTGTAAATTACTTGGTGTGTCAAGTGTTGCCTCGCGATTTTAGTCCGTTCGAACGAAAGAGATTTTTAAGTGATGTAAAACACTATCTCTAGGATGAGCCTTACTTATTTCGCAGGTGCAATGATGGGTTGGTCAGACGATGTGTTTCCAAAGATGAATTCATGAGAATCTTATAAGGATGTCACCCTTCTCCATTTGGTGTGCAAAGAAAGGTGGCGAAGGTGTTCCAACGTGGTTTTTATTGGCCGAGTCTTTTCAAAGACACTTATATTTATATCAAGACTTGCGATAAATGTCAAAGGGCCCATAATACCTCGAGAAGACAAGAGTTTCCTCAAACCATTTTTCAAGAAGTGGAATTGTTTGATGTGTAGGGAATTGACTTCATGGGTCCTTTCCCAATGTCTCACGGGAAATAATACATTTTAGTCACCATTGATTATGTGTTGAAATGGATTGAAGTTGTTGCTACATTGAAAAACGATGCGAGGATTGTTATTGACTTCTTGAAAAAGAACATTTTTTGTCGGTTTGGGATGCTTTAAGCCTTGGTGAGCGATGAAGGTTCTCATTTTTGCAATAAAGCATTGGAGACGGTAATCCGGAAGTATGGTGTGCAACATAAGACTTATTTGGCCTATTATCCTCAAACCAATGGCCAAGCCAAAGTAAGTAATCACGAGGTAAAACAAACCTTGGAGAAAAGTATTAATTCTTGTTGAGGAATTTAGGCACTACACCTTAATGAGGCACCATGGGCTTATATAATGACATTCAAAACACCGATCGGGACATCTCCGTATAGGTTGGTGTATGAAAGGTGTGTCACTTATTGATCAAGATGGAGCACAAAGCATATTCTACACTGAAGAGGTTGAATCTAGATAGCAAAGTCGCCGGTGACGCTCGTTTACTTGAGTTGATGGAGTTGGATGAGTTCCAAATTCATTCATATGAGAATGCGAAACTATACGAAGAATGAATGAAGAGGTTTCATGACCAAATGATTATATAAAAACTTTTGAGTCGGGCCAATTAGTGTTGCTCTACAATTCACGATAGCAAGACATTTAAAGTCAATGCCCAGAAAGTGAAGATCTATTATGGCTTGAAAATGCAGCATAACGAGTTTTCCGCCACTGGAGATTGATAGTCCCATGTTAGGCGTTGAGCTAATGACAAAAAATTTAGCGCCACTAGGAGGCACCATAGAGTTATTTTGTTTAGGATTTTAATGAGTTTAAGAGAATAAAAGATTGAGTTTAATTACAAGACTAACTTGGTATATCTTAATAATTTCAGGTTGATCTCCATTTGCTGAGTAATTTTTTGTCGAAGTGGATGAGTTTGCAACAACCCGATTGAGGGAGTGCACAAGAGTGTCGCAGTTTAGATTTTGTATAAACTTTTTCTCTCCAGTTTGAATTTTCTTCTAATATCTGTTTTGTAATCAAGACAATGTTCGAATGGTGTGTAAGTTAGTCTAAGAGGCGGACACTGATTCGGGAGCCTTAGTATCAGGCTCAAAGCCCTTAAAACTAACATGTCTGTTTCAAGCGCTGCCTCTGGTGCCACGACACCGAGCTCAACAACACGAATAGTCATGTTCTCGACTTGGCGCTAGATTGGGTGCCATGGCGCTCAACCAAACGCCACCATGTTAAAGCCACTGATCTGGCGCCTTAGCACCTGGATCAGTGCCTCTGTGAAAATCTTCGAAAAGAAAATTAGTGGTGTTAAAGCAAGCGCCAGGGTGCCCAGCTTATGCCTTAGCACCACGAGCAAAACAAGCCACGAACCGGGTGCTGATCCTAGTACCATGGCACCAGGTCCGGTGCCCATTAGGGTATATAGTCAAATTTTAGTTTTTTTTCTCTCCCACTTCACCTCTCTCTTTCCTAGCCGATCCAAGCCCTCTCTCACCCTCTCTACCACATCAAATCTCATCTCTAATCCATCAAATAAAAACCTAATCAAGTAACTAGGCCTTAGATATTCACTTTCTCTTCACTTTTAAAATCAGGTTGTAGGTTCTTGGGTTGAGAATTTCACTTCTCTACAAGGTATGTATTCTTCCCTCTATGGATTTCCAAAGACAACTTTATGCTAGGATTACTTGATAATTGATGTGTCATGTTTATGTCGAATTTGTGCAATAATCGCATATGTGGAAATGTTTGCTTCAATTGCCTACAATATGTTTGATGAAATGTCCCAATGAAAATATGTTTTGCTCTCTCTTGTGTGATCATAGCAAATTTATGATCGTGTGTGGGTGATCAAAATGCATTCAAAATTGCCTTGCTTCTTTATGTTCCATTGCGTCATTACCTTGTTTGTGTGCTTCCAATATATGATCCATTATAGTGCTTGTTAAATTGCATTCAAAATATCAACTTTTCACGGGTAATACTTCCATGAATAGCAATTTTTGAGGTTTTGATTTCGCATTGCGCACTTTCACTTAAGTTTATGGGAGAATGTGTGATATAAATTGCTAGATAAAATAGTTTGGTATTAGAGACCATTTGAATGTTTTTGATATGCTATTTTATCTCGATTCATGTGTTTGTTAGAATATGCATATACTTTTGTGCCTATGTTAAAGACTTTCACTTTGCTTCCATACTCTTCGCCTTCATATTTTGTTTTCCTAAATCATACTCACTTAGACTGATAAATTCTTTTCTTTTCTTCTTAGGATGAGTACGTCATGCTCTACTAAATCTAAATTTCATGTAGTTTAACCTTCTGACTCAAAACGCCTTATTGTTAAAGCTGAATCATCTTCATTATCATAGGAAGAGGAGATTGACAACTACCTCAATGAAGGAGTTGAAGCAAGGTATAAGCAGTACACGTCCTTGAAAATTAAACCAAAGCAACTCTTCACTGTCTCCGCCAAGTACAACAAGCACATCTCGGACATTGTAGCCAGTATTAAATGGCAATATGCGGCTATCCAGCGAGATAGCTATAAGGCTTTGGCGTCCAATGAGTCTACAGTTGAATTTTATGCAAATGGTTGTCACAAATGTAATGGAAAGGAAGTACGAGTGTCGGGCGTGAAAGTTTTGATTAGTGGTACTGTTGAGAACAAAGCTCTAGGCATATTAGTTGATAAGACAAAATCCTACTTTCCACAACATATGGGAACCTACACCAAATAACAGATTGCTGAGATCATTTGTGTTCCAGGGAGAGCTGTGAGGAAATGAAGTAAAATGGCGTCCATGATTAACAATTGTGAATAGAAAATTTGAGGCGTGCCCATCGTGTTTGGCTCCACTTCATATGCTCCACTTTAATGCCATCAAGGAATACTAGTGAGATCGCTTATAATTGATCGACTCTATTGGCGCATATTTCGGCACGGGATGATGTGGATTTTGGCAAAGTCATTTCATGATCATTGTTGAGTTTTCTCTAAGGCCTACCAATGAAAGTTTTATATCACTCATGGATCATCACTCTTCTCTGCAAGCAAGCAAAAGTCTCTTTTGAAAATAACGAATATATATTGAAGTTGGATACTATTTCGGATGCCACGCTCAGGCAATGTGGTTTGCCTATAGGATATGTAGATTCGGATGATGATCAGTCAGGGCAATACCAACAAGTGCCACATTAGGCACAACGGTGTTCCCGACAACGGGCACCTACTTAAGTTATGGGTTACAAACCACACCAAAGTGAGTTATTGGTAATTTAGGGGGATGGGGACTCGAACCTACTGGCTATGATTATACATTACTAGTATTAGCATCAGCACCCTCCAGATGATAGACACTTAAAACTGTTGGAGGACATGTAGCGAGAACATTGAGCTATGTAATAGGTGGACTGAATGGAGCATTTGCAACAAGCATAGCTCTTGGAGCAATGATCATACCAGCATGTTACTACATTGCATAATGAGGGAATGGCACGATATACGAGACACATGTTTCGCCACCCTCATGATCGTAGCTACCCACTCTTAAATGCAACCTGTTATTATGATGATGATGGTGAGCATCGTGCGAGGGATGACTTCCCTTCTCTATATGAGGATTGATCTCTCTTATTATCTATCTGAACGTTAGGCTATTCCGCTCAAAGGAGTCTCAGTTTACACACTCTATCTTATATTTGTTTATTTTGGTTTCCTTTGTGTTTGTACTATTTTGATTGCTTCATATTTTTCTTTTGCTTCTCTATTACTTCTTGTCATTTTCCTTTTTTTTGCTTGTTTTGTTTTGAGGTTCATTGAGGACACTGAACTGAATAAGTTCGGGGGGAAGGGGATTAGCTTGTATCCTTTCATAGTTATATTGGGATTGATTTCATTATCGGGTATTGTGTGTATTAAATAGGGAATAATGTTATTCTATTAATTCTCGTTTTATATGGCTGACAATCTGGATAGAAATGTTATTAAACCAACGAGATGAAAAACTTGGGGAATAATAAAGGGTGCATGTGCTTAAGTGTTTAGCTTAGCTAGATCGACAATTCTCTAGAGATGTCCGGTGTAAGGAAGGACCTATGCCAATATAAAAAAAAAAGATAAACTAAAAGTGGGTCGGCTTTAATAAAGACTTGGGAATTCTAAAACATGTTCTAGATCTACTCGAGGCGATAAGTTTCAAACTTAAAGATTGAGGAGAGGAGTAAGGCCTTGTTCGAATATTTTACCTAATATTCTATATTTCCTTCCCACACATGAGATCACTAGTCATCCCGTTGAGCCTCGCTTATCATGAATTTTTGGCACCAAACATTGTCTTGAGTTAAAAAGCCTTAGATCAGCTAAAGTTAGATTGATGAGCAACTCTCATCCATGTTGAAAAAAGCTTGTAAAGTTTGAGTGAAAGATGAAATCAACCCGAAAAAAAGGTATGTCAAAAAAATGAATAAATACACCAAATAAAGTTCAAAGAAAAATAAAAATATGGACTAGTTTGATGAAAAAGAAGAGTTATGAGTGAACTCCAAAGTGAATGTGAAAGTTTGAATTTTTGAGAGTTTATTTTTTGCAAGTACTCTATGTTTGTAAGGAATGGGTTTGCGAAATCTATATAACTTTGTTTGAGCTTAAATATCTGCTTTTTGATAAATCAAGTTATGGCCCCACTACAACTTATCGAAGACCTAAGGATTTTTGGTCTTTTAAGTTTGATGATAGTGGAGAATAGAGTGAAAAATAAGCTTATCGAATCTCTTGGAAGTTATGCTTTAAATGAAGAATCATTGAGGTTTCAAAAAATTTTGTAGACTCTCTTGAGTAGTGGTGGCTTGACTCTCGGAATTGCACTTGGGTTGTCGAAAGTGGATTCTTATGAAGGTTGGGTTGAAAGGCTGGGTTTGTGGATAATTGAAAGCCTTGAGTCGAGTCAATATTTGGTTTGAATTTAAGATTGGAAGATACCACTAAGATTGAGAGATAAGAATAATTGAATATGGGCATAAGTTGTGTTTGCATATATTTGATGTTTTCAAATTATGGATGGATGCTATTCATTTCTTAGATTTATGGTTTAAATAAATTGCATCTCTTTGTGCTTAATTCTTTCCTAGGGACTAGGAAAATCTCAAGTTTAGGGGTGTGATGCGCGGTGTAAGTTTAGTTGTTTTAAGTAGTATTCACTCAAAACGTTGGAAAATAAATGATGTTTCGATACTTATTTCAAGTAATTTTTGTCTATACTAGGACAAAATGGGGATGAAATAGAATGATAAGTAAAGTGAGAAAACTGAGGGAGTAGGAGCGGAAAAAGTTGCGATCTCACTGACCTGGGCGACATGGGCCCCATCAGGCACCACAATGTCAAAAGGGTTTATAACGCCCCAAAAATCAAGGACCTGCTATTCATGGCGCCACAAGGCACTTGAGGTCCCTTAGCACTAGCCCTCAACACCAGCGCCTCACCACCAGCACCTCACCATCAGGCCTCCTTTTTACGGCACCCCATCACCCACACCAGGGAGGATCTCACCATGGCGCCATGGCGCCTCAGCGCCTACCACAGCGCTGTACCTTGTGCCTTAAGACCTATCGAGCCATTCCGAGCATACTTATTCAGATCTTGGCACTTAGGCCGGTGCCGCTGCGCCTATCTCAGTGCCGCCATCAGATAAAGCACTTTTTGGACGTTTTTTAGGGTTTCGAACCCATTTTTTTCTGACCAAAATACCCTTGGATTATATATAGGAATTTGATAGGAAGAATTAATAATTTTTACTTTGGACAAACTTGGAGAACACACTTTTGAAAACTAGGGTATTGGATCAAACTTTGTGATTCATCTTGGAACTCTAGGTATTGGTTTTATGTTTTCTTTAGTTTTCATCATGTTAAGTGTTGTTTCTTGCCCTTTAATGGGGTAATACTCTTATCCCAGGGATCGATGGACCCCAAGTTGCTATTCACTCTAATTCTAATGTGATTCATGATGTTCTCTTCAATTTGTGGCGTGGATTTGTGTTCTTGAACTTAATGCTATACTTGCCTTGATCAAGTAGGTATAGGACTTAAGGATAAAACTCACCCATGACTTTGGGGTTTTCAACATGGAAATATGGAACATAGCCCTTGAACATACAATACGTCGACCAACGGCCATTAGCAAGGTAGGCTCTAGAATTTGGAGTCTAATACGGCGTTGCACTTCGCTACTCACCCTGACAGGTGGAGTCTGAGTGCAACGCTAGAATCTCTATTGCCGATACATCAAGGTGGAGTGAGAATTTATGGAAATTCACCTATCACACTTAAATTGGGGATTGCACTACGAGAACTGGATAGAAAGAATGCAACCTAGGTGAAATCAACTCCCTTAGATTATTTCTTCATCATTAAAACTCTATTTAACTCCTTGCAACTAGTTAGAGTAATTTAGTTGTCAATTTTTGTTACAAAACCAAAATCAAAGTTGCCCGACCTTATTTCTTAATTGAACAAAAGATTAGTTTTTAATCGTCCCTTAGGTTCAATATTCGCACCTCAATTACTAGATAGAGTTGCTATTACTACCACGAAGCTCTACGTTTGGAGCTCGTGTCAATAATGCTGAGTACATTAGTAGGTGGGACTTAGTCTAATATTGTTATGCAAATTTGGCTAATAAACCATAGACTAAATCAATAAGACCAAGTAATGTGCCTATAGTGTATAATTAGGCTAACTAATGAGAAATTTGCCTAAGTAAGGATGTTGGATTGAAACTCTTAAATGACTTAATAAATCGACACATATTAGACACAAAAAACTTGGCTAGATTTAATAGGAGTCCTTGATGGACCTTGAGATACATGTGTTTTACTTTATGAAGTCAACAACTATATAAGGAGGACTTAACCTCATTTGTTCATTCCAGCATGCAAACCAAGCAAACAAAAAAATTCATCGTATAGAAGAAAAGGTTGGATTTGCCGAGTTCTATAGATTCGGAGGATATTTGTGACACTTAAAAGCTAAGGACTTGAGTTTCTACGCTAGGTAAGATCCTACCCTAGTCGTCTATTCCATTCTTGCTCAAATTGGGTCTTAAAATGAAAGTATGATTTAAAGCTTTGGTGTTCGTACGAAAATTTGTTCTTCTATTGAGGTTATCTACCATTTTAAACTCAAAATAATGAATTACAACTCCGATTTCTAAGTAAATTGGTTTTGATCGAGTTTTAGTTGAATGTGGGTTGATGGAATGCATGCACGTTGAAGATGAATGTGATTTTACAATGTGTTGATAAATTTGTGCAATTAAGATGTTGAAGAAGAAGAGTAGAGAAAGAAAATAAAATGAAGAGAAAAGAAGAAACAAAAAAGGGAAAATGGGGGAAGGCAGGGTCTGAATCCCAAAAATTGCAATTCATTTCTTAGAATAGATGTTTTGATAAGGGGGCTTGTATGCACGTTTCTTGCGTGTGTACGTATGAGCTTGGGCTTGAACCAAGCCTAGCCAAACCGGGCTCGATTCAGGTGGGCCCAACCCAATTAATTAATTAAAAATTAATATAAATTAAATTAAATACAAAATAAATATAATAAATAATAGAAAAATATAAAAAAATAAAAAAATAAATAAAAAATCATAGAAATATTCAAAAAAATCATAGAAAATATGAGAAATTGGGAAAAGGTATAAAATAGGGTTTCAAGACTTTTTCAAGTGTTTGGCACCCGTAGTGTAACCCAAAAAAGATGTCATAACTAAAAATTAAAATCAAATTCTAATTTTTGTTTTCACAATGTAAAATCAATTAATGTGGCCATAAATTATTTAAAACTCGTATGTAGGATACTCAGGGCCTAGGGAAGCTTAGAGGACTGACAGATGGGTATTTCGGTAAATAAACCCCACCATAAAAACACATAGCATGTATTTACTATTTTAATTCATTATACCGCTGAATTATGCAAGTTTGGATTTGTTAAACTACTTCATTCCCACGTGAGTCTGTATATTGTCGACGGGACGGTATGACCCCTCACCATCCCCCTTGTGATTAGAGATCCGATTGTTGCTACGGTTTCAGTCATGCCCTAAGCTACGCGTGAGAATTACTCCACGAGTCGATGATTTGAAAATGGTGTCGTGAAGAGTTAACTCCGACATAAATTCCTTTCCTTTAAGGCAGTTGAAGCCATAGAGTCCCTCATTAACATTGGAACGGTGGCGAGGAGTCACTTCATCATCAAAGTGTCCTCGATCTAATATTATTAGTCCCAAAGTTCGACAGATATGTACCACATTTGCGTCTGATAAATATTGTTTTCTTAGTGACTTATATTAATGCTATTAGCCCTTTTTAACTTATTGACTAGCATGATTTGTAGCCTTTTTATTTTCATTCTTATTAAATGCAACTTGCGTTTCTTTTGGAGATTTACTCATTAGACTCGTCATCAACCTTTTGCATGGATGACCGAGTGCAGATCCTACGATGAGCAGAGGGAAGGTCATACTTGGCAACTTCATAGGATCATCGAGAGCCTCTGCTAGTCCATCTCATATGTAATTATATACATTATGTTACTGCTTTTGGGTATATTTTGGTAGACTCGATACATTTATACATGTATATTGATCATATTGTACATTTTATCGCCTTATATATACATGATATCCTTTTGATGGGTTCTCCATTACTTAGGGTTTGTTAAAGAATCGAAAATTTTGTTATTTATTATTTTCTTTATTTTAAAATGAAAGACTTCCGCTATTATCAATAACTCACACATTTAGTTGAAAAGTCCAAGGAACAACTAAATAACTTATCAAATAAGTTAAGCGAGATAAATGAATAGACTAACTAAACCAAATTAAGAACATATTTCATAAAACACCAGATAATTAGAATAGTTAGGCTAATTGAAAAAAGTTATGTACTTGTCCCGAGCCATCATGGACAGGCGTGTAGATGATATAGCATAACTTGGTGGCATGTCCGACAGCATGACAGGGCCCATATTGCCTTAGGTTTTGAGGCTGCCACATTATCAAGACTCTAAGGATGAAAGGGAAAGAGCCGAGGGAGCTAGACGTGAGGCCAAGCTATTGGCAAAACACCAGGAGGATAATGCAGGAATAAGAAAAATAGAGTTAGCCCATGAATTGGAAGATGAAAGATATAGAGAGGAGGAGCAACAACATGAATTCACTGAGGGCTATGAGTTTATAGACTCACTTACTGGAAAATAGGACTTGGATGGTCTTGAGGTTTTTTCATCACCTCCTCCACCACCGCCACCAGTACCACCACTAGAGGACTTGACTCCATGACAACAGAGGTTGTGGATTACCAAAATGAAGAGATAATACCAGAAGGATAGGGTGTAGTATCGTGAAACATTTAGGAGATATGAGCATGAAAAACTGAATGGGCGGCAGAACTTCATGTTGTTTGTCGATCATCAGAGGGACATAGCTATGTATGAGAAAACTAGATGAATGAGACCTACTGATAGGTCTTTTAACTTTCGGCAGCACCGGTCTATGTGTTTGGTCCGGATGTGGTGCAGAGTAGGAAGGTGGAGCATCCATTGACACCATCCTATGCTGGAGCATATGAGGAAGATGATGATGACGACGCGTAATCTTAATGTCAATGTCTTAGGATTTCTCTTGACTTGGGAAGTTGGGAGATATATTGATACCATTTTATTTTAATTTTTGGGTATTTTGTTAACTATTTAGTTGTTTAAATTCTATGTTTAGTTATTTTATGTTTTTATATCTTTTGTTGTTATATATGTTTATGTGTTGCTTATTTTTAAACCTTAAGAACAAGATTTGGTTTAAGTTTCGGGACATCGATAATATACTACACTATAGGAAGTGGTAAGAAAGGTTGAAATAAAGATAAACACTACATGTATGATTGTTTAAACTTTGTTTTGAAGTAGATAAAGAGGAAAGCATGGTAGTGTATTTGTTTCATTTACATACTATTTGGATGTCTACTTAATAAAGATATGGTTATGTATAGTAATATGTAATGAATAAGTAGTTTATTTACATGTTCATGCTTTAATTGAGGATGAGTAAAATACAAGTGTCTTGTTGATATGAAACTCAAGAGAGTGTCTTTAAATTCTTGAAGAAAATATTGAAATGTAGCAACAACGGTATAATTTCATGATTAGAAACCTAGAGTTAGGGAAGGCCATGAACTTGAAACAAAAACAAGGAGAATACTAGAATACTTCTTGTGGAAAAAGTTAAATCTCTAAGAAATTCTATAATAAGTGTAAATCTAGCTTGGCAATAAAAAAGTAAATAAAGACTTGGTGCAAAGAGGGGAAGAAATAGGCATTTTAAATGAAAAGTTGAAGTTAGCTTTCTTGATTGAGTGAAAGTGAGAAGTGCTAACAAGAGTTTCGGAATAAAAAAAATAAAAAGTCCTACAAGTTCTACAAGAAATGGAGCAGAGAACTTAATGGTTGAAAAGAGTGAGGAAAAACGGAGTCCGTAAGAAAAGAAGCAAGGACTGTGAAATAAAAGATATAAGGAGAAAGGAGAAGAAGAAAAGAAAATGAGAGAAAAATAAAGAAAAAAAGGTAGAAGTTAAAGTAAAATTATTCAAATAAAAGATTTAGCTCGAGTGCAAGTAGCTTTATTGGGTTAAGTTTTCTTTCCAAATATGTTAAGTCCTATAAACTCTTGAAGTACTAAAGTCTACCAAAATAAGTTTGATCTATGCTTATTTGTGAATTCCTAAGCTTAATGGTAAATCATGAGATTGTACACTTGTACTTAAGTGTCGAGGTGAAATAAGCTTGTAAGTAGTGATGGTTTTAGTTGTGATCTACTTTAGGGTTTTGAAAGAGAGTTGTATATGTTGTTTAAGCTACATATTTTGGAAAATATAAGTTTTTGCAAAGGAAAAATCTTGAGTGGATTATTAACTTGAAACTTAGTGAATTAAAGGATACTCTATGAATAATGTAAAATGAACGAGAACTAGAGTAATAAGAGTAGTTAGGAGACTTAGTAAAATAAACTTTTGCATGGGGCGTGCAAAATCCTAAGTTTGGAGGTATGTGATAAGTGATTATTTAGACTTAAATATAGGGTTAGTTTAGTAGTATGTTTAATATAAATATCCTAAATGAGCTCTGATTGATGGTGTTTATATATTTTTAGGTAAAAAAGGCATAAAGAAAGGAAACGAGCAAAAACGAGAAGAAACGTCGTTAGAACACATCAAATTATGGTTGGCGCGATGTCTTACAGGTGTGGCACTATGAGGGCACAAGGCACAGCGTGGAGGACCTAGGCTCGATGTGGGAGAGAAGACAAGTGAAAAAATGATACAAGAAGCTCGGTGCAATGGCTGCGCCATAGAGAATGAAGGGACAGTGTCGGAGGCCAAATGGACAGTGCCGAGGTCACTGAATAGAGAAAAAGCACACAAAAATGTTAGAGCAGTGGCGGCGCCATGTCATTACACACACGACGCTGGGGGTTAAGTGATAGCACTGAAACAGAAGAAAATGTAAAGTTAGAGTTCTATTTCGTGTTAAATTGTAAAGTAAGGTTTCTAATTGTTTGAAAACGTGATTATGGAGTATAAATAGATAGGAAAACGTGGTAAACATATAAAATATAATAGATTAGCCACCATTAACATAGTTTACCATATGTTTTTTTTACTCTTGAGTATTAAGATGATTGTGGAGAGAAGACATCGAAGACTCATGTATAGTGATTCGGGTATTTGTTTATTGATTTATTTGAAGTATTTCAATATATCTATGATTTCAATGGATACCAGTATGTGCATGTTTGTTTCAATGAAGTATGAATAGTCTATTAATCTTAGGGATCAATTGATCATATGGTATGAATGTTATGCTATGAACATAAGTAGAACATAAATATAAAAAGTGCAATGGTTATAATTTGTATTGATTATGAGCATAATGCTACGAACATCTTAATCACGTGTCTCATTGATATTAGGTTGTAGAAGTTATCATGGTCATTGAAGCTTTTAAGTCGAATATGGATGGTACAACTAAAATATATAACACCGAGCGATAGTTGTTGATTAAAGAGGCATAGATAGTAAACTTAATTGGTAATGAATCTAAAGATTTTGAAGATTAAAGCAATGTGGATCTTACTTTATTCAAACCGATATGTGGAGTTCTAGTTTGCACATTAAAATCTTTTTCATCATGACAGTGAGTCAAAGTGGAATTTGAAGAAAATATATCTATTCTAATTAGGCATTGCACACACACAATAAAGATGATAAAGTGAGTTGAAAAGTATAGTATTTCATTACCTAGATGAAGTTGTGAACTAAGATAGTATTAATATAAGAGTTAAAGTAAATTGCATTTATTTGTTAGTATATACTAGTTTAGTTTAATAAAACCAATTAAAAGAATTTCCTTAACAATAGAGTAATTTTAGTTAGGTTCGTAGTGAGTGCATACACCTTTCCTTGAAGACGATATCCGTAGTCAATGTAAGTTGGTTACACTATTACTACAAGCGAGTGTTATACTTGTTTGCATGCGAATCAGTTGGCTAAGTGGTTTTAAATTCCAATTTTTCACAATCAACCCCCTTAATACTTTGTTTATGTTGAAATCTACTTTATAAAATAAAAACAATTTTGATGCAATACGTAGTGAGTTGATATCAATTACCAAAACATTTAAATTAAGCATTATAGTCCAAGAAGAAGTTTTAGGGGTATTTCTTAGCTTTCTAGAACTACAAAGTTTCTACAATTTTGATAAGAAACGAAGGAAATATGGAAGTTTTACTACAATGACTCAAAAAAGTTTTATATTGTGGTCAACAACTTTGAAAATTTTATTTCTCCTAAACCACAGCTTTAAAAATCATAAATTTTTTTTTTATAGATCCTTATAGGTTCTCGACCATTTTACAAGAATATAGGAATTTGTAATCTTATACCTTTCCCGTGTGACTTACTATTGGAACATTTCCTTTAGTATCACTGTCATGTAATTAGTTTTTACGATCCTGAATCTTTCATAAAATCTGGTTTTATATATTTGCTAACATGACATATAATCATTGTACTAATAGATGGTAGTTTAAAAGAAACCATTAATCTAAGACAGACATCCTTGTTTATATGGTTGATAACATTTATCAATTTTCAAATCAAAATAGGGAAATTAGTCTTAGAAATTATGTTATACTTCTCAAGGATTGATCATAGTTGCTATGAATTAGTGTTACTAGGAGTTTAACATCTACACTTACAAAATTATGCAGAATAATTTATTAGTGAGTAATTAAACTCCCACTAAATCAATAACCTTCGTAAATATTAATTTAGTGGTCTAAGATCCATATTTCACTTAATTTTGAGACGGCTAAGGCATAACACTCAAAATCAAGCTATTTAAGTAGGTGATCATTACCAATTGCATCATATGCAACTCTTATGTTCTTTATGAGACCTTGACATCATATGTCACAACATGTTATGTCTCATCTATGCCTAAAGCCCAAAACCGTTTTGATAGCTTTATTATGTGAAACCAATTTAAAACATCCAGGTAACCGTTACCCAGCTTGCCTCACCAAAATAACACAATACACCCTACGAAGACAGACCCATATTGATGCGATCGAGGCCTTGATAAGAGTTTAAAATGGGTGGCATTGACTTAAAATTCTAATCGATGAGTTTTTATCAAGTTGTATGATCCATGTAGTGTTTTACAATGACTAATTCTAGCATCTATTTAATTATGGAATATCATATATATACCCAATATGCATAGAATAAAGATCATTAAAATAAAACAAGAATAAACATCTTCATATATCAACAAGGCATCATAAAACAAATCAAAAAAATTAAATACCCTAAAATTTTCCAAGTGCATGAAAGATTATATTTTCATTAATCTTATTAATCAAATATATATCAATATAATTTTTATCGGACTCTATTTAATTAAAACCACTTTTAATTAAATATTTTAACTAATAATAATAGTCTCATTATTTAATTTGATGTTAATTCAATTAAAACACTTTCTAATTAAATTAATCGTTAATATTAATGGGTGTCAATCAATCCAATTGATGAACAATAACCTCATCCAATTAATTGAAAATTAATTAGTTAAAACTTCTTTCAATTAATATATAGTCTAATTAATATAAACAGAGTTGTAATCCTATTATGACTTGGCTCGCTAGCCTGGATGGCTAAGGCAATCGTTAGGAATGAGGGGATCAAGGGATCGAATCCTTCTCTCAACAAAAGTCCCTTCATTTTATTTTGTAATCCTATTACAATCAGATTTGTAAATCAATTTTAATTTGTAATCTTATTACAAGTTGATTTGCTTGCTAGGATGGTTAAGGCACTTCAACGAGTTTGGTAACTAGGGATTGAATCCATCTTAGCCAAAGCTCTTTATTTTTTTTTTATCAATATCATTGCTTTCATATCCCATACAACCACCAACAAATTAAATTACATATATCTATGTACACAAATAGTGAGATCTTATCTATCAAATTTGATGTGCACCCATTTTGTGCATTTATGTGCGTGACTGTGCAACTACATCAACAACACCATGTCAATACTCTCACACTTTTGCATATAGATTAATTCTATTAAACACAATGATGCAACCATATATAAAATATCATAATTGACTTATATATCATGTATATCAAAAATAAGGGCACATTACAATTTAATTAAATCATGCCTACTGGCTCTGATACCACTGTTGGGTTTCGGGGATCATGCACAACGGAAGTTTTCGAAACCTTTTTTAAACATCCCCGAACCAAGATCGTATTAATTCCATTAAATTGATGTGCCAATTAAAAAATCATACCTTAGCAAGAATAACTTCATGTCTGCCTTGTTTCGTGTTAATCGATTCCTTTAAGATGTTGCCAAATACGAACATCCTCTATCAGAAATCTACACACAAACGGACGATCACAATCCGGAGTGCTAGACCCAAAGATCCTGGGACAAGAATTCTCACAAAAATTCTCTAGGAAAAATCTCTATCAGGAACTCCCTCTCAAGAAAAATAACTTCACAACTGTGACCCTAATGTTCTTATTTATAGTACACTAGGTTGAGTTGTAAAAGAACTTCATATTCTAGTCGCACTCCAAATAAAGTCCTAGATAAAGTCCAACTCTAAAAAGGATAGAGTCACAGAGAATCTACAATTACTAATCCAATAAGAGTTGTAATTCATCTAAAACTCAAATAAGAATTAAAGTCATACAATAATTCCAATTAAAGTCATATTCAAAATAGGATTTACTAAGAGACAATTTCTAGTCAAACTAGAAATGTATGAGAATATTGAATCCTAATCAAACTAGGACATTTAATGATAATCTTCAAAATGAATTTTATCAAATAAAATTCATTAACCAAGACAATATTAAATCGCGCAAATTCGTTCTTTGTGTGCAACCCAATAGGTTCATACGACGTTGGCAGTGAACAAAAATCATTTTGGAATACAAGTCATAAGTGGTCTCTAGCAAGGCATTATGACTACCCAAGTAGCATGAAGATCATTAAATCGATACAACTTAATAGATAGTGTATATCATATCCCTTTCTCACGCGATATCTTTTAATTGAACATAAGACATAAATTGTCATCCTTATAGTTCAGTATACTAGTCTCGATCTCCGAGTAGACTGAAATTATCAAGTGACATTGATCTAATCAATTCACTAGACATGGTCATTTATCAGTCTAACATATCGAGGGGCCCAATATATATCTCTCTCTAAAAGAGATGGACAAATTTCATCTTGATCACACAACATCCACACAATAGTCGAACAATGACCAATCACAATCTTTATAATCATCCAATTAAAGACAACATTTGATTGTATCAAATCATTGTGCTCCTAATGTTGGAATCTCTGGTGATCTCAAGTCAAATGACTAAATGATATAACTCTAATGAGAATCACTTATGACATTGACCATGTAGTGTTCTCATAACGAGTCGGTCCAGCATCTGTTCCCAACATATACCCATTATCTTGATTTGTATCTGTATACGCATAATCATCACATGATTATCAATCAAGACTCATACTAATCTTAATTTATTATTGTTCCCATAATAATAACTGACTAGAGACATTTAGAATAATGCAATAATTATCCATGGATAGTATTATAAAAGAAACATGTATCTGCTTATAATAGTTAAACAACGTTTACAGAATTGGCATAGGGCACATACCCTAACATCACATATCCTGAGTTTGCACCATATTCATGAAAATAATGATAAATAAAATAGAAAGAATTAAAATAAATTAAATTAAATTATTCACATGGTAACCCATCATAATTTTTATAATCATCCGGTTAAAGACAACGTTTGATTGTGTCAAATTACCATGCTCTTAATATTGAAGTCTATAGTAATCTTAAGTCGAATGACTAATTGATATAGCTATCATGAGTAACACCTATGACATGGACCATGTGGTGTTCTTACAGCCGGTCGATCCAGTACCTTGTTCCCTAATAAGTATCTATGATCTCTATTCGTATCCCTATATGCATGATCATCATATGACCATCAGTCAAGATTCATACTAGTCTTGATTCATTATAGTTCCCAGTATAATGACCGATTAGAGACATTTAGGGTATTTCAACAAATACGCATAGATCTTATTATTAGGTAAACGTGCAATCACTTATAATAAAACAACAAATGAAAAACTTTATTTTATTAACTAAAATTATAAGATAAACAATGTTTGTAGATTGACCCAGGGCACATTCCCCAACATGTATATCTTGTGTTTTATCGAAAAAGTTTTAAATTTCGCTGCATTGATTTTAGTTATTATTTGATTATCAAGATATACAGGTTGTGTTTATCCAGTACTAAAGGACTGAAGCTGGCTCTAATTAGGTTTAGTTGGTGTAACCAATGCTAAATTAGGGTTTCAGGCCCGGTATCACCCTAATCGGGATAAGGGGTGCTACACAGAGTATCATAGCTAGAGCTGGAATTAAATTCAAGTTACCATTTTATTAGAAGTAGGTACTTATCCACCTTCCTCTGAGGTTGGTACTTATGCGCCTTATTCTGAGATTGACACTTATCCATCGCTCTCGCGTTAGTCATTGAAGTTTGGTACTTATTTGGCAACTTCAATATATTTAAGTTATTGACCCCTCTTCCTTTACACATTCGAAGTTTAAGTTATAAAAAATTAAACAACATGAGTCACAGTACAGTGCTCGAAACCAATCCATAAGCTACATAAACTAATATACTAATAGCATAATTGATAAAACAAATGAGTCTCATTTACCAATGTCGAGATTTGCTAACTTTATATTGACTAACTCAACTTTTATTATCAATAGACCTTTTTCTCTTGATAAAAAACCTAAAATTGACTTATTGTTCTTAATTTAGGTCAAACATACTAGGTTAGAACCTTTAAATTGGACCCCAAATCCTTGTAGAAAACCTATGTAAGACTCAGCATTTTTGTTATTTTTTAGTATGGGAGCGCTCAACATTTTTGTTGTTTTCTAGTATGGGAGTGCTCAGCATTTTTGTTGTTTTCTAGTGTGGGAGCGCACTCCGTATTTATTGGAGTGCGTTTCACTAACCGTGTTCTTTAATCTTCATGACAGAGCGCGCTTCATCATTGAGCGACTTAAACTTGAACAGGGCATCAGCATTTGTTCAATCCAGAAATCACTTCTAAACCTCCCCAACGCAATGGGGAGGGCCTCAAACGAGATCTTACATCACCAATAACCAACAACAATAGTAATTAACTTGAATTCAATCAACTTTCATCATGAATTCAATCAAGAACTTCACAACTTAAAAAACCAAAACTTACCCAATCGATCTCAACTAGTTATACACGTTGATTCAATCTCCAAATTGATTGTTGTTGGCCTCTCCAACATCCTCTTCTCTCCCTCCCTTGATTCTCTCCTCGGTTTTGATCCCTTTCAATCTCCCTGTTTCGATTGGTGAGGTGGTGTTGATTCATTTGAAGAAATTTAAACTTTCCTCAAGACTCACACCGCACGAATCTCAAGCCGGATCTGATGGTTCAACTTTTAAAATGACACCACTCAATAAAGAGATACAAATCAGAACTCCATCTCCATTCGTACGAATCTCAAAGTCATCCAATGGTTTAAACAATTCAAATCAAAACTATAAGTGATTTATATATTTATAAATATCAATTATATATAAATATATATACCTATACATTTTCACACCTATAAATTCATCGAGAGTGCCTACGAGTATCCTCAGACGTACACACTCATTTCACGACCCCCACGTCACAGTGGGCATATTGACGCGCACCAAACACGACAAATAAAATAAAATTCTTAAACCAACTATTTTACAGGATAGTGGTAAAGGGTCGATCCCACAGAGACTGATTGTCTTTCTTAGGTTAAAACAACAAAAAGAAAAATCAGGGTTTTAAAATAAATATTAATTAAACAAACTAATTTAACTAAACTAAATAAAATAAAACAACTAACTAATTATTAAAATAATTAATTATTAATCAATTAACACCTAATTAATGCCTAAATAACACCTAAATCTCCAATTCCACAAATCAGAAACAAGATCCAATAGCATTCAATGGTCCTCAATCTTTCCCAAAAAATTATTAATTTAAATTCTCCTAGATTAGCTATAGAAAATCGACATCCGCCACAAATTCTTAATTCCCCTAATTTCAATAGTCAGGACGTCCGCCACTAACTATTTCTCTAATTAATGTATAACCCTAAACATCCGTCATTCAGGTTTAACACACTAACCGCAGTAATATAGATATGTGGGAACAAAATTCTAGAAAATCAGGTCACAACCGCTACCGATTTAACCTAGATTCAATTGTTGTACACTCAAGAACCAAAAGAGTTTTACGGCAAACGAGGTAATGTTTGTTACTTTATTGGTTTAAAAGCACAATTACACAGATACTAATATTCCAAATAATTATAGATTGTCCACCTAAAAGCATGCACTGGCCACATACATACCATAGATCTAAATCATAATCAATAAAATCAACAACAATGAAATAAGAGAAATTAAATTAATTAAATAATAAAATAAAAGATCACACATAATATGCTATGAATCCATGATCCCGACTTGCTTCCCCTTCGACTTAGGCAAGAAATTGATTAGCCGAACATCATCTTCAAAAATCAATACTAAAAACTAATAATTGATCTCTAAAAAATACTAATTGGTTCCTTTTTTAATATTACCTATGTTCCTAATATATAAAAGTACTCCAAATTGGACTCGGATACTAATTTTAAGAGTTGTGGACGTGACTCGTACGTCGAGGAGCATCGTATGGGTGTTTTTAGATCAAAAACCGGACTCTGCCACGTGTCTGCACGCAATTCGCTGGTTTTTCTGCCGCGCTGACGTGTCGGAACGCCATTAAACCGTCCCTATCATCGTCGCTTAGTTGTCGCCGCCAGATTCGTCGAAATCTGTGCATTCCATTGTGTGTTTGGCTGAGTCAGCGCCACATGTCGTCTCGTGATTGGAGGAACTGCTTGTTGTGACGCGTCTGGACGAATAAGAGTACGCTACGTGTTATCCTCCTGACACGAAATAAAATCGCGCACTCGCGCGAATTATTGGGAGTTTGTGTCGTCACGAATCTCGAGGCCAATCGACGAGCAACTGAAGCGAGATGAAATGGCGGTGTGTGATGTGTTCTACGCTAGGTGACGTAGCATGTTGTGATTGGTTGAAATATATTGTCGGCTATTCTGCACATCACGCAACGCGTACTTCGAGGCAAACTATTCGGCATCCAATCACCGCAAGCAAATACTCCATTTTGAGTATTTTTTCGCCACGAATTCAACCGCGCACTATATTTCACCTAAAATTGACCAAAATATAATTAAATATATATTTTAAATACTTTTAATAATTAAATATACTAAAATAGACTACTAAAAACCTAAAAATATTGACTTGTCAAATACCCCCAAACATAAGACTTTACACGTCCCGAGCAAAGATGTAAATGACAACATAAACTAAACTAGACTCCTAATATAATAATGCACTGACTCAACTAATCCTATACCCAACCCAAATTCATGGAGTTCCTTTGATTTACATAGTCACCAAATTAACAAGTAATTCAGAAAATTTCAGAGTTATGATATGTCAAGATTTGCAACCCAAACACAATTAAGATCCCACTTTAAAAACATAGACTCGGTCAGACAAAGGCCATCAACTACTCACAAGTTTTATTGGTCTATACAATTAAACCACGGAAGTTCAAATTTCACTTAATATAGTAAAAGCACTCGAACTAAATCTTTTATTTGAGAAGTTCTACAACTTCCGCCTTTATTCATTTTTTTTTTCATTTTTTTTTCTTCTCCAAATCTTTTTTTTTCTTTTTTCAATTACTACGGTCCCTGCTCCATTTCCTATGGACCGATTTTTTCACTTTTTCCCACCACAAGTTTCCCTGCTCTATTTCCTATGGAAACCTGTGGGACGCTCTACACTAAGAATACTCATATTAGTACTTCTCACTTTCACTATAATCAAGCAAATCCCCCAATGTGGGTTAAAATAATATAACTTGCATAAATTTGACCGTTTACTCATGCTCGTTATCTAGCACTAAGTCCAACCATCATCTAAGTCTCTAATCATGAAATCATAAAAATGCTGAGCTACGAACTTGATTAAATGTTTCTCATAATTTTCTCTAAGTTTCAAGTTAAAAAGGCAACTATAATTTACTCATCCATAACCAATGGCATGAACAAAGTTTCGGGTGACTCCGAATAACTATATATATATATATATATATATATATGTATATATATATGTATTAAATGCATATATATACATGAAAGTGTATCAATTCCTAATGAAATGAGAAAGGAATATGAATGGACAAGAAATGAAAGAAATAACATAAAACACCACCATTACCATCCAATATCCGCATATAACCGCATAAAAAATAAATAAATTAAACGATCTCACCCGCAGTCTTTTGCAATAGAATCCATCCAAAACAATCCACAATCCCTAAAACACCCCCAAACTTATTCCGAACCTTATCCCCAAGGTTTAAAACAAGTCAAGGCAACCATATAACAAAAAGAAAATGACAATGGTGAAGAAGAACATGGATTAGAAAATGATACAAATGGATGAATAATAAAAAGTCTCTAAAAACTAGTGAACGCACAAAACCTCTTATGTGTGGGTGACTAAGGATACTATAAAAGAATAATCATAACAAGAGCAAGAACTAGTAAACATAAGAATTAACTCAAAAAGTTCCAATCAAGTATCGCGAGCCCGAAGTCTGTTAACTAAGGGTGAAATCAACAAGATGATGGAATGAAGTTTAGGGTTTTGGGTCTACTAAAAAACCTGCCATTAATGAGGCGACTTAAGTTGGGTATATCCAACCAAGTCTCAAAACACCTAAAATCCTATAAACATGTTAAGTCCTAAAAAATAATGCTCAAATTATACTAAAAATATAATCCAAAGTCAAACCGATAAAACTCAACGCTCCAACCCTCCATCACCTGTAAAAATAAAGAAACCAAATTAGAGTGTTATTAAAAAAAAAACTAAAACTAAAATAAATGCAAGAAATAAAAAAAAAAAAAAAGTTGGGCTGCCTCCCAAAGAGCCGCCTTTCTTTAAAGTCTTTGGCTAAACTCAGCATGATTGGTCACGTGATGCCCTCTCCTTTAGAGATGTCAACAACGAACGGCGCGTCGACGTATTTGGGCATTGAAACATGCACGTCCTCTTTCAGATTTAGGAGCTCATCTGGAACTTCCAATACGAATGAATCTATCGTAGCAGGATCGTCCAATACAAAGGTGTCGGCAGCGTAGAAGATCTGCAAACGCTCCCTTACTTTCACCTCTCTATAAGGTGTACCAAATGTGCATGGGAGGGTGGGTGGTTGCACCAACACCAGAGGTTGCTCTTCCTTACTCTCTATTTGCGGCATCTCCAGCTTGTCTGAATTGACATCAATTTTCATCTCATCTTCTCCCTTATTTAATGCAATGACAATCTCTGGACTCAATTTGAAAGACTTCACATTCTTCGGATGTTTCTATCAAATAGTCTTCCACCTGTGTAACATCATGCACCTCAAGATTTGTCAATGTATCATCACTCACATCCTCCTCTGGGTTAAAAGTTGGTTGTGTACTACATAACTCTGTTTCATCAGTTTTTCTTTGACGACTGGCAATATATTGATCTAAGTCAGTTACCAAGTCCTTCGAGCCTAGACAACTAAAATCAAGTTTTCGTATGTTATGACAAACTTGTCGACAGTCTTGCAGACTTTCTATCATTTGCATCACCATATCTTCCAAGGAGAGGCTTTGATGAAACTGTTGATTTCTTTCACGTTGAGGAACCTGTGAGTGTGACATGAATCCAGAGAAGTCAGGTTGTGGCGATGCATAGAATAGTGATACTTCTCATACTGTTGATGATATGGACAATTATGTACGTAATGAGAATAGTATCCACAAATTTCTCAAACCTCGACCTGTTGCACAAAAGAATTCATGTTAAAATATTGATATCTATTATGTGGCATACCTACCCCATTCACATTATAATAATGTGAGTCTTCGTATCGACCATAATTATAGGGGTAGGAGAAGTCCATCGCGGGGTTGACTTGCACTTCACCAGAGGAGAGGAGATGTTCCATCATGGAGATTAGTCGGTCAAGTTTCCGGTCAGTGGAACTCGAGATATTGCCTGGATACATGTTAAGAGCAAGGAACTAGATATGCAAAATAAAAATAAAAATAAAAATAACAAAAAAAAAACAAAGAAAGAAAAATACCCATCCCCGGAAACGGCGCCAAAAATTGACGCGCGCCGAACACGTCAAATAAAATAAAATTCCTAACCCAATTATTTTGTAGGATAGTGGCAAAGGGTCGATCTCACAGAGATCGTTTATCTTTCTTAGGTTAAAACAACAAAAAGAAAAATCAGGGTTTTAAAATAAATATTAATTAAACTAACTAATTTAACTAAACTAAATAAAATAAAACAACTAACTAATTATTAAAATAATTAATTAATAATCAATTAACACTTAATTAATGCTTAAATAACACCTAAATCTCCAGTTCCACAAATCAGAATCAAGATCCAATAGCATTCAATGGTCCTCAATCTTTCCAAAAAATTATTAATTTAAATTCTCATAAATTAGCTATAGAAAATCGACATCCGCCAGAAATTCATAATTTTCCTAATTTCGAAAGTTAGGACGTCCGCCACTAACTATTTCCCTAATTAATGTATAACCCTAGACATCCGTCATTCAGGTTTAACACACTAACCGCAGTAATATAGATCTGTGGGAACAATAATCCTAGCTAACCGGGTCACAACCGCTATCGATTTAACCTAGATTCAATTGTTGTACACTCAAGAACCGAAAGGGTTTTACGGCAAACGGGTTAATGTTTGTTACTTTATTGGTCTAAAAGCGCAATTATACGGATACTAATATTCCAAATAACTATAGATTGTCCACCTAAAAGCATGCACTGGCCACATACATACCATAGATCTAAATTATAATCAATAAAATCAACAACAATGAAATATGAGAAATTAAATTAATTAAATAATAAAATAAAAGATCTCACATAATATGTTATGAATCCATGATCCCGACTGGCTTCCCCTTCGACTTAGGCAAGAAATTGATTAGTCGGACATCATCTTCAAAAATCAATACTAAAAACTAATAATTGATCTCTAAAAATACTAATTGGTTCCTTTTTTAATAATACATATGTTTCTAATATATAAAAGTACTCCAAATTGGACTCGGATACTAATTTTAGGGGTTGTTGACGTGACTCGTATGTCGAGGAGCATCGTATGGGTGTTTTTAGATCAAAAATCGGACTCTGCCACGTGTCTGCACGCGATTCGCTGGTTTTTTGCCGCGCTGACGTGTCGAAACGCCATTGGACCATCCCTGTCACCGCTGCTTAGTTGTAGCCGCCTGATTCGCCGAAATCTGTGCGTTTCGTTGTGTGTTTGGCTGAGTCAGCGCCACATGTCGTCTCGTGATTGGAGGAACCACTTGCTGTGACGCGTCTGAACGAATAAGAGTACGCCACGTGTTATCCTCCTGGCAGGGAAGAAAATCGTGCAACTCGAGCGAATTACTGGGAGTTTGTGTTGTCACGAATCTCGAGGCCGATCGACGAGCAACTGAAGCGAGATGAAATGGCGGTGTGTGACGTGTTCTGCACTAGGTGCGTGGCATGCTGTGATTGGCTGAAATATATTGTCGGCTATTCTACAAATCGCGCAACGCGTACTTCGAGGCAAACTGTCTGGCATCCGATCACTGCAAGTAAATACTCCATTTTGAGTATTTTTCCGCCACAAATTCAACCATGCATTCTGTTTCACCTAAAATTGACCAAAAATATAATTAAATATATATTTTAAATACTTTTAATAATTAAATATACTAAAATAGACTACTAAAAACCTAAAAATACTGACTCATCACATATCGACAATTTATTAGTTAATTATTGTATTTTCTAACTATAGTCTTATATTAATTTATAATAATAGCCTATAGTTTATTTAATATTTAATTTATTATCAAATCAACCAAATAAAATATGGTCATGCCAATGCACATACATACTAATGAAAATATGTCGGGCTTAACCATGAATCTAACTTGGCTTAATTAGTATTTTAATTTATGTGGATCACCTACTTAGGGACACAGGTCGTTACACACCTAACCCTAAATACCAACAAATCTAAAGTAAACGAGCAAGAGAATGAGCGGAATGAGTGGTTTTCGACGTTGATTTGAGATGGCAGAGAGAGCGAAAAAAAGGGAAAAAGATGGTTTCGAGTGTTTTATTTCAATTTGGTGGTAGAGTGTTGCTTAACAAAGGAAGGGCAATTTCGTAAAACTCCTAGGTGCCCTTGGAGAAATGTTAGCTGCCCTTGTAAATGGGGTGCCCTGAGTAATTGGGTGGGGGCAAATAGCGCGACTAAAAAAAAAAGTCAATCCTTGTATCTCATCTGTGAATAAATAAATAAATAAAAATCTTAGTGATCTAAGTTGATATAATGTAATAATCTATTCTATTATAATTCTGTTAACAGTGAAATGAGATTACGCTTCAGATAATTAATTTGTCCAAACGTGCATATATGTTACCTCAAACTTGGACTGTTTGGTCAACTAAAAGCCACGTTCCTCTCACGACTCACAGGTGTCCACGTCGTCCATCACTGGTGGATGATATTACTGTACTGCCCCTATTTCCTTTTTCTAGTTACTCTCCGGGTCACCGAACCTTCTCTTCAGTTTTTTGTTTTTTGGCAGTCAACTAATGATTAAGGTGATATGCTTTGAGTCGGGCTATGTGCACCCTGCATGCATAATGGTCAGCGCACCTAGTAAAAATTGGGTGAAAATTAGTTTTGGAAGGAAATGTTAAAAATGTATTCTCAAACCCAACAATTCACTCACGATCGAAAAACTTTTCCTTTTCGCGCTCCTCACTTTCAATCCTCTAATTTTTTCACAAGTGCGATCTCTAGCCGTGCACATACACGAAGTTGAATGATCTCAGTTGACCGATTTTAGATGAGACAATAATATCGCTTTTGTGTTGTAAGGTTTGTTAGATTCGATATGTTTGCATCACTGTTAATGTATAACGGGTGAAGAAAAGGAGTGAGAGACGAACCTAGAACAAGATAAAGTTTTTTTCTTAATTTTTTTGTACTTTTTTTCATTTTTCAAACTGTACAGGGGAGGCGAAGTGACCGGCTACACATGACCGAGACACTACATATGGCATCAGTTGTATCTAGTCGACACTCTTGCATAAGTCTCGGACTAAAGCAACCAAAACCATATGTATGTACTTTATGGTACTAGTCACGATCATTGGTACTGACACTTGAGGAATAGTCTCGGACATGTACAATCGAGACTGCATGTTGGTTCTCAAACTTATGAGACTGAGACAGTTAGGGTACCTTGAGAAACAAATGGGATGCCCTGATCAGGCGAGGTGCTCATTTTTTAACAAAAAGGCGATTTTGGAAATTTGACGGGGTGCCCTGAGAAACAGCTGGGGGTGCGCATAGCCGCACTTTATGTTTCTATACTTTTATTTTCTACAGAGTTATCATGACCCTTTGATCTAATACAGATGTGTGTGAGAACATTTCAGACTTTAAAGTGTGTTCAAAGGAACTCAATAGTGTACTCCATCACCTTTTATTTTAATTAATCTGTATTTTGTTTTTTTAACAACTAATAAAGTAGATAATTATTACTAATAAGAAAATAAAGTAAATAGTTAAATAAATTAATAAAGGGTCCGTGATTGCTCTCAATCATTTAAAGTTTATTATGTAGCCAAATAAAAAAAAAGGTTTTTATGGACCATCACCATTCAGAGCCACTTTACAAAGATTTACGGCATGACAAAGTCATTTTGGCATCCACACTTAAGAAATTATCATTTTGTTATACATATAATGTACAGTTTAAACACCAAATTCAAAAGATCAAGTATTTTTCTTTTAGAAGTACAAAAAAATGAAGTGTTTAAAGATCAACAGTTAATTTGTCCCTTACTAGATGTTAGTGTTGTTTCCTTATATGGTTAGATTTTTATTTTTTTCTATTTTTATTTTTATTTTGCAAACTTTTAGAGAGAGATTTTGTTTATGTTTTGAAAATCAAAGGCTCGTTGTTCCCTAAAGTGCAATGCAAATTTACAATAAAAAACTCATTAATCATTATTAGCTCCATTCAAAACCAAATATAGAATCAATGGCTCAAATGGAGGGACATAGATCCTAATTAAACTACGAATTGAACTACCAAAGTAACCTACTTTAGGCACTAACCCGATTGGATGATGTGCAATACTCGCCGAAATATGTACATATGCATTTTGAGGCGAAATGCAACGCCTTCGACTAGATCAGTGCCCAGTGAGTTATTTTTGCATTTTCCAACTATCAAATACCTTACTTAGGCCTTGTTTGGTATATATGAGGTGAAGATATCTCCAAAGAAATAACTCACGTGAGTTGAGAACTAATCTTGTTTGGTTGACCAACTCCATGTGAGTTATCTTCTAACTTACAGTGAAGGGTGTGAGATAACTCCCCTCCCCCAACAAGGAAATAACTCCCGAGAGTTATATGAATACAATTACTCCTCTCAAAGTTACATTTACCCATGTAAATAAATCATTCATTCATAAAAAAAAATTATTTTTCAAGTGAGAAATATTTTTAAGAATTATCATTAGTTGTATTTTATAATATTTATTATTAATAATTATTTCAAATAAATATAATTATACTTATAATTATTTAATGTTGTTTAATATTTTGTAAATAATATTTTATGTTTTTTACTTAATTCAAGTTTTTTTTATTTTGAATAAATAAGTAGTAGTTTATGTGATGAAAATAATAATGTTTTCTCCTTTATCTTAAAAATATGTTTGAAGGGTATTAATGTAAATTTTTATATTTTATAATTTTTAAAAATTTGTAACCTCCCTGCAAGTTCAAAATTCAACCAAACTTGAAAAATAAACTTAAACTGTGAGTTAACTCAAATAATTATTTCTGCTTTCACGTTATGTTGGTAAAAAGGAGGCACACGAAGGCCTTGCATTCTTACCCTTGAATGGCACCTGAAGATTGCCATTCCCACAGTCCCACTAGTCTCAGTCAATACGGTCTCTTTCACATCCAACACAAAGGCGTGTCATGTTAAACTCATCTGGGACACATTAACTGGCGTGATTAATGGTGCACTTTAATTTAATTGGACTCAGATCCCAAACACTCGTCCGTCTAGAAATTCATTCCAAAATAGCAAAAATGTTGCACGACAGATCCAAAAATAGAGTGTTCTGTTCCTGAGCTTCCTCTCACTAAAAAAAACCCACAATTGCGCTGATGATCCGCCATGAAACACAAGACCCACCACCACATTACACTCCCGATCCCCTCCAATGGCGCCGATTACGCCAGCGACAGCGGAAACTCGTCCAACTCCCCTCGCTCGCGTCGCAGACCCTCTCGCGGGCCTCGCAGGTTTCGATCCGGGAAGTCTCGAAACCAGAGCTCCTTCTGGGGTTTGAGGACTTCTGCTTGGCGACGCCATTACTGGGTCCTCTTAGTTTTAGCTCTGCTTTACGTTGTGGGGTTTGTTTGGTTCATGGGTAAGTATTCCTCTGTTTTCCTGGGTACTCCTGCACCTGGGTCGGTGTATCGAAGTCCCCTATTGTTCCTGAAGCTTTGGCCTTGGATTCAGAGGGATATTTCGCCTGCCATTGAGGTTTGGTGGCTCTCATTTTGTTGTTCCTTGTTTGCAAAATTGGGTTTTCTTGGTTTTTGTTTTGAGGTTTAATGTGTTGTTTAATCATGAATTTGTCATTTGTGTTGGGAAAATACTAGAATGACAACAAGAGCATCTCCGATGTGTTGTTTTGAGGTTTAATGTGATGTGGAGAGGATGCCTATCCTATGTGACACTTGATAGACATTCACCTCCCAAAATGATCTTCGATGGTAATGTGGATTTAGAGCATCTTCAATGGTAAATGTAGATTTTGGGCTTGAATTCTCAATGTGAAGAGGATGTCCATCCCATGTGGCTCAAATTGACATTGAACTTCAAAATAGGTCTTCAATAGTAGATGTGAATTTGTGGCTCATGAGGTGACATTTTTTTTGTAATTTTATTAATTAAAATATGAAAATAAAAGTGTATATAAAATAAGTAAATATTAAAAAAAATCTTATTATCCAACATAGATGTCAATTTGAATGTCAAGAAGTGACATTCAAAATAGACAATGTCTTTCCACGTCATCTTGACATTCAAAATGCACATTCCATTGGAGTTTTTTTTTACTACAATGTCTATTTAGTCCTAGGTGGTACACATCGATATCCAATCCGCGTCCTCATTCCCATTGGAGATGCTCTTAGACTATAGATTGTGACTTTTTTTTTTGTCTTCATATGGATAATGTCTTTTATTTTGTCTTTTTGTTTTTTCTTTGAGGGCTATCATGTTTTTTTCTTTATTTCTCTAACCAAAAGGGATGACGTGGCATTGGAGAGAATGTCTACCATAATGTTTAGAAGCAGATATTGGGGTAGACACCCTCTATTTAGATTCCCTACCACATCACCTAGACATTATCAATCCACGGTTCCATTAGAGAGCATTTTTTGGATTGGATGTGGATTGTGTCCTTGGCGGATCCATTTTCACTTCAATCCACAGCCCAATTGGAGATGCCCTCACACCACAAAACACACACCACAAAACACATGGGCTCACAAGAGCCTTCCATACAACCTCCACTCGCATGTTATGCATCGGGATTTGTGTATGCCCGCATTTTGAGGCACACATGAATGGCTCTTGTGAGCCAATGTATCTTGCTATGTCTTGCGGTGAGACATGTTGTTGTCATTCTAGCACTTCTCTGTTTGTTGTTGTCTTGCCCAAATTGACCAATTACTAAATGAAGAGAGCTTGAAGTTTTTTTTTTTTTTTGGGTCATGAATTCAAGTGGTTAACAAGTATTTCGTCCTCTACTGTGGTGCTAATTGTGGTCCAAAATATTGGGATGACACTTTCTAGACTTCAATTTCTACATTGGATGTGTGACTTTCTAATGTGAACATCCTGGTTAATTTTCAAACTTGTTTATTACTTGTTTAGTGCTTGTAGTTTTAAACTAAGAACATGTGCTTCCCTTGCAGTTGTCCTCTGTATGGAGCCATAGCAGAATGATGACAAATGAAAGACATTGTGCCAACATTACAAACAATGGAGTTAGCGGTATGATCTGCATTTCGGAATCTCCTTTGCGCTCGACTTGCTGTTCCTGCTCATGGATTGGAAACTCCTGGCTATTTATAAGTTGTAGATTAGTGACCTCAACATGCTCATTTATGTGTATTTTGCACGTGAGAATGGCACTTTTAATGTGAATTAGCATGTCGTTGATTTCGTAAACCACACATATTTCAAAGTTTTAAGCAATAGGAAGATCACAAGATGTTGGAGACTTGTTGAGGTTGTAGCTAGTTGGAAAACTGTTTAGAATTGTAGATTAAGAATATTAAAGAGAGAATAACTAGAGCATACTTTCCATTATTTTCTTCAGGGTCTGATGCACCTAATGGCTACTTGATCGTGGAGGCTAATGGAGGCCTTAATCAACAGCGCACATCGGTATGCACGACTTTCCTTGCATCGTTGCTGCCATTTTTTTCGTCCAATTTATAGGCACATATAAATTTCTTTTTGACTGGGTGTAGGTGTGTACTTGCAATCAAGGGTAGATTAGAAAATGTAGCTGGCTTCCTTTAAGCCGGGGATATAATCAATGATTTTTTCTTTTTGAGCTCAACCAAAAAGAAATTACTCCCTCCATAGCAAGGAGTGAATGCAAATCATAAATGAGTTGTCAAGACTGATTTAAGGGAGCCATTTATGACAATTTAAGGCTTTTATCCTGTTATCATACAGAACAACAAGGAAACTAGAAACATTAAGAGTCAAATAGGTTAATGAGGGTGCGTGCGAGAAATAGGTGTGCGTAAGATGATTAATTGCTGTAGGCTGTAGCATTCTCTCAACAATTTGTGAAAAGTTATATTTCCGAATTCTGATTGCATCTCACTAAATAGTAAATGCAATACCAACTCCTCCTTTAACAACTCATAGTGGATAAGTGCATCATAACAGATGGAAGAATATAAAATTCAAGTAGTTTTTGTTAATGGTCTCTAGCTACAGTACTGACTCCTGAAGTGTACTCATTATTGTGTTTTTTGGTTGTACTTCACGAAGAGACTTGCAGTTGAATGGATAAACATTAAGAGAATGTGAATGCACCATACATTTTATTTTTGTAAATCACAATTTCCCTTACTATTTCTGTTAGGCCTCCTATCTCAAAGTGGTATACAAGAAGGGCAAAAGGGAGTAGGGGATCACTGCCAAAGGAGTCCGTGACATTCCCAAGTGTGGGCCCAGCTGAGGTCCAGTGCGCCTAGCATGTGATAGGTAAAGGAATGCGTCTGAACTAGCAGAGAGGTGTTTAGAGAGTCAGTGGGTAGAGTATATACAGTGTGTACTGTCATGAAGTGAGGCATGAGAGAATTTGTAACTGGGAGACTTTAGTGTCTGGGTTGAGAGGAGATAGTCTCTCCTTCTCTGGGAACTTAGGAAATCACCTCTCTGTTGTACACACCTTTTTCTTCTTATCAATAAAGGCTTTGTTTCTCTGCTTTTTTAGGGTGTTGTGTTGAGTTCCGTATCAATGGTATCAGAGCAAGCTTTGTCATGGGGCCAAAGATGGATGTTCGACTGAAAGAGATGGAGTCGGAGTTGAGAAGAGTACATGATCTGGAAGGATCGATTGAAGGGTCGTGATCCGAGCTCCAGGATCATCTTCAATCCCAGATCCAGATGTTGTCGTCCCGCATGGAGGAGTTATTCCAACAACAGAGGGTTGATTTTGCCAGATCTCCTCAGATCGGCTCGTCTAGTGGTACAAAAACGGCAGATCCGCTAGATCTGAGCCCAGGGAAGGGGGTTTTTGTGGCGAACAACCCAGATCGGAGTACGACACCGTATCGCTTGGGTCCGGAGGTACGAAAAATCAAGATGCCCACATGCGACGGTACGGATCTCTTGGTTTGGCTCAACCAGGCTGGACACTAATTCGCTCTTCATGAAATGACAGAGGTTTCAAAACTCCGGGCGGCGCGAGTCTGCCTTGTGGGAGCGGCCCAGATCTGGTTGCAGACGGAGGAGCAGATTCAACCGTTCTTGAATTGAGAAGAGATGAAGAAACAACTGTCATTGCGATTTACAGAAGCTGATCCATTGTTTCTCTGCCATAGATTTTTCTCAATCAAGCGAGTAACTACAGTAAGTGACTATCGCGAAAGATTCGAGTTACTTCTTCATCAGGAGGTTATCTGAAGTACACAAGGTCGTCGTCTTTATCAATGTCTTGTGTGATCGGATTCGCGTGGAGATCATGGTCAATCCTCCGTCGTCATTGAAGGCCGTGATCGTCGGAGTAGTACAACTGGAGAAGAAACTCAGCGACAGAGAAGGGACGGGAATTGGGCCTGGTGGTGCCAAAGCCCAGTTGCCTCACTTGGGCTCTCCCCTCAGATCTGAGTCCAGGACCCAACATTGGGTCTCTCACACGCTTGCTAGACCCAACAAGGACTCTCCAGCAGTTCAAACCAATGGCCTACCCTCAGTGGGCCTTGGGGGTAAAACTAGCCCAAGTTACTATGGATCTTCAAGTCCAAGCCCATCTAGTGCAGTTACGCCAACGTTTCACCACCCAAACATAAACGACTCACCGAATCTAAGGCTTAGGTCCGACGCAAACAAGGATTGTGCTACCGGTGTGACGACAAATGGTTTGATGGCCATCATTGCGCTAAGAAGGTGTTGAATGTTATGCTAGTTATTGATGATGAAGGGGAGTCTTCGACGGATACACCCATCGAGTTCGCTGAGTTCCAACCTGATTCGGCTACCCTTGAATTGTCTGCTCATGCTTTGGGCGGCATTCCTGATCCTCATACCATCAAGGTCCGTGGTCGAGTGGCGGAACAAGACGTGGTGGTGCTCATCGACAGCTAGGCGTTCCACAATTTTATCTCGCCAACTCTAGTTAGTGTTCTACAAATTCCCTTATCACCGACAGCTTCGTATGGGGTCTTTGTGGGTGGAGGAGCTCGCTTGACGTGGTCAGGCGTTTGCAAGGATTTATGTGTGCTTTTCCAAAACCTCAAGGTGGTGGCTGATTTCTTTCCTATTGGCATGTGAGGCCATGATTTGATTTTAGGCATGAAATGGTTGAAGACTATGGGCATTACCACTATTGATTGGCAAAACCTCTCTCTCACGTTTACAGTTGCGGGCGAGAGAGTGACCTTACTCGGGGATCCTACTCTTCATCGTGCTTGTGTCTCTTGTAAAGCCCTCCAACGTACCTTCGATGATAGAGTGGGTTGTTTTCTAGTGGAATGTTGTAGCTTGGAGTCTATCGGCACCCGCCCAAGCCAGAGAAGAGATTGCACCTTGCCTACAACAGCTATTGGATTCATTTTCTCCATTGTTTCAGGAGCCCACTTCATTGCCACCTTCACGTGACTGTGACCATGCAATCGTGTTGAAGGAAGGAGTTGAGCCCATTCGCGTCCGTCCTTATCGATACCTTCAGGTTCAGAAGGCGGAGATTGAACGGATGGTCACTGAGATGTTGGCTTCGGGAATCATACAACCGAGTAACAGTTCATTTTCAAGCCCAGTGTTGCTGGTGAAAAGGAAGGACGACACCTGGAGGTTTTGTGTGGATAATAGGACGTTGAATAGCGTGACGGTGCCCGATAGGTTTCCCATCCCTAATATCGATGAGCTGCTTGACGAACTCCATAGAGCTTGCATTTTTTCCAAGTTGGATTTGCGCTCCGGCTACCACTAGATAAGAGTTAAAACTGCTGACATACCCAACACGGCTTTTCGTACTCACGACGACCATTTTGAGTTTCGGGTTATGCCGTTTGTTTTGTCTAACGCCACAGCCACCTTTCAATATCTTTTGAACTCCATTTTCAAAAGGTTGCTCTGTCGTTGCGTGTTGGTGTTCTTCGACAATATCTTGGTGTTTAGTTCATCAATGACCGCGCATTGTGACCATCTCTAGCAGGTCCTTTCTATCCTTCACTCTCATTCCTTGTTTCTTAATCTAAAGAAATGTTGCTTTCGCTGTACTAACCTGGAATATTTGGGTCACATAATTTTCGGTGAGGGGGTTCGAGCTGATCCGGACAAGGTCCAAGCCATGGATACGTGGCTAATGCCGAAGTCCTTAAAGGAGTTGTGTGGCTTCCTGGGCCTCACCGACTATTATAGGCGTTTCATCCAGGATTATGGAAAACTTGCTGCCCTGCTTACTCAATTGCTTTGCAAAGACTCTTTTGAGTGGTTTGATGAGGCTACCTTTGCGGTCCAACACCTCAAGCAGGCTATGAAGGAGGTGCCAGTGTTGTCCTTGCCCCGATTTTCATTCTCTTTTTATGATCGAAACGAACTCCTCGGGCGTAGGGGTAGGGGCTGTCCTCTCTCAGCACGACCGTCCCATTGCTTTTTTTTAGTCAAGCTCTCTCCCTGAGCTCGGTGCAAGTTGGCCTACTAGCGTGAATTGATGGCCATCGCGTTGGCCATACAAAAGTGGCGCCATTACCTATTGGGCCGCAAGTTCTTGGTGCGTACTGATCAGCGAAGTCTGAAATTCTTATTAGAGCAACGGGTAGTCGCTCCGGAGTACCAACGCTGGCTGATCAAGTTACTCGGCTACCACTTTGATATCCATTATAGACTGGGCTCTTCCAACCAAGCTGCTGATGCTCTTTCTCGCTTTCCTTTTGAAGGCTCACTTCACTCTCTGATGGTGTCTTCTCTTGCTGATGCTTCGGTCATTACATCCGAAATTGAGCTTGATGAATTCTTAGCTCCCATTCTTCATGTTCTCCAGTAGGGCTCTCTTGAGAAATCGGGTTGGTCCATCCAACGGGGCCTCCTCCACTTTCGAGGTCGCACTGTGATCTTAGCCTCGTCTTCACTTAAGGCACGTTCGTTAGCTGAATTCCATTCCTCTCCCATCGGCGGGCATGGAGGATTTCTCAAAACGTATAAGCGGCTGTCTGCACAATTCTTTTGGATTGGAGTGAAGAATGATGTTAAAACCTTCGTTGCCTCTTGCGACATTTGCCAACGCAATAAGTATGAAACTTTATCGCCGGGGGGGTTGCTTAAGCCCTTACCTATTCCATCAGGGGTGTTCGACGATATCTCGATGGATTTCATCGAGGGCTTACCGTCCTCAAAATGTTTCAACTCCATTCTTGTTGCGGTCGACCGTTTCAGCAAATATGGTCATTTCCCGCCCTTACGACATCTTTTTTCAGCTCGTGTTGTGGCTGATGTGTTCATTAAAAGTGCGGTTAAGCTCTACGGGTTCCCCAACAGTATCGTATCCGACCGTGACTAGGTGTTTCTCAGTCAATTTTGGAGTGAATTATTCCGTCTTCAGCATACCTAATTGCATCGCAGCTCTGCCTACCATCCTCAAAGCGACGACCAAACCGAAGTGGTTAACAGGTGTGTTGAAACTTATTTGCGCTGCTTTATTCATCAACAACCAAAAGATTGGTATGATTGGTTACATTGGGCCGAGTTTTGGTATAATTCTTCATTCCATTCTTCCCTTCAATGTTCGCCTTTCAAGGTCCTATACGGTCGTGACCCCCCACTGCTAGTCCGTTATGGGTTCTCCTCCGCCACTGCCTCTCCTGATCTGAACTCTTTGCTGCGCTCCCGTGATCTAATTCTGGCCGAGATCAGAGATCAATTGCAACTAGCTCAGAACCGTATGCGCCAGCAGGCCGACAAGCACTGCAGGGACATCTCTTTTACGGTGGGTGACCTGGCATACTTAAAATTGCGTCCTTACTGCTAGCAAACAGTGGCGCGTCGTTCCAATGCGAAGCTTAGTCTGAGGTATTTTGGCCTTTATAAAGTCCTTGCTCGTATTGGACTCGTGGGGTACCGACTGGAGCTCCCTGCTACCGCCTCCATCCATAAGGTCTTTCACGTCTCACAGTTACGTAAGGTGATTGGACCCATGCCCATCTCCCCAGAATTGCCACCATTCTCCCCTAACTCAGTGATGATGGTCGTTGAACCGGAATGTGTCTTGGCTTATCGTGCTTTTGTGGATGGTCCTGAAGTTCTTGTCAAGTGGACAAATCTGTCGGAATCGAATGCAACGTGGGAGTTGGTTAGCAATGTTCGGAAGTCTTTTCCTTCCTTCTACCTTGAGGACAAGGTGGTTCTTCAGGAGGGGAGTAATGTTAGGCCTCCTATCTCGAAGTGGTATACTAGAAGGGCAAAAGGGAGTAGGGGATCACTACCAAAGGAGTCCGTGACATTCGTAAGTGTGGGCCCAGTTGAGGTCTAGCGCGCCTAGCATGCGATAGGTAAGGAATGCGTCTGAATTAGCAGAGAGGTGTTTAGAGAGTCAGTGGGTAGCGTATATATAGTGTGTACTGTCATGAAGTGAGGCATGAGAGAATTTGTAACTGGGAGACCTTAGTGTCTGGGTTGAGAGGAGAGAGTCTCTCCTTCTTTGGGAACTTAGGAAATCACCTCTCTGTTGTACACACCTTTTTCTTCTTATCAATAAAGGCTCTATTTCTCTACTTTTTTAGGGTGTTGTGTTGGGTACCGTATCAATTTCTTACATGCTCTTATGGCAGATCTGCAATGCCGTGGTTGTTGCGAGGCTTTTGAATGCCATACTTGTCATCCCGCGCTTTGACTATCATAGTGTTTGGAAGGATCCTAGGTGAGTGATACTCATTTCTTATGATAATGATACTTAAATAGTATTTGCTTGCCTATGACTATGATCGAACTTATCAGATTGCAAAGATCTATGTTTTGAATAAACTCATAATATTAATTCCATGCACTTTTTGCCTTTCAATCACAAACCATCATAGCTTCTTCCAAGAAAAAATTCTCCGTCATTTGTTTTTTTCCCAGTCCCTCTTGCATATAGCAGTTCATCTTTTTGTAATTCTTCTTAGTGTTACTGTAAAAGCTCATTCAATCATCACATCTCTATGTTCCATTACTTTAAGTGCTTGTTGATATGTGTTTTAGTCGTATTTTTACTTTTTGTGGAAAGATGAAGCAACAAAGAAGGTTTCATTCTTCTTATAATAAAAAGGGTTTCATTTTCATACATGTATTCAAGAAACACTACAGCAGAAGAACATGCGATAAATGGTTAAGCGCTTAAAAAGGAAGCAAAAGAACTTCGGAAATCCCAGGGAAGGACCATTAGGAGAAGAAAATGAGTTTACAGAACACCATTGAAATGAAGGGACAAATTTTAGAATAGCAAAAGGATACTGATGAGGAAGCCTCTTTTTTTTTTTTTTTAAACCATCCTTTAATTCTAAAAATAATAATCTGTCTAGGACCACTTATGTTTAAATAAAAGTGCTTCTTGTTGAAACTTTTAGCAGCACGACTCTTCACCACTCTCATTTAGTTGTTTTTGACTAATTGAAACATTTCCGAGTGTGCCTTTGTCAAATTTTCTCAGCCGTGCTGCAAACACATGCGATACTGTCCCCAACTTGACCACCTTCAACTCTTAGGTGTGAGGTTTTATCTCAAAAGGCCTCGGTACTAGTTGGGAGGAGTTAATCATTTATATACTTCATTTCGATGTTTCATTTAATCGACGTGGGACTAACTTTCGATCCACACATCGTCAACAGCCTTCTAATTTCTTTTCTTCATAGACTTCCCATTACCAATGGAAATAATATGCTATGATCTGCAAGCTTCTTTTAGTATGGCTCGTTTATTTTATTATGAAACACACAAAAAACTGTCTACCCGAAAACATGCACGTCTCTTTTTTAGGTGTTCCTTATCAACTATTTTAAAAAGCACGAACTAATCTTTTTCATTTTTGCACTATGCAGTCAATTTGGAGATATTTATGATGTGGACCATTTTATAGAGTCACTAAAGGACTATGTGACTGTTGTCAAGGAGCTACCTACGGACCTGATGGAAAGATACAATAACAACATTGGGAATGTACCGAATGTTAAAGTCAGAGCTTGGGCCCCAGCTAGTTTCTACCTGCAAGATGTCCATCCTATATTGCTTGAGAATGGGTGAGCCATTTTTTTTTTTTTTTTTCTACTCATTATTTTCTTCTTCATCAGGCTCATGATTATGGGAAGCTTCTTCTGTTGATTATAATATCTTGGAACTCTTCCATTATTCTTGCTAATTCAATTGGAATTAAAGGTTCTGGAATTTTGCATGAACTTAATGTGTCAAATTAATATATTCTTTATCAAGGATGTCAAAAATTCTAAATTACTCCCTAATGTTTCTGAATGTGATGGATTCGGTCTACTGAATGTGGTTTGCCAAAACAGTATCATATATCTTTAAGTACCTTTTCTATTACCAAGCCCATGTGGTGCCTTGAGTCTTTATTTGCTCTGTGGGCTTTTGATCATCATAAATGATTTGGTACAAGTGCTGAATGCCGCAGATGTGGTGATCAAGCTTTAGAAACATGAGATACATATAGCCTTGAAGTAGGAATTGGTATCATTAATGTTCCTACTATTACTTGCCCAGCTGCGCTTCCTAATAAAAAAAATTAAGGATTACCATAACTAAGTTGCAAAGCTTAAGGTGAAATCAAGATCGACAGCCACTGGATTATGATCTAGGTGAAAATAATTATATATATATATATATATATATATATATATTGCTGATTTGAGCTTCTCTTTTGTGTAGGTGAACATTAAAGAATTTTCTAAATCATGATCAGTAGCCATGTAAAAGCGATGGCCATTAATTTTAGAGTTGGACGGATATGTTAGTTGCAAAGCTGATTTTTTGTTAATTATTGAATGGTTGTGGATGAAGCTTGTACAAAACTAAAGTCAAAGATGCAAGTAAACAAATTTATATGTAATAGTTTGAAATCCAAACACTTTGACAAGATCCATGAATATTCATTCAAGATGCTGGGCTATGATCATGCTATTCCTTTGGGGTATTTGTTTATACAAGAGTAGCTTTAGTTATTTAATTGCATTTGCATTGAATTTGTATTTGATGTCATAATCATTCATTTCTTGCACCTATTAGTTGGTTGGTTGGTCTTTTTGTGGTTGTTGTGTTGATTTTCAAGATAAACACTTTGTTTGAAAAAGAAGTCATTCTACTCGGGTAAATCAAGGTAAAGGGAAAAAAAACTCAAATTCCTCTAAGCCAAAAGCATAAATTACCAAGTAACTTAATTATTTAGTAAAACTTGTGTTTCTTTCAAGCAACAAAGGAATTATACATGGCTTCTTTCAAGCGACAAGGCCATGAAAATAGATTATAAAAGCTGTCATCCTGGATATCATAAGCATCAAGAAGTTTGACGTGGGAGTGAAGATGTTTAATTGTTGATTTTCTTCTGTTTATGTTCAGTGGATGTAAGAATCGTTTTACAAGTTTAGCTAAGACGTCATGTTCCGTCTATCATCCTTCATTTATATTCAAAGTTGAAGCGGATTCTGATTTTATAGTAGCTAGCTCTAATTTTTCATTAGTTTTTTAAATTGATGCAGGGTCATCCGTATAGCTCCTTTTGCAAATAGATTGGCTAATAGCATTCCACCTGACATTCAGTTTGTTAGATGCTTGGCAAATTATCAAGCATTAAGATTTTCTGCTCCTATTTCAACGCTTGCGCAGAAGATAGTTAGCCGCATGATCCAGAAAAGCTCTGAAACCAGAGGGAAATATGTTGCAGTTCACCTTCGTTTTGAAGAGGTGGTGATGCTGTGATCCCTATCTTACGGAAAATGTTTTGAAATTTTATTTATTATATTTCCAAATTGTTGCCTTTTCCAATACTGAATTTACTGTGATTCCTCTATTTTTAGGATATGGTGGCCTTTTCATGTTGTATTTATGATGGCGGATGGATGGAAAAGTTTGAAATGGATTTCACTCGTCGTAAGGGGTGGAAAGACAAGTTTACACAAAGGGGCCGTATTATTAATCCTGGCCTCAATCGGATGAACGGAAGATGCCCTTTAACACCCTTGGAGGTAACTATGCATTATCTTGTGATTATTTTTAATCATTTATTTTCAAGTCTCAAAACTTGATGTTTCTGGAATACTAGTTTGCTGTAGTCTGTAGATGATAGTTTTTCAGTGTATGAGCCACTCTCATTTATTTGCATATCGACTCAAGGGATTGATCACTGCATGTTCTAAAACAATATTTGTAATTGTATAGAGCATCACTAAAATATCTTTAAACTGATGATCTTTTGTTCTTGTCTGCTTTTCAATAACCTGAAAATAAATGACTATTTTGTGGACTGGACCCTTTGAGTACTTACAAATACATGATACTTCCTCTAGGCAGTGGCTGTGTGCTAGTTGATCTTTCCTACTTTTCTCTTTTTCCCCGTTTCGAAGATTTTTGTTTAATTTAGTTCCATAATTTGTTGTATAATGTAACTCAAATTTCTTTTGCATATTCTTCTTTGTCAGCATAGGTTGGAATGATGCTAAGGGGTATGGGTTTCAGTAACAACACTTCAATTTATATCGCATCTGGAACGATTTACAATGCCAAAAGGAACATGGCTCCTTTGTTTCAGATGTTTCCTTTAGTTCAGACCAAAGAATACCTTGCCACTCAACAGGAGCTTTCATTCTATAAGGTGTGCTTTCTTCTTCCAGGGAAAACACTCAAACACGCAGACGCAAAAACTCAGTTTTGCTTGTCTTCAATAACTCTGTATTTGCTTCGTAGGACTATTCGTCAAGGTTGGCTGCATTGGACTATGCGGTGTGCTTGTTGAGTGAAGTTTTCGTGACCACCCAAGGCGGCAACTTCCCTCATTTTCTGATGGGTCACCGAAGATTCCTTTATGGACATGGTAAGACTATCAAACCAGATAAGCGAAAACTAGCTCTGATACTGCACGACACCAGTTTGAGGTAATATCATTTCTCTTTCTCTTCTATTATGTTGACTTCTGTTTATATTTTTTTACTTCTCCATTTTCCTTGGCTCATAATCTTCTTAATTGGTTCACGCAGTTGGGAAGCTTTCAAAGAGCAGATGAACCTGATCCTCGCTGAAAGCGATAGGGAAGGAAAGATGGAACTTCAATTTAAGAAGGCCAGTAAACAACCTTCCATTTTTGAGCACCCATCTCAGGAATGCAGGTGTGTTAAGGAACTGGCGAATTGGACAACACGACCCGACCCCATTCCTTGGACACTTTAACAAGATAAAGAATGTGAAGCATCATCTACATTTTCGCCCTCATTTTTGTAATTAATCACATTGGTAGATAGTTTGTTCGTCTCTTTAAAGGAAGAAAAAATGTTTGTTCGCCAAATTTATGTTTCTTCTTCACTCCCTTACCATTTGTGCAGTCATTCTCGGTGAGGCGGTACGGCCTTGGTATGTATTGCAGATGCAAGACTCTTGTTCCACAGATTTTGTTGAGAAGTTAGCTTTTCTATTTTTTCATGTCTATTTTTTCTGCATGGATCATATTCACCTGTGATGGCAGGTTTTACAAGTGAATGTAAATGTCAGTATTTCTTGTAAGATAAGATATTGAGATACATATTTTTCCACCAAACAGATTCTCTCTTCATTATTGAATTGACATTCCTAAAGTGAACATTATATCAACTTGTGTGTGTACCGAACAATCTCAATTTTGTTGCGTGTGTACCGAACAATCTCAATTTTGTTGCGATCGGCTACATGGATCAAACTCTTCTATTTGATGATATCATGTGCTTTATAATCCTTTAAATCTTTCTTGTTAAATGCGCGTATGTTGGAGGGAACAAAATATTTTGAGCTTGGCTATCCGCACCCCAACTTTTACTTAGGGCACCCTAGCAAAAAAGTCAAACTTAAAAAAAGGTCAATTCTACTGCGAAATGACCCTTATTGTGACAACTCTTTTCTCCAGACTGGATATTGCCCAGCCTAATTTCGTCATTAAGCCTTAATTCACGTAAAGTAGGACTTAACAACGTATTAGATAGCCTTTTTGTCTTATTCACCTTGTTGTGTTTAGGATAAGTATTATTCATTTCTTATTAGTTGTGATTTTCAGAGTTATTTAAAACTTTTTATCATTTTAATATTATCAGAGGAAAACTTAATAAAATTTGCGGAAGCATAATAAAAACACATACTATGGAAATCAGAAAATAGTAGATCACACGTAGTCAAACCGAGTAATAAATGCATTAGTTGGGGAGTCAAGTCTCTCAATTCAATATACAATCCAAAAAGTATATAAAGACATAAACAATAAATACACAAAATGATCACCTACGAAAGTAGCAAAAACCACTCGCCGAGGACTAAGAGGTAATCGTCGATCTTTTCCTTCCCTGATGTGCCACTCGAAGTATCTGCACCTACCATCACAAACTAGACAATGAGTACAGTAAATAAAAGTAAATCCTGAAGCTCTTATCCACATTTCCAAATTATACAAATAATGGTAGCTGAAAGCATACAATAGCTATGAATAAAGAAAAGCTGAAAGGAAAGTATGCAAGCAATCACCAAGCTACTACAAAGGACAACAAATTGAGAAGTCGCATAAATCTAGGTCCAAGTTCGCGACATCTTTAAAGAATTTAACCTAGTTGTCGCGCTAGTAACATCGGTTGTGTGGTATCCCCAAAGTGAATCTAACCTCATGAGCCGTGCTACTCATAAGATAAGGAAACATCTCATTATGGAGTGTCGGCATTCTTAGGGAATCTAACCTCGTGAGTTTTGCACATCTTGTATAATAGGGAACCTAGACTGGTGGATTATCTAAAACCTGCTTGACAATAAGTTGGAGTTGTAGATTACATAAATACAAGTACTTTATCACAAGCATATTGACATGAAGGTGTACAAACACCCATAGGAAATAAACAAATCATAATATGCTATTTATAAAAGAAGTTTGTCAGTTAGGGAATCAACAACATTAATGGAATCCAATATAGAACGAGATCAAGTCAACGAATGTCATTTATTAAGTCATTTGATGATTAAATGAATCCATAAACTTAAATAAGAAACGCACACACAAGTCATGACATTTGGAATAAGAAAAAGCAATAAAAACGGTTTAAGTGGCTCTGTTTCAATACTGAAATGGAAATAAAATGGAGAGAAGTGTCTTAGCAGGTTTATTTACCTCAAATCCACGCAATTCCTAGCCTATACCGCCTCTCGACCACTCCAAACTCGTGTTCCACACCCTGTAAATCCTCTCTAAGCTCTTAAAGTGTCCTAACAAATTTAATTTAGCTTGTTTTAGGTTGGTGGTGATTATTTAGATTTATATATATGGTTAGTTTAGTAGTATATTTAGTATAAATAACCCTAAATGAGCTCTAATTGATGGTGTTTATGCATTTTCAAGTAAATAAGGCATAAAGAAGGAAATAAGCAAAAATGAGAAAAAACAGAGCTAAAACACACCAAAGTGTGGTTGGCAACTTGGCTCATAGGTGTGGCGCTATAAGGGCACAAGGCACAGTGCGGAAGACCTAGGCACAACGTAGGAGAAAAGACAAGTGAAGAAAATGAGACAGGAAGCTCGGAGCTGTGGCGATGCCATGAAGATTGAAGGGACGACGCCTAAAGCCAAATGGATAGTGCCGAGGTCACTGAATAGAAGAAAAAGCACACAATAGTGGCGGCGTAGTGGCGACGTCATGACATTACACACACGACGCCGAGAGTTAAGTGACAACACTGGAACAGAAGAAAATAGAAAGTTAGCGTTTTATTTCGTGTTAAAATATAAAGTAGGGTTTCTAATTGTTTGAAAACGTGATTAGAGAGTATAAATTGATAGGAATACATGGTAAACATATAGCCTACAACAGATTAGCCACCATTAACATAGTTTAGCATATGTTTTTTTTTATTCTCGAGTATTAAGACGATTGTGAAGAGAAGACGTTGAAGACTCATGTGCGGTGATTCAAGTATTGTGTTTATTGATTTATTTGAAGTATTTCAATATATCTCTGATTTCAATGAATACCACTATGTACATATTTGTTTCAATGAAGTGTAAGTAGTCTATTAATCTTAGGGATCAATTAATAGATCTTATGGTATGGATGCTATGCTATGAACATGAGTAGAATAGAAATATAAAAAGTGCAATGGTTAGAATTTGTATCGATAATGAGTGTAATGCTACGAACATCTTGATCACATGTTTTTTGACATTAGGTTTTAGAAGTTATCATGACCATTGAAGTTTTTAAGTTTGAATATGGATGGTAAAACCGTAAAATATACAACATCGAGCGATAGTTGTTGATAAGGGAGGCGCGGATAGTAAACTTAATTGGTTATGAATCTAAAGATTTGGAATATTAGAGCAATATGAATCTTACTTTATTCACACTTTGAAAGGAGGAGTTCTAGTTTGCATATTAGAATATTTTCCATCACAACAGTGAGTTAAAGCGGATTTGAAGGAAGTCTTTCTATTCTATTTAGACATTAAACACACATAATAAAGATGATAAATTGAGTTGAAAAGCGTAGTATTTCATTACCTAAATGAAGTTATGAATTAAGATAGTCTTAATATAAAAGTTAAACTAAATTGCATTGACTTGTTAGTATAGATTAGTTTAGTTTAATTATAAAACTAATTAAAAGGATTTCCTTAGCAATAGAGTAATTTTAGTTAGGTACGTAGTGAGTGCATATACATTTCCCTAAGGACAATATCCGTAATCAACATAAGTTGGTTACACTATTACTACAAGCAAGCTGTTATACTTGCAACATGCGAATCGAGTTTTTAGCGTTGTTGCCAGAGATAGGTAGCCACTTAGACTTAATTTAAAAAGTTGCTAAATTTTGTTTTAAGTACTTTACTTTCAAGTTTATAAAAAATAAAAAAAATAAAAGGTTCAAGTTTCAAGTTTAACTTTCTACATTTGATCATTTGTATTTTCTTGTCAAAGATAACTAGTACGTGCATAACAAAGGAGAGAAGGACTTAGTGCTTTACAACCTTGAGATTAACAAAACCAGTAAATGAAAGAAAAAAAAAGGAATTAAGATAGCTGAAGACCAAACAAGAAACCAACAACAGGGCCGAGAGAATAACCAACGCGAAAGTGATTTGGTAGTGCAAGATAAAATACAAGGACAAAGATGCGTTTGTGACTACTTCAAGCCAAAAGTTCAATAGACTTAATATAGTAAAGAGGCTTCTAGCCAACACCACTGAGTTTGAACTGAGATCATCTCTAATCAACATGATGCAAAATAGCTTATTCAACGAGCTAGCCAATTAAGATCTAGTTGCATATGTAAATAATTTGTTGGAGAAGTGCCACACCATGTACAATACCAGAGTTACAAAAGAGTCGATCAGGATGAGACTTTTCCCATTCTTATTAGGTGGAAAAGCTAAATCTAGGTTCCAAGGACTGAACGCATGGAGTATGACCACATGGGTGGAAATCAATGAAATATTTCTTGACAAGTTCTTTCCCCAAATGAAGGTCGATGAAATGAAGCCGTAAATCAGTCAATTCAAACAGGAAGGTGTCGAGTCTCTTAGAGAGGCTTAGGAAAGACTCGAAGAGATGCTGACGGGATGTACAGGACAAGGATACGTGAAATAGGTACAACTCTAAATTTTCTACTATGGGATGAATCACAACACGAGAACACTAGTAGATGTTGCGGTAGGTGGCTTTCTACTAACCAAGGATGAGGATGGAGCATTGGATATCCTTGATCTTACGTCTTAATACTCTACAACCAATAATCATTCCACATCGAGGAATCTAACAAGCGTATACGAGATTGATTCGCAAGCTGTGATAATGACACAACTATCAAATCTGAGCAATCAAATGGCAAAGCTTCAAATAGGACAACAAGGTCCACAAGTGCAGGTGATACAACAACCCATTAATCATCAAGCCATGATGGTTAACTAAATGGACATGCAGTAATGAATGGTATATGAAGAAGTGAACTTCATGAACAATCAAGGCTATGGAAACAACTTCAGATTGAGAGGAATTTCTCCTTAAAGGTTTTATCAAAGATACAATAACAACAACCGTGTATGGAAATCCTGATAATGCACTGAAGTTACTTTGAGGCTTCGATCAACAAGTCCAATAGGGGAAGTTAGGGAAGAGTGAGGAGATGACTTCATTGAAGTTAATTGAGAAGTTCTTATACGTCATGGACAAGAACAATAGGGGATGTCATGAGAAGTAAGAGAAAGAGATGGAAGGAGTGAAACAAGCCATGAAGAGGATAGATGTTGAGAGATTACAATCCATCAAAAACACAGAGAGACAGATTGGTTAGTTAGCCATTGCCTTGAACTCACGGAATGACAGTTTCCTAGTAACATCGTCACCAATCCTTAGGAGTACGTCAATGCTATTCATATGATGAGCACTACAACAATGACTGAGCCAAGATTAGAGCAAGTGATGTACAAGCCAAAAAACTCAACACTTTGGCTATGAGGAAACATGAGAACTAAATGGAGGTGAGGCAAGATGAACTCGAAGGACTCAAACAAGAGCAAGTGATGTACAATGCCTTGAAAAATAATAAGAAGGTGAAGAAACAATGGAAAGCCAAGCAAAAAGATGAAGTACCTTCTGAAGAAGCACTAAAGGAAATAACATCAAGGTAGTTCCAAGGAAGTCGAATCCAAAGTGTAAGTTCATCTCGAGACTTCAACCAATCAAAAGGAGAGATTCTGGAGAAATATGCATACTAATAAGCATCGATAAGCACCAATTTAGAATTGTCTTATGTGATGGAACCTTAGTCAATATTGTACCAATAATGGACATGTTGCACGCTAATTGGAAGATCAATTATCTCGATACGTCAAATTTGCAAGTAGTTAGTGGCAAGTTGATACCAACTATAGGAAAAGTCTTGAATGTGCATGTGAAAGTGGGTAGATTCACACTCATCATAGATTTTGAGGTTATGGATCACAACATGAATGATGATGAGTTTATGATACTTGGGAAGCCATTCTTGAACACTGCCAATGCAAACTTGTACACAAGAAAGAAGAAGATCACAATGAGTATCGATGAGGATGATGATGCAGAGAAGATAGTCTTTATTGATAAAAAAAGAAGTGCATCCGAATGAGAATGAATATCTGATTTACAATTGGAGTATCTTGATTTAGACTCGAACTAAACGCGCGAAAAAGCGTCAAGCTAATGACGTTAAATTAATTGCTACTAGGAAGCATCCCAGGATTTTTAAAAAAATTTCGAGTTTTTAATTTTCAGTCGGTTAGTCTAATAAGTACAATTAACACGTTTTAGTTTTTAATTTTCAAAAAAAATTTGCTGAATATGCAGGTAAGGCCATTTGCTGGGTGACGATTCATCGGAATGGAAATGTCTCACCAAAGTCATGAAACAGAGTAAAAGAGTGAAGGAGTTCAAGCGACGAAGGTAAGGCACACGGGTAAGTTTTTATGAAATTTTTATATTTACATGGATTTTATGTGATAATGACATCTTGTACAAGTGATACACAAAGTCGGAAAAGTGCCAAATAGAAATAAACAAAAACAATTATGAGAAACAAGTGACATGACGCTCGCCGACGCATAGGTATGAGTCACAGCGCTAGCATGGCACAAAGGATGAACACATTGCAGATTGCTCGACGCCATCGTGGTGCTGTGACAGTGCTACACCTATTAAGGGACGACACCAGTTTTGTTGTAAGGGATTTAAACTACCAGTGTCGTTTTAAGGGTTTCAAACCCATGTTCATCAATTCCTTCACTCTAGCATCCAAACACCTCTACAACCACCAAGTATATTGATAAGTGATTATTTATACGTATATATAGGGTTAGTTTAGTCATATATTGAGTATAAATATCCTCAAATAAGCTCTAAATCATGGTATTATTGCATTTTCAGGGAATGAATATGTAAAAAAGGAATTGAAGAAAAATGGGAGGAAATGGAGTAAAAACCCTCAAAATACACTTGGCATTGTGGCTATAGGTGTTGAAGTTGTAGGCAAACAAGGCACGACATGGGAAAGAAAGGCACGACATGGGAGAGGAGAAAAAGTGAAGAAAACTAACTATGGAGGTTTGGCATAGTGGCGACGTTGTGGAGTATAGTACACCGCGACACCAGGGAGCAAGGAAACATGCATGCAGTGTTGGCGTAATAGCGGCGTAATGGGCTAAAGGGCATGGCGCTGAGGCAGTAAGTGACAGCTCTAGACAGGCAAGAAATAGAAAGTTAGAGTTTTGATTCAAGTTAAATTGTAAAGTGGGGTTTCTAATTGTTATTAAGGAGTATAAATATGTATTAGGACGTGGTAAACTAATAACATACCCACTATTAGCCACCATTAGAGTAATTTAACATAGGTTTTACATTGAGTTTAGGTATTAAGAAGTTTATGTAAAAAAAAAATGAAGACTTCATGTTTACAATTCAAGTTTGGTTTCGTTGATTAAACTCAAGGTAGTATTTATATTCATCTCTTATCTGCAATGATTTCCATTATGAATTGTGATATGTGTGTTTCAATGAAGTATGAGTAGTCTATTTATCTTAGGGATCAATGATCCTGTGGTATGAATGTTATGCTTTGAATAGAAATAAAAACTAAATATAAAAAGCGCAATGATTAGAACTTGTATTGATTCTGAGCGTAATGCTTTAAACATCTTGATCATGTGTTTAATGAACTTAGGCTTTAGAAGTAAACATGGCCATTAAAGCTTTTAATCTGGCTATGAACGGTACAACCGTACAATACACAACATCGAGAGATAGTAGTTAATTAGAGGCACGAATAGTAAACTTAGTTGGGTATGAATTCAATGATTTATGACTTAAAGTAATGTGGAGCTTAAATTATTCGAACGATAGGTGGAGTTGTGGTCTGCACAAAACATATTGAGATGTAAACATGAATACAAAACATAATATTAAATTACCTAGGTGAAGTTGTGAACTAAGATATCCTTAATATGAAAGTTAAAATAAAGTTGAATTTGAGTTGTTAGATACTTTAGTTTAGTATAAAACCAATTAAAAAGTAAATTCTTTAGCAATAGTTCAAGTTAAATAGGTAATTAACAACTAGTGCAAAAACCTTTCCCTGAGGATGATATCCGTGATCAACATAAGTTAATTGCACTATTACTGCAAGCGAAATGTTATACTTGTGGAACACACACCAAATTTTTGGTGCCGTTACAAGGGATAGGTATCCATTAGCATTACTTAGTTAGTTTCAATAGTTGTAAATTTATTTTTAATTTCATAAAAAAACAAAAATAACAAAAAAATGCCTAAGTTTCAGTTTAACTTTATGTTCTCGATCTTTTTGTGTTTTTTTTTTCAAGGATACTTAGTGCATGCATGGTAAGACTGAGAAAGACCTAGTGCCTTACGACTCGAAGATTGATAGAACCAACAAAGGAAAGAAAAAGAAAGGAAAAAAGATGATGAAGGAGCAAGTTAAAATCCAATAACAGGGCTATAGGAATAATCAACTCGCAAGCTTTCTGGTAGTGCAAGATAGAGTGCAAGGACAAAGGTGCATTCGTAACTACTTCAAGCAAAAAGTTCAGAAGATGTACAATTGAGTGATGAGGCTTCCAGCCAATACCATCAATTTCGAACTGAGACCGTATCTGATAAACATGGTGCAAAATAGTTTGTTCAATGGGCTATCCAATGAAGATCCAATTGCACATGTTGAGAATCTCTTAGTGAAGTGCGATATCGTGCACATAACTGAAGTTAGAAAATAAGTGATCAGGATGTGACTTTGTTCATTCCTATTAGGTAGAAAAGCCAAATCTTGCTTCCAAGGGCTGAATGAAAGGAGTATGACCTCATGGATAGAAACTAATGAAACATTTCTTGACAATTTCTTTCCTCCAGTGAAAGTTAGTAAAAGGGATCTTGAGATTGACCAGCTCAAGTAAGAAGATACTAAGCCTTTTGGCGAGACTTGGAAAAGATTCAAAGAGATGCTGAGGAGATGTCTGGGACACAAATACGTGAAATTGACACAACTTTAGGTTTTCTACTATAGGATGACCGACATCATAAGAACGCTAGTAGATGTCGTAGCAAGTGGCTCTCTACTTACCAAGGATGAGGATGGATCATTGGATCTCCTTGATCTTATGTCTCAAAATTCTACTGTCGGTACTCATTCTATAGTAAAGAAAACAACAAGCGTCTACGAGATTGACTCGCAAGCAATAATTATGGAATAATTATCAAATCTGAGCAGTTACATGGCAAAACTTCAGATGGGTCACCAAGTTCTATAAGTAGCACAGTAACCCATAAATCACCAAGGCATGGTGGTCAACCAAATGGACATACAACAGGTACTGGAGTGTGAGGACATCAACTTCATGAACATCCAATGCTACAGGAACAACTTCAGGTCGAGAGGAGTAGCTCCTTAACGGTTTTATTAAGGATACAAAAATAACAACCTAAAATCTTCTTATGGAAATCTTGGTAATGCACTGAAGTTACCTCAATGTTTCGATCAATAAGTCCAACAGGGGAAGCTGTGGCAGAGCCAAGAGATGACTTTTTTGAAGTCAATATATAAATATTTGCAAGCCTTGGAAGTGAGAGATAGGGAGCGCCATGAGAAGCACAAGAAAGAGTTGGAAAGATTAAAATAAGCTATGAAAAAGATAGATAATGAGCAATCACAATCCATAAAGAACTTAAAGAGAAAAATTGGTTAACTTGCTATAGCATTGAACTCGAGGAAGGAAGGGCAATCTCCTAGCAACACAACAACCGATCCCAAGGAGAATGTGAGTGACATTCGCAGGATGAGCATTACAGCAACAAATGAGCCAAAACAAGACCAAGTAATATACTACCATGAAGAGATGCATAAGCATAGAACGGAAGTAAGGCAAGATGAGCTTGATGGTTTGAAGAAACAAAGAATCAATGTCTTGAAGAAAAAGAAATGAAAGCAACAATGTAAGGCCAAGAAAAACACTGAAGAAGACCCACAAGGAGATGACATCAAGTTGCTTCCAAGGAAACCAAAACAACAAGCTCAAGTTCATACCGTGACTTCAACCTATCAAAAAGAGAGATCCTAGAGAAATAACCATACTGATAAACATTGACGGGCACCGACTTAGAAATGTTTTATATGATATGGGAGCCTCGGTCAATGTCATGCCACTAATGGATATGATACATGCCGACTTGAAGATCAATTGTCCAGATATGACAAATTTGCAAGTGGCAGATGGTAATTTGATGCCTACTATAGGAAGAGTTTTGAATGTGCATGTGAAAGTAGGTAGATTCACATTCATCACGAATTTCAAGTTCATGAACCACAATATGGACGATGATGTATCTTTGATACTTGGGCTACCATTCTTAAACACGACTAAAGCAAGTTTGTACATGAGAGAGATGAAGAACACAATGAGTATCGATGAGGGCGATGATGCTACGAAGGTTTTCTTTGTTGATGATGAAAAAGAACATCTGAATGGGAATGACATCATAATATCCTATTTTTAGATGGAATTTCTCGATTTAGACTTGGACTAAACAAGCAAAAAGACATTAGGCTAATGACGTTAAATTAAGCGCTATTAGGAGGCAGCCCAGGGTTTAAATTTTAAGCTTTTGAATTTCGATTAGTAGTTAGTTACTTAGTTCAATAATTACAATTAACAAGTTTAAGTTTTAACTTTCAAAAACTTATGTCGAATATATAGGAAGACCATTCACCAGGTGATGATTCAACTGAATGGAAAGATCTCACTAACTCATTAAAAAGCGAAAAATAGTGAAGGATTTCAAAGCGGTGAAGTTAAGGTGCACTTGCCAATCAAAGGAAAAATTTATTAGTTTTATATTTTTATGGATTTTATGCGATCAAGACACTTTGTGTGAGTTGTACACAAAGTCGGAGGAGAGCCGAAGGAGAATTAGCAAAACAATATAAGTGAATATATGGGTTGTGAGGTCGACACCGTTGGTATTACCTACGACGCCGTGAATGTAGGCCACAATGCCGAGATGGCAACATGCAAGAAATGAGAAAAAGCTCCACTGTGTCGTTGATGCAATGGCGGAGCTGTCACGGTGACGTGCCTTCAGGCACAACATTGGGATCGAGTTTAAGGGCTTCAACCATATTTTGCATCCATTCTTCACACTTGTACTAAAAACCCACCACAACCACTAAGCATACATCCCTGTAGAGCCAAAGTTTGATCATTTTTAAGTGAGATTAGTGAGTTCCTAGTAATTGAAAATGAAAGAAACAGGTGCATTATGGATTTGCACAATTTGGAAAGTTAGGGCTTCAATTTTTGGATTTGGATTTCAAAGAGAGCTAGGGTTCTAGTGATGAAAAACGTTAGAGGGCTTTGATTGAGAAAGACTTGGAGGAGTGATCTACACTGAGAATTAATCAAACATTGAGGAACATTTACAATTTCATCTAGTTATGCTTTGAATTTTGAAAATTTTGATGATATTGTATGAAATTGTGGATTTGAGGTTATAGGATAGGTTTTACAAGATTGTGTGAATGTGAGAATTAATATTACCCATGGAGACTTAGTTGATGTCTTTGCATTATTTGGCATATGCATGATCCATGTTATATGAATTTTTTGGTTTTTTGGTGATTTGAAGACTGATTTGCATTGAGTTGTTGTTAGTTGCTTGAAATTGGAAGAAATGGAAATAACAAGGACACAAGTTAGCCAAACTAGATTAAATGATTTTGAGGCATCTACCTCTAGAAACCCCAACGAAGAAGAATCTTTTAAATCCAAGCTTTTCATTAGTAGAGAGGCCAAGGACCGATATGAGAAAATCCTACGTAGGAGTTTATTTATGAAAGGAGCATTAATTTGCTAGCCAAATATGATAAAAGAGTGAAAAATTTCATTAGGCACCAAGTTGGGAGCAACTTACTCAAGATTATATGGAGAATAAAGTTAAAGGGGTAAGTGAGATTGTTTTTGAGTTTTATGCTAATGCAAAGTTCACGGCTATTAAAGATGAGCCAGTAAAGGTGAGAGGGGTTTTAGTTTCCTTCAATAGATGTGAGATCAATAATTTCTATGAGTTGGAGGAATTAAGCTTGTATGAAATCGCATCGACTTTCTCAGACATATTATATGAGAGACCCTATAACCTATACCGATTTAGAACCATATAATATGCATTGGTTATCCTAGGATAACGAGGATGGATCATGTAAGCTGAGAATATGTCGAAGCACATTAAGAAGGGGAGTGTTATAAAAGTTTACAAGATGTGGCAACATTTTCTTATTGCGTCGTTATACCCCCACTTCTCAGCAAGGTAAGATCAACAAGCCGAAAGTGGTTTTCTTTATTAGATTACAAAGTTAAGCGAAATCAACATCGGGGAGATCGTACACACACCAATCTGAAGGAGCCCATTATGTCAGAAAGGGATAACGAGTTGTTGTTTCCTGTATTGATTAATCAGATGTGCACATGTTGAAATCACCACCTGGTTACCAAGACTCCGAGAATGAGAAAGAGAGAGGGTCGATGAAACTAGACTTGAGTCCGAGTTGCTAGCCAAGATGTAAGAGGATCGGGTAGTAGAAGTAGCAACACCAGAACTAGCCCAAGAGCTAGAAGAGGAGAAAACGAAAGAAGAGGAGGAACAACAACAAGGATTTGCTGAGGGCTACTAGTTTCTAGACCTAGAGTTTGGAGAGTGAGACTTGGATGGTCTTGAAGTCTTTCCACCACCTCCTCCACTACAGACACCTATACCATTACCAGAGGACTTGAATCCACGATAACAAAGGCTATGAATAGTAAAGACGCGGAGACATTACCAAGAGGATAGGGCGCAATACCAAGTAGCCATGCTGAGATATTAGCATGATATGGAGATGAAAGAGCAGCACCAATGGAATGGGCAACACAATTTCATGTTGTTTGTCGATCATCATCAAAACATAGCTAGATATGAGAGGAGCAGAAGGTTGAGACCCACTAATAGGTAAATTGATTTTCCAGCAGCACCAACATATGTGTTTGATCAGGATTTGGTGCAGAGCAGGAGGATGGAGCGTCCATTGACACCATCCCAAGCTACGGTTGATGATGCAAATGAAGATGATGATGTGCAGTCCTTAAGTCAGTGTAATAGAAATCCTTTAGACTCCGGGAGTTGAGAGTGACGTTGATAGCATTTAAATTTTTTTTAACATTTGGGATATTTTGTTACTTATTTACTAGTTTTAATTCTATGTTTAGTTTATTTTATTATGACTTGTGTTATTATATATGTTTGTGTGTTTTAGTGTTTTCATGTTTCAGGCCTACTTTTAAACCTTAAGGACAAGGTTTAGTTTAAGTTTGGAGGCATTAACACTATAGTATATTGTGAGAAATGGTAAGACAAGATGAGAAATAAGGATAAGCACTGTAGGTATGATCATTTAAATCTTTAATTTGAAGTAGTTAAGGAGGAAAGCATGGTAGTGTATAAATTTTTAATTTTATCTACTATATGAATGTTTAAGTAGTATATATTAGGTTATATATAGCAATATGTAATGAATAAGTAGTTCATTTATATGTTCATGCCTTTAATTGTAGATGAGTAGACTACAAGTATCTTGTTGATATGAAACTCAAGAGAGTATTTTTAAATTTAAAGAAGAAACAATGAAATAAAGCACATAACGGTGTAATTTCATGATTAGAAACCTAGAGTTAGGGAAGACCTTTAAATTGAAACAAAAGTAAGAAACTAGAACATTTCTTGTGAAAAAGTTAGATATTTAAGGATTTTGTAATTAGTGTGAATCTTACTTATAGAAACAAAGCAAATAAAGACTTAGTGCTAAAAGGGGAAGAAATAGGCATTGTAAATTAGAAGTTGGAGCTAACTTACTTGATTTAGTGAAAGCGAGAAGTGCTAACAAGAGTGTTAGAAATAAAAAGAAAAAATGAGAAAATCACATAAGTTCTATAGGAAATAGTGCAAAGAACTTGATGGTTGGAAAAATGTGAAAAAAATGAAGTCTATAGGAAAAAGAGGCAGGATTAAAAAATAAAAAATGATGAGAAGCAGAAAAAGAAATGAGAGAAAAAAATTAAGAAAACAAGGTGGAAGTAGAATTAAACTCTTCAAATAAAAGATTTAGCTCGAGTATGAGTAGCTAGTTCAGTTAAGTTTTCATTCCAACTATAATAAGTCCTATAGACTCCTGAAGTGCTAAAGTCTACCAAAAATGAGTTTGATTTATTTTTATTTGTGATTTCTTGAGCTTAATAAGAAATTATGAGATTGTATACTTGCTACTTGAGTGTTGAGATGAAATAAGCTTGTGAGTAGTGACGATTTTTGGTTGTGATCTACATTAATGTTTTGAAAGTGAAGTTATACAGGTTGTTAAAGCTACATGTCTTAAAAATATAAGTTTTTGCAAAGAAAAACTCTTGAGTGGGTTTTTAACTTGAAACTTAGTGAATTGAAGGATACTTCATGAACGATGTAAATTGAATGATAACTAGTATTTGGAGACTTAGTAGAATACACATTTGCTCGGGACATGCAAAATCCTAAATTTGAGAGTATTTGATAAGTGATTATTTATACGTATATATATGGTTAGTCAAGTCGTATATTTAGTATAAATATCCTCAAATGAGCTCTAAATCATGGTATTATTGTATTTTCAAGGAATTAAGGTGTAAAGGAAGAAATTGTGAAAAAAGAGAAGAAACAAAGTAAAAACTCACAAAAACACACTTGGCATCGTGGCTATAGGTTTTGACGTGGGCATACAAGGAATGGGGTAGGAAGGAAAGGCACAGTGTAGGAGAGACAAAAATGAAGAAAAATAACTTTGGAGGTCCGGCTCAGTGGCGGCGTTGTGGAGCATAGGGGACGATGTCAGGTAAGCAGGTGGCAGTGCCAAGACACCAGGAAGCAAGGGCATGCATGCAATGTCAGCACAATAGCGACGCAATGGGCTAAAAGGCATGGCATCAGGGCAGTAAGTGACAGTGCCCAAACACGCAAGAAATAGAAAGTTAAAGTTTTAATTCGAGTTAAATTGTAAAGTTGAGTTTCTAATTGTTATTGAGTATGAATTAGTATTATGACGTGGTAAACTAACAACATACCAACTATTAACCACCATTAGAGTAATTTAGCATAGGTTTTACATTGAGTTTGAATATTAAAGTATGTGAAGAAAACATTGAAGACTTCACGTTTGCAATTCAAGTTTGGTTTCGTTGATTAAATTCAAGGTAATATTTATATTCATCTCCGATTTATAATGATTTCCATTATGAATTGTGATATTTATGTTTCAATAAAGTGTAAGTAGTCTATTTATCTTAGGGATCAATGAATCCTATGGTATGAATGTTATGCTTTGAATAGGAATAAAAAGTGAATCTAAAAAGTCCAATATTTAGAATTTGTATTGATTCTAAGCGTAATGCTTTTGACATCTTGATTAAGTGTTTAATGAACGTTGGCTTTAGAATTTATCGAGGCATTGAAGCTTTTAATCTGGACATGAATGGTACAACTGTAAAATACATAACATTGAGAGATAGTTGTTGATTAGGGATGCACGGATAGTAAACTTAGTTTGTTATGAATCCAATGATTTGGGACTTAAAATAATGCGGAGCTTACGTTATTCAGACTGATAGGTGGAGTTCTAGTTTGCATATTAGAATCTTTTCCGTCACGATAGTGGGTTGAAATGAATTTGAAGGAAATCTTTCTATTCTAATCAGGCATTGCACACAACATATTGAAACGTAAATATGAATACAAAGCATAGTATTAAATTACTTAGGTGAAGTTGTGAACTGAGATATCCTTAATATAAAAGTTTAAGTAGAGTTTAATTTGAGTTGTTAAATAGTTTAGTTTAGTATAAAACTAATTAAAGAGTGAATTTCTTGGCAATAGTTCAAGTTAAATAGGTAATTAATAACTAGTGCAAAAATCTTTCTCTGAGGATGATATCCGTGATCAACGTAAGTTGATTGCACTATTACTACAAGCGAGTTGTTATACTTGCGGCACGCATACCATATACATCCCTCTAGAGCCCAAGTTTGATCATTTCTAAGTGAGATAAGAGAGCTACTAGTGATTTAGTGTGAAAGAAGCAAGTGCATTGTGGATTTACACAAAATGGACTTGAATTTGGGAATTTGGTTTCAATGAGCATTAGGGTTCTAAGTTGTTAGTGAAATGAGAGGGCTTTGATTGATGAGAGCTCCACATAAAAAAATAGTCTAACATTGAGGTAGAATTTACAATTCATTAGTTATGCTTTGAATTTTTGAGAAATCTTGATGAAATTGCATGAATACTAGACTTGAGGTTGTTGCATAGGACTTTCAAGTTGTGAGAATATTGAGCATCAATAAGACTCATGGAGACCTAGTTTATGTTTTTTTTTTGCATTATTTGGCATGTGAATGATCCATGTGATATAAATTTTGATTTTTAGGTTTTAAGACCCGAATTGCTAGTTGCATTGTTGTGTAGTTGTTTAAATTTGGAAAATGCTTAAAACAAGGAAATAAGTTAGCCAAGCAAGAACAAATGACTTTGAGGCATCAACCTAAAGATATCCTAATTATGAGGATAGGCCAAGGATAAATATGAGGATATTCAAAATATGGAATTCATTCGTGAGAGAGGTATAGATTTGCTGGCCAAGGAGGACAATCGAGTGAATAATTTCATTAGATAACAAAATTGGGAGCATTTCGCTCAATATTATAGAAAGAATGAAATTAGAGGAATGATTGTAATTGTGTATGAATTTTGTGCTAATGCGAAGTTCATTAGAAATGATACGCAAGTGAAGATGAGAGGGATGTTTGTCCCCTTTAATGAGCATAAAAATCTATGGATTAGAGCATTTGAGTATGTTGGAGCTGAACCAAGTTTCTCAGATTATCTATATGAGAAACCCTATAACATATACCATTTTAGAGCCATAAAGAGAGCATTAGTTATCCAATGACAACCTGACTGGGTAAGGGGAGCTGAGAATTTGCTGAAGCATATCAAGAAGGGTACTGTGAGAAAAATCTACCGAGTGTGGCAATATTTCTTGTTGCTTCTATATGCCCCGCCACTCAGCATGGAGAGATCAATAAGCCAAACGCGGCTTGTCTATATGTGATTATGAAGAACCGGGAGATCGATGTCAGCTAGATCATCTACATTAATCTAAAGGAGTCCATAATGTCAGAGCAAGACAACAATTTTTTTTCACAATATTGATCACTCAGTTATGCTTGAAGGTTGAAGCGCGATTGCTTAAAGATGAAGAATTTGACATTAAGGCCCAAGCAACCAGGGATGAAGCTTTTAGGCTCACACTGAAATCACTGCTTGATTATCTATGACGGCCTACTTAATTTGAAGATTATTTAATTATCTAATTTTAGATTAGGACCCACCTTAGACCCACGTAAAAGTTGCAGATTAGTCTAGAATACGCCTACCGAGATATAATTCTTTATATTATATTTGTGTGATGTTTGTTTATTATGATTGTTTTACTATGAATTATTGCATTATGCCATGTGCACCATTGATTATCGCATTTTGCATGAGTTATGAGTGCTGCGAGTAAGGCATTGAGGTGCGAGCAACGCGGGTACGGAAATGAGATAACTCGGATGAACTTTTTATGGTGAATAATAACATTATAAGCTTAATAATATGGCACAATGTGAGTTAGGTTAAATGAAACGCAATATAGGCAAAAATGGACCCGACGCGTCTCTTAAGTGTAATAGCATAAGGTACATTAGTAGGCGAGACTTGTCTAATATTGTTATGCAAATTTGGCTAATAAACTATAGACTAAATCGATGAGACCAACTAACGTGCCTATAGCGTCTAATTAGGCTAACTAATAAGAAATTTGCCTAAGTAAGGATGTTGAGTTGAAACCCTTAATTGAATTAACAAATTGACACATATTAGACACAAAAGACTTGGTTGGATTTAATAGGAGCCCTTATGGACCTTGAGATACGTATGTTTAACTTTACGAAGTGAGCAACTATATAAGGGCTTAGCCTCATTTGCTCACTCCAACATGCAAACCAAGCGAACAAAAACAATTCATAGCATAGAAGAAATGGCTAGAGTTGTTGAATTTTATAGATTCAGAGGAGATTTGTGACACTTAGAAGCCAAGAATTTGAGTTTCTAAGCTACGTAAGATCCCACCCTAGCCATCTCTACCATACTTGCTCAAATTGGGTCTTGAAATGCAAGTAGGATTTAGGGCTTTGGTTTTAACACGAAAATTTGTTGCTTCTATTGAGGTTCTCTACCTTTTTTAAACTCAAAATAAAGAATTACAGCTCTAATTTCTAAGTAAATTGGTTTTAATTAGGTTTTAGTTGAATGTGGGTTGATGGAATGCATGCATGTTGAAGATGATGGTTATTTTACAATGTGTTGATGAATTTGTGCAACTTAGATGTTGTTGTTGGGTTGTTATTGTTGAAGAAGAAGAGGAGAGAAACAAAAAAAAAAAAAGAAAGAAGAAACAAAAAAGGAAAACTGGTTTTAGGGAAGGGGGCTTGTACGCGCGCCTCATGCGTGCGTGCAAGTTTGGGCCGGGCTGGCCCAGACGCGACCCAGATGGGTAGAATTGGGCTCAGCCGAACCAAGCCCAGTTTAGGTGGGCCCAATCCCATTAATTAATTAAAATTAAATTAAATTAAATTGAATACAAAATAAATATAACAAATTATAGATAGTATATAAAAATAAATAAAAATCACAAAAAAATCACAAAAATCATAGAAAATATGAAAAATTGGGAAAAGGGATAAAACTGGGTTTCAAGACTTTTTCAGGCGTTTGGTACCCTAGTGTAACCCCAAGAAGATGTTTCAACTAAAAATTAGAATAAAATTCTAATTTTTGTTCTCACAGTATGAAATTAATTAATGTGACCATAAATTATTCAAAATTGGTATGTAGGTTACTCGGGGCCTACGGAAGCTTATGGTATCGATGGATGGATATTTCGGGGGTATGAGTGAGTGGCTAGGATTGGGTTTTATCGCATTTTTGTAAGTAAACTCCATAAAAACACACGTAGCATTTATAAACTAATTTGTTTCATTACACCGCAAAATTATGCCAATTTGGATTTGTTAAACTACTCAACTTTTGTATGTGTTTTTACATGGTCAACGGGACGGTATGACTCCTTACTGGCTCCCTCGTGATTAGCAATCTAATTGTTTCTATGGTTCCGGTCATGCCCTAGGCTACGCGTGAGAATTACTCCATGAGTCGATGATTTGAGAGATGGTGTCGTGAAGAGTTAAATCCGACACAAATTCCTCTCCTTTATGTCATTTGGCTGGGAGTTTCAAACTCTCAACCAACAGAGCCCCTCATTAACCTTAAAGCGGTGGCGGGGATTCACTTCGTCACCAGAGTGTCTTTGGTCTAGTATTATTAATCTTAGAGTTCGACAGATATATACCACACTCGCGTCTGACAGTTATTGCTTTCTTAACAACTTATATTTATTCTATTAGCCCTTTTCATTATATTAGCCCTTTTCATTATATTTCTTACTAACCAACATGATTCGTAGTCGTTTTATTTATATTCTTATTAAATGAAACTTGCATTTGTTTTGGGATTTACTCACTAGACTCGCCATCAACTTTTCGCATGGATGACCGAGTGTAGATCCTATGATGAGCTGGGGTAGATTCGTACTTGGCGACTTCATTTGATCATTGAGAGCATCCGCTAGCCTATCTCGTGAGTGTTTATATACATTACGTTATTGCTTTTGGGTATATTTTGGGAGACTTGATACACTGATACATGTATATAGATCTTATTGTACATTTTGTCACCTTATATATACATGGTATCCTTTTGATGGATTTTCCACTACTTAAGGTTTGTTAAAGAAGTAAAATTTATGTTATTTATTATTCGCTTTATTCTAAAATGAAAGACTTATGCTATTTTCGATAACTCACACATTTAGTTGAAAAGACCAATGAACAACTAAATAACTTATCAAATAAGTTAAGTGAGATAAATGAATCGTCTAACTAAACCAAATTAAGAACATATTTTCATAAAACACCAGATAATTAGAATATTTAAGCTAATTGAAAAGGTTAAGTACTTGTTGCGGGCGGTCATGAACATGTGTGCAGATGATGTGGCATAACTTGGTGACGTGTCCGGTAGCATGGCAGGGCCTAGATTGCCTTGGGATTTGGGGCTACCACAATTGGTATCAGAGCCTAAGGAAAAGTTTGACGAAAGTGAATAAAACTTAACAAACGAACTTACAATGTGGAAAATGTTAGGGGTTGTGCCCTAGGTTAATATATAAACATTGTTTATCTTGTAATTTTAGTTAATAAAATAGAGGTTATCATTTGTTGTTTTATTATAAGTGATTGCATGTTTACTTTATAATAAGATCTATGGGTATTTGTTGATATGTCTTAAATGTCCCTATTCGATCATTATACTGAGAACTATTATGAATTAAGACTAGTGTGAGTCTTAATTGATGGTCATGTGATGATCATACATATAGAGATACAATTTGAGATCATTAGTACTTGTTAGGGAACAAGGTACTGGACCAACCCGCTATAAGAACACCACATGGATTAAGTCATAGGTGTTACTCATAATAGGCATATCATTTAGTCATTCAACTTGAGATTCCCATAGACTTCAATATTAGAAGCATGGTAATTTGACACAATCAAACTTTGTCTTTAACTGGATAATTATAAAGATTGTGATTGGTTACCATGCGAATAATATGTGAAGGCGTGTAATCAAGATAGAATTTGTTACTCTCGTATAGAAAGAGATGTCAGTGGATCCCTCGATATGATAGAATGAGAATGGCTAAGTCCATGAGAATTGATATATTCAATTTCACTTGGATGTTTTCAGTTTACCTAGAGATCGAGACTAGTACGACTAAACATTAAAGGTGATTTTCCATGCTTTATTTTTAATCAAAGGATATCGCATGACAAAAGGATATGATACATGTTATTCATCAGGTTGTATCGATTTTGATATTCATGCGACTTGAGTTGTCATAATGCCTTGCTAAAGACCACTTATGAATTGTGTACCAAAATGATTTTGGTTCACTGCCAACGTCGCATGAACCTATTGGGTCGCATACAAAGAATGACTTTGTGCCATTTCAATTGGTTAAGAGTAATAGTTTTTATATGATAAAACTCATGACATAAAAACCCTTACAATTTGTTATATGATAACTTATTAATAGGGGCATATGTGTAATTTACTTAAACAAATTTAAATATAATAGTTGTATTACAAATATAATTTTAAGTGAGGGCTTATCTACATATATAAATAGAGGTTGAAACACTAAAACAAAATAAGATTTTAGTTTTTACTAATTTCGAGTTCTCAGAATTTTGGGAGAAAAAGAAAAATGTTTTCTATCTCTATTTAGACAAGCACTCCAAATGGGACCCGCACATACAGCTGCCATGAATAGCCGACCACTTGGGCCGAGTCTTGCCAAGTCTTCTACGATCAATACATTCTAATCGAGGTCTAGTTACAATTAAGAGATGATTTTTTAATACCGGGGTAAGGCTCTCGCACTGTGATTCAGAACATGGAGAGTTTTAAGTACCTGGTGATGTTCGCCACAGATGTAGCTGGGGCTGAGCGATTTCAGGTCCACTACTTTATTCTGGGGCTTCGATTAGAGATTGGAAGTTCCATCGTGTTGATAGGGGTCAGGACTTTATTGGAGGTCTATGAGTGGGCATTGACTCATGAGACGTACGTGATAAGGAGTAATGTCTCCTTTGCTCCTGTATATGCAAAGGGTCAGAGCAGCCATGTCAGGTCAAGAGGAAGGGCAAAAGGAATCACTAGCCAAAAGATCAGTAGGGACAGAGGTGCAGGCATGGTGATAGGCAGTCCAACATCTACAGGGGAAAAATCATGGTCAGGGCCAGAGAGGTGGAGACGGAGGGCACCACTAGCATGGACAGAGACATGGATATGATCAGCAGTGGCATGACCAGGGTAAGAGCTAAGGTGGATAAGAGGTCGGTTGGGTCAGGGATATGGGAGTAAGCAACACATCGTTTGCTTCCGATGTAGACAAAAGAGGGACTACCAGAATCGGTGCACTAGTGAGTTCATGCCGCCAATTGCATATAGTGGTAGAGCTTGACTGCGATGGTTCACGATATATAGTCAAGGGTATGTTGATTATTTATGGTCGTAGCATGCATACGTTGATTGATTCCGATTCTACATTATCGTTTATTTCAAGACAGATGGTAGGAAAGTTGGGGTTAACACCGCATATTTTAGACACATACCTTGTCCTTAGCGCTGTTGTTGGAGATAAGATGTACCATAACCGGATCTGTAGAGACTATCTAGTTGAGGTTAGTGGTCACTAGTTTTCAGTAGATCTCCGTGTACTTGATTATATAGAGTTTGATATGCACTTAGGCATGGATTGGTTGATGGATTACCATGCTCAGTTATACTATTTTAGTAAGACTGTAACCTTCCAATTACTAAGGATTCCCATGTTTTCAATCGCTAGAGTCGCGATCGCACTTCTAATCACTAGGGGCAGATTAGCTTCCACCCAAGAGATGGACATTCTTTTAGGGACTATAGAGCCAACCGAGAGGCTAGTATTGAGACATGAGGACGTCCTAATCATGTGGGAGTTTTGAACATTTTTCTAGAAGATTTACTTGGATTACCTCCACCTAGGCGGATAGAGTTTATGATAGAGCTAACGCTAGGCACCCAATTTATTGTTAGTCGACCATATCTTATGTTGTAAGTAGAGCAGGACGAGTTGAGGGCTCAATCAGAGGATTTGTTGGAGAAGGGTTTCATACATTCGAGAATATCTCCATAGGGAACACCAGTTAAAAAAGGACGATAACATGAGGATCAAAGAAGAGGGCATACCTAAAACAATGTTCATCATATGTTACGAGTTGTTTGAGTTTTTCATTATGCCATTCGGACTGACGAACACGCCGGTAGTGTTCATGGATCTGATGTACTGAGTCGTGAGGCCATTTTTGGATCTATTCGTAATAGTTATCATTGATGACATCTCGATATGTTCCAGGACTCGTGATGACTACGAAAGGGATCTTAGACTGAAGACTTTGAGAAAGCACCGGTTATACGTCGAAATCAGTAAGTGTGAGTTTTGGCTTTCTAAAGTAAAGTTCTTAGTGCACGTGATCAGTGATATGGTCATATCAGTGGACTCGATTAAGGTTCATGCTACCATCAATTGGCATACACTGAAGTGTGTTTTAAACTTTAGGAGCTTCTTAGGGCTAGCAGGCTATTACCGATGCTTTATACCAGATTTGTCCTGGATTTATCACCCATGACCTAATTTACTAAGAAGGATGTCGAGTTTGTGTGTTCCAATGCGTACGAGGGAGCCTTTGTAAAGCTGAAGAAAAGGTTGACCTCTGCACCGCTATTAGTATTACTAGATCCATGCAAGGAGTTGACAGTTTGCACAAATGCGTATGGCATTAGATTGGGATGTGTACTAATGCTGGATGACAAAGTTATTGCTTACTTGTCACGTCAGCTGAAGACCTATGAGAGAAACTATCTAGAGCTTGCAATGACTGTGTTTGCACTTAAGATGTGGAGACATTACCTTTTTGGTGAGAGGTTCACCCTCTACACAGATCATTAGAAGACTTGAATATGAGACAACAACGATGGTTAGAGATTTTGAAGGACTACAATTTTTCTATTGAGTACCAGCCTAGGAATGGGAATGTCATAGCAGATGCCGTTAGTAGGAGAGGTCATAAGAGAGAGGTGATGGCTCATCAGTACAATATACTCAAGGCATAGTTTCCATGAGCTTGTTAGTGGTCCCAAATACAGCAGAGGTGCACACTTGCATATAGATGAGAGTTCCTAAAGTTTACGTTCCACGAGTCCTGGAAAGTCAGGGAGCCGGTATGATGTATTAGAGGTTCAGAGACATTACACAAAGTTCTGATTTCCCTAATTGGAGAGAGTCAATTGATGGGTGTTTACGACACAGAAGCAGACTATGGATTACAATAGTAGCAGAGTTGCGAGATGGCATTCTTCATGAGGCTCACAGATCCAGATACACAGTTCACCCTGATGGAAACAAGATGTACAAACATATGAAATGCTTGTTCTGGTGGCCCGGGATGAAGGTAGATGTTGGTTAGTATGTGAGGGGATGTAAGGTGTGCTAGCACGTTAAGCTTGAGCATTAGAGACTTAAAGGACTTCTACAGCCACTACCGATCCCTCAGTGGAAGTGGGAACACATTACTTTGGACTTCGTTAGTGCGTTACCTCAGACTCCATGCAACCATGATGTTGTCTTGGTTGTCATGGATAGATTGACGAAATCAACATATTTCATTCTACTTTTTATGAGATAGACCTTTCCATAACTGTGCACGTGTTTCGAGCAAGATATCGTCAAATTACATGATGTATCGGTATCGATAGTATCAGAAAGAGATAGTCGGCTAATGTCACAGTTATGGCAGGATATACAAGAGCAATATGCTACTAGAATTTAGTATATCTCGACTTACCACCCACACACCGACGTGCAGTCAGAGCCAACTATGTAAATACTAGAGGACATGCTTAGAGCTTGTGTGTTACAGTTTAGAGGGTCATGGGAGGAGTACTTCCACTTTGTGAGTTTACCTACAACAACATCTTTCAGGCCAGTATTAAAATGCCACCATTTGAGGCACTATACGGGGGACCTTGCATATCAGCAGCTTGCAAGGCGAAGTCCGAGGACGCGGTTAGCATTTGGCCTGAGGTTTTTGTAGAACACATAGTGAAAGTTAGGCTGACTCATTAGAGATTACATGTTGCTAAGGATAGATAGATGAAATACGCGAATAAGTATCACGATGGGTTGAGCTATGAGGTAGATGAATGGGTGTATTTGAAGATTTCTAATTTGAAGGGTCACCAAAGATTTGGGATTAAAGGGAAACTTATACCATGGTATATTAGGCTATATCAGATTTTCAATCGAGTTTGGGAGGTTGAGGTTGCTTATCAGTTGAGGCAACAAAGACAGTTGGCAAGGGTTCACGACGTTTTCCATATTTTCATGTTAAGATTAGCGAGATCAGGGCCGAAACCTATGGTAGATGTGACACGTATTGAGGTTAGGCCAGAGGTGACATATGAGGAGCACCCTATCAAGATAGTAGACCGCAAAGTTTAGGTTCTTAAGACTATGCAGATACTAAGGTTCTCATTAGGTAGCAGTATTATAGAAACGAGGGCCTTACCAGGGAGAACTAGTCTACTATGCGCGATAGATACCCCTGGCTTTTCCACCTTAGTATTTTACCTTGTGTTTGGATTTCAAGACGAAATCCCTTTTTGTTGGGAAGATTGTGACAATGTTTCGCCTAATTTAAAGATTATTTAATTATCAAATTTTAGAATAAGACCCAACTCAGACCCACGTGGACGTCGCAAATTAGTTTAGGGCACGCCTATCAAGGTATAATTCTTTATATTATATTTGTGAGAAAATGCTTGTTTATTATGGTTGTTTTACTATGAATTATAGCATTACGCCATGTGTATCGTTGATTATTGTGTTTTGCGTGATTTACGAGTGCGGTGAGTAACACCTCGAGATGCGTGCAACAGTTAATGGTGAATAATAGCATTCTAAGCTTAATAATATGGAAAAATGTGAGTTAGATTGAATAAAACACAATTTTGGCAAAGATCGACTCGACGCGCCTCGTAATATGCGAACATAGCATAATTTTAGTTGTTTTGAATAGTATTCACTCAAAAACATTAGAAAATAAATGATGTTTTAAGACTTATTTTGAGTATTTTTATGTTTTCTATGTCCAAATGGCGATGAAATGGAATAAAAAATAAAGCGAGAAGACTGAGGGACTAGGAGCGCAAAAAGTTGCAGTCTCATTTACCTGGGCGCCATAACCCCCATCAAAAGGGTTCCACAACACCCAAACACCAAGGGCCTTCTGTCCATTGTGCCATGACGCCATACCAAGTGCCACAGCGCCTCATGAGGTGCCTCAGCACCAATCCTCACCACCAATGCCTCACCACCAGGCCTCCTATTTACGGCGCCTCAGTGCCCACGCCAGGGAAGAGTGCCCATGCCAGGGAGGATCCCATTATGGTGCTGCTTGGGCGCCATGGCCCTCTACCTGGCACCCTAGTGCCTACCACGGCGTCGTACCTGGCGTCTCAGCACCCATCGAGCCATTCCAAGCATACTTCTTCAAATCTTGGTGTTGAGGCCGGCACCACAGCGCCCACCTCAGCACTGCTATTAGATAAAACACTTTAAGATGTTTTTTAGGGTTTTGAGCCCATTTTTTAGACTAAAATACCCCTAGACTATATATAGGGACTTGATAGGTAGAATTAATGATTTTCACTTTGGAGAAACTTGGTGAACACACTTTGGGAAGCTAGGGTATTGGATCAAACTTTGTGATTCATCTTGGATTTCTAGGTACTGATTTGATGTTTTCTTTACTTTTCATCATGTAAAATGTTTTTTCTTGCCCAATAATGTGGTAATACTCTTGTCCCGAGGATCGATGGATCTCAGGTTGCTATTCTCTCTAATTCCAATGTGATTCATGATGTTCTCTTCGATTCGTGGTGTGGATTTGTGTTTGCTTGAACTTAATGCTATACTTGCCTTGATCAAGTAGTTATAGAACTTAGGGATAAAACTCCCCTATGACCTTGTGGTTTTCAACTCGAAAATAGGAAACACAACTCTTAAACATAAAGTATGTTGATCGATGGCCGTTAACTAGGGAGCCCTTAGAATTTTTATTCTAATGTGACGTTGCACTTATGCTATTCATGCCGATCAGTGGAGTCTGAGTGCAACGCTAGAATCTCCATCACCGAGACCTCGGGATGGAGTGAAAATTTATGAAAATTCACCTATCCCACTTTAATTGGGGAATGCACTATGAGAATTGGATAGAAAAGAATGTAACCTAGGTGAAATCAACTCCCTTGGATTATTTCTTCATCGCTAAAACTCAATTTAATTCCTCGCAATTAGTTAGGGTAATTTAGTTGTCAAATTCCTTTATAAAACCAAAATCAAAGTTGCTTAACTTTATTTCTTAATTGGATAAAAGATTGGTTTTTAACCGTCCCTTAGGCTCGATATCTGCAACTCAATCACTAGATATTACTACTGCAAGGCTTTACACTTAGAGCTCGTGTCATGTTTTTGGTGTCATTACTGGGGATGGTAGCTAATTTTAGTTTGATTAGGATATTTTGTTTAGAGTTTTATTTTCAGTAATTTTAGTTTATATTTTTTAATTTAATTCTAATAACAATCTACACTTGATCTTCTTTTGGTTGTTGTTTCAGGTTTCTCTTGTCTGTGAAAAGTGAAGAAGGTGGGGAGTTAGAACTTGATGACCCAGATTTTTAATTTAACTCTCCAAAGTTTTAAGGAGAAGACAAATGCAAAACAGAGATAGAGGACAATCACCATGGTAGAGAATCAAGGAGAAGAGGAAAGGCCACGATGTCTTCGAGATTATTTCAAGTCGGATGTACAAAAAACATATAATGGTGTGATATGGATTTCGGACAACAACTGTCTGTTTGAGCTCAAGCTGGAGTTGATTAATATGGTGCAGAATAGTCTATTCAATACACTGCTTAATGAAGACCCAGTGGCTCATATGGAGATGTTCTTAGAGAAATGTGATATAGTTCACATCAATCATGTTTCAAAGGAGATCATTAGGATGCGGCTTTTCCCTTTCACACTTGTGGGGAAGGAAAAAACATGGTTTTAAGGGCATAATTAAGGGAGTATCACATCTTGGGCTGATATCAATGAGAAATTCCATAAAAAAATTCTTTCATTTCGTGAAAGTAGCGAAACGGAAATAAGAAATCAACTCTTTTCGGCGAGATGAGACGCAATCATCAGGAGAAGCATGGGAAAAATAGAAGGAGTTATTGAGGAAGTGTCCAAGGCATGGACTAGAGAAATAGGCTTAATTGCAAGTCTTTTACTCTACGACATGAATCCAAATACAAGGACTTTGGTTGATGCAGCTTCAGGTGGAACTTTGCTCTCAAAAAGTTAGGAAGATGCTTTTGAGCTTATTGAGATGATGCCTATGAATTCATTATCACAACAAAGAGCACAATCATCATCAAAGAGGGCACTAGGAATTTATGAAGTGGAGTCACACACTGCGATAATAACATAATTATCTAACTTATCTAGTTAGATGGCTAAACTCTAACAAGGGAAAACGAGTCAACAACCACAAAGTCCATAACATGTGAATCAATTGGCTTTGGTGGACAACCCATTGGATCAAATGCCTCAAAGTCCGAAGCTTGAAGAAGTAAATTACATGAACAATCAAGATTATGGAAATAATCTCATGCCAAGAGCTCAAGCTCCACAACTGTACTATCCGGGGATTAATTCCAATTCAAATATGTCTTATGGAAACTTAGGTAATGCATTGCAACCACCTCTAGGTTTTGGAAATCAAGTGCAACAAAGATAAGTTCCAACTAAAGAACAAGCCTCGTTCAAAGCAATTAAGTAACTCTTGAGGGCTATGGATATTAGCCATAACTAGAGGCATGATAAAAACGAGAAAGAAATGGAGGCGATGAAAGCGGACTATGGATGGAATGAAGCAAACTTTGAGAAGAATGGAGAAAGAAAGAACTCAATCCATCAAAAATATGAAGCGACAAATTGGGTATTTGGCGACAACTTTGAATTCTTATTAGTAGGGCTAATTCCTAAGTAATACAATTTGTGAACCCAAGAGAAAATGTCAACGCAAATACAGGTTGAGGAGTGGTAAGAAGTTAATTGAGCCGATTTAGAAAAAGCCGGTGGATTAAAAATAGAATGAGGCGATTAAGGTCGAGCAAGATGATGAGCTGATGAGTCTAACCATGATAAGTTTAAGCGAGTAGGAAGTTTGATCAAAATGAGTAGAATAGTTTGAAAGGTGATGAGGATATCACAGAGAGTTCTGAGGTAGTCAGAAAAAGAAAAAGTTTTGAGAAGGGTAGTTCACCAAGACGGGAAACAGTGCCAGGCAGGATTACATTTCCAAATAACCCTATCGTTATCACTCCAAATTGACCTTATCCTCGAGGTTTAAGAAACAGAAAAAACTAAGAACAATTCAAAAAATTTCTTGATATGTTAAAAAAGTTGTAAATGAATATCCCTTTTGCCGATGCTCTTGAGCAAATTCCACACTACACTAAGTTCTTGAAGGACATCATTTTATAAAAGAGGAAGATTGAGAACTTTCAGACTATGAATTTAACAAAGGATTATAGTGCTATTCTAAAAAGAATCTCCAATAGAAATTGAAGGATCCTGGAACCTTCACTATAACTTGCACTATTTGAGTTTGTCTTTTTGATAGGGTGTTATGTGATGTTGGAGCAAGTATAAACTTGATGCCCCTAACTATTTTCAAGAAGTTAGGTTTAGGGGAAGTCAAATGTGTAAACATGACCTTGTAGTTGCGAATCGATCCTTATCTTATCCGAAAGGTATGATTGATGATGTGTTTGTGAAAGTTGATAAATTCATCTTCCCGATCGATTTTGTAGTACTAGACGTGGATGAAGATGATGAAATTCCATTAACTACTATTACTTCCCTTTTCATTTCGACGAATGCCATTCAGTCTTTGTAATGCACCAGCAACATTTCAGTAATGTATGATAGTGATTTTTTCATACATGGTGGAAGATATAATGAAATTTTTCACGGATGATTTCTTAGTTTTTTGGCATCATTTTTTACAAAATCTATCATTCTTTTTGAAAAGGTGTTAAGATACTAACTTGATCTTGAATTGGAAAAAATGTCATTTTATGGTCTCAGGGGCATTGTGCTTAGGCCATCGAGTGTCTTCTAATGGTTTGGAGGTTGGTCGCATAAAGATAGCTACAATTGAGAAGCTTCTAGTGCCTAGAAATGTAAAAGATATTATGAGCTTTTTGGGGCATGCCGAGTTTTATCATCACTTTATTCGAGATTTCTCAAAGATCACAAAGTCTTTGTGTGGGTTGATTGAGAAAGATGTTCCATTTGACATGAATGATGATTGTTTGTCTGCATTTCACACCTTGAAAATCGCATTGATTTCGACACTTATTGAGATTGTCCCCGATTGAGAGTCTGACTTTGAGATCATGTACGATGCTAATGATTTTGTTATGGAGGTTGTATTGAGTCAACAGAGAGAGAAAATCTTTTGGGCTATTCATTATGCAAGCAAAACATTGGATTCAGCACAACAGAATTACACCACCACTGAGAAGGAGTTGTTGGTAGTTATGTTTGCCTACGAAAAATCTCATTCATATATTGTGGGATCTAAAGTCACAGTATTCACAGATCGGTAGCTATTCGTTACTTGTTTGCAAAGAAAGATGCTAAGCTACGGTTAATTTGGTGGGTTCTTTTGTTGCAAGAGTTCGACCTTGAAATCAAGGATGCGAAGGGAAGTGAGAATGTGGTAGCCAACCATCTTTCGCGCCTACCATATCGAGAGGCAGATACAAAAAAGTCGATTCAAGACACTTTTTCGGATGAGCAATTATTTAGAGCCAGGAAATTCAAAAAGATGTGCCATGGTTTGTTGATTTTGTAAATTACTTGGTGTGTCAAGTGTTGCCTCGCGATTTTAGTCCGTTCGAACGAAAGAGATTTTTAAGTGATGTAAAACACTATCTGTAGGATGAGCCTTACTTATTTCGCAGGTGCAATGATGGGTTGGTCAGACGATGTGTTTCCAAAGATGAATTCATGAGAATCTTATAAGGATGTCACCCTTCTCCATTTGGTGTGCAAAGAAAGGTGGCGAAGGTGTTCCAACGTGGTTTTTATTGGCCGAGTCTTTTCAAAGACACTTATATTTATATCAAGACTTGCGATAAATGTCAAAGGGCCCATAATACCTCGAGAAGACAAGAGTTTCCTCAAACCATTTTTCAAGAAGTGGAATTGTTTGATGTGTAGGGAATTGACTTCATGGGTCCTTTCCCAATGTCTCACGGGAAATAATACATTTTAGTCACCATTGATTATGTGTTGAAATGGATTGAAGTTGTTGCTACATTGAAAAACGATGCGAGGATTGTTATTGACTTCTTGAAAAAGAACATTTTTTGTCGGTTTGGGATGCTTTAAGCCTTAGTGAGCGATGAAGGTTCTCATTTTTGCAATAAAGCATTGGAGACGGTAATCCGGAAGTATGGTGTGCAACATAAGACTTCTTTGGCCTATTATCCTCAAACCAATGGCCAAGCCAAAGTAAGTAATCACGAGGTAAAACAAACCTTGGAGAAAAGTATTAATTCTTGTTGAGGAATTTAGGCACTACACCTTGATGAGGCACCATGGGCTTATATAATGACATTCAAAACACCGATCGGGACATCTCCGTATAGGTTGGTGTATGAAAGGTGTGTCACTTATTGATCAAGATGGAGCACAAAGCATATTCTACACTGAAGAGGTTGAATCTAGATAGCAAAGTCGCCGGTGACGCTCGTTTACTTGAGTTGATGGAGTTGGATGAGTTCCAAATTCATTCATATGAGAATGCGAAACTATACGAAGAATGAATGAAGAGGTTTCATGACCAAATGATTATATAAAAACTTTTGAGTCGGGCCAATTAGTGTTGCTCTACAATTCACGATAGCAAGACATTTAAAGTCAATGCCCAGAAAGTGAAGATCTATTATGGCTTGAAAATGCAAAGATAACGAGTTTTCCCACTTTGGAGATTGATAGTCCCATGTTAGGCGTTGAGCTAATGACAAAAAATTTAGCGCCACTAGGAGGCACCATAGAGTTATTTTGTTTAGGATTTTAATGAGTTTAAGAGAATAAAAGATTGAGTTTAATTACAAGACTAACTTGGTATATCTTAATAATTTCAGGTTGATCTCCATTTGCTGAGTAATTTTTTGTCGAAGTGGATGAGTTTGCAACAACCCGATTGAGGGAGTGCACAAGAGTGTCACGCAGTTTAGATTTTGTATAAACTTTTTCTCTCCAGTTTGAATTTTCTTCTAATATCTGTTTTGTAATCAAGACAATGTTCGAATGGTGTGTAAGTTAGTCTAAGAGGCGGACACTGATTCGGGAGCCTTAGTATCGTGCTCAAAGCCCTTAAAACTAACATGTCCGTTTCAAGCGCGCCTCTGGTGCCACGACACCGAGCTCAACAACACGAATAGTCATGTTCTCGACTTGGCGCTAGATTGGGTGCCATGGCACTCAACCAAACGCCACCATGTTAAAGCCACGATCGGCGCCTTAGCACTGGATCGGTGCCTCTGTGAAAATCTTCGAAAAGAAAATTAGTGGTGTTAAAGCAAGCGCCAGGGTGCCCAGCTTATGCCTTAGCACCACGAGCAAAACAAGCCACGAACCGGGTGCTGATCCTAGTACCATGGCACCAGGTCCGGTGCCCATTAGGGTATATAGTCAAATTTTAGTTTTTTTTCTCTCCCACTTCACCTCTCTCTTTCCTAGCCGATCCAAGCCCTCTCTCACCCTCTCTACCACATCAAATCTCATCTCTAATCCATCAAATAAAAACCTAATCAAGTAACTAGGCCTTAGATATTCACTTTCTCTTCACTTTTAAAATCAGGTTGTAGGTTCTTGGGTTGAGAATTTCACTTCTCTACAAGGTATGTATTCTTCCCTCTATGGATTTCCAAAGACAACTTTATGCTAGGATTACTTGATAATTGATGTGTCATGTTTATGTCGAATTTGTGCAATAATCGCATATGTGGAAATGTTTGCTTCAATTGCCTACAATATGTTTGATGAAATGTCCCAATGAAAATATGTTTTGCTCTCTCTTGTGTGATCATAGCAAATTTATGATCGTGTGTGGGTGATCAAAATGCATTCAAAATTGCCTTGCTTCTTTATGTTCCATTGCGTCATTACCTTGTTTGTGTGCTTCCAATATATGATCCATTATAGTGCTTGTTAAATTGCATTCAAAATATCAACTTTTCACGGGTAATACTTCCATGAATAGCAATTTTTGAGGTTTTGATTTCGCATTGCGCACTTTCACTTAAGTTTATGGGAGAATGTGTGATATAAATTGCTAGATCAAATAGTTTGGTATTAGAGACCATTTGAATGTTTTTGATATGCTATTTTATCTCGATTCATGTGTTTGTTAGAATATGCATATACTTTTGTGCCTATGTTAAAGACTTTCACTTTGCTTCCATACTCTTCGCCTTCATATTTTGTTTTCCTAAATCATACTCACTTAGACTGATAAATTCTTTTCTTTTCTTCTTAGGATGAGTACGTCATGCTCTACTAAATCTAAATTTCATGTAGTTTAACCTTATGACTCAAAACGCCTTATTGTTAAAGCTGAATCATCTTCATTATCATAGGAAGAGGAGATTGACAACTACCTCAATGAAGGAGTTGAAGCAAGGTATAAGCAATACACGTCCTTGAAAATTAAACCAAAGCAACTCTTCACTGTCTCCGCCAAGTACAACAAGCACATCTCGGACATTGTAGCCAGTACTAAATGGCAATATGCGGCTATCCAGCGAGATAGCTATAAGGCATTGGCGTCCAATGAGTCTACAGTTGAATTTTATGCAAATGGTTGTCACAAATGTAATGGAAAGGAAGTACGAGTGTCGGGCGTGAAAGTTTTGATTAGTGGTACTGTTGAGAACAAAGCTCTAGGCATATTAGTTGATAAGACAAAATCCTACTTTCCACAACATATGGGAACCTACACCAAATAACAAATTGCTGAGATAATTTGTGTTCCAGGGAGAGCTGTGAGGAAATGAAGTAAAATGGCATCCATGATTAACAATTGTGAATAGAAAATTTGAGGCGTGCCCATCGTGTTTGGCTCCACTTCATATGCTCCACTTTAATGCCATCAAGGAATACTAGTGAGATCGCTTATAATTGATTGACTCTATTGGCGCATATTTCGGCACGGGATGATGTGGATTTTGGCAAAGTCATTTCATGATCATTGTTGAGTTTTCTCTAAGGCCTACCAATGAAAGTTTTATATCACTCATGGATCATCACTCTTCTCTGCAAGCAAGCAAAAGTCTCTTTTGAAAATAACGAATATATATTGAAGTTGGATACTATTTCGGATGCCACGCTCAGGCAATGTGGTTTGCCTATAGGATATGTAGATTCGGATGATGATCAGTCAGGGCAATACCAACAAGTGCCACATTAGGCACAACGGTGTTCCCGACAACGGGCACCTACTTAAGTTATGGGTTACAAACCACACCAAAGTGAGTTATTGGTAATTTAGGGGGATGGGGACTCGAACCTACTGGCTATGATTATACATTACTAGTATTAGCATCAGCACCCTCCAGATGATAGATACTTAAAACTGTTGGAGGACATGTAGCGAGAACATTGAGCTATGTAATAGGTGGACTGAATGGAGCATTTGCAACAAGCATAGCTCTTGGAGCAATGATCATACCAGCATGTTACTGCATTGCATAATGAGGGAATGGCACGATATACGAGACACATGTTTCGCCACCCTCATGATCGTAGCTACCCACTCTTAAATGCAACCTGTTATTATGATGATGATGGTGAGCATCGTGCGAGGGATGACTTCCCTTCTCTATATGAGGATTGATCTCTCTTATTATCTATCTGAACGTTAGGCTATTCCGCTCAAAGGAGTCTCAGTTTACACACTCTATCTTATATTTGTTTATTTTGGTTTCCTTTGTGTTTGTACTATTTTGATTGCTTCATATTTTTCTTTTGCTTCTCTATTACTTCTTGTCATTTTCCCTTTTTTTGCTTGTTTTGTTTTGAGGTTCATTGAGGACACTGAACTGAATAAGTTCGGGGGGAAGGGGATTAGCTTGTATCCTTTCATAGTTATATTGGGATTGATTTCATTATCGGGTATTGTGTGTATGAAATAGGGAATAATGTTATTCTATTAATTCTCGTTTTATATGGCTGACAATCTGGATAGAAATGTTATTAAACCAACGAGATGAAAAACTTGGGGAATAATAAAGGGCGCATGTGCTTAAGTGTTTAGCTTAGCTAGATCGACAATTCTCTAGAGATGTCCGGTGTAAGGAAGGACCTATGCCAATATAAAAAAAAAAAGATAAACTAAAAGTGGGTCGGCTTTAATAAAGACTTGGGAATTCTAAAACGTGTTCTAGATCTACTCGAGGCGATAAGTTTCAAACTTAAAGGATTGAGGAGAGGAGTAAGGCCTTGTTCGAATATTTTACCTAATATTCTATATTTCCTTCCCACACATGAGATCACTAGTCATCCCGTTGAGCCTCGCTTATCATGAATTTTTGGCACCAAACATTGTCTTGAGTTAAAAAGCCTTAGATCAGCTAAAGTTAGATTGATGAGCAACTCTCATCCATGTTGAAAAAAGCTTGTAAAGTTTGAGTGAAAGATGAAATCAACCCGAAAAAAAGGTATGTCAAAAAAATGAATAAATACACCAAATAAAGTTCAAAGAAAAATAAAAATATGAACTAGTTTGATGAAAAAGAAGAGTTATGAGTGAACTCCAAAGTGAATGTGAAAGTTTGAATTTTTGAGAGTTTATTTTTTGCAAGTACTCTATGTTTGTAAGGAATGGGTTCGCGAAATCTATATAACTTTGTTTGAGCTTAAATATCTGCTTTTTGATAAATCAAGTTATGGCCCCACTACAACTTATCGAAGACCTAAGGATTTTTGGTCTTTTAAGTTTGATGATAGTGGAGAATAGAGTGAAAAATAAGCTTATCGAATCTCTTGGAAGTTGATGCTTTAAACGAAGAATCATTGAGGTTTCAAAAAATTTGTAGACTCTCTTGAGTAGTGGTGGCTTGACTCTCGGAATTGCACTTGGGTTGTCGAAAGTGGATTCTTATGAAGGTTGGGTTGAAAGGCTGGGTTTGTGGATAATTGAAAGCCTTGAGTCGAGTCAATATTTGGTTTGAATTTAAGATTGGAAGATACCACTAAGATTGAGAGATAAGAATAATTGAATATGGGCATAAGTTGTGTTTGCATATATTTGATGTTTTCAAATTATGGATGGATGCTATTCATTTCTTAGATTTATGGTTTAAATAAATTGCATCTCTTTGTGCTTAATTCTTTCCTAGGGACTAGGAAAATCTCAAGTTTAAGGGTGTGATGCGCGGTGTAAGTTTAGTTGTTTTGAGTAGTATTCACTCAAAACATTGGAAAATAAATGATGTTTCGATACTTATTTCAAGTATTTTTTGTCTATACTAGGACAAAATGGGGATGAAATAGAATGATAAGTAAAGTGAGAAAACTGAGGGAGTAGGAGAGGAAAAAGTTGCAATCTCACTGACCTGGGCGACATGGGCCCCATCAGGCACCACAATGTCAAAAGGGTTTATAACGCCCCAAAAATCAAGGACCTGCTATTCATGGCGCCACAAGGCACTTGAGGTCCCTTAGCACTAGCCCTCAACACCAGCGCCTCACCACCAGCACCTCACCATCAGGCATCCTTTTTACGGCACCCCATCACCCACACCAGGGAGGATCTCACCATGGCGCTACCTCTAGCGCCATGGCGCCCTACGTGGCGCCTCAGCGCCTACCACAGCGCTGTACCTTGTGCCTTAAGACCTATCGAGCCATTCCGAGCATACTTATTCAGATCTTGGCACTTAGGCCGGTGCCGCTGCGCCTATCTCAGTGCCGCCATCAGATAAAGCACTTTTTGGACGTTTTTTAGGGTTTCGAACCCATTTTTTTCTGACCAAAATACCCTTGGATTATATATAGGAATTTGATAGGAAGAATTAATAATTTTTACTTTGGACAAACTTGGAGAACACACTTTTGAAAACTAGGGTATTGGATCAAACTTTGTGATTCATCTTGGAACTCTAGGTATTGGTTTTATGTTTTCTTTAGTTTTCATCATGTTAAGTGTTGTTTCTTGCCCTTTAATGGGGTAATACTCTTATCCCAGGGATCGATGGACCCCAAGTTGCTATTCACTCTAATTCTAATGTGATTCATGATGTTCTCTTCAATTTGTGGCGTGGATTTGTGTTCTTGAACTTAATGCTATACTTGCCTTGATCAAGTAGGTATAGGACTTAAGGATAAAACTCACCCATGACTTTGGGGTTTTCAACATGGAAATATGGAACATAGCCCTTGAACATACAATACGTCGACCAACGGCCATTAGCAAGGTAGGCTCTAGAATTTGGAGTCTAATACGGCGTTGCACTTCGCTACTCACGCTGACAGGTGGAGTCTGAGTGCAACGCTAGAATCTCTATTGCCGATACATCAAGGTGGAGTGAGAATTTATGGAAATTCACCTATCACACTTAAATTGGGGATTGCACTACGAGAACTGGATTGAAAGAATGCAACCTAGGTGAAATCAACTCCCTTAGATTATTTCTTCATCATTAAAACTCTATTTAACTCCTTGCAACTAGTTAGAGTAATTTAGTTGTCAATTTTTGTTACAAAACCAAAATCAAAGTTGCCCGACCTTATTTCTTAATTGAACAAAAGATTAGTTTTTAATCGTCCCTTAGGTTCAATATTCGCACCTCAATTACTAGATAGAGTTGCTATTACTACCACGAAGCTCTACGTTTGGAGCTCGTGTCAATAATGCTGAGTACATTAGTAGGTGGGACTTAGTCTAATATTGTTATGCAAATTTGGCTAATAAACCATAGACTAAATCAATAAGACCAAGTAATGTGCCTATAGTGTATAATTAGGCTAACTAATGAGAAATTTGCCTAAGTAAGGATGTTGGATTGAAACTCTTAAATGACTTAATAAATCGACACATATTAGACACAAAAAACTTGGCTAGATTTAATAGGAGTCCTTGATGGACCTTGAGATACATGTGTTTTACTTTATGAAGTCAACAACTATATAAGGAGGACTTAACCTCATTTGTTCATTCCAGCATGCAAACCAAGCAAACAAAAAAATTCATCGTATAGAAGAAAAGGTTGGATTTGCCGAGTTCTATAGATTCGGAGGATATTTGTGACACTTAGAAGCTAAGGACTTGAGTTTCTACGCTAGGTAAGATCCTACCCTAGTCGTCTATTCCATTCTTGCTCAAATTGGGTCTTAAAATGAAAGTAGGATTTAAAGCTTTGGTGTTCGTACGAAAATTTGTTCTTCTATTGAGGTTATCTACCATTTTAAACTCAAAATAATGAATTACAACTCCGATTTCTAAGTAAATTGGTTTTGATCGAGTTTTAGTTGAATGTGGGTTGATGGAATGCATGCACGTTGAAGATGAATGTGATTTTACAATGTGTTGATAAATTTGTGCAATTAAGATGTTGAAGAAGAAGAGTAGAGAAAGAAAATAAAATGAAGAGAAAAGAAGAAACAAAAAAGGGAAAATGGGGGAAGGCAGGGTCTGAATCCCAAAAATTGCAATTCATTTCTGCCCGAATAGATGTTTTGATAAGGGGGCTTGTATGCACGTTTCTTGCGTGTGTACGTATGAGCTTGGGCTGAACCAAGCCTAGCCAAACCGGGCTCGATTCAGGTGGGCCCAACCCAATTAATTAATTAAAAATTAATATAAATTAAATTAAATAGAAAATAAATATAATAAATAATAGAAAAATATAAAAATATAAAAAAATAAATAAAAAATCATAGAAATATTCAAAAAAATCATAGAAAATATGAGAAATTGGGAAAAGGTATAAAATTGGGTTTCAAGACTTTTTCAAGTGTTTGGCACCCGTAGTGTAACCCAAAAAAGATGTTATAACTAAAAATTAAAATCAAATTCTAATTTTTGTTTTCACAATGTAAAATCAATTAATGTGGCCATAAATTATTTAAAACTCGTATGTAGGATACTCAGGGCCTAGGGAAGCTTAGAGGACTGACAGATGGGTATTTCGGTAAATAAACCCCACATAAAAACACATAGCATGTATTTACTATTTTAATTCATTATATCGCTGAATTATGCAAGTTTGGATTTGTTAAACTACTTCATTCCCACGTGAGTCTGTATATTGTCGACGGGACGGTATGACCCCTCACCATCCCCCTTGTGATTAGAGATCCGATTGTTGCTACGGTTTCAGTCATGCCCTAAGCTACGCGTGAGAATTACTCCACGAGTCGATGATTTGAAAATGGTGTCGTGAAGAGTTAACTCCGACATAAATTCCTTTCCTTTAAGGCAGTTGAAGCCATAAAGTCCCTCATTAACATTGGAACGGTGGCGAGGAGTCACTTCATCATCAAAGTGTCCTCGATCTAATATTATTAGTCCCAAAGTTCGACAGATATATACCACATTTGCGTCTGATAAATATTGTTTTCTTAGTGACTTATATTAATGCTATTAGCCCTTTTTAACTTATTGACTAGCATGATTTGTAGCCTTTTTATTTTCATTCTTATTAAATGCAACTTGCGTTTCTTTTGGAGATTTACTCATTAGACTCGTCATCAACCTTTTGCATGGATGACCGAGTGCAGATCCTACGATGAGCAGAGGGAAGGTCATACTTGGCAACTTCATAGGATCATTGAGAGCCTCTGCTAGTCCATCTCGTATGTAATTATATACATTATGTTACTGCTTTTGGGTATATTTTGGTAGACTCGATACATTTATACATGTATATTGATCATATTGTACATTTTATCGCCTTATATATACACGATATCCTTTTGATGGGTTCTCCATTACTTAGGGTTTGTTAAAGAATTGAAAATTTTGTTATTTATTATTTTCTTTATTTTAAAATGAAAGACTTCCGCTATTATCAATAACTCACACATTTAGTTGAAAAGTCCAAGGAACAACTAAATAACTTATCAAATAAGTTAAGCGAGATAAATGAATAGACTAACTAAACCAAATTAAGAACATATTTCATAAAACACCAGATAATTAGAATAGTTAGGCTAATTGAAAAAAGTTATGTACTTGTCCCGAGCCATCATGGACAGGCGTGTAGATGATATAGCATAACTTGGTGGCATGTCCGACAGCATGACAGGGCCCATATTGCCTTAGGTTTTGAGGCTGCCACATTATCAAGACTCTAAGGATGAAAGGGAAAGAGCCGAGGGAGCTAGACGTGAGGCCAAGCTATTGGCAAAACACCAGGAGGATAATGCAGGAATAAGAAAAATAGAGTTAGCCCATGAATTGGAAGATGAAAGATATAGAGAGGAGGAGCAACAACATGAATTCACTGAGGGCTACGAGTTTATAGACTCACTTACTGGAAAATAGGACTTGGATGGTCTTGAGGTTTTTTCATCACCTCCTCCACCACCGCCACCAGTACCACCACTAGAGGACTTGACTCCATGACAACAGAGGCTGTGGATTACCAAAATGAAGAGATAATACCAGAAGGATAGGGTGTAGTATCGTGAAACATTTAGGAGATATGAGCATGAAAAACTGAATGGGCGGCAGAACTTCATGTTGTTTGTCGATCATCAGAGGGACATAGCTATGTATGAGAAAACTAGATGAATGAGACCTACTGATAGGTCTTTTAACTTTCTGGCAGCACCGGTCTATGTGTTTGGTCCGGATGTGGTGCAGAGTAGGAAGGTGGAGCATCCATTGACACCATCCTATGCTGGAGCATATGAGGAAGATGATGATGACGACGCGTAATCTTAATGTCAATGTCTTAGGATTTCTATTGACTTGGGAAGTTGGGAGATATATTGATACCATTTTATTTTAATTTTTGGGTATTTTGTTAACTATTTAGTTGTTTAAATTCTATGTTTAGTTATTTTATGTTTTTATATCTTTTGTTGTTATATATGTTTATGTGTTGCTTATTTTTAAACCTTAAGAACAAGATTTGGTTTAAGTTTCGGGACATCGATAATATACTACACTATAGGAAGTGGTAAGAAAGGTTGAAATAAAGATAAACACTACATGTATGATTGTTTAAACTTTGTTTTGAAGTAGATAAGGAGGAAAGCATGGTAGTGTATTATTTGTTTCATTTACATACTATTTGGATGTCTACTTAATAAAGATATGGTTATGTATAGTAATATGTAATGAATAAGTAGTTTATTTACATGTTCATGCTTTAATTGAGGATGAGTAAAATACAAGTGTCTTGTTGATATGAAACTCAAGAGAGTGTCTTTAAATTCTTGAAGAAAATATTGAAAATTCTTGAAGAAAATATTGAAATGTAGCAACAACGGTATAATTTCATGATTAGAAACCTAGAGTTAGGGAAGGCCATGAACTTGAAACAAAAACAAGGAGAATACTAGAATACTTCTTGTGGAAAAAGTTAAATCTCTAAGAAATTCTATAATAAGTGTAAATCTAGCTTGGCAATAAAAAAGTAAATAAAGACTTGGTGCAAAGAGGGGAAGAAATAGGCATTTTAAATGAAAAGTTGAAGTTAGCTTTCTTGATTAAGTGAAAGTGAGAAGTGCTAACAAGAGTTTCGGAATAAAAAAAATAAAAAGTCCTACAAGTTCTACAAGAAATGGAGCAGAGAACTTAATGGTTGAAAAGAGTGAGGAAAAACGGAGTCCGTAAGAAAAGAAGCAAGGACTGTGAAATAAAAGATATAAGGAGAAAGGAGAAGAAGAAAAGAAAATGAGAGAAAAATAAAGAAAAGAAGGTAGAAGTTAAAGTAAAATTATTCAAATAAAAGATTTAGCTCGAGTGCAAGTAGCTTTATTGGGTTAAGTTTTCTTTCCAAATATGTTAAGTCCTATAAACTCTTGAAGTGCTAAAGTCTACCAAAATAAGTTTGATCTATGCTTATTTGTGAATTCCTAAGCTTAATGGTAAATCATGAGATTGTACACTTGTACTTAAGTGTCGAGGTGAAATAAGCTTGTAAGTAGTGATGGTTTTAGTTGTGATCTACTTTAGGGTTTTGAAAGAGAGTTGTATATGTTGTTTAAGCTACATATTTTGGAAAATATAAGTTTTTGCAAAGGAAAAATCTTGAGTGGATTATTAACTTGAAACTTAGTGAATTAAAGGATACTCTATGAATAATGTAAAATGAACGAGAACTAGAGTAATAAGAGTAGTTAGGAGACTTAGTAAAATAAACTTTTGCATGGGGCGTGCAAAATCCTAAGTTTGGAGGTATGTGATAAGTGATTATTTAGACTTAAATATAGGGTTAGTTTAGTAGTATGTTTAATATAAATATCCTAAATGAGCTCTGATTGATGGTGTTTATGTATTTTTAGGTAAAAAAGGCATAAAGAAAGGAAACGAGCAAAAACGAGAAGAAACGTCGTTAGAACACATCAAATTATGGTTGACGCGATGTCTTACAGGTGTGGCACTATGAGGGCACAAGGCACAGCGTGGAGGACCTAGGCTCGATGTGGGAGAGAAGACAAGTGAAAAATGATACAAGAAGCTCGGTGCAATGGCTGCGCCATAGAGAATGAAGGGACAGTGTCGGAGGCCAAATGGACAGTGCCGAGGTCACTGAATAGAGAAAAAGCACACAAAAATGTTAGAGCAGTGGCGGCGCCGTGTCATTACACACACGACGCTGGGGGTTAAGTGATAGCACTGAAACAGAAGAAAATGTAAAGTTAGAGTTCTATTTCTTGTTAAATTGTAAAGTAAGGTTTCTAATTGTTTGAAAACGTGATTATGGAGTATAAATAGATAGGAAAACGTGGTAAACATATAAAATATAATAGATTAGCCACCATTAACATAGTTTACCATATGTTTTTTTTACTCTTGAGTATTAAGATGATTGTGGAGAGAAGACATCGAAGACTCATGTATAGTGATTCGGGTATTTGTTTATTGATTTATTTGAAGTATTTCAATATATCTATGATTTCAATGGATACCAGTATGTGCATGTTTGTTTCAATGAAGTATGAATAGTCTATTAATCTTAGGGATCAATGGATCATATGGTATGAATGTTATGCTATGAACATAAGTAGAACATAAATATAAAAAGTGCAATGGTTATAATTTGTATTGATTATGAGCATAATGCTACGAACATCGTAATCACGTGTCTGTTGATATTAGGTTGTAGAAGTTATCATGGTCATTGAAGCTTTTAAGTCGAATATGGATGGTACAACCGTAAAATATATAACACCGAGCGATAGTTGTTGATTAAAGAGGCATAGATAGTAAACTTAATTGGTAATGAATCTAAAGATTTTGAAGATTAAAGCAATGTGGATCTTACTTTATTCAAACCGATATGTGGAGTTCTAGTTTGCACATTAAAATCTTTTTCATCATGACAGTGAGTCAAAGTGGAATTTGAAGAAAATATATCTATTCTAATTAGGCATTGCACACACACAATAAAGATGATAAAGTGAGTTGAAAAGTATAGTATTTCATTACCTAGATGAAGTTGTGAACTAAGATAGTATTAATATAAGAGTTAAAGTAAATTGCATTGATTTGTTAGTATATACTAGTTTAGTTTAATAAAACCAATTAAAAGAATTTCCTTAACAATAGAGTAATTTTAGTTAGGTTCGTAGTGAGTGCATACACCTTTCCTTGAAGACGATATCCGTAGTCAATGTAAGTTGGTTACACTATTACTACAAGCGAGCTGTTATACTTGATGCATGCGAATCAGTTGGCTAAGTGGTTTTAAATTCCAATTTTTCACAATCAACCCCCTTAATACTTTGTTTATGTTGAAATCTACTTTATAAAATAAAAACAATTTTGATGCAATACGTAGTGAGTTGATATCAATTACCAAAACATTTAAATTAAGCATTATAGTCCAAGAAGAAGTTTTAGGGGTATTTCTTAGCTTTCTAGAACTACAAAGTTTCTACAATTTTGATAAGAAACGAAGGAAATATGGAAGTTTTACTACAATGACTCAAAAAAGTTTTATATTCTGGTCAACAACTTTGAAAATTTTATTTCTCCTAAACCACAGCTTTAAAAATCATAATTTTTTTTTTTATAGATCCTTATAAACATATCCTAGAACGTCATACTAAAAGATGAGCTCATTCTAATAAGAAATAAGGGAGCTATGCTCAAAACATCAGGGCATTATTAAAGTTGTGAACTCAGAAATTCCAGATTCATAACAAAATCAGTAGATGATTTTTGGACATGAAAATATTTGAATCTCAAAGTCGTTCAGTAGGCAAAAGTTGTTCCCCTTTGAGTTAGCTTGTAAATACCACTAGAATGAGTCCATTTTGATTTAAAATGAGGAAGTTAAAGAAAAATTACAGAGACTGATTCATTACAACAACATGCATAATTTCCAGTTTAGTTTTACAATTTCATGAACTTAGAAAAATTCATAACAAATTCATTTCTTACCCAAAACTAAAAAAACCAAATATAGTAGAATGAGTGGGAAAACACAAGGAGTCCAAATATCCCATTTGTTTTCATAAACCAAATAATTTTTTAAATCAGAATTCTCTATTTCAGTTTATCTCAAAAAACCCCAATTTTGGCCAAAACCCTTAATTTTGAAAATTGGGAATTGAGGATTCAATTGTGTGTTTAGATTGAGTTAACATACAAGACTCAATTTTTATTTGAAATCAAAAGCCCCAACATTTGAGTTCAAATACCCATGACTTGAATGCATGAAGGTGATAGAAACCATTACTTAGGGTTCTAGTTGATCATCACTTAGCTTAATTCTTCAATGTCTAATTCAATTGCTCTCAAATTATTGGAGAGATCTTGTTTCTAGCAAGCTTGACTCCTCTATTTTTCTTTCTCTCTAGAGTGAGAGTCTTGCATGTGTAGAAGTCCCACTAAGCTTGGCTCCTCTGCATTTTTCATCAAGTTTCACGCAACTCCATGTGATTAAATGGCTATGAGTCACTCCCACCACCCCACTAACTTCAGCCTTGTTAACCAGATTTTCTCACACTAATCTCATTTGATGGGTTGTAGCACACATCTTGAGGTATATCAATGATTATCTTATTTTCCATTTTACTACTTAGACTTATAATTTTTAAATGATTCAACAATAAGCAAATTAGACTAGTTATTAATCATGGCTAAGTAAATTAAAACTCACCATAACACTCTTTACTCGGTCCTACATTTGCACGCATTTGGAGGCATGTTTCGGCTCACGTCTAAACATTTATAAACAAGTAGAGGTGACTTAGTAAGTCTACACACATACAAAACACTAGAAAACTACCATACAAATATAAAATATACCTTAGCCACATGCCTCGGTCAGTGTGCGTGAAGTTAAACTTGAGTTAAGCGATATACCTGACTCTAATAGGTATAGGAATCTATCTCACATGTAGTCCTCTCGCTCCTAAGTGAGTCCCAAATCGTCATGGAACTACCACTTGACGAGTACTTTCGGGATAGACTTATTTCCTCAACTGCTATACCTTTCAATATAGGATCTAAATATGTTGCTCCTCTTAAGATATATCCTCACTTTGGGCAATCTAGCTCAAGTCAACAATTGTCCGTACACCTGCCTTCGACTTAGGTAATCTAAACATTGAATTAGGGAGGACTAGATGAATCTCTGACATCTGTGAAAGAAGCTGAAGCTTATATGCGACTTTATCGACCTATTTATTAATCTTGAAAGGCCTAATGAATCTTCGTGCTAACTTGCCTTTCAACTAAAAACTCTGAAGACTCTTCCGAGGGAAACCTTCAAGTGGACTAATGCTCTTTAATCATACGTGAGATAGCCGAGATAATTATCTACATACTTATTTTTCCTTTCCTGGACACCTCAAAGTCTGACGAATCTGTTTGACTTTTTTCATATGGTCAACAACAATCTCAGACCCCACAATCTCTCGGTCCTCCGGCTCAACCTAACACGATGGGGGAGCAACACGACCTGCCATATAAAGACTTAAAAGGCACCATCTCAATGTTGGCCTGATAATTATTGTTAAGCAAACTCACACAATAGTAGGTACTCATCCAAAGATCTGTCAAACTCCATTACACAAGTCCAGAGCATATCCTCGAGAACATGAATTAATCACTCAGTCTACCCGTCAGTCTACGGATGAAAAGTCGTGTTGAACTGTAGGCACATACCATACTACTCCTGCATACTCTGCTACATCCTGGACTTATACATAGCATCTTTTTTCTAATGTGATAGTCAACGGTAGCCTATGTAGCCTGATAATCTCTTTCTCTCAAATAATAATATACTCAGGTGGTCGAATGTGCAGTATGTTTTGAGACTGGTATAAAATGAGCAGACTTCGTAAATATGTTAACAATAACCTAAATCAAGTTGTGTCTCCTGGCAATCCTCGGCAGTTCTTTGACAAAGTCCATGGCGATGTCTTCCCACTTCCATCGCGGAATGAGAAGCGGTTGTAACAACTCTTCCGGTCTACGATGCCCATCTTTCACCTGCTGAAAAATACCACAGTTCCTGATGAACTCAGACACGTTCGCCTTCATTTTAGGCCACCAAAAATGCCTATGCATGTCACGATACATCTTGGTCCTGCATGGATGAACGACGAACCAAGAATAGTATGAATCTTGAAGAGTCCCATCCGTCAGCTCTGCGACTAAAAGTATCCACAATATGCCTATGTATCTTAAAAATTGATTTGATGTATTTCCCAGTAAAGAAAATATGTGCTCTATGCTTACTCGCTGAACTTCGAGTACAACCTATTAGCCCTCTAACTCTTTGTCACTCTATATTAGCCCTCTAACTCTTTGTCACTCTATATGTAGACATGGTTTATACTCTCATATATGCACATAACATCATCCAAGTACCAGTAAAAACATATGACTGACTTATTGTCACCACTGCCTCGAGTAACTCATACTTATGTGTCATATGACAATTGACAACTTCGGCATCTCTAGTTGGTTTCCTACTAAGCGCATCTGCGACTATATTGGCTTTTCTTAGGTGATGTTCCAGAGAAAAGTCATAGTCTTTCAAGAACTCTAACATCTGCGATGTCTCATATTCAACTCTTTTGTGTGAAGAGATATTTCTGACTCTTATGATCAGTAAAGTATGTGAATCTCTCTCTATATAGGTGATGTCTCTACACCTTCGGCGTAAATATTTTGCTCATCTTAGCTGATCAAACAAGTCGTCAATCCGCAGAAGTGGGTACTTGTTTCTAACTGTAACCCTATTCAGTTACCTGTAGTCTATACATAATCTCAGACTACCATTTTTTTCTTAACATAAACGACGGGCGCTCCCCACGGCAACATAGAAGATATGATGAATCCCTTCTTCCCCAAGTCTTGAAGCTGACTACTCAACTCCTCAAACTATCTCAGGGATATACGGTACAACGGTATCGAAATAGGCCTTGTGCATGGTACCAAGTCAATGATAAATTCTATCTCTCGTGGTGGTAGTAAACCAGGTAAATCTTCTAAAAATAAATTCGGGAACTTGCAAACTACCTGAATGTCCTCTAATCTGGGTCCCTAACTCTTTGCTACAATATGTAATGCTAGTAAGGCATTCATCTCCTCACTATTCGCAAGTTGACCTCTTGTGCTAATGGTTCTCGGTAAACTACCATTGTATATAAATATCAGACACCCTGGGATCTCGAACATCATTGTCTTACTGAAATTGTCGATATGCGAGTGGTACATTACTAATCAATTAAACCATAACAACGCGTCGTACTCTAAAACTCAAGAACCCTGAAGTCTAAGGGTAACTCTACCACGCTTATCTCTATGGGACATTCCTCATAACACTATTAAGGTAAAACTTATCCTCGGCTGTTGTACTCATAAACAAATGCGCTCTAAGCCTAACAAGTGTCAATCCTATGATGCCTATCATGTGACCAACAATAAATGAAACAATAGACCCAGAGTCAAATAATACATGCATATCTCTATTGCAAATGGAAACCGTACCCTCAATAAGTTCACGAGTCACCTCGGGATCTGGTCGTGCTACCTTGTGGGCTCCATGTCTACCCTACTGCAGGTGCACTACAGCTGGCTGTGGGCAATCCTTAACCATGTGTCCAACTTAACCGCAATGGAAACAAGTGATGTATTTGCATTAACTGTACTGCAACGTCTGTTCACGGTCATAGTATTGAGGTTTGTCCCTTGGAATCCTTTTGTCACCTCTCTTTTATCCCTTAACCCTCCGCCTCCTCTGATTATAATCTATGTCCCTCTTAATCTATACCCAAATCATACGTCTCATGAAAGAGGTCAGCCCATACATTTCCTGAAGTGATCTGGCTCCAGTACTAACCAAGTGATGTGCCATATCTGGTCTCATTTCATCACCGAAGTAGAAAGCATCATCATCATCACTCTCAATAAGACCCAAAAAAAATTGTATGAGGTAGTAGTATATGTTTCTATAGTTCATAACTATCTCTCCCTCGACCTGTCTCAAAGCCATAAAATTTTCTTCATTCTCTTCATCATGGAGGCCGAAAAATATTGCTTGGAAAATTCTTTCTTGAAATCATCCCAAGATCTGAAACCACCCCGACTAGCTACTATAGTCCTCCACCAAGCATCTCCACCCTTCTGGAAGGTGTAGTAAGAAAGAGCAGGTTGAAGTCTGTCCTCAATACCCAACAGTAAGCGTAGATTTTCCTGTGATAATACCCATTTCTCTATCTTCTCGTGATCTCTCTCTCTTCAGGAAAGAAAATCGACCTAAGCTCGATGAACTCCTTTACCGGCTTGGCGTCCCTTGACAAACCAGTGGTCTCAGAAGAAGTAGGTGTGGGAGTAGGTGTGTCTTTGGCTAATACTACTGTTGTTACTATTACAATAGGTAACTCGGGAGGACGGGGTATTGTCGGCTCTACCGGTGGCTATGGTACTCGTGGCATGAGTGCATGTGGCCCTCGGTAGTAGTTGCCGATACAATAGGAGTCTTTGGTGCCGAAAACATTGTAGTAGTAGCAGTTGTAGTAGTGAGAGCAACTAATACAAATGTGGTTATGCATGTAGTCATAAAGGAGATGAAATCGGCTAACTGGTGTCTCTAAGCCGCTACTCGGTCAGACAGCCTCTAAAAGTCGTCGGCAGTAGGAATAGGTGGTTAACTACCACTAGTGCCCATATCTTAGCCCTCACGCGAATAAGCCATCGGGGTCTGCATGTTGACAACGAACGTGATATCAGCTACTATGTAGTATAGCACGTACAAATATACATACTAAAATTAACATGTACAAATAATAAAAATCCATCTCACTTTCAATCACTTCCTAACTAACGGTTTCCATGCAAAGATCGTTTGGTTTCCACAACTAAGGTTTATGTTTTATTCAAGTTTCATTGTGTACTTATCGAGAACGTGGGCTACGATACCAACTGTGACGTTAGTATTATATTATAGAATAAACAATACTCCATTACCTAGACTCTATAAACATACGCTTTGATACCAACTGGACCGACCCGTTTCTCCAAACGGGGTACTGTTCGGCCTAATCGCATTGTTAAACCCTTATCTACGTTACGTTGAACTTAACAACGTATTAGTTAGCCTTTTGTCTCATTCACCTCGTTATACATGTCTAGGATAAGTATTATCCATTTCTCGTTAGCTGTGATTTTCAAAGTTAATTAAAACTTTTTATCATTTTAATATTATCAATGAAAGACTTAATAAAATTTGCAGAAGCATTTTAAAAACACTTACTGTAGAAACTAGTAAATAGACGATCACACGTAGTCAAATCGAGTAATACATGCATCAGTTGGGGAGTCAAGTCTCTTAACCTAATATACAACCCAAGAAGTATGTAAAGACGGTGAGTACAGTAAGTAAAAGTAAATCCTGAAGCCATTTATCTACATTTCCAAAATATATAAAGAACGGTAACTGAAAGCATACAATATCTATGAATAAAGAAAAACTGAAAGGAAAGTATGCAAGCAATCACTAAGCTACTACAAAGGATAACAAATTGAGAAGTCGCGCAAATCTAGGTCCTGTTAGCCAACATCTCCGTATGTCGCCCTAGTAACATCAGCTGTATGGAGTGCTGACGTCCCTAGGGGATGCAGCCCCATGAGTCGCGCTACTCATAAGATAAGGAAATATTAGCTGTGTGGAGTGTCGGCATCCACAGGGAATCTAACCTCGTGAGCTGCACATCTCATATAAGTTAGAGTTGTAGATTACATAAACACAAGTACTTCATCACAAGCATATTGACATGGAGGTGTACAACGACCATAGAAAATAAACAAATCATAGCATGCTATTTGTAAAGGAAGTTCGATAGCACGTGAATCAACAACATTAAAGGAATCCAATGTAAAACAAGATCAAGTCAAGGAATGTCATTCATCAAGTCATAAGATGATTAAATGATTCCAATAAACTTAAATAGGAAACATACACACAAGTCATGACATTTGGAATAAGAGAAAGCAACAAAAACAATCCAAGTGACTGTGTTTCAATACGGAAATAGAAATGAAATGGAGAGAAGTGTCTTAACAAATTTACTTACCTCAAATGCACGCAATTTCTAGCCTATACCAGCTCTCGACCACTCCAAACTTGTGTTCCACACCCGTAAGTCCTCTCTAAGCTCTCAAGGTGTCCTAACGAATTTAATTTAATTTTTTTTAGGTTGGTTAAGTGGTTTTAAATTCCGATTTTTCATAATCACCCCCTTAATACTTTGTTTATATTGAATCTACTTTTTTAAATAAAAACAATTTTGGTGCAACAACTTATGAGTTGATTTCAATTACCAAAACATTTAAATTAAGCATTATAATCCAAAAAAAAGTTTTAGGGCTATTTCTTTGCTTTTCAAAACTACAAGGTTTGCGTAATTTTTATAAGAAATGAGGGAAATATGGAAATTTCATCACAATGATTCAAAACAGTTTTATATTCCGACCAGCAACTTTGAAAAAATAATTTCTCCTAAACCATAACTTCAAAAATCATAATTTTTTTTACTAAAGCCTAAAAACATATCCTAGAACGTCATACTAAATAATGAGCTCAATCCAATCAGAAATGAGGGAGTATGCTCAAAACATCAAGACATTATTAAAACTACAAACTCAAAAATCTCAGAGTGATGACTTAAGTTATAGAAGAATTTTAGACATGAAAACATTCGAATTTCAAAATCTTTCAGTAGACAAAAGTTGTTTCCCTTTGAGTTACCTTTCAAGTGCCACCAGAATAAGTCCATTTCGATTTAAAATGCGGAAGCTACGACCAAATTATAGAGATTGGTTCATAACAACAACATGCTAATTTTTAGTTTTGTCTTACAACTTCATGAACTTGAAAAATTCATAACAAATTCATTTCTTACCCAAAACTAAAAACCCAATATAGAAGACTGAGTGAAAAAACACAAGGAATCCAAATATCCTATTTGTTTTCAAAAATCAAATCATTTTATAAATCAGAATTCCCTATTTCAATTTCATACATAACACCCCAAATTTGGCCAAAACCCTCAATTTCGAAAATTAGGACTTGGGTATTCAATTTGTGTGTTTAGATTGATCAAAGTTTAACCTACAAGACTCAAATTTTGGTTTAAAATTAGAAGCCCCAACATTTGAGTTCAAATACCCATGCATTGAATGCATGAAGGTCGTAGAAACAATTACCTAGGGTTCGAGTTGATCATCACTTCGCTTAATTCTTCAATGCCCACTTCAATTGCTCTCAAACTATTGGAGAGATCTTGTTTCCAGCAAGCTTGGCTCCTTTGATTTTTTTATTTTTATTTTTCTCTCTCGAGTGAGAGTGGTACATGTGTAGAAATCCCACTAAGGATGGATTTTTATAGTTTTTCTTTTCATCAAGTTTGAATTCACACAGCTCCATGTGATTAAATGGCTAAGAATCACTCCTACCACCCCCACTAACTTTAGCCTTGTTGACACACTTTTCCCACACTAATCTCATTTAATAGGTTGTAGCACGCATCTCAAGGTATTTCAATGATTGTCTTATTTTCTATTTTACCACTTAGACTTACAATTTATAAATGATTCAACTGCAAATTAGACTAGTTATTTAATCATGGCTAAGTAAATTAAGACACACCATAACATTCTCTACTCGGTCCCACGCTCGCACGCATCTCAAAGAGTGTCTCTGCTCACATCTAGACGCCTATAAACAACAATTAGAAGTGACTTAGTAAATCTACACACATATAAAACACTAAGAAACCACCACACAAATATAAAAATATACATCAACCACATGCCTCGATCAGTGCGCATTTTTCAATGTTGGTTCCACGTCACAAATCGGTGATCTTGAGTACGAATAAGACGAGGTTAAAAATTTAAGTCGACACACTTATGCCCCTTATGTGATTAGTGCACCCCTGCTTCCCTTTTCCTATTATTTTGTGCACACCACATTCATCCTTCCACACACTATCTTCTTGTGATTCGTAGGACATCAAGAAGTAGCTCGATCTTACAGGTCTAAATCACTAGTTGGAAAGTCAATTAGAGCCCACCGAACATTTAATTGGAGAAGCAGTCAGCGCCCACCGAATCTTTAGATCAACAGTTGTCAATCAAATTACACGAAAGAAGTTCGATTAAACAACCTCAAATCTAAAAGATAAATCTCAACTACATATCGCCGAACCTAAAATGGATATCTCGACCAAAATTTTGAAGTTAAGTGCTTCGATTTAAATGGAGTATTTTAGTAAAAATGTTGGAGCGCCCTCGTAAATTGAAATTTAAATTTGGATGCTCAATATTTTCTCGACTCATACAATCTAATTAATTTTCGCAGTGCCATTGAACAGAATTGCTAGTTTCCCTTTACAAATTTTGACCAAATTTTAAGAGCCATTTATTTTTCTTTCAGCACTAATTATGTACATTATGTGGTACAAAAGAATATTGACAGCTATTTTTGTTTGAGGTTTACATTGCTTTATGTTCTGTTTGGTTCTGCTTAAAATCACTTCCCCTAACAGGATCCCTGGAGCTAGCGCCACTCTCTGTTCCATCGTTGCTTTCGTACGGCAACACGACCACTGGAGTTGCAGGGACAGTATTCCAACGCTCCTTCAGAAAGCTCATGAATCTTGTGACGGTTTCCTTCCGAAACTCAAGCTCCCGCGTAAACAGATCAAAAAGGAAAAAAGCCAAAACACATCTGAAAGGGACTATGAGAAGCATGACTGCAAAAGAAAGCAACACCAGTGCAACCTCCGTTGTTACCTGAAGAAAATTAAGCAACAAATTATCAGTACTCCAGCTAGGCTTTTCCAAACAAAAATGTCAAGGATAGAAACATCAAGACAGTTAACTTATTTATGTTTCTCATCTTAGAAACTGAAGAAAGAAACATCTAAATCACATATTACATTGCGCCGTACAATTTGAATGCGATAAACCCGGATGCTATACGATAAACGTAGCTCGCAAAATGATTTAGAGGTTGAGACTTCAAAAGGGGGGGGGGGGGGGGGGGGGGGGGGGGAGGGAGGGGGAAGACAAAGGCAAAATATGCCAGTATTTTCATGATTGATCTCATATTATGCCAGTATTTTCTTTACGAAAAAAAACAATTCGGTCAAATAACCTTCTCCCGAAATAGAATACAATACCTGAGGTTGACCTGAGAGAATAATTGCACGAATTTTTAACAGGATGACATTCATGTTCTGGAGATAGCTTTCCACATCAAGCATAGATTGTTTTATCGCCATTAATGTTTGTATCGTGTTCGATGGTGGCTGATCACGGATCGTAACTCTACCAAAGGATCGACCAAGACGACCTTGTTCTCTAAGGCCTTTGAATAATATCATGGAAGCGGCCACAATCATCAGCATAGTAGGGAATATGTACCGCAGCATATTTCTGACAGAAGAGAATCAATGCCAGTTAGTAAATGTGGCTCCGAAACAGAGCAAGTAGTCGGATTTCTTTCGCGGGTGAATTCCAAGAACAAGTGTAATATGAAAACTGCAAATTCAAGTTATAAGAGTAACAAATAGTCCTAAGACATAAACACCCTTGCTTATGAATTTCTATTCATAATTTTCACTCTCAAGCCATTCTTTACATCAAGGTGCGGCCACAGCTAAATTTGAGGCATTCGTTTTGAGAAAGGACACATGACTAACAACTAATAATTGAGAGAATACAGGTCCTGCATATTGTCAATTCCGATTACGTTGAGCTGAATGATTTCATGTGATGCAACTAATAAAGCAAAGAAGAACTATTATACTTGATGTACTAAGTAATAATAAACATGGAGTACATGAGTTTTTACAGAATGGCAATTCCACATTTGATAATTTGATACAGAGAAAAGGTCGCATTTGGTCTGTGTTTCCAAAAAAAAAAATAAAAAATAATAATTAAAAAAAAAATATATATATATATATATATATATATCATTGAGGAAGTAATTCAAAAACTGCAACAAAGCTTGAGGAACAAAAATACTAAATCAGTGAAAAACCTCTAAAATCCGTTATTTACGAAAACACCCAAATAGTACCTGAATGTGTGCCTCAATTTCAAATTCTAAATTGTAAAAGATAATTTATCTGATGTGAGTATGTTTATCTTAATGAAAGTGGTTGCATCAAGTTAGTGTACAAGAAAAGAGAATATCCGCAAAAAAAAAAAAAAAAAAAAAAAAAAAAAAAACACAGCTAAAAGCCCATCAAACCTGTTGTGAACAAGGTAACGTCAGAAGTTTGTGCTCAACAAACATCAAATTTGAGTGAGAAAGCATTTTTTTCAATATCAGTTTGTCTAAGAATTTTATAGAACTCAATAAGATAGTAACATTGAAACTTCATTGCAATGACAGTCTATAAATCTAAGTTCATAATCTTAATTACAACAACAACAACAACAACAACATAGCCTCAGTCCCAAATTAACTGGGGTCGGCTACATGGATCAAACTTTTCCATTGTGCTCGATTAAGTGCAATTGATGGTGAGCTTTGCAAACCATTCAAATCCCTTTTAATTAATGCGTCCCATGTTAACTTTGGTTTGCCCCTACCTCGTCGAATTTCTACAGTTTCTATTGAGTCAAGTTTTCTAGTTGGGGCATTTGTAGGCCGTCTTTGTAGGTGACCAAACCATCGCAACCGGCCTTCCCTAATCTTTGTATCAATTGGTGCTACTCCTACTTGTCTTTGAATTTCTATATTTCTTATTCTATCTTTATGAGTTTTACCACACATCCACCTAAGCATCCTCATTTCTGTTACGTTCACTTTATGTAATCGTTGTTGTTTTACCGCCCAACATTCACTTCCATAGAGCATAGCTGGCCTAATTGCGGTCCTATAAAATTTTCCTTTTAAATTAGTAGGAACATGTCGATCACAAATCAACCATGTTGCACTCCGCCATTTCTTCCATCCAGCTCGAATTCTATGTATGACATCATTTTCAATGTTACCATCATTTTGTATGATTGATCCTAGGTATCTAAAGTGGTTTACCTTAGGAACTTCTACTTCCCCTAATTTTACCACTCCGTCATCTCGATGTCTAGTATTTCCAAACTCACAGTGCATGTATTCAGTTTTCGTCCTACTCAACTTAAAGCCTTTAGATTCAAATGTATTCCTCCAGAGTTCTAAATTCCTATTCACTCCATCTTTGGTTTCATCCACTAAGACAATATCATCTGCAAATAACATACACCATAGTATATCCTCTTGAATATGTCTAGTTAGTTCATAATCTTAATTCATTTTCTAAAATACCAGTTTGTAATAGAACTAAGAAATTATAGAACTCAATATGATCCTAATCATGAAACTTCGTAGCAATGACAGTCTAAAAATCTCACTTCATAATTTTAAAAAGGGGAACAAAGACAATTTTTCAATTGAAATCCTAGTTAGAATCTTTTCTTCTATCAATAAGCAAATAGACTACTAGTGTCCTCTTTACGGCCTCTTCATAGGTTGGGAACCTGAACAGGTAGTGTAAAAAGAGACAACTCAAAACATGTTTCCTCAAAATTGCAGCAGTCAAGAACAAAGAGAAGGCAGGAGAGAATTGGAGAGAAATCGGTGATTCAAAGGCAAACACGAAGGTTTTTGACAAATTTTGCCTTAACAAGATTGTTTTGTTTCAAACTACAACAGTGCAAATTCAAATAATTCTTTTTTCAACCAGATTAAAAAGTTTAAAAACCAGCGATCTCTAATTTTCAAGGCTTTTAAAAGTGGATGGTAATGTCTTGATGCCCCGTAGAGATGCACTTGATGATTTGAAAAGTGAAGCCCAAACTTATAACACATTTTTGAACCTTTTTCTTTTTTTAGATTTAAACAACTAGTAACAACACAAACTTCATATTGTGGATTATGGAAAGTCCCTAAAAATTGTAAATTGATGGGAACTAAAGAACTAGGATTGAATTAACAAGAATAGAGATAGCTTGGGCGAAATAGAATTAGATAATCTTGGAATGTTGTTTACCCTAAATTAGAATTAGTTCAATATTACCTTTACGAATCGAGAATGAAGTCCGATTCGCTAACATCTGAACAATGTGAATCAAAGGTTGTCTATGTAAATTAAATGTTATGTGGGTTCCAATAGAAAGGATCAACTGAGTAGAACTTCACAAGTTCTACTACCAAGAAGCTAATAAGCTTGTAATGGATTTGAGCAGAGCCATTGACATCCTTGCCAGCTCTTGGCCCATTTTTTTAAATAATCGTAATGGATTGTCACATATCCCTTGTTTTTAATGTACAGCTGCTAGATACACACACACACAACAAATAAAATAAAATAAAAACAAAAAATAAAAAAACTACTTCCAAATGCAAAGAAGAAAACTCAATCAACTACCTGAAGATAATTATATAAGCAAATGCAAGGAAAGAGATGGTTTTATGTGGCTCCTCCCACCGTCGAAGCTTTTCAAAATTCTTTAAAGCGATGCTCAGAGGTAGCATTAGTTCCTACAAAGAAAGAATTTACAAAATTTTCAACTTTAAGGAAAACCAAAAAGAAAATACTAGAGTTTAGTTCGGGGGTTCAAAAAGAGTGAATACATGCACTGCGAGTTTAGAAATACTAGACATCACGATGGAGTGGTAAAATTATGAGAAGTATAAGTTCCTAAGGTGAACCACTTTAGATATCTAGGATCAATTATACAACATGATGGTAATATGGAGAATGATGTCACACATAGAATTTTAGCTAGATGGAAGAAATGGAGAAGTGCAACAGGTATAATCGGTTATAGAATTTCCTACCAAGTAAAAAGGAAAATTTTATAGGACCACAATTAGGTCAGGTGTGCTATATGGAAGGGAATGTTGGGCGGTGAAGCAACAACAATTACATTAAATGAACGTAGCAAAAATAAGGATGCTTAGGTGGATGTGTGGTAAAACCCGTAAAGATAGAATAAGAACTACACAAATTCAAAGAAAAGTAGGAGTTGCACCAATTGAAACAAAGATTGGAGAAGGGCAGTTGCGGTGGTTTGGACACCTACAAAGACGGCATACAAATGCCCCCACTAGAAAACTTGAATCAATAGAAACTGAAGAAATTCGACGAGGTAGGGGTAGACTAAAGTTAACTTGGGACGCATTAATTAGGAGGGATTTAAATGGTTTGGAAAGCTCACCATCAATTGCACTAAACCGAGCACAATGGAAGAGTTTGATCCATGTAGCCAGCCAAAATTAATTTGGGATATAGGCTATGTTGTTGTTCAGAAAGAATGAATTGTAAAGTCCCTCATCCAAACGAGCATCAAACTCCAGTATACGGGAAATATAACTGATTATTCAGATTAGAAAAATAAACAAGACTTTCCTTCCTGCTATTTACCAAAGACCCATGCATGCTTTATAAATCAAGGAATAGCTAAGGAAGTAAAATTAACAGTCTCAAGATTTATTAGGATTGATCACTGAGGAGGTTGTATTGTGTGTAAAATATTTAAGCGTGTTTGTAAGCACGTGTTGTGCATGTGAGGTTGTGTGTTTCAGATGTAGTGTAGTGTGGGTGTACAAGTTTAAGTGGTTGAGATTGTATAATCTGTAACTAATTTTATGTACATCCAACGGTTGTGAGTCATGTTTAAGACTCACCTATAAATACAACAAGACAGATGAGAAAATTTTTGTGCAACAAACAACAAATCACAGATCCAGGTGTTGAAAAAGAAGATTTATAGCACCGGAAAAGGATCATCGAAGATGAGTGAGCTTTTAACGAAGATGAATGAGTTAGTTGATCGTCTTTCAATTGCTGGTGCACAAATGGATGAAGATGACCACATCTCGAGTGTTCTTGTGCGTTTAGATGCTGAGTATCTACCTAACTGCAATTCTTCAAAGACACAGATTTGGACTGGCAAGAATTCCAAGCATCACTTTTGAGCTTTGAAATTACATTGGAACAACTCCAAATTGTTCAAGGCATCAATTCTTTGACAGTTCAAAAGACATCTCCTATTGCACACTTAGCTGAAGTTAAATCGATGAGTAACAGATCTGGTAATTAATCTGGAAATCAGAATAGTTATTCTAATGGATCTAGTCAGGGATTCAGTGGAAATCGAGGATCTAGATTTGGATCTGGTAATCGTGGCCGAAGAGGTGGTCGTTCTCGTGGTCGAGGAGGATTCAGATTTCCTAATAACAACTGTCCTACATGTCAGATTTGTGGAAAATATGGACATTCTGCAGCAGTGTGTTACTTTCATGGAGATATGAAGTATATGGGGACTCAAACTGGTGGTAATCAGTTTGTTTAGCCTCAACGAAATTTTCCTGGTGCAGCTCCTCCTTAGAATACTTTTTACAGTGCCTCTGAATATGTTCCAGATACATCTTGGTACATGGACAGTGGAGCGTCTTCCCACATCACATCTGATGCGTCACAGATGACTAACTGCACTCCATATGCAGGTAATCAATCTTTAATGGTTGGGAATGGTCAATTTTTACATATCGCAAGCACTGGATCTGCTATAATTCCATCTAAACACTCAAAATTATCATTTAATCATACATTGTGTGTGCCTAGCATTAAGAAGAATCTTCTTAGTGTATCAAAATTAACTAGGGATAATAATGTGCTAATAGGATTTTGTCGTAATCTTTGTTTGGTGAAGGACATCCATTCCAATGAGGTTCTTCTTCGAGGGTATCTTCACAATGGGCTATATCGTTTCTTTGGACCTCCTATATCTTCTGTTAGGTCTCTGTCTGCTTTCGTTGTGTCTCATAATGGTATGTATACTTTGCGGCATGCACGACTGGGACATCCTTCTCCGAAAGTACTAAGACAGGTGTTGAATAATCATTTACATTTACATGTTGATAATTCTTTTGATTTCTGTTCTGATTGTCAACTTGGCAAAATACATGCTCTTCCTTTTAAACAGTCTACCAAAATGTCTTCTAATGTTTTGGATTTAATACTTACCGATCTTTGGGGTCCTGGTCCTATTACTTCTCCCAGTGGTTATAGCTATTACATTCATTTTATTGATGACTGTACTAGGTTTACATGGTTGTATCCTTTGCGTGTGAAATCTAATGCCATACATGCATTTAAACATTTTAAACTTTTTGTGGAAAAACAGTCTGGAACTTCTATCAAAACTGTTCGGTCTGACTGGAGTAGGGAGTATCGTAGTTTCAAACCTTTGTTAGATTCTTTTGGTATATTTTTTCAACATCCCTGTCCTCACACACATGAACAAAATGGTCGGGTTGAGAAGAAACATAGACATATTGTTGAAATGAGCCTTGTCCTCCTTTCTCAGAGCAAGCTTCCTTTACAATTTTGGTGGGATGCTTGTGAAACTGCTGCATTTCTCATAAATAGGTTACCTACTCCTGTTCTCATGGCGGCTCTCTTTATACCAAATTGTATGGTCGTTTTCCTGATTATAATCTTTTGAAAACATTTAGTTGTGCATGTTTTCCTTATCTTCGACCATACAACAAACATATATACCAATTTCGATCAGAAAAATGTGTGTTTCTTGGCTATAGTTCCATTCACAAATGATACAAATGTTTAAATATTGTTGGGAGAGTCTTTATTACTCGAAATGTTGTGTTTAATGAACAGGAATTTCCTTATGCATAGTTACTTTCTTCTTCTTCTTCTTCTATTGTCCATGATCCTCCTGTTCATACAGTTGTTCAATGGCCTATTGTTGGTTCTACAGATTTGTCTGGTTCTGCTGTTCAAGCTGTTACTTCTATTCCTCAGTCATGTCCTCCTGAGTCTTCTTCTGTTCCTTCTCCTGTGTCTCATCCCATTAGCAATCCTAGTCTTAATTCTGATGTCCCACATGAGGTTTATTCGAGTGTTCAGGCACCACACAACATACATCCTATGTAACTAGAGCTAAGGATGGTATTATTATGACAAAGGTGTTTTTGGCCACTGCTCCTGAAGCGTCAGATGATATTCCTATGAATGCTGAAATGGCTCTCAAGATTCCTAAGTGGAAAGAGGCCATGGATAAGGAATATAAGCTTTAAGCTTTAATGAACACCAGTGCATGATCATTAGTTCCTCCCTCTACCCATCAAAACATAGTTGGTAATAAATGGATTTTTTCCATCAAACGCAACTCTGATGGCTCCATTAATCGATACAAAGCTAGATTGGTGGCTACGGGATTCAAACAAGTTCCCGGTATTGATCTTGAAGAGACCTATAGTCCGGTGGTAGAGGCATCTACTGTGAGAGTCATTTTGTCTGTGGCCCGCCCATTTTGGGTGGTCTCTTCGCCAGTAGACATCAATAATGCCTTTTTGATTGAAGAATTGGGGAGGAAGTGTTTACAAATCAACCAGTTGGCTTTGTGGATTCTGTTCATTCATCTTATGTTTGTAAACTGGATAAAGCTTTATATGGACTCAGGCAGGCCCCACGTGCATGGTTTGACAAGTTAAGGAGCACTCTTATCTCTTGGGGCTTCCATAATTCAATGGCAGATAATTCCTTGTTCGTTTTACATTCTAATTATGTTGTTTTGTATATTCTAGTGTATGTTGATGATATCATTGTTATTGGCTCTAGTTCTGCAATTATTCAGTCGTTTATTTCTCGCTTGCATCATACTTTTGCATTGAAAGATATTGCGGAGTTGAGTCTTTTCTGGGAATGGAAGCTCATCCAGATAAAAGTGGGTTCTACTTAACATAGTCCTCATATGTCAAACAACTGCTACTTAAAGGTGGTATGGCCAATGCAACGTCTATCGATACCCCACTTTCTGTTGGAAAACCCCTCTATGCAAATGATGGATCTCTATTCCATGACATCACTCTGTATAAAAGTCTTTTAGGGGGTTTACAGTACTTGGTTAATACTAGACCAGACATATCATTCATTGTGAACAACCTTAGTCAGTTTCAGTAGACTCCTACCGTTACTCACTGGCAGGCATTGAAACGTGTTCTGCGGTACTTGAAAGGTACTTCTGATCAAGGATCGAAACTTCGATTTCGCCTTATAATTCGCCCTCTTGATAATCAGAATTAATTCGGAGAAGTTTAATTCGAAGTGGAGAATTTTGGTAAAAAAATCGCTAACTTAATTTGATTTTCGATGCATACATTGAATCATAATGCAAAGTCCAGGGATCACATGATTGGTGTAGGTATGTGTGTACAAAAGTGAGCCACTCTCAAATTCTCAATAACCCCTAAATGCCACCATCAATTACAACCCTCAACCCTTTCGTCTCCTACACACTTATTTGATTTTTTTACCGAATGTTTGCAATTTCTCCTTGTTTTTAGCAATCCATATCAATTTATATCAATGTTGTCGATTTTGAACATAAACTTCGGAGAAGTTTTGTAATTTTTAGAGCATCCGTGAACTTCGCTTCGATCCTTTCAACTTCGATAAACTTCGCCTAAACTTCGGCTAATTTTATCGAATTTTCATTCCTTGCTTCTGATATTGGTCTTTGTTTTCGACCTGGTTCTCATTTATTTGTGACTAGTTCTTCTGGTGCTGACAGGTCAGCATCCCCAGATGATCGTCAATCTGTAGCAGGTTATGTTGTGTATTTGGGTACTAATTTGGTTGCATGGCAGTCCAAGAAACATGTTGCGGTAGCTCGATCTAGTAATGAGTCAGGATATCGAGCTTTTGCTCATGTCAATGCTGAGATATCGTGGTTACAATCCTTATTGAAGGAATTGGGTCTTTCTTTGTCTGCTTCTCCAACGATTTGGTGTGATAGCATGAGTGCTTCATCTCTTGCCAAAAACTCGGTGTATCATTCTCATACTAAACATATTGAGATTGATCTTCACTTTGTTCTGGATAAAGTCCTCTCGGGTCAACTTGATGTGAATCATGTTCCTTCGTCTAATCGGATTGCGAATATCTTCACCAAACCATTTACGGCTTCTCGATTTCATTTTCTCTGTGACAAACTTGGGGTTGTTTCTCTACCCCACAGTTTGCGGGGGAATATTAGGATTAATCACTGAGGAGGTTGTATTGTGTGTAGAATATTTGAGTGTGTTTGTAAGCACGTGTTGTGCATGTGAGGTTGTGTGTTTCAGAAGTAGTGTATTGTGTGTACAAGTTTAAGTGGTTGAGATTGTATCATCTGTAACTAATCTAGTGTACATCCAACGGTTGTGAGTCTTGTTTAAGACTCACCTATAAATACAACAACACAGATGAGTCGGTGAGTTTACTGACCATCTGTTTCCTCCTCATCTTCTCACTCTAGAGAACTCTCTAGAAGTGGAGCTAGGGTTTCACAGACTTTGTGAATTCAAACAAGATTTAAATTATGACTCAAGATAATCATGCAATTACTTAAAAGTCTCCTCGATCTGTGGATTAGTGCAATCTCTTATAACATTTCAAGTTTCACTTTCATACAATAATATTGTGAAATAATTTATACTATGCCAAATTGGTTGAGCAAGAGCTATCTAAGAAAATATTAAGAAATAAGCGATAACATGAATAGTTTAAATATGTGATCAACACCAAACATTTTTTTCGAGTTTTCTTTTATACTTTTCATAATACTTTTCATAAAGATAAAAAACAGAAAAAGGGAACACCTGGAAAAGATCAATGTTACTTGGAATGCCTTTGAGCGTCGCAGCATCAATTGTGGCTTGAGTACGTTCAACGTCATGACTTCTTTCTTTGCAGGCTTCTGCTGCCCTTTCTACAAGAGTTTTGTCCGCCACTACAAGATTCTTGCTTAAGACCAACCCTTGCCTTAAGGAAGAATTCTTCCAAAAAGAAATTGATGCTTTAGATGCCCAAGATGCTGATCTCATCCACTTCCTCAAATACACACTTCCATCTAAGTCGAATACTTGAATCCTATTGTCAGAAACATCATAAAATCCATCCAATGGCACTACTACCTGGGCTGGTGAACTCCAACCTGATTCCGTAAATTTGGAAATAAGTGGTCCACCCCAAAAATGTACAGCAAGAGTTTGGTAGACAATATCACCAAAAGGAGCATCACGCAAATATGAAAATTGAGCAACTTTAATGGGATCCTCTGGTAATTTACGAATAAATTGAAGACCTTGCATTCTCGTTATGCCGTTGATGCAACTCTTAACAGCTCTCATTGTGCCACCATGAGCTCCATGCACATGGTGTACTAAGTTATCACCATCCTCAGGTCCATATTCTCGTATGAACCCATACACTGAAATAACTTCCTTAATGAAAGCATGCCAGATGTCTCGCCTCATTTCACCACCGAAGTCAACAAATTCCACCACTAATGGTCGGATCCTGTTCCATAGAAATAGTATAAAGTATTATTGCTATGCACATTTGGTTCTGACGTAAAAATGATGAAGCACACTCATTATCTAATAACAGGACAGTCACTAAATAGGGGGTTATTAAAAGCAACACAATGCTAGACCAAATTAACAAAAGTAGCAGCTTACTCAAAGGATCAAAACTTTAACTTAGCTTATGATTTCACTCATTTAAAATTCGGAATTAATTCGGAAAAGTGCACTTCGATATGGAGAATTTTGGTAAAACTTCGACATTATAGAGAAGTCTAAATAATCTCATTAAGTGCTAGAGTACATCCAAGTTTCATAAAAAAAACACTAAGTTGTGGACCAAAAGTTAGTCTCACATCGATTAAATAAAACTTCAAAAAGAAGTATATAATTGATTATCTCATCAAAACTAGGCCCGATGCCTTTTGTATCAAAAACCCACACGTATAAGTTGAAGGTGGTTAAGTTGAGGACAATATCTGTTGAACTTAAACACGCGTATGCACATACAAATATGTAAGTAGTTTTAGTAACTACCTAATAACTACTTAGTAGTTATTTGTGGGTAGATATATACATGGGAAGGTAGTTTGTTCTTATTTTCTAATCTTGATCAAAACAAGAGACTAACATAAGTTTCTCTCCGAGGGTATCAGCAAATTAATAGGTTATCTTGCCTTTTGACCGATGAACAAGTTAACGCTTTTGATACGCTTCCACTTCCAGGTATATGTTCCCGTTTATCTATTTTGATCATTAGTTTACTACAATATCAATACTAGAGAAATCTACAGGCCGCCAAAGAAGTGTCGCGAGCAAGTCGCTTACAGATGTTGTGCCCACAAGCGGAAAAATTAACATGGTCCCGCAAAGAAGTGTCGCGGGCAGGCCGCGTGCGGATGATGTGCCCGCGAGTGGAAAATTAACATGGTATCATAGCCGACGATTTGGTCGGGACCTGGAAAAAGACACCTTGGATTATAGATTTCACTCCAATGTGGAGCATTGAAGAGGCGTGAAACAAAATAAGTCTCACATCGATTAATTAAGACTTTATAAAGAAGTATATAACTGATTATCTCCCATCAACTAGTGCAAAGGTCTTTTGAGTTAAAACTCTACACCTATGAGTTGAAAGTGGTTAAGTTGTGGAGAATATTGGTATTAGCGGATATCCACAAGCCTACGAAGAAGTGTCGCGGGCAGGCCGTTTGTGAATGTTGTTTGGCTTGTGCCTACGAGCGGAACATTAACATGGGGCCGCAAAAAAAAGTGTCGCATGCAGGCCGCTTGCAGATCATGTGCCTGCAAGAGAAAAATTAACGTGGTATTAGAGCGCACAGTTCGGATAGGACTTGTGAGATAAAAAAGCCCCTTGGATCATGACCTTCATGCCAAGGTGAAGTGAGAAAAAACCACTTGGATCATGAATTACAGTCCAAGGTGGAGTGTAAAAGATGTGTAGACCGAAAGTTAATCCCGCATCGATTAAATAAAACTTAATACGGAAGTATTTACTTGATTATCTTCACCCAACTAATACCGAGGCCTTTTCAGTTAGAACCCTACACCGATGGGTTGAAGGTGGTTAAGTTGGGACAAAATCGGTATTAGGGGAGATCCGCGAGCCCGCGAAAAAATGTCGGGGACAGGCCGCTTGCGGATGTTGAACCCATGAGTGCAAAATTAACTTGGTATCTGATCAGGTGTCAAATATGACCCGTAAAAGGTTACCAATCCTACTGGAATGTAGTAGTGGCAAGCACGGGGTCGAATCCACATCAAATTAAGTCTAACTAACAGAAAAGTATAGGCGTTTTTGAAATAGTTTTACCTTAAAGATCTACTAAACGAGAAAGTAAATAATTGAAACTCATAAATAGTAAAGCATACCTAAGTCTAGGAATCCACAATCTAGCCTTATATTGTTTCCATGTCTTTGCATCTTCGGTTTTGAAAGATGGGTTTTAAACAGTTTACCTAGATAGGCTATAGGTGTTAGAGTAACCAACTCCCTAGTTCCCTTATTCTCAATAGATAAGGAAACCGCTTTCTAAATTCTTCTCTTACTCCACTGTACAACCTTAGGCAACCGCTCTCAAGGTTTAGCACGTAAGCAGCATTAACAACTCCGTGGGAACACCTAACCCTAGATAGTCTTAGGCAACCGCTCTCAAGATTTAACCTAGTTCTCGATGTTATTAACCTAGAACAACAAGTGTGTCATGTTTCTTGTTCTAGGTGATTGTCACTTCTCAACTCGATTGGTATCACGGATTCAACCTGATTGATAGTAGATCAATGGGTTTACAGCTAGAGATTTGCAATTAATAATGCAAACTCTAAACTACCATTGAGACATCATTAAAAATCATAACATAAAGATAGAGAACTGAAACAAAACACTATTACTAAAGAAAACCTTAACAAGACATAAACAAACCTACAACAGGCTAGAGTGCTTCATCTCTGACATAGGTATTAAAGAATCTAGCCGGATGTGGCTACTCTACCTTGCTCTACTCTGAATTACAATGTGTTTTCGTTCAGAGAGGTCCCTCCTTCATTAGCCAGGGTATAAGAATAGGAAAGCTCGGGAAATAAGAACCTTCTATAAATTACAAAACTTATATTCTCCGAATCCGGCGTCGTCGGTAATGTCGGCGTTATGTGGGAACGGCGCTAGATGGCGGTGTGGCACTTTATAGAAAGTCTTGGTCTTTAAGTCAATCTAAAACTTCTAAATCTGGTCTTGGCATTGTCTCTGGCGACGTCTGTTATAAAGTTGACGTCGTCTGTGTTAATCAGACGTTGTTCCTTGTTCAGCTTAGACACCCCGTTTGGTGTCGTAGCTTCTCCATGGCGCTGTTAGTTCATTCTAAGGGTCGTCAACCCTGCTGGTTTTTTACCAAACTTTGACTTATTTCCTGGATTTGTCTAATTCATGCACAAATACTCAAATACCCTCTAGATCTCCAAAGTAAACATATAGAGCCAAAAAACACGATTTTAGACTTGATTTAGATAGCAAAAAACCTATGAAAGAGCGCATAAATAATGACTAATCAAATATTCCCAAACTTAGAACTTTACACGTCCCGAGCAAAGGGTTATCTGACTACAATTACTAAACACATTGTGACAAAATTGAGTGATGCTTTCCTAAAGACTTTATACCTACTTTGCAAAATAATGGAGTCCTTACAATCGAAACTTGGTCAATCTGTTTATCAAAAGACTTGGAATTTTCGAAGGCTGGTCAAACATGGTCACCTTTCAGACAAAACTTTTTTAAGACTAGAAGCATTTAAGAGCCATAATCTTCAACTTACTCAGAGGTTTTCTGGGTCTCTTCATCAAACCTACTCCATTTCCTGTGAATACCGATTTTTCATTATTTTTCCAGCCATCAAATTCCAAGTTCCATTTCCTGGGAACATATGGGACTATATTTTTTTTATTAGAAATATCTTGTTAGCACTTCTCACTTTTGCTAAAGTCAAGTTAATTCTCCAACGTATAATCGTCAAACTCATATTTTATTATAGTAAATAAGCATATTTCTTCCTCTTACAAGTGCTAAATTTTTAACAACTATACTACAAGTGGATTGGTCCTAGTTTCAAAATCCTAGAGATTTCGGATTTTCCAGCAAAGTTAATTCAACCACCTAACGACTTTGGTCTCAAGTTATGACTCATCCTACTTCAAGTTTCTATTTAAGTTGTCAAGTAGGTGTCAAAGCTATTCTTCTTCTTCTAAGTCGGAAGGTAAACAATCTGACCAAGTTTCTACTCCAAAAATTGAAAGCAAAGTTTCATTTGTAGGTAAGACTCTATAAAATAGTAAATATACTAAACTATCGAATACATGCATGCATTATTATACTAATTACTAAGTGATGAATGAAGTGGACGATAAGAAATGGGATGAAAAGGAAATAATATTACTATGAACTCCTTAAAGTTGCAAGAAAATTTTAAAAAATTAAGCTTATACCTGTCGAGGCTTTATTGATTACTCTGTCCATGTACCTAATATCCCCAAACTTATTTCAATCCCCAAACTTATTTCAAACCTTCTCCTTAAGGTTCAAATTAAGCTGAGAATATAAATAACAATAATGGTGGAAATAAATGGATGATATATCTAATCATATGTAATTTAGTACAATACTTCATGCATGGTTAGGAAAATAAGAAAAACAAGAATTAAAATCGATTACTAACTACAAAATTGTTCAAGGGCTGCAACCCAGTAGTGCTTTGTTTAACGTCGTTGGCTCGACGAATTTACCTCCCCCTAGTTGGGGTCCAAATCAATGACCTCGATCGCCGGTACGAAGAATCGTGTGAGGATTCGCTTTTTGTCATGTAAGATTTCACTTCTGTCCGGAAAAAGCTTCGTCCTCTTTCCTATCGAGATGCTAATGTACCGCAACTGCACATCGATCAATCTTCTAGCTGTTGCTAAGAATGGTAATCCCAACAGAAGTGTTTCACATTGGTTGTTATTTCCATTACCCACGTAAAAGTCTGTGACGATCATGAAGTCTCCAACGTGAATAGATACATTCTCGGTCATCCCTTTGAGTTTCTCCACCGTCCCGTTTGGATATATCACATTGGTCTTGGCATCACCGGTGATACATAATTCGCGGAGTTTGAAAATTATGGATGACATTACATTAACTGTAGCACCTGTGTCACCCAACACCCTAGGGAACCTTTATATCCGATCTTGCGTAGGAGCACGATCTTCCTAAGGTTTTAATCGGATTGGAACTGGTACTGCAATATGTCAAGGGGTACAGTCCTTTCATCCTTGCTATCATCCATCCTTATGCGTTTCGTCCCTCGTTCAGCGAGTTACAAATTTTGTGGAGGCCTGGTACTTATTCGTGCACCTCTTTGCAGAGGCTTTTCTTTCGGGGCTATTCTTGGCTCGATTTCCTCCAGAACTTCCTCTATTCACGAATACATATCCATAATCATCATGTCCAAAACCGTAGTAAAGCAAGCAAATAACGTGTCAGTTGAAGAATTTAAAATATGCGGAATTTTAAAACTAACCACTTTTCCTTTATGTTCAATGGACATAGAGCCGTTAACTAGGTCAATGTAAGCTCTGGTCGTTAGCATAAAGGGCCCGTAAAAGGTCTGGACTTGTGCGTCTTTGTCATGTCTATGACATGGAAGTCCGCGGGGAACTTCAACTCCCCAACATGAACCATTACATCTTGAATGATTTTTTTGGAGGAGATCTCCTTTTCGTCAACGGCTAGAATCTGAATATTCGTCTCTGATAGTTCGCCAACCCCTATAGACTCGTGAAAGTTTGAGGACATCACATTGATTCATGCTCCTAAATCAAACATTAAATTTTCTAGATAAAGTCCACCGACAATGCAAGGAATACCTACTACCATTGAATCATCATATTTAAGAAGGATGTCCATGGGACTTCCCTAAGGTTTGGGTGCATCACCTCTTAATTTGATATTTTCTACGGTGATGATTTCATAAACCTCATTTTATGAAGCGGCGGCGTTATGAACAATAGCGTCACTTGCGTGCCTAATTTGCTAATACATATATTCGGATTGGGGTAGAGTTGAAGGCAACCCAAACCCCAAGGAAGTCTCATAAACATCCCGCTTAAATGTGATGATTCAAGAGTAGGTGTCCCTTGCGATATAGGTGGACTCTATCTAGAGAATGTAATGCTTGATTTAAGAGCATCAATCACTGTGATGTCATCAAACTTTCACGAGTCTATATGGTTGGCGAACTGTCAGAGGCGAAGATTAAGATTCTAGCCGTTGGCGATAAGGATATCTCGTCCAAAGAAATCATTCAAGATGTAATGGTTTATGTTGGGGATTCAAAGTTCCCCGCAGACTTCCATGTCATAAACATGACGAAGACGCACAAGTCCCAACCTTTTACGGATTTATTCGATATGCCCATTATGCGAGAGGCCAGAGCTAACATTGACCTAGTCAACGGCTCTGTGTCCGTTGAACATAAAGGAAAAGTGGGCGGTTTTAAAATTCCACATATTTTAAATTCTTCAACCGGCACGTTATTTGCTCACTTTACTATGGCTAAGGAAAAAATGATTATGAATATGTATTCGTGCATCGAGGAAGCTCCGAAGGAAATCGAGCTAGAGATAGCCCTCAAAGAAAAGACTTTGCGAAAAGGTGCGCGAATAAGTACCAAGCCTCCACAAAATTTGTAACTCATAGAACGAGGGACAAAATGCATAAGGATGGATGAGAGCGAAGAGAAGAGGACTATACCCCTTGACATACTGCAGTACCAGTTCCAATCCGACAAAAAGAATAGGAAGATCGTTCTCCCATGCAAGATTGGATACAAGAGGTTCCCTAAGGTGTTACGTGACACGGGTGCTACAATCAATGTAATGTCATCCAAAATTTTCAAACTTTGTGGATTACGTATCACCGGTGATGTTGAGACCAATGTGATATACCCAAACGGGACGGTGGAGAAACCCAATGGGATGGCCGAGAATGTATCTATTCGCAAAGGAGACTTCATGTTCGTCACGAGCTTTTATGTCGTTAATGGAAGTAACAGCCAATGTGAAACACTTCTGTTGGGATTATTATTCATAACAACAGCTAGAGCATTGACCGATGTGCGGTTGCGGTACATTAGCATCCGGGTAGGAAAGAGGATGAAGCTTTTCCAGGACAGAAGTGAGACTTACATGACAAAGAGCAAGTCTTCGAACAATTCTCCGTACCTGTGATTGAACTATGGGGAAGGTAAATTCGTCGAGCCAACAACATTAAACAAAAGCACTACTGGAAAGCAGCCCATGAACAATTTGGTAGTTAGTAATCGTTTTTAATTCTTATTTTTCTTATTTTCCTAACCATGCATGAAGTATTGTACTAAATTACATATATATAGATATATTATCCATCTATTTCCACCATTATTGTTATTTATATTCTCAGCTTAATTTTGAACTTTGAGAACAAGGTTCGAAATTAGTTTAGGTGTATTAGCTACGTGGACAGAGTAATCAATGAAGCCTCACAGGTATGAGCTTATTTTTTAAAATTTTTCTTGCGACTTTAAGGAGTTTAAATTAATATTATTGTCATCCCATTTCTTATCTTCCACTTCATTCATCACTTAACAATTAGTACAATAATGCATGCATGTTTCAGATAGTTTAGTATATTTACTGTTTTATAGAGTCTTACCTATGAGTGAAACTTTGCTTTCAATTTTTGGAAGAAAAACTTGGTCATATTGTTTACCTTCAAAATTAGAAGAGGTAGAAGAGCTTTTACACATACTTGACAACATAAATAGAAACTTGGAGTAGGGATGAGTCATAACTTAAAACCGAAGTAGGTAGGTGGTCGAATTAACTTTGCACGGAAAAATTCGAAATCTCTAGGATTCTGAAACTAGGACCAATCCACTAGTAATATAATTGTTAAAGATTTAGCACTTGTAAAAGGAAGAAGTAGGCTTATTTACTACAATAGAATAGGGGCTTGATGATTATAGGTTGAAGAATTAACTTGACTTTAGCGAAAGTGAAGTGATAACAGGAGATTTCTAATAAATAAAAAAATAGTCCCACAAGTTCCACAAGAAATGGAGTAGGGAATTTGATGGTTGGAAAAAAATAAAATGAAAAATCGATATCCATGAGAAATGGAGCAGGGATTGTGCAATAAAAAACCATGTATGTTAAAGTCGTAATTCTCTAGAGTTGTCATTGTGTGTCGCATCTAGTGTATCGACTTCAAAGGAATATATTTTGTCCCTGACATTTTATCCAGTTATTCCTTTATATAGCCTTACCCTGGATATCTTGTATGTGAGCCCATGCAAAATATGCATATTCTCTACAGGGTGTACAACTCGTTAAATCTTTGGAGATCACAAAGGATATTCTCGCAATATCTTGGGTATATATCAAAGTTGGTAAGCATCTAAATTGCAAGCAATGATTGCTCGTATTCAATCTCCCTATTTCAAACGCAGGCGTAGAAAAAGGAAGGGAGAGATTTGACACTAACTCTTTTCTTGAACAGCAAAGCTCGATCAACATGGAAAGCGGAATATGCCTACGATGCTTTGAAGGTCGTTCAACCAAAATATTGTAACTACCGGTTTTAGGCTTTCTTTATATATAGAAGAGTGATCACGAGTGCAAAGCAATTTTTCGATTAATTGATTGTTCTTTGCATTCACTGTGAGATAAGAGAAGGCATTGTCATTCTTTTTAGTTAAACAAACACTAGGCTAGGGGGGCTGAGCCTAATTTCTGAGGGGATCTCGGGCACCAAGGGGACTTGGGATTTCGCATAAGTGCAAAGTGTAAGGGGGAGTGATTTGTGTAGTAGAACTTGGTGAGGGATCACTAGCTTGAGAGATCACAAGTTAGAAGTTCTATATAAATCTGCAATCATACTTCTTAATGCATTTTTCACCTAGGCGTGGCCCCACAGACGTAGGACGAAGTATGAACTGCGTAAATAATTCTTGTATGTTCTCTATTTACTGCAATTTATCTTTATTTGTTGTCCTTTGCATTTACACCAAGATAAACGGTTTTGCATCTGTGATTACATACACAATTTATACAAATCTGCTGTCTATGGCCACAACAACATTTTGTGAAACAGAGATATTGTATTTTCAATTGGTATCAAAGTGCTAACGCCTATACGTTTTGTTGTGTCAAATAAGGCAAATCCTAATGGCAGTAATATCTCGGCCTCTCCAATCTGATCAACCCGAAGGTGTCTCAACCACTAAACCGCCATTACTCACTAGCTCAAACTACACCTATTGGAAGTCATCATTGGAGAGATTCATACTATCACTAGACGTTAAGGCATGGAGAGCAATAAAAAAATGCTATAAATTCCCTAAAGTTGATGAGAAACCCAAACATACAGATGATTGGACTGGGGCGGAAGAACGATTTCTCCTTGCAAATGCAAAAGCCTTGAACGCAATTTTAAGTGGTGTGAACCAAGAACACTTATAGCTGATCTCATCATGCAAGATAGCCAAGGAAGCTTAGATAATCCTTCAAAATGTCTTTGAAGGAAATAAAGATGTTAGGGATTTGAAAAAGGTACTTCTTGCCTCTCAATTTGAAGCTTTAAGAATGAATGACGATGAATCAGTTGCAGAGCATACAACAAAGCTTAAGGACATAGCAAATCAAGCCCTCCAGCTCGGGAAGAAATACTCAAATCGCAAGTTGGTAGAAAAAGCCATCAAATCGCTACCTTCAAAATTTGATGCGAGAGTTGCAGGCATTCAGGAGACCAATGGCATGAAAAATTTGCTGTTTGACGAGTTAATGGGATCTCTCACAACGTACGAGATGCATATGAACCAAAGTAAGAAACAACGTGAGATTGCTCTCAAAGTTGCTGCTCAGTACATCAAAGAAGATCAAACCGAAGAAAGCAACTTCGCCTTACTCACCAAAGAGTACAAGTTGTACAAAAAGGTGCACAGCAGCAAGTACAGCGGTCCTAAGCAGAACATGGCTGGTGAAGGAAAAAACAAAACCATTCAATGCCGAGAATGTGGAGGATTTGGACACTAATAGTTTCAATGTCCAAACTTCGTAAAGAAAAAAGGAAAGTCACTCAACAAAACATTGAGTGATTCTGAATCAGATGATGAAAGTGACAATGGACACAAGAACAATCATGTTGCATTTATTTACATATCTGACCTAAATCATTTCTCTGTTGTGGACACAACTATTGAATTCACTGCATATACTGCTCAGAGCATCCATCCAACATCTGTGTCCACAGACCCTACAGACATCCAACCTTCACTTGCACCCACAGTTACTGAATCAGAGGAGGTAATAATTCCTAACTATGAGTCTGATTTAGATTCTACTAACTCGGCTAGTATTACATATATAAAAAAGGCATATAAGGAGATGTACGAGAAGTGGTCCGAAGCTGTTGACAAAAAAAATTCTTCTGTCCAAAGAAGTTACAAATCTTCAGCAACAACTTGAATCTGCAGAAAAAGAGATGATTGTTGTTAAAAAAGGATAAGAAGCTGTTGAAAAGGAGTTGCACATTGTACGAAATGCACTTAAAAATTCAGAAGATACAATGAGGCAACTTAAAGCCAAATTAGATGATATATTGAAGATGGGTAAAGCTCTCAAGATCACGGAGGACTTGGCTCACCAATGAGGTTTCCACCTCCACACAACAGAAGGCGGCAGTTCCTTTCGCCAAAGGAAACACCATCAGAAAAAGTGATGAAGATCTTCCACGTCGATTCATGCCAATATGCTACTATTGCAGGGTAAAAAGGCACATCCGACCACGAAGCTTCAAAATGCACCGTGATCTAGCAAGACGACAGAGGTCAATCACTAAGAGACATGTTATTCTAAGGAAAGATGATACAAGATCACACCATCAGCAAAAGTTGCCTAAAGACAACATGCACTGCAATGTAGCTCATGTCTCTCTCAAATCTACTTCATTAGTAGACTGGTATTTCGATAGAGGATGCTCCAAGCATATGACGAGTTATATCTCTTTTCTCTCTGATTATCATACATTTTCAGAAGGACATGTGACCTTTGGTGATGGAGTTTGGAGCAAAGTAGTTGGGAAAGGAACTTTGCATATTCAAGGCCTACCCAAGCTAGCTGATGTGCTTCATGTCGAAGATCTAAAGGCAAATCTGTTAGGTATCAGTCAGCTGTGTGATCAGAATTTGAAAGTTAAGTTTCCAAAAGAAGAGTGCAAAGTCTTTGATCATCAACGACAGTGAATCATGAAAGGCTGCGCTCATCAGACAACTGCTATCTACAGCAAGCTTCTGAACCTTGTGTCAAGAACACTTGTTCCCACGGCACACATGATCAGACTAAACTTTGGCACCGAAAACTTGGGCATGTAAACTATCAACATCTCAAGAAGCTATCTGATTCAGGTGCAGCAAGAGGACTTCCTCGAATTTCCACTATTTCTGGTATCATATGTGGCCCTTGCCAATATGGAAAGCAAAATTGAGAAGCTCACAAGATGGTAGATGGAAGTGGTACGACAAAGATCCTCGAACTTCTTCATATTGGCCTAGTTGGACCTACCCAAACAACTAGTCTTGGAGGAAAGAAGTACATCCATGTGTGCGTATATGATTTTTCACGCTTCACATGGGTGTTATTTCTTCGCGCAAAGTTAGAAGCATTTGGTGAATTCCAAGATTTGTGTGTTAAGTTTAAAAATGAAAAGGGAGCTACAAATTCTAGCATCATCCATATCCGCAGTGATCATGGTAAGGAATTTGAGAATTCTAACTTGTTGATTTTTGTAGGTCTTTAGGTTTCCATCATGAATATCCAGCTCCAATTACACCTCAACAAAATGGAGTTGTTGACCACAAGATCGCCAAATCCAAGAAATGGAGCGTGTCATGCTAAATTCAAAGAATTTGGCCAAAACTCTATGGACTGAAGTTGTGCACACGACATGTTACATCATCAATCGAACCTACTTTCATCTTCACACAAAAGAAACATCATATGAGGTTTGGAAAGGTAAAAAGCCAAATTTAAATTACTTCCATATTTTTGTCAACATATGTTTTGTTTTGAAAGACAGGGAACAAATTGGAAAGTTTGACAAGAAGAGCTACGATGCAATATTTCTCGGATATTCCACATCAAGCAAAGCCTTTTGAGTGTACAATCTGCGTACGCAGCGCGTCATGGAATCAATGAATGTGGTGGTTGATGACACAATAGACTACACTAAGTACAAACCAATATCAGCCACTCCTTAATGTAGATCAAATAACGATGATCCGATTCCTCGAAGTGATGCGCCCACAGAAGCACAACCTTCCTAGTCAACTATTGTGCCAACAACAGCTAACGAACATGTACCCGTTGTGTCCAAAGACTCTGCTCAAGCTGAACAACCAATTGATTCCACCAATACTACCTATCACAGATTAGTCTGCCTGTTCTTAGGTTGTGCCCACAACATAACCATCCTCCTCTGTTCAGGGCACCTCACGGATTCAGAAGGATCATCCCTCTTCTTTCATCATTGGTGACATCTCTCAAGGCATTACTACCCGTGATGTGCCCAAGAAGGACTACAAGAAGCTCGTTGGTTATTTATGTTATGCATCCTCTCTTGAACCAAAGAACATCAAAGAAGCCTTGTTGGATGAAATCTGGCTCGCTGGCTCGCTGCCATGCAAGATGAACTCTTACAATTCCGGCGCAATGACATATGGACACTAGTACCACGTCCAACTCATGTCAATGTAGTTGGCACAAAGTGATGTATATATTGTGTCTGCTGTCACAAATACAAAACTGCTTGTATATTGGCTTAAATGCAAAGGCAACAAATAAAGATAAATTGCAATAAATAGAGAACACACAAGAATTGTTTACAAAATTCAGACTTCGTCCTACATTTGTAGGGTCACGCCAAGGTGTAAAATGCACTAAGAAGTATGATTACGATAAAGGCTAGGGGGACCACTACAATGCTATTGGTGTGAGTCCAAATTAGTTACAACGGTAGTTAAGTAATTCCGAAGTTGGAGTATAAGTAGAGGTGGTAAGAGAGTGAAAGGCATCTTGAATCTGGAATGTAATTTGGGAACTCTTAGGAGTTGGGATTGAGAGAGTTTTAAATTATACTTGTGCTCTTGTTCATGTAATCATTGTTGAGTTTACAAATCAATAGATCAATATCGGTGTCCTATCAATTGTATCAGAGCAATCTTCAAAGATGGAAGCTCGATTAGATGACATGAAAACTCGAATGGGTCGAATTGAAAAGGAGGTGAAGAGGATTTCAGCCATTGAGGATTCAATGAAAGAGCTCAGATCTGAACTGAAGTTAATGTTCCAAGGTTTGGCTCAGATGATTGAGGAGTTGTTGCAACAGGCTTCCCTGCAGCACATCCCAACCACAACGACGAACGCAATTTCACCGTTGAAGGAGTTTGTTGTGCCAAATTTTCATCCATCACAGCAAAACAAACGGAAACAACTCGTCCTCCACAAGTTCAGCTACTAGGTTCTCAATCTCTTTTGTGCTATGTTAAATCAATCTCACATGTTTCATCTCACAATGGAAGGTTTGGCTCAAGCACTATGAATCTACATAAATCAGATTTACCTATTCTTGGGATCACACCTTCAATTACAACTCCAACTCCAATGCACCTCGATTTCAATACTCCTCCACCCCCATCGCCACAATATCCACCAAATCTACCTCATACCTTCGTAAAGACTAAGGATATTCTCCAGATCCGACTTCATCTTGTTGGAAGGATTTTTCACAAGATTTCAACATGGCCAAATCTGGTTTCATCATATCAAAGTTCAACAGATATGCAACCTCGAGTTGGAAGGAAGGTCTTCGAGTTGCGAGATCTCCTTTGGCTTGAAGAGGCATGTTGTACAATCGCACCACCTCCATGGCCACCACCATTATCCTCTTTGTTAGGGTGCTTCATTCTTGATTCGGAGGTCTTCCTCCATCATCGAGTTATTTCTTCTTCTGGTTCAGCTGTGCGTGACTTAGCTGCAGCACTTGATTTGGGGAGAAAGCATTTGTTAGGTCGATGGGTGTATCGAGGAGATCTAAGGGTGAGAGGAGTGACACATCATATATGTGTTTATCAAGGATTCTTTATGCAGGAAAGCAGTTTTGGCCTTTATGTGTGCTGCATTTGGCCACTTGATTGTTTTCGAGGTGCGTGTATTTTATTTCCTTTTAAGTGAAGGCCCACTTAAGTGATACATCAATCAAGGAATATCATATGGATTTTGCTTCTTCCACATTGGGCATGTGTCCTTCTCTTCTATGTTTCACAGTACAGCTACACAACTTGTTACATACAATGCATTTCATCATGGTTCCTATCTTTTGCTATTTCATCAATTTGAAGAAGGTTTATGGAAAATCTTGGGTGGCAATTATTCAGCACACTATTTCTTCATCTCACGTGACAAAAGGTCATTCATTAGCACATTTTTGGGGATTTTCATGGAGTCTACATTTTCATTACAATTCTTCGACAATGTCGTTAGTTTTTGGTGAAGGGTATTGGCTTACCATTTATGCGACTGAACAATATGTACTTCATGGGAAATCCATTTTGGGGTTTTTGAAGCCTTGTGCTGTCAACACTAATTTGGATTTAATACTAATGGGTACTCATGGTGTCTTCATCTATTTGGCTACATTGTCATCCTCTTGCATTACGCTTTTTTGTACAGTGGCATGCACTGCGATTTCAGAATGTTATTGGGCACTGCCATCTCTATTTTTGGTTGAGGTTTTGAGCATTTCAGCTCTATGTTGCACTTGTTGGGCTAAAGGTTCAACGCCTTCATTCAATATTTCTCTGGCGCACCTGTTTGTTCCACTAAGCATTCCGCGACTGCTATGGATCATTGCTTGGTCATTTTCTTCTGATAGCACAAGCTTGTCTTTTCACATAGATCCATGATCCCGCCTGAATTGTTCTCTCTTAACCACCTTGAGGACAAGGTGAATTGTTAAAGGGGAGAGTAATGACAGAGGGTAGGGGGACCACCACAATTCTATTGGTTTGAGTCCAAATTAGTTTCAAGGGTAGTTAAGTAATTCCGAAGTTGTAGTATAAGTAGAGGTGGTAAGAGAGTGAAAGGCATCTTGAATCTGGAATGTAATTTGGGAACTCTTAGGAGTTGGGATTGAGAGAGTTTTAACACTCTTCTTTAGGGTTACACTTGTGTGCTTGTTCATGTAATCATTGTTGAGTTTACAAATCAATAGATCAATATCGGTGTCCTACCAGATTACAGATTTACATAGATTTCCTAACTTGTGATCTCTCAAGCGAGTGATTCCTCACCAAGTTCAACTACACTAATCACTCCCCCTTACACTTTGCACTTACACGAAATCCCAAGTCCCCTTGGTGCCCGAGATCCTCTCGGAGATTAAGTTAAGTCCCCTTAGCCTAGTGTGTATTTAACTAAAGAGAACGACAATGCCTTCTCTTATATCGCAATGAATGCAAAGAACAATCAATTAATCGAAAAGTTGTTTTGCACTCGTGATCACTTTTCTATATATAAAGAAAGCCTAAAATCGTTAGTTGCAATGTATTGGTTTGAACGGCCTTCAAAGCATCTTGGGCATAATCATTTTTCCATGTTGATCGAGCCTTGCTGGTCAAGGAAAGAGTGAGTGTCAAATATCTGCCTTCCTTTTTCTACACCTGCGTTTGAAATAAGGAGACTGAATACGGGGCAATCCTTGTTTGCATTTGCATGCTTGTCAACTTTGATAGATACACAAGATATTGCGAGAATATCATTTGTGATCTCCAAAGATTCAAAGAGTTGTACACCCTGTGGAGAATATGCATATTTAGCTTGGGCCCACATACAAGATATCCTGAGCAAGGCTATACAAAGGAATAACTACATAAAACGTTAGTGACAAAATACATTACTTCGAAGTCGATACACAAGATGCGACATACAATGACAACTCTAGAAAATTATGACTTAATATTCTCTCCCTTTGTTAAATGTGTGTCACAACTTGGTGAATGGATTAGATATGTTATAGAAAAACAGCCATGCGATGATGAATAAGATGCGTGTGTTTAACGATAACCATAAATAATGCATTGTGAAATATGATGGAAGTTGTAGTTCTGCAGGAAAAATACTATGATACAAAAAACATAAAATAAGTTCAGAGTGTTATATGATTTAAAAAAAAAAAAAAAACTAGCTCCCCCTATATCTGAGCCTCTTTGTGCCCACGAAACTCCCCCTTCTTACATTAAGGCTACTGGTGCATACTCCTGTCGGTTCTACATCAAAGAATCTGAGGCGATCTATGAAGAACTGTAGAATATCAAGTTCCATAGTGAACAGCGACTTGATGAGAAAACCTACAAGAAATACAAAGTCTACCAATTCATGGAGACTAGAAGTATTTTGCGCATTTTTACCTTCCCTTAATATTACAATGAAAATCTTGTCAGGGAGTTTTACTCAAAACTAGATTCATAAATCAATGACCCAAATCCACCTCATTTCTATCGCGTCCACGTTCGAGACCAAGTCTACCGATTTTCTCCTTTCACCATTGTAAGTTGATCGGGCTTAAAACTTACAATAACTCGCCTGATTCCTATCCCCCTGGTTTTCATGATGATTTGGATATCAATGAGATCACCTCGACCCTTACGAGGGACCGGGTGCCTAAAGGTCAATGGGGCGCACTCATAACTGCCTTGGATTTCACCGCCCTTTACTTCACTCTTTTCATCCATGGAATCCGTAACCTTTTCCCAGTTAGGCATGATGCCTCGGCCCATTCGGAAGACTATCTTCTTCTCTATGCGATCAGCCATGGTATGGCGGTTCACTACAGGCATGTCTTATTTCGAGCCATTTGCCTACACTCCAACAGGGACAAACCTTGGAAGAAAATTTTCTTTCCTTGCCTAATCACAGCTCTCCTTGACGCTGAAGGGGCCACTCGTGTTCCAAACGACATCATTGTGGATGCTTCCATCCGCAGCATTCGTCCTATTCTCCTTAAGGACTCTTCCTCTCATGTCGTGCACCTGCTAGTTCTTGACGATCAGCTCCATCGCGTTACCTATCATGCCGATGCACTTCAGGTCCCAACTGATCTGTCTCTTGCTCCTACGAGCCCCTTTGCCTCCGTGGGCACATCCATTTTTGCCAAAGAGCCTTCCACATCGCTGGATTCACCTGATTCACAGCGAGGCTCGCCACCAACTCTCATGTCTGATGCACAATATGCAGAACTCTCGTATTTGTATTGGACTACATGAAGCAAGCAACCACACTTCGTGATATATTCCATTCTGCTGGACATGCAACCCCAACTGATCCTTAGCCACCTTTTGTATTTATGTGGTCACAAAGGGGGAGAAACAGGCTTAGATATAGAGGGAACTAGTTTTTTTTTGTTAATCACATAACACCCTGAACTCATCTTATGTTTTTGGACTCATAGCATTTTTCCTGCTGAACTACAACTGCCATTATATTTCACCATGTAAGATTTATGTTTATCTTTAAACACATGCAACTTATTCATCATTGCATGACTATTTTTTTCTTTAACATTATCTTTGCACATTTATATGTTGCATACATAATCCATTCACCAAGTTGTGACACACAATTAATAAATGGAAGAATGTTAAATCGTAATTCTCTAGAGTTGTCATTGTGTGTCGCATCTTGTGTATCGACTTCAAAGGAATGTATTTTGTCACTAATGTTTTATGCAGTTATTCTTTTGTATAGCCTTGCCCAAGATATCGTGTATGTGCGCCCATGTAAAATATGCATATTCTCTGCAGGGTGTACAACTCGTTAAATCTTTGGAGATCACAAAGGATATTCTCGCAATATCTTGTGTATCTATCAAAGTTGGCAAGCATTCAAATTGCAAGCAAGGATTGCTCGCATTCAGTCTCCTTATTTCAAATGTAGGTGTAGAAAAAGGAAGGCTGAGATTTGACACACTATTTCCTTGACCAGCAAGGTTCGATCAATATGGAAAGAGGAATATGCCCAAGATGCTTTGAAGGCCGTTCAAACCAATACATTGTAACTAGCGGTTTTAGGCTTTTTTTATACATAGAAGAGTGATCACGGGTGCAAAACAACTTTTCGATCAATTGATTGTTCATTGCATTCACTGTGAGAGAAGGTATTGTCATTCTCTTTAGTTAAACACAAGCTAGGCTAAGGGAACTTAACCTAATCTCCGAGAGGATCTCGGGCACCAAGGGGACTCGGGATTCCATGTAAGTGCGAAGTGTAAGTAAAACTTGGTGAGGGATCACAAGCTTGAGAGATCACAAGTTAGAAGTTCTATGTAAATTTGTAAACATACTTCTTATTGCATTTTACACTTGGGCGTGACCCCGCAGGCATAAGACGAAGTCTGAACTGCGTAAATAATTCTTGCGTGTTCTCTATTTACTACAATGTATCTTTATTTGCTGCCTTTGCATTTGCGCCAAAAGACAAGCAGTTTTGTATATGTAACCACTGACACAATATATACAAATCTGTTGTTTGTGGCCACATCAACATTCTGTGAAACAGAGATTGTATTTCCAATATAGATAAAGTGAGGATCTGTTGATGAATAAAAGACGAAAGTTCATAAAAAGAAAACTCCTATTAAGAAATAAAGATTTAGCAGGAATGCTTATAGCTAGGTTAAGTAAGTTTTTCCAATGCTATGAACCAAATAATAGCTTACCTTTAAATAAGCCATATGGACTCTTAAAGGAGTGAAAATCTGCAAATAATAGTCTCCCTTTAAATAAGCCATAGGGTTAAATGCTTCAAGTCTTGAAAAAGTTGCGTCTTGAAAGGAGATTATGTTTAACCAACCTTCAAAAATTCCAAGTCTCTTGATAAACAGATTGACCAAGTTTTGATTGTAAGGACTCCATCGTTTTGTAAAGAAGGCATAAAGTCTTTAGGAAAGCATCACTCAATTTTGTCACAACGAGTTAAGTCATTGTAGTCAGATAGCCCTTTGCTCGAGACGTGCAAAGTTCTAAATTTAGAGGTATTTGATGAGTCATTATTTATGCACTCTTTTATAGGTGTTTTGCTATGTAAATCAAGTCCAAAGTCATGCTTTATGGCTCTATATGTTTACTTTGGAGATTTACAGGGTATTTGAGTGTTTGTGCGGGAATTAGACAAATCTGGAAAAGAAGTCAAAGTTTGGTAAAAAACCAGCAGAGTCGACGCCCCCAGAATGAACTGACGGCGCCCTAAAGAAACCACAGCGCTAAGCAGGGCGTCAAGGCAAAACAAGGAACGACATCATGTTAACACATACGGCATCAACTGTATAACAGATGGTGCCAGGACCAGATTTAGAAGTTATAGACTGACTTGAAGACAAAGACTTTCTATAAAATGTCACGCCACTATCCGGCGCCGTTCCCACATAACGGCGGCGTCACCGATGGTGCCAGATTTGCGAATGTAAGTTTTGTAATTTTTAGAACGTTCTTATTTCTCGAGCTTTCATATTCTTATACTTGGGCTCAACTATATAAATGAAGGACCTCTATGAACGAAAACACATCGTAATTCAAAGTGATTGAGGAGTAGAGCAAGGTAGAGTAGCCATGTCCAGCTAGGTTCTTTAATACCTAGGTCGGAGATGAAGCTCTCTAGTCAGTATTAGGTTTGTTTTCATGTCTTGTTGAGGTTTTCTTAAATAATAGTGTTTTGTTTCAATTCTCTATCTTTATGTTATGATTTTTAAAAATATCTCAATGGTAGTTTAGAGTTTGTCTTATTCATTGCAAATCTCTAAGCGTAAAACCATGGACCTACTATCAATCAGGTTGAGTCTCTGATACCAACCGGGTTGAGAAGTGATAATCGCCTAGAACAAGAAACCTGACACACTTGTTCTAGGTGAATAACATCGAGAACTAAGTTAAATATTGAGAGCGGTTGCCCAAGGTTATCTATGGGTAGGTGATCCCACATAGCTGTTAATGCTGCTCATGTGCTAAATCTTGAGAGCGTTTGCCCTAGGTTGTACAGTGGAAAAAGAGAAGTATTTAGAGAGCGGTTGCCCTATCTGTCGAGAATTGGGGAACTAGGATGTTGGTGACCCCAATACCTAGAGTCTATCTAGGGAAACTGTTTTAAAACCCATATTTCAAAATCGATGATGCAAGAGATTGAAACAACATAAGGCTAGATTATGGATTCCTAGGCTTAGATATGTTTTACTATTTCTGAGTTTCAATTATTTACTTTCTCTTTTAGTAGACCTTTAGGATAAACTCTTTCAAAAACCCCAAGATTTATTTTTCTGTTCGTTAGACTCAGTTTGACTAAATCCTGTAGATTCGACCTCGTGCTTGCCACTATTATATTTCAGTAGGATTGGTAACCTTTTACGGGTTATATTTGACACGTGCAACATGTGATCGAGTGCACAAGTAATGACTCATCAGTATCAGAGCCGACGATTTGGTCGAGACATGAAAAAAGACACCTTGGATTATGAATTTCGGTCCAAGGTGGATTATTGGAGATGTGGACCAAAATAATAGTCTCACATCGATTAATTAAGATTTCATAAGTATATAAATGATTATCTTCCATCAACCAGTACTGAGGCTTTTTGAGTTAGAACCCCACACTTATGAGTTGAAGGTGGTTAAGTTGAGGAAAATATCGGTACCGATGAAGATCCACAGGCTTGCAAAGAAGCGTCGCGGGCAGGCCGCTTGCGGATGTTGTGCCCGCGAGTGGAAAATTAACAATTGCTTGCAAATAATGTACCCAAAAGCGGGGAAAAATTAACATCCATCAACACCATCTAAACGCCAAATCGGAAAACTCGACACCATAGAAATTGAAGGAATTCAATGATATATGAATAGAGCTAAGATGACCTCGGGAGCATTAATAATGAAGGATTTAAAAGCTTATCAAAGCATGTCATAAATTGCATTACATCAAGTTAGATGGAAGTGTTTGATCCATATAGTCGCACCCAATTATTTTTAAGGCTTTATTGTTGTTGCTTAGGAGTTAGGAGTAAAATGTTCCAAATTTTGCAATTTTAAGAGAGAAATATCATATATGCCTGTGATCCACCCATGCAAGAAAGGTGGAAGAGGCATAACAACCAAAAATGGAGGTATGTAGGCATAAATGTACACTCTCCAATTTTAAGGGCACAAGTATTCGGTCAACCAATATGGTTAATTGTTCGTTCTCCATTTCAACAATGAATAATACTTTAATATTTTCTTAGTTGGTTTCTAGTGTGCTAATTAAGCAAAATGAAGAACCAAACACAAAAATCAAGGTAAGTTGCCAATATTAGCAAATTCTAGCATTTTCCTTTTTTTAAGCCAAATTCTAGCATTTTCCTTTTTTAAGCCAAATTCTAGCATTTTCTGAAGGAGTATACTTTATCTTCTGATTATAGGAGTGTGTTCACCATATTTGTACAATGTCAGGTCAACATGAATACTTCACCCTAAACCAAAGACTCTAGTTACCATTGCTTGTAATTAGGCCTACGTACAACCAAACTACTAATGGCAAAATACCTGCTTCAAAATCCTTACAGTAGAAAATAAGATTTAATCCATGAAAAACAATATGATATAAACTCACCAAAGAAACAACATTCTTTAAATTGATGTAACTTTTGCTCAATTCTCCACACAACTGTAAAGATTGATAAAAAGAGATCTATTGCTCAACTAAAACAACAGATATAAATGAGAAACATAGATTACTAAACAGTTTTAATAAAAAAAGGGAACGAGCAGGAAAAAAACAAAAGAGATGTCTGCTAAGCAACCAAACTTGGAATGAAAATAATAAACTTTAATCAAAATTAAAACTTCATGTACAAACACGTGCAAAAGACACTTGCCTTTTAAGATAAATGAAAAAATTAAAAAGAAAAGGTTAATGAAGCTTACGCACTCAAATCCAGAATATACAGCGACTGCTGAGTCAAATAGTGATGATCCAAAAGGTCCAACTCGAACTTTCTCCACCCTTGAGCCAGGTTTTGCCAGGTCTAATCGTAAAGGCTCCTTTTGAGATTTCAAGCCAATTGGCTGCAGGACATATTCAAGTCAAAAAGCTATGAGAAGAAACAATGTATGACGAATTCTAACTGATCAACAAATTTCATTATAACCGTGAGTGCCAGATTTAGATATTCACAATTTTTAAAGACTCAAACTATTTTATTCAAGCATTTAATGGGAGAGAAATTTAAATTTCAACATAGTTGCTTTCTCAACACAGTTGCTTTCATGAGCGAAAGTTCCATCAGTCAATGGTCTAGGATTATCCATCATGGTATGGTGATTCCAAAGAGTTATCTCTCTTTTAGTAGAGAATGAGTTTCTATTTTATCACAGAGGTTTCATTTGACTAATTCAGGAGTTTATAAAGCTTTTTCAACCCCAAGAAAAAAAAAAAAAAAAAAAAAGAAAATTAGAGCATCAGGAAACAAAAGGTTTTGAGGCTTTCAGGCAGTGTGCAATTTAAGATCCGATTATCAAACTAATTTAAAAAAGTAAATCCTGTCTTTTTGGTGATTTCCAAGAACTGCATTGAAAATTTTGGAAAACGACTAAAAGCCACTGTCGGAATTTGTGTTTTTTTTAAATACCATTGGAATACCATATACAAATGAAAATCAAACACCTTTTTTTTGTTTGATGAACATATGAGAAGCAACCAACAATCAAAAACCACACCGAACTTGTCTACAAATTGTAATTTTGTTCTATAGTCAATTTCATCAAGATCAAATGTTTGTCGCCGTCCTTTGGCTTGGCTTATACACCTTCAACGCCATCCTGCCTTTCTTTCTACCTTGTTCTCTTGATGCTTTCGGTTTGTTCTAGCCCCCTTGCTATTAGGTAGGGGTGCCAAAGGCGGCCTATTAGTAAATCGTTTTCTGCGTAGGTTAGAAGCATGGTCGCCTATGTTAGCTAGCGCCTATCGGCTGGGCTACTACTTGGCTACTATAAGCTGAAGCATGGTTTCAGAATGACAATAGCATCCAAGGTGAGGATAACAGACAAATTGATTCCAATCAAAATGACATCTCAAAATACCTAATTTTTTTTACCGAGTAAGATCACTTCCATATCAAATCTAATTTCATATATTTGTAGAAGTATAATTGAATTCAGTAATGCAGCTAATGCTTTAGATAGAAACACCCCTACCAAACAATAAATAGGGTCATCGAGGGGCTTCTAAAGTCTCAGGTAAAATGGATCCAAAATATTCATAGTTAAGACAGTCTGATGAAGCCAAAACCTGTTATCAAACGACATGCTAAATAAGTGTCAATCTATGAGGCCAAGACCCAATAGAAAATACCCCGCCGATGATCTTCATGAAGTTTAACATCTTCAGCAAACCTTTTAAGAAAACTAGCAGCGGAGAACACACCCATGGCTGATATGTTTCTTTAAGTGCTAGAGAAAAAAAAAAATGAGAAAAAAGAGATGATGAAGAACAAAAGATGGAGAGAACAGTAAAACATTAAGAAGAGAGAGATCGAGTGTAAGAGTAAGTTCTAAGTTGAACTTTTCAACATCTTGTAGGCCCAAGGTGAAAAATTGGATGTAATGGCCAGCCCATTGCACATGAGCCATCTCACCATGCCACATCCTCGGTCTGCACACAATGTTATTAAACTATATGCTGAATCATAAACTGGCTTGGTTACCTCTAGACCAAAGCTTCGAGCCCAATATAGACTATCAGAAAGCCAATTTAAACCATTAACCCACTTTTTTACCTCACCCCACACCACAACCAGAACAATACATATTGGGATTCCCATTTCACACGAAAGACGAAACCCCGCAGCTAAGGAAATAGAGGAATTAGGGAACCTTTTATTAACAATTTATCAAGCTAGATCTAATCCATAAAGAGAAGACAGGTTGTCTTGGAAGTTAAATAAATCATGAAATTTTGCAAGACCTTTTTCCAAGCCTTGATAGGCCCATCAAAATGACTCAACATTACCCAACATTAATTTGCGACTGCACACAAGGGGAGGGGGCATCACAAGGTCAAGAGAGACCAAAGTAGGAAGATCGCCAGAGTTGGAGTCGCCTGTGCAGGCAAGAGTGACGGGGTGAGGAAGTTGGATGGGTTAGGGTGGTTGTTGGTCATTTATAAGAAATGCTTCTAATATTTACAAAAACCCATAAAATGTTAAATATTTATTTACAGACCCACCGCCAACTTAATCCAAGGTCTATGCGATGGGCATTCAAACCGCCTAAGTCAACGCCCAGTCGCCTCCTTGAAAATACTCTCTCTATGTAAAACCTAGATAGGTTACCGAATGTTTTGGAAAGCTAATTTGAGGCCATCCAAAATTACCCACACAACAAAGATGCATCGAGGCTAAAGCACAAATGTACCCATAGTGAGGTATAAGGCTCTAAGCCTCATTCAAATGAGTCTCGTGCCTTAGTGGTTCTGCCTTCAGGCATCAGCATAGGCTTAAGCCTTCCTTTCTTGCCTCTTCTTGGAAAGAAAAAACAAAAAGAAAAGATAGATTTCTTACAAGTAACATATGTCTAACAAAAGTTCAGCCAATGCAAGACATAAAAATTTACATGCGTACCAATCAAGAAACTCTAAGAATTACAAACTAGGTGTTGCCTTGGTAATGCCTTTCCCGAATGGCCAAGGCGACAAACTAGGTGTTGCCTTGGTAATGCCTTTCAAGCACTTGCCAATGGTTTTCTACCAATGATCACATTCAATATCAAAGAATGCGTACCTCAAAATAGAGTGCATTGTCTGTTAAAGTAATCTTTCCAGGCCATGCCATGTTGTTCTCCCATCTAAGAACAGGTTGTTTCCTACTAGACCCTACACATAAGAACTGTTCAGCAGAAAGCATTGAACCTTTTCTAGAATGATATGATCTGCGTCCATCATGTACCCTACACAATGAAAAAGTGGAAAAACTTAAATTGATAAAATAACATAAATAAGAAAATTCGAGCAATTCAAATGATACTTTCAGATTTTAGCTTTTCAATTTATTGTTCTTTAACAATCATTTACTAGGATTGATAAAAAAAAAAACCACCTAAGTTTGTTTTTTAGCTTGAGAAATTCGAGTTATTAGTTTCTCTTCTCCAATAATTATGACTATCAAATTTAAACGCACACGAGGCTCTACAGATTTTATTCTGAATTGGAGCGGCTCATCTTCGAGCAATAAAGAAGGCTCAATCTTCAAATTGAAGACCCGAACAAGCAATCATTTCTAAACTTTTATTTTCTCTTTCCTAGTTTTTAGTTGACGCTATTTCCTTTTCTCCTCATACATATAAGGAGCACAAGACTTTGGTTTCCCTCACCTTAACCAGATGAATAACCGACTAGCCTCTATGTTATTTTCTTTTACGTATTTTTCTTTTCATGGAAGGCAATGAAAAATACAAAAAAAAACAAAAAACTAAAAAAGGAAAAAAGAAAAAAGAAAAAACATACAAACTTCAAAAAAATACACAGATAAGAAAAATATGAAAAAATTCTCAACCCAAGCTGACAAAGTAACTTTACAAAAGACAGTGTTTTCAAGATGCCACCAAGGCAACGCCTTAGGCGTTTAGGGGTGCCCACCGCCTATTCCTTAATTAGGCAGGCGAAAGGGCCTGAAAATTAATTTTTAGGACTTTTCAAGGAGGTTTCTGTAATTTTCAAAAAAAAAAAATTATTATTTTATTATTTTTATTCGTTGGAAAATATTTTTTATTTCAAAATGTGTAAAAAAGTGTGGAGGTGAACATATGCTAATGAGAATGTATAGGTGAAAATGTAACATTCCCTCACCGACAAGACCGGACTCGGCCCGATCTGACCAGATCGAAGGCCCGAACTTGGTTCGATCGAGTGACGCGACCATGCTCGACGTAGTGTACCAAAAGAAATAAAATAATATTTTTGGAGTGCGTGTAATATTTGATAATAATTAAATAATTATAAATACACACGTGACACAAGACAAGGCGAGGCAAGGGTTTCACCTCACAATACGAGTTGGGCAGGAAATACATAAATTAGACTAGTATCATGATCTACCATTAACTTGATTTAATTTGGCGTAAGTGGTGTATTAAATTTGATTAATATGCCTATAGTTTGATTGTAAATAAAATGAAATTCAAAGGCAAATTTTAAATTTGTGGAATTAGACTTGCAAGTAATTAATTTAAAAGGCCATGGGCAAAATGGGAAATGTCTTATGACATGTGTAGGTGAACCAATAGAAAATAAGGTGCATGTTATGTGTCATGCAAAAATGGGCAAGTGGTAGTTTGAGTTTGACTAGTGGATTGTAATGGCTTAAATGTGAGCCTTTGATTCACCTAAAAATTTGTGAGTGAGGTGAGATTTAAAATCAAATGACTATATATGTTCCATGATTTCTTGTTCAACATGCAAAATAAACTCCAACACCATTATAGAGTTCGTGAGGAAATTTGGAGATCAAAGAAGATGTAGAAAAATCTTGCATTCATTGTTCGAGTTTTTGAAAATCCAAGAAGGTCGATGCTTGATAGTGTGAATCTAATTTAGTGGAGCTCATAGAACAAAAGGAGACAACTCCATTAAAGCTCTTAGTATGTTTTCCTCACCAAATCTCTACAAAAATTATATTCCAAATTATTTTTATTGATGAGTTTTGGTACATGTGGGTTCATAAGAGTAGATCAACCTTTAATTAGTGAAAATCTCTTGATGGGATAGTTGTGGAGATTTTTATGATTGATGAGTTGTGTTATGTGAAGAAGATGATGAATAGTAACTTTACTTAATGGTAATTGGATATTTATTGCATAGAAATTGAGTATAAATGATTGATAATGAAATTGGAACTCAATGTAGTTGTTATTAAGCCAATGAACTGAGTTTGAGGCAATATGAATATTTTTAGAATCGATAATCGAAAGCTTTAGAAATGCATAAAATTCATTCTATGCAGTTTTGAGTAGACTCAAAAGATGATAAATTTTTAATGTGCTCGATGATATTAAGACTGTTATAAGTTTTGAGCTTGCTCAATAGAAACAAAACTGTTATGGATTTTTGTGCTTGCTTATTTGGATTAAGGCTGTTTGACTTTGTTTGAGTTTGCTCAAATTTCAAATTTTAGTATTTTAAAGCATGTTGAACGTTATTATTTAGAGCATACTAAATGTTAGAATAGAGCAGACTCAAAGATAGTTAGAAGCAACCTCGATAAAAGTAGTTAGCTAATGTATAATTACTTACAAGTATTCGAATAAGACCCTAATACACCAAAACTAATACAAAACAATACCATGAACCGAGAGAACAAGTGTCGGGTATTAGACACTCGGTTTGAGGCGAGTGGTGGCCTAAATGCATGGCGCCGTGACAATAAAACTTAAAAATTGAATAAAATTTGTGGGGTTTTCTCGAGACGTGCACGAGGTTCCAAGGGTTGTAGGACATCAATTTACGCACTAACGCCGACGTATGTGGCTAGGGCTCGACGACAACTTGACGAGGGCATCAGCACGCACCACGAGGTACGAGACACGCGGTCCGGCTTCGCCATGCCACACGCCAAGTTTGTGAACACTGGGAATTTATAAACTTTATCACACATCAAATTATAATAGCATAAGTTAGGTGTGCATCACATCATGATTATCTATGGCCATGCGTATAGACATAAGGACCTATAGAAGCCGTCTCAAAGAATTAGATGGGGCAGCTTCGATAGCAAAGAGTCTCCCCCTCCGGCCAATCGGGCAGTTTCAAGGGATGACTATACGGAGTTAGAGTATGTCGATGTCGCTCGGGTTCACGAATTCGCGTGACGGGACCACCCCCGATCGTCGATGTTGGACGCCGTCGGGCCAACGAGATTCAAGCTAGGTCCTTACATATGAGGTTCATGGGAACCGCCTGTTCATACTAGAAAATGATTGAATCATGTTTAATTCCTATCATTTACTTATATTATTCCTAGTCGAATTACATTATGTTGTAACTTTCATAAAACCATGTTGTTCACTTACTGGGGGCCTTTTGGAACCCAAATCCATCCTCCAGTCATCGAGGGAAGGGCAAGGCGCACCAGTGAAACGACAACTTCAAACTACCCTAATCTTCACTGTAAGATTGATCTCTTTTGTGTATCCATATTTTGTTTTATATATTGTACTTTTTTTTCATGTATGCATTATGGGATACTCTTAGACATGTTCCTTGACTTAGATATATGGTAGTGATGATATGACAGGTGTTTTCCCCACTTAGGTTCCCGTTTACTTTCCAATATTTTATCATATGTTCACCGATTTCCGCACACACTTGAATTTAACTTATTGTTAAAAGAATGGACGAGCGGATCTAGATTGTCTTTTGGGGTCGATGGTGTGACCAGACACCTCAGGAGACGGTTCGAGTTGGTCAAACCGCCGGTTCACAGTACGGGTGCTAACAATTTTGGTATCAGAGCCTAGATTACGAAAAAGCCTAGCACTTCAAAAGAAAATGGAAAACTCGAATTACTTGATTCACGAGAACTTAGAAAAGTGGGAAACACGAGTCGAGGACTAATTTGGGAAGAACTGGAGAATTGCAGCCGATTGGTTATATTGATGTACCATGTTACTTTCAAGTGTATATTTTATATAAAACGAAAAAATATAATGCGCTGACACTCAGGTCGTTATCTACATGCAATTATAATACATTCTGCATCATGGATCTGAGTGGCGAGATTCTTCAGCTCCACGAAAGACGGTGCCTTTTTCATCTTCTACTGTTATTGACGATATCATACGTGAGATGTGTGAGGTGATCACGTCCTTAGAGGCTTTTAGGCAACACTTTGAGACTCTCGAGCGTAAGAGAGAGGCCGACTCGTCTGATACGAGAGGATTGACTGTAGTGGACTAGTTGGTGGCACGACCAAAGATTACACCGTGGACACCAGCACAGGTTCAAGTGGTGCCAGCAGTGACAGTAGCACAAGCAAGTCCATTCTACCTCGTAGTAGTAGTAGTACCTCTTCTACCTACACCACTGGAGACTCCAGCAGTACAACCGGCCGCGACTAAGAGCAAGGCGGTCAGGCTCGATCATTTTCAGAAGAGCTTCGACAGATGTAAGACTTTAAAATTCTATGGAGATAGACATGGGGAGAAGGCGGACCAGTGGGTCCGCAATCAGGAGAAGATTCATCGTCTAATCAGTGCGAACGAGGATTGGCGCATCGAGTTATCGACCATGCACTTAGAGGGAGCTACTGACGAGTGGTGGTAGGCTGTGTATGCCAGAGTGGGTCCAGTTGAGGATTGGGCGACTTTTCGACGACTATTCTTTAAGAACTTCTTTACTTCGGCGTTGAGGAGTAGGAAATGAGAGGCGTTTCTCGCACTGAAGCAGGGAGACATGCCCGTATCTGAGTTCGCCGATCGGTACTCCCAACTATCATTTATGGCACACCAGAGGCCGAGTCACGACATATAAAGTGATCGAGGATCACGCAAAACTTTACGGAGCCTCAAAATCTTGGAAGAGGATTGAGGACATCCCAGTCATACAAGACTTTTCTGACGTGTTTCTGCACGATCTCCCCAGCTTAACTCCACGTCGTGAGATCAACTTCATTAACGAAGTCAAGGAAGGAACGAAGCAAATTTCGAAGGCTCCCCATAGGATGGCGAGATCAGAGTTGATTGAGTTGAAGAACCAACTCGAGGAGTTATACGATATCTAATTTATACAGCTGAGTAATTCGCCATGGGGCGCACCAGTTTTATTCGTCAAGAAGAAGGGCGGACCGTTGAGGCTTTGCATTGACCGCAGGGAACTGAACAACGTAACAATTCGGAACAAGTACCCGCTACCTCAAATTAATCAGTTGTTCGACCAGTTCAGTGGTGCCCGGCACTTCTCGAAGATCAACTTGAGATCGAGCTACCATTAGTTCCGTTTCAGGGATGAGGACATTGAGAATACCACACTTTGCACGAGATACGAGTCTTTCTAGTTCACAGTGATGTTGTTCAGGGTCACAAATGCGTCGGCTACGTTTATGGACTTGATGCACCGTGTGTTCAGATACTATTTTGATCATTTCGTGATAGTGTTCATTGACGACATACTCATCTACTCACGAACAGCTGAGGACCACAAGCGTCACTTGGGGATTACCTTGCAAACTTTGTGTGAACATAGACTATATGCAAAGTTTAACGAGTGTGAGTTTTGGATGGACTGAGTCAGATTCTTGGGGCACGTAGTTGGGGCAAACGGGATTTCGGTGGATCCAGAGAAGGTCATGGAGATTGTTGACTGGCCTGCGCCTACTACATCGACAGAGGTCCGGAGTTTCCTTGGATTGGGGGGCTACTACAAGAGGTTCGTTCAACATTTCTCTAAGGTAGCTGCGCCCGTAATTGCTTTGACCAAGAAGGACATTAGGTTTGATTGGACCGAATAGTATGAGGATGCCTTCATAAAGCTGAAGGATAGATTGACTACGACACCAGTGTTGGTATTACCAGAGGATTGCAAGAAGTTGACGGTCTATATAGATGCTTAGGGGACGGGCCTGGGAGCAGTGTTGATGTAGGAGGGCAAGGTGGTGGCCTATGTCTCTCGCCAGTTGAAGGTGCACGAAAAGAATTACCCCGTCCAAGACCTTGAGTTAGCGGTGGTAATCTTTGCACTGAAGTTGTGGCGACACTATCTCTACAGATAGAGGCTTACGTTGTTCACGAATCACCAGAGTCTCAAGTATTTGTTCATTCAAACTAAGTTGAATATGAGACAACAGAGGTGGCTCGAGTTGTTGAAAGACTACGACTTCACGATCGATTACCACCCCAGAAAGGCGAATGTTGTTGCAAATGTCTTGAGCCGGAGACAATTAGCGCCGCAGATTCGACCAGAGTTTAGGTTATTAGAGGTCGCACTTATGATGTGTGTTTCAGAGATTCCGGTAGACACGGGGATTTGTTCATTGTTGGGGTTGCAGTCGATGTCTATTCAGGCAATTGTTGACGGACAGAGGGCAGATTCGAGCTACGATCGGTACTGCAGTTTGGCCGACAGTCCAAGTTTCAGAGCTTGGAGAGTGGCAGCGGATCAAAGTTTGAGATTTCAAGGTAGAGTATGGATTCCAACAGTACCAGAGTTGAGAGAGGACATTCTCCGAGAGTCGCACCGATCGAACTATAGCATTCACCCAAATGTCACCAAGATGTACCAGGACGTACGACGATTGTACTAGTGATCGGGCATGAAGGCAGATATAACCAACTATATCAGGAGATGTGAGATATGTCAGGAGGTTAAGGCCGAATATCGAAGATCTGGGTGACTACTCCAACCATTTCCCATTCCTCAGTAGAAGTGGGAGCACATTGAGATGGACATGGTTACAGGATTACCGACTACCCTGAGAAGCCACGATACAATATGGGTAATCGTCGAAAGATTAACGAAGGCAGCACACTTCCTACCGATTCGACTCCGACTCGTTCACTAGCCAGAGCCGCATTTATGAGCGGGAGATAGTTAGGTTACATGGGGGCGCCAGTGAGCATAGTGTCAGATAGGGATCTTCGGTATACGTTAGGGTTATGGCAAGGTATGCAAGATCAGCTAGGCACTCGAGTTCACCTCTATACGGCTTATCACCCTCAGACAGACGGACAGTCAGAGAGGCTGATTTAGGTTCTGGAAGACATGTTACGGGCTTGTGTACTTAAGTTCGAGGGTCACTGGGAGGAGTATTTACACCTATGTGAATTTTCTTACAATAATAGTTATCAGTCGAGAAGATGGCGTCGTTTGAGACTTTATACAAAAAACCGTGCAGGCCATTATCATGTAGGGTAGAGGGGGCTGATACAATGGCAGCTGGGTCTGAGGTAGTACAAGATCACACAGAAAAAGTGAAGCTGATTCGTCAGATATTACGGGCAGCACAGGATCGACGAGAAATACGCCATTCCGAAACGTCGAGCAATTGAGTTCCAAAAGGGGGACTTTGCATACTTGAAGGTATCGCCTATAAAGGGACACCAGAGATTTGGATTCAAGGGAAAGCTCGCATCTCGTTATACAGGACCATTTGAGATCACAGAGAGGCTTGGGAAGGTTTCCTAGCGGTTAGCACTGTCGCCGCTGATGTCAGGGGTACATTAAGTATTTCACGTTTCTATTTTGAGGAGGTGTGAGGGTAAGACACGAGATATAGTAGATTGGAACAAATTAGTGGTCAGACCAAACACGACTTACGAATAAGGAACGTAAATTCGACAAAAGAAGGAGAAATTGCAAACTTTTAGGTAAAAAAAAACCAAACAAGTGTGTAGGAGACTGAAGGGCTGAGGGTTGTAATTAATGATGGCATTTGACGGTTATTGAGAATTTGAGAGTGGCTCACTTTTGTACACATGTCTGTACACCAATCATGTGATCCCTTGATTTTGCATCAAGATTTAATGTATGCATCGAGATTCACTTTTGCACACACATCTCTACAACGCTTTGTAATTTTTTAATCGATGCATAATTTCAAAAAGTCGATATTTTCTTTTGCTTTAAATACTGACCCATATAAAAAAGCATGTTTCATCATTTTAATTTCATTTATGTGAATGTGCAATTAATAAATAATTAGAGAATCAAATTAAGTGTAATTATTATCACTAAAAGGGAATCTACCATACACAGTATGCATGACTAGTGCCAATAAAATTGACTTCAAACCATTAAATTGTAAATTTCTTAGGTATAAATGCATAATTATGCTTGTTTTGACATCTCATAAAATGAGTTTTAGTTTATTGACCATTTAAATAAAAATTTCTTAAACTTTTCTGAGTTAGCGAATTGTTACCAAGATTCTCCACATTGAATTAAACTTCTCCGAATTAATTCTAATCATCAAGAGGGTGAATAAAAAGGTGAAACCGAAGTTTCGATCCTTGTACGAGGAGCACCTGATTGAGATTATTGACTAGAAAATGCATAACCTGAGACATAGAGAGATTCCCCTTGTGAAGGTCAAATGGCAGTTCCACGACGACCAGGAGTTCACATTGGAACACGAGACCAACATGCAAGAGCACTTTCTCTAGCTGTTTGATTCAGGTATAATTTATATTGAGCTTCGCAATGTGCACCTCAATTGTTTATTAGGCCACCCCAAAATGCATGTAAATTGGTACACTTCGGGGTGCTCTCATAAACAATTAGGGTGCACATACCGCCGCTCTTTAAATTTTAAGGAATGAATCCCATAAGTTGAAAAGATTGTGACAACCCCTCACTGACCAGACCAGACTCAACCCGATTCCACCGGATCGAAGGCCTGAACTTAGTTCGACCAGGTGACGCGGCCATGCTCGATGGCAGTGTACCATAAGAAATAAAATAATATTTTTGGTATGCATGTAATATTTAATAAATAATTAAATAATTATAAATACACATGTGACACAAGACAAGGCGAGGCATGAGTTTCTTCTCGAGATACGCATTGGGAGGGAAACACAACTTAGACTGGAATCATGATCTGCTATTAACTTGATATAATTTGGCATAAGTGGTGGATTAAATTCGATTAATATGCATATTGTTCGATTGTAAATAAAATGAAATTCAATGGCAAATTTTAAATTTGTGGAATTAGACTTGCACGTAATTAATTTAAAAGGTCATGGGCAAAATGGAAAATGCCTTATGACATGTATAGGTGGACCAATAGAAAATAAGGTGCACGTCATTTGTCATGCGAAAATAGACAAGTGGTAATTTGATTTTGACTAGTGGATTTTGATGGCTTAAATGTGAGCCTTTGATTCACCTAAAGATTTGTGAGTGAGGTGAGATTTAAAGTCAAAAGACTATATAAGTTCCATTATTTCTTGTTCAACATCCAAAATAAACTCCAACATCATTAGAGAGTTCGTGAGGAAATTTGGAGATCAAAGAAGATGTCGAAAAATCTTGCATTCATTGTTCGAATTTTTGAAAATCCAAAAAAGTTGATGCTAGAGAGTTTGAATCTAACTTAGTGGAGCTCATATAATGAAAGGAGACAACTCCATTAAAGCTCTTAGTATGTTTTCTTCACCAAATCTCTACAAAAATTATGTTACGAGTTGTTTTCATTGATAAGTTTTAGTACATGTGGGTTCATAAGAGTAGATCAACTCTTAATTAGTGAATATCCTTTGATGGAATCGTTGTGGAGATTTTTATGATTGATGAGTTGTGTTATGTGAAGAAGATGATGACTAGTAACTATACATAATGGTAATTGGATATTTATTGCATGGAAATTGAGTATATATGATTGCATGATGAAGTTGGAACTCAATGAAGCTGTTATTAAGCCAATGGACTGAGTTTGAGGTAATTCGAATATTTTTAGAATCAAGAATCGAAAGCCTTAGAGATGCATAAAATTCATTCTATGCAGTTTTTAGCAAACTCAAAAGATGATAAATTTTTAATGTGCACAATGATATTAAGACTGTTATAAGTTTTGAGCTTGCTCAATAGAAATAAAACTGTTATAGATTTTCGAATTTGCTTATTTGGATTAAGACTGTTTGACTTAGTTTGAGTTTGCTCAAAATTCAAATGTTATTATTTTAAAGCATGTTTAACGTTATTATTTAAAGCATACTAAACGTTAAAATTGAGCAGGCTCAAAGATAACATGAAGCAACCTCAATAAAAGCAGTTAACTAAAGTATAATTACTCACAAGTATTCAAATAAGACCCTAATACACCTAAACTAATACAAAACAATACCATGAACAGAGAGAACTAGTGTCCGGTATTAGACGTGCAATTTGAGGCGAGTGGTGGCCTAAAGGCACGGCGCCGTGAAAATAAAACTTAAAAATTCAGCAAAATTTGTTGGGTTTTCTCGAGACACGTGCACAAGGTTCCAATGGTTTAAGACCTCAATTTACACACTAACACCGACGTATGTGGCTAGGGCTTGGCGACAACTTGACGGGAACATCAGCACGCACCACGAGGTACGAGACGCGCGGTCGAGCTTCGCCACGCCACACGCCAGGTTTGTGAACACTAGGAATTTATAAACTTTATTACACATCATATTATAATCGCATAAGTTAGGTGTGCATCGCATTATGATTATCTGTGGCCATGCATACAGACATAAGGACCTATAAGAGCTCTCTCCGAGAATTAGATGGGGCAGCTTCCACGGCAAAGAGTCTCCCCCTCCTGCCAGTCGGGCAGCTTCGAGGGATGACTATACGACGATCTTCTACCCTCCAGCCAGTGTGGCAGTTGGAGGATGTTTCCTCCCTCCAGCTTTTCCTATGACGAAGTTAGAGTACATCGGCGCCGCTTGGGCTCACGAATTCGCATGACGGGACCACCCCCCAATCGTAGATGTTGAACGTCGCCGGGCTGACGAGATTCAGGCTAAGTCCTTACATATGGGGTTCATGGGAACCGCCTGTTCATACTAGAAAATGATTGAATCATGTTTAATTCTTGTCATTTACTTATATTATTCCTTGCTGAATTACATTATGTTGTAACTTTTACAAAATCCTGTTATTCACTTTTCGAGGGCCTTTTAGAACTCAAATCCATCCTCCAGTCATCGAGGGAAGGGCAAGACGCACCAGTAAAACGACAACTTCAAACTACCCTGATCATCACTGTAAGATCGATCTCTTTTGTGTATCTATATTTCGTTTTATATATTGAACTTACTTTTCTTCATGTATGGATTATGGGATACTTTTGGACATGTTCCTCGAGTTAGATATATGGTAGTGATGATATGACAGGTGTTTTCCCCACTTAGGTTCCCATTTACGTTCCAATATTTATTATAAGTTCACCGATTTCCGCACACACTTGAATTTAACTTAATTGTAAAAAGAATGGACGAGCTGATCTAGATTGTCTTTTGGGGTCGATGGTGTGACCGAACACCTCAGGAGACGGTTCAGGTTGGTCAAGCCGCCGGTTCACGGTACGGGTGCTGAAAGAAAAAATGTCCCTTACCGTTGAGGGGTCTATAAAAAAATTATATTATTTCTTAGAGAGGTCTAAGTAAATATTTTTTTGTCTGCCTATGCGCAGCCTAAGCGACACTAAAATGCCTAATGCCGCCTCGTCGCCTTCAAAACATTGACAAAAGAGGAAACCAATCCCCACACAAAAACAACAACAACAACAACAAAATAGCCTCAGTCCCAAATTAACTGGGGTCAGTTACATGGATCAAACTTTTTCATTGTGCTCGATTAAGTGTAATTGATGGTGAGTTTTTCAAACCATTCAAATCTCTCCTAATTAATGCATCCCATGTTAACTTTGGTATGCCCCTACCTCGTCGAATTTCTACAGTTTCTATTAAGTCGAGTTTTCTAGTTGGGCATTCGTAAGCCGCTTTTGCAGGTGATCAAACCACCGCAACCGCCCGTCTCTAATCTTTGTATCAATTGATGCTACTCCTACTTGTCTTTGAATTTCTATATTTCTTATTCTATCTTTACGAGTTTTACCACACATCCACCTAAGCATCCTCATTTCTGATACGTTCAGTTTATGTAATTGTTGTTGTTTTACAGCCCAACATTCACATCCATAGAGCATAGCTGGCCTAATTATGGTAATATAAAATTTTCCTTTTAACTTAGTAGAAACATTTCGATCACAAATCACCCCTGTTGCACTCCGTCATCATTTTGTATGATTGATCTTAGGTATCTAAATTGGTTTACCTTAGGAACTTCTACTTGCCCTAATTTTACCACTCCGTCGTCTCGATGTCTAGTGTTTCTAAATTCACGGTGCATGTATTCGATTTTCGTCCTACTCAACTTAAAGCCTTTAGATTCTAATGTATTCCTCCAAAGTTCTAATTTCCTGTTCACTCCATCTTTTGTTTCATCCACTAAGACAATATCATCTGCAAATAGCATTCACCATAGTATATCCTCTTGAATATGTCTAGTTAGTTCATCCATAACTAAAGTAAATAGATATGGTTTAAAGCCGATCCTTGATGTAGTCCTATCGTAATGGAAAATTCTTTTGTAGCTCTTCCAAATGTCTTTATACTCTTTACTACTCCATCATACATATCCTTAATATTGTCTATGTATCTAGCATGCACTCTTTTTCTTTCTAGAACCCACCAAAGAACATCTCTAGAGACTCTATCATATGCTTTTTCTAAATCTACGAATACCATATGAAGATCTTTTTTCTTTTATCTCTATTTTTCTAACAATCGTCTCACAAGGAAAATCGCCTCCATAGTTGACCTCCCAGGCATGAAACCAAATTGATTCTCTAATATTGTTGTTTCTCTCCTTAGCCTATTGTCAATTATCCTTTCCCAAAGTTGCATAGTGTGACTCATAAGTTTAATTCTCCTGTAGTTTGAGCAACTTTAAATGTCGCCTTTGTTTATGAAGATTGGCACGAGCGTGCTTCTTCTCCAATCTATTGGCATCCGTTTTGATTTTAAAATTTTATTGAAAAGTTTTGTTAACCAAGTCAATCCAATTTCTCCTAAGCATTTCCAAACCTCTATGGGTATTTCATATGGGCCACATGCTTTCCCTATTTTCATTCTTTTAAATGCCTCTTTAACTTCTACAATTCTAATATTGTGTGTATAGTTTACATTTCTTTCTTGGTGTGGGTTTTCATCTATTATAGTATCTTGGACATCATTAAATAAACTATCGAAGTTCTCCATCTCTCCTTAATACCATCCTCGCGCGTGAAAACATTTTGATTTTCGTCCTTAATACATCTTACATGACTCGGATCTTGTTTCTTTTTATCTCTTAATTTGGCTAGCCTATATATATATATATTTTTCGCCATCTCTATTACCTAACCTTGTATATAGATCTTCCATGAAATTTGTTTTAGCTTGACTAACTACTTTTTTAGCTTGTTTTCTAGCTTCTCTATATTGATTGTACACATCTTCATCTTGACACTTAGGTATTTTCCTATACATCTCTCTTTTAGTCTTAATTGCTCGTTGGACATCCTCATTCCACCACCATGTTTCCTTCTTTGGTAGTCCTAAGCCTTTAGATATACCTAATACGTTTGATCTCACTCTCCTTATGCAACTACTCATTTCTAGCCACATTGTATTAGCATCTAAGTCAAGATTCCAAACATTTTCCTTTAGTAGTTTTTCTCTAAACTCTACTTGTTAGGTTCCACCACTTTATTCTAGGGTCGCTAACTTTTTCATTCATATTATGTCGTCGTGTTAGCTTAATATCAAGTACTACTAACTTATGTTGGGTAGTAAGTGCTTCACCAGGTATTACTTTGCAGTCTCAATATATTTTTCTATCTATTTTTCTTGTTAAAAGAAAATCTATTTGACTCTTGTTATGACCACTACTAAAAGTAATTATATGTGATTCTGTCTTCCTAAAACTAGTATTTGCTAAGACAAGATCATATGCTAAAGCAAATTCTAAGATTGATTCTCCTTCTTCATTTCTATCACCGTAACAAAAACCTCCATGAACTCTCTCAAACTCATCGTTACTTGCCCCGACATGCCCATTTAAATCTCCTCCAATAAAAACATTTTCATCTAATGGTATACTTAAACCAATCCCCACAATGGACAAAAAAAAAACCATTCTATCAATGGTTTTTCTAATGAGAACCATAGTTAGAGGTGGCAAAAAATGGGTCAGAACGAGAATGGGTTTAGACACCACCCTATACCAATAAACTAAAAAAGTGCTAGGACCAGGTCCTATTATCAAAACAGATAGATTTACCACACTTCAATCCCATATGTTTTACAAACAAACGAGATCCTTTTTGTGTAGACCTGTTTTACACATTTTTTAAAATCAATTGAGAGAAAAAAAAATGCAATGGGAGAGATGGTTTAGGAAGACGCGAGTATGCACCTGAATGACCCGTTTTTCAAAATAGATTTTTTTGCTCATCAAAGACTCATTCTATTTTTAGAAAAGTTTTATACAGGCACATAGGTCACAGGTACTTCACAAGTCTGATTTACCCTTGCCACCCCTAACCATAATAGTTTTTTATTTTTTATTTTTGAAAAATTAGTTCACTTACAGGTTGCCCATAAAAATCATTGACTTTATAGGTCATCTTATCCTATTCCATCAACAAGAACCACAAAATCCAAAGAGACAACAACAACAACAACAACAACATAGCCTCAGTCCCAAATTAACTGGGGTCGGCTACATGGATCAAACTTTTCCATTGTGCTCGATTAAGTGCAATTGATGGTGAGCTTTGCAAACCATTCAAATTTCTCTTAATTAATGCATCCCATGTTAACTTTGGTCTACCCCTACCTCATCGAATTTCTACAGTTTCTATTGAGTCAAGTTTTCTAGTTGGGGCATTTGTAGGCCGTCTTTGCAGGTGACCAAACCATCGCAACCGCCCTTCCCTAATCTTTGTATCAATTGGTGCTACTCCTACTTGTCTTTGAATTTCTATATTTCTTATTATATATTTACGAGTTTTACCACACATCCACCTAAGCATCCTCATTTCTGCTACATTCGCTTTATGTAATTGTTGTTGCTTTACTGCCCAACATTCACTTCCATAGAGCATAGCTGGCCTAATTGCGGTCCTATAAAATTTTCCTTTTAACTTAGTAGGAACATGTCGATCACAAATCACTCCCGTTGCACTCCGCCATTTCTTCCATCCAGCTTGGATTCTATGTGTGACATCATTTTCAATGTTACCATCATTTTGTATGATTGAACCTAGGTATCTAAAGTGGTTTACCCTAGGAACTTCTACTTCCCCTAATTTTACCACTCCGTCATCTCGATGTCTAGTGTTTCCAAACTCACAGTGCATATATTCAGTTTTCGTCCTACTCAACTTAAAGCCTTTAGATTCTAATGTATTTCTCCAGAGTTTTAATTTCCTATTCACTCCATCTTTAGTTTCATCCACTAAGACAATATCATCTGCAAATAGCATACACCATGGTATATCCTCTTGAATATGTCTAGTTAATTCATCCATAACTAAAGTAAATAGATATGGGCTTAAAGCCGATCCTTGATGTAGTCCTATCGTAATGGAAAATTCTTTTGTAGCTCCTCCAAATGTCTCCAAAGAGTAGAAATAAAAGAATAGAATTGGGAACCCAAGCTTTGCGACTATTTTGATAAGCCAAAAGGTAAATAGCACATCAACAGTTACACTAACCATTAATTGGCACTTGTCAAGTTCTGAAATGTGTGGAACCCACATCACTTACAATAGGTCCTCTATCAAATGAGTAGTATCGTTCATGTATCACAATGCATTAAATCTCTTAACACAAATCGTCATAACTATATGAATAAACCTCATGTTTATTCTTGGTCCAAACTTAATGGCATTTCTCATAAATCAAATAAAACATATATATTTACACAATACTTAAGCAAGTAAATATCGTAAACAAAGTTTCAACAAACATCATTCTTACAAGGACAATCACATAATGGACCCAAGTCTCATCCTATAAACATGATCCTTAAACTTCACTGGTGGCATGCCTTCAGTTAAAGGATCCACAATCATTAATTCAATGTTAATATGCTCAATGACCACTGTTTTGTCCTTAACACGTTCCCTTATGGCTAAGTACTTGATATCAATGTGCTTGCTTCAAATCCCAATTTTGTTGTTCTTAGCCATGAGGATAGCAGCTCAATTATCGCAATACATTCTCTATGGCCTAGAGATACACAACTCTAAGTCCATAAATGAAACTCTTTATCCAAACATCTTGAGAAGTAGCCTCAAAACAAGAAACGAACTTAGCCTCTATAGTGGAAGTAGTAATCAATGTATGTTTTGCTTTTCTCCACGATATAGCTCCACCGGCTAGCATGAAAATAAATCTCAATGTTGATTTTCATGTCAATGCAGCCAACAAAACCAAATCTGAGTAGCCAGTGACTCCCAAAGTATCAGTTTGTCTGTATTTTAGCATGTGATTCTTTGTCCCACGAAGGTATCTCATAACCTTCTTTGCAGCTCTCCATTGATCCGTACCCGAGTTACTCTAATATATTCCCAACATCTCAACTGCAAATGCTATGTCAGGTCTTGTGCAAACCTAAACATACATCAAGCTTCAAACGGCTGAAGCATAAGGGATATTGATCATTTGTTCCCGCTCAAGATCATTTTGTGGGCATTAGTTCAAACTGAACCTATCACCCCTTCACAATGGGAGCTACACTTGGTGACCAATCCTTCATTTTGAATCTTTCCAAAACTTTATTGATAAAGGATTCTTGAGACATACCAAAAATATAACGTATCCAACCTCTATGTATCTTAATGTCGATAACATAGGATACATCACCATGTCTATCATATCAAAGCTATTAGAAAGGAATTGTTTCACATCATGAAACATACCCTTGTCATTTGTTGCAAGTAAAATAACATCCACATGTAGAATAAGGAAACAAATTTTACTTCCACAATTTTCTGGTATATACAATTATCCATGATGTTCCCAACAAAACCAAATGAAGATATGACATCATGAAACTTCAAATACTACTAACTGGAGGTTTGTTTCAATCCAAACATGGATTTCTTAAGCTTGCAAACTAAATTCTCATTGCCAATAGAGGAAAATCCTTCTGGTTGTTTCATGTAAACCTCTTCCTCTAGTTGACCACTAAGGAATGCAGTTTTCGCATCCATTTGTTGCAACTCATAATCATAATGTGCAACAAAAGCCAAAATTATGCAAAGAGACTTTTTTTAAATACAGGAAAAAAGTGGCCTTGTAATCAATTCCTTCCTTCTTTGTGAATCCTTTTGCAACAAGTCTAGCATCGTATCTCTTAATGTTGCCTAATGAGTCCTTATTCGTCTAAAAAACCCATTTACAACCAATGGGCCTTGGCTCCTTTAGGCAACTCAACTAGGTCCCAAACATTATTTTATAACATAGAATTCATTTCATCAATCGAAGCATCATGCCATAATTGAGATTCAGCAGGTTTCATGGCTTGTGAAAACATTTCGTTGTCACTTTCGCCTCCGAAATTGTAATCCAATTCTTGCAGATACACAACGAAATCACTAGGTGTTGCTGACCTTTTAGTTCTAGTAGATCTTCTTAATGTTTCATCAACATTTTCTTGAAGTTCATGTTGATCAACTTCTTGTTCATTTACTTGAGGTACTTCGTGAACAATTGGTTGTTCCACCATTTCAAGTTCTTCATGAACGACTTGATCTACTAGAGGATTATCAACAATTTGTGGAGTTTGAATTCTTTGTTCCTCACTTCTCGATGGAACATGAGCATAACTTGGAATGACAAACATATGACTACTTGATGTAGAAGGAAGATCATCAAAATAAACCTTTTTAGGAACATTTTTTTGAAAATGATCCCTTCCACCAATCATGTCATTCTCTAGGAACTTTGTGTTTCCAGATTCCACAATTCTAGTGCTATGAGAAAGACAATAGAAGCGATATCATTTAGACGTTTCGGCATATCCAATGAAATACCCACTAATTGTCATAGGATCCAACTTCTTTTCATGCGAATTATAAATCCTCACTTCATAGGGACATCCCAAACGTGTATAAGTCTCAAACTAGGTTTCTAACCTTTCATTAACTCAAATAGCTCATTGAGACAGCCTAAACACAACCGTTTCGAGAGTTTCAGTAACAAACAGATAGGTACGGTTGCATTACTACGCATACTCCTAACCATATCCATTAAGGTCTGGTTTCTTCTTTCTGCCGCACCTTTTTCACTAGGAGAACCTAGATTGGTGTATTGGTGAACTATTCCTTGCACTTAAAGAAACTTATCAAATGGACCAAATGCTTGTTCATCCTCAGTGTATCTACCATAATACTCTCCTCCTCTATCAGATTTGACAATCTTAATTTGTTTCTCACTTTGTTTCTCTACTTCAGCCTTGAAAACTTTTAAGGCATCCAATGCTTCATTTTTATGATGAAGCAAGTGTAAAAATATGAAACGTGAGAAATCATCAATAAAGGAGATAAAGTATTTTGGACCATTCTTAATGTGCACATATGTACATGTCAGTATGGATGATTTCCAATAATGTTGAACTTCTATGAGCATCTCAAAATCAGCAAAATCTAATGCACTTAGTACTCCATCATTTACCAATCTTTTAATTCGATCCTTGGAGAATATGTCTCAATCTTCGGTGCCATAGCATAGAGGAATCAACATTCATGACACTTCTTTTCAAACTAGTAACATGTCTAATAGTGGCATTATTTTTCAAATTTAAACACAAAAGCCCGTTCATTAAAGTACCATGTCCTACTACAATTGATTTAAATATCAAATCAAAGTATGTCCTAGAAAAATTGATGTGAAATCACAAATACAACAACTTAAAAACAAAAACTAAGTTTTGGAAAAACCGAGTACATAAAAAACAATGTCTAAATTCACAACAAAGCGTCTTGAAAACTAAGAGTGCATGTCCCAACAGCTTCCACATGTGAGCGCATTTTATTTCTCGAATAAATGCTCAGCTCACTTCCCGTTGGTTTCTGCAGGTTTGTCATATCCTAGAATGTATTAGAAACATGGATTGAAGAACCAAAGTCAATCCAACAAATGTCACATAAGTATCAACCACATTAGACTCACAACAAAAATATGAAATTGATGTACCTTTCCTTTGTAGCCACTACTGGAATTTAATACAATCCTTCTTCATGTGTCTATTTTTTTACAGAAGAAACACTCGGATTCCTTCTTTATAACCCCACCTTGGGGTTGCAATATCTCCTTCCCTTCCAGTTGGCTTTCTTGTCCTTCTTCTTGTCCGTCACCTGTAATACGCTACTTTTCCTCTGTTCCATAATCAGTCTACCCTCCTCCCAGACACACATGGTCGTCAACTCGTTAATCGACCATTTATCTTTATGTGTATTATAAGAGATCATGAAGGGTACATACTGAAGAGGGAGTGTGTTCAATATGTAATGGATTAGGAAGCTTTCTGACATATCAACATCTAGCGTCTTGAGTTGGGCCGTTATATCCCTCATGTGCATTATGTGCTCACGCACACCCTTAACTCGGTCATCCAAAGTGATGAGAACTACATAATCAGGGCACTGGCTAACGCCTTGTCAGAAGTCTGCAACTGATCCTCGATGGCCTTCAGCAATGGACGGACCTTTTCATACTTTCCTACCGTGGCCCGAACACTAGCAAGCATGTTCATTTTAATGAACATGACACAAAGACCCGAATACTAGCCTTCTCTACATGCCAGCCAATTACCGAGTCTATCCTCCCTAAAACGGTTGATCTCTGAGAAATGGAAGAGATCCAATTACCGAATCTATCCTCCCCGATTACCGAACAAGATTGCTAGTATTCGGGGTATGGTAGAAAAGTATGAAAAGGTTTGTCTATTGTTGGAGGCTATCGAGGATCAGTTTCATACTCAGATAAGGCATTGGTCGATACCCTGATCATGCGATTCTCATCACTTCGGCTAACCGGAGTTAAGGGTGTGCGTGAGCACATAATGCGCATGAGGGATATAATGGCCTATCTCAAGACACTAGAGGTTGATATGTCCGAAAGCTTCCTAGGTCATTTTGAACACACACCCTCCTCAGTACGCACCCTTCAAGATCTCTTATAACGCACATAAAGATTAATGGTCGATCAATGAGTTGGCGACCATGTGCGTTCAACAGGAGGGCAGATTGTTTATGGAACAAAGGGAGAGTAGCGTATTACTGGTGACGGACAAGAAGAAAGGCAAGAAAGCCAACTGGAAGGTGAAGGAGATTGCAACCCCAATGGGGAATTATAAAGAAGGAATCCAAGTGTTTCTTCTGTACAAAGAAGGGACACATGAAGAAGGATTGCATTAAATTCCAGCAACGGCTACAAAAGGAAGGTATATCAATTTCATATGTTTGTTTTGAGTCAAATGTGGTTTATATTTTATGTAACACTTGGTAGATTGACTCTGGTTCTTCAATCCATGTTTCTAATACATTGCAGGATATGACAAACCTACCGAAATTAACAAAAAGTGAGCTAGGCATTTATTTATTCGAGAAGTAAAATGCGCTCACATGTGGAAGTTGTTGGGACATGCATTATTAAGTTGTCAAGTGGCGTTGTTTTGAATTTAGACAATGCTTTTTATGTAATTGGTTTTTTCAAAAACTTAATTTTTGTTTCTAAGTTGTTGTATTTGAGATTTCACATCAACTTTTCTGGAACATGCTTAGATTTGATATTTAAATCAAATGTAGCAGGACATGCTACTTTATTGAATGGTCTTTTTTGTTTAAATTTGGAAAATGATGTCACTATTATGCATGTTACTAGTTTGACAAGAAGTTTCGTAATGGTGAATCTTCTATGCTACGACACCGGAGATTGGAACATATCTCTAAGGATTGAATCAAAAGATTAGTAAATGATGGAGTACTAAATGCTCTAGATTTTGCTATTTCGAGATACGCGTGAACTGCATTAAGGGAAAGCAGACTAAAGTATCTAAGAAAGGTGCTCATAGAAGTTCAGCAATTTAAGAAATCATCCATACTGACATATTTTGTCCACATGTGTACATTACAAATGGTCCAAAATACTTTATCTCCTTTATTGATGATTTCTCACATTTCATATATGTCTACTAGCTTCATCATAAAAATAAAGCATTTGATGTCTTAAAAGTTTTCAAGGCTAAAGTAGAGAAACAAAGTGGGAAACAAATTAAGATTGTCATATCTAACAAAGGAGGAGAGCATTGTGATAGGTACATCAAGGATGGAAAAGCACTTGCTCCAGTTGCTAAGTTTCTTCAAGAGCAAGGAATAGTTCCTCAATACACCCACCCAACTTTCTCCTAGTGAGAATGGTGTGCAAAACAAAGAAATCAGACCTTAATGGATATGGTTAGGAGTGTGCGTAGCAATGCAACCCTACATATACCCTTGTGGAGTGAAGCTCTCAAACGGGTGTGTATACATTAAATAAGGTTCCAAACAAGGTTGTCTCAACGACGCCATTTGAGTTAATGAATAGTTGGAAACCTAGTTTGCGACATATGCGCATTTAAGGATGTTTGTGTGAAGTGAGAATTTATAATCCGCATGAAAAGAGTGGGTATTTCATTGGATATGCCGAAACGTATAAAGGATATCGCATCGTTTGTTCTGCTCATAGCACTAGAATTGTGGAATCTAGAAACGCAAAGTTCCTAGAGAATGACATGATTAGTGGGAGGGATGATTTTCAAGACAATGTTCTGAAAATGGATAATTTTGATGATCTTCCTTCAACATCAAGTAGTCACATGTTTGTCATTCCAAGCTATGCTAAGGTTCCATCGAGAATTGAGGAAAAAAGGAGTTCAAGCTCCGCAAATTGTTGACAATCCTCCAGTAGATCAAATTGTTCATGAAGAACCAGAAATGATAAACCAACCACTTGTTCATGAAGAACTTAAAGTGGTGGAACAACCAATTGTTCATGAAGTACCTTAAGTGGGAGAATGTAAGTATTATTTAACTTATCTTAAGTAACCCTCATGTAGGTCCCACACATTTCAGAACTTGACAAGTGTCAAGTAATGGTTAGTGTAACTGTTTGATGGACAGTTACCATTTGGTTTATCAAAATAGTCGTAAAATTTTGGGTCCCCAACTCTATTATTCACTTCTACTCTCTGGAACACCATTTTGCGAAAAAGAAATTGGGAGATCAAGCTTCCATTTTCTTTCCTTCGATGACTGTACCCTTTCCACATGTCTCGCTAAAACATCTCATTGCAGCTCTTTAAAGCAAACTAAACAAAATTAAATTTCATATCCAACTTGATCAATATATTCCTTATGTGATTGCAACTAAAATATGCGAGATCCACCTCTACATAAGTATATTTTACAGCTTAACTACCTACATAAAGAGAAATGATGTCTAGTTGAAGGTGATGAGATTAGGGGATAGACGGAAAGCCAAGATCAAGTCTCACTTGTTGGACTTGTGAATTGTTGTAGTTGTTGTTTAAAGAAGGAATTGATGTCGTCACCTCTTGGACCATTGGGTGGACCTAGTGATGAGATGAAGATGAGATGTGAGATAGAGAGAGAGAGAGAAATGTTGAGAAAAAGGATAAAATGAGGCTAGGGCTTGCAAATTGGGAGTCGGTCTTAGCAAATCGAACCCAAAGAAAGGTAGATCTTCCAAGGAGATTTTGGAACATGGAAACCCACATCCAAGCCCTAAACCCTCTCTTTGTTTCAAAAGTGATTATTGTTGTTGGATTCGAGTTGTTTTTTATGGATTTTGAGCATTAGTCGAGATTCTTGAGCTTTACAAGTTGTTGGAGGTATATTGAATTGATTTTCAATGGGGTCTAAAGTGTGAACAAGATTTGGATTTTGTGAGTTGTTGGTGAGATTTTGTTCAAACATTTTGTGTTCTCTCAAAACCCTGCTATTGCAGGAATGGTCGCTGAGGCGACGAGTATGAATGTCGCGGCGAGTATCAAGTTTTCTGAGTATTCCCAAAAATCATGGAATGAAAATTTTCCGAAGTTCGAAAAAATTAGCCAAATTAATAAAAAATTTGGACCATCGAATTAAGAATGATGTAAACGAAATTTTACAAAAACTTCCATTGAAGTTTAAGATTAATGATAAGATATACAAAACTTTAATATTGATTGCATGAAAAGTGAAATACTAAGACATGCTAGAAGATAAAAGACCAAAACTCAATTTCATTTATAAGAAATGGATTCTAAAAAATTGTGGTGAAGAAAGAAATAACATCCATAATGATCAAACATATCGAAATTGAAGTTTAAAATATACAAGATCAAGAATAGATAGAGTAAAAAACATAGAAAATTATAATGCGCTTGGATAAAATTTGAATGTTCTCTAACAATTAGATGAAGTTATTTGTACTTTTTTATCATGTCGAAATTTTACAAAAAATCCCTACGTCGAATTGCACTTTTCCAATGTAATTCTGTATTTTACATGTTATACTATTCCCATAGTAGATACTCGGGGAGGATTGGTTTAGGACCCCCGGGTAGGGAATTGGGATTAGAGTCACAACATGTCGAGCTAAGTGGAGTTTCCCCTAGTTTATCATATGTTCCATGAATAAAGTAGTACATTTAGGACACATGTGGTTTATGAACTGGGAATAGAACAATGTACTCTGTTATATGTTCAAGTCTCCCTCCTTGAGAGGTACGAATGACATTTGGAACTTGAGTTTAATAAAGGTGGTTAAGGTATCCTCGTATGGTGGTACTGGCATCTGGCCAAACCCAAGACAACAAATGTAGTGGTTGAGACTTCCACTTATGGGTAGTACGATGGCATCCTGACTGAGGTTCAATGCACTAGAATGATGGTGTGAATATGGTAACATACAAAGTACTATTAGGAGAAACAATTATAATCTTCAAAATTACAAGTATGAGAAACAGGACAAAAGAAAAGCGTAATGATATGGTAACATACAAAATACTATTAGGAAACATGAACTAAACCAAATCAAGTAACATTACCTAATAAGTTCTTCTATGTATGAAGTCCACAAGCTTAAGGAGATCCCTTCCTCATTTCCTACAAGAGCCTTGAAAAGATTATGCACTATTGGTCTATCAGCCACACCAGAAACCGCAGGAGCAATGCGAACAAAGGCATCTTCTCTTACAAGATTCTTCTTCAGTGTCAATTGGAAAACAACCTATTTCAGGAGCTACATAATGAAATTCTACCTTTGTTTTCTACATATAAAAATGGAACCATCAAGAAATCACCAACACTCAACAAATAATGAAGAACTAAAGTCTTATTTAATGCTTCCACCATCAAATGAGTGTGAATGTGTGATAACGCTGATTACCAATAAAAATAGAATAAACAAGCAAATTCATGGGAGTCTGAAATCAAAATGATTGAACAAAAGACACTCAAGTAGAAATTTATGTGCTGAAAATTTTACAATATCAAAACTTTCAATACTCTTCAAAATCCTCAAAACCATTAAAAGGAAAGTGCAACGCTCGTAAATTCCAAATATAGTAATTAGTCCAATCATCGGGAATATTTTGATAATTATGCATGGGATTTGTGTAATGGCATGGTTATAGCATGTATTATATGCTATTTAGCTTACTTAGTTGGTAATTAGACCTAAGTCAGTGAATTAAACTTAAGTGATATGCATAGATGGTTTAAACAATGAACAAGGGCATTTTAGTAATGAAACAAGAAGACAAAAGGTAAGGACTTAATAAAGGTCACAACATAGTCCTAGTACTTAAGATGGTTAGATGAGATAAAGGGCTTTGATTTTGTCACTCAAACCCTAATCCACAAACCCTAACTATATAAACCATGTTATGAGAAGAGTGCCTTAATTTGGTTTCAACACATAACAAGAACAAGAGAATGAGAAGAGAAAACCTAGAAATGCTTTGGTGCTAAATTGGTGTAGTAAGAGATTTCGCCAACAAAGACATCAAAGCCAGTAAAATCACTTCTTTCATCTCCTCTACCTTACTCTTTTGTTATAATGTTAATGGTTTTGATGGAAAACATGATTTGAAAAAGGAATTTTGACATTTGAGATGATTCCCTGTGTTTTTGGTGGTTGTTTTGGAATCCCTCTAACTTGCTTACATGGTTTTCAAACGGATTTGAGGTTTCAATGGAGTTTTACAATCATTTGAACTCAATCTTGATGCATTTGATTTGGTGGCTATAAAATATGTTTTCATTGTTGGGAATACATTGTTTTTGGATGCAATGAACATTATGCGATTCAACATAGACATTTAATTGAAAGAAGCAACATAGTAATAGGTGCACTCTAGGTGTTTGAAAAAATTACCAAAAGAAGAGTTGCATTTCTTTTATGAAAATCTCCTAGTTCTTAAGGATGCAATAAACTCACCTTGAGACTTGAAATGCATACAATTACTAGTAAATTGTTCATTTACAAGTCAATAAGAAGTTAGGGGTTGTGTACATGATTAGTATTAATTTGGTAAAACCCCTCTTTGCATACATGATGTTTGATCAAATGTCTCAACAAGAACTTCAAGTGTTGTAAATGACCTTAACAAAGGATGACATTTCAAATGTTGAGGAAATGTCTCAAAAAGGATTATTTACTTGCTTAAAACAAGGTTTTCAAGCAATTGAGTTCTATGGTCGAAATTCATCATTTTAAATCGGTTTTGACGTTAACGAAGACCTTAAAGAGGTTTTGAATTATTTCTTGAAAAATTAATCTTTATTATATTCAAAAAAATGTGACATTAATTCAAAACGATCTTAAGACTCTTAAAACAACCGAACAATTTATCTCAAATGAACTTACAAATGATAACGTGTCAACCTCTACCAATGTAGACAGTCGGGAAGGACACATCAAACTTCTCGGAATTAAGGAAGTTTGGATAGGATACCAGCACTTGAGTAAGTGGGGGATCGTTTTATTACCAATCATGTCATGCTATTATTAATAGTTTCATGACAGCAATTGTTTATACTAGCTTGGAATCTATCTTGATAATCTTAATTATTTTTTCTTGTCTTATCCTTTTGAGCTCTCTATTTATGAATGTCAGTGGAACTGATATGGTTGAATGATGATTGATGAATGAATGCTTATACTATTTGGGTTGAAGGGTCAGTGGCCATCGGTGCCTTTGTCAAGGGCTAGGCTACTCCACCGTGCACCCAACACCTTGAGTCAAAAGCAGTGTGACCAGCTCAATGGTACACAACTCGTTAAATCTATGGCCTTAAGCCTCCAGGGCGCGGGTTCGAGTTGTGGGAGGTGAAAAATTGTGCCCATATTGGTAAAGATATGGGGGGGACACAGATGCGTTGGGTTTTGGGGTTCATACGCAGCAGAGATTACAAAACAATTTTGACAAAAACCCCAACAGGATCCGAATCTAATTCCATTAAAAACGTTTAAACCAAGAAAACTTAAATCATACCTCGGTCGCAAAATACATTTTTGAAGGTTGATCGATCTCTATGTGCTGCCAACGACGAACGCCCTCTATCAGCAGTCCACACACGAACGGCGGCCGAGATTTGAAGTGCTAGCTTCAAGAGAATACCAAATCTTTTTGTTTCTCTCCAAAAACGATCCAGAGCATACCAGAAACCCTAAGTCGTATCTAAAACGAAAATAGAGTTTCGGCTCTTAATCTTTCGTTCATGTGTTCTAACTTAAAGCGTCTATTTATACAACTTTTGTATATAGACGGTTAAGTAAATTACACATATACCCCTACTTAAAGAAGTGTAAGTGTAATACACCACAAGGACGTTTCTGTCATGAATTTTATCAAATAAAATTCATTTTTCTGAACCATCTTAAAATCTCGCAAAACCATTCTTAGTGTGCGACCCAATAGGCTCATACAACGTTGGCAGTGTACCAAAACACATTTTGGTATACAAGTCATAAGCGGCCTCTAACAAGACATTATGACTACCCAAGTTGTACAAATATCAAATCGATACAACCTAATCGATAGTGTATATAACATCATTTTGTCACACGATATCCTTTTGATCAAACATAAGGCATGGAATTGTCATCCAACATGTTCAATCGTACTAGTCTCAATCTATAGGTAGACTGAAAACATCCAAGTGACATTGATCAATATCAATTCACTTAGACTAGGCCTTCTAACAGTCTAACACATCGAGGGGTCCACTGGATCTCTCTTTATATGAGAGAGACAAATTATATCTTGATTACACAACTTCATCACATTGCTCACACAGTAACCAATCACAACCTTTATAATCGTCCGGTTAAAGACAACGTTTGATTGTGTCAAATCACTGTGTTCCTAATGTTGAAGTCTCTGGTAATATCAAGTCAGAAGACTGAAAAAATATACAGATCATAAGAAACAACTATGACTTAATCCATGTGATGTTCTCATAGCGGGTCGATCCAGTACTTTGTTCCCTAACAAGTACTCGTGATCTTGATTCGTATCCCTATACGTATAATCATCATATGATCATCAATCAAGACTCACAGTAGCCTTAATTCATTATAGTTCCCAGTATAATGATCGACTAGGGACATTTACGATATTTCTGTAAATACCCATGGATCTTATTATAATGTAAACATGCAAATTAATTATAATAAACAGCAAATGAAATCCTCTATTTTATTAACTAAAAGTATTCATAAAGACAGTTAATGGATTGACCTAAAGCACTTGCCCCAACAAGATGGTGTGGCGGTAAAGTCACACTGCTTGTGACTCTAGATGCTGGGTGCACGATTGAGTGGCCCAGGCCTTGACAAAAAAGGTGCATTTTTTTTGTCAAGGCCTGGGTCACTCTACCGTGCACCAAGCACCTTGAGTCACAGGCAGTGTGACTTTACCGTCACACCATCTGTGTAGGTCCAGCTCAATGGTACACAACTCGCTAAATTTGTGGTCTTAAGCCTCCAGGGCGCAGGTTCGAGTTATAGGAGGCGAAAAGTTGTGCCCATATTGGTAAAGATATGAGGAAGACACAGATGGTGTGGTGGTAAAGTCACAATGCTTGTAACTCAAGGTGATGGGTGCACGGTAGCGTGGCTCACGCCTTGACAGCCTACCGAGCTCACATGCGATAGCAGTGGGTTGATTATTATGATTCCTTGTCTACCTGGCTCACAGATGGTAGCGGTAGGATGATTGTCATGTTTCCTTGTTGTTGTGCTAGATTCATGAGGCCTCATGCTTTTTAGGCAATGGCAGTGAGATTCATGGGTTATTTATATCGAGCCTCCACTTCCATTGACTCTATGACATTCATGTTATCTTTGTTTCTTCTTGATGATGTTATCATGTTGGGGAAACATTTATTTATCGTGCATTATGTAGTATACTTGCTTATTATAGTTGAAATCCCCAAAATGAAAGTAGGCTTCATAAAGTACAATTGTTGCATGCTAGTTATCAATGCATTTGAATATTACTTGGATGATTCATGGTGAAGTGGTATGTGGCTTTACTAAGCCCGTTGTTTATTCTCAACTCCCATTTCTCCCATCCATGTACCTCAGCTGCTATTCAGGATAAAGGAAAGGGCAAGGCCATAGCATAGAGCTCTTTTCTTGTTTGCAAGGTTGAGATACTTAGTATTATTTCTATTTTGAACTTGGCATGTATTAAAACAAGTGTTTTGATATGGGTAGACTTTTGAGAAAACCATAGTTCATTTTGGCCAATGCTGTAAGACTTCTACTTTTGATTCGACAACGTTGTTATACATTGGAAGGCTTTGTTTTCCGCAACTTATATTGCCTTAGTTGTTTATATGTAGAATGTCTTGTTGTATATTCCATAGGATAAGGCTTACTGGATCATCGCCCTACTCGTTGGGTTATCTCGAAGGGTTCGACGATGGTTTGGGCTGAGCGACCCGGGTCCGCTGGGGCTCGGGTGTCATAGAAAGTATGTACAAAATCATATAAGAAATCCATCAAATTGTAATGGGTTTATGGAAAGATACGTATCAGCCTATCAAAAATCCAGTTCATATTGTATTATTATCGTATTATAAATTTATAATAAAAATAGGATGGCAAACCTTGCTGAGATAAAATGCATAAAAATATCGAGCTGTGACCTAGATAACTTCAAACAAAAACAAATACCAAATTGTCAAGGCTTTTTTTTTTCAAGTAAATAACGCTATACAGAAATGTCAAATTGTCAATAACATTGACACGATGCCCAGGAATTCACCAAATTTCATTCATCGTCTTTCAATTATTCATCTGAATATTAGTATTTCCTTCACTTCAATTGGGTGCTTCGACTATTATCCAAGATTCCAAATAGAAGCACCATATTTTGTATACTTCTTTCTAGCAACAATTTTTAGACCTAGAACTTTAGTTGCCTCAACATTGATTGAGTGATTGATAGATTGACAGATTTTTTGGAAGTTTCCATAATTATGCAACTCTATAAATATAGAGCTCCAGTAACTAGAGAAACATAAATGGAATATTTCTCTCCTTTCCTCTAGTGGATGTAGGTACCAAATCATGTACATCTTTTCATGCCTATTTTTCTACTTTTCTATTTTTATTAAGTTTAACACGGTATCATAGCTTCTTATAATAACTTAACAACCCATAAAAGATCTAAAGCCCAAGTATTTGAAGCCCAATGAAGATGGAAGGTCAACTTCATACAAGGTTAGGCAAGAAACACAATTACAAAGTCAGATAAAAGTTCAAATCTTGTAGCCTAAGATATGAAGTCCAAGCCAAAAGAGCACTCGGTGGGGGGAAACCAAGGAGTAATTTGAACACCTGTGAACTTTGAGGTTCAATGAGTGCATTACATGAAAGGAAGGTCCTCTAAGACTCAAAAGAATATCAGCCCACTGTAAAAAAGTAAAAAGGAGACATCTAAGAAGTCAAATTATAACTGGACGTACAAGTTGGAGCAGAGGGAGAGAATCAGTGATAAAAGAAGAAAAATTTATCCCACATCAACTTATTGAGAAGAAAAGCAAAGGCTTATAAGTTTGAATTGAGAACTTTAAAGAGTGTGGACCCGGTCCAACTCTTAAGAGTGTAGAGAGATTAGTTTGAATTGAGTGGGCTATCGCATGAGAGTAGGTGAATCCTCCAAAACGCCAAGGCACTTTAAGGATTCCACTCCGAACTTCAGAACCTTTGGCTTTGTTCTCGCTAGTCGATGGAGGAGTATACTTTTATCTCCAATAGCCCTCTAAGTCCAACTAGTCTAACCCAGTTGTGACTTGTGACTTACCTTTAATCTTCAGCTTGGAAGTCTCTTTTTTTGTCCTAGTTTAGCCATGTGTTTGTTTAAGCCTCAAAGGCCTTTTTTTTCTTCTTGCCTTGTACTCTTCGAACCTCAAAGGCCACAGGTCTTCTAATCTAGGGTCTTCTTCATTGAGCCTCCTCTTTTAGGCTTCACGTATTAACCCATAAGGATTTCAATTTGGGTTTAGATTTGCAATTTATTTGCTGGCCCAATCTTTCTTTGCTGAAATCGAGCCTCCATATATATATTTGTAGGACTTTAAATGCTTGCCTTAGACCTTGGATTTTTCATGGGTCGTAAAGCAATTATGGACTCTAGTACTATGTTAAATCTTGCATGTGTGAATCCGGGAAAACGCCAAGTTTTATGAGTGAAGAAACTAGTTTTAATGTGTGGGCTTTAAGTTGAGAGTGGAAGTGCCAAGGCAACTCCAAACTCACAAGCCTTTGTATTTCTTCTCAACTAGTCAATGTACAATTATTTCTTCGTACTTTTATCTCCAATCCCCACTATTACAAGCAATCCATCCTAGATAACTCGAGAAAGCAACTTTTTCTCGAGGTCCACCAATAAGGCTATACAATATAAGCCAGGCAACCCCTGAACACCTACATTGCCCAACCATACATGCTAACAAATGTAACCATACACACGGGACATGCTTAGTTCTTTGTGTCACCTAAATGCTTATAAAAGCCAACCATGGTCTACAAAACACTATGATTGTCATGAACTTTGTGCACTACCAAAGGAAGGTAGCACAAAGGTTCACCTTCGTAAAGAAGCCATGTACAATAACATCCTATTCATTCAGGGGGTAACAAATTAATGCGCTTCTACTTCTAATTTAACCTATTCATTTCTCCTACTCATGTCAACATCACTTCACTAGAGCACTGGAGTTCATTAGGCTTACATCACAGATTACAATTACTTATTCATCTTAAATTTTGGTACAAACATGATATCATCATCAGCTTTCAACACAAATGATAAGTCTGGAGCATGCGTTTCATAGTAATAAAGTTCTAATGCAACTAAGAATTAAGAATTATAGAGATATAGTTAAAATCACAAAGAATATACCTGAGTAGAGCTCCCAGAAGAATTAGCACTAGTATCGAATTCATTGTAAGGATTTTGCCAAGCGAGCATCGTTATGAAGATAAGCCTTTGAAAAGCAGGTTCCTGTATATAAAATGGAAGTTACAAAACAATTACAAATATAATATACATAAATGTATGCATACATAAATAAATAAGAAAAAAAAGGCCACCAGTTTACCAGATTAATTATTTTGTCTTTTCAATTGCGAATAAATGCGTTATTGAAAACAATAGTAAATACAAAGACTTGGGTAACTAAAAAAATTCTTTTGGAATTCCACTTCCTAATTGTTTATAATTCAATATTTACTATCTCACTGGGAAACATTTAACTACACGAGCTTTTAAAGCCTCGTATAGTGACTAAATCACACAAGATCTATGCAATGTAAAGTTATAAAATGGTATGTTAAAATCTAGCAATTAAAATTGAGGTAAGCAAAATGAAAGAACGATCGAAGTATGATTAAAAGAAAAAAATTATTTACACAATTTTTAGGTAAGAAATTCGATTGTTCTTAAGTTCCTATTATCATAAGCTTAGAGCTACACCCGCATACCCAATACCAAATACATGTCATGCACTACAAAGCAGAATTCTACTTAGGCATAGTATCAAGGAAGCGTTATAACCTTTTGCTCCCCCAAGTTACAAGTTTTCGATAAAAAGGCGCAATAATTTGAGTTGATCATTCTTCAAACACAAAACCTAAGCCCAAGCATTTATGTGAAACTAAGGTCACTAGGGCCCCTATCACCTTAATTTCGCTTGTAATCTTTAGACACAACTAGAGATGACCAAACAATCATAGACTACAGCACCAACAAAATAGCTAATAGGAGTGACAACCTAAAGTTATCAAGCGATGTAAGAGAAAGACGTCCAGTAGGTGAAAGACCATCCATTGTAAGAGAAAGACGTCTAGCAGGTCAAAAGACCATCCATTGTAAGAGTGACAATTTGTAGCCTGAAAACCATCCATAGATCCACTTAATATATGAAGTATTATATATTTAAGTTTCTCATCCTCTCATAATAACAAATGGATAGCGGACCATTAAAAATGTTTTAAGATCACACGCAAATCCTTTCTTACCCCACTTCCAGTGGCTCTCCAACACATAACTTTTAAGGATGGCCATGTTCTTGGAATAGATCGAACTACTTCTTGACTCCATTTTTTGTTCACGTACTTAGGGAAGAAAGACACGATTTGAAAATTTTAATGTTGACTCGCACGAGAACGATATTACAATTGATGTCATTTTTTTCAAATGATACTCCAACTTAATTGAAACTCATTAGATAGTGTCATTTTTTCCACTTGATGTCACTGGCACGAAATGCACCATTGGGGTGACCAGGTGAGAGGCACCAAAAGGACACCTTTATGGTGGAAATCCAATGTGTTTAACATCCCTTACTGATAGCTGATAACCCATCCAAAAACCTTATAATTGTAAGAACTAGGAAGTAAAAGTACTCTTAATAGGAAAACGGTAAATCATTTGGGTTATCAATCACATAAAGAATAAATGTTTTGCAAAAGAACGGATCTAACCTCGAAAACCACTTTTCTTGTCTATTCTGCAATTCAATAAAGTAGAATGAGATGCAAAAGATCTAAGGGTGTGTTTGATAGGTTGGAGAATTTCTGCGATATTTCCACCAAGTAAATTTTCGTAGGTTTGTTTGATAGCAAATAGAGAAATTTATTTCACAATTTTTAACAATTTTTTATATAAAAATAGAACTCATCCCTCTCTCAATCAATCGAGTATTTATGCTTGAAAAAAGTTATCGTGGGGCCTACATCTCTCTCTCTCTTCATTTTTTTAGCTAAAAATTTAAAAAGTTGTCCCCACATTTTTCTCTCTCTTCTTAGCAAAAGAGATGATGTAGGCCTCATGTTTGAAGCATTAAGTAGACACATTTTTCCTCCCATTTTCTCACATTTGAGAAGAGAAAATATAGACTTATAGAGAGGAAATAAGGGGGTTAAAAAAATTTCAAAGACAGTTATATCTTTATCAAACACTAACAAATTCAATTATCTAGAAAAAAAAAAAAAAACTAACATTTTCCATGGTTCTTTTTCTTTTTCCATGCTATCAAACACACCCTAAGAGATGTCATACGTCAATTGTTTCTCAATTGGAAAGGTTCATGCTACAGATGTCCCACGACAAGATTCATCAGGCAAAAGTTGAAGTACGGTGCAGAAAAGCATTTATTGCTTTGAAATGGGCATTTGAGGTTTTAGGAGTGGGAAATCTGGTGACCAAACTAGTTCCGCATGATCAAGAATCTTCCCAAAATCTGAAACAGTTACGATCCCGACATTGATCTCAATTGATTCGCTAAACAATGGAAAAAGTTACATGATATACTTTCATGGACTTCTAGAGTTTCTTTAAGGAAAAGCTCCCAACTCCCACAGGGTATATCCTTGCCCATGCTTGCTCTTTACCACTTTGATCCATATGGAATCATGTTTTGCCTAGAATCTCCAGCCACTTTGTTGCAAAAGCAATGTTCCTTTTACACATACTACAATAGCTAATCCCCCTTTAGAAAAGCATTTTACACCTTGTTCCAACATGACCAAGTGAGTTAAAAATAATAATAATAAGTTTTTAATTGAATTTCACTTAATTGGAGAAGATTTTTAGTACTACGCCTCAAGGAATAGAAATCGCAATGACCTTAATTGTAGTCCACCCAAAGTTTTTAGACCATTATCTTTCATGACAAAAATGGGGAAAAGAATTGCATCAAGGAATACAATTGAAGGGGCGGTCATTGCATTTAACCAAGAATAAAAATTAGACCGAACTTCGAAAGAAAATTTTCATACGCTTAATATAACCTTCTTTGTCTTTTACCCAACGCAAAAAGGCAATAGTTAAAACGAATTAACCGACAACAAACATAATCCACTCAATTGAGGACCACAAACCTTCAAACAAGGATGAAAATGTGAGCTATCTCTAGACAAAAACCTAAAGCAACAATACTCCACCAAGTTCCGAGCATCGCCCTGCACGGCTCGAGGAACAAGTGCTTCAAATATTTGTTGCATTCTTTTGCCAGTCAATCCATTCATCCTGCTCACAAGACAATAAAAAAGCGAAAACACTAATCAATTTGCATAATCTAACGTCACACAACATACTGCATAGTGCAATTTGTTGGTTACGTGATCATTCCAAAAAAAACACAAATACATAATCAAAGTAATAAACAAGTCTAATAACTAACATTTTTTTGGTTCATAATAACTCATATTTTAATATAGTTACCTTGTTACCAAAATATACTTACAGATGTTGTAATGTTTTTAGGCTAGGATGTTTACTTTAGCATGGCAAAAATAATCAAAGAATGAACAACAAAGTGGTTCCAACAATTATAAAGTGTCTACACCTAAAGTTGCATGGTACCGTGCTGAGACATTGCATGTAGCCTGTCATATGACATACGAGTATGATTTAATCGAAAAGGCCACTGCTAAGACATTGTCAAAGGTTCCTGATTCTGCTAACGTGATAGTTTGTGCTCAGCTGAGAGTGCAACCTGTCTCTATTCAGAAAGTGATTACGTGTCAGCACAGTGATGTTGACCATGAGAAGTTTAGCAAGCTTGCTCTTTACAATAATTATCTAGATTGGGTTGAATCAGAAAATTAGACTCTAAGGTTCAAAGGCATATTTTGGATTTCATCAATGGCAGAAATACAAGATGAGATACTTAGACAATCTCAAAAGTCCAAATATAGTATTCATCTGGGTAGGACCAAGATGTATCATGATATGAGACGATTGTATTGGTGGCTAGGTGATTATGTCAGGTAATTTGAGATTTGCCAGCAAGCTAAGGCCAAACAGCGAAACCCCAGTGGTACTTTGCAACCACTCCCTATTCCTCAGTGGAAATGGGAACATATTGCGATGGATTTCGTTATACACTTTCCTAAATCTCATATGAAACATGACACAATTTGGGTCATTACTGACAACCGACGAAATAAGCTCATTCTCTTTATGTCTCCAATTCCTTTACATACTTGAGCATGTTATATGAGCGAGAGATTATCAAGTTGCATGGTGCGCCATTGGCTATCGTTTGAGATTTATATTCTTGATATACATCTAACCTATGGCAAAGTATGCAAGAACAGCTTGGCACGCAACTTCATTTCAACACAACTTTTCATCCATGGACGGATGGCAATCTGAGAGATTGATACAGGTGCTAGAAGACATGCTCAGGGCTTGTAAACTGGAGTTTGGAGGTTCATGGGAAAAGTACGTGCCATTGTGTGAATTCACTTAAATAACACCTTCCAAGCGAGTATTGGAATGGCTCTTTTTGAGACATTATATGGCATACATTGTTGCTCTTCTACCTATAGGGCTATGCTGGAGGATTTAACTGTTTTGGAGCTGCAAGTTGTTCGAGATCACACTGAGATTATCAGGCAAACTCGCCAGAGGTTTAAAGATGCCCAAGACCGATAGAAGAGTTATTACAATCTTTATCACTGGGTTATTGAATATGAGGTCGGAGATTGGGTTTATGATAAAATCTATCCTCGAAAAACCAAAAAAAGGTTTGGATTCAAAAGGAAGCTCTCTCCCAAATTTATAGGACTTTTCGAAATTGTTAGATGTATTGGGAACGTTATTTATCGACTTGCATTACAGTCGTAGTTATCTGGTGTTTATGATGTATTTACGTCTCTATGCTCAAGAAGAAAGAACCTGGCTCACACCATTTAGTAGAATGGAATCAATTTGACTTGCGACAGGACATTTTTTATGAGGATTAGCCCATACAATTATGAATAGAAAGGTCCAAAAGCTTCAGAACAAAGAAATTCCACTTGTTCTCGTTAAGTGGCAATTTCATATAGATTTGAAGCTGATTTAGGAACAAAAGTCGAATAAGGGAGATCACTTCTTGTATCACTTTTGATCTTGGAAATTTTCCTTTAATTTTAATTTCGACAACAAAATTTTTATAAGTTGAGAATATTGTGAAATATTGGATTTGTTAAAACCGGCATTAAGGCTAATTATGAATTAACAAGTCCTAATTGTGACTTAGGTCATGATTGGGAGTCGAAGGCTGATTGAAAAGGGATTTTAAGGTAATTTTATGCTTCAGTGTTGATATGCCATGTGTTGTGTAGTAAGTGCAATGTTACGTGAAATTTCAAGTTAATTTGAGTGTTTTTAGGTCGTGGTGAGGTCGTATCGAGTGTGCAAAGTGTACCTCGAGTTTCGTGCATAATTGAGGTGTAGCGAGGTCCTAATGTAGACGCAAGATTTGGCCTTGATGGAGAGTTGGCGTTGGCTGTAGTTGAAAATGAGTTCCGGTAAGCATTAAAGTAAATTAGTTGAGTTGGGAGGACCTATTAACAAGTTTTCAAACAATTTGAAGGTGAATAAGCTAATAGGGGAGAGCCAGGGAGGTCTTAACTAATTCACATAAAATGTAAAATGAACTAGGAGGTGAATAGTGGAGGGGTGTCTCAGCAATTAGGGAACAATTGTTTAAATGAGGAAAAGGGTTTTAAAACCCTCACACACCCAACTCACCGCCTCATCAAACACTCTCCCTACCCTCTCAACTCTCACTCTCACGCTCTCGGTCACCTCCTCACTCTCTCGAGCTCACTCTCTTGTGTTCTCTTTTAGTTTTGGACAGCAAGGAAGAAGGGAAAAAAAAAAAAAAGATGCTGCTATTTTGTTGAAATTTGATCAACTCAAGGTATGATTACCTCCAATGAAAAAAGAAATATTGTAATTTGTACAAAGAAGGAATTAAATATCTAAAATCAAAAAAGCGGATCTCATTTCAGCTATGGATGGCTCTGAAAAGCTTGCAAACATCTTATTGGGTACTTGGTAACATGGGAATATGAATGAGTTACTTCCCTAGTGAAGGTGAATCATAGCAAATCTTTTGACGCAATTAAGACCTTGGACAGGCATTTTTACTAACTATTTCCCAAATGTGCATGTCATTTCAAGAAAGCGAAAGCTTCTATTTTGTTTCAAAGAAAAAGGAATAGAACAGGCCTCTAGGAAGACCTAATAAATGGAGGATCAATCAAAGATTCGCAAGTAGGTCATAATTGGTCCAAGGTTATGAAAGTTTTATAAATTGATCCTTTTGCAAGTTTATGTTTGTTACATTAGTTTTATCAATCCAAAGCAACTGAGAATCTTTTTTTTTCTTTTAATTTCTGCAATGTTATTTTGAATTCATTTCTAAAAAGCTTCTCACAGATTCTTCTTTGCAAGCTTTCAACTGTTAAAAAACCCTCTCGAATCTGTTTGAAATAGTTGAATCGCTGTAAAACTAAAAGGCTGCATGCCACAGCTTGAAAGCTGCAAAACTGTAGTTGGACTGTTGATCAAGAACTAGGTTAAATTACTTGTGACTTTGTGAGTGATTAGTGAGTCCAACTGTGATCATTTCAGTCTTGGGGTTTTGAATTAATAAGATTGGGGATCAAAAAGTCAAAATCTCATATACTCCACCCAAGGAAACTTTTGAATTGATTCAAAGAAGTTAGATTCAACAAAGGGGAATTATTTTCAAAATCACTAGCCTTCAAAATATTAGAGATTATCAACTTATTCATACAAATACATACATAATTCTTCTATTCCATTTTTTTTCTTTTTGTTAGCTTTATATATTGGATGGTTAAAAAAATTTGCGACAAATACAAGACATTCACGTTATAAATCTATATATTGATCAATAAATGAACCAAATGACAAAATGCAAACAACATTAAGTTTGTTAAAATTCTTTAATTCTGTAACGTGTAAAAAGAAAAATGAGTATCATTCTTCTACTGGTTAAACATTTTAGCATACTTATTAAGTGAGATTTTGGTAAAACTTTATAAGGATTATTGAGTTCAACATTTTCAAAAAAAAAAAAAAAAAAAATACTAATAAATTTTCTTTATTCACAAATCACAATCACAAGCGGAGGGACTTTAACCCTTGACTAAAAGGTTTGAGTAGTTTATTTTACATCAAATAACTGACGTAATTTTCAACCCAAAAAATGTACATGTAATGATTGCACCAGTTAAAAGTTTAAGGTATTATTTTCGGAAAGAAAAAAAAAGATATCAATTGAATTGAATGCGAATTAACAGAAATTAACATGTTTCTTTCCTTGAATGTCTCATTCTTCTAAGACTATAATTTTTTTTCTTTAATTTTAAAATTTATAAAAAAAAAAGTATTATATTTTCATGTAAGCAAAAAAAATATTATATTAACATGTTTCTTCCCCTGAATGTATCGTTCTTCTAAGACTTTTTTTTCTTTAATTTTAAAATTTATAAAAAAAAGTATTAAATTTCATATAAGCAAAATAAATCAATTTCGATTCAATAAAATTTGAACAATTCCAATGAGCTTCAAGATAATTCAATAAAATCCAACAAAATTGAAGTTATATCATTAATTTATTTGTACTTTTATCCATGGCAGTTGAATCGTGTATCGAATCGAGAATTGTATAGATGAAAAAAAGAATAAAATCTAGAATCGGATCGAGAATCGTAAGAGTAAGATTGTATATCTTATATGTGAGTGTAATATAGTTGGTATTTAAGCATTTAAATAGTTGGTATGTCTTTTAATTGTTAGCATTTTGAGACCAATTTTTTCTGAGACATTTAATAAAAATGTTGGAGAACACAATTTTGGACACAATTAATGTGAACACAAAATGATCGGATGACCAACTTTGGTGCCGATATAGGCGGACCTACCAGGTGGGCGTCGTCCGATGCAAGCGTGATGTACATCTTGAGGTGCGTTACGCGATGGGTGTGCCTAACTCGATGCCAAAGTGGTAAACCTTGCACTTTTCCTTCTCTTTTTCTTTGACCCAGAATAGTCTTTTACATAACAATTAATGTGATAGCTTTATTTTATTTTATATTTTTTTGTCTTTTGGAAGTTTCATGAAAAGGCATCCTTTTGTTTTGTCAATCGTGACAGGTTTCTTGGACAACAAGGCAAATATAAGGCACATGGCACCATGCAATTTTTATTTCCAAAGTTTTGTACTTGGAATTACTATATTACCCTTCTCAAAAAAAATGTGAATGCTTAATTTTCTGAAAGGTCGGTGCACAATGAGGATATAGTGATCATTTCACTGTCCACCCACATTCTTTAAAGAAAAAATTATCTTGAACATCCAATTATGCCCTTACTAATTACTCTCAAATACCAAACAAGTCCCTGTCTTCTTCCTCCCTCTAAATCAGCACTAAACCAGCTTTCCTGCAACCAACCGCAAAACCAACTCTCTAAAAGCAAATTGGAAAAACTCGTACGATCGCACGACCCTAACAATGGAGTCCTGCGATTCTATGAAATCTCGGTCCGATCTGAGTAAAATCGTAAGATTTTCATGAGAATCGTACGAGTTTGACAGCCATGCTTTTATCACGTAATTTTTAATTCAGCTATTAAAAAGTTAATAACAAAATTACCAAAATATCACACAATTGATTGATATTTTAGTCTCCACAAAAACGTATATGGGTAGGAGACAACAAATAACTTAACTTACAGAAAAAATCCTGAATGTTAAATACAAGAAGACATAAAATAACAGTTAAACAGATTCATACCTGCTAAATTGCTCAATAGAAACAATAGCAGCCAAGGAAAGGTCTCCATTTGTTGTTCTGCTATTTATGGTCTTTTCAGCAATAAATTCCTCAATTTCTTTTGTATCCAAAGAATTTTGTACATCAGATCTTTTCTCCAGCCCTGTTTTCACCAATGGAGCAGTCACTTCATTCAAGAAATTTTGGGTCTTTAAAAGCCACGAGTTCAATCTCTCTTGAAGAGAATCTGAAAGAAAAGTGGGAGAAGTATTTAAGACACCAACATTACAAATTTATTCAATCAGCAAAAAATATACATCTACAAAAAAGAAAATGGCGAATTAAAAAGGCCTAAAAGAAGGTTTTCAATAATCATCAAAGTAGAAAAGGCTAGGAAAATGGCATGACATAAATTCATTCACTGTTTGATCAGTCTACCATATTCATTTACATATTAATTTCCTATTTCACAAATCCTATTTTAATTTTTAGTCTACAAAGAGAAGGATATTTGATTGTTGTTTTTGCGGGGTTTTCATAACATTGTCATCTATAATGCAATTATCAGTTCACTAAAAAAGAAAATGTGGCATCTAAATCATGGTTCAGTTCCATTCAAGTAGGTGGTTTTTTGACTTTTTTGTTTTGTTTCAAATCTGATTCAATTCATCAACTCCTTTTGTTGATTGCCATTTTGGATGTGTTAAGGTATATATGTGGGTATTAGGTCATGACCCAATTGGCCATGTTTGAGCCGTTTACCTTGACCTAATTGGTCCTATAATAATCAATTCAGTATTTTTCTCAAAACCTAAAATGGTATCAGAGCTAGAACCATAATTTTCACTTGGCCATGTTTTTGTAGAACTCTAGTTTTCTTCTCATCCTCATTGTTGTCTTGGTTTGCTTTCATGACTGTGCTTTGTGTTGAGCGTAGTGCGCATCTATTTTGGATCTACCAAAGTGTGTGCACATATGCTTGCAATTTGTTCTTGTCAATGTTACCACTGCATCATCGTTGCATCATCATCATCAAGAACTTGTTCTGATCCGCGTTTACATCTATTATTCACATCTAGTGCGCATCAGAGAATCTCGTCCAATTGCTCCGTCCTTGTTGAACGTCTCTGCCCCTTGCAACTTTGTTGCATCATAGATTTGCATCACCTTATTTCTTATTCTTCTCCCTCTTCGTTCATTGTCGTTGCCGGTCCGTCACCATTGTTTGTCAGACGATCATAGTCGTCGTAGACACTTGTGTGTGCGCTTCTCGTCGGCCCTTCGTCCATTGTTTGTCGGACAATTTTATGCGTGCATACGTGTCTACCTCTTCGTTAGTTCTCGCCGGCCCTTTTTCGTCGTCGTCGTCGTTCGCTCGACAATAATATTCGTGGTGCACACTGCTTCTCCTACCACTCATCATCCGTGTTTGTTTCGTGCTTTGACGTCCACCGGAGTCCGTTATTATTATAACTATTTTTGTTCTTTCTATAGTTACAGTCAATTATTTCATTTATTTATTTCGGTGTATTAGTTTGTAAACTCAAGAATTCTGATTCGCCTTGAGTTTGAGGGAGGGTGTTAACTGTTAAGGTATATATGTGGGTATTAGGTCTTGACCCATTTGGCCATGTTTGACCCGTTTACCTGTAACTATATATTGACCTAATTGGTCCTATAATAATCAATTCAGTATTTTACTCAAAACCTAAAATCTAGAAATCCATGGATCTAGAGAGTGTTGTTGGGCCACACGCACACGTGGTCATATAAATGGGATTGGAGCTCATCTTGCACAAAACCAATTGGCTTACGCTAAGATCCAATCTACTCCACTCATAAAGCACATCAACTCTTATTATATTTTCGATGTGGGATTATATACTCCGACACTCCCCCTCGAGTGCACTGGGCTTGGACCACCAGTTGTCACTTGCCAAACACAAACCTACTCTTAGAGTTTCGTGCAAACATGCCTAGGCCTACCCCTAGAGGCTCAAGGTCCACAAACGGGTCTAGACTCTACTAATAGCCCAACCAGGTTTTTAAACACAAACCCGGGATCATCTCGCTCTAATACCATCTAGAAGTCTATGGGTCTAGAGAGTGTTAGGCCACACATACACACGTGGGCATATAAATGGAAATGGAGCCCATCTTATGCGAAACCAATTGGCTTGTGCTAAGATCCAAACTCCACTCATATATCACACCAACTCTTATTATATTTTCGATGTGATTATATACTCCAACATGATGAGATCCACATTCAACTACAACAATAATGCTTAAAAAACATAAATTATCCATATTTCTTTACTTTATTCAGATTACTACAACTAGCATTTAATTATATTTTTTATTCGAGTGAAAGAAAAATAATGGGCAAGTTTTTTCTTCAAAATATACTCTAATCACCCACCTCAAACAAATTGCAGGATGTGCACCATTACATGGTTACTTAATTATGTGACTGCTCATATTAGAGCTGGTACAATGCCCTATTTTCTTCAAATTTGTAGGCTTCTTTCTTCAAGGCCTTATTTCCTCAAATCCCATACATATGTTATTGAAATATCATTAAATTGTTGAGCTAAAAGAAAATTCCTATAAGTTCACAATTGGCTAAGCATGTTTAACTGAAGTGAATATTGGATGATAAATAAACATTACACAGAATGGGTGTGGTGGATATGAAGATGCATAGATGGATCAATGTTACTGATATGCATGGAGGCACATATCTTGAGGCAGCATGAGCTTTGTGAATTTGAATCAGAGATAGGGAGCAGCTAGATAAACCCCAATAACTTTTCGATCTACCTCAATAAAAAACACATTTCCAAAAACACAAAATGCAAAATGACCAAATGCCCCCAATATAAACCACATTTCTCAATCTACCCCACTTAGGCTTTGTAACACCCAGTACTTTTAATACTTGCAGTTAGCTTAATTACAACTATTAATGATCCTAATCGTGGCCGAACGGCGCCAATTAGTCGTAGGTGCTCGAAACAATATAAATACGTGTTATTTACGTTTGGTGTGCTATCATGTGTATATTATAGCCTATTGTTATGGTTTGACTCCACCAAGAAATCAATTGAAGCATTGAAGACCTTTAATGCACTTAGAAGTGATGGAAGAAAGAGATGGAGGGCCAAGGTTGAGTCTCCACTTAGAGACTTAAGCTCGCAAGATAAGAAATGAAAAGAAATGAGAAATCGTTGAGGACGTAGGGGAGGAGCAAGGGCTTGAGGATCCAAATATGTTTTTGCCGAGTTGGGGCATGAGGGAACTAGATGTCGGCACTAGGAGCCAAAATCCTTAAGCTTGAAGTTCATTCACGCCGGTAATGCCCTTATTTCACCTCTTTTTTAATTCAATGGGTTCCAAATCCATGGTTTTTTATTTATCTTCACAATTTCCGAGTTTTATGGGTTGCTAAGAGTCTATTAAACGGATTTAGAACAAGACTCGCCCAATTTGAATGGTTTTGAGCAAAGAATTGGAGTTCATTGTGTTTTGGATTTGGTTTGATTTTCCTCAAATCATGTCGATTCTCTTAAATTTTGAGTTATAATCATCTTTGGAGTGTCGTTTAAACTTATTAAAACTCTCTTTTGGTGGTTTGAACCTTCCCTTGAGATTTCGGATCGACTTGAAATGATTTGGAACTAAGAGAGTTCAGATTTTCTAGGTTTTCACAAGTCCCTCAGTTGTAGAGATAGCCGCTATAGCAAGGAGTCGGATTTCTAAGAATCCAGGATTTCTAAGAAATCTGGAGACCACACAAATGGTCGCCGCAGTCAGAATTATTGTCAAGGTGACAGGCCCGGAAATCTAAATTTTAATTATTTTCGATGCCAAAGGTTTTATCGAGTTCCTAACTACCTACAACCGAGTGCACCGGAAGAGTTTCAATGCCTAGAAATCTAAATTTTAATTTGAGATTGATGTTGTGTTATAGGGCCTAATTGACTATGTTATACCTATTGCCGATGTAGACACTCTAGGAGGAGTGTTAAGGAACCCCAGACAGGGATTCGAGGATTAGGATTCGCAGCGTTTTGAGGTAAGAGGAGTTTCCCCTAGATCCAAAAAGAGAAATTAAGCTTGCACAATTGAACCTCGGTCACTAAACTTGTCTGGAAAGGAATTAATACCTCAACAACACATTACAAAAAGTGTGCAATAATCAGAGGCATCAAAACTAACGAAAATATGGGCAAAATGGAAGAATCGAACCATTAACAAAACCACTCACTGGCATCGGTGTCTCGAGGCGACCGCGCCAGGATCCTGAGGCGGCGCTTCCTGGTCTGAGAGCTCGGAGACGAGAACCCTAAAATGCGAGCCTCCATCTGCCGAATTCGTGAGCGATATGGCGTTTCTGCTGGTTTTAGGCCGACCACAAACTCCATATCCATCATTGACGAGGTTCTTGCATTCGCCGTGCCTTTCAGTTTTGGCCTTACTTCAACGTCCTCCTCTTCTTCTTCTGTACAGAACAATACGCAAAGAGTTGAAAGCGCGGTCTGTGATAAGAAAGTGGGTTTTGGGGTACAAGGACTCGAGAGAGCTTGAGGAAGCCCATTTTTAGGAACAAACTTTTGTCTTTTTGCAATCAATTGAGGGACCTTCTTTCAACCCAATTAACGAACGCCGCATGTCGAGCCTACAAAATTTTGAAGATAATGTTATTTTCTACTGTCTAGTGTTTTTCTTAGAACGCCTTAAAAACGTGCTTTTGAATTCCTTCGTGGGAGAGGCAACATTTAAGAGCATCTCCAACTTCCAATAGAAAGTGTATTTGATGCTAAAAAGCGCATTTGAAATGTCGAACTTATATCGATAGATATTATATTGAATATCTTCTGCTAAACATTGTAATTCATAGCTACGTCAAAAATTCTATATAAAATATATATAAATAATATATTTTTAAAATAAAAAATACAATCGACATCTATATCTATATATCTATATAAAAATTGGAGCTGAGTGAAAGTTTACATGTATCTTCCTTTCAACAATTTAATTTTGTAATTTTCTTATTTTTTCTATTTTAAGATATTTATTTATTTATGTTATTGGTTGTTTCAAGGAATATATCTATTTTGTACTGTAAAAATTAATATAAATGAGTAAAATAAGTTAAGTTTTTTTTATTCTAAAACTAAGGTAAATCGCCTTTTGCAAATGCGTTTTTAGTTGTACAAAAATTTATACATGAATGGCGCATTCGGACCTACGTGTCACATGGTAAAAATACACGAATGGCGCATTCACGTTGCGTCCAAGTGGATCTATCCCTAACACAAATTGCGTATTTGGATAATGCGTCATTTGTGTATTTTTAACCCGTGATATGTCATGGCCCAAATCTTTAACCCCATTTTAATTCATTAATCAGGATCATCGACCCTTGACGTGGGACCTACACTATGATACGTGCACCGACCGAGGCACGTGGTCGAGGTATATCGTATTTTTGTATTGATGTATGCCTAGTATTATGTATTGCGTAGACTTACTAAGTTGGTTTGTACAGTTGTAGGCGTCGAGACGAGAGCGGGGACACGCCTCGAGTAGCGTGCGAGCCGGGGAAACAGACAGTTAGCATTTTGGTAAGTCTTATTTAATACTAATATGAAATAAGGAATTACTTATAAGTCTATGGTTATGTTTGTTAATGTAAATCAAATTAAAGGCCTCCAGTTGAGTAAATTAAATGGAAAGCATAAGATTGGTCTAGAGATGCACATTGGCACATCTAGGAACTAGGTAAGTAATGAAATGGTGTCACTTGAGGTTGAGTTAGTGGGAGTTAGTGGGATATATGACAAAGGTCGACCATTAGATATTCCTAGGGATACATAAATTCATGAAGATTAAGGGCTAAGAAGGAACATCACCTTAATATATATTATTAGTGATCAAACAACATGCAAACCAAATCATTCATTCATTTTTTTCTAGAGAAGAAGAAGGAATTGCTGGAGAGGAGTGAATCACCAAGGTGTTGAAGGAATCCATTAGAGTTGGTGAGAAATTCTCAAGCTAGGGTGCTACATCAACTAGGTAAACATCTTTTTAGTTGAAATTAGAACAAGTTCTGGTTTTAGGCTAATTTCAGATAGTAGATGATTGTGTATTTGCAATTAATTTATATATTCGGATTTCTCATTTCAAGCTGAAAATCCAGCTATATTGAAGTTCTTAATTTGGTTTTGAAATCATAAAGATATGAATTTTTGAAGTTGCAACACCAAAACTAGAATTATGCATATCGTATTAGGAATCAACCTGGGTAATTTGGTCATAATCTATTCATTTTAGATCCAAATTGTTCCAAACCAGTGGCATTTGAAAGCTTAGTTAAAGAGGAACAACTTTGCTTAACCGAAGGTATTTTGATTCAAATGTTTCTATGTCCAAACATGCTCTACACATAGGCGCTGGAATTAAAAAAGGAAAATTTTGAAACTAAATATGCAAAGGGCATAACTCCCTAACTACTTATCCAAATGAGTCGATCTTTTAGTATGTTGTATTTGGATGTCGTTTCTGCCTTTTGACCAAAAATCATATTTTTAGGAACTATAGATTGGGAGAAATAGATTTTCTAAATCCGCTAGTCGAATTAAATTCCAATTAGACATATGTCTAGTAACATCATGATATCCCCTTCATTCTTAATCAGAATTTTGCAAACTAAACCTTTCTGGAAAGCTAAGAGAGAGACCAACAATAATTGTCCTGGTGGAGGATTTCGATATTTTGACAATTTCATACCTAAAAATTGCATTAAATTGTAGAATTGAAATTGAGACTTAATTTAGTCTTTAGGGACTGATTTAGGAAGATTGATTTAAAGTCTATTGAACCAATTTAAATATACAATAAACACCACTAAATTGAGTTTAAACCCACTATATTTGAACTAATGAGATACCAAACTCAGGAACCTAGGAAAAGGGTATGGGAGAACGAATACAAGATTTGGAGTATCAGGAGGCCAGTAAAGCTAGGACTTTACTTTGTTGCTGTGAGTATACCCAATGGCAACTTTACTTGACATTTCATTTCTATTAATTGTTGTCCTTGCATAGTCCTTTTGACTATTTTTCCTTTGTATTCTTATATCATGTGTTCTTTTTGTCTATGCTCACTTGATGAGTCTAGTTTGCATGATATCCATTCATTTGATTTGATTCATTGATTCTATCTCATGCTATGTCTATTCTTGTTGTTTTAAATGTGAATTGAATGATAAATAGCATGCTATTAGGCTAGTGAATATCTTATAAATGTTTAACGGAACTTGTATTCCTTATTTGTTTAGGTGTGTAGATGTGTCTATGCATTGATAATCCATACTTGGTATTTCTTGAAATTTTAAAAGTAATTTTCGCATTTAGGTCCCGTACTCGATCGAGGTGTGCGCGACTCACGGGGTTAGTCCCTGGGGATGTCGGCACGTGTTACATGACATTGTATGACACTCGGGGTTAGAGTCTCTGAGGTGGTCTACACACCGCGGTTAGAGTCCCTCGTAACATTTGGGTTAGAGTCCCTTGTGCTATATGATTATTGAGTCGAAGTAACGCGTTTCACTGCCGACCGGACCTAAATCACCACTACTTAGCCTAGTGTCAGTATCACTTGTTTAACTCTGGTATTTACTCGCATATGGTTTATTTTCCAGTTTTCCCATTTATATGCTTTTAAATACCATTTGAATATTTGGAAATGCAAATTAAACTTGTCATCGGGGATTACTGTTTTATTCTTGTACTCACCGTTCTTTTTATGACGGTGGGTACAGAGTCGTCTACCAGCATGTCGGGCAAGGAGAAGATCGGTGATTATCGCTGAGACCGTGACGCGTCACCGCATCGATTATAGGTTTTCTTTTGGTATTTTGATTGTATATGTTATATGTCTTTCAGATACTATTTGGGGTTGTATATTGGGTTGAGCGTTGTTCCCCGACCCGACTTAGACTATTTTACTGTTTCATTGCATTTTGAGGACTTTATATATATGATGTCATGGTTTTCCACACTTAGGATTTTATAAATGGCTTCCGTATAATTATAAATGGCTTCCGCATAATCTACTAATTACTTCTGCATAACCAATAAGACTTCTGCTAAATAATTAATTTAATAAAAAATCTTGATTAACTCTAAATTTTATAAACTAGTAGGACTAGTGTATTACTTATCCTAAACACGCGAAAAGAGGCGTTTATGTTGTAAAGGCTGACTAATACGTAGTTGAGTCCTGTGTGGATAAGATTAGGGCTTAATTACAGGATTAGGCCGGGCGGTGCCCTAGATTAGGAGAGGGGCCGTCACAGTTGGTATCAGAGCATAGGTATTAGAACCTTAGGGATAAATAAGAAAAAGCATGAACTTTTATAAAACACAAACATTAGAATTGGAAACCAAATGATCCTTGCCTAGGAACTATTTTGTTGGGAATTGAGTGAAGATGAGATGGGGATTTCTTATTTGTAGGTGTTAGTTTCTATATGTATATATACGCGTTATGCCACGTAGTCAATGATTCGCGTTCGCTATCCACTTGAAGACACCAATGGGTAGGGGTGGGCAAACCGCGGTTTGGTGGTGAAAACCACCAAACCGCGACCAAACCGAATGACTGCGGTTTAGTGATTTACCAAACCGCGACCAAACCTCGAACCACCAAAATCGCAACCAAACCGAACCGCGGTTTGCGCGGTTTGGTCGGTTTGGTTGCGGTTTTGGTGTGAGGCGGCGGTGGACGTTCGCGCGACGACTGAGAGGCTATTCAAGGTGAGAGCGCAGCGGCAAAGAGAGAGAGAGGAGTGAGAGCGCAGCGCGAGAGAGGAGAGACGAGGGAGCGCAGAGAGAGGAGGAGCGCAAGAGCGAACAAAGTTCGTTTCGCGTTGGCGGTGTAGGCGATCGATCCGGTCGGAGTTCGGTCGCGCGAAACGAGGCCGATCCGATGGCGAGGAGACCGGACGAGGAGTACGATTACTGTTCAAGGTGGTGCTGATCGGCGACTCGGGCGTCGGGAGCGCAGAGAGAGAGACGATAGAGCGCAGAGAGGATGGAGTGCAGAGAGAGAGAGACGAGGGAGCGAGAGATGAGGAGCGGCGAGACGAGGGAGCAGAGAGACGAGGAGCGCGGAGAGGAGGGAGTGCGAGAGAGAGAGACGAGGGAGCGGAGAGACGAGGGACGATGGAGCGCGGAGAGACAGAGAGGAGAGATGACTCATGGAGTGAGCGAGCGGGCTGGAGGGAGAACAGGAGTGAGAGAAGTGAGAGATTTTTTCTTTTTTTTTTGGTTTTGTTTGAGCACTTTAGGGTTTTTGGTGGTTATTACCAAAATACCCTCGGTTTGGTTAAACCGCGGTTTTCTCAAAATGAAAACCGCGACCAAACCGCGGAATCGCGGTTTGGTGGTTTTCCAAACCGCGACCAAACCGCGAGCTTTAAAAATCAAACCAAACCGCGCGGTTTGGTCGGTTTGGGCGGTTTGGGCGGTTTTCCAAAAACCGCTGCCCACCCCTACCAATGGGGGATTCGAGCGGGGCTGGAGACACCAGAGTTAACGGTAGTCAGCCTCCACCATTTCAGTTGACAATTTTTAGAGGATATCTGACCGGACGACTGCTTAGGAGAGACATATCGCTTATTTCATTACTTACATGTTGATGCAGATTACTATACTAGTTTCAACCGCCCCCGTCACCACAGCTACTACTACAGCACCCCCGACCACGAGACGCAACACTACGAGAGTTCAACTTGCATCTAGTAGAGAGATGGAGATTCTAGGTAGCGTTGTATGCAGTAGCAGAGAGTCAGGGACCTAGACTAGAGGAGATACTGGTTGTTCAAAGCTTCCCAATTTTTTCCCAGAGGATTTACCTGGATTACCACCACTGCGAGAGCTAGACTTCATCATCGACCTAGTCCCGGGTACCAGGCTGATCGCGATACCGCCATACCCATGGCTCCGAGGTAGTTAGAGGTGTTGAGAACTCATCTTAAAGATTCGTGGGAGAAGGGGTTCATCACACCTTCGATGTCACCGTAGGGAGCGTTAGTCCTGTTTGTGAAGAAGAAGGATGGCAATATGAGACTATGCATCAACTACAGGCAGTTGACGATAGTGACAGTCAGAAACAAGTACCCACTTCCTCGAATAGACGATTTATTTGATTAGCTGAAAGGAGCATAGTTTTTTTTTCCAAGACAGACCTGAGATCGGGGTATCATCAGCTTAGGATCTGGGATGACGATAGGTCCAAGACAACATTCAGCACCAGATACGGACACTACCAGTTTACGGTTATGCCATTCGGGCTAACCAACGCCCCGATGGACCGAGTACTTAGACCATATCTCGACCGCTTCATGATAGTCTTCATCGACGACATCTTGATGTACTCGAGGTAACGTGAGGATCACGAGCAACACCTCAGAGAGACGTTGTAGACATTGAGGGAACACCGACTTTTCGCTAAGCTCAACAAGTGTAGATTCTGGCTTGTAGAGGTTAAGTTCTTGGGGAAAGTTGTTGGAGCAGCAGGGATTGCAGTAGATCCGGCCAAGATTCAGACGATCATAGATTAACCGACGTCGACATCAGTACCGGAGATCAGGAGCTTTCTGGGGTTAGCAGGATACTACGTAGTAGATTCGTGAAGGATTTTTCGAAGATCGCTTCACCGATGACGAGGCTGGCACATAAGGATTTTGCTTATGAGTGGACAGAGAAATGCGAGGCTGCATTTACTCAGTTGAAGAGGTCATTAACTACCGCGCTAGTGTTAGTACTGCCAGAGGTTAGACATGGATTTCTAGTGTACACAAATGCTTCTCATACGGGTCTAGATTGTGTGTTGATGCAAGGTAGCGGTGTTATGGCCTACGCATCGAGACAGTTAAAGATACATGAGAAGAACTACCCACAGACGATCTAGAGTTGGCAACGGTTGTATTTGTGCTGAAGACTTGGAGACACCTTCTGTATGGAGAGAGAGAGATAGATAGTAGGGTGACCGAGAGAGAGAGAGAGAGAGTTGGGGGACCGAGAGACCGAGAGACCGAGAGAGAGTGTATGTGTGTGTGAGTGAGTCAGTGAGTGAGTGAGAGTAAGGTGACCGAGAGAGATAGAGAGAGTGAGAGTTGGGGGACCGAGAGATCGAGAGAGAAAAAAAGAGAGAGAGAAAAAGTGTAGGGTGACCGAGAGAGAGAGAGTTGGGGGACCGAAAGACCGAGAGAGAGAGAGAGTTGGGTGACCGATAGAGAATGGGGTCTTGGGTTGGGTTGTGGGTGGGTCATTTATTTTTTCAGAGAATATCAAATAGAAGATAAATATTAGCGGGTTTTTTTGTGGTTGAAGGTTGTTAAAAGGTTCGAATTTTATGTATTTATTTTTACGTCATTTCATTGTCGTTAGTAATATTTATATAAGTAAAAGCTAACTTTTTATTTTTTCAGGGATAATCAAATTGAAGATAATGGAAAAAAGAGGGAAATTAGTAAGTTAAAAAAATTTATTTATTTAAGTTTGATTAAGTTTGACTTGGTATTTTAGTAAAAATAAATAAATTTATGTGGAGTTTGTTTGTTAAAAAAATTAATATGTGGAGTTTGTTTGTTAAAACCAAAAAAATTTATATTGAGTTGTTTTTTTTTAAATATGCCTTAATTTGATTGTGATTTAAATATGAGTTATTAATTGATGTCGTGTAGACGCATGAGTATGCTATGTAGTTGTGCTATCAAGGCGATCCTCTACATCAAAAAGTTTGCTTGCGATTTAAATCCTCAATTTGATAAACGAATGACGTTTGATATATATGCAATTTTTTACATCATTATTGTTCAATAAATTACGTAGGTCATGGAAAATAGGAACATCCTACTTCTCTTTTATGCGAACGGTGAAATTGTAAATGGTAGGAATGACATTAGGTACAACGCACCCCCATCGGCAGTGTTGATGTTTAAGTTTGGGACGAGTAGACGACAATTTATTGATCACGTGTGTAACGCATTCAATATCTCATCTACGGAAACTATGGTAAGGATGACTTATCGTCACTCCTTGAGGGTTCACAGTATTTTATCCCCGTATTGCTGGAAGACGCGACGCACTTCGACTTGATGTGGGTGACAGTGACCAATCTACCATTAACTTCAAGGGTAGATATTTATTTAACATTTGAGCCAATCGACTATTTTCAAAATCGTACAGTTCATTCGCAACTAGTAGATGAAGATGTAGGCACATCAAACATTAGATCGGTGATGGAAAGATTGCATATGCAATCACCACATGGTGATGATGAACCCTACGACGAGGATGACATTAATGATGAGGACGATGACGTGCATCCCCCCGAGGATGCTGCACCATATGTCGATTGAGAAAACCTAAATGTTGTGGCGGATGACCCAAGGTATGAACCTCCAGGGGCGGAAAACGTGCAAGATGATGAGCAGTTTGTTATCGATGAAAATAATTTCATGAAGGAAGCAATTGATGATGAAGTTCACCAACCATTCCCGATGTATAATGAAATCGATTGGGAGATGGCTAAATCCACTGCGACCCAACATTCTCATCAACAGACTGGAGGGATATGTCTAATTTTGATTTGGAATTAAGGATGTGCTTTGACAACAAAAAATATTTACAACATGTCGTCAAAGTGTGGCATGTTAACGGACATTGTCAATATCATGTGATGGAGTCGACTACAACTGTTTGGGCGATCAAGTGCAGAAGTGCGCAAGACGGGTGCATGTGGTGTCTTCATGCTTATTTGCGAAAGAAAACACAATTTTGGGAGATCACACGATTATATGTGCCGATAAATCCCGACGTAGAACGCAGTCATGCCCAACTCGATGCCAACATGCTTGCTCGAGAAATCCAAAGCATTGTCCAGATAGATCAAGCAATAACTATCAAGGCATTAATTCAAATAATTAAGGGAAAATACGGACACAAAGTGAACTACAAGCGAATATGGGATGCCAAAAGGAAGGCAGTTGCAAATGCATTTGGAGATTGGGATGATTCATACGCTAGATTGCCAAGCTGGTTGGCGGACTTGAAGATTAAGAGTCTGGGAACATAAATTGAGTGGTCACTTAGACAATTGGCTTCTGACGAGATAAGGACTGAGTGTCCTTAATTTTGTCGTGTGTTTTTCGCATTCGAACATCAATACAAGCTTTCAAGTTTTGCAGGCATATGCTTCAAATTGACGCTACTTCTTATATGACAAATATAGTGGTAAGCTATCGATTACCATCTCTGTTGATGGTAATGGACACATACTATCAGTAGCATTTGCTGTTGCAGAAATCGAATCTACGGATTCGTGGGGATGGTTTTTGAAGATGTTGCGCAAACACGTGACGAATAGATATGGTATTTGCATTATTTCTAATCGTCACCCTGGCATTCTAGAGGCGGTCAACACCCCGACCATTGATTTTTGTCCCCCAAAAGAATACCATCGTTATTGTCTGCGACACATAGTTAGTAATTTCAACACTCAATTCAAAAATGAGCCCTTGAAAAACCTATTTTCCTAAGCAGTTGGTCAACATCAAGTTCAAAAACTTAATGCGTGCATGGAGCATTTTGCATATTTATCATCGCGAACCTCTCAATGTGTGCAATATGTCAATGTCATCCCCAAAGAACTATATACTCAATCGTATGACGGAGGCATGCGGTACTGATGGATGAACTCTAATGGTGTTGGTATGTATGAGCAAATTTTTTTTTGCATTCAATGATTTGGTTTTCACTGAAGTAATATTTCTTACATGAATTAATTTTTCAATTGTAGAGTGTTTTAATGGTGTATTGAAGGGGGCTCAATTTTTGCCAATAACAATGATGACTCGAAAGATTTACTATAGATTGATGGCATACCACGATCAACGTAAACAGGAAATCAATGAAGCAATTTCAAACGGGTAATCGTACACGAAATATGTCACGGATAAACTCACACATTATGAACAAGCTGCAAGGAGGCATCAAGTCAATTTGATAAATCGTGACATAGGTGAGTTTGAAGTGCTTACTGGACGATATGGAGATCGCATGCATAAAGACAACAATACACAAGTCGTTATCCTAAAGGACCGCATGTGCAATTGCAATAAATGACAATCATTTGGTTTCCTTTGCTCACACGTGTTAGCTGCATGTTCCTTTATTCGAGTGAGCTACTCGCAATTTATTGAATCATACTACCGGATAGATGTGTACGCACAATGTTACTCCTTTAATTTTAAAGCCATTCTAGATGAGAAATATTGGTCGACTTTTGCGGCAAAGATCATACCAGACCCAAAGTACAGACGTGACCGATGGAGACCAAAAGGAATGCGAAGGCAAAATGAGATGGATCTTCCTAATGTTTCAAGAGCCTTACGATGTGGCATATGTCATCAAGAAGGACATAAAAGAATAACATGTCCCAATAAAGATCGTGATCGAGTCCCTACTAGGAAGAACTGATGCGATATGTGTAGTGCGGAGGAACATAAAAAAACTGTCCAGCAAGAGCTCAATCTTCCAATCAAAACCAATAGTTTATTTTGTATATTGTTTGTTCATGGCTTAAGTATGTAATTAGATTATATCAAACCTTTTGAAGTATCCAGATATTTTACGTCATGAAATGTTTAGGTATTCGTTATATTGAACCTTTAATAATGATTTGTGGTAGCTTTTCGAATAACACGGCTAATTTTTAAAACTCCATAAATTGTAGTTTGCACACAAATGGATCCAGGTCCATCAGATCCTTCACTATTACATATCCAATCTACACACATATCCTCGCAAGCGTAGATGAGTTAGGTAATCCTTTTAAGATGGATATATCCAATGTTCATGAATGAACGTATACTATACATATATATGACAACTCATTTTCAATTATAAGGTGTACGAAACATTGCGCGTGCATCTACGACGGGCTGTCGTTGATCGAACGGTGGAGTATGATTCTCGAATGATCCCATAGTTCCAGTGGGTTTTATGAGATTTTGCACATATCATTTTTCAGCTTTGGTTGGGCTTTGATTACTGCATTCGTTGAGATATGGCGTCCAGAGACACATATATTTCACATGCAATGTGGCGAGTGCACTATTACACTCCAGGACGTACAGGTACAGCTCGGCTTACCTATCGAAGGTATGCCTGTGATGGGAACCACCGATACGGACTATGTTGAGGTGTGTGAGAGGCAACTTGGTCGACTTCCTATTTGAGACGACCTTCATGGAAATAAACTGATAGTCGAATAGTTTGAACGTAACGTACCAAGCTATACATGACGACAATGATGAGGAGTCGGTGCAACGATATGTTCGATCGTACATTCTCCAACTAATTGGTGGTTGTCTATTTGCCTATAAGTGAAATCGATATATACATTTGATGTTTCTATCGTTGCTCAAAGATTCTGACGTAGCTTGATAGTATAGTTGAGGGAATGCATGTTTGGTTTTTTTTGTACAGGGAGTTGTGCCGTGGATCTCGCGCGGGTAGGGCAAAATACGGAACGGACAAAAACGGGATGGACACAAGCGAAGAGAAAGTCAGCAGCGGGCGAGAGGCGAAAGAGAGGCTCAGCAATGGCGAGAGGCAGAGAGAGGTCGCGCGCGACCGAGAGAAGTGAACGGCGGCGAGCAGAGACAGCTCGACCGAGAGAGTGAGGCGACGGAGTGCGAAACGACAAGCGAGACGCGCAACAATCGAAGAGAGAAAAGCGAGACGCGCGCAGCGACCGAGAGAGTGAACGCGCGCGGCGAGAGACAGCGCGACCGAGAGAGTGAGAAAGCGGACGGAGTGCGAGAGACGACAAGGCAGAGACGCGCGGCGACCGAGAGAGTGAACGCGCGAAGCAGAGACAAAGCGCGACGAGAGAGTGAGAGGCGGACGGAGTGCGAGACGACAAGGCAGAGACGCGCGGCGACTGAGAGAGTGAACGGCGGCGGCCAGAGACAGGCGCGACTGAGAGAGTGAGAGGCGGACGGAGTGCAGAGACGACAAGGCAGAGACGCGCGGCGACTGAGAGAGTGAACGCGGCGAAGCGAGACGACCGAGAGAGTGAGAGGCGGACAAAGAGACGACGAGGCAGAGAGACAGTGAGAGGCGGAGTGAGCGGAGCCGCGAGGCGTTAGGGTTTGTTGAACTGTCAGTGTTGAGCCGCGAGAGAGATGAGTAGATGACGACCAGGACCAGGAGACGACGTGAATCGTGATGACTGATGAGTCCGAATCTGATCTGATCATAGGGCTGAAAAAATCACCTTAGGTCTTTAGCATTTAAAAACTTTAAATGTGAAATTACTTATATGCCCTTCAAATTAATCACAAACGGGTACCCATTTTTTTTAAATTTCTGCCCGAACCCGGTCCCGTATGTTTAAACGGACAAAAAAATTGTCCAGTCCCGTATGTTTGTCAAAAAAATATTGTCCGGTCCCGTTTAAAACGGGACCGGACAAAACGGGCAAAACGGGACCGGGCATATTTTGCCACCCCTACGCGGGGGCACATGAGGTTGCAGGGGCGTCAATTCTTGTACATCTGTGGGCATGTGATAGATTTCCATTAATAGCACTAAGGCGACTGTGTGTTCTTAGAGTTCAACCTCGAGCAATGGATGGAGAAGAGATGCTTAATGACGTTCCTTTGGGACACAGGTAATACAAATGTTATAACATAATTTCTATAATATTAACTACATTTTCATTTTACTAATTTATAGTTTTCTATACAGATGGATCGATTCATTTTCGGTTACTCAAAGTGCGACACACATTTTATCACCTTACCGTGATGCACTCGATTCACAGAAGATGAATGACGTGGTGTGGCAACCTTATGCTGAAGTCATCAGCTCTATTCCAGAATACTATACCGATGGCACGGTAGTTGGCTATCGACATGTCCCCTAATTTGTTTCCTCATAGTCGAGTGACATCGACCATAAAGAGTTTTGAGACAATTAGGAATGATACAGGCCGTGCCACTAAACTGTGATTACGACACCCGACTGCACCGCGTCGAGATGCGAGGACGCGTTCAAGAAAATTGGGCAATTTTTCATGCAAACTATATATAGATGTAGGAAAATCGTGGTGACATAATAGTCACAACGGAACAAGAAGATGGACACGATCAACAAGTGACTATTTGGTAACCTTTAAACTATTATTCTTCTTTTATCACGATTTACATATTAAATTATGTGTACTAACCTCCTGTTTTTATATCAGTGTAACTTGGTGCGTCGATTGCAGCAAGTGTTCATTGAGGATGGGTATGATCAAGGTCTTGCTACGCTTGATGAAGACATCAAAATGTTAGATGAAGATGAAAGGCGAATGTCTACTCTATGAAATAGTGGAATTGATGTCGAACATGCCATAGATGAGGAGAATGAAGATGAAGATGAAGAAGATGATCAGGGTGAGTCAAATAGAGAGGTGAGAATAAGAAAAACACAAACACGGACTGTGGGTGTTACCACTAGACGTCCTCGTCTACCACGTCCTTCTCGTCGGACAAAGACTATTGCTGATAGTAGCAGACGTTCTCCTACACCACGTTCATCTCGTTTGAGAGCGAGAACGACATAGACTATTGGTGACAGTAGCCAACGCTCATCCCTTCCACGTCATTCTTCTCATGGGTGTATTCCTACATTATCCCCAATGCAACCAGAACCTCAAATGTTTGTATTTAGCGCACCGATCATGAATCTTCCTCCTTACCATTTTGATCCTTATGCACCCGGGCCATCGTCTTCATATATGGACCATAGAATGTCTAGACATCCAATGTATCCTTCATTTCCTCTATACATGCCGAGTCCATTTACTCCACCATGTTATAGTTACAATATATCATATAGTGGAAATGAATCATTCATGAACATGTTAAGCATGCCGCCGCCTCATGTTCCTTTTGGCCAGCCACATATGGGAAGTCAGTTTTTTGGGACGGTTCAACCTCCGATTTTTAGAAGCATTAGTACCAGAGGTGAGTCGACTAAACCGGCAGATGACCATCATTCGACTCAACAAAACTCAATGCAAGATCAGTAACGTTAACAAACTCGATCGGATGTACAAACACAATGCCCAACTCGACATAGAGTACGTCCAGTTTGCATCACGGAGCAACAATGTCAACATAACCGTCGATAGACCTGTATGATAAGTTTTTTTTATAGAATGAAATCATACTTTTAAAACTTTCTTATTGTTTTAATTTCAAATTCTAGACAAAGATATAACGTGGTTTTGACATTTACAGTTTTACATCTACATATATCTTCTTATGATCATGATTGTGTTGCATGGTTTGTAGTAGATATGCATGGGTTGCCCCCTCGAGATATGTGTGTAACGTTTGCATGGATTATCCACCTCGAGATACGTGTGTATTGTTTGCATGACTTGTCCCCCGCTAGATATGTGCATGTCATTTGCATGGGTTGCCCCCTCGAGATACATGCGCAACATTTGCACGGATTGTCTACCTCGAGATATGTGCGTGTTGTTTGCATAGGTTGTCCACCGCCAGATACTGCGTGTCGTTTGCATAGATTGTCTACCTCGAGGCATGTGTGTGACGTTTGCATGATTTACTTTGATTGCAAGAGATTACATGGGTTGCCCAGCTCGAAATACGTGCATGACCTTTACACGATTTGCAATGATTGGACGAGATTGTATGAATTGTCCACCTCGAGATACGTGCGCGACATTTACATGGATTGCATGAGGTTGCATGAGTTGCACACCTTACGATATGTATGTCACATTTGCATGAATTGCACGAGGTTGCATGGGTCGGCCACTTCGACATAGGCGCGTGTCGTTTGCTTGACTTCTCCACCGCGAGATATATGAGTGGCGTTTGCATGAGTTGTCCAAGTCCATATACGTGCGTGTCCTTTATATTAGTTTTCTACCTCGAGATATGTGCGTAATGCGGGTTGTCCATCTCGAGATACGTACATGATGCGGCTTGTCCATCTCGATACGTATATGACGTTTACATGGGTTCACCACTTCAAGTTGAAAAAATTACTCATTTTGAGGAGTAAATAATAGGTTTGGTATTTTCTATAGATGGCTCCTTTTGAAAATGTGTCATTCATTCCACCCATTAGTTGTATAGATGACTCCTTTTCAAAAGGAGACATATCTTAGTTTTGTAAATTTAAAGTAGCCATCCTTATTTCATGAAGAAAAAAAGTAAGATAACCTTAGTTTATGAAAAACTCCACTCGAGAGAGCTTGAGGAAGCCCATTTATAAGAACAAACTTTTATCTTTTTGCAATCAATCGAAGGACCTTCTTTCAACCCAATTAACGACCGCCGCATGTCTAGCCTACAAAATTTTGAAGATATTGTTATTTTCTACGGTCTAGTGTTTTTCTTAAAATGCCTTAAAAACGTGTTTTTGAATTTCTTCGTAGGAGGCAACATTTAAGAGCATCTCCAAATTCCAATAGAAAGTGGATTCGATGTCAATAAGTGCATTTGAAATGTCGAGCTTATATCGATATATATTATTTTGAATATCTCTTGCTAGATGTTTTAATTCATAGCCACATCAAAAATTCTGTACAAAATCGATATATAAATAATACGTTTTCAAAATAAAAAGTACAATCCACATATATATCTATATATCTATATAAAAGTTGGAGCCGAGTGAAGTTTACATGTATCTTCCTTTCAACAATTTAATTTTGTAATTTTCTTATTTCTTCTATTTTAATATACTTATTTATTTGTCTTATTGGTTATTTCAAGGAATATATTCATTCCCCCATTTATTGGACTTGTTTATAGTTTTGATTTGACTGAAATAACAATTAAGTACACTTGAGTTTTTTTTTTGGTAATACAAAGTTACTTCAACGCATTAAGTATTCGTTTCGAATCTTACACACCCCTTCGATGATTTATACTATTTAGGGCAATGAAATCACAATTAAGTGTATTTGAATTATTTTCTTGGTTAATGAAGGGTTGTTTCAATGCGTTTAATCTCCATTTTGAATCTTACACCATCGCTCTGGTTACTGCAACATTATTTATACAAATTATTAATCTTCTATTTGTATATAAATTATAGGCTCACAAGTACTACAGGTCTAGCAACAACCAAGTACCTCTCTTAGAATTCTTCACGCACAAATGCAATGTTGTGGCGATTATTGAGTTATATAACACTCCAAAACGTAGTAGAGATCTTACAGTGCGATCAACAACTTCACATTTCTATGTTCGTTGCTGTAATGATGATTCAATATGTTCGTTATGTGTGTAATTTATAACAAAATATTTTTTACCCTCTATTGTATATTTTTTCTAAGAAACATGGGTTAATTATTATGAATTTTGATTTTAAGTGTAAAAAATATTACTGTATATTCATGTAAATTAATTTATTAACTTTCTTTTAAAGTTTTAATAAGTTCTGTGCGGAGTGCAGGAAATGGACTAGTTCCCTATTAATATGGACATCAACTCCAAGTTGTTGACGTGACATCTCGCGCCTACAATCTATAATTACCATCAAAGATGCTATAATTCTTTGTCCTGACAATTGATGATTTCCTTTGCCATCTTACTATAAATGTTTTGGCAATGCTACATGTACTTGTAAACACATTTACGTACCACACTTGCCAATATGGCACATGCTCGGCAAATCAAGGTGTAACATTATTTATCCTGGTTAGAGCAATGCTTGGCCTGAAACCTTAATCAAGTCCTGGTACATAAGTCGGACTCAATTAAAGTAACAGTACAGTCATCCTTCATACCTAATAATCACAATATAATATATCGTATACCGAATAAACAATTGAAAATGCAGTGGAATTAAAACTTTTTTGATAATACAAATAATATACTAAACTATACTAATCAAAGTCCAAAACGATATCAACTTTAGTTTACGAAACAACCCCAAACCTTATGTTAATACAAAAAAGTACTTCAATTCATATATATAAGACAATAGAAAAATCAATTCGACGTAGACTCCTAATCTTCTTTGTTCTTGAGTTAAAGCGCACGTCGGTACTCCTAAAATGTTAGTTGGGATGAACGCTCCAACTTGCTGAATAAGTGACTCATAATTACAATATCAAGAGTCTATCTAATAATCAAGGAATATGAATAACAATATGAATCCAACAATATCTATTATGGCATGATAAATAATATAAGCAATGGATAAACAAATGCAAAACCATAGTTCCATAGCCCCTACATAAGTGATTTTAATTACATTTTAATATACAAGAGTCTTCTTTTAGTTGTCTAAGAATACACGTAACGCGAATCCACACACTGCTGATGTGTGATTTCGTTAGTGTGTTCATGTCACGACCCAAATTTTTAATCTCGTTTATTATCCGTAATCAGGATTACCAACCCGTGACGTGGGACCCGCACCGTGATATGTACACAGACCAAGGCGAGATGGCCTAGGTATATATTAGATTTATTGTGGTGTATGCCTAGTGTATTGTATATGTGTAGACTACTAAGTCAGACCTACTTGTACGTAGGTGTCGAGACGTGAGTAGGGATGCGTATTGAGATGTGTGCCGACGCGGGACCAGAGTAAGGAGTGATTGGTTTAAGCATAGTGTAGCTTAAATATTAGAATTAATGTGGCTATAGTTGATTTTATATTAAGTGTAACCTAAGTTAGCAAGATAAAACAATCGCTATATGATATTCATCGAAATGCGTAAGGTCGCATCAAGAAACCAATAGAGTATGGATTAGTGTTAGTTAGATAGAGTTAGTGTTGTGTCAAGATGTAGGTCATTAGATTAGTCTCGAGATACACGTGTACATTAATAGTAATGGTTATTAATCACCCTTATCTTTATATATATAAGATTGGATAGATCAACCCATGCAATTTATTTCATTTTCATAACTTGGAAACTAAGGAAGTTGGAGAAGAAGAAATCAGGGGAATTGAGGAAGGTTTTAGCTGAAAAACTCATGGAAAATCCATGGAGATCAAGGAGAGTTGGAGCTCAAATCAAAGTGTCATCAACCCTAGGTACACATCTTTTTATTTCAAGTTGAAGTCAGTTTTGGTTTTTAGCCATTTTTCAGAGGGTAGATGGTGAGTTCTTTGCAATTGGTTTATATATTTAGATCATCATTTAAAGCTAGTAATCCAGCTATTAAGAAGTTCTTAATTTGGTTTTGAAATAAAAAATATATGAATTTTTAAAATTGTAAGACCAAAATTGAAATTTTGCATATTGTATTATACACCAGCCTATGTAATTTGGTCATAACTTACTCATTTTAAATCGAAATGAACCCAATTTGGTGACATTTGAAAGCTAACTCAAAGGGGAACAACTTTACCCTATTGGAATTTTTGTAATTTGAATATTTTCATGTCCAAGAGTGCTCTACAAATAGGTGATTGAATGCATTACAAGATTTTTGAAACTAAGTTTTTAAAAGGAATAACTCCCCAATTACTTATCCAAATGAGTTAATCTTTTAATATGTTGTTATTTGGTATATTAGCTGCCTTGTGACTAAAAATAAAATTTTTTGAAATTATAGATTGGGAGAAATAAATTTTCTAAATCTGTTGTTCGGATTAGGTTATAATTTGAGCTATTTTTGGTAGAATTGTGATATCACTTTCATTTTAAATCGAAATTTCGCAAATCGAATCTTTTTGGAAAGCTAAGATAGAAACCGAAAACTTTGAACGAAGGAAAGATTTTGAGAATTGGAAAATTTCATGTCTAAAATTGTGCTGCAATACAAGACAATTTTTAATGTTGTTTAGTCTTAAATTGTTGTTTTGGGTTAAGGTCCCTAAACTCATTTGACCTGACCTAATCCAAATTTATTTGGGTTAATTTGCTATCCAGAACCTAGGGAAAAGTCTCAAGGGTTCGGATACGAGATTTGGGCTATTGGGAGGACGATAAAGCTAAGAGTTTACATTGCTTGATATGAGTATACCCATTGATTATTTATTTACGTTTCATATCCACTTTCTGCTTGTTTGTTGTAGTCTATATTGACTATGTCCAGCGTTGTACTCTCATATCATGAGCTTATTTGACACTCCTTATTTATTGAGCTTGACTTTCCTGATATTATGATGAATTGAATTCCTTTGAATCTATCCATGTGATTTATGTCATTTATTGTTGTTTCACAGTGAATATAGTGTAAATAGCATGCTATTAGGAAGAGTGAGTTTGTGAAAAACTTTATGGACTAGTAGTCTTTAGGAATTATGCTTTGTAGAATAACGAAGCCTTAGAGTCCTTAACGAGTCAATCTTTTGGAATTATAAAGTAGTTATAGAATCTAGAGTCCATTGTACTATATTAGAGTTGAATGGCATACAGGGTTAGAGTGCCTAGGATGTCAACACTCGCCACTGTGATGCGACACACGGGGTTAGAGTCCATGGGGTTATCGATACACTAAAGTTAGAGTCCCTGGGGTTGTCGATGTTGGGTTTTTGAGTTTCATACGCGGTGAAAAATTCAAAACAATCTCAATAAACCCCAACATGATCAAAAATAGGTTCCAATAAACTAGATCTACAAAGTAAATCATACCTTAATCCGTGATTTTCTTTTGTGCTTGTTCGATTTTCAAGACGTTCAAGCACGTGTCCTTTATCGAAAATCCACACATGAATGGTGACAACAATTTGGAGTGCTAGCCTTAAGAGAGATTGAAAACGTTTTTCTTTATCTTCCAAAACCCAGAAAACTCAAACTTTGTAAAAACGAAAATCTTATTTTGTTTTAGGCTTCACCCTTTATTTATATATGTAGATAAGCCCTCGCTTAAAATCATATTCATAATACAAGTATTGTATTTAAGAAGTTTAAGCAAATTACACATACACCCTTATTAATAAGTTATCATATAACAAATCGTAAGGAATTTTATGTCAATAATTTTATCATATAAAATTCATTACTCTAGACCAATTGAAATTGCGCAAAGTCATTCTTTGCGTGCGACCTAATAGGTTCTTGTGACGCTGGCAATGAACTAAAATTATTTTGGTACAAAGTCATAAACAATCTCTAGCAATACATTCCAAGTAGCATGAATATCAAAATCGATACAATCTAATGAATAACATATATTATATCATTTTGTCATGTGATATCTTTTGACGAAACATAAGACATGAAAAGTCACCCTCAATGTTCAATCGTACTAGTCTAGATCTTTAGGTAAACTGAAAACATCCAAGTGACATTGATCATATCAATTCACACGGACTTGGCCATTATCGGTCTATCATATCGAGGGATCCACTGATATCTCTCTCTATACGAGAGTGACAAATTCTATCTTAATTGCACACCTTCACATATTATTCACATGGTAACTAATCACAATCTTTATAATCGCCCGGTTATAGACAACGTTTGATTATGTCAAATTATTATGCTTATAATATTGAAGTATGTGCTAATCTCAAGTCGAAAGACTAAATGATATATCTATCATGAGTAGCATCTATGACGTAACCCATGTAGTGTTCTCATAGCGAGTCGGTCTAATACCTTGTTTCCTAACATGTACTCATGATCTCAATTCATATCCCTATATGCATGATCATCACATGACCATTAATCAAGATTCACACTAGTTTTAATTCATTATAGTTCGCAGTATAGTGATTGACTAGGGACATTTAAGATATTTCAACAAATACACATGGATCTTACTATAAGGTAAACATGCAATCACTTATAATAAAATAACAAATGAAAACCTCAATTTTATTAACTAAAATTATAAGATAACAAATGTTTGTGGATTGACCTATGACACATGCCCCAACATCTCCCACTTGCACCAGGGCCAATCATTCGTCAAATTATTTGCAACATTATATTCTGTAGGAACTCTGCAAGTCTTTTCGTCTCATCTCTCAATGATTTCTCGAACGAGATGAAAACGTCTAAGTATATGTTTGGATTGAGGGTGTGATCTTGGTTCCTTGGCCTGGGCTATCGCCCAGTTGTTGTCACAATACAAGCAAATGGGGTTAGTTATACTAGGAACCACACCCAGTTCGGATATGAACTTTTTTATCCAAACTGCCTTCTTAGTTGCTTCGGACGCTGTAATATACTCAGCTTCTGTTGTAAAATCTTCCACAGTTTCTTGCTTCAAACTTTTTAAGCTCACTGCGCCTCTATTCAAAGTAAACATATATCCAGACTGCGATCTGAAGTCATCTATATCAGTTTGAAAACTTGTATCTGTGTAACCATTTACAACAAGTTCATCTTCCAAACTTCATAGACCAAGAACACTTCTTTAGTCATTCTCAAGTACTTAAGAATGTTATTTACTGCTATCCAGTGACTCTCACTGGGATCAGACTGATATTTGCTTGTAGCGCTTAAAACATATGATACATTAGGTCGGGTGCGTAACATGATGTACATGATAGACCCAATAGCAGATGTATATGGAATTGTATTCATGCACTCTCGCTCATTATTAGTCTTTGGACATTAAGTCTTGCTTAGACTTATACCATGAGACATGGACAACAACCCTATTTTAGAGTCTTGCATACTTAACAAATTATGTACCGGTCTATGTAAGCACTCTGACTTAGACCAATAAGTCTTTTAGATCTATCCCTATAGATCTTAATCCCAAGGATGCAGGCTGCATATCCTAAGTCTTTCATTGAGAAACAATTCCCTAACAAAAACTTGAAACTCTACAAGGTTGGGATGTCATTTCCAATGAGTAATATTTCATCAACATACAGTACCAAGAAAACAACCATGCTCCCACTGACCTTCTTATATTCACAAGGCTCATATTCATTTTTAATAAAACAAAATTCCTTAATTGTTTCATCAAAATTAAGATTCCAACTCCAAGAAGCTTGCTTTAATCTATAAATGGATTTTTAAAGCTTGCACAGTTTCCTAGAATTCTCAGGATGAACAAACCCTTCAGGTTGTATTATATACACGTCCTCAAGTAACTTTTCATTTAGAAAAGCTATTTTGACATCCATTTGTCATATCTCATAGTCATAATATGCGACTATGGCAATTAAAATTCTAATGGATTTAAGCGTGAATACAGGAGAAAATGTCTCATTATATTTAACACTTTGAGTTTGTATGAAACCTTTTGCTATTAGTCATGCTTTATAAGTACGCACTATGTCATTCATGTCAGTTTTCTTCTTGAAAACCCATTTACATCCAATGGTCTTACCACCTTGATGTAAATCAACCAAGTTCCAAACTTAGTTATCATACATGAATTGCATCTCAAAATTGATGGCACTAAGCCATTTATCTACCTCAAGGCTAGACACAGCCTCCTGATAAGTAGTAGGTTCATTTTGATCTATAAGTAATACCTCACTAGTATCAGTAATAAGAAATCTAAATATCTCAGGCTGATCTCTTATCCTATCGGACCTACACGTGCTTTGTGATACTTGTGGAGGCTCAATTAGTCCAAGACTTTATTGATCTCCCACTAGCGGTTGAGTGTTTATTTGTGGTTTATGAACTTCTTTGAGACTTACTTTATTACCATTGTTGTCTTTTGAAATATACTCATTTTCCATAAAGACATCATTCTGAGCAACAAACACTTTGTTCTCAGTGGGATTATAAAAGTAGTATCCTCTAACTTCGTTAGGATAACTAAAAAATACACACTTGGTAGATTTGGCTGATAATTTTTTTGAGATTTTTCGTCATACGAAAACCTCACAACCTCAAATCTTAAGGAAATACAAACTTGTTTTTTCCCAAACCACATCTCATTTGGTGTTTTATCATCCGTTTTAGAAGGAACACGATTTAATGTAAATGCGGCAATTTCTAAAGCATAACCCCAAAAGAAAATAGTAAGATTTGCATGATTCATCATAGATCGAATCATATTGAATAAATTTCAATTTCTCCTATAAGAAACATCATTCCATTGTGGAGTTGCTGGGGGAGTTAACCGTGAGATAATTCTACACTTTCTAAGATAATCATCAAACTATTAGCTCAAATATTCACCACCTCGATCTAATCGAAGTGCTTTAGTAGTTTTTCCAAGTTGATTTTGTACTTCATTCTGAAATGTTCAAAATATCTCAAAATATTCACCTTTATGTTTCATGAGATACTTGTAACCATATCCGCTGAAATAATTGGTGAATGTACTGAAGTACTGATAACCACCTCTAGCCATTGTGTTTATAAGACCACATGCATCAGTATGTATTAGACCCAACAAATCAGTTCCATTTTCACTGTGTCCAGTAAAGGGCCTCTTTGTCACCTTGCCTAGTAAACAAGATACACATGTTTCATATGATTCAAAATCAAATGAATCTAAAAGTCCATCTTTATAAAGTTTAGAAATACGTTTCTCATTTATGTGGCCAAGACGGCAATGGTAGGTTTGACTCAAATAATTTGACTTGAATCTCTTTGTATTTACGTTAAGAATAGGAATATCTATGGAATTTTTTATGTTTAGAATATAAAGACCATCACACATATCAGTATTCACATAAAAATGTTTTTACGAGAAATTAAGCATTTATTATTCGTAATGATGAAATTAAAACCATTCAAATCCAAACATGAAACTAAAATGATGTTTCTGCTCAAGGCAGTGACATAATTACAATTATTTAAAACAAAAACAAGTTCACCGGGTAAAATTAACTTATAAAATCTTACAGCCAATGCAATAACCTTTGCTTCGTTTCCAACTCGTAGGATGACTTCTCCTCTCTTTAGCTTTCTACTTTTAGTGAGACCATGCACATTAATACAAATATCAGATCCACACCCGATATTCAATACCTAAGAATCACTAGTAGAAAAGTTAACTTCAATAACATAAATACCTGAAGCGGTGGTCACACTACTTTTCTTTTTCTTTATATCTTCAAGATAGAGTTTGCAATTTCTGAACCAATGCCTAGGTGAATAATGGAAATGAGAATTTCCTTCCTTTTCTTTTTCCTTTTGGGACTGTGAAGTAGAAACAACATGAGGCTTAACTTGTTCCATAAGCTTTGTGACAGTTACAACTGCCTTGACAACTTTAGCCGTGCATTTACCCTTTTTCTTCATAGCCATTCCTGTCTAAACCATCAACACATCAACAATGAATTTTTTGGCATTTTGCTCAGTAGTTTTAAGCATCAAATGCAACTCTTGGATATACTTCTCCATATTATTCATGTTATAGTTCATCACAAATTGTGAATAATTATCAGGAAATGAATTCCGGATCAAATTTATAGCCAACTCATGGCTTATGGGAAATCCAAGTCTGTCGAGATAGCCAATATAACCCTTCATTTTCAGAATATAAGGACTAACTGACGCAACTTCAGCCATTTTGCAAGAATGAAGGTTCTTGAATGTCTCAAACCTTTCTTGCCTAGCTTGCTATTGGAGCATTTCCTTCAGTATTGTAGCCATGTCATAAGCTTCCATGTGTTCCATGTCATTCTAAAGTTCAGGAACCATGGTTGCCAACATAACACATGCAATATCGATTGAGTCATTGACATGCTTAGTATGTGCATCCTTCACGGCTCTTAAAGCATTGGCTGATGGTTCTTCAGGAATAGGATTATCCATGGCATACAACTTGCATTCATGTTTAAGAACAATTCTCAAGTTACTTGTAGCGGCCCCAAACTACGAGGCAAATCGGGTGCCGCCACGTCGCTAGACACGTCTCCAAGCATGCCACGTCACCGCACACTTATCTACGAAAGCTCGCAAACTATCCGTCTTGTAATCCAACTTAGCAAATTTCGTTGTTTTAAAAGATTAATATTCTATCGAAATATGCTAAGTTAAGAAGTTTTACAACTTAATTTGTTTATTTTAATTCTTTTCAGGTTATTTTTTTTACTAGCAGAAGTCTTAATAACATGCGTATAATTAATGTAAACGAGTTATGAATTAATTAACAACCTATGGAGTGGAAACCCAACAAAAAGATACCATGTATATCAGTTAGGGCGACAAAAATGTATAATAGATGTCAATATACATGTATCGGGTGGAAAAGTCTCCCAAAGTTATCCCGAAAAGTATAAATATGTAAATACAAACACCTACGAGTAAACTAGTGGAAGCGCTCCAGATCAGAGGTAGTCGCCAATCACAGCCTTCCCACGACTCGTCGTAGGATCTGCGATTTGTAACCAAAACAATGACAAATCCCAGGTGAGTAAATCCCCGAGAACGTTAGCTAATATTTACGAAATCCAATAAAACGGCTACAATTCATGCAATTTAAATAAATGACAAGAATAAAGAAATTCTCATGAACATAAGTCGCTGAGAAGTCAAATTTGGATAGAGCGTAGCGTGAAAGAGAACCCTGGTCGACATTCGGAAATCGTCTTAGCTAAACCGAGAGGAACCCATGACGAACACCTTGCCAAACATCTCACGGTCGAACGAGAGGAACCCATGGATGGGAGAACCCCATACAAACATCTCTCGAGAGGAACCCATGATGTAAACTTAGGTCTATGTGAAACATCTCTCAACCTACTGGTCTCGCGGAGAGTAATCACCGCATAGCCCTAACATGGCCAACTACTCGAACAACGATGGGTAGCTAGCCCCGGGGTTTGAGTTTGCGCCATGCCCGACCCCATCGACAAACACACATACACATGTGGGAGTAGATGAATATTAAATGAACATCGATAAATAACACAATGGAATAAATGAAATGCAAAGTAAAGTAAGTGCCATAAAAAGATTTAACTAATTTTCTCGTGGGTTTACTTACCTCAAACAGTTCACAAAACGCTTTCGAAACGTCTCGCACTCGCCTCGACATACGTACCCGACACTCGACTATGGTAGCCTAAGTCACTGGTGTCCAATTATACAATTTTTATTATTTTAGAGTCTCATTAAATGAGTTTATAGTGTGAGACCAAAATTTGTAAAATTTTTATTCCAAGGGTTTAATTCTTGGCGCACTTTTCGAGCCATACCGGGGGATTGATTGTTCCGGCAACGCGCCACCGCGCAACTACTCCACGTAATTCACCACCACTGCTGCCGCAGCTGCCTCGTCGTCGCCTGCGTCGCTGCCGTACGTTGCCGTTGCTTCCAAGACGCTCCGCGTCATGTTGCATGCTGCTAAGCATCATCGCTGTTGGAGTTGCGTCGCGTTGCTGGAGGCGCTGCCGCTGCTCGTTCCCACCGTCCGCGCCGCTGCTGCTGCTTTCGTCGTCCGTCTCTATCGCCTTCTATCTTTCGTCGTCGTCGCCGCTGCTCTCTTTTTTTCTCAGCGAACTCTCTCTCCCTTTTTTTCCTCTCTTCCCTCGCCGCTACTGCCAACCGCCGTTCGCCGCTGGTGTTTCGCTGTCCACGCCCCTGCTAGAATCGGTTGGGTTTTGGGGTTCATACGCAACGAAGATTTCAAAATAATTTTGACAAAAACCCCAACAGGATCCGAATCTAATTCCATTAAAAATGTTTAAACCAAGAAAACTTAATCATACCTCGGTCACAAAATACCTTTTTGAAGGTTGATCGATCTCCAAGGCGTTGCCAATGACGAACGCCCTCTATCAGCAGTCCACACACGAACGACAACCAAGATTCGAAGAGCAAGCTTCAAGAGAATACCAAACCTTTTGTTTCTCTCCAAAACGATCCAGAGCGTACCTGAAAACCCTAAGTCGTTTCTAAAATTAAAATATAGTTTCAGCCCTTAATCTTTCGTCCGTGTATTCTAACTTAAAGGGTCTATTTATACAACCTTTGTATATAGACGGTAAAGTAAATTACACATATACCCCTACTTAAAGAAGTATAAGTGTAATACACCACAAGGACGTTTAAGTCATGAGTTTTATCATATAAAATTCATTTTTCAGAACCATCTTAAAATCTCGCAAAACCATTCTTACTGTGCGACCCAATAGGCTCATGTAACGTTGGCAGTATACCAAAACACATTTTGGTATACAAGTCATAAGCGGCCTCTAGCAAGACATTATGACTACCCAAGTTGTACAAATATCAAATCGATACAACCTAATCAATAGTGTATATAACATCCTTTTGTCACACGATATCCTTTTGATCAAACATAAGGCATGAAATTGTCATCCAACATGTTCAATTGTACTAGTCTCGATCTCTAGGTAGACTGAAAACATCTAAGTGACATTGATCAATATCAATTCACTTAGACTAGGCCTTTTAACAGTCTAACACATCGAGGGATCCACTAGATATCTCTCTTTATATGAGAGGGACAAATTCTATCTCGATTACACAACTTCATCACATTGCTCACACAGTAACCAATCACGACCTTTATAATCGTCCGGTTAAAGATAATGTTTGATAGTGTCAAATCACTGTGTTCCTAATGTTGAAGTCTCTGGTAATCTCAAGTCAGAGGACTGAGAAATATATCTATCATGATAAACAACTATGACTTAATCCATGTGATGTTCTCATAGCGGGTCGGTCCAGTACTTTGTTCCCTAACAAGTACTCGTGATCTTGATTCGTATCCCTATATGTATAATCATCATATGATCATCAATCAAGACTCACACTAGTCTTAACTCATTATAGTTCCCAGTATAATGATCGACTAGGGACATTTAGGATATTTCTATAAATACCCATGGATCTTATTATAATGTAAACATGCAAATTAATTATAATAAACAGCAAATGAAATCCTCTATTTTATTAACTAAAAGTATTCATAAAGACAGTTAATGGATTGACCTAGGGCACATGCCCCAACATACATCCCACGCACGTCACCCTCGACCCCGAGTGTCACTAGGCGCCCACCAATTTATTAATTATTTTATTTTATTTCATGATTATCTCTAATATTTAAGTCCAAATTAAATTCTAAAAAACACCTCAATTTTGCCAAAAATTGAGAAATATTCTCAAGGAGCTCCGACTCACATACACCGAGTATACATTCAACTTGACCCTATTTCGTATCGATTATAATATAATACACCCACTAGTCATGCGACATAGACAAGTAATATTAGACTTATGATCTTTGGTCCATAATGCGTGGGTTCCACCTCGGATACTTAAATCCAAAAATACTTAATTAGTCACCTAATCAAGTTTATAAATTCTCGAATGTCACATTATTTGTTCCACAAATATTAGAATTAGACATATTAGTGTCATGACCAATCTCACTATTAGAAGATATATCCACTAAGTCTTGAGACTGAGAAAAAACAGACACAAAACATAGAAGTTGAATAGAACTTGAAAAAAGTGAAGATAATGATATAGCACAAGAAGAAGGTAAAGACGTAGCATATATAGAAGGAATATAAGAAATATTGGAAATTGGTAAAGTACAAATAAAAAAAGAAGAAGAAATAAAAGGAGAAGTCGAAGAGAATAAAGAAGAATATGGAAATTCTAATTCATTGAAAAGAACATTCCTAGTGATGAACACTCTCCCATTTTTATTTAAACATTTATACTTTTTATGAGATGAACTATACCGAACGAACACACATTTTTTTGTCTTCTACTGATATTTATGATTATTATAAGGTCTCATGAAAGAAAAACATGAACAACCAAAGACTTTTAAAAGGGAATAATCTGGAGGTTTACAAAACAATTTTTCATAAAGAGAAATATCATTTAAAACTTTAGTAGGCAATCGATTTATAAAAAATACAGCAGCTTCACATGCATTCCACCAAAACTTTAAAGGTAAATTGCCATGAACTAGTAAAGTCAGACTAGTTTCTACAATATGACAATGTTTCCATTCAGCCCTACCATGTTGTTCATGGACATGAAGACAAAGATGTTGAAACCAAATACCAAATTTATCCAAAACAGATTTAAAACTTTGATAGTCACCTCCCAAATCAATTTGAACACGTTTAATCTTAATATTGAACAAGTTTTAACCAAAGCCTTAAAATGTATAAAAGCATTCAGTGCATGAGATTTATATTTCAATGGATATAGTTAAGTAAAATGAGTACAATCATCAACAAAATAAATATAGTAATTAAAACCATTGTGTGAAGTAACAGGAGAGGGTCCCCATAAATCAAAATGAATTAAATCTAATACATTAGATAAATTAGAAACAAAATTAGGAAAATGTAAAGTATGAATTTTATCCAAATGACAAGAAGAACAAAAATTAATTAGACACATTATGTAAGTGAAGATTTGAATTTAGAATCTTCTTCAATGTTTTGTGCGCAAGATGCCCTAACCGGCAATGCCGCATATCAGGCAAACCCTTATTAGAGATCACAAAAGCTTGATTGAGTGGAGAAGAAGAAGGAGAAGGTGTGCCAAAGATACGATATAGCCCATTTTGAACATTCCCACGAAGTAGAATTTCATTGGTGCTGATATCCTTCATAAGACAAATATTAGCACGAAACTCAATCAATACATTATTATCACGAGTAAGTCGAGACACACTTAGTAAATTTTTCTTAATTTGTGGAACACACAATGTATTTTTAAATGATAAATTCAAACTAAGTGATGGAGTTTTAGCAATACCAACTCTAGAAATGCTCAAAGATTGACCATTACCAACCATTAAAGAACCGTTACCTTCATAAGAAGTACTTTGCAACATTTGATTAGGCACAACAGTAATGTGAGATCACTACGAGGAAAATGAAATTTAGAAACGGAATTAGAAAGTGAATAAGTTCCGTTGCTAAAAAAATAAGTTAGAGACGGAATTGACACGGACTAATTTAGAGACGGAATTGAGACGAATCAGAGACGGAAATAGAGACGGAAATAGAGACGGAATTTAATTCCGTCTCTAAAAAATGGCGCCAACATTCCCACCAAAAATTTCGTTTCTTATGACTGTTCATCAAACCTCGGGATTTGTGTGTGCTTGGATTAAGGCCCCCCTCCTTTGCCCCCCCAACCAAAAAGAAAAAACCCCAAAATCATTCTCGTCCAAAATCCCTAAATCTGATCGTCTCGTTCGATCGTCTCGTCCCTTCCCCAAAAATCCATCCCGTTCGATCGTCCTGTCCAAAATCAATCGGTCTTGTTCTTTACTCTCAACTCTCGTCTCTCCGTCTGGTCGTGCTAGTCTCTCTGGTGTCTCTGGTCTCTCCGTCTTTTGTAATGGCTTGATATCTTGATTTCGCAAATGCTATTCGTTATTTACAGATTTGGAAAACTATATATTAGTGTTTTGTTACTTTATTTTTTAAGCACATTACATACTTCCCATGTACATGGTCTCAGTTTTTATTTTCTACGAAATTGAATTTTGTTGTAATTGTTTCTTTGTCTCATTTCCATCAGTTCCTACCCCTTGTCAATTGTTCTTATCGGAGTAGGTGATGGACCGTGGGACGACATGAAGAAGTTTGATGACAGGCTTCCTGCTCGTGAATTTGATAATTTTCAGGTATCTAACCGTCGTTAACTTGCAAAATAAGTCCTGCTTTGTTTAAGACAAATTTGGTGATATTACATGACTGATATATATGTGATAGCTAAGAAACATGGTACTTCTCTTGTATATTTATCCGGTCTATATTTTTATTCCATTTGAAGTTCGTTAACTTCACGGATATCATGTCAAGAAATGCGAGTCAGTCCTCAAAAGAAGCAGCTTGTGAAATCTAACTTTATATGATGACAAAGCTAGTGATATTTAGGGGTTTTTTTGGGGATTTTGGACGAGAAGGATTTGGGGTTTTGGTGTGCTTTTTTTTTTTTTTTTTTTTTTTTTTTTTCGGTGGTGCTGAATTCTGGTTTGTTTGCATATTTTTATGTGTTTGAGATAGGATTATTCTTGTACTTGATATTTTGTACTGTAAGTGGGGTGCATTGATGTGGCAACAACTACTTTTTAAATTGAAGGCGAAGAAAAATTATTCTGTGAGATTTGTAGTCTTGCATTGTTTAAAATGCTTTTATAAAAGTTGTGGTTATGTCTAATTATTGTTTAATGCATAAAAGCTAATTAATTTGGGGACGTTCGAAGAATTCTAAAGTATTTTCTTACCATGATTGTAAAGTAATTTTTGTAATGGAGGCGATCTTTGTTATTCTTTGTTCCTTGACTGTATTAAGTATTTGTTTCACATTTATATGTATGTCTCAAATCTTTTTAGCTACACAAAGCTCTATGTCTTAAAAAAGAAAATCTGCGAATTACTTGAAGACGTTAAGGATTTGGATATCCCATAGAGATTTATGAAATTTGTTCCTTGTTTAGTTACTTGATCTTTGTATTATTTCTAATCTCATTGCCCTTTTGACTCCTCGTAGACCCTTACTAGAAAAAACTCAATGAGTTGACATTTAGAACTGTATTTGAGTTGCATATTCTCTATTTTGATTTAGTGTTTTCGACTCATCTAGCCGACCTGAAACTTCACTTCAGTGTGTCAATATGCTCAGAGTGGGAAGCTATACTGGAAGGCCTTTTGGGATTCCTTAAGAGTCCCATTGTCTTTCTTTTCTTGTTTGAATACATCACTCCATTATACTACTATCTTAACTTGAAAAATCAGAAATGTCACTGAGTTCAAGTGGAAGCAAATAACTTTGATTTCAATTTTGGGATCAAATTGAGTCAAAAGTGGTGGCTTATCTTGGGTGTCTAAGCTATCATACTTGAAGTGGATATTATAATATCATCATTGATAATGACCCTTTTTTCAGCTCTGCAAGTTATTAATTGTTTTATTTTTTCTTCGCAACTGATTTAGACAAAACTTTTTATTCTATATTAAGAGTGCACATATTCTCTAGTTTGTCAGACTTGGAAGTAATTCTTTTATTTGGTTGATTGTATTGCTTTGGTGCTTAGCTCTGCAAGCTAATAATGTTTTTTCATAGTGCACTATGTAAGATTTGCTTTTTGTTTATTCTTGGAGGTATTTTAAATTTTTGTTGTTATGTTGATGCAGTTGGCAGGTAGTTGTTATGATGCCAGATGTTGGAAAGGTAGAACTACCTTATTGTCTATGACCTGTGAAGGAACAAACTCTTGATCAGGTGACAAATTTATAGAGTTCAGTTCTTTTAATTGTTGATTGCTTCTGCAGGTTTTATTTTAACTGTTCTTGAGTGATTTGGTTTGTTACGTGGTTGATTGTGCAGTGAATGAGTGCACAACGTTCTGAATCTTTTTGAATTTCGATCTTGAATCTCCGTCTCTTTCATTGCTCTCTGCTCTCTGGTCGCTCTGTGCTTACCGCTCCGCTCTCTGCTTGTCAAGGTAACAATCGAAAAAAATATTTTTAACACCCGAATTCTCTTGAAATTGTATCTGCTCACATTTTCCCCCGGATTGGCTTTCATGTGCATTTGTTGGTGTTCTTCACTTGATCTATTAAGTTAATGTTGTGTTTTTTGTTTGGTTTAGAAGTTTTTGTTCTGCTCTTCTCTTGCATGCTTAGTGTTTTGTGGTTATGCTTGTTCTATTTTTAGGTTTATTAATATTTAATATTTCATTTCAACGTTTTAATTTAGCAATTCAAGATTTCTATTAATTTCGTATTTGGTAGGTATTTCAAGTTTATTTTATCGGTAAAGCATGTCATGATCAACATTATAATACACTAGTCGATGAGCACGTGCATTGCACGTGAGAGAGATATTAGAGAGATAAGGGAAAAAGATAACCGTGAGGAGAGAGAAGGAAAGAGATAACCGTGAGGAGAGAGAGAAGGTGTAATGAGTGGAAGAGAGAAACGTGGATAGAGAGAGAAAAAATCCTTTAAATCCCACTTTATTAGGAAAACCCGCATATTAATTTGGACTTATCAATTAAATTACTAATTTATCCTTAATTTTAACTATTTTATCAATTCACATAGGGTCATTGTTGGGACTTTTAGCCAAAAAGGCTTCACGGTTAACTGTTTTGGGATTGCTATTATAATAGTACTAGTCAATGGGCACGCGCTATGCGCGTGAGACATAAACAATAAATGTATTAATAAACATTTGTGAAAGTTAATATTAAAATATTATCTTAATGACAAAAAGTCACAAATATAAATAGAATGTAACTTCTTATATTATCTAAAAAGAACAAAAAAAAAGATAAGTCCTAAGAATCGACTGATTTCATATTGCTATTAAATAGAACCATTGCAATTAAATATATATTAAATAGGTGTCTATCTAAATCAAAACTATATACAAAGAGAAAACTGTGGTACTAAATAGCTACTGAATAGCTATCTAAATAAAATTATTTCCAAATACATCCGGTGGTATTAAGTACCTAAATATAACTTTTCATCAAATTAGAATCCGATTCTAAAAAAAAGAAATAGAGTCCTAACAAACGTTGTTTCGTATTGCTATTAAATATCTATTAAATAGGATCGATGGAATTTAATATCTATTAAATAGCTATCTAAATCAAAACTTTATACAAATAGAAAAACGGTGCTACTAAATAGCTATCTAGTCAATGGGCACGCGCTATGCGCGTGAGGCATAAACAATAAATGTATTAATAAACATTTGTGAAAGTTAAATTATGCATGGTAGTCAAAGTAGGAACCCAATAAATTATGCATTGCAAAAAGTGAAAACTCTATTATTGAACTTTGAAGACGAATTAAGTTGAAGTTTTTTTTAATTATTAAGAAAAAGAATATTTTCATAACATAAAGTATTACTATAAAATTTATGAAAAATACAATGGCACCGCATGGCATCACTTTGCATCAATAAGATTAAAGTTACGTACCTTCCCAAGTTTCGAAGCAAATTAAAATATAATACTTCACAAAGATCCTCAAGAGCAACATGACGAAAATGAGTCCGCACTCTCCAATCGAAAGATTTGTATCTCTGCCATTTTTTTTTCATAGAGGTCTTCATGGAGGCGTGAAGAATAATAGACTTGAAGGTGATGTGAAAATGGTAACGATTAATGGAACTCATTAAAACGACATCTCAATGGTTAAAATCATCATTTTTTTTTATTTTAGGAAACCATATGTAAATAAAAACGTGAATGGAGAAAAAGGAAAGAACGTTGGAGGAGAAAGTGGAGAGAGAGAGAGAAGTGGAGGGGAGAGAGAGAACCGTGGAAGAGAGAGAGAGAGAGAAACGTGGAAAGTGGAGAGAGAGAGAGAGAGAAGTGGAGGGGAGAGAGAGAACCGTGGATGTGTGTGTGAGAGAGAGAAGTAAATCTCCAAATCCCACTTTGTTAGGAATTGGGGTACTTTTAGAAAGTAATTCAATTTCGGTTTACACATTTAAATTCGAAATCGCCTATTAATTTGGAGTTATCGATTAAATTACCAATTTATCCCAAATTTTAAATATTTGGATCAAAGTACCTAGGGGCATTATCGGGACTTTTAGCCAAAAAGGCTTCACGGTTAACCGCTTTGGGTTTGCTATTATAATAGTATAGATTAGAATCATGTATTGAGGTAATTACTTGGTCGTTTGATGTTATAGTTGTTAGTAATTTCATATTCATGCACTTGCTAGGGATGATTGATTAGTTAGGTGTTGTTGGTTACGATTGAATAGTACCTATAATTATATAATTTATACTACTAGTTAGGATTCGAAACACTAGGATTACTCTTTTAGTTAATGTTGCTATTTCACATAAAATTTCTAGAGAATTGAATAAACCTATAACCTTAAGGAGGTACGAGTGAACAAGTAGAAGAACAAATTTTTGTTACTAGACTCGTCCAGAATATGCAAATTAATGAGGTGAAGTCAATTTTTAATGTGCATCTGCCTAATAGCAAATTTAAGAAGTCTTCCCCAGCCGACCCTTCTTTTAATTTACAATTCTTCCACAAGTTTATGGCTTTTTTCGAACAAAGGATTGTGAAGGTTATGGAAAAATGAATCAATGTTATTACTTTAGTCTTACCTTCTCTTTGAGCTTTAAGGGGGTGTATTGTGTTGAGTTCTTTCTTGTTCTTCTAGTTGATGCTAGGAAGTTGGGTTCATAGTTCTTTTTGTACAATTTTCTTGGACGTGGACCAGCTCTCTTTTTCTATGTTCATCATTAATTTTTTCCTTTCTGAAGTCAAGTTTCTAATATTATTTTTTTTCTCTTATCAAAAAAAAAAGTGTAAACATTCCTAGAAAAATAAATTCTGGCGATGGTTTCATTCAAACCTATACTTAAACTTGAATTTGATTTAGTGCTCACAATTATTGATGGATATCTATCTGGACATCATATTTTTTATTGTTTATTCTTTTCTCTATTTCTTTCAATTTTTTTTAAACCATATTTGCTGCATTAATGCCCATATCAAGCTGTGTTGCCATTGAATGACTATTTGCACCTGTTCCAAGTTGAGCTTTTACATGTTTCTTTTGATTTTCCTGGTTTTACTTTGACAGAAAAACCAATGGAATGTTAGCTTATTTTCCTGTGCCGATTCCTCATTGATGTCCTGCATTTGTAGGAGTTATCCACCACCAAATTCAGAGATTGAAGAACTTGAGATCGACACATTATAATGGTATTCCCATCAAGTTCTGTCATGCTCAACGAAGTTGAACTTCCTAAGTTATCATGACCCTGGATTCACAGATGTGAGGAATCTGAAGGTTATGACCCACACACCTTTGCAGCAAGCACTACAAATTGTTGAACTCTCATGGTGATGCTAACGATGTCCAGGTATGACTTTATAAATGTTTAAGACAAATCTTCTCTTTTTTTTTCTTTTTTTTTATGAGTACATATACACATGGTACTAAGTTAAAATTCTCTTTTCATTATAAAATTTGTTGCAACGCGAAAGCTGCACAGTAAACTATACTGGGGAAACGAGTGCTTGTTATATTTATATGCATGCCTATGGCCCCATATCACTTGTATCCCTTAACTAAAATCACTTTAGGGCATACATAGACATATTTCACTAAACGATATTAACTACCATTTACTAATAATGCTTTGATCAACAATCTCCAATGTTGAGATTTAGTTTTTTTTGGCTGACACTGCAACATTAAGATTACAAACAAAACACAGATATTGACTACATTTTTTTATAAAAAAAACCTACTTACTAGCACTCCTTAACCAGAAGTGATAAAAGCACTTACATCATGTCGGAAGTAGTACTTTCCATGACTTGTTTCCTTTGCTTCGACGTCCTACCTTGCTGTGTATTTTTGTGCTTGCTGTTTTTTGAAGTGTTAGTTGTGAACAATGTGTAGGCTTGCTGTTTTTTTTTTTTTGGGTTGCTGCTTTGCTTTTTTTTTTTTTGCTGTTTTGCTGTTTTTTTTTGGGTTGCATTACAAGGCTGGAATGGCTGCTGGAATGGCTCCTAGTGAGTTCTCTGGTTTAAATTGCCTCTTCATATCGATTGATAGGCTTTGTATGTAATGTATTTTCGGTTCATCTGGTTTGTTTTTTCTTTGTTGTGAAAGGTTTCCTTAGGTTGTTTGTTTTTTTTTTGGGTTGTTGTTTTGTGTTTTTTTTGGGGTTTTGTTTTGCTCTCTTTTTTTTGCTTGCTGTTTTTCTAATCTATGGGACAATTCAAGAATAAATCTTTAACTTGGAATTTTGCTTGCCAATCGTAACTGCTGGATGACATTTTAGTTTTCTATAACGACAAAGCCTTTGCCTTTTTCATTTAGCACGTACAATTTTCTCATTTGTCTTGTTTCCTCCTTTATGTTGGCATTTAGGTTGCTGAGTTCAATGTGTAAGCTGCTCAACAAGGCATTGTCTACATTGATGAAGTTGATAAGATAACAAAGAAGGTCATATACTTGATTCATGTACTATTTTCAGACTCTTCATGATAATAACCTTATATATCCTCAATTGTTTGTGCAGGCAGAGAGCTTGAACATTAGTAGAGATATATCTGGAGAGGGTGTTCAGCAGGCACTGTTGAAAATGCTTGAAGGAACTGTGAGTGCACCCTTTGTATTGTTACAATTTTTTTGCTTCATTAATAATTTTCTTAGAGTAGACGGTGTGGATTTTAGCTATCTCTATGGTCTTCATTCATATTTCATCTCAAATTGTCTTTCATGATTTCTAGGAGAAGAAACAAATAAATTTTTGATACATCACTTGAAAATAGCAAGAAGTAAAACAACTAGCTCGTTTTGTCTTTGCGTCGATTGGGAGTGAAACCTCCCCAATCTAAGCATGCTAAAAAATCACAGAATTCACTTAAACAAAAAACAAAGGATAGTTAATCTATCCACTCCACACTGCTGGCTACAGCTTATAATTTTGACATCTTTAGTCAACTTTAGTAAATGCCACTTGATGTGGATGATGTTTGAAACTTTTCTTACCCAAATAGTGGTTATGATATTATTGTTTTGTCTTATTTTTTGTCATTTACTTTAACTGGCACTTTATACATTCATTTGAATTTCAAACTTCATCATTTCTTCCAATACATACGAAAGAAACTTGTTTTGTCGTCTTTTAGTATGTAAGGAAGAACTTCGCTCCCAATTGTTCTTTGTTAAAAGCTTTTATTTTATTTTATTATGTTCTTTGTTGTTGTGCATGTTTTATCATTCATTCTCCCTTTGTGACTGTCCATGTGAAGGATGCAAGTATGCAACACAAGTAGCCATGTACTGTCGAAAATTATAGTAAAATATATTGTTTTCTTTTGCACTGTAAATGGAGATAGTTTTTTTGCAGTTTCATATTTTTTATCATGAGTTTGATCTATTTTGCAATATTTTCAGAGCGTGACCCTATCAGTAGGTGACTGGTTCTTCGATCGAGTAGGAGTTAGTGCCATTGATTGCCCATATCCCTGTGACAATACCTGCCATAATCTTGTTTCCAAGTGAGAGATGAGGAAATTAAAGCATATCATGTAACTTTTATAGTTGTTTATATGACTTTTAGATTGATAATTCTTTTTGTGCATATTTAGAGGATTGTAAGTTTTTTTTGTGGTTGTTGAACAATAGGATTGATGGTTTTTGTGAATACTTAGAAATTTGGAGCATTTGTTTTACTAGACAATTTTTCGTGGATATAAAAATCTTTTTCAAATTTTGAATTTTACATTTTTTTCTCTCATTTGAATATTTGTTGATATATTTTGTCGATGTATGAATGTCAAGTTTTGTTTTTTTGGGGGATGTTAGCACCCCCAAGGAGTTATTGGAGGGGGTGTAGGCGATGGAGTAGGTCCTATGGTTGTAATTACAAGTTATAGGTTGGAGAACCAATTGGATTATGTTTATGTTTGAAAATTAAACAAAAAGGAAAATTAGAGACGGATTAGCAACGGAATTCAGACATTTCGTTGCTATTCCGTCTCTAATTTTTCAGGAATATATCATGAATCAGCAACGGAATCAGAGACGGAATTCAAAAATTCCATCTCTGATTCCATCTCTGATTCCATCTCTATTTCCGTTTCTGATTAGCAACGGAATCAGAGACGAAATTCATGAATTTATTATTTCCGTCTCTGATTCCGTTTCTGATTAGAAATGGAATCAGAGACGGAATGCAATTAAAAATGTACCATTTTGAAAAAAATCCCATTTCTGTTCCGTTTCTGTTCCGTTTCTAATTTTCGTTTCTAAATCCGTCTCTAATCAGAAACGGAATTTATTCCGTCTCTAATCCGTCTCTAATCAGAAACGGAATCAAATTTTCGTTTCTGATTGAATCAACGACGACGATTTTAGAGACGGAATTTATTCCGTTTCTGATTTCAATTAAAGACGGAATTTATGCAAATCAGAGACGAAAAATTCCTTTTCTGATTTGCTGTTTTTTTGTAGTGGATGTTTCTCAACTGTCCATATACCAAAAAGAATCATGTACAAATGTAATAGTGGATAAGAATGAACTTTGTTGCTGAGAAGAAGCTGGATTAAATCTCATTGGAGTATTCATCGGTGATAGAGCTCTCATGTATTTCATATCAGCTCGGTAGTAATACACTGTAGCTGAATGAACAAATTTACTGCAATTTGGTATGTTTGTTAATTATTTTGTTGATCTCTGCCTCCACGACAATGAGAACGACCTCCTCCATGCCCTCCTCAATAACCAGATCCTCTAAAACCAACATTTCCATTGAAATTATTATTCTAATTTCCATTTGTTGAAATAAAACCAGATGTAGAACTATTATTCTTGACCTTTGCGGCGTTAGCTGACTGAGATGGATAACTTAGAGACAGAGAATTAATGCCTTGACTTACATGCATCTGATCAAGTATACTCTCAAAACTCAACTAAGTTGTTTGACAATCTTGCCATGTTAAGTGATGTTGTTGTTGAAGAACAGCTGAAATAGGAAGATATTCCATATATTAATCCTATTAATGTGTATGAGATTAGATCCTCATCACTTACTGGAGCACTTGTAGTAACCAATTTGTATGCCAAATCTTTCATTTTATCCAAGAACTCACACATTTTTTGTGTTCCTTTCTTGCTTGAATGTAATGTTTCTTAAGTGCAAGAATTTGTGTACGATTATACGAACAACAATACTCAACAATTTTAAGCCACAACTGATTTGCAGTTAAAAAATCATTAATACTCACAACTGATGAAGCTACACTTGGTACTAATGAAGTCATTAACCAAACAACCAAATACTAATCACATCTGAACCATCGCTTATGCGATGGATTGACAAATCCATTCCTTAGTATTAAACTGGGCATACTGCATGACCAAACATATGATCATCCAACTCAAAACAACGAATCACATGTATCACTGTTGATTTCCACAACGAGAAGTTAGATTTGTCTAACTTCACTTTTTGGATATGACTCATAGAGTTTCCAAAAGGAAAGATCATCTTCATTGATGAACTGAAACCATTGTTTAAAACCTGAGAATCCTCATGATCCTCTTTAAGAACATCATCACCAGTATCAATTTCATCAAAACTTTCATTAAGAATACAAGATTTACCTTTGTTACCACCAGATCTTGCATTCCTACCACTAGATCTTCCATCAAGACCACCGGATCTTGCATTTGGAACATCAGATTTGATTTCAAGAACTTCAGATCTACCTTCGTTGCCTTTGAATCTTACTCCATTTCCATCAGATCTACCTTCCATGGATCTTGATCTACGATTTCACGGCGTTAGTCTTTGTAGCTCATACCATATCATGACATGCAAGAAACCATTAGAGATGAAGGAAACTCTCATACACTGTGTTTTCTTAGATATAAGCTTTATTTATACTAGTCGATGAGCACGTGCGTTGCACGCGAGGGAGATATTAGAGAGAGAAGGGAAAGAGAGAACCGCGAGGAGAGAGAAGGGAAGAGAGAACCGTGAGGAGAGAGAGAAGGTATAACGAGTGGAAGAGAGAAACTTGGAGGGGAGAGAGAGAGAAAAAATCCTCTAAATCTCACTTTATTAGGAAAACCCGCATATTAATTTGGACTTATCAATTAAATTACCAATTTATCCTTAATTTTAACTATTTTTATCAATTCACAGGGTCATTGTTAGGACTTTTAGCCAAAAAGGCTTCACGGTTAACCGTTTTGGGATTGCTGTTATAATAATATATAGATTGCAGTGATGAAACAATTACATCCACATGATTAGCCGAATCTCCACCCTTATGGCCTGTTTGGTTCACATTTTAGTGAATCATAACACATGGGATTAATTAGTGATGGGACTAACACATGGGTTTGGATAGTTTAGTCCCATTTGTGTATCTTGTTTGGTTGGGAGTTTTAAGGTTGAGATTAAATGAGGTTGTACATGTACATTTACCAAAATACCCTTAGATAAATAACACCAAAAATCCCCCCATTTCACGCATTTCTCATCTCCTCCAATGCTTCAACGCGACCTAAAGACCGCTGCTTGAATCGCTGGTACTGAGAAATTCCCAAGCAGACTCAGTTGATCCAACATTGTTTCTGCATCTCGAAAAGAACCATCTGCATTCAAAGCAATCAAATCCAAAGCATGCGACTCGACATCCAGGTTCTCATTGGCACAAAGCTTCTTCAATCTGGTTACTATATCAGTCTCTTTGATCTTGTTGAATATGTACTTCTGGAGGTGCAAAGGAAAGGCCTTTAAACAGATATCTCACTCTCTCCATGCCTTTCTTACTGGTAGCTTCGACCTCTCTTAGGTCCATGCTCCTACCATAGACAAAATCAACACAATCCCTACAGGAACCACATGGCTTAGTTTCCTCAATAGCCATGCAACTCAAGGCAGCAACACAATCCCTACATGAACCACATGGCTTTCTTACTGGTTCGATTTCGAGAACGAAGAAGAAGAGAAAAACAGGGACTTGGCGAGAGTTGTTGTGATTTGGTTAATGTGAGGGGTAAAGTGGTAATCTCCATTTTCAGTTACAATGGATTAGCTAATCTCACAAAAAATGGTGGTATTATTTAATCCACTACCATGCCTCTTAACTAATCCGCTAGCTTAGTTAATCCTCTAAGCAAACAGCGGATTAACTAGTCCGGTGTGGCTAATCCGGGCTAATCCCACGAACCAAACAGGCCATTAGATCAGTAAGGCATGGATTCATCTTTCACATAACACGTGACACAACTTGCATATAAACCTCACTGCAAAATCTACATCTACATGCAACACTCAGAGATTAATCCTATTAGGCCTTAGTTTCTTTGCTAACCCACCAGCAGGACACACCCACGGGCCAAAGCCACACTCTTTGACGTTTCAAATATTCAAATTCCATCTTCCCCCCTTTCCACTGCCCCACACATTCAATCCCATGAACCACTGCTCTCTCCTCCTCCTCCTCCTCCTCCTCCTCCTCCTCCTCCTTCGCCACCCACTCCCTCCACCGAAACCCTAGCCTCCTCCGTCTCCTCGCTGCCCGAGCCGAAATGCTGTTGAGAGCTCGCCATGGACAGGGAGGCTAACCTTCCGCCCCCACCCCTAAACTCTTCCTCCTCCTCCACCACTTCACGCCCTCCTCAGCCCACCGCCGCCGCCGCCGCCGCCGCCGCTGCCGCTCCGTCTTCTTTGGATTTTCTTCGCCAAGTTCAAGCCGCCTACAAGCGCATCAGACCACACGGTATTACCCTTGCCTCTTTTTGGTTTTGTCAATTAGGGTTCATTTGGTTGGTTTCTATCTACAAGGGTTTTGAATGGCTTCTTGATTTCTCTTGTGAATTATGTCGAATAGACGTTGCGGGTGAGAAGGGCTTCTGTTTATGTGTAATTTGCTCAAGTTATCCTCCTTTTGGTTTTGTCAATTAGGGTACATTTGGATTTTTTTTTAGTGTCTACTAGGGTTTTTAATGGGTTGTTGTTTTCTCTTTCGTATGCGTCGAATGGATACAATTTAGGTTACTGGGTCGCGGGCGAGAAGGGTTTCTATTTATGTTTAATTTGCTCAAGTTGCCCTCTTTTTGGTTTTATCAATTAGGGTTCATTTGGTTGTTTACTGTCACCAAGGGTTTTGAATGATAATTGGTGTGTTTGTTTTTGATTTCTTTGTGAATGCAACGAATAGATAAAATTCAGTCGAGTGGGTTGCGAGCAAGAAGGATTTTAGTTCCTGGAAGAGGGATCCCGGCAGCATCGGCACTGAGGGATTCGAATTGTGATGCGGATCTCACTGTGGAGAGTGATAATCCGCTAGATGCGATGTCGAGAGAGGTTTGTGCACCAAAGGGCATTGCGGTTGACGTTGCTCGGGAAGATTCGGGTGTGAACCAGCGTTCTATTGCGGCTTCAACTGTTACAAGTTTGTACGATGATAGTGTGGGTCCTGGTTTGGCAAGGAAGGATATGGCAAGTAATAGAGTGATTGAATCTGGGTTTCTACCGAGACAGATCCCGTCTGCTGTTGATTTTCAGAAGAAGGATGAGTGCCCTTCGATTGATGTGAACTTGCAGAGTAAGTTGTTGATAAAGTGTCGGTGAAAGATGTATTTCGCTAGGCAGTTTTGGAAGCTGTTTCTGTTTATTTTTTATTTATGCAGGGGCCTATGAGCGAATGGCCACCAGAATGGATGATTTGCCTTCTCATTTGAGTTCTCTTGCATTGACAGAGATGGAGTGGAATGGTAGCAACCGGATGGAAACGTCGGCTGTTAGCTATCAGGATCCAAAGCAGCATGACTTTCACCTGATGGATGCTTCTGATGTCAGTTTGAAGTCAGATGGAGGGGTATCCACTTTGTTGGCAAAGAGAAAGAACATTTTAGGGCAAGATCAAAACCCTAAATTCCCTGCAATTCTTGCAAAGGAAATAGGCCACCCTATAACTCAGTCTTCATTTGCGTCCTCGTCGTGTGCAACAACAACCTCTGTACATTCAAAATCTGCACCTTTGTTGAATTATACAACATTTAGTTCTCGCCCAAGTCAAGAAAGTAGTTCTCGTATGGAAATTGAACCTTTGGAAGAGTGCAATGTGAATCGTGAACATGCAAATCAACGAGAGCAGCCACAGCCATCTTATTCTGCATCCCAATGCACAAGTGCGATGTCAACTTACCAATCAGCTGCTGCAACTCAAGTATCTATCTCTTCTATAGAAATTGGCACTGGACTTAGAAGCCATGGACTATCATCAGAACAGCAAGGTGCTGAACCAAAGGAAAGTGGTGGATTGGAAGTTGCACCTGCTAATCAGGCAAAGGTCCCTCTTCCTATCTCTAAGGACAAGTCGACCAAAGCTGAAGGATGTCCAGTTGATATCGCTTCAGCAGAGTCTCAGGCCCCAGTGACAAAATCTACTTTTTCAGATGTGAAAATGGAGAGCTCTAATTCTAATAAATCTGAAAAAGCTGGAACTAGTAAAGGGGCTCCAGCATCCCGTAAGAAGAATTATGATCCAGATTTATTTTTTAAAGTTAATGGGAAGCTTTATCAAAAGCTTGGTAAGATTGGCACTGGAGGAAGCAGTGAGGTTTACAAGGTCATCTCTGCCGATTGTACAATTTATGCCTTGAAAAAGATCAAGCTCAAAGGTCGTGATTACTCTACTGCTTATGGGTTTTGCCAGGAGATGGAGTATCTTACTAGGTTGAAAGGAAAGAACAATATCATACAACTGATTGACTATGAGGTAAACTGATGAAACTTTATTTTTCTTTTGTAGAGAGTGTTTTATTTTGGTTAATACTTAACCTGGTTGTTAATCTCTTGAAATTAATGCTCGTTGTGTAACTTATGTTGTCTTGAAGATACTAGAATATGGAAGAATACAAGCTAGTAGTTGTACTAGTGTAAGGATTTTTGTTTTGTTTTGTTGTTGTTGATGTTGTTCAAAGAAAAGTAGGAGTAGGGCCAATTGACACAAAGATTAGGGAAGTGCGGTTGCGGTGGTTTGGACACCTCCAAAAAGGCCTACAAATGCCCCCACTAGAAAATTTGGCTCACTAGAAACTGGAGAAATTAGATGATGTAGGGGTAGACCGAAGCTAACTTGGGACGTATTGTTTAGGAGGGATTTAAAGCATTTGGAAAGCACACCATCAATTGCACTAAATCAAACGCAATGGAAGAGTTTGACCCATGTAGCCGGTCCCAACTAATTTGGGATAGAGGCTTCATTGTTGTTGTATTGTTGATGTTGTTGCTTATCAATTGTTAGTGACGATGCTAATAGGAATGACAAGTATGCAAATAATAAATATCCTATACAACCTAGCTTCGGTAAGATTCCACCACTTAAACCATGCTAAGTGGTTGTTAAAGGTTGATTCAACCCTTAAACCAAATAAGTAAATTTCCCGATGGGTGTCATGTGTAATTGTCTTATATGCACCTTATAAAATACTCCATATATAAAATACCCGCACAGCTAAACAACCCAAGCGTAAAACTCTTTAACATTTGAATTGATGACCAGATAGCCAAAATAAAATTATGCTAGCCCTTGAAAACTTGAAATATAAAAATTTACAAACAAAATCGACATCATATGTCAACTTTACACTGACTAATTTAAGCACCAGATGATGGTATACCGATGTGGCGACGTGCTTGTAGACTTTGGTTCAATCTGCTCCAACACTCTATTATTTGGATGTAAGTGCCACTTAGCTTTTTATTTTTGAAAAAAAAAATCCTTCAATTGATTCATTAGATGCTATTGCTTTTAAATGGAATCACCATTAGGATTGCAATTTTCTCAATAAGAATTCATGTTGTGGCCTTTCTATCAATAAAGGCTTCTATAACTGTTTATTTTATTTATTTATTTGTTTTTGATAAAACCAACTTAATTACAACACCCTTGGCTCTAACAACCTTTCCATGCATGTGAAATTTCTAAGCCTCTGCCCACTTACCCTTTTTATCCAAAAACTAATATGTTTATATAATTTATTTCATCAAATGTGCTTTTCTTTAATTTTATTTTTTTTTTAAATTCATTATTTGTGGTTTGATATTATTGAAGTTAAGAAGTTTCTATTGACAAAAATTAATGCTAGCTATAATCTTTGTCCTTAAAATTAGCTTTGGAACTTGCAAATTATGTTGTTTTTCCCTAACCTCGATATGGTATAAGTCAGTGTTTTCAAGGCGCTGCCTCAGGCCTTTGGAGGTTTCCACTGCCTAGCCCCTAATAAGGCAAGTGGAGGGCCTGAAAATAATTATTAAAAACATTTTTTATTGAAAAACTTTATTTATTTATTTTTAAAATATTTTTTATTTCAAAATGTGTGGAGTTGAAAATATGGTGGTGAGAATGTGTAGGTGAGAAAGTATGCCCTTTACTATTGAGGGGTCTCTAGAAAAATTAAATTATTTCTTAGGGAGGTCTAACAAAATATTTTTTCGCTTGCCTAGGCGTCGACTAGGCACCGCCTCAACTAGGCGGATCTAAACCGCATAACAACGCCTTGCTACATTGAAAACATTGGTATATGCAAATTATCTCTTGCACATGATTCTTAATTTGGTGGTTAGAAAAACCTATTTGATTTGGGGAAGTTTGGAAAGTTTTTTTACACTGTGAGTTGAATCAGACCAATCCGTCCAAGTTTAGTCATTAATTTTGAAGGAAAAATAACAAGAACAGGCAATAGGCTTTAGCTTATTATTTGTTTGCTTGTGAGAGAGGTCATGCCCCTTTGTCGACCAAACCAAAACCTTGGTCCATCTCACAGTGAAAGTGAACTCCTTTAAAATAGGGTGAAACCTCTCTTCCAAGTACCAACCTTTAACCTTCATCAATTGATGCTCCTAGCTTGCTGGATATGTCACATGTGATAGGTTATGCTAATTCTAATTGTTAACCCAAGGCAACTGCATGTAGAAATTACGATTGTCGAGTATAGCCGAACCAAAATTGAACTAGATCAATGTCTATAAATACATTAAGAGTTGGTTGGTTTATATTTGGATTGTGTGACTGTGATAAAATGAACCTACTATATGAGTATTAGACGCATCTGTAATGAGCTGAGAGTCTGTCAAAGTTGGCAAATGAAGCTTGCTGGCAAGCTGATGCCCAATTATTTGAAGCTTCTCAGCAACATCTTTCACCCAATTGGTAGCTGTTAGCTCACGCAACTTGGAAGTTTGAGACTTGAATAACATTTTAACCTATGGAGGAGCCATGGTAGTCTAACTTACTCAGCAGTTTGACATAGTGATTTTTGATGCTATTGTTAAATAAAATACAAGACTAACAAATATAGTATTTGCCTATGTATCTATGAAAAACGTTTTGATGATAGAATTGATGTACAAGGAGACCTTTAGAAAGTAGATGCATGATGCAAATGGGCTAGTTCAAATAGATTCAATAGTGTGCTGGTGATGCATTGCCTGCATTGTCTATGACTCAATGCCATTGCTGGCATTCTCCCTTCAATGACTGAGGTAGTTCTCTAGGTAGGCTACGGGGCTACTTGTAAGTTTCTTAGGTTTCAACTTTGAAGCCCACCGAATAAATTTGATTAGTTGAAAAATGCTTGCTAGTGTTACACTTGTTAGTCTTACATTTTATTTGTCTGAATAAATTTGATAAGTTGAAAAATGCTTGCTCTTCTTTAAAGCTTGAACATAATTGTTTTATATTTTAAAACTGTCTCTTATCAATAATTTTTTTTAAAAAAAATTGTCAAAAATTTAATCAGATACTTCATTTATTTTTAATCACCTAGCCCCATATCTAGGCAATGCCTAGGCACTGCATCTCCTTCTATGAGTTGTTTAAGCATTCTCTTAATGCCTTAACACCACTATGGTCAAATGACTAGTCTGTTTTCTTCTATGGTTTTTTGAAGTTTCATAGATGAATTGACTTGTTTCTTATCATTAATAGATTATTAACTTCGTGCAACCATATATTTGGGAGATGGTTCATTTGATCCTTTCTTTTTCTCTTCATCTATATCTTTCTTACTTTTCTTTTTGAAGCTTTTAGACTTTTTCAAATTGCACTTTATGTGGGATTGTTGTTGGAACTTGGAACCCTTTTTATTACTCCACACATGAATTTTGTGGTTTTTCCTTTTGCCATATTGCCAAAGTCGAAAGCTAGTGGCTTAAAAAAAGATCGAAAGCTATAAATCGTTCTACTGACTAGCTCGTTATCTTTTCAGAAGAAAAAAAGTTCCTTTCGAAAAGGAAAAAAGAAGAAGCAGGATATTGGTTACTGTGGTTGAGATTTTTCTTTATTTCTTTTGTGACTGGCTCAACCTGAAAATTTATTGGAGAACACTGTCTAGTTGTCATTGACAACCAAACTTTAGTCTTTCAAGTATCAGGAGGGAGCTAGATAAATGCTTTTTAGAGTTAAAACAAGATAACTACACTTGAACAGCTTTATTGAATTGCCTTTCCAAATTGCTGTTTTGAGATTTTCTTGTGAAGTTTGAGGAAAATATTTAATTGATTGCTGCATGAATTTTTCATTTGGGATGCACCATTTATATTTCATTATCACACTTTAACGACTATGCCCAAGTAGAATCTTGATAATAGTTATATCCATTTCCTCGAGACCACTAAAAATATGTTTGAATAAAAACAAAGTGTTACTGTACCAAACAAAGTACTGTTACAAAAAAAACCATAATTTAAATACTTGACTCCATGTAGGTTGTATGCACCATCTATATTTAATTATCACACTTTAACAACTATGCTCAAGTAGAATCTCGATTATAGTTATATCAATTTCCTGGAGACCACTAAGAATCTGTATGAATAAAAATGAAGTGTTACTGTACCAAAAAAGGTACTGTTACAAAACGAACCATTATTTAAATATTTGACTCCATGTAGGTGTAGTCACACCAATGAGGAATCAGATTTTTTGTTCATTCAGCAAAACTGACCTTCATCTTCTTCTAGGTGACAGATAAAGCTTTGCTTGCAGAAGTTTTGAATGGCTCAAAGAACGTCAAAGATGCCAGAATCCAGGATGATGGATATATTTACATGGTTCTTGAATATGGAGAAATTGATTTGGCTCATATGCTGTCACAGTTATGGAGGGAAATGAATGGGTCTAAGTGGCATATTGACGAAAATTGGCTTCGATTTTATTGGCAGGTTTTGTACCTACACTTTGCTTATCTATTCCGTGAAACTCCTGAAAAAGATGAAATGAAGAGTTATGTGATCCTGATTTTTGCTCTTTATTTTTAGTTTGAATGCTTGCTTGGTTCTTGAGGTAGTTTAAGTTCTTTCCTAGTAGAGAAAATAAACTATTTAAATTAGATTTATATTTTTTCCCGAATAAAAGAATCAATCATTAAATGCAATTTTTTCCCATGACAATAAGAGGGACCTACTAAGTAGAAAAGAGGAAGAACTTAAATTGCATCTTTCAAGAAGTTAGGATCAAATTGGCACTGGCGTAAGGCTTAAGCCTAATGCTTGATTTTCTGTCATGCTTGCAATTTATGCCGCGTGCAACTTTTTGATTGATGTTTCTATTATCTTATCGAATTTTGCCAAATTACTCTAGGTTTACTGCATAATTTGCAATGGAACCAACGTGCTATTGTTCCAAGCTTATAATTGTTGTACTGTGCCTCTGAAGTAGTGAATACTGAATAGCCTGTATGTACCAAAGTTCTGAAAATGCCTTAAACAATTACTTTCAAGTTTGTTGTGTGCTCATGGGGTATGATCATAATATAAGTGGAACAAAATATAATTGATTATTTTTCTTCTAGCTGTTCATATTTTGATCCCCATATTAGAATGCCTAATAATTTGTAACACTTGGTGGTACCTGGAACATTAACTGCTAGTCTGCTGCACAATCTCCTAATTATAGTTACCAGTAGTCCTGTTTCACTAGTGCTATGACATTGAAATGCTGAGGTTCTTTCTACAGCGTTTTTTGGATTTAAAGTTTCTGTATTATTATGCTCAAAGACCTTGGCATTTTAAAAGCAATGTATAAGATATCATAGTCTGGCTGCCTATTTTGTCTGCTTGAGGAAGGTTGCTAAGTATTCAAAGTAGATGTCTCACTCCAAGCTGTTTGGGCTCCATTGTTTTTTTTTTTTTTTAATGAAATTTGACTTTTTCTGTTTAATGTTTATCTTTATTATGCAACACGAGAGTGATCAGCTTGGTTCAACCTAGAAGATACTGATTTGTTCTGCTTTGCCAGCAAATACTGCAAGCCGTCAACACCATACATGAGGAGCGCATTGTGCACTCAGACTTAAAGCCAGCCAACTTTCTTCTTGTTAGGGGATCCCTCAAACTGATCGATTTTGGCATTGCTAAAGCTATTATGAGTGATACAACAAACATCCAACGAGATTCTCAGGTTATATGAGGAGCGCATTGTGCACCATAGAATGTATTGTAGTTTCCCTTTGTGAGTTGTCTTACATCAATCTTCAATGTGGCAGGTCGGAACATTGAGTTACATGTCTCCGGAAGCATTTATGTGTAATGAAAATGATGTAAATGGAAACCCCATAAAATGTGGAAGGCCATCTGACATCTGGTCCCTTGGTTGCATTTTGTACCAAATGGTGTATGGAAGGACACCATTTGCAGACTACAAAACATTCTGGGCCAAGTTCAAGGTCATAACAGATAGGAACCATGAGATTAAATACGATCCTGTTTCAAACCCATGGTTACTTGATCTCATGAAGAAGTGTCTTGCATGGGATCGCAACGAAAGGTGGCGGATACCGCAGTTGCTTCAGCACCCTTTCCTCGTTCCTCCATTATCATCACCATCCAGATCTTTACAATCTCAAGACCAAGGCTGTCCGCTTCTTCAGATGATTGCTGAAGGTTACAAGAATGATGATGAATCCTCCAGATTATGCTTTCAGCTCCAACGACTCCTTGCTCAACCAGTTCCTCACGTAAAATCCAGCTTGTCGACCTCAGTAAACCAACACTGTAAGTTGCTTTCTCAGTTTTCAAATATTTGCTCTCAACTTGAGCAGCACTTGACAAATCTTGGAAAGGAAGGTACACTTTCAAGCAGCTAAACAAGGACATCAGCAGCTAATGAGCTACCTTTTCGGTATCGGAATTGGCCACTGCATAAGAAAGTTAATGGTTTTAATTTCAACTTCTGCAACGCCTAACAATTCTTGCGCAAGTGATATTGTATTCTGCAAGCAATTTTCAAAAGGGTCTCTTCAACAATGCTGACATGCTTGTATGATTTCTCTTTATGTTTTTCAATGGTTCCTTGTATTCTGTTGAAAACGGTAACTAGTAAGAACAATGCAAGTACTGGGAAGTGTGTAGATCATACATTTGATTGTGGTTGGGGGCAGAGAATGTGCATGTTTTATAATTGTATATTTTTGTATTTCACTTTGAAATCATTTTTTCTGTTGCTTTTACATTTTCTTTTTCCAAATTTACAACGAGTTTGAGACGACTTTGAAAGTCACTCCACTATTTTTGTTTGGCACAACGATCAGCGTCATTTAGTTTTTTTTTTTTTTTTTCAAAATTCTATGGCTATTTGGAAATCACCACGGTTGTAATGACAGACTGCTAGACTTTTAGTTATTCTGGATGTGAACTTAATGTTTGTTTATGGCTTCTCCATACACCATTGCTTTTTGCCTTCATCAGCACTAAACATAGCACCAAATGATCAAATCTGCTATGGCGATTGGGAATGTGATTGTTATTTAGTCCCACCACGACCAGCCATGCTCTTCAGTTACTAGAAGAGCTATTTTGACAAAGAAAATAATTTATGAATGTCGTTTGATGGGACTCTGCATGCAACCCAACAGCTCCCACCTTTGCCTCATCTTGTACCGCAAGGGGTATTGCTTTGGCTTTCATCTTGTGCCCTAATTCGAATTAAAAAAAAAAAAAACCGTAGTCGAACTCGCCTCTCTCATCTCATCAAAGATGCCTTGACGAGTATATCTAAAATAATGTTGTTAATCGTTGTGCTATAAAATTCCAATATATATTTAATATATTACAACAACAACAACAACAACATAGCCTCAGTCCCAAATTAACTGGGGTCGGCTACATGGATCAAACTTTTCCGTTGTGCTCGATTAAGTGCAATTGATGGTGAGCTTTGCAAATCATTCAAATCTCTCTTAATTAATGCATCCCATGTTAACTTTGGTCTACCCCTACCTCGTCGAATTTCTACAGTTTCTATTGAGTCAAGTTTTCTAGTTGGGGCATTTGTAGGCCGTCTTTGCGGGTGACCAAACCATCGCAACCGCCTTCTTCCCTAATCTTTGTATCAATTGGTGCTACTCCTACTTGTATTTGAATTTCTATATTTCTTATTCTATCTTTACGAGTTTTACCACACATCCACCTAAGCATCCTCATTTCTGCTACATTCACTTTATGTAATTGTTGTTGTTTTACCGCCCAACATTCACTTCCATAGAGCATAGCTGGCCTAATTGCGGTCCTATAAAATTTTCCTTTTAACTTAGTAGGAACATGTCGATCACAAATCACCCCCTGTTGCACTCCGCCATTTCTTCCATCCAGCTTGGATTCTATGTGTGACATCATTTCTGCTACATTCACTTTATGTAATATTTAATATATTACAAAAAATTTAATTAATTACACTTTAGTTTTATTAAAGACATTTTATAATAAAATAATTATACAATAGTAAGAATTTTGCAACGTAATAATTAATTAGCGACACTTATTCATTGTTTCTAGATCAAATCCGATATTCAGTGTGACTTCCTCAAATTTCACCAAAATAATTAAGAAATTTTTAGTTTGCAATTTTATTAGAAAAATTAGGTGCAGACTAACAAATTCCAGGTACCAAGTCAAAAGCTAAGAGGATGATCAAAATTTACATATATATATATATATATATATATATGAAAAATCAACAATTCAACTGTTATTGGATATTTTGCATAATATGTTTCAATTTATTGAATCACTTCTATATGACAAACACATTACAAAATCTCTTAATAAACCATCTCAGTTAAAATCTCTCCATAAACATGTCGGTTACACTATGAAGATCCAATAGACACAATAGTTGAAGAAAAATGTGAAATGAATGTGAATCTTTGAATGATTGTATAATAAAACAGTTTATTACGATATTTAAATGATTTTGTTAATCTAGACGTTGTTTTGTAACAAAGTAAGTTTTAATTCAGATTTATTAAAACGCATTTTTGTAACAAAATATAACATGTCATGAGTTGTCAATTCTACCAAATTTCTTTTTATAGTCTTATCAAACCTAACATGCTAATTTTTAAAATAAAAAATAAAAAACACCTTACATGCTAAATTGCTAATTTTAAATATGAAACTTTATAATAAAATAACTCGACATTAATATTGATTAAGTTTCAATTGTAACTTTCATCAAAAAAAAAAAAAGTTCCAATTACAACTTATATTTTTATTATTATTCTTATTTTTTGATAACCATGGGTGTCCGAACCCTTTATCAGACTCTCTTTACATTAGTTGGTTCGACTAATCATGTGAGAGTTAATTGGCGTCCCAGTCTTATGATCGAGTTAGTCCCATTTACCCATATCAACTCATATTAGACAAATTGGGTTGAAAGTATAGACTCATACTATATAGACCCTGTAGACATTAGGCCTAATGATAAAAATATAGCGCCGCTATAGGCACCCCACCAATTAATGAAGGCACACCACTGTTGAAGGCACCAAGTTGTTTACCAAAGGCACCCAAACCATTTTAATGAAATCTCGAAATTGCCCCCAAGTGCACCCCGCCACCAAATTAAAGTAGGGGTTTGAGCATCTCCTTTGTTTGAGCATCGATCCGTCACCAGTTTGAGCATCTCCTCTGTTTTTTCGGTCATTCAAGTAGGGGTGTTCTTCCATATTCAGAGATCTCGAGTTGTTTGCATTGGGTACGTTGTAAGGCTTGGTCTTAGGGTTTCAATCTCACAAGATGCGTTTATTCGGCAGCTTACAAGTATGTTTGAACTCGATTTTGATAGATTATAGTTCGATTTTTGTTTGTTTTGTGTGGTTCGTCTGCTAGGTTAGGCAAATTTGCGAGCCCGTTTTTCTACACAGGTTAGAGAAGATGCTAAAAATCTCGGCTAACCATGACCGATATTTAAGTTTAAGGTTAGTTGCACTTAAAGTCTCGGTTACATAGTAACGAGAGACACATTGTTGTCTCGGTTAACCGTAATCGGGATTATGCTTGGCAAATTTGCGAACCCGTTTTTCTCAGCCACACCGGTTAGAGAAGATGCTAAAAGTCTCGGCTAACAATGGCCGAGATTTAAGTTTAAGGTTAGTTGCACTTAAAGTCTCGATTACCTAGTAACAAAGACACATTGTTGCCTCGGTTGTCCATAACCGAGATTATGCTTATGTATTATTGTTTTAGGTAGGGTAACGCTGTGATTGCTCTCGGTCACCACATACCGAGAGTAATTCAGAGTATATAGTTATTTTCCTTTCGATGATGTACAACCAAGAATTAATCAATTTTCTCGGTTTTCCATTATCGAGACTTATTATTTTATCCCCGGTCATGCGTCACCGATATTTTAATTGTTTTCTTAAACCTGCTTGACCGATACTATAGAATTGAAGATTATGTTCTTATTTTTTGAATTTTACTCCTGTTTATGCTCAAAGCGCTTACATGTTGTAGTCATATTAGGTATGGCTATTCGAAAACCCCGATGATTAGGGAGGAGGTTGGTGTTGAGGTGTTGAGGGGTAACCGTGGGCGAGGCAGCCGGAGACCCCTGACTGCATTTTATCGGAAAGAGGAAAAGAAGGTAGATGTGAAGGGAAAGGGAAAGACTGCTGGGAATCGTGCAAGAAATGTTCAATTGCACGATGAGGGTTCCAACATTGACACGCGTCGACAAAAAGATCTTGTAATTGCTTGAGGCGAAGATGAGGCTCATGCATAAGAGTCTAGTAGTAGTGACTCATCAGCACCGGCAGACACCACTAGTACCGATCGTAATGTGGGTGGGAGTATTAGTGTTAGAGGTGGCCATAATGAAGGAGAGTCACAAGAGCAATTGGAAATGTCTGCTCCTTTCCCCGGCGGTCCTTCAGATGGGTCCTTGCTGAAGAGCTTTAAAGATCATGTCGCATTAGCGATTTGTCGCAATGAGGTATATAAAGTTTAATTGAATGGAGTACTTAAAAACTTATGGTTTTCATATAGCTGATGAAATGTTTTTTGTTGTTGTAAGAGCGCCCGATACTCAAGTGTATCAATCACAGTGCTCAAATCCAAGAATGGGACTTACAGTCGTACCACCCTGACACCGAGGGCTTTCAAAGGATCATCCAGCGGTCTGGGTTGAATACGTTGATAGACTGCTCATACCGCAAGGCTAACAAGGAGGTCATATCTGCCTTTGTGGAGTGGTGGCAGTCGGAGATGAACACATTTCACTTACCATTCGGTGAAATGTCGATCTCCTTGGAAGATTTTGAGCATTCTCCTGAAGATTCATGTGACGGGCAAAGTGGTTGCAGTTGAGAACTTTGCGAGGTACACCGAGGAATCTCGCTCGGATGCGATTAAGCTGGTGTCCAAACTACTTGGAGTTAGCATTGTAGATGGATGGACTCCCCGCCGGAGTCGTGTACGTTCGAGTATGCGAGGAAAATGGCGAATGATGTCGTCAATTTCCTTTCGGGGAGGAGTCTTGGTCCTACCACCACCACTACCACTACCACTACCACCACAGCGAATCTGACACCACTACCACCGCCACAGACATATCAGCCCCTACCCAAGTAGGCCCTAGACATTCCCAACATGATAGCACTTCTACACATTCCACCCCGGCTAATGCTCCACCGCCAACGGTCGAAGCTCACCCCCCAAAGAGAATGCATGGCAAGGAATACAGTAGAAAGAATTTGAAGAAGCTAAATCAATGAGGGACTTGTTGAATGTTCGATTATAGAACTTGTACTGTTTTAGTCTTTGTTGGATTAAGGAACTTGTTTAATGTTGTTTAAATGTTGGATTATGGAACTTGTACTGTCTTACATTAAATATTAGACGGTTGTCTATGTTTTGGTGCTATCGTTTGTATTGAGACTTGTATTGTAATAATTCTGGTTTACAAGCATGTTCATTTTGTGATCAGAAAATAGTCTCGGTTCTTCAGGGACGAGATCGGTATGAAATTATTAGTGCCTTACATCCAAAATTGTTATTGCACTTACGCACATATGTCACCGAGTTGTATTTGCAATGTAACAGTTTGGCGAGGATTCGGTTGGATGTGTCCGAAACGTTCACATAACTATCAGGTATTTATCTTCGAGAGCTTTACATGACCCTCGTTGACGACTAACCGAGAGGAAGGGATATTCTCGGTATGTAGTAACCGAGACCATGGTGGAATTCTCGGCTATATCATGTCGTAATCTAGTAGTCTCAGTAAGGTATCGACCATGGTGAAATTCTCGGTTAAGCATGAACGAAACTAAACGTTTAGTTTTGCCTAGGAGGAACGGAGAGTTCTCCAGTTGGGTCGTGTACGGGTCACCGAGTCTTCTCTGTAAAACATAACATATCATAGCGAAAAACGTCTATCAGGAGTGTCATAGCGAGAAGTTTGACCAATTGTTGGTTATTGCATGCCGAAACAAATGTGTGAGTAAGGGACCTGCTTGGCCGATAGTTAATTTTTTTCAAAGACTTAAGTCATTTTTCACTACATGAAGTTCACAATTACAAATCTTAGACATATCAAATATTCTAGGCACATTGAAGTATACACATCAAAACTTAAAACGTTAAATACGACTATTGATAACTAAGGCGAAGCTAAATCTACTACGGAAGGTGTGCCTTCTTGAGAAGTTACAATTGGCACGATTTCTCGAATTACAAATCCATCTCGCCAACCTTTAGCGCACTCCTCAACATACCTTTCCCACGATGGATATAATGATGGCATCGGCGCAATCATAATCAACTTCACCTGTCGAATACAAAGTAGAACAATAATCTATTATCATATGACCAGAAGATGAAAAAACACAATTCACAAATATTGTAGAAACTGACCATAGTCCAATGGATATTCCTATCATTAATCATGACAATGATGATTCGACTATCTAACGATGACGATGGGACATTACGTAGAGGAAGAAATGTCGAGCAACTACCATGCGAGAGGTTTACTAGAATGACATTAAAGGCCGTTGATATTAACAGGCCCATGTTTGGAAGTGTCAACCATTCGTTAAAAAAGGCACTTATCCGGACAATGCACAACAATCTTAACCTTATCGTAACTCATTCCAAGCACTTCCTGCCAAAGGTTTTCATACCCGATTATCTCATCAAACATCCTTCTACGTACTAACTTCCAACCATCGACATCGGGACGTCCAAGCCCGAAGGCAACACACCGATATCCACAATTACCATCGCCCATCACATCAATAGTGCTCTCAACATATGACAACCAATCCGGTTCTATGCAATGAGAATAACCAATTTTAGATACACTTTGGGTCTGCCGACATGTGCGATGTATATTAGGCACCACTTTATTTTTCTTCTTTCTCAAACTAGAAGCCTCTTCTGTCGATAGTACGTACTCAAACCTGCTAGGCAATCTTGTCGTCGAAGTATCGTCTTCATCGTGTTTCCTCTTTGATCATATATTCTTTCCTCTATTCAACAAACCTCTAATTGAAGTCCCCGGTGTCATTCCCTTCGTCTTTATTTTTATAAGTGGGACAACATCCGGTGTAGATGAAGGACGACTAATCTCTCTAAGCTGCTGAATAATCCTAATGCGATTGTCCTCGTCAGTGCAAGCATGAAACTTTAGCAACACTCTTTCAATCTCATCGTTCACATTGTACCCATACCGATCAACAGGATTCTTTGGTATCATACTCAACTTTGCCAATATACATGAATGTCCTCGAAAAGGATGGGTGAACCAACAAATTTATGAAAGTTTAGCTTGTGTGCACAAGGAAGATCATGCGTGATACGAATCTCACAACCGCAACGAGTAGAGTCATGTCCAACATCCTCTCCACGTTCTAATTCATCTTTAATTAACTTAAGCGCCCTTTGAGAGACATAACCACGCAATCGACGATAAAACCCATCAAAATATTCATGTTGCACCACATTCAAACTGAGCTCAAAAGATGCTTTGATGTTGTTAGGCTGGATCCTTAAGAAGACCACTAACCACACTCCACAAAGTCTCAAAATCTGTCTGATTGTTCTAAGATGTAGCTTCAAAGTGGAATGTGCAAACTCAACCCTCTGTGTCGTTGTTTCCCCAAAGTGCATAATTTGATCTGTCAATGCCGGTACAAATTCTTCCTTGTACATCTTCACCTATGTGTTATCCAAGTAATCAGTAAGACCCTTCACATGACTGAACTCACAACGCAAGTCATTCATCCTATGTGGCGGCCTTTCCGCCCCGGGGTAACGTGTCTTCGTGTACTCCTCGCTAGCTGGCACAACTACTGGCTCTCTAGCTGAGGTGAGTGCCGCCAGTACCGCGGTCTGCTCGCATAATAGCCGTAATACCTCAGTCATCTGTGTCTCCTGTGCCGAGAGTCTATCCTCCACACTCGTTGTAAACGGTATATCCCTAGTCGCATCGCTAGTCTATCCAATCTCAAAAGGAGTACCAGATTGTCCACCCATAATCTCCATCGAAAATGTGCTCCGAATCAGTCTCGAGGTATATACGTATATCATATAATAACATGAAAATATAACACATATATAAGTTCTAACTCTACCCGCCTCACATCACTTTCCAACTAAAATTCTAAGGCACTAACTTTCCACATCTAAGTTTGTCGATTAAGTTTTATTTTCTTAGGTCTTCTTCTGTTTCTCTGATACCAACTGTGGCGTTGGTATCACAATCTCCTAAGCCAACCTGGGCTCTGATACCAACTGCGGCGACCCTCGCCGCCCCGGGGTGACGTGTCTCCATGTACTCCTCGCCAGCTGGCCCAACTACACGTATACGACACCTTCCCATCCTATCCTTGTCTCGAATTTCGTATCCACTTGAGTATGTTAATATATATTCAACGAAAATCGTATTTTAAATGCAAAAAAATCCATGAAACAATTTAACAAAACCTAGTGTAGAAAAACCCTGAACATTTCAAAGTAAACAATTGTACCATATCAAACTAAGCATGTACACTGTCATGTCACTCCCCAGTTCCCAAAATAATCAAAATATCAAATCAAACACACGTACAATAGTCTGTCATAATAGGAAATCAGAGATAGTCGCCTAGGATTCCCTTGCCTTTACTGGTACTTGGATCTGCACTCAATCATCACAAAAGAAAATGGATGACGAGTCCAGTCAGTAAAATCCCAAGGAACTCCTCCGAGCATTCATATAAACAAGTGGAAGTCAATAAATATTGTTAAACAAACATGCTGAATGAAAATAGGCAACTGTAAGTAGGGCATTGCATACATAGATAATAATAAAGCGCAAATATGTGTGCTTGTTCCAGTCAGACTAAACCATACTTCGGGATTCCCTTCCAGGATCCCACTAGTGGGCGCACCCAACTAGCTATCACCTAATCTCTCTCGATGGCCGGCGTAGACCTACGACGCACCGACACATGTATCAGTTCCACAGCTTGGGTCGTTATCCACCGAGATCTCCTGATACACATGCTATGGTTTAGACTGCATAGACACACAACGGAACATCCGGTGGGAGTAACTCAACCAACTGTCCAAAAGATGACAAGATATGAATGTAATAAAAAGCACAAGGAATACTGGAAATGAATGGAAATACGAAACAAAAAAAATACTCGAGAGTTTTCCATTTGGGTTTTACAAACCTCACAGGGCGCTCCACTACCCCGTAATCAATCCCCGGGTCCGAATCCACTGAGTCCTTGGTCGCCAATTGATCACCGTGTCAACCTATGTCCATTTATTAATAATTTAAGTTAGCATGATAATTTACAACAATTTTCTAAAATATTTAGGCCAAATTGCCCATTTCGCGTATTTCGAGGCAACACCCTGCAAAAAGTCGCGTCCGACATGCCCACATATTTTCTTTTCATAGGACTTTCGTAATTTCTATTTATTTTACCGAAATATATTTTTTCAAAATTTCTCAATTTTTTCAGAATATTTCCAAATTTTCTTTCATTTTTCTTCTCTTTTCTCTGTTTTTTTTTTTTTTTTTTTTTTTTTTTTGGGTCGGGTCGACACAAATGGGTTGGACCCGATGGGCCGAGACTGGCCCATTCTGGGCCCGGCCCAGTAAGGGGGTCATCTTCTTCCTCCCGATCACTGGTTCGATCCTTTTTTTTTTCTCTCTTCGGTGATGGGTCGAGGTTGCTCTCCACCCCAACCCCGGTGGAACCGATGGTAGGGGAGATACCCCTGCCATCTCCACCTCGGCCCAGTTCAGCCATAGGGTTTAGCCACCCTACCGCCAACCACCCGATACCCACAACCACAACGAAGGCTCACCTCAATCGTGACGTCTCCACTTTCCTTCTCGGCGCGTTTCTTCTTCTCCTCCTCCTCTCATTTTTCTTCTTCTTCCTCCTCTGTCTCTTGGCTCCCTGTATTTTCTGTGTGTGTGTGTGTGTGTGTGTGTGTGTGTGTGTGTGTGTGTGTGTGTGTGTGTGTGTGTGTGTGTGTGTGTGTGTGTGTGTGTGTGTGGTGTGTAGGTGGGGTGGTGGACACGTGGTGTGGAAAATGGGACAGGTGTTGCTTGGGGTTGTACAAAAGTGACACCTAATCGTGACACCACTAAGACACTCGCCCGTGTTTTCGGGCGTTTCGACGCCCAGTTTCGCGTCCGAACCGTGATATCCGCGTATCACCGCGTCGCTAGTCACTCGATATATATATATTCCATATTATTTACTTGAAAAACTTTTATTCAATTTGTGTGTTTTTGTTTCCCCGACCAAATATTCGGTCCCGTCGACTAGCCGATAGCCGGGTTGATACGTATATTGAAGCGAATGTAGTTCACACAATCTCGTTGTGTGTTAGTTTCCCCTGTCCTAATATTCGATCTCGTCAACTACCCGGCGCCCGCGTCGACACACATATCGAGGCGAATTCCGTTCACACACACTCACATATTATTTTGCAACATACACACATGCGATGTATTCAAATAAATTACACCGTAAATAAGCAACCAACACACCATAAACATCCATACTTAAGTTCCCGTGTGTCATAGCCTACCCGACGTCTACGTAGATCTGAACTGGTGTCCACGTCTGTATATTTAATATGGGTCGTTGCAGTTCTTCCCAACTAAATAAAATTTCGTCCCGAAATTTAACTGTAACTAAAGTTCCATACCAGAGAATAATTGAGGGTATCGCGTCCTCATCGTCGACTCGAGCTCCCATGTGAGTCCCTCCGTCTTATGACGGTGCCAACGAACTAGGACCTTCGCGAGTTCCCTGTTCCGGAGAATCTGTACTCAACGATCTACGATCTCTATCGGTCTCTCCTCATAAGTCACGTCAGGCTGTATCTCCACCTGTCCCAACTCAATCGTCGGTCTCGACCCTGACCTAACGAGTCTCAACATGGAAATGTGAAAGATCGGACGAACCCTAGCTAACTCGGCAGGTAACTCTGACCGATATGCAACAGTGCCTACTTTATGTGCAATCTTGTATGACCCAATGTATCTCGGCGCCAATTTCCCCTTAATGCCAAATCTCCGTTGACCTTTCCAAGTTGAAACCTTCAAATACACCATATCGCCCTCGTCATAGCTCAGACCATCGCGATACCTATCCGCATATTTCTTTTGTCTATCCTGTGCAGCTTATAGTTTCTGACGAATTTGTCGAATTTTCTCTGTGTGATCAACAACTATCTCAGGTCCTACTATTACTGTATCTTCCGGCTCTGCCCAACACGCAGGTGAGCTACAGGGCCTCCCATACAATGCCTCATCCAAAATCCGGTGCCGTATCTCCTGATCCACAGGTATCCACAATCTCCCTCGGTATCTCAAACACCGATCTGTAGTTTCTGCCCAATCAGTGCATTCCGGATTCCATGACAGACCACTGACCCGCTCATAGAGCCCATCAACCCTATGACACTTGGCAACCCGTTCAATTGATACGATCGGTATCCTCAACTGACAACAAATGTGTTGTTCCGATATAGTCGACAACTCGACCATGCATATAATTGATGCTGCATGTAATAAGACATGCTCATGTGTCATCTGTGGCAGAACAGTGTGACTGTCGAGTCTACTCCTGCTCGATGCATCTGCTACGACGTTCGCTTTGCCAGGGTAATATTCAATAGCGAAGTCATAGTCCTTCAGCAACTCCAGCCATCTCCGCTGGAGCATATTCAGATCCCTTTGAGTGAAGATGTAACGTAAACTCTGGTGATCTGTATACAACACAAATTGCACTCCATAGAGATAATGCCTCCAAGCCTTCAGTGCAAAGACGACCGCTGCAAGCTCCAAGTCGTGCACTGGATAATTCCTCTCGTGGGGTCACAACCGTCTAGAAAGATAGGCAACTGGTCTACCATCCTGCATCAACACACATCCAAGACCAATACCCGACGCATCTGTATATACTGTCAAGATCTTGCCCGGCTCCGACAATGTCTATACTGGTGTAGATGTCAACCTCCACTTCAATTCACAAAAGCCTGCTCACATTCCTCTGACCAGTCAAATCTGACGTCTTTCTTAGTCAGTCTCGTCATCGACGCTGCGATCAAGGAAAAATCCTGCACAAATCGTCGGTAGTATCCGGTCAGTCTAAGGAAACTCCGTATATCAGCCACAGACTTATGCGTCTTCCAATCAATGATCGCCCTAATCTTTTCTGAATCCACTGAGATACCCTGTTCATTGATGACATGGCCTAAGAATCTCACCGCACTTAGCTAAAAGTCACACTTGCTAAACTTGGCGTACAGTCGGTGCTCCCTCAGTGTCGTCAAAAGCGCCCTGGGATGTCCGTCGTGATCCTCAAGAGTCCTGCTTTAAATCAAGATATCGTCGATGAATACGATGACAAATCTGTCCAAATACGGCTTCATAACCCTGTGCATCAGATCCATGAAAATCGCTGGAGCGTTCGTTATCCCCAAATGGCATGATTGTGAACTCAAATAACCCGTATTTCGTGCTGAAAGCAGTCTTCTGAATATCCTCTTCTCGAATCCTCAACTGGTGATAACCTTAGCGAAGGTCAATCTTCGAGAAAAATCTGGCACCCGTCAGCTGATCAAACAGATCATCAATCCTAAGAAGTGGGTAGCGGTTCCTCACAGTTACCTGATTCAACTTCCTATAGTCGATGCACATCCTCATAGTACCATCCTTCTTCTTCACAAATAGTACTGGAGCTCCCCAAGGTGACATAATAGGGTGAATCTTTCTCCAACAGCTTATCCAACTGTCGTCTCACCTCCTGCTGTTCCGCTTGTGCCATTCGATAAGGTCGACCGGCAATCGGTTGCGTCCCTGGTATCAACTCGATCATGAACTCAACAACTCGTGGCGGTGGAAATCCGGGTAAATCATTTGGAAATACATCGACGAAATCCTGAACCACTGGAACGTCTTCAATCCGGACCTCCGTTCGAATCTCTTGCTCAACTATCGCCACAAACGCCTCCATCTCCTGCGCAGTAGCTAGTCGACCTCTCGTGATGGTTAAATCAGTTGACGATCCAACTAATATGAACTTCGGTATTCCAGGAATATGAAACTCTATCCTCTCATCGTAACAATTTATCCGTGCATGATAGGATGCTGACCAATCCATCCCGAGCGGTGTGTCAAACTCTAAGTACTATAATACTCGAAGATTCGCTGGTAGTTGATGTCGATCCACCTCTATCATCACGTCTCGACATATTCGGTTAGGGTATATCTTATCCCCAGCCGTACTGAGGACAAGATGTGGGTCTAGTGTGTTGGGTTTTGGGGTTCATACGCAGCGAAAATTACAAAATAATTTTGATAAAAACCCCAACAGGATCCGAATCTAATTCCATTAAAAACGTTTAAATCAGAAAAACTTAATAATACCTCGGTAAAAAAATACCTTTCAGAAGGTTGATCGATCTCTAAGGCGCTGCCAACGACGAACGCCCTCTTCCAGTAGTCCACATATGAACGGCGGTCGAGATTCGAAGTGCTAGCTTCAAGAGAAAACCAAACCTTTTTGTTTCTCTCCAAAACGATCCAGAGCGTACCAGAAAACCCTAAGTCGTTTCTAAAACAAAAATAGAGTTTCGACCCTTAATCTTTCGTCAATGTGTTCTAACTCAAAACGTCTATTTATACGACCCTTGTATATAGACGGTTAAGTAAATTACACGTATACCCATACTTAAAGAAGTATAAGTGTAATACACCACAAGGACGTTTCTCTCATTAATTTTCTCATATAAAATTCATTTTTTTGAACCATCTTAAAATCTCGCAAAACCATTCTTAGTGTGCGACCCAATAGGCTCATACAACGTTGACAGTGTACCAAATGACATTTTGGTATATAAGTCATAAGCGGCCTCTAGCAAGACATTATGACTACCCAAGTGTACGAATATCAAATCGATACAACCTAATCAATAGTGTATACAACATCCTTTTGTCACACGATATCCTTTTAATCAAACATAAGGCATGGAATTGTCATCCAACATGTTCAATCGTACTAGTCTCGATCTCTAGGTAGACTGAAAAACTATTGGGTTTTGGGGTTCATACGCAGCGGAGATTACAAAACAATTTTGACAAAAACCCCAACAAGATCCGAATCTAGTTCCATTAGAAACGTTTAAATCAAGAAAACTTAATCATACCTCGATCGCAAAATATATTTCTGAAGGTTGATTGATCTCTAAGGCGCTGCCAATGACGAACACCCTCTACCAGCAGTCCACACATGAACGGCTGCCGATATTCGAACTGCTAGCTTCAAAAGAATACCAAACCTTTTTTGTTTCTCTCCAAAACGATCCAGAGCGTACCAGAAAACCCTGAGTCGTTTCTAAAATGAAAATAGAGTTTCGTCCCTTAATCTTTCGTCAGTGTGTTCTAACTTAAAACGTCTATTTATACAACCCTTGTATATAGACGGTTAATTAAATTACACATATATAACCCTACTTAAAGAAGTATAAGTGTAATACACCACAAGGACTTTCTGTCATGAATTTTATCATATAAAATTCATTTTTCTGAACCATCTTAAAATCTCGCAAAACCATTCTTAGTGTACGACCCAATAGACTCATACAACGTTGGCAGTGTACCAAAACACATTTTGGTATATAAGTCATAAGTGGCCTCTAGCAAGACATTATGACTACCGAAGTTGTACGAATATCAAATCGATACAACCTAATCAATAGTGTATATAACATCATTTTGTCACACGATATCCTTTTGATCAAACATAAGGCATAGAATTATCATCCAACATGTTCAATCATACTAGTCTCGATCTCTAGGTAGATTGAAAACATCCAAGTGACATTGATCAATATCAATTCACTTTGAACTACGCCTTTTAACAGTCTAACACATCGAGGGATCCACTGGATATATTTCTTTATATAAGAGGGACAAATTCTATCTTGATTACACAACTTCATCACATTGCTTACACAGTAACCAATCGCAACCTTTATAATCGTCTGGTTAAAGTCAACGTTTGATTGTGTCAAATCACTGTGTTCCTAATGTTGAAGTCTCTAGTAATCTCAAGTCAGAGGACTGAAAAAACATACCTATCATGAGAAACAACTATGATTTAATCCATGTGATGTTCTCATAGCGGGTCGATCCAGTACTTTGTTCCCTAACAAGTACTCGTGATCTTGATTCATATCTCTATACATATAACCATCGTATGATCATCAATCAAGACTTACACTAGTCTTAATTTATTATAGTGTCCAGTATAATGATCGACTAGGGACATTTATGATATTTATGTAAATACCCATGGATCTTATTATAATGTATACATGCAAATTAATTATAATAAACAGCAAATGAAATCATATATTTTATTAACTAAAAGTATTCATAAAGACAGTTAATGGATTGACCTACGGCACATGCCCCAACATCTCCCACTTGCACTAGGGCCAATCATACATGCATATAATGCCTAATGATCTAATATGACCATTATGTTTTGCTTGTGGAAGAGCTTTTGTTAATGGATCTGCAACGTTGTCTTCAGTAGGTACTCTGCAAATCTTCACGTCTCCCCTTTCAATAACTTCTCTGATGAGATGAAAACGCCCGAGTATATGTTTAGATATGAGGTGTGATCTAGGTTCCTTGGTCTGTGCTATTGCCCCGTTATTGTCACAATACAAACAAACATGGTTAGCAATACTTGGAACCACACCTAGTTCAGAAATGGACTTTTTGATCCTAACTGCCTCCTTTGCTGCATCGGACGCCGCAATATACTCAGCTTCAGTTGTAGAATCTACCACGATCTCTTGCCTCCTCTGAGTAGACTGAGAACTCTGCCCTGCCTGCACCTCCTTGCCAGTCACGCGTCTGCCAGCCCTCTACAGTATATATGTCTCATAAGCCAATGTTATGTCAAAGATCTACTGCAAAGTCGTGGCTCCGGTCGAGACAACTGCTGACGCAATCCCTCTGGTGAAATAATAGATCTGCAAGCGCTCTATCCCGACAACATATAGAGAAAACAGAAGCAAATGTCGGAACCTCTCCATATACTGCATCAATGTCTGATTTCCCTGTCGCAGGGCCAAGAACTCATCCCTCAGTCTCAACCTAACCTCCATCAGTATGTACAGATCATAGAATAGCTCCCTAAACTCAGCCCATGTCGTCGCTTCCAGATGAGTATCCGTATATGTCGTCCACTAGACTACTGCAATGCCATCTCAAACGGGTTCCCGAAAGTTGTGCCTATACTGTCTCATCGTTCCTCATCAGTTTATGGAAATGCTGATGGGACACTATCCATCTCCCTATAGCCTCAGGATCACAGCTGCCGTAAAAGAATCTAGGCTGGAACTTCAAAAACTCTCTCAATAACTTCGCATATGGCGCCAAAACAAATGCTGATGTCGAAGGAGTGTCAGCAGCGGGGGTGGCAGTAACCTGATCCGTCGTCGTGTGTGGTGCCTGAAGAGTCGACATCTCCAAAGGAATAACGATTGTGGTAGCTGTCTCTGTGGGTGCCTTTGCCGCTACCCCATGAACTGGTGTCTCCGCTGGTACAGTCACAACTACTGGCTCTCTAGCTAAAGTGAGTGTCGCCATTACCGCGACCTGCTGGTGTAATGGCTGTAATACCTCGGTCATCTCTGTCTCCTGTGCCTAGAGTCTATCATCCACACTTGTCGTAACCGGGATATCCCAAGCCGCATCGCTAGTCTGTCCAGTCTCAAAAGGCGTACCAGACTGTCCGGCCATAATCTCCATCGAGAATGTGCTCCGAATCACTCTCAGGTATATACGTATATCATATAATAATATAAAAATATAACACATATATAAGTTCTAACTCTACCCGCCTCACATCACTTCCCAACTAAAACTTTAAGGCACTAGCTTTGGGGTTTTTCACATCTAAGTTTGTCGATTAAGTTTTATTTTCTTAGGTCTTCTTCCGTTTCTATGATACCAACTGTGGCGTTGGTATCACAATCTCCTAAGCCAACCTGGGCTCTGATACCAACAGCGGCGGCCCTCGCCGCCCCGGGGTGACGTGTCTCTATGTACTCCTCGCCAGCTGGCCCAACTACGCGTGTACAGCACCTACCCGTCCTATCCTTGTCTCGGATTTTGTATCCACTTGAGTATGTTAATATATATTCAGTGGAAATCGTGTTTTAAATGCAAAACTTTTCATGAAACAATTTAACAAAACCTAATGTGGAAAAACCCTGAACATTTCAAAGTAAACAATTGTACCATATCAAACTAAGCACGTACACTGTCATGCCACTCCCGAGTTCTCGAAAGAATCAAAATATCAAAACAAACACACGTACAATAGTCTATGACAATAGGAAATTGGATACAGTCGCCTAAGATTCCCTTGCCTTTACTGGTACTCGGATCTGCACTCAATCATCACAAAAGAAAATGGATGACGAGTCCAGTCAGTAAAATCCCAAGGAACTCCTCCGAGCATTCATATAAACAAGTGGAAGTCAATAAATACTATTAAATAAACATGCTGAATGTAAACAGACAACTGTAAGTAGGGCATCGCATGCATAGATAACAATAAAACGCGAATATGTGTGCCTGTTCCAGTCAGACTAAATCATACTTCGGGATTCCCTTCCAAGATCCCACTAGTGGGCGCACCCAACTAGCTATCACCTAATCCCTCTCGATGGCCGGCGTAGACCTACGATGCACCGACACATGTATCAGTTCCACAGCTCGGGTTGTTATCCACCGAGAACTCCTGATACACATGCTATGGTTTAGATTGCATAGACACACAATGGAACATCCGATAGGAGTAACTCAACCAACCGTCCAAAAGATGAAAAGATATGAATGTAATAAAAAGCACAAGGAATACTGGAAATGAATGGAAATACGAAACAAAAAAAATACTCGAGAGTTTTCCCTTTGGGTTTTACAAACCTCACAACACGCTCCACTACCCCGTAATCAATCCCCGGGTCCAAGTCCACTGAGTCCTTGGTCACCAATTGATCATCGTGTCAACCTTTGTCCATTTATTAATAATTTAAGTTAGCATGATAATTTACAACAATTTTCTAAAACTTTTAGGCCAAATTGCCCATTTCATGTTTTTTGAGGTAAAACCTCGCACAAAGTTGCGTCCGACATGCCCACGTATTTCCTTTTCATAGGAATTTATCAATTTCTATTTATTTTATCGAAATATATTTTTTTCGAATTTTTTTCAATTTTTTCGGAATTTTTCCAGATTTTCTTTCATTTTTTCTTCTCTTTTTCTCTGTGTTTTTTATATTTTATATTTTATATTTTTTTTTATTTTTCCGTTTGGGTCAGGTCGACCCAAATGGATCGGAATCGACCCGGCCCTGGACCAGAATAGCTCTAGGCTCAGCCCACGGGCTGAGCATGGCCTGTTCTGGGCCCGGCCCAGTAAGGGGGTCATCTTCTTCCTTCCGATAACTGGTTCGATCCTTTTTTTCTTTTCGGTGATGAGTTGGGGTTGCTCTCCCCCCAACCCCGGTGGAATCGATGGTAGCGGAGACACCCTTGCCATCTCCACCTCGGCCCAGTTCGGCCTTGGGGTTCGGCCAGGCCGAACCGCACTCTCAGCCACCCCTACCGCCAACCACCCGAAACCCATAACCACAACGAAGGCTCACCTCAACCGTGATGTCTCCACTTTCCTTCCCGGTTCGTTTCTTCTTCTTCACCTCCTCTCCTTTTTCTTTTTCTTCCTCCTCTGTCTCTCGGCTCCCCGTACTTTCTGTGTGTGTATGTGTGTGTGGTGTGTGGTGTATGTGTAGGGGGTGGTGGACACATGGTGTGGAAAATGGGACAGGTGTTGCATGGGGTTGTACAAGTGTGACACCTAATCGTGACACCACTAAGACACTCGCTCGTGCTTCTGGGCATTTCGACGCCCGATTTCATGTCCGAATCGTTATATCCGCGTACCACCGCATCGCTAGTCCCTCAATATATATATTCCATATTATTTACTTGATAAACTTTTATGCAATTTTTGTGTTTTTTTTCCCTAACCTAATGTTCGGTCCCGTCGACTACTAGATAGCCGAGTCGACACGTATATCGAGGCGAATGCAGTTCACATAATCTCGTTGTATGTTAGTTTCCCATGTCCTAATATTCGATCTCGTCAACTACCCGAAACCCGCATCAACACGCATATCGAGGAGAATATCGTTCACACACCCTCACACTTGTTATTTTGCAACATACACACATGTGATGTATTCAAATAAATTACATCGCAAATAAGCAACCAACACACCATAAACATCCATACCTAAGTTACCGTGTGTCATAGCCTAGGCGTCCACGTTTGTAAATTTAATATGGGTCGTTACATCCTAAGTTCAAATAAGGCCTCCGACTTAGCATACAACACGCTCGTCCACCTATCCATGAAACGAGCGAAGCCTTCGTTATCTCTAAACATCTTCTTAGTCTTGGCCAATACTACTTTGTTGATGTGCCAAGAGCAAAGAAGGTGAAACGATGATGGAAATACTTCTTCGATGGCACTAATAAGGCCTAACTCCCGATCCGTAACAAACACGTTAGGTTTAGGCCACCCATCCGATATAGATCTCAAGTTCTCAAGTGCCCAAACATAATTTGCATGAGTCTCCGATGATATGAAAGCAAACTCAACTGGGAACGTCAAATGCGTCGAAGTGATGCCAATAATCTCCAATAATGACATTCGATACCTATTTGTTTTGTAAGTGCAATCCATCAATAGAACCGACGGGAAACACCGTACCAACTTAATTGAATCAGGATGTGACCAAGATAAACCAATGACGATATTTGTATCGAGATGCTTCCTATGCCACGACTTCTACTTATTCATCTCCAATACGTGTAATAGTTGTTGCATTTGAGTTTTTCCACCCACATCCTCAATTAGGAATTTTTGTCGTGCATTATATAATGTCCGCATTGTCGACACGTTTTTAACATCTCTTTGCTTCAGCGTGTTGAGGATATCTCTTGGCTTCACATTACCCTTAGTCATCTGCACCACAACCACTTGTTGGGTTTTGGGGTTCATACGCAGCGGAAATTACAAAACAATTTTGACAAAAACCCCAACAGGATCCGAATCTAATTCCATTAAAAACGTTTAAACCATGAAAACTTAATCATACCTCAGCCGCAATATACCTTTCTGAAGGTTGATCGATCTCTAAGGCGTTGCAACGACGAACGCCTCTATCGCCAGATCCACACACGAACGGCGTAGAGATTCGAAGTGCTAGCTTCGAGAGAATACCAAATCTTTTTGTTTCTCTCCAAAACGATCCAGAGCATACCAAAAACCCTAAGTCGTTTCTCAAACGAAAAAGGAGTTTTGGCCTTTTGATCTTTCGTTAGTGTATTCTAACTTAAAGCGTCTATTTATACAACTCTTGTATATAGACGGTTAAGTAAATTACACATATACCCCTACTTAAAGAAGTATAAGTGTAATACACCACAAGGACGCTTACGTCATGAATTTTATCATATAAAATTCATTTTTCTGAACCATCTTAAAATCTCACAAAGCCATTCTTAGTGTGCGACCCAATAGGCTCATACAACGTTGGCAGTGTACCAAAACACATTTTGGTATACAAGTCATAAGCGGCCTCTAGCAAGACATTATGACTACCTAAGTCGTACGAATATCAAATCGATACAACCTAATCAATAATGTATATAACATCCTTTTGTCACACGATATCCTTTTGATCAAACATAAGGCATGGAATTGTCATCCAACATGTTCAATCGTACTAGTCTCGATCTCTAGGTAGATCGAAAACATCCAAGTGACATTGATCAATATCAATTCACTTAGACTAGGCCTTTTAACAGATCTAACACATCGAGGGATCCACTAGATATCTCTCTTTATATGAGAGGGACAAATTCTATCTCGATTACACAACTTCATCACATTGCTCACACAGTAACCAATCACAACCTTTATAATCGTCCGGTTAAAGACAACGTTTGATTGTGTCAAATCACTGTGTTCCTAATGTTGAAGTCTCTGGTAATCTCAAGTCAGAGGACTGGAATATATACCTATCATGAGAAACAACTATGACTTAATCCATGTGATGTTCTCATAGCGGGTCGGTCCAATACTTTGTTCTCTAACAAGTACTCGTGATCTCGATTCGTATCCCTATACGTATAATCATCTTATGATCATCAATCAAGACTCACACTAGTCTTAATTCATTATAGTTCCCAGTATAATGATCGACTATGGACATTTAGGATATTTATGTAAATATCCATGGATCTTATTATAATGTAAACATGCAAATTAATTATAATAAACAGCAAATGAAATCCTCTATTTTATTAACTAAAAGTATTCATAAAGACAGTTAATGGATTGACCTAGGGCACATGCCCCATCATCTCCCACTTGCTCACCCTTATCCAATCTTCCTGCAAATGAGTGGTCGTCCAAATTTTTGGCGGGGTCGTGATTGTGCCTCCCACACATGACAGTGACATACCACAAAGAATCAACATTTTCCTTGATGTTAATAAGGAAAGGGCATCCACATTTCTTTGTACCAGTTTGAGTCCTCCCCGATTTCTCTTCCTCTTCAGTTCTTGGTGTCAAAGCAAGTTTTACCGTTTTGGCTTTTCCTACTCTTTGTGACATTCCCCTAAATGTATCAGACCTTTCACATGCAAGTTTGACCCTTCCCCTGCGTTTAACCCCTTCGGCATCAGAGTGCTTCATTACTAACACAAACTTGTTCTCACGACCAACCATTTGAAGCCATGAAATAGCCGATTCTCTAGATGGGAATGGCCTACAAGGAGTACACGCATCCTTGTAGTCTGAAAATAAAGTTGAAACCGACATTACCTGCAATACATACATTGTAACACTAGGACTCAACAACAATGCACATCAAATTCACTAAAAAACCTTAAAATCCACATTCTCGGTAGTACAGGTTCGCGACTCGAAACCAAATTTTGTTCACTGAAAACCGAGAGTTATGGCATAGTCTCGGTATGAAAAGATCGAGACTCTTCCATGTGTTTCGGTCACATCATGACCGTGACTTACGGATAAGTATCGGTGTCTTGTTACCGACACTTATCTATGAGTCTCGGTACTGTGAGGCCGCAACTTCGTCTGAAAACATGAAAAATCAAGAAAAAAAAAACACAATAAATATCAAGAAATACCTCTTCTTGTACATCCTCTTCCACCATTGCAGTACGTTCGTCCATTTTAAGCTAGAAACAAGTTCGGTATGGTCGAATTTACCAAGCCCTACAATGACAAACCAAATCATCAATTTCACTGTTTTGAATAAAAAAAAATATTCATTCGAATCTTCATATGGTTGTAAAACAGTGTTACCTCGCTATTGATGATAGGAAAACGCAAGAATCGATACACGCCCGACAAACAAATACGTGGCTTTAGGTTAGAGATGAGAGACCAATGTAGTGGTGCCCCAAAATTTGTTTGAAAATGAGTTGTGAGGTTGGAGAGAGTTTATATGAAGGGGCAATAGTGTCATTTACATCAAAGTGTAATTTAGAGGGGAGAATGACAAAAAAAGGGTGCCTTCATTAATTGGTGGGGTGCCCATAGCGGTGCTCTAAAAATATATCCTTTATAAGTTCTATTAATTATATCTTTTGAAATTTACTTTCAATTGCATCCTCAGCTAATTTGACCTCATTTTTCTTTCATAGTATTTGCTTACACATCAATCTCTTCACTTTTTTTTGTGACTCATTTTAAGGATTTATTCATACATAATGCATTAGAGTTTAATATTCACGATAAATATGTATTTGTATATAATACACATAGTTGTATGTACATATGCCTACTAAAACACACATAATCTAGGTAAATAGTTCTTTTGTCAAATTAAACAACTACGGGTAACCTTGATCTAATAATTAATTTCACGTCATTTTCACACACACACACTCGCGCGCGCGCGCGCCCGCACACACACACACACACACACACACACACACATATATATATATATATATATGTATATAAGTTTCAACTTAATATTGGTGATCTATGAATAAGTAAATCTGAATTAGAATATTAATACATCATTGATTTATAAATTATTATTTTTGTGTCTTCATAAACGTAATTTAAATACGGGGCTTAAAAGTTCTCGATGTAAATTGATCAATGTGGATGATTATGAGAAGACAAGTTAGAAGAATATATAAGTTGCTTTCAAAGAAAAAGTGCCCCAATTTAATTGATGATAGATTTTTTTTAATATATCTCCGTGGGTGTCCAAACCGCCTTGGCCTCTCTCGATTAAATTCCGACGAGGGATGATCGGGAGCACAATAATAAGCCTATATATATATATATATGCTGTGACTCGAATTTGAGATTATTCTCACAATCAACGTCTTAAACTTAAGTTGCTACCCTGAATTGATACTGAATTCAAAAGGTTAGGATACCTCTAACTAATACAACTTATAAAGGTTATGATATATATATATATATATATATAGAAGTTATGATACAACAATTACATAAAATAAACGTAGCACAAGTGTGGATGCTTACGTTGATGCATGGTAAAACTCGTAAAGATAGAATAAAAATACGAAAATTCAAAGAAAGAAAAGTAGGAGTACCACAAATTGACAAAGATTAGAGAATGACGGTTGCGATGGTTTGGACACTCAAGAAGACAGCCTATAAAAATGTCCCTTTTAAAAAACTTGAAGTAATGTAAACTAAAGAAATTCGATGAGGTAGGAGTAAACCGAAGTTAACTTCAGACATTAATTTGGAGAGATTTAAATTTTTTGAAAAATTCACCATCGCATTAAATCGAGCGCAATGAAAATATTTGATCCATTTAGCCGATCCCAATTAATGAGAGTGAGGGTATTATGTTGCTGTTGTTGTTGTAGGCCTGGATATTATAGTTGGATGAAAAAGAATTTTGCTGACGGATCACGTTTAGTACACTCACATCCGTCCTTAGAATAAGTTCTCTGCAAGCAAGACTAGAATTGTATTTATTTGACATTTGTCAAGTTGCTGGTTAAATAGCTAAGTATTATGTGAATATGAGAATGGCATTGCAGAATTCAATACTTGTTGAAATAGAATTCTTTTGTATGAATCTAGTTGTAGATTGTTTTATCCAGCCAACTAAATTTAGTGATCTAGTCGAGTTTGTACAAGCTCATGGCTAATCATTGTTGGACTTTTCTTTATTAATTCATGCGACCATCTTTAACAGAAATGAGAGGATTTGTAGTCAAGAATTCTTTTTTGAAGCCTAAAAAAGGCACATTGATCGTTCTGAATTCAAGAAGGTAAACCAATCTATTACAACATTTCAACAAGTGAAGTGAAATAGGTGCGTCACTCAATATGTAATCCAACAGCACAGCACCCTCCACTGTCACATCTTGTTCCTCGGAACTCCTCTGCAAGGGAAACTAGAATCTAGAATCTCATAGATTGCATTGCGCATAATTATGGATTAAAGGTGGTGCACGTAGTCAGCCTCAAGAAGGGGCTCCCTGATTCCTATCCATTGAAACAGTTTCCATCCATGGTAAAGAATTGCAATTGTTAGTGCGAACCAAAACCCACTAGAAAGATAATTGTCGAAATGAAATCTTCAAGAAGTGAGGTGAACAGTTTAGAGACAGCCTAGACGCTACTGATAGCATCAATAGAAGTTTTTCTATAAGCAGCCTCAGCACGCGCTTCTTCTAACCGGAAGAGGAGATCCTTCATAAATGTTGTATTAATTCCATGAGTTATTCGGAGTATGTCGACTGCTTTCGTTAGAGATTTTAGAGCACTCTTTGTTTCCCCAAGTAACCTGTAAGAACAACAAAGATGAGGCATTGTGAATCATAAAGGAAAAAAAAAAAAAAGCCATAACATGCATTAATGCATCTTCAAGTTGTGTGTGTGTGTGTGTAACTGTCCAGTTTGATTTTCGAACGGACCCTAACCCCAAAACTTAGGGTAGCCTAAACCCTAATCTGACCGACAAAAAAATACACAAAAACACAGTCAAATCATGCACAAACACATGAGGAAAACATCCTAATAATTTTTTTATGTGAAACCTTATCCAATCAAGCATGAAATGACTTGTAATGTCGCGGTAGTTCGAAGCTCCTAGTTTAGGTCCTTGATCATTGAAGATCGAGTCATAAGCTTCAAGTCTCGTTGGAAAAGGAACCGAGACATGAGTTACAAGTGTCGGTCCTGAAGAACCAAGACCTAGTAAATCGATCTCGATCCATACTCTAGAAAGACCAAGACCCTACACTATAGGTCTCAACCTTGTATGACCTAACCCCACAGGCGACGAGAACGAACAAAAAATCCATAAAACTACAAAAAAACGTCATTTTGTGCTTAAAATGCAAGATTCAAACTCCAAATCAAAGCCTTAAACACAACACCACCAGAAAATCGACTCAAACAACAACAATAAACCCAAAAAAACCTAGAAATTACCTAAAAAGATGTGGGGAATGAGCTTATGGCGTCGAATTAATGTGGTGTCAGTGGATTTTCGCTAGAGTGTGGCTGGAGGTAAGGGTGCAATTCAAGAGATGGAGAGTGTGTTCGTTGTGGGTGAGTGAGTGGGTGTACAGGTGAGTAAAAGCCTATTTATAAGGAGGGCATCAAGGTCATTTTGGGCAAGCGTAAAACTAGAATGCCCAAAAAAAAATTATTGGCGTAAGATAAAAAAAAAGTGGGGTTTGTTTATCTCTACGAAAATTCTTACATTTGGCATCAAAAAGTAGGATTCGAACTTTTATGATTTCTATTGCAAGAAAGATTATAGTTTTGAGCTTTGTATTTTCTTGATGTGAATACATACCATTTTTTTAACTCTTAAATTTTTATGTATTTTTTATTTTAAGATTTTGTAGAAAATACATTTAAGATCATGTCACATATGTGCTAGCCAATTAAATTAGTACTTTGTTGGGTGCGTTAATAAGCTTGGTCTCCAATTAAAAGCTTAATCAAGGTTCAATGTTGTGTAAAAAAATAATTATTGAATAACTATAAAATAAACACTAAAAAGAAAAAGTCATTTGCAAGTAAGAGACTTTTCGCTCTCTGGTAGCAACTACGATGAGACAGGGAAAAGAGGGGGTCGCCTCTGTGTGTTTTATTGATCTCAAGAAATAAAAGAGGGCTACAACGAGAGAGGAAGAGAGACTGCTCTCCTTAAACGCACCTGAGACTCTGTTCACCACACCACGTGGGTAACCAAAACCAATCAATACTCAATATCCACCCTACCTACCGACCATACTCTTTATACACCACATTTTTCTCATACATGTACCTACCTACTACTAGACCCCCTGCCAAAACTGACGTGCCTTGCATGTCTTCACAGACTCCTCAACTACCCTACTGGGTTCTTTGATCCCATATTCCCGTATGGCTTCCTTTAGTAGAACTTAGAGATAGGTGGCCTCCCCGGGATCGTAACACTCTCCTTAACCAACCAGCTTTCGAGATTCACTCTAACGAGTGTAGTAATCATCTTATACGCTGAGAAGAGAGTGAGTGGTTATCATTAGCTATAATTAAGGATAATTGCAAGGAATTAAAGCTAGAGAGTGGTTACACAATGGTATAACTCTTCATTATCGCATTGCATACAATTTCTTTTTTTTTTTCCCATTAAAAAAGGATTGCCTCTTTATTTAACCATATATAGCTCATAAGCTGTCATGGGGGTAATATTTAAAATTTTAAATCATTAACATTATCCCCCTTGGACCGCATGATTATTCTTTTATCATGTCGGGCACAAACATGATACAATATATATATCCATTACTGCTAAGGATAATGATGCTTCCTCTAATGTAATAGTCGCCAATGAGAAAGTTGTTGAACAACCACAAGAAATAGCATTAAGAAAGTCTGAAAGGCCCAAAATAATCAGCTAATCCAAATGATTTTGTGGAATAAAGAGACTTTCTCCAAGGTTTCTAAGAAAGAGTCTTTCAGAATCATTATGGCAATGGTGGCTCATTTTGACCTAGAGTTATGCCAAATGAATATAAAAACAATATTTCTAGATAAGAGCTTGGAGGTATAATTTTACATAGATTGGCCTGAAGCATTTAAAATTGTTGGTACAAAACATATGGTATGCAAACTTAAGGAATCAACATATGGACATGAGCAAGCCTCTCGAATCCCAACAATGGTATCTCAAATTTAATGATGTCATAATCTCTTTTGGTTTTAAGGAAAACATCCTTGATAAATGTACATCTTAAGGTTGGTGAGAGTAAGTTCATATTTTTGATATTATATGTTGACGATATTTTGCTTGCCGGTAATGATGTTGGTCTCTTGTTTCTCACCAAGAATTCTCTCAAAGAATTTTGAAATGAAAGATATGGGTTAAGATAGGTATCAAAATTTTCAAGATCGATTACGTTGATTACTACGATAGTCTCAAAAAGCTTATATATAAAAGGTTTTTCAAAGATTTAATATGGATAAATGTCCAACCAAGGTAAGTCTTATTCAAAAAGGAGACAAATAAAGTCTTATGCAATGTCGAGAGAATGAATGGGAACACACACAATTACACAAATGGAAAGAATTCCTTATGATTATGTTGTAGGAAGTACAATGCATGGGCAAACATGTACCATACAAAATAGCAAGCAATGGGTATGCTTGGAAGATTAAAAAAAAAAAAAAAAAGTAATCCTCGCATGGATCACTAGAGAGTTGCAAAGAAAGTGTTGCGGTACTTGCAAGGAACAAAAGATTACATGCTCAAATAGAGAAAGTTTGAACACTTAAAAAATCTTAGTTATTCAGATTCAAACTTTATTGGGCGTCATAATATCATAAAGTCTACTTTTGGAAATGCGTTTCTCTTAGTTGAACGAGCAATTTTCCAAGAAAAGTGCAAAACATATTATTATTCCCACAAGATAAAAGTAATAATCATATATTCCAAGTGAGAGAATCTTAATGTTTTTAAATTTAAACACTACCCATGCACACTCTTTCCTAGGGTTGGATATGAGTTTGTATTTTTTTATCACTTAAGGAGTCGGAGCTCCTCCTATGCTCCTGGTGAAAAAGTTATCTAGAGCTTTCTAAATTTGGGGCTACCAGTGACGACTGCAATCTACGCTGGTGGCCCTTCCCTTGCACACTTTTTCACTTTTTTTTTTTTTTTTTTTTTTTTTTTTTTTTTTTTTTTTCTATAAGTTATAACTCGAGTTTTCTATGGGAGTAGAGAAATGGAAGCGAGTTTTTTCTCTCCTTGTCAGGAGGCTTTGAATTTCCTCTCCTTATAGGGAGGTATAAGTTTTTTCCTCTCGTTATTGTGAGTTTTTAGGGTATCACGCCACGTAATAGTGGTCGGAACGTTGTTTGCAACGGTGAGTTTGACTCAATTTAGGCATGGAGGAAGTTCAACCATAAAAGCAATAGAAATCTTAGCCGATATTTTTGGCTTTTTTTTTTAATTGACCATTGGGTTCAATTTCTCACGTCCCATGAGCCCTGAGATTGCGAAAAAAAACCATCAATGGCCTGACATTTGGTTGTCGTGAGAAATTGAACCCTAGACCGTGGGCCTAACCCACACAATCCCGTCTTCACCCATACCACTAGGCCAACCCGTACGGGTTGAGATTTTTCGGCAATTTCAAATTAAGTTGCTAAAATCTTGCCACGTGATTGGGGCTTGTGACGTTTAAATTTGAAATCAGCGGTGGCTAGGTTATTTCTTACTTCATTATTATTATTTTTAAGTGTGGCGGGCCTGAACTCTAAGTGAGGTCGTTGAGCATGCAAAATGAGAATGGAGTTGCTACTCAAGCAACTCCAAGAGAATATAAAAATTTCAATAAAGCGAGCATTGGATCAACGAGACTTGCAGAGCATGCAAGCCGGGAGCCATGAAAGGCATAAGCTACAATGGTCAGGGGCTTTGCTCTAGAGATTTAGTTAGGTTGAATAAGTCATACATTTTTTTTAGACTACTGTTTTAGAAGCAAAACAATTATATAGAAAGGTCCATTTGACCACAAGCGTATAAGTTGCACATAAGTTTGCAAACTTTCACAATCTCACTTTGGTCCCAAGGTGTAGGAGAAGCCTGCTATGGATGTAATTCATGGTTAAATCAAATGTAATAGTGAGCAATTTCTATGAATGGAATCTTTTCGTCAAAAAAAATACTACCCCGTGCTGTTAGGGCATGTGCCCTAGGTCAAACATTGTTTCTATTATCATTTTGGTTAATGAGATAGAGGATTCATTTATTGTTTATTATAATTGGTATGCATGTTTACATTATAATAAGATCCATGGATGTTTACTGAAATATCATAAATGTCCTTAGTCGATCATTATACTGGGAACTATAACGAATGAAGACTAGTGTGAGTCTTGATTGATGGTCATGTGATAATCATGTGTATAGGGATACAAATCAAGATCATGAGTACTTGTTAGGGAACAATGTACTGGACCGACCCATTATGAGAACACCACATGGATTAAGTCATAAGTGTTACTCATGATAAGTGTATCATTTTGTCCTCCGACTGGAGATTGCCAGAGACTTCGATATTGGAAGCATGGTGACTTGACACAATCAAACGTTGTCTTTAACCTGAAGGCTATAAAATTGTGATTGGTTACTATGTAAATAATATGTGAAGGTGTGTAATCAAGATAGAATTTGTCTGTTTTATATAGAGAGATATTAGTGGATCCCTCGATATGTTAGACTATTAAATTACCAAGTCCAAGTGAATTGATATGATCAATATCACTCATATGTTTTTAGTCTACCTAGAGATCGAGACTAATATAATTAAACATTAAGGGTAACTTTTCGTGCCCTATGTTTGATTAAAGGATATCGCACGACAAAATGATATGATATACATTATTCATTAGGTTGTATCGATTTTGATATTTATGCAACTTGGGTAGTCATAATATCTTGCTAGAGACCGATTATGACTTGCGTATCAAAATAGGTTTTACCTCACTACCAACATTACATGAACCTATTGGGTCGCACGCAAAGAACGGTTTTGCATGATTTCAATTTGTCAAGAATAATGAATTTTATATGATAAAATTTATGACATAAAAACCCTTGTGATTTGTTATATGATAACTTACTAGTAAGGGTGTTTGTGTAATTTGCTTGAATTGCCTAAATACAATAGTTATATTACGAAAATTTTTTTTTAAGTGAGCTTACCTATACATATAAATAGAGGTTGAAACCCTAAAACGAAATAAGATTTTCTTTTTTGTTATTTTTCGAGTTCTCTGGATTTTTGGGATAAACAGAAAAACGTTTTCTTTCTCTCTTAGGGCTAGCACTCCAAATTGTTGTCACCGTTCGTATGAAGATTTCTGATAGAGGACGCGCGCTTGAACGTCTTGAAGATCGAACAACTAGAGAAGAAAACATTGATTAAGGTATGATTTTACTTTTGTAGATCAAATTTAATGGAACTTATTTTCGGTCATATTGGGGTTTTGAAAATAAAATTTAAAATTCCTCTGCGTTTTCAAAGCCCAAAACCCAACAATGACCGTTTATGAGCAATGCATATGGTTGCATAAAGAGACTCTTTTTTAATGGGAAAAGGAGTTATAACAACAACAACAACAACAACAACAACAACAACAACAACAACAACATAGCCTCAGTCCCAAATTAACTGGGGTCGGCTACATGGATCAAACTTTTCCATTGTGCTCGATTAAGTGCAATTGATGATGAGCTTTTCAAACCATTCAAATCCCTCCTAATGAAAAAGGAGTTATAAGTGATGGGATAATGAAGAGTTATAGCCTTGGCCCTAGCGTAACCACTCTCTAGCTATAATTCCTTGTAATTATCCCTAATTATGACTAATAGTTACCACTCCTCTCTCCAACCTATAAGAAGATTACTACACCCAATAGAGTGAATCTTGAAAGTTCTTTGGTTAAGGATAGTGAAATTTTTTTGCTCTCAAATGACTTCTTCTAAGTGTTTATTTTATATTTTATTCAATAATTATTTTGTTTTCTAAAGTTGTGTAAGTTTAGGTCTTGGGGTTTATGTTTGTTGGTTATTTGCTTTATGAAAATTCTTAAACTTCAATGTTATGTCTTTGTATTGATCAAAGAGAACCTAATAGCGAGGTACATGCATCCAAATTTTGAGGAAAGAATTTCTGATAAAGGAGATAAAAGTTGTGGCACCACAGACCTTGTGGTAATTTGTAATTTCAAAGAAAAGCATAAAATAATACTTTCACCCCAGGAACTAAATAAATTTGAAGAAAATTAAGTTAATGGATAACAAATAAAAATCCTTAATTGTAGCATCAGGGTGCCACATCTATTCTACCAAAAAAAAGGGCATAGTTAGGGAGAAAGAATCTTCAAATTTCTTTATGGCACACCATTTTGTTGCAGTTAGTACAGACAAAAAACAAGAAGTTTAAGTTGAGCAAAGCAACTATTTTGTTGATAGGACTTCTGCAAAGCAACTATTACCAATAAAAGCAAATACGGATAGCTATACTAACCATTCAAGCTTCCCGCAAGTATAGTACTGCAGTCCTAGCAAAGGATGAATTGATGGATATACTCCTGCAGTGACACACAACATCGGACAGCAACACACTTAGGATCAAATACACATCCTCGTATGGAAAACACATGCCCATCCGCCCACCAGGCAATCATATTTGTCATTACCAATTGTAAGGTATGATCTGAGATCAATTTAGGGAAATTAAAACCAAAATGATGTTTTTAATACCTACCAACCAGCTTCGCAGAAGTCTAGTACTTTAACCTCTATGTAAATTTGACTCCAATCAATGTTCCACATTCTGACATTCTGATTTTTAGGAATATTTTATGTGTTCACTCAACATAACTAGGTGAGAGATGCAGGCCTCCAAACAAGAACAAAATCTCTTTGCACCAGGATGGTTCTAATTTAAGGAAACCTTTAATTGTGGCCAACTAATAACAGTCTTCAAAATGGTTGTTTATACAGGACACTTGTGCGCAATTAGTAAGAACTTTAACAAGGTATACACGCAAGCATTCATAAATAAGAAATAAAAGAATCCTTGAGACAATTCGAAGGGTGCCTTAACCTAAGGAATGCTTCAACTTCTTGGTGTCCTTACAGTAAAGCATATTGGACGCCAATTTATAGTTTGTTGGTGCAAACAGACATAGATTACATGACCCTCCAAGCGAGGGCAATGAAGGAATCACCCTCAAGTCTTACTATTCGGTCTCAAACAAAAGCACTCAGAGTGAACAAAAGTGCTTTTACACACCGAAGCCATGCCTTCTTTTTACCTTCATAATTGCCTACCCTTTTGCCTAGATTCTCTCCCCATCTAGGCAGTTAGAAGTTACACAAATCAATTTGTTTGTTGACAGCATCAATAAGAAAGCAACATCAACACAGATGTTAAAAAGATGAGCAATTAAAAATATAGTAACTGCCATTTAGATTTCTGACTAAACACAACTTAGACGGCCAAAATGTTTAAAGAATTTCAAAAAGTTGTTTACCGAATGTTAAAATCTTACATACTTTGATAAAGTGGAAGGATCAGTCTACAATATGTTAGAGCGCCATTCCAATCTTGCAGCTCCATCAAGATCTGAATATATAGAAGTCATCAATCATCAAACATCAAATATAGTGCCCAGATAAAACAAAAAAGAATTTCTAAAGTAAATTCAGAAATTAGTAATTACTAATAATATATAATAGTGTGTTAGCACGTGCGTCGTGTTTTGAAAATCTTGGATATACTCTTAAGGTGGGTCATGATACTCACACCTGGACACAACCTCATAGGTCACGGCTAATCATGAAGGCCATCAGTTGCCTGAGTCAGAGATACCCCAAGTGGCCATTGGTCATTCAAGTCACATGTCATTTTTAAAGATATTGTGCCCCTTCCATTGAACTTAGGATGCTGGGTTTATGGTCTGTCCCAATCACGCAGGAGACATCATATATTTTATATGCTTTAGTATTAAGCATTTTCAAGTTAATAATTGTTAGAAAATAATATAGATATACATACTTCTATCAAAAAAAAGGCATACATTACTTTTTTTTTTTACTTGTGCGGAGCTTGCTTTCATATAATTTAAAAGATTTTAAAATTATAAAAGCTAAAATAATAGTTAGTCAAGGAGAAGATAAGTGACAACAAGAAAACATCAAAACATGAAAGTGTCTAAAAACAGTAACTCTCCTTCATTCAACTAGACTAGCACAATTCCTTCTCCACCCATCATAATAGCAGCCCAAGCTTCTGGCCATGTTCATCCCTGATGCTGCTTTATGCTTGATCATACCTTATGAGTATTGATCAGTTTCTACTCTTTGAAAACTCCATTGTTTCTCTCAAGCCGTACACAACAAAGTTGTTGGAATAGTATGTTCGGAGACACCCAATAATATTGGAACAAAGTTGTTGGAATAGGAAATATTTACCCAGCCGCAAATATAGGAATTCTAGGCTACATTAAAGGAGATTAGAAAGATTAGGCAGATTTCTTGCAAAGCTGTATTTTCCTATGATTATATTGCTTCCTTATTTAGGTGACATATGTACCTATACATGCACAATGTAATACATGTTAATAAGGACCAATACAACGTATCTTTTCTTTTTGTTTGCAGAAGTAACCAGCCAAAACTGTTGCATTCCATGCAATTTTGAAATCTTGGATGTCCTTTGAATGTCTCTCCAGTCTCCTCGAGAACAGGGTCTCCCAACAATCCAGCACACCATCACTCAGATACTCACAATTTTTACTTTTGGAAATCTAACATTCATAGATTAATAATTGTAATAACATACAATAGTAAATGCAATAGTATCTCATTTGATGAGAATGAAAGGTTAAGAATGTACCTTGAGTTATACATTCATTTAGTTTTAAAAGTGAGTTTTGAGTGTAGAAAAGGGCAAGCAAGAGAAACTAGCCGAAAAGGTAGAGCATACAAAGAGCTAGAGAGTGGTTGAATGATACATAAACGTAGTAACCCCTACGACAAACTCATAAAAGAGTTTAACAGTTATTTGGGCAGGAGTGGAATACATTAAAAAGAGTGATTCACAATTCCAAGTAATGACATCATAGACGATACAGAGTGTGGGTATTTGTACCCCCAACATGTGACAGGTTTTACCCGAGTGTGAGTATTGCATGTGTTGGGAATGTGCTTTACACTTTAGAGCATCTCCAATGGTAAATGTGAATTGTGGGCGTGAATTCGTGCCACGTCATCAACGTGGAGAGGATGTCAATCCCATATGGCTTAAATAGACATTGGCTTTTAAAATCGAATAAAAAACAAAAAAAGGTGAAAATAAAATCTAATAAAAGACAAATCTAAGAGCATCTCCAATGGGGATGTGGATTAGATGTCAATGTGTGCCACTTAGGACTAGATAGACATTGTAGTGAAAAAACATCACCAATGGAATGTGCATTTTGAATGTCAGATGAGGTGGATAGACATTGTCTATTTTGAATGTCACTTCTTTACATCCATGTTGGATAATAAGATTTTTTTAAATACTTACTTATTTTATTTACACTTTTATTTTCACATTTTAATTAATAAAATTACAAAAAAAAATGTCACCTCATTAATTGAGCCACAAATTCACATCCAACATTGGAGACCTATTTTGAAGTTGAATGTCAATTTGAGCCACATGAGGTAGACATCTTCTTCACATTGAGAATCCACGCCCACAATCCACGTTTACCATTGGAAATGCTCTAAAATAAAGCAGACATGTATTTTTTGTCCGCCACGTCACCTCCACATCCGGAATGAACATTTGCATTGGGAAGGTTTTTTTTTTTTTTTCAATGTCTATTTTATCCTACATGTCACACATTCTCCCCCAATCCACATCCCCATTGGAGAAGCTCTTAGGATGGACTATGGAGAAAGAGCAAATGAAGATTTTAAAACTAGTGCAAGGTCAGTAGTACCCGACAGAATGAAGTATAAAGATTTGTAGAATAATTAATTGTTTAAGTAGAAGTTAATATAAAGTGCACTGGGATATCAATATTATAGATGAACTGTGGGAAAAAAAAAATGACTTCTCCAAGTACTAGCATTATGAACAGAATTATATGGGAAAGAAAAAAGATCTCCAGATTGTGGTTATCGTCATTGATGTTTTTTGTAAGCAAAAGTATGGGATAAAAACAAACCTTCAGAAGATTTTCTCGAGTCCGCATCAAATTGATAGAATATGAATGGCAAAGTTTCAGCTGGAGTGGTTCTATTGCCTTGTAAATGGAGCAGGCGTCCTGATAATCTAAGTTCAGTCCAGGAATAACAACCACAGTGTGATCACAAATGCCTGGTACATCAATCTTTTGTCTACGACTGAAAGCATTCATTTTCTTCTAATTATGTGAACATAGATTATGAAAACACTTAATGGAATATTCAGTGTAAATTCTTAACAGAGAAGGATACTTCCAGAGGCAAGAGTCCTTGAAGCCATGTCCTCTAATGATTTTAATTCAATTGCGATCTCTTGTATTTCCACCTTGTTTCTAATGCACCCACATTTCTGACATATGAACCCTTTGTCATCTGGGAAATTACAAATTATGTTTAATCAATAGTTCAATCAACTTTTCAGATGGACAGTTCGTAATTCAAAAAAGAGCACAGACAACAATAGCAGACATCCGGATAACTCAGCAACCATGGATGATTTACCAGTATTACGAATCAAGAAACCGTTGCAGCTACCATTCAAGCATTGATAACCTTCTAAAATAGCACTCTCTTGAACATCCTCTTGTAGTCCCTTTGATATAGCAGCAGCCAAGTTAAATTACATCCATATGAAAGAAGTTAATGTTAAGATAAAAAGGCTACATTCTCCGTAAAAAAAGGTCTCATGAAAGTAAGTACATTAATACCACTTTCATGCAGCATGGACATGTGCATGTAAAAAGGTATTGTTCTTTGAGGGTTTTTTGCCTTGTTGCAGTGCTTCCAGCAGTCTCAATGTAGCTTATGAATACCTTATAAAATGTGATTAAGCAATTACAAGAGTCATTCAAAAGCTTATGAGCAAAGCTAGATAATATAGAGAAAAGTCATTAGATAGAGCCAGGAGGCCGACGAATGCTATCTTACTTCTGTTCCCTTCGATATATGTTCCACGGCACGAACAACTGCCAACCTTCCCTCAAACATCAACACCGAATTAGGTGCACAGCTACAGCAACAAAGGAATTGAAAAATAAACATAAGACACATCAAGAAGAATGCCAAACAAGTTAGGCAAAAATATATATAATAGAAAAAAGATAAACTATTGGTACCTATGATTAATGATTGAAACAACAGGATATAATCCTGTCCCAATCGGTCTCAGTTCACTGTCACAGATTGTATGGGCATTGCATGCAAGCTGCAGTATGTCAAGAGATACAAACCTATACTTCAATGGAAATCAAACTTGCAACAAAAATACTCGCCTCAAGAAATACTTGTTGGTCATACAAAATGAGCAATTGCACTTCTATTCCTATCTCTACAGTTTCATTTGAGGTTTTTAGATTTCACTGTCAATCCTCGAGAATTACCTAGCTCACACATTCGAACCATAGCAACACTAGTTTAAAATAAGAACTTTCAATTATCCAAGCAGCACATTTTTCACCCTTGAAAAGAAAAATGCAGGAAATTGGAGAACGATGATGCAGATTGAGATGACAAACCCATAACTCTGATTGAGTGCAAAGAAAGACCTTACAAAAATGTCAAAGAATAAAATGTAACTACTATGGAGTACCATTTTGATTCATGAGCAAACTGAAAGAAACCACAAATGAACAAAACCCAGATAGCATGTGAATGCTGTGCACAAACCTTAGAAAAGTTCTGCGCATTATCTTTTATGGAAACATCAGGTAGCTGAAGTATCATGTTGACGAGATTAGCCATTTGTGCATACAGAACCAGCTGCTTCTCTTCAATTTCCGACATATCTTTATTAAAAACAGTAGTGAAATCAAACAGATGACCTTTGGGAATCCCTAATCAGTAAATACTGTAGAAAAATGAAGCAACGATATGCACGTTTCAAATTTCAACCAAGCATTTCAAAAAATGAGTGAGGATACGATCCACTAATTCTTCCACCAGACTGTAGTTATCCATTGCAGTAGTTGGGATAATCTGCCAGTAAAACAGTAATTTAAGTATATAATATCGAATTTCCAATTAAAATGTTTCCATAAAGACACTTGCACTGCAATAATGAGAACACAGCTTCCAACAAAATTTCTCGTCAAAGATTCAACCTTTATAAAGATTCTCAAAAAAATTTTAAACATACTATTGTTAAAATTTGGACCCATTTTGTCAAGCCGCACATTCGCAATAAGGACCAAGGTGATGAACAGTGAAAACAAATTACTCCCTCCATTCCACAATTTGCGTCACATTTTGGTTGTGCACAAGAATTAAGGTAATGGTTGATTCACCATTAAGATTTCATAAGAAGACTAAATTACCCTCCAATAAATGACTTCATTTATTATGAGTATTGTGTAACAAAATGTGACTAATAGTGTCATTAACTAAATAGAATGAGGTTAGATTTGGAAATAAAGCATCTAATGCTTCCTTGATTTCCTAATGTGACAGATATTGTAGAACAAAAAAAATAAAAAAATGTGACGCATATTGTGGAATGGAGGGAGTAAAATTTTATAAAACAGGTCTTTGAACGCATTTGATTTTACTGAATTCAGACCCCTAAAATAGGGAAATTTGGGAAATTATTTGTGTTTTAGGATCATATGATTTTTGTTTTGGGAGTAAAATTTTAATATGTGCAAAAACTTTAGCACACAAATGAAGCACACAGATAACTACCCCCACCACTTTAAGAGAGCCAAAATATACTGTCTGAAGATTCTTGCTACAAGGAGTCCCTTTCTCGGAACTGTTGATTCATATAATGTCCCAAACAACATGTCATACTACCTTCCTAACTGGTCAATTAATTGTCACCATAAGTGCACAAAAACATTTCCATGACAGCTCATTTCTTACTTGTATTGCTCCCTGAATCACTGCATTTGTTCAGGCTGAATGTAATGTGATTAAAATTTCTTTGGAGATTAAAAAATGTTGGCGTATAAGATATATTAATAGATTATGTTAACCAAATTCCAGATTCTCCAATTCAACCACATAGATGGGATCAAGTGGTCCACATGCGACCTTAATGCTTTTTCAGAAATACATACATTCACACGACAACATAGCCTCAATTCCAAATTAGTTGGGACTTGTGGTCTGGTACATGGATCAAACTCTTTCATTGCACTCGATTTAGTGCAATTGATGGTGTACTCCAATGCAGCGCGTCGCTAGGTGGGAACGCCCCAACATTATCTCATTGTTTGATCCATTCATAAAGAGCGACAAAAATTTTACGCTAGCAGTCAACCCATCACAACCCTCCCTCATTTTCCAAGAATTGAAAATGAACTTGGGTCTCCCATTTTCCGGTATGAAAAATGGGCTTCGGAGTCCTCCTTTATACGGACTTAGGATCGGCTACGTAGTGCATGTAATGTTCTACATAGGTGGAGTTAATCAACAAAAACAAGATGAAAGAAAAAGAACACCATAAGTTTACATAACAGTAGTAAGAAGAGATTCAGCAGAAGTTTTTCTAATATGCAACACAAGCATAATACATTAAGCAACAACCAAAATCGGTTGTTGCACTAATAATACAGTTTTTACTGGAAGTAAAAGAAGAACTAAAGTAACTAGCATTGAGGAAAAATATGAGTTCCATCATAATGAGAAACCAAACAGCTTCGGAAAGATTAAAGGCAAAAGCAAATGTTGAACCTACTGACCTGCTCTTTTTGCAATTTCCTCTTCAAATACAATCTAATCATCAAACGGATAGTAGGAGTTAGATGATTTCTCCGTTCCTTGCCAGCTCCTACTAGAGCTTGACATTCTAGTTTGTGCTCCTTCCACTGTAATTTCTGAAAAGTGAAAACAATAAGTAGATTGAAAATGATATCATGTAATAGCTTAATAGAAGGCATTCTTTAAGAAAAAGAAAGAACACAGCAGGGACCCAATATGTGAATCTATGACTTAAACTATTGTCCACCGCGTCATAATCGCATTGGTTTTTGGGGGTACCATTGGAACCAATATGTGAACCTATCACTTAAACTATTTACTTTTATTGTACGTGGGTTTCCCCTTATTTTGTAGAAAAAAAAAATTGCAAGCTCATAAGACAATAGATAAACGTGTAAGAATAGAGGAAAATGACTAATGTTAATTGGACTTGTTCATCCTAAAATACTTGTGTTGATATGAGATACACACATGATGTCTTTTAAGTATCAAACACTCCTACATAATTTCTCCAAAATTAAAGGAAAAACTTTCAAAAAAGCACAGACGTTTTTTTTTTTGGCAGAAACAACGTGGAATTTTAATTTTGACAATTATATATTTATAACAGCAATTCCATTCTTTCAATTTTAGCACTAATGGGAATTTGGGAAGACTAACGCTAAAGTGACATTTGAACTTCGTAAAGTGCATGCAAACCCAACTTAATATCGGCAGGTCAGCAAGACTCGTTCACTCAAATCAGATCATCCCTGCTCTTCAACTATTGTTTTCTTTGTGCGCATCGAGACAGCAATTATAGACCATTTTGAAAGCACTTAACCAAAGTTTAGATGTCACCTCAACACCCCATCTCCCCCAAATTCCTGTGTGCTAAAATTGAAAGAATGCAAGTGCTGGAATTATAATTGACAAAATAAAAACTTCGAGCTATTTCCGCAAAACAGCCATAAAGTTATTGTTTTCTTTTTTTATATTTGCCTAAAGTTTGACTAGTTATATCAATATGCATTCCTTGTTGACACTAAAATCCTAATACAACTATGACATTTTGAACAAGAAATTAGTCTTGCATGTTGATTACTTGTACGTAGATATTCCATTTTGCTCATGCATCATGATCCTTAATTAAAAAGCTTAGAAATCCAAAAAAGAAATAACTTCCTATGCATCTCCATGAAGGTTCATATTAGTAGATTCTTTGGGTTGAAATTTACTAGATTCACCTATTCACATATAAATGCATGCCATCAAAGCATCTGAGAAAAATAAATCCAAACAAAGTTCGATATCATGAATCATGGTTAATGAAGAGGTCTTGAGTTCAAGCCCTGGGTATGGAGCAAATTTAAAACCCTTGAGGGAGATCTTTGCCACCACCTAGTGGTCTTACCCAACTCGAACCCGGATTAGTCAAGGCCCATTGGGATTCAGATACCGGGTGGCTTAGAAAAAAAAAAAAAAAAAAGAATTGGATCAACAAAAAAAAAACAAGTTTTAAATCAGACTTAGTTTCCAGTAAACAAAAAACATAATCATCAATTGAATAGCATGAAGTTAGAAAATCTTTTTGTAAAGTGTAAACCCTGCATAACCAAATCTATACCTGGCAAGTACTTCCGCAATACCATGGAATTTGACATGCGGAACATTTTTTGAGGTTGGATGACATGAAACATCGGTCACATCTTAAGGTGGATGAATTATTTGGTACAGAAACATAAGGCTCTTGAGATATAATCACCTCTCCTATAGCACGAGATCTTTTGACTGGTTAGTCATAAGAATAGACAAAGAATTGAAAAATGATGTACTCATATCCATCAAACAAAACTAACTAAAAACGTTTTAAAGAGGAAGAAAAACTATGTAAATTTTATTTTCTACATTATCTGTGTGAATCATGTATGATGGAGTAGTAACGAGTATAAAGACATTTAGATGAGCTACAAAAAGAATTCCTCATTACGATAGGACTACATCAAGGATCGACTTTAAGTCCATATCTATTTACTTTAGTTATGGATGAACTAACTAGGCATATTCACGAGGATATACCATGGTGTATGCTATTTGCAGATGATATTGTCTTAGTGGATGAAACAAAAGATGGAGTGAATAGGAAACTAGAACTTTAGAGGAATACATTAGAATCTAAAGGCTTTAAGTTGAGTAGGACGAAAACTGAATACATGCATTGTGAGTTTAGAAACACTAGACATCAAGACGATGGAGTGGTAAAATTAGGAGAAGTAAAAGTTCTTAAGGTGAACGACTTTAGATACTTAGGATCAATCATACAAAATGATGGTGATATTGAGAATGATGTCACACGTAGAATTCAAGCTAGATGGAAGAAATGGCGGAGTGCAACAGGGGGTGATTTGTGATCGAAATGTTCCTACTAAGTTAAAAGGAAAATTTTATAGGACCACAATTAGGCCAGCTATGCTCTATGGTAGTGAATGTTGGGCGGTAAATCAACAACAATTACATAAAATGAACGTAGCAGAAATGATGATGCTTAGGTGGATATGTGGTAAAACTCGTAAAGATAGAATAAGAAATATATAAATTCAAAGACAAGTAGGAATGACACCAATTGATACAAAGATTAGGGAATGACGGTTGTGGTGGTTTTGTCATTTGCAAAGACGGCCTACAAATGCCCCCACTAGAAAACTTGACTCAATAAAAACTGTAGAAATTCAACGAGGTAGGGGTAGACCAAAGTTAACATGAGATGCATTAATTAGGAGTGATTTGAATGGTTTGCAAAGCTCACCATCAATTGTACTTAATCGAACACAATGAAAAAGTTTGATCCATGTAGCCGACCCCAATTAATTTGGGACTGAGGCTATGTTGTTGTTGTTGTTGTTGTTGTTGTTGTTGTATCTGTGTGAATCATGTGAAAAAGTCACAATTCATTCTAGCAAATGAGCTGGAAACTCACGAGATCTCGTTGTTGTTGTATCTGTGTGAATCATGTGAAAAAGTCACAATTCATTCTAGCAAATGAGCTGGAAACTCACAAGATCTCCAAGAATTCTTGTCTGGCTCAACATAGACTCAAATTAGTATCTTCAAAATCACAGCCTCTCACTCTTTTCACCTTCACATTCTCTCAAAATTTAATCAACCAACAGATTTGATAGAATATTATACCAAATGTTACACGTCGAATGCTAGTTACACAAAATAACTACGCTTGCATATATTTTTAGGATTCTCAAGTCAAATGAACCTTTTGAATAAGGAAGTTACTTCCCTATAATGAAGGCATTCTCTGTTGGTACCTAATGATTAAATGCATCTATAGCCATGAAAATAACATGACGATAGGTCCTGGGACAATGTTGTTGTTTCTATTATGAACTATAAATAGAAACACGAGAAAATAATAGATACTTCTATTATTTGAAGGACTCCATGTCCATATTACAACCATCAAATAAATTATGCCCAACAAGGCAACAACTATAATCAAAATTTAAAAGTGAATACTAAATGCCATTTGACTCGTCAACTGCCCAACAACTATAAACCTCGTAACTACACGAGCCATTTAATGATACAACACAGACAACACCTTAATTGCCCATCTAACATATACTCCCTCCGATCACAAATATAAGTCGTTTACGGTAAGAGCAAAAAAATTAAGATAGTCTTAATTACAAGTGTAATTTACATATACGCCATTTGACATTAAATGAATTGAAAAATTGAATCATCATAATTCATAAATATTTGAGTTGTATACGGGTATAATTGGTAAAAAAAAAAAACAATAAATACATTATCGAATTTCGAAAACGACTTATAATTTTGACCAAAAATTTTTACTAGAAAGACATATTTTTTTTACCGAGGGATAACTTAATTTAACCTGGGTCTACCAACAACCAATCGCTTCAAGTAAAAAGGGACTCGGTGAAGTTTGAGCCTCGTGGATGAAAAAAATCCGATTGGGAGGGCCGACCTCGTGTTGACCTGACAGTGCTAGAGCGTGTGAATTAGTCGGTGCCGCGAATATCATATAAGAAACCAAAAAAAAAAAAAAAAAAACCTGGGTCTCCTTTTTTGATGGAATAGCTTCATATTCATTTATAATGATAGGTACTCAACAACATAAGCTTTTACTATTAAACCCTTTAACAGCCCTAGCATTTAGCTCAACTAGTCAGCTACAACTTCAGATGAGCTGCTGTAGTACACTTTTCAGTAACAGATTTAAGGATTGGGTTCCCATTGGAAAACATAGAGCCACATGAACGCGATGCCCTAAATAGGCCAAATCCGAACGCGCGCGCGAGCGCGCGCGAGAGAGAGAGAGAGAGAGAGAGAGAGAGAGAGAGAGACCTGGAGAGAAGTCTCTGGTGGCGAGGAGACAACGGCCTTTGTCAGGCGTGGTAGATACAGTTAGTCCAAAAGAGGCCAGTGCTTCCCCCAAATCCTCCATCACTGGTGGCAAAATGAGTCCGCATGCCATAACACCGACACGACACGCCTAACATAAGAAATTAGCAAGGCAAGATTGAACTTATCTGGGTTTGTGTAACAAATCACAAACCTAAACCCTAACTAAATCCATTTATGATACCCAATAAATAGAACACACCAAGTTATTAACATCGTGTTAACTTATACGTATCACTTTCTTTTTTTTTGGAAGTAAAATAAAAATTTCATATAATGACTCAATTAACATGACATAGAGTCTGTAGGATTTAAAACTAAAAAAAAATAGAGTTTTGTTGTAGCTCTAGGCTTAGCGCTCAACACCTTAAACTCTCTGTCTCTCGGCGTTAAAGCGCAGAGTCAGCACTGATAACAAAAAGTTTCGATTTTTTGAACTTTTTTGTCTTTTTTTTTTTTTTTTTTTTTCGTTTCTTCGCACCAATTCGTACTCAAACTCACATCTTAGTGAATAGACACAGTCATTTGGATTTCTATACATTAAAAGGTTCTAGTACGTATTAAACCCATTGAAAAACATTGAATCATAAAAGTTTTTTGAATTAAAGTGTGTTCGTGTTCATAGCATCATTCTTTCAAAGTTTTTCAAAGAGTGTTATTGGTTGGAGTTGGGTTACACACACATCATTCAACAACCACTAGAGACTTGATTGTATCATGAAAGCAAGTTTCAATTAATGTCAAAAAAGACCAATTACATGTTTCAAGTCTTTGTTTGGATCTTCCATTCTCATCTTGTATTCTTTGTTCGAAGAAGTTTGTTCGAACAATTTTTAGACAAGAATTATTCTCCATGGCTTCTTCGGATTGGATTCTTGGTAATTTGTTGAGAGGATAGCGACTACTGGTAATTTTGATCAATTGCTCATAGGTTTGGATTTAGCGATCTATCATAAAATTATGGTATGCGTTCACTATTAATATATGCATACGTACATGATCGCAATGATTAATGATTGTCATGGGCGCGTATAATGGTTACAAGTGATTAGAGTTATATAATTGAATCCTAATGAATTGATGAATATCTCTACTTTGACCAAGATATGTATATTTTGACGCCCTGTACTTATGCTCTTTTGTATTTACATGGTAGTAACTGTGGAAATTGTATTACTATTACATGGACTTGAGCCATTTGCTAACTGTGATTTTGTAAATCATGGCTAGGCTAAATATTTTTTACATATAACTATATATAAGGGTACCGCCCAACCTAATCCCGTTATTAAGCTCTAACTTCCACCATGTATGACTTAACAATGTATTAGTCAGCCTTTCCAATACTCTCACCTCATTAGCTACTTTTTTGATAAGCATTACACCATTCTCATACTTAATAGTATTTCAAAATTAATTAAAATCTTATACAATTTAAAGATTATTCAACGGAAGTCTTGACAAATTAGCGAAAGTCATTCATATAAAATCTAAGTATGCGGAGAACCAGGTAACAAAGATCACATGCATATATATAACAAAACGACAATGGCTATACATCAACATGTGTCTGGTCGGTATACTATCTCTCAACCCATATATATAACCCCACGGATATACAAAAAACATATAAATAGTCATACAACAAAATCGAAAACCTACAAAATCAGTAGTAGCATCACTCCAATGGCTCAGAGGTTGTCGTCGATCTTTTCCTTGCCCCGTTTGCTACTCAATGAATCTGCACCCACCGTCATAAAAAGGAATGTGAGTACAGGAAAGTAGAAAGTAACACTGAGAGACATTTATCCACTTTCCCAACTATACAACAAGTGTTTGAAAGCATAACAATAGTAACTATGGTGAAAAAGAATAATGCTAAACGATACTTCAGTTAAACATTATGAAACTGACACTCGACTAAATAGTAATGATCTAGGGCTGGTTGGTCGTGAGTTACGTCACATCAACCTACTTCCACTATATAGGGCGTAAACATTTTCATAGATGCCTTCACATCCTCACAAATGCCCACCACATAAATAAATACTCACAAGTGCCCCTCACATGTGATGTCTACTTGCCAACAACTCCGAGTCCCATACCTCGTGTGTTTCTCAAGCTAGTGGTGAGATCTCGACAACCCTGAAAATCTGGTGACTTTATGTGTCGCACACATCTTTATCATATAATGGTCCTAGATACAAGAACTACTTTCATATATTGAAGGAATGACACAGTTAGGAATTCAACAATGCGATTGCATAACTAATGCACAAGGAAAATAGATTTACAATGCCATAAGTCAACTATCTAATAGCATGCTATTTCTTTTGACTAATTACTTCAACAATCAAGAATGACGTAGCACATGATTTAAAGTCAATGAAATCATTTAACCAACCATCATTTTCATGATCAACAAACTCATGAAATGAGATGAAACAACAAGTCATGGCATATAGAATACAAAAGATGATTCAATCTAAATGATTGAAAATGAATAACAAAATTGGAATGAAATGTAAATAAATATCTCAATCAGTTTATTTACAATCTACGTAAATTTCATAGCTAGTCCGGCCTCCCGACACCTCTAAACACGTACTTGAACCCTTGAGACTCTTCCTTAGGCTCTTGGTACCATTTAATATGTTTTAGAGCATGTTTAGACTCTCAATTAAAGTATTAACTTATTTAAAGTGTTTAAGTTTAAATTAAGAAACCGCAGAAAATGTGTTTTCATAGCACCTAATGCGTTGGGTAATATGTCTAGCGCTCTACACGTAGGTAGCGCTCTTGCACGCTAAATGCAGGAAATCCCAGAAATTTTGCACTTTGAATTTTCGGGTTTCTCCTTCAAACGGCCAACATCATAGCCTTGAACCTCTGTTACCCTACATCGGAAACCCAACACATCATCCACAACCATGCACAATGGTTCACACTTCAATTATATCACAAATTCATCAATTTAAACTAAGTTAATGGTGTAGTTTTAACTTACCAAAATATACACCACCCCTAGCTTGATCAATTTTTTCAATTCTACCAAAGTTTCACTTCAAATCAACTAATTTTATCCCTAATCTTCTTCCCTCTAGCTTTCCTTCTCTTTTAAGTTATGAAATGATAACATTTGCATGGTTATCTCATTCGATCTTTTATATTAGATAAGGTTGATTTGTGGTCATTGATCTTAATGTACACTTGCATCTTGAGGCTGATTTAATGACTCTCATTTTGTTTTAAACCCATTAACACTCCATTAACTCCATCTTGCTAATACCAATTGAAACTAAATTGATCTTATGATGTGTCCATACGTATCTAGAGGAACATCAAATGTCTAATGTTTTATTTAACTAACTTAGGTTTCATTTAATGTAAATCAATCTATAGCCACATTAAATCAGTTAACTAAGCCATATTAACTTTAAACTACTTACCACATTACTCTCTACCCCGGTCCCACGCTGACATGTATCTCAAGGCGTGTCCCTGCTCACGTCTAGACATCTATATACAAGTAGGAGTGACTTAGTAGCCTACATATATACAATACACTAGACATATATCACAACAATCTAACATATACCTCGACCACATGTATCGGTTAGTGCACGTATCTCGATACGGGTCTCAAATCATGGGTCTATGATCCAGATTAAGAAATTAAACTAAAATTAGGAATTTGGACCGTGACAATATATATACACATTTATACATTTATACATATAATAAAAATAATAATAGTAATAGCATTTATAAGTGGCAGTGGCCAAAAAATTGTCAATAGATGATGAATCCATGTAATTGAAATATACCTTAAGCAGGTTATTAGTGTTAATTTGAATTCTAATTAACTCGAGTTAGGCTCGAGGTTAAGCTCGGCTTGTCTTGAATAATGTGAGTACGTTGATGTGATGTATGGTGTTTGTTTGGTATGGAAATTGATGAATTGAATTATAGGCGATTAATATGTATTAATATAAAACCTATAATTGTAAATAAATAAATAATTAGTTGCTCAAAATCTCATAAATCAAGTGTTAAGTATCACGTGAAGATTTTACCTTGATTTGCATACAAGTTGAGTTTAGTGGCTGTGTAAAATGAGAACGAAGTTTGTGCAAGGCATTGCCTCGAGTTTCGTGTCAGTTGGCAGTAGTCGAGGTTGGGATTAAGTCTAATTTTGTGCAAGATTGGTTAAATATGAAAAGAGAATTGGTCTATGAGAGTTTGATAAGTCATGCACAAAGTTATTATTTTTGGGGTTTTTGTGTGATTAAAACCCTTGTTATAGACGTTTTATGAAGGTGAACTATTTTTCGAGATTTTGACTCAATTCGATGAAAAAACGAATAAAAAATGAGCGCCAGAAGCCAAAACACGTCAAAATAGGGATTTCACAAATTGATAAATAAAAAAAATTAAGCTGTTGATAAGCACCCGAGGTTTTATATGTATAATGATAAAAAAGAAAGAAATGAATTCGTTCATTTCATTTCAACAACGAGCGTTCTCTAAACCTCTCAATTTGATTTTTCGTTCCTCGAGCTTTCGACGTTCGATTTTCACTCAGTTTTGTTCTGCAAAACTATAAATCATTGCGATACAGTCAGTTTGAACTAAGTTTCTATGGTAGAAACGAGTTATTTGGTCTGCAATTTGGTAAATAGTTAATTCGGGGCATTTTCTTCAATTCAATTTGAATTCTCACAATTTTTTTATTTCTTTCACGGGATTTTAATAGAAATTGGTAGAATTTGTTATGAGTTGATGTATTCAGTTGATTTATACTAATTTGAGATAAACTCCATCGTCATGGGTTAGGGTTTTATGGGTTGAATTGATGCAACTCAGTTGATAACTATTTCAAAGATTTTTTTTAGTTGATACTGATTTACATTAGAATCTTGGATAAACTCGATTATTGATTTTTGTCCAAATTGACTCTACGGGCTTTGAAAATATTTTGAATATGGTATTGAGCGATTTTTTGGTATTTGATGTCGAGTTGTGATGATATTATTGCAAAAATGTTATTTTAGAAAAGCTTTGTTAGTTTTAAATTAATAAAGTTTGCCAATTCAATAGGCTGTATTGGAAAGTTCATAACTTCTTCGCTTATGATCCGATTTAAGTGTTTTTGAAGTTTATGGAGAGTATGACATAAGTACTATATCTTCATGTTTGGTCATCATGAAAAATATTGAGATTTTCAAGGCTAAAAAGTTAACCCTGGATGGCTAGTTGATAGGACTTTGAAATTGTTATAAAGTATTATTATTGTAAATAGGTCTCGAGCGTACTTTGGTTGCAGGTTTTGTATGGTCCCAGGATTCTAGATTCAAACAAGACCATTTTAGAGGTTTTAACCAAAGAGTATTGGACTCAAATTGATGGTGATCAATCTATTTTAGGTTCTTGGTTAACGGGGAAAGGTCTATGGATTTCAGGAGTTGTGTAAGTCGGTATAAAGTTAGGAAAGCTCGATACATGTATATGGGATTCAATTACATTTATCATTTGTGCTATATATAGTAGTATATCTAGTTCACGTAGTTATGGACTGGGAATGGGAGCACTGCACAATGACGAGGAAATTAGTAGATTTATGTCTTCGGGTATGGGTCGACACAACAAGTGACCCATGATGGAACCTCTCCCTATGACGACAGGTGGTAGCTAGGCCATGCCTTCCTTGTCTCCTCACACGGTCGTCGACCGATATATATATATTACTCATTGTCCTACAAGTGCAGAGACTCAGTTATTCTTGAATACACTAACGAAATCACACATTCGGCTAGTGTGTGAATTTTGATAGTGGTATTCTTGGACTACTGAGAGAAGACACTTGTATATCAAAATGTAATTAAAGTCTCTTGTGCAGGAGCTATGGAACTATGGCTTTGCATTTATTTATCTATTATTTATATTATGTATTATTCTCTGATAGGTATTATTGGATTCATATTGTTATTCATATTCCTTGATTATTAGATAGATTCTTGATATTGTAATTGTGAGTCACTTACTCAGCAAGTTGGAGCGTTAATCTCAATTAACATTTCAGGAATACCGAAGTATGCTTTGACTCAGGAACGGAGAAGATTATGAGCTTATAGTCTTCTCTATGTTGGATTGATTTCTCTATTGTCTTATATATTTGAATTGAAATAAATTTTGTATTAACACAGGGTTTAGGGTTGTTTCATAAATTAAGGTTGATATCGGTTTTAGACTTTGATTAGTATAGTTTAGTATATCATTTTTATTATTGAAAAAGTTTTAATTTTGCTGCATTTTCAATTATTTGTTCGATACACGATATATTACATTGTGATTATTAGGTATGAAGGATGGCTGTATTGTTACTCTAATTGAGTCCGACTAGTGTACCAGAGCTTAATTAGGGTTTCAGGCTGGGCATTCTCTTAATCGAGATAGAGGATGTCATAATGTGTCTTAATTTTGAAGACCCGTTTTAAAAATATTAATTTGGCAATTAGATTGAATTAAATGCACATATATCGCTTAAGTGTATGACGCGATAAATTTGACAAGTGAATCATAATTATAGAAGATTGATGCATAAGCATATATATATATATATGGAGTATATATATATATATATATATATGCTTGCTTGTTATAGTAAATTACAATCATATGAACATAATGCATACGAAAATGTATATGCTTATGAGATCATATTATGGAATATGAATCTAGAGAAGCATATTAAAACTCTTCCAATGAATAAATGTGACGACCCTAAAAAAATTAACACGTGCCAAGTGGAGTCTCGGGAGCGTGAACCAAACTCGTCGTGATGTGGCACACTCAGTCAACCCTCGGGAGTTGACACCGAGGTTAGGACCCTTAGCGTGGTCTCACCTGGACACCGTCGATAAATCAAGGGCACGCCAATCGAGGTATAAACATTTATTTTTGTGTAATGTGTGTTAAATTGGTTGTATTATTATTAATTCGCATCGTACCAGTTAATTTTTTGTTGGTCGTAATGTGCATGCGTAGTGATGAGAGTGTACGACGTCGTGGAGTATGGGATAGTCATGGGTTTAGTAGGCCACATCACATGTCACATCACACCTACCCATCACATCACTCCATACTTCATTTTTCTCTCTCATACTCTCTCTTCTCAAAATCAAACCCAACACACCCTCTCTCTCTCCAACGATTTCATCTTCTTCCTCACACCCTTCCCCCTCATTTTTCTCCCTCACCAAGTCTCCACCACCAAGCTCTCCTCACACCTCCATTATCTCGCTATCTCTCTTGAAAAGTCTCTCCCTCGTGGAAACCTTCGCGACAACCTCCCTAGATCAAGGTGAGTGATTATTTTGTTGAGATTTTAGGAGGATTTTTGGAAGTTTAATAGTGGTGGCTTGGTGTTGGGTTGTTGATAATGCTGTTTTATTCGTTTAACAAAAGGAGGGAGGTAGCCAAGTGGGACGAGCCTAGCTACCCCCATGTGGGCCGAGTCAGGCCGATCAGGGCCGATTGGACTGGATTAGGTCGACCCAAGTGAACCGGATCGGATCGACCCGGGCCCACCCTAATAATAAAATAATAATTAAAATTAAATTAAATTAAACTGATTTTTTAATAAAATAAATTATAGAAAATAGATAAAAATTATGGAAAAATTTAGAAAAATATTAAAAATTAGATAAAGCTAGAAAAACGTGTTCGAGGCTTTTTCGGGCATTTAGCACCCCGGTATAATTCGAAAAATGTGCTAAAAATTAATTTTTTTTGAAATAAAATTACAAATTTGTGGTCCCATAATATAAATTCATTTAATGTTACTATAAAATAATTAAAATATTATAAATAGATATCAGGGAGTTAGGAGGCTATAGTCGGGTGTTGGGTGCGCATTTCGTTGCATGAGCGGGACGTTTTAAGGGCGATTTGCGATTGGTTGAGGTAAGTAAAACCAGTTAGGAAATGCACAATAGTTCATTTGAGCTTATGTTTTATTGATATTGTACAATGTCATTTTCTTGGAATTCCCACCCATCTATAAGTGTTCGAGGGCCAAGTGAGTCATACGAGTGTCTTTGATTGGAGTGGTTACCGGCTTGCCATCGGGGGCCATGACCTCGAGTCACTGGAGTATTTGGTCGGAATAAGATATGTTTTATCCGGGGCACTGTTGATATACCTCATTCGCGACGGTCTAGGTATAGCTGGTGATGCCGCTACCTAGTACCCGAGTCTGCTTAGCGTTGCCATGATTCTATTGTTGGGTTTTTGGGTTCATACGCAGTGAGATTACAAAACGGTTTTGACAAACCCCAACAGGACCCGAATCTAATTCCGTTAAAAACGTTTAAACCATGAAAAACTTAATCATACCTCAATCGCAATATACCTTTCTGAAGGTTGATCGATCTCTGAGGCGCTGCCAACGACGAACGCCTTCTATCAGCAGTCCACACACGAACGGCGGACGAGATTTGAAGTGCTAGCTTCGAGAGAATACCAAACCTTTTTGTTTCTCTCCAAAACGATCCAAAGCATACCAAAAACCCTAAGTCATTTCTAAAAGGAAAATAGAGTTTCGGCCTTTTTTCTTTTGTACCTGTGTTCTAACTTAAAGCGTCTATTTATATAACCCTTGTATATAGACGGTTAAGTAAATTACACATATACCCTTACTTAAAGAAGTATAAGTGTAATACACCACAGGGACGTTTCTGTCATGAATTTTATCACATAAAATTCATTTTTCTGAATCATCTTAAAATCTCACAAAACCATTCTTAGTGTGCGACCCAATAGGCTCACACAACGTTGGCAATGTGCCAAAACACATTTTGGTATACAAGTCATAAGCAGTCTCTAGCAAGACATTATGACTACCCAAGTTGTACGAATATCAAATCGATACAACCTAATCAACAGTGTATATCACATCCTTTTGTCACACGATATCCTTTTGATCAAACATAAGGCATGGAATTGTCATCCAACATGTTCAATCGTACTAGTCTCGATCTCTAAGTAGACTGAAAACATCCAAGTGACATTGATCAATATCAATTCACTTAGACTAGGCCTTTTAACAAATCTAACACATCGAGGGATCCACTAGATATCTCTCTTTATATGAGAGGGACAAATTCTATCTCGATTACACAACTTCATCATATTGCTCATTATAATCGTCCGGTTAAAGACAACGTTTGATTATGTCAAATTACTGTGTTCCTAATGTCGAAGTCTCTGGCAATCTCAAGTCAGAGGACTGAAAAATGTACCTATCATGAGAAACAACTATGACTTAATCCATTTGATGTTCTCATAGCGGGTCGGTCCAGTACTTTGTTCCCTAACAAGTACTCGTGATCTTGATTGGTATCCCTATACGTATAATCATCATATAATCATTAATCAAGACTCACACTAGTCTTAATTCATTATAGTTCCCAGTATAATGATCGACTGGGGACATTTAGGATATTTATGTAAATACTCATGGATCTTATTATAATGTAAACATGCAAATTAATTATAATAATCAGCAAATGAAATCCTCTATTTTATTAACTAAAAGTATTCATAAAGACAGTTAATGGATCGACCTAGGGCACATGCCCCATCATCTCCCGCTTGCACTAGGGCCAATCATACATGCATCTAATGCCTAATGATATAACATGACCATCATGTTTTGCTTGTGGAAGAGCTTTTGTCAATGGATCCGCAACGTTGTCTTCAGTAGGTACTCTGCAAATCTTTACGTCCCCCCTCTCAATAATTTCTTTGATGAGATGAAAACGCCCGAGTATATGTTTGGATCTGTGGTGTGATCTAGGTTCCTTGGCCTGTGCTATTGCCCCGTTATTGTCACAATACAAACAAACAGGGTTAGCAATACTTGGAACCACACCTAGTTCGAAATGAACTTTTTGATCCAAATCGCGCTCCTCTCGACATAGATCGTACGCCGCAATATACTCACTTCATTTGTAGAATCTCGCCACGCTCTTTGCTTTGAACTTTTCCACTTCTTACGCACCCCCATTCAAAGTAAACACATATCCAGATCGCGATCTAAAATCATCTATATCAGTTTGAAAACTTGCATCTCGTGTAACCATTTACAACTATATCATTTTCAAAACCTCCATAGACCAAGAACACTTCCTAAGTCCTTCTTAAGTACTTAAGGATGTTCTTTATTGCTATCCAGTGACTCTCACCTGGATCTGATCGATATCTCGCTTGTAGTGCTCAAAGCATATGATACATCGAGGTCGAGTGCATAACATGTCATATATGATAGATCCAATAGGCGATGCATATGGAATCTTATTCATACGGTCTCGCTCATCATTTGTCTTAGGACATTGAGTCTTCTTGAGACTTTTGCCATGAGACATTGGCAACAATCCTCTTTTAGAGTCTTGCAAAGCGAACCAATTCAAGACACCTTGTCTATGTAAGCACTATGACTTAGACCGATTAGCCTCTTAGATCTATCCCTATAGATCTTTATCCCTAGGATATAGGCTGCATCTCCTAAGTCTTTCATTGAGAAACATTTCCCTAACCAAGACTTGGCATTCTGCAATGTTGGGATGTCATTTCCAATGAGTAATATATCATCGACATACGAACACTTAAAAAAACAACTACACTCCCATTTGACCTTCATGTATACACAAGGCTCATCTTCGTTCTTAATAAAACCAAAATCCTTGATTGCTTCATCAAAACGAAGATTCCAACTCCGAGAAGCTTGCTTTAATCCATAAATGGATCTTTGAAGCTTGCATACCTTCCTAGAATTCTCGGGATGTACAAAACCTTCAGGTTGTGTCATATACACGTCCTCTAGCAAATTTCTATTAAGAAATGTTTGTTTTTACATCCATTTGCCATATTTCATAGTCATAATATGCAAAGCAATGGCAATTAAAATTCTTATGGATTTAAGCATGGCTATCGCGAAAAGTTTCATCATAATCAACACCTTGAGTCTGCTGAAACCTTTTGCTACAAGTCTTGCTTTAAAAGTATGCACTTTGCCATCCATGTCGGTTTTCTTCTTGAAAACCCATTTACATCCAATGGTCTTACCACCTTCGGGTAAATCAACCAAGTTCCAAACTTTGTTATCATACATGGATTGCATCTCGAGTTCATGGCACTTAGCCATTTATCTCGAATCTGTCCAGACATAGCCTCCGATAAGTGGTGGGCTCATTTTGGTCTATAAGCAACACATCACGACTATCGGTAATGAGAAATCCGAATCTCTCTCGGCTCATGTCTTACCCTACTAGATTTACATGGGCCTTGTGTCACTTGTGGAGGTTCAACTGGTTCGGAACGTTGTTGAACTTCTAGTAGTGGTTCAGTGTTTACCTGTGATTCTTGAACTTCTTCAAGATTTATTTCTCTCCCACTAATGTCTTTTGAAATAAACTGTTTTTCCATAAAGGCACCATACCGAGCAATAAACACTTTGTTCTCAGCGGGATTATAAAAGTAATATCCTTTTGTTTCCTTAGGATACCCACAAATAAACACTTGTCGATTTAGGTGCTAGTTTTTCTGAGACTTGTCGCTTTACGTAAGCCTCACAACCCCAAATCTTAAGAAAAGACAAACTAGGTCTCTTCCCGTACCATATCTCATATGGTGTTTTATCAACCGCTCTAGAAGGAACTCGAGTTAGAGCGAAAGCTGCAGTTTGTAATGCATAACCCCAGAAGGATAATGGAAGATCTGCATGACTTATCATAGATCGAACCATATCTAATAAGATTCGATTTCTCCTTTCAGAAACTTTATTCCATTGTGGAGTTGCTGGTGGAGTCAATTGGGAGACAATCCCACAATTTCTAAGATGATCATCAAATTCTTGGCTTAAATACTCACCACCTCGATCTGATCGAAGTTTTTGGATAGTTTTACCAAGTTGATTCTGCACTTCATTTTGAAACGTTCGAAACATCTCAAATGATTCTGCTTTATGTTTCATAAGATATACATAACCATATCTCGCTGAAATCATCGGTAAATGTAATGAAATACTGATAACCTCCTCTAGCCATTGTGTTTATAGGACCGCATACATCAGTATGTATTATACCTAATAAATCACTTGCCCTTTCACTATGTCCAGTAAAGGGACTTTTAGTCATCTTGCCTAGTAAACAAGATACGCATGTTTCATATGTTTCTAAATCAAATGAATATAGAAGTCCATCTTTATGGAGCTTCGTTATGCGTTTCTCATTTATGTGCCCGAGACGACAATGCCAAAGATAGGTTTGATTCAAATCATTTGACTTGAATCTCTTTGTGTTTATGTTAAATACTGGAGTATCAGTGGACTTTTTCATGCTTAGAATATAAAGACCATCATACAAATCATCATTTGCATAAAATATGCCTTTACGACAAATGGAACATCTATTATTTGCAATAATAAAATCAAAACCATCCATATCCAAACATAAAACATAAATGATGTTTCTACTCAAGGCAGGCACAAAATAACAATTATTTAAAGTTAAAATAAGTCCACTAGATAAAACTAAGTCATATGATCCAACAGCCAGAGCAGCAACTCTTGCTCCATTCCCTACGTGGAGGATGACTTCTCCTTTCTTCAACTTTCTACTTCTGGTGAGTCCCTGCACATTTATACAAATGTGAGATCCACATCCGGTATCTAATACCCAGGAATCACTAGTAGATAAATTAATTTCAATAACATAAATACCTGTAGTGGTAGTCGCACTACCCTTTTTCTTCCTTAGATCTTCCAAATAGAGTTTGCAATTTCTGAACCAATGTCCAGGTGCATGGCAGAAATGACAATTTCCTTTTCTTTTGGGTGTTTTGAAGCAGGAACAGATTGGGGCTTGACTTGTTCCACAGGCTTTGCGATAGGTGCAGCAACAACCTTGGCAACTCTAGCCTTGCCTTTGCCTTTCTTCTTCATTCCCTTTCCTTTTTGGACCATCAACACATTACTAGAGGTTTCTTGATATTTTGTTCAGCGAGTTTTGAGCATCAAATGCAACTCGAAATTGATTTCTCCATATTATTCATATTGTAGTTCATCACAAATTGTGAGTAACTCTCTCGGTAATGAATTCAAGATCAAATCCGTAGCCAACTCTTGGCTTATGGGGAATCCGAGTCTATCAAGCTGGTCAACATAGCCCTTCATCTTCAGAACATGAGGACTAACTGACGCACCCTCAGTCATCTTGCAAGAATGTAGGTTTTTGACTATCTCGAACCTTTCTTGCCTAGCTTGCTGTTGGAACATTTCCTTCAGCGTTATAACCATGTCGTAGGCTTCCATTAGTTCCATGTCCTTCTGAAGTTCGGGAACCATAGTTGCTAGCATAATACATGCAACATCAGTAGAATCGTTGAAATGCTTACTATGCGCATCCTTTACAGCTTTCGTAGCATTGGCTGGTGGGTCCTCAGGGATTGGAGCATCCACGACATACAACTTACGTTCATGCTTAAGAACAATTCTCAAGTTTCTGAACCAGTCAAGAAAGTTAGTCTCAGATAGCTTATCCTTCTCAAGGATGGATCGCAATGACAGGGGATTATTATTACTTGAAGATGCCATTGATCTACAATAAAGATTATGCAAAGTTTATTTTAGTATAGAGGAATAGACTCCCACTAAATTAACAACCCTCCTAAAACATACTGTTTATTTAGGGGACTAAAATCCATTTTCACCTAATTCTATGACAGCTATGGCATGAAACACAGAACTAGATTATTTAGGTAGGTAATAATTACCAATTACATCTTATGTAATTTTAGATCCTTTTATGAGATACGGGACATCTTATGTCTTAGCATGTTTTTATCTCATCATTTGCCTAAAGCTCAAAACTATTTTGATGGCTTTATTAAGTCAGACCATTTTAAACATTTAGGTAACTCTTACCCAACTTGTCTCACCATCAAGATAACACAATACACCCAAATATGGTTGAAACTATATTAGTGTGATCGAGGCCTTTGACAAGTGTTTAAAATGGATGACATGAGACTTAAAATTTAATAGAGGGGTTTTATTCAGTTTTAGTTATTTTATGTAAACAATGAAATATCATATATTTTTATTGATTTGTTAAATCACTAAACAATTTGGAGATTTTTATACTGTTCACTAATAAAAGAATTTTCATGCGCTATGATTAGTTAGACGGCGGTCCCGCTGGCCGAATAGGAGTACGTGGGCCAGCGCCCCCTTTTTTTTTTTTAGAAAACGAATCTCAATTCCGAAAATTGGAATTCGTTATAGAATATCATATTTTTTTTCGCTGATTTTACTATACTAAATTTACCCCTTAATTTATCCAAAATTAAGTCAATTAAAACATTTTTAATTAACCCGGGCCCACATCTAACTAATCATCTTATCCTAATCCAATTAGGACTTTAGATATTTGAATCCTAGCATATCACCAATAACAAAATTCTTGATATTTATCTCCTATCCAATAGGGATAACGAAACCGATTTTGATTATATCTCATAATCTAATTTGTTATCTATCTTTATCAAATAGAAAGTTCATAACAAAATAGATATAACGAGATAAATAAACAATTTTGAAAATTAATTATTTGCAATTTCGTTCCTCATCCAGATAATCACTAATATGTCATTGAATCATGAACTACTATCCCAATCGAACCTAATCATATTAGTTTCGAATTAATATTCGGCCTTTTACAATTTAAGAAACGTAAAACAATGTAACCTAAATATGCATACTGAATTACAGAGATTTCATCCATGCATCACTACATGAAAAATAAAGATTATACCTAATGGTGTCATGGATCACAGAACACGAAATTCAATTCATTGAATTTATTTGAATTAACCTAACATGGTTACTAGCATGTAAGAAACTGATTTTAATGAAATCACGAATATATGTATCATATACACAAAACATGATAATAAATCTTACAGGAAACTTATGTATATCACATATACATCAACTATTAACATGCTTTCAATCATATATCATGTATAATCAGAAGAAAACATGCAATGAATTTAATGGAATCAAACTCGAAGGCTCTGATACCACTGTTGGGTTTTGGGGTTCATACGCAGCGGAGATTACAAAACAATTTTGACAAAAACCCCGACATGATCCGAATCTAATTCCATTAAAAACGTTTAAACCATGAAAAACTTAATCATACCTCAATCGCAATATACCTTTCTGAAGGTTGATCGATCTCTAAGGCGCTGCCAACGACGAACGCCCTCTATCAGCAGTCCACACACGAACGAAGTCCGAGATTTGAAGTGCTAGCTTCGAGAGAATACCAAACCTTTTTGTTTCTCTCCAAAACAATCCAAAGCATACCAAAAACCCTAAGTCGTTTCTAAAACGAAAATAGAGTTTCAGCCTTTTTTCTTTTGTACCTGTGTTCTAACTTAAAACGTCTATTTATACAACCCTTGTATATAGACGGTTAAGTAAATTACACATATACCCTTACTTAAAGAAGTATAAGTGTAATACACCACAAAGACGTTTTTGTCATGAATTTTATCACATAAAATTCATTTTTCTGAATCATCTTAAAATCTCGCAAAACCATTCTTAGTGTGCGACCCAATAGGCTCATACAACGTTGACAGTGTACCAAAACACATTTTGGTATACAAGTCATAAGCAGTCTCTAGCAAGACATTATGACTACCCAAGTTGTACGAATATCAAATCGATACAACCTAATCAATAGTGTATATAACATCCTTTTGTCACACGATATCCTTTTGATCAAACATAAGGCATGGAATTGTCATCCAACATGTTCAATCGTACTAGTCTCGATCTCTAGGTAGACTGAAAACATCCAAGTGACATTGATCAATATCAATTCACTTAGACTAGGCCTTTTAACAATCTAACACATCGAGGGATCCACTAGATATCTCTCTTTATATGAGAGGGACAAATTCTATCTCGATTACACAACTTCATCATATTGCTCACACAGTAACCAATCACAACCTTTATAATCGTCCGGTTAAAGACAACGTTTGATTATGTCAAATTACCGTGTTCCTAATGTTGAAGTCTCTGGCAATCTCAAGTCAGAGGACTGAAAAATATACCTATCATGAGAAACAACTACGACTTAATCCATGTGATGTTCTCATAGCGGGTCGGTCCAGTACTTTGTTCCCTAACAAGTACTCGTGATCTTGATTGGTATCCCTATACGTATAATCATCATATAATCATCAATCAAGACTCACACTAGTCTTAATTCATTATAGTTCCCAGTATAATGATCGACTAGGGACATTTAGGATATTTATATAAATACCCATGGATCTTATTATAATGTAAACATGCAAATTAATTATAATAATCAGCAAATGAAATCCTCTATTTTATTAACTAAAAGTCTTCATAAAGACAGTTAATGGATTGACCTAGGGCACATGCCCCATCATCTATGACCCCGACCTTGTAACACCCGCACTCGGGTGATCTTGGACTACTTGGGCACCTCTCTATTGTTTCTTTCGACACTCATTCATCGTTGTACTTTCATTTTTACAATCTTATTATCATGCATTCCATATAGCTTTCTTTCTATCCGCATGACTTTTGGACTGCTTTATTTGTTTTTAATTACTGTTTAGATCTTACTAGCTTTTACTTGCTGGACTCTACATTCTTGTATTTAACCGAGTGTAGATCCCAAGCTAAGCAAGGGCAAGACATCGACACTTGGCGATCTACTCTGAGGATATCGAAGCGGCCCTCCTCCGCACACTTTTGTAGGTTTTTGACTTTTTGTATTACTTATATATGTTGTTATCACACTTGGGATACTTGTTTGGGTTGAGAGATACATATGACTCGTATATCATTTTTGCTTAGTTATAATACTTGACACAAGATATACGTGAATGTACATATTTACAGGGTTCCGCATTTAGGATGTTCGACTCTTTTACTTTATTCTGAGTTATTTAACGTATTAATTGCTTCCGCTAACTTGTAAAACTTGAAAAATAATACAAATAAATCAACTTAAAATTATGAATTTACTTATATGGATGGATCGAAAGGCTAACTAGGCCTGCGTTGACCTTGCGAGACTGGTTCGGGGGTTCTCGTAGGCTTAGGTCGGGCAGGGCCCAGTTTATGAGAAACTGGGGGAGTCGCAGTTGGTATCAGAGCTTAATTTTTTTGCTTCTAGCTCTTGATTAACCCACAACCAATACAATTAAAAATAGAGTTAGGACATGGTTGGAATTTAGAGTGGAACTCTATGATCATGACTTAGAGTCTTAATTGGGAAGTGAGGAGAGTTGGGGAAAATTAAAACTTGGATCCTATATATGCTAATTGTTATATTGTAATATATTATACCGGTAATTGTATGCTATTAGAGTCTCACTTGCTATTGCAGATCGCGATGGTAGATCAGCCTAGTTCGAGTGATGATAGTAGGGCAGCAGGTCCTCGATTCACGAGTATTGAGGAGGTACAGTCATTGACTCTGAGAGTTACATCTTAGGATCAACGATTGGACGAGATCTTTAGGATACTCAGGGCACAGATCACAGCTACACCACCACCATCTTCATTGACAATACCTACTGTTCATAAGAGGAGTGCGCCTACCATATTGGCCACTCTAGCGGCTCTTGTCGTACCGACGCCATCCATTATAACCGTGATAGTACCGGGTCAAGTTGAGACAATATTGTCCGCACCACCTGCACTAACGGAGACCACGCTGACTACGCCCATAAAGATGAGCACCGGGGCGACAGCTGAGGCGAGATAGTCACGAGAGTTCCAAAGACATAAACCAACCGAGTTCTACAGGGGCACGAATCTCGCGGCAGAGAAATTTATGAAGAGCCATGAGAAGATACATGGCATCTTAGCCACACTGGAGCATATGGGACCGAATATATAGTAGGGCCGATGTTTGGAGAGACTGATGCTTGGTGGCGCAGTATGGTGGCTACCCAGGGTAAGCCCAAGGATAGGGCAGAATTCAAGAGGCGATTTAATCAGAAGTAATTTTCGTATTCGGTCCTGAAGCAGAAGAGAGCCAAGTTTTTAAGCATCCGACAATACATTTGGGAGTCGGTGATGCAATATATGGGTAGGTATTTGCAGCTGTTGGATTATGCTGGAGGGATAACTGACACAAACGCCGATCAGGCACACTATTTCATAGAGGGTTTGTTGAGGGATATTGGAGGTACAGTGGTGATTATATAGCCAGGGAGTTTACAAGCATTATATGAGAGGAGCTTGGCTAGAGAGGCCTACCTGAGCACGCACCCCGATGATATCTTCTCAACACTAGTACCAACACAGTTGAATTATAAGTCTAGTGGTGACAAAAGGAGGAAGAGACATCGACCGTTCAGGTTGGGAGATGACAGAGCATAGAGTATAGGATCTGTGGCGCCACCATCCTATTCGGCACGCACCACGCCAGTGCTATCTATTTCGGCACAGAGTTATGCTAGTACACCACAACAGCTAGCACTGTTAGGACTGCTACAACAATATCGGAGGACTGAGGGTAGAGGCAGAGGCATTGGTCAGGGGCAGGGATAAATATATGACCAGGGACAGGGACAGAGGCCTAGTCAGATGCAAGGATAGAGACAATGGACTCCGCAAGGGCCGAGACCACATCGAGCATGTTTCCAGTGTGGAAATACAGGGCACTTCGTCAATACATGTCAAGGACTAGGCATGGCTCAGCCACAGCAGCGCAAAGAGCAAATTCATGCCATCGCTGCACCGGATCCAGCTGCCACTCGTAACCTTATCGAGGGTATGACTTACATTTGCAGTTGATTTATGCATACTATGATTGATTTGGGTTCTACCGTATCTTTTATTTCGGGTCGTATGGTTGATGAGTTAGGATTGAGACCTATTAGGCTAAAGCAACCCTTGATCCTCAGCACGGCTTTTGGGGATAAGATATACCTGAACTTATTATGTGTTGACTAGTTAATTGAGATAGAAGGACAATAGATGCCTGTAGACTTGAGAGTATTAAAGTTCATAGAATTTGGTGCCTTATTTGGCATGGATTGGTTAGTCGCGTACCACGCACAACTTGAGTGTTTCAGTAAGGTGGTTACGTTTCGGTTTTCGGATCGAACAGAGTTTAGTTTTCAGGGGACTTCGACCACATTTTCGATCACCTGAGCTAGACTGGCAATGAGTTCAGATCTCGAGACATTTGTTAGTGTTTTGAGTACTGCTGAGAGAGTTGAGGCGAAGATAATGGAGGTGCCTGTTGTATGTGAGTTTTCGAGGGTTTTTCCCATTGAGCTACCTAGATTACCACTAGAGAGATCGATTTCATCATAAATTTGGTCTCGGGGACCAAACCCATTTCGATTTCGCCGTACAGGATGTCTCTTAAAGAGTTGGAGAAGTTGAAAACCTAGCTAGATGAGTTGTTAGAGTTGGGATTTATACGTCCGAGCATGTCACTTTGGGAAGCGCCAATACGGTTTGTCAAAAAGAAAGATGACAGTTTGAGACTTTGCATTGACTACCGACAGCTCGACATAGCCACAGTGAAAAACAAGTACCCACTCCCACGCATTGATGACTTGTTCGATCAGCTGACATGGGCACATTGTTTCTCGAAGATTGATTTGAGATCAGGATACCACCAGTTGAGGATTCGAGATGAGGATATGGAGAAGACTGCTTTCCGCACAAGATACGGGCACTACCAATTTACTGTCATGTTATTTGGGCTGATGAATGCCCCTAAAATGTTCATGGATCTTATGCACCGAGTATTGAGAGAATATTTGGATACATTCATGATAGTGTTCATCGACGACATTTTAATCTATTCGAGGACTCGTAAGATCACGACGGACACCTCCGGACAGTCTAACCGACTTTGAGGGAGCAGAGACTGTATGCTAAGTTCAGTAAGTGCGAGTTTTTGCTCACTGAAGTTGGATTTCTTGGGCATATTGTCGGAGCTAGTGGATTTTCAGTAGACACCGCTAAGATTAGAGTAGTGGTCGATTGGCCTACACCAATATCAGTGATAAACATTCGCAGTTTTTTAGGATTGGCGATCTACTACCGATGGTTTGTTCAGGGTTTTTCCAAGATCGCTTCTCCAATGACACAGTTAACGAAGAAGGAAGTCAAGTTTCAATGGAATCATAGTTGTGAGCATGCTTTCCAAACTTTGAAGGAACGATTGCGCCAATATTGGTACCGCCAAAGTCTGGAAAGGTTTCGAGGTGGATACAGATGTTTCTAAAGTTGGTTTGGGCCGTGTTTTGATGCGGAACGGTAAAGTGATATCTTACGCATCCCGATAGTTGAAGATTCATGAAAGGAATTACCCTACTCATGACTTGTGTTAGCGGGAGTGTTTTTTGCATTGAAAATTTGACGTCATTATCTCTATGGAGAGAGATTTGCACTCTTTATTGACTATAAAAGTTTGAAATACCCTTTTACTCAAAAGGAGTTAAATATGAGACAGAGGCATTGGTTAGAGTTCCTTAAGGATTATGATTTCTCTTTGGAGTATCACCCAAGGAAGGCCAATGTCGTAGCAGACGCATTGAGCTGGCGAAGAGCAAAACTAGAAATAGTGACTTGCTACATGACACACGAACATGGGCCACTCGAGGCAGCCAAGTTGATGAATTCGGTTGATATACTGACCACTACTAGAGTGTTGATTTGTGGGTAGATGAAGACTCAAACGATGTCTATACAGAATGTACTTGAGAATCAGCACGCAGATGAACAATACTAGAAGTTTGGCGAGTTAACTTAGAGTCCTAATCACACAGAGTTGAGTAAGTCGACATAATCATGCTTGAGATTTAAATGAAGACTATGGATTCCATCAGTAGCTGAGATTCACGACGAGATACTTCATGAGCCTCACCACTCACGTTTTACGGTTCATCCGGGTCGGACCAAGATGTATGTGGATATGCATCGTCTATTTTGATGGTCGGGGATGAAGATCGATGTTAGTGATTACGTTCGAGTGTGTGAGATATGCCATTAAGTTAAAACTGAGCATTGGAGACCCAGAGGATTATTACAGCCACTTCCCATTCCCAGTGGAAGTGAGAGCATCTTGCCATGGATTTCGTCAATAGATTACCTTGATATCAGTTCGGCCATGATAACATCTGGGTGATTGTGAATAGGTTGACCAATTCTACGCACTTCTTACTAGTATCGATGGCATACATGGAGGATAAATTAGCTGCTTTATACGAACGAGAGATTGTTAGGTTATAACGAGTTCCATTATCCATTGTGTCAGATAGAGGATCACAATTCACATCGTAGATTTAGCAAAGCATGCAGGCACTGTTTGGCACTAGATTAGATTTGAGTATGGCTTATCACCTACAAACAGACAGATAGTCGGAGCAGGTAATTTAAGTGTTAGAGGATATGCTTCGTATGTGTGTGCTGGAGTATGGTGGTTCTTAGGAAGAGTATTTTTATCTGTGTGAGTTTGCTTATAATAACAATTATCATACCAGTATTTGGGATGGCACTGTTTGAGGCACTTTACGGTAGGCCATACAAATCTCCATCGTGTTGAGTAGAGTCCAGGGATATGGCAGTTCTTGGGCCAGAGATTTTGGTGGATCACGCAAAGAAGATATATCAGATCAGATTACGTCTGAAGGGTGCACACGAGAGTCAAAAAAATATTATGACAAGTACCATGGTGAGTTAGAGTATGATGAGGGAGCTTACGTGTACTAGAAAGTCTCGCCTTTGAAGGGTCATAAGAGATTTGGAATTAAAGGAAAACTCGCAACGCGATTCATTGGTCCTTTCAAGGTCAAGATAATAGTTGGCAAGGTTGCATATGAGTTAGAGTTACCACCTTAGTTGGTCGGGATCCACCTCGTATTTCATATTTCGATGTTTCGAAAGGCTAGGTCGAGATGAGGCGTACAACCAATGGTGGATCTGAGTCAAATAAATATGAGGGAAGACATCACATACGAGGAGCAGCCTATTCAGATTTCGGACCATTAGGTGAAGAGACTGAGGAATAAGGACATCCCGTTAGTCCTTGTTAAATGGCAACATCACGAAGACGAGGAGCTGACTTGGGAAATAAAGTCTTATATGCGCGAACACTTTCCATATCTATTTTGATTCTAATAAATCTTAGTCCAACCTATTTTAATTTCAAGAACGAAATTCTTATTAGTTGGGAAGAGCGTAACGACCCTAAAAAAATTTAACACGTGCAATGTGGCATCTCAGAAGCGAGACTCGAACTCGTTGTGATGTGTCACACTCGGTCAAACCCGTAGCGCGAACCCACGTGGACACCATCAATAAGTCCAGGGCACACCAATCGAGGTATAAACGTTTCTTTTTGTCCGATATGTGTTAAATTGGTTGTATTATTATTAATTTGCATCGCACCAGTTAATATTTTTGTTGGTTGTAATGTGTGCGCGTAGTGACGAGAGTGTATGACGTTGCGAGGTGCGCGTTAAGCAGGTGTATGGGATAGTCAGGGGTTTAGTACGTCACATCGCATGTCACATCACACCTACCCATCACATCACTCCATACTTCATTTTTCTCTCACATACTCTATCTCTTCTCCAAATCAAACCCAACACACCCTCTCTTTCCAATGATTTCATATTCTTCCTCACACCCTTCCCCCAATTTTCTCCCTCACCAATTCTCCATCACCAAGCTCTCCTCATACCTCCATGACCTCGCCATCTCTCTTACAAAGTCTCTCCCTCGTGGCGACTTTCGTGGAAACCTCCCTAGGTCGGGGAGGGTGATTATTTTATTGAAAATTTTAGGAAACTTTTTGGAAATTTAATGGTGGTGGGTTGGTGTTGGGCGTTGATGTTGTTGTTTTATTAGCTGTATATAATGTTGTTGTTGATTGATATAAAAAAATAGTTGAATGAACAGAGAGCAAAAGCTTTCTCTTCGTTCAATAAGGGGGAGGGGGTAGCCAAGCAGGTCGGGCCTGACTACCCCAATGTGAACCGGGTCAGGCCGACTCGAGTTCGATCGCACCGGGTTGGGTTGATCCGGATGAACCGGATCAGACTGACCCGGGTCCGGCCGGACTGGGTTGGGTTGACCCGGGCCCACCCCAATAATAAAATAATAATTAAAAATAAATTAAATTAAACTAATTTTTAATAAAATAAATTACATAAAATAGATAAAAATTATGGAAAACCTTGAAAATTCCCAGAAAAATATGAAAAATTAGAAAAAGCTAGAAAAATGATTTTGAGGTTTTTTTTCGTGCATTTGGAACCCCTGTATAATTAGAAAAGTGTACTAAAAATTAAACTTTTTTTGAAATAAAATTACAAAATTGTGGTCCCATAATATAAATTCATTTAATATGACTCAAAATAATTAAAATGGTATAAATGGACACAAGGGAATTAGGAGGCTATAGTCGTGTACGTATCTCGAGGTGTTAGCATGACCTTTTGAGCAGTGTTGCGTATCAATTAAAGCACCTGCTGAGTTAGCTGGAGTTCATCCTGCATTTTAATGCTGAGACTAGCTAGGGCAGGACCAAGACTGACTATTAAGTTGGGACAGATTGAGGTTTAGCTTGGCGTGACTTACGAGGAGAGGCCGATAGAGATCACTGACCGCAGAGTACAAATTCTTGAGAACAAGGAACTCTCTAAGGTCTTAGTTTGTTGGCAACATCATAGGATAGAGGGACTCACCTAGGAGCTCGAGTCGATGATGAGAGAGCGATACCTTCAGCTATTCTCTAGAATGAGATTTTAAGTTACGATAAAATTTCGTGATGAAATTTTATTTAGTTGGGAAGAACTGTAACAGCCCATTTTAATTATCTCGAAATTACAGACATGGATGGCGGCTCAGATCCACGTGGACGTCACGGCTAGGCTAGGACACACGTCGACCTAGGTACACTAGTTTAATGTATGTTGGGTGGTTTAATTGTGGTGCAATTTATTCAATTATTGGTTAAATACATTGCATATGTGTATGTTGAATCGCGAGAGCGTGCGAGGTTGTGTGATGGGTAGCTACCTCGAAGTGCGTGCTAACGCGAGTATCGAGATGCGAGATATGGGTACACTAGTGAAAACTCAATAAAATTACATAAATATATCTAGGTTATCAAATTGGAATAATTAATGTAACTATATGCTAATTAAATAAACTTGAATGATAGGCTGGGTCGCGCCTCAAAATACGAGTCGAGACGCGGGGCACCAGGCATGGGTAGCCAAGGGTTGGTGTGACCATAAGTCGATTAAATTTGATAAATAAAACACTAACTATATGGTTGGATAAGGCTTAATGTAATGTGACATTAAATTGAATAATGGAAGCCTATAGTTTACATTAAATTAAAGAGGCTATGTGATGGACATTTAGATCATCATGGGGGTTAGTACTAGGAGATAAGTGGGCTGTTGGAGTTACCAAGAGGTATAGGACAGCTTGCTGGTGAACTACAAGACATACCTCGGGATACGTACGCACAATTGATTCCCACAAAACTAATAAATATAAGGCTTAGTAGAGTGTTCGATCACAACACTCAGAAATCCATGCAAAAGACTAGAGAAATTTAGAGAAAGAAGGAGGATTTCAGTTGGAATTTAACACTATAAAGACCAAACCAAGTGATCTAATCTAGGTAAACATCTTCTCCACCTTATAAGCTTGTAAATGAACCCAATTTTGACATGCTTGGTGGAAATTCGAAATTGATGATGTATGCTCGTAATTTTTATGGAAAGTCGAACAAATTGCATGCTATTAGATCATATATAAGGGAAAAGTTATCACTAGTTTAGATAAATTTGATAAATTTGATTATTAATGGGGTTGTGGTGAATGCATGATTTGTGGAAAATTGATGTACATTGATGTTTAGAGTGTTTCGATTCATGGATTGAGGTTGTTCTGATGAGGAGAGGGTAATAGACCAGTTAGAACAGCTAATTGAGAAGGCTAGGACAGAATTCTCGAATTCAGAATTCTGTCCCAAAAGGAAATTAGCGCGCTAATTGGAAATATTAGGGTGCTAACTGTCCAGAGTGTGCCGCTGTTCTTCGCAACGAAGAACAATAACACGCTAGTTGAAATTTCTACCGCGCTAGGTACAACCCTTAGCGAGCTAACTCAAAACTAGCGCACTAGGTAGAAATATTATCACGTTAATGACAGATGAAAATGAGAATTTAGGACTATTTTAGAGATTTTTCACCTAATACAAATATATACCTTTGTAAACAAACTAAACTGGTAAAAATGGACTTTAGAGACTTAATGGACCGAAACTCAGTGTTGGGGGTGCTTGACTGGTCGGGTACGGGAGTCCAGGGATGTCGGAGAGCGGAGCGAGGTTTGTAAAACCCTACTGAAAAACTCTAAGTATTTATTCTGTTTACATGTTGTTTCTATTATTCCTTGTTGTTCATTTTTTTATTTGGATATTTAGACGTCAGTTGAGGTTACTACCCCCGGGTTTTCTTGTTGTGTGTTGATGAGGCACTGGACTGTAACACGCATGACCTAGCCCTTAATGAATGTCGACCTGGGCTTACTTTGGTGCTTGTGTTGGTGACTCAACGGATTTGGCCAACGCTGCGAGGGACCAAGTGTTGGGCCAGTTGGACGCGACTATTGGTGGGAACTTGGTGATCCGAAGTACAGTCTAGTCCCTTTGGAGCGAGCATACACATTTATTAGCTTGTATGTTGTTTATTCATGAGATGAGCCATTTACAGTTGTATGTTTTACATTTCGCAAGTTTACTTGAAAACATTCCTTATTGTTCTTTAGGGTTTTACTTACTATACTCGTCAGCTGTCTTTTTGTAATGATCGAGTGCAGATCCTAGTATTAGTAGGGGCAAGGGGATCCTTAGCGACTACATCTAATTACCCATTGTCGAAGACCTACTTGTACGTGTTTATATTTGATATTTTATATATTTGGGTATTGGGAGACTCTAGATAACATAGTACATGTATATATACCTGTTGTGGTGATGTCGCTTATATACATAGTACTTTCCAAGGTTTTCCATAGTAGGTTTTGCCTTTCAACAATGTTTATCATGTTAATTTATCTTGTTTAAATGATATTAAGTAAGACTTCCACTGAATATATTAACCATAAAATACAACCCATTAGTATGATTAGGATATCATAAAATTGTCAACTAGGTAACAATTGAAATAGTTAGAATGCCACAGTTGGCATGGGATAAAGAATATAAGGATGATTTACTAGTTTATCTAATATTACACTTGTGGACATGAGTTATAAGACATAAAGAGGATGGGAAGGTGTCAGACACGTGTAGTTGGGCCAGCCGGCGAGGAGTATACGGAGACACGTTACCCCGGAGCGGTAGTTGGTATCAGAGACCGAGTTTGAGGAACTTAGGAAAATTTACAATGAAAGAGCATAGGACGTAATAAATGAACCTTAGTTGTGGAAACCCTATGTTATTGCCTTATAACTTTAGTTGGGAAGTGATGTGAGGCGGGTAGAGTTAGAATCTATGCACGTGTTATTTTTCCATTATATATATGATATATGTATATATACCAAGACTGATCCGGAGAACGCTTCTCGATGCAGATCGTGGACGGACAGTTGACGACACCTCATGATATTGGTCAGCCTAGTGGTATAGTTAGAGACTCCCTAATTGCACCTAGTATGGAGGACCGACTCTCGGCTCAAGAGAGGCAGATGGCCGAGGTGTTTCGGTTGCTATAGGATCAGACTGTTGCATTGACAACATTGGCTATAGCAGTTGCTATATCTAGAAATCCAGTAGCAGTTACGACACCTACGAGGACAATTATCGTTCGGGTTACACCCAGACACCGGTTGAGAGAGTAGTAGACGGTGCACCAATGGAGAGAGCCATAGCCGTTATTGTTCCTTTTGAGATGTCGACTCTTATGCCTCCATCTACGACTACTGGTCGGATGCCTACTACCACTACCACTACTACTACATCGGGACTCATCTTAGCTCCAGAAACAATGATGTTGAGGGGATTTCTGAAGTTTCAGTTTGGGTTCTTTTACGGAGGTGGTGACCCCGAGGCTATGGGGAAATGCATTGTATCTCATCAGCGATTCCATAAGCTGATGAGGATGAGAGTGTTCAGACACGACTATTGGGTGCATGCTTGAGAGGTCAGGCCGCAGTATGGTTTACTAAATATCAGGATATGCATTTAGAACCCACGACTTGGGCTAAGTTCAGAGAGCTATTCTACAACCATTTCATACCTATGGAGGTTAGACTGAGACTGAGGGAGGAGTTCTTGACCCCGAGACTTGGTAAACGGACCTTGATGTAGTACATGGAGAGGTTCCGATGTTTACTTCGGTTCTCGATGGATGTCGCCGGGACGGAGCGTCTGCAGATCTATTATTTCACCAAAGGGGTTGACGACAGGATCACTGCAACATTAGATCATTTAGGGCATATACTCTGCAGAACATATTCGAAAAAGCATTAGCATATGAGACATATAAGATAAAGAGATATGGCAGGCGTGTGTCTAGTAACGAGGTACAGACAGGCCAGAGTTCTCGATCAGATCAAAGGTCGAAGAGACAAAGGGATCGTCAGGACAAAGGCCGGAGGGATGATAGACGGGACAAGGGAGACCGGTAGATCAGCGCAGGCCACAGCCGCAGATGCATCGTTAGGGCTAAGATCAGGGGGACATGCCGTCGAGAGGTCAGGGTCAGGGTCCGAGATATGGAGATGGACATACTGGGAGGCAGGATAACCGTAGATGCCACATGTGTGGTCAGAGGGGACACTAAGGGGCTGACTGTAGGACACCACCATCACAATATCGAGAGCCAGAGTAGGCCAGAGAGAGCTCTTGTGGTAGTACAGCCTGATGGTGGAGCGACCAGACAGCTCGTCGAAGGTACGTTGCATATTTTTGGACAATCTATGCATGTTATATTTGATTCTGGTAGTACTTTGTCATTTATTGTTGGACATGTTGTTGGGTGTTACGGTTAGATACATAGACACTAGACACACACCTTGTCCTCAGTACGCCCGCTAGGGAAAAGATATACCATAAGTGGATATGTAGATATGTGATGATAGAAGTTGAAGGACATCAGGTACTAGTCGATCTTTGAGTATTGGAGTACCTAGAGTTTGACGTGTTTCCCGTAATGGATTGGTTGTCATCCTATCATGCATAGATAGATTGTTATGGTAAGAGGACAGAGTTTCGTATTCTTGAGATACCATAATTTGCACTGGTTGGATATGTGACTGACTTACCTATCACTATAGGTCGACTAGCTACAGCACTTGAGATAGAGGCGTTTTCAGCGATAGTTGAGCCATAGATTAAGACGGAAGTCAGGATTGCGGATGTACCGGTGGTGAGAGATTTTTTTGATGTATTTCTGGATGACCTACCGAGATTACCATCGCCACGAGCTATTGAGTTTATTATAGAATTGATACAAAGGATGCAGCTTATTGTCAGTAGAACATATAAGATATAAACATCAGAGGAGGAGGAGGTTAGACGACAGCTGGATGAATTGCTAGAGAAGGGTTTTATTCACCCTAGTATGTCACCTTGGGGAGGTACAATATTGTTTGTGAAGAAGAAGGATGGGTAGTTGAGTCAGGTGACAGTTAGGAACTATTACCCATTTCCTAAGATAGATGATCAGTTCGATTATTTGGCGAGTGTCATATTCTTCTCGAAGATTGACCTTCACTTGGGTTATCATCAGTTGAGGATTCGAGAAGAGGATATCCAGAAGACTATTTTCGGCAAGAGATACGAGCTATTTGAGTTCATAGTCATGTCGTTTGGGCTGACTAACGCCCCAATGATCTTCATGGATTTGATGCACAGGGTATTGGGACCATATCTAGAAATATTCGTCATAATGTTCATCGACAACATCTTGATCTACAACAGGCCTTAGGAGGATCACGAGGGACATCTCATGGCAGTTTTGACAACACTAAGAGAGCACAGATTGTACGCCAAGTTCAGTAAGTGTGACTTCTGGCTAAGTGCTGTGAGGTTTTGGGACATGTCATCAGTGAATAGGGTATCTCGATGGACTTAGAGAAGGTTCGGGCTATCATTGACTGGAGGACGTTTGAGTCTATTGTCGATATACGCAGTTTCCTCGGACTGGTAGGATATTACCGACGGTTCGTACATAATTTTTCTTCGATTGCCATGTCGATGATGAGACTGACCAAGAAAAATGTTAGGTTTGATTGGTCAGAGAAGTGTGAGCAGGCCTTTGGTGAGTTGAAGAAGAGGTTGACCTCCGCACCAGTATTGACATTGTCGGAGCCGAGCAAGACTTTGACAATTTATATAGATGCATCGGGCATTAGCCTTGGATGCATGTTGATGCAGGATGGTAGACCAGTTGCCTATCTCTCCAGACAGTTGAGACCCCATGAGGGTAATCACCCCATGCATGACCTGGAGTTTGCAACAGTCGTCTTTGCACTGAAGGCTTGAAGGCAATATCTCTATGGGGAGAAATTCATCTTCTATACAGATCATCAGAGTTTACGTTATGTTTTTACTCAAAGGACGACAACTTCGCTATTGAGCATCACCTTGGAAAGGCGAACGTCATTGCAGACGCATTGAGTCAGAGTGGGATTGATAGTCAAATTAGTTTGCGAGCTATGACACACGAGAAAAGTTTGTTACAGGTGGCATCAATTATGTGCATGACAAAAATATCCACTACGACTGAGCAACACATTTGTAGTCAGATAAGGGTTTCTACCATATCGATTGAGAGGGTTGCCGAGTATTAGAGGGTTGATGGGATTTATGAGCGGTTCAATGGTCTGACTCGGGATCTGGAGTGCACTGATTGGGTAGAGACCTCAGATCAGTGCTTGAGACATTGAGGAAGATTGTGGATACCCGCATATCAGGAGATACGGAACGGGATTCTGGAATATGTACACCAGTCTCGCTACACAGTTCATCCTGGTTGGACCAAAATGTACCATGATTTGCGATGATTATTCTGGTGGCCGGGGATGAAGACTGAAGAAGGAGGATACGTCAGGAGTTGTCGTCGCATTTGCCAGTAGGTGAAGGCTGAGCACAGGAGACCCGGTGGATTGTTACAGCCATTGCCCATTCCACAGTGGAAATGGGAGCACATCACCATGGATTTCGTTAATGGACTACCAAAGACATCGAGGCGTCACGATGCAGTTTGGGTAGTGATTGATAGACTGACAAAATCGGCTTATTTCATTCTGATTTCCATGAGATACACGTTTCCTCAGCTGGGCATATTTTTTGAGCGGGAGATTATTAGATTGCATGGAGTGTCGATTTCCATCGTATAGGATAGAGATCTCAAGTTGACATCGAAGCTTTGGGAAGCGATGCAGGAGCAGTTTGGCACCAGGTTGCAGTTTAGTACGACTTATCATCCTCAGACCGACAAATAGTCAGAGCGACTGATACATATATTAGAGGATATGCTCAAGGCTTGTATATTGCAGTTTAGGGGTTCGTAGGAGGACTATCTGCCTTTGCATGTGAGTTTGCATATAATAACACTATCAAGTGAGCATTGACATGCCACCATTTGAGGCACTGTATGGGAGGCCTTGTAGATCACCTGCTAATTGGGCGAAGCTGGAAGATACAATGATAATTGGGCCTGAGATAGTTGTTGATCACACAGAGAAGATCAGACAGATTCGACAAAGGTTACGAGTCGTATAGGATAGACTGAAGAAATACGCGAATCGTTATCACGAGGGACTGAGATATGAGGAGGGAGACATGGTGTGTTTGAAGGTTTCCCATTGGAAAGGTCAGCAGAGGCTTGGTATTAAAGGGAAACTAGCGCCGAGGTTCATTGGGCCATATAAGATTGCACAGCGAGTGGTCAGTGTTGCGTATCGATTAGAGCTACCTGGTGAGTTAGCTAGAGTTCATCCTATATTTCAAATTTCAATGCTGAGACTAGCTAAGGTAGGACCGAGACTGACTATTAAGTTGGGACAGATTGAGGTTCAGCTTGACGTGACTTACGAGGAGAGGCCGATAGAGATCATTGACCGCAGAGTACAAATTCTTAAGAACAAGAACTCTCTAAGGTCTTAGTTCATTGGCAGCATCATAGGATAGAGGGACTCACCTAGGAGCTCGAGTCGATGATGAAAGAGCGATACCTTCAACTATTCTCTAGAATGAGATTTTAAGTTATGATTAAATTTTAGGACGAAATTTTTATTTAGTTGGGAAGAACTGTAATGACTCATTTTAATTATCTCGGAATTGCAGAAATGGATGGCAGCTCAGATCCACGTAGACGTCGTGGGTAGGCTAGGACACACGTCGACCTAGGTACATTGGTTTAATTGTATGTTGGGTGGTTTAATTATGGTGCAATTTATTCAATAATTGGCTAAATACATCGCATGTGTGTATGTTGAATCGCGAGAGCGTGCAAGGTTGTGTGACGGGTAGCTACCTCGAAGTGCGTGCTAACGCGAGTATCGTGAGGCGAGATACGAGTACAGTAGTGAAAACTTAATAAACTTACATAAATATATCTAGGTTATCAAATTGGCATAATTAATGTAACCATAGGCTAAATAATAAACTTAAACTATAGGCTGCGTTGCGCCTCAAAATATGTGTCGAGACGCGGGGCACCAGGCATGGGTAGCCAAGGGTTTGTGTGACCATAAGTTGGTTAAATTCGATAAATAAAACACTAACTATATGGTTGGATAAGGCTTAATGAAATGTGACATTAAATTGATTAATTGAAGCCTATAGTTTACATTAAATTAAAGAGGCCATGTGATGGACATTTAGATCATCATGAGGGTTAGTACTAGGAGATAAGGGGTTTTGGAGTCACCAAGAGGTATAGGATAGCTTGCTGGTGAACCACAAGACATGCCTCGGGATGCGTACACACAATTGATTCCCACAAAACATATAAGTAGAGGGCTTAATGGAGTGTTTGATCACAACACTCAAAAACCCATGCAAAAGACTAGAGAAATTCGAGAAAGGAGGATTTCAGCTAGAATTTAACACTATAAAGACCAAACCAAGTGATCTAATCTAGGTAAACGTCTTCTCCACCTTATAAGCTTGTAAATGAACCCAATTTTGACATGCTTGGTGGAAATTCAAAATTGATGAGGTATGCTCTGAATTTTTATGGAAAGTTGAACAAATTGCATGCCGTTAGATCATATATAAGGGAAAATTTATCACTAGTTTATATAGATTTAATAAATTTGATTGTTAATAGGGTTATGGTAAATGCATGATATGTGCAAAATTGATGTGCATTGATGTTTGAAGTGTTTTGACTCATGGATTGAGGTTGTTCTGATAGGGAGAGGGTAATAGACCAGTTAGAATAGCTAATTGAGAAGGCTAGGACATAATTCTTGAATTGAGAATTCTGTCCCAAAAGGCCATTAGCGCGCTAATTGTAAATATCAACACGCTAACTGTCCTGAGTGTGTTGCTGTTATTCGCAACGAAGAATAATAGCGCGCTAGTTAAGATTTCTAGTGTGCTAATTCCATCTAGCGTGCTAAGTACACCCCTTAATGCGCTAACTCAAAACTAGCGCGGTAGGTAGAAATATTAGTTTGCTAATGACATATGAAAATAGAATTTAGAACTGTTTTAGAGATTTTCCACCTAATACATATATACACCTTTGTAAACAATCTAAACTGGTAAAAATGGACTTCAAGGACTTAGTGGATCGAAGCTCAGTGTTGGGAAGGGCTTTACAGGTCGGGTACGGGTGTTCGGGGAGGTCGGAGAGCGGAGTGAGGTTTGTAAAACCCAACTGAAAAACTCTAAGTATTTATTCTATTTACATGTTGTTTTTATTATTCCTTGTTTTTCATCTTTTTATTCATATATTTGGACGTGGGTTAAAGTTACTCCCTCGAATCTCCTTGTTGTGTGTTCATGAGGCACTAGACTGTAGCACGTGTAACTCGACCCTCAGTGAATGGCGCCCTGGGCTTGCCTTAGTGCACGTGTCGATGACTCAACGGATTTGGACAGTGCCGCGAGGAACTAAGTGTTGGGCCTGTTGGATGCGACCACTAGTGGGAACTTGGTGACCCGAAGTATAGTCTAGTCCCTCTGGAGTGAGCACATACACTTGTTAGCTTATTATTGTTTATTCATGCGACGAGCCATTTACAGTTGCCTATTTTACATTCCGCATGTTTACTTGACAACATTCCTTATATTTCCTTTATTTTATTATATGAATGCTCAGAGGAGTTCCTTGAGATTTCATTTACTATACTCGTCATCTGTCTTTTTATGATGATTGAGTGCATATCCTAGTACCAGTAGAGGCAAGGGAATCTTAGGAGACTACATCTGATTGCCCACTGTTGAGGACCCACTTGTACTTGTTTATTTTTGATATTTTGTATATTTTGGATATTGGGAGACTTGAGATTACACAGTACATGTATATATACATGTTGTGGTGATGTCGCTTATATACAGAGTACTTTCCAGAGTTTTCCACAGTAGGTTTTGCCTTTCAACAATGTTTATCATGTTAAATTATCTTGTTTAAATGGTATTAAGTAAGAATTTTGCTAAATATGTTAACCATAAAATACAACCCATTAGTATGGTTAGGATCTCAATAAATTATCAACTAGGTAACAGTTGAAACAGTTAGAACGTCACGGTTTGTATGGGACAAAGAATATAAGGATGATTTACTAGTTTATCTAATATTACACTTGTAGATACGAGTTAAGAGACATAAAAAAGACGGGTAGATGCCGGACATGTGTAGTTGGGCCAGTCGGCAAGGAGTACATGGAGACACGTCACCCCGAGGCGGTTGGGGCCGCCACATTAATCGAGCACTGCCACGTCACCAGGTCATGTCAAGTCACTTGCATACCTGTCCATAATGGCTCGCCATCTAACCATCTGATAATCTGACTTAATCTCGATGTTTAATTTATTATTTTGTTGAAATACATTAAGTTATAGAGTTTTACAACTTATATTTTTTATTTCGATTCATTTCGATTATTTTTAATAGCAAAAGTCATAACAATACGCAAATAATAATGTAAATGAGTTTTGCATTTATTAACAACCTATGAGGTGGAAACCCGACAAAAAAATACCATATATATCAATAAAGGTGAAAATGGTGACTAAGTGCCAATATACATGTATTAGGTAATAAGTCTCCCAAAATGATCATAAAAATACTATATATAAATATAAAATACTTACGAGTGAAGCTAGTGGAGGTGTTATAGATCAGAGGTAGTCGCCAAGCACCGCCTTCCCTCAGCTCATCGTAGGATCTGCAACTCACCACAAAAAATAATAACAACTTCCAGTGAGTTAATCCCAGAGAAATTCAGTTAGTATTCACAAGAAATCCAAGAAAAACAGCTACAATTCATGTAGATAAAAAAAATGAACGGGAATGTAAAGCATGAATATCAGTTGCTGAGATAATTAAGAATATGGAATGCGATTCTAGTGTATAGCTGTCGAGCCCTGTGACGTACATACTAAACCGAGAAGGCCCTTGAGGCGAGGTAATGTACGCCTCCTCTTCACAGTCGAAATGACGAACTTTGTTGGTTAGAAGGAGACTTCCACCCGACACCTCAAATGAGAGGAACTTTATGATGGAGGCTAGCCTCGCGTCAACCCATTCTCAAGGTCATTAACTCGCGAAGAAGAACCTCACGCGTAGTCAAAGGTATGACAGCACTGTAGCAACAATCTAATCGTCATCTACGAGAGAGCCAGAAATGGATCATATCGTCCTTTCGACCATACGCAAACACACAAGGGAATAGAGTAAATATGCAAGCCAAACTGGCGAAAAGTAAAAGTGAAATAAATAAATTACAAAGAAAATAAGTAAACTCTAAGCTGATTTTCTCGTGGGTTTACTTATCTCGACGCTCGTAAAATTGTTCCAAAAGACCCCCTCTTATGCCTCGAACTGCGCGTCTAAAACCTGACTAGTCTCCTAATTTCATGGTGTTCAATTTGTCATTTTAAAATATTTTAGTGTCACATTTAATGATTTTATAATAGAAAATCAAAATTTATAGTTTTATTTCAAATTTTGGTTGTGGCACGTTTTTAGAGTTACGTCAGGGTGCCAAACGCCTAAAAAGTCTCAAAACCTATTTTCTATCCTTTTCCAATTTTTCTTATTTTTTTCTAATTTTTTTTGGATTTTCCATAATTTTCCACCTATTATTCCTATTTATGTGTTATTTATTTTCCTTAAAATCGTATTTAATTTAACTTTTTAACTATTATTTTTAAAATTAATTTATAGGGGTTGGGCCTGAACCGGGCCCGGTTCGAGCCAACTGCATAGACTAGGGTAGGTTTGACCTGGTCCAATCGAACCCGGGTCTCTCCGACCCGGTCTATCTGAGCCAAGACCGGCTCAACTCGGCCCACCTGGGGTAGCCGGGTCCGACTTGCCTGGCTACCCCCTCCCTTCCCAACTCGTCACTTTTAGAGACATTAAATTTTTTACTTTTTTACTTTTTTTAGAAAAGCAAAAACAACGATAACAACTACTACTACACCACCAACAACACAACTACAACAATCACCATTAAAGCTCCCAGTTTCTCTGAAAAACTCACAACGCACAACCACCACTACCTCGGAATAGAAGATCACTAGTGCGAGAAGTGGTGATGCTAGATCCAATAGGGTTCTAGGTGGAGAGCTTAGTGCGGGTGAGACCAATTTGATGATGAAGTAGAGTTAGAGAAGAAGAAAAGAAAAATTGAGAGGGAGAGAAGAGGGGGTTCGAGTAAAGAAAGAGTGAGGGGGTGTTTTTTAATTGATTTGTAGATGAGAGAAGAGAAAGAAAGTGAGGTATGGGTGATGTGATGGTGATGTGAAGAGTGATGTGACATTTAAACCCCCGACTACCATATACGTCAGCCTTACGCGCACCCCACATCGTCCTACGCTTTCATCGCAATGCACGCACAACGTGACCAATCGAAGTTATAACACTAGTGCGACACAAATATTAAATAATAATAAAATAAATAAATACGCGTCATACAAAAATAACAAAATTTACTTCGTCAGGCGTACCCTAGACTTTTCCACGATACCCACGTGGGTTTGAACTTAGGGTCCTAATATGAAATTAGTTAGTTAATCGGGATTAATTAAAGTAGGCAGTTACTCTCTTTCCAACTAAAAAGAATTTCGTCGAAACTCAAATTTAAATTAAACCTTTACCTTGGAACAAATGGGGGCATCGCTTCCGCACGGTAGACACTCTCTCCCATGTGAGCCATTCGTTCTTATAATACTGCCACCGAATAAGTACAACTGCTATTTCCTTTATTCTGAGAGTCTGTGCCTTGTGACCCACTTTTTGAATGGGGTGTTCCTCGTATGTCACATGCAGTCTAACCTCGATCCTAGCCATATCAACCATCAGTCTTGGTCTTGATCTAGCCAACCTTAGCATAGAAAAGTGGAAAACATCGTGAACCCCTGCCAACTGGCTCAACAATCTCAACTGATAAGTGACCTCCCCAACTTGTTCGACTATCTAAAGCGGCCTAATGAATCTCAATGCAAGCTTCCCCTAGATTCCAAATCTTTGGTGACCCTTCGAGGGAGAAACTTTCAACTGGACCCAGTCATCCACCTCATAACTCAACCCATCGTGATACTTATTCGCATACTTGTTTTGTTTATCTCGAACAGCCTGTAACCTCTGACGAATCGACCCGACTTCCTTTATGTGATCTACAACAATCTCAGGCCCAACGACAGCTATGTCCTCAGGCTCTACCCTACAAGCCGGTGCTCTGCTTGTTCTCCCGTATAGCACTTCAAATGGTAGCATCCCAATATTGGTATGATAGCTGTTGTTATAGGCAAACTCACAAGGTGGCAAAACTCCTCCCATGACCCTCCAAACTTAAGCACGCAAGCTCTCAGCATGTCCTCAAGTATCTAAATAAGTCTTTCTAACTGATCTTTAGTCTGCAAATGAAAATCCGTGCTTAATTGTAATATAGTACCATATTGCTCCTGCATGGCCTGCCAAAGCTAAGAAGTAAGCTGACTGTCTCTATCTGACACTTAGTGCAATCTAATAATTCCTTGCTCAAAGAACATGCTCAACTGTAGAAAGCTATATTTCATGGAAATTGGAATAAAGTGAGTTTATTTCATCAGCCGATCCATGACTATCCAAATAGCATTGTGCTTGCGCAAGGTCATCGGCAACCTACTAACGAAGTCCATAGTAATGTGTTCTCATTTCCACTGTGGGATAGGTAGTGGTTGCAATAGTCCCCTATGCCTCATGTACTCAGCTTTAACCTGCTGACAAACCTTACAATTCTTCACTTACTGGTTGACATCTACCTTCATCCATTGACACCAAAATAACCGTCACATAACATGGTACATTTTGGTTCTACCGAGATGCACTATGTACTGGATCGGTGAACCTTCTAAAGAATACCATCGCGTGATTCTTCCATTACCAAAATCCACAATCTACAACGCGTAGGATAGATATTGTTGGTACTCTCATATATCAGCAAATATGTGCCTATGCAGTATCTAACCTTTGTCAAACTCATAGCTGATTTCGCCTCGATTAAATCAAACTCATGGGTCATCTGGCAAACCACTGTCTCACTGTCCAGTTGTCTCCTGTTAAGGGCATCTGTTACGACATTTGTATTCCTAAGCCAATACTCGATGGAACGGTCGTAATCCTTCAGCAACTCCAACCACCGTTGTTGTCTCATATTCATATCATTTTGAGTGAAAAGATACTTCAAACTCTTATGATCTATATATAATGTGAACCTCTCACCATAAAGTTAGTGTTTCCACATCTTCAGTGCAAATATGAACGCTGCAAGCTCCAGGTCGTGTACTAGATAGTTTCTCTCATGGGTCTCAAGTTGACGCGATAAGTAGACTATCACTCTATTTCTTTGCATCAGTACGCATCCCAATCCGGTGCCATAAGCATCCATGTGAACTGTCAACTCTCTGCCCAAATCAAACAAAACTAACAACGACGCAGAGATTAACTTCTTAAATATACGAAGGCAGCCTCGCATTCTTTAGACTAATTAAAAACCATATCATTCTTGGTTAATATAGTCATCGGTGATGCGATCCTGAAGAAATCATGTACAAACCACCGATAATATCCTGCCAATCCTGAGAAGCTCCTGATGTTTGTCACACATCCTGGTGTAGGCCAGTCGATGATAGCGTGAATCTTACTCGGGTCAGTTGATATCCCTCTCTTGCAGATCACGTGCCCCTGAAATTTCACCTTAGAAAGCCAAAACTCGCACTAATTGAACTTGAAATATAATTTGTGCTCTCTCAAAGTCTTCAACGTCTCACTGAGATGCCTCTCATGGTCCTCACGGATCTTGAAGTAAATCAAGATGTCATCGATTAAGACTATCACTAGTCGATCAAAAAATGGCCTCAAAATTCAGATCAATCTTGGAAAAGAACTTTGCTCCGGCCAACTGGTTGAATAGGTCATTGATCATGGGCAAATGATATTTATTCCTGACTGTCATTTGATTCAACTTTCGATAGTCTATGCACATCCTCATGCTACCGTATTTTTCCCCACAAATAGGACCGATGCTCCCCTGGTTGGCATACTCGGGTGTATGAAACCCTTCTTTGATAAATCCTCTAGCCAAGCCCTCAAATCCTTATGCTTTGGTCATGACATACGGTAAGGTCTGCTCACTATAAGCCGTGTGCCTGAAACTAACTCAATCATAAACTTTACATGTCTAAGCGAGGGTAATCCAGGTAAATCCTCAAGAAAAACATATGTGAACTTACGTACTAATGGGACATCCTCAGATTTGCCCATTGGCCTCTCGCCGAACTCTACTATTGTCAGAACCCGCCTAATTAGGGTATCTAACCGGTCTAGATGACCTTAATCCCCTGATAATCTAGCAAGCTTAATCTCACCATCGATAAATAAATAATATAAATATCTCATGATAATCAAATATAATACTTCATCAACTACCATGGATTCTAAGTTGAATCTAAGACCACAAAGTTCATTTAAATTAGTTAAATAATCCTTAAAATCTCGTAATTTTTTTTCAGCACCTTATATGTTTCTAAGCCTACACCAAAAAACCGAACCTTCAAAAATCTTCAACAAAACCTGCTTAGCTTGATGGAAATGTCGAAGGACTCATAATTAGGGATGCAGGTGGGGCGGGAAATGCAATCCCCATCTTCATCCCCACTTATGGCGGGGCGGGGATTCCCCGCTTAAAATTCCCTATTGGAGAGTTTTCGACCCCCATTCCCTACCCGACGGGGATGCCCGCCCCATAAGGATTCCCCACCCCATCACCTTTTTACATAATATCTAAAAACAGGAGATCAAATGCATTATAGATCCGAAATCACAAATTATTAAAATCTTTTTCTTCACAATTATAGGTCGATTTTCAAACTTTATGTGAAACATTCACCATACAAAAAAGGGAAATATAAGATTTAATGATTTTGATGCAATTCCTACATGAAATATTCAGGATCCCCATAAGGAACCCCCACGGGGATTCCCCATGGTGAGGAGGTATAATATCTCCCCGCCCTGGTTGGTGGGGATGAAATTGCCCCCATCCTCGGCCCTTGGGGGCTAGTTGGCGGGGAATCCCAGCCCATTGGGGCGAATCCCTGTGGGGAATGGAGATTCCCCTCCCCGCCTGCATCCCTACTCATAATCCACCCAATAACAATATATATTGCAACAACAAAATTTATTTATTCATTTTAACCTATTTCAGGTTTTCAAAATCCTTACACCTTTTAGCTTAGCTCCACAACATTCCATTCCATCCTAACACCATTTCAACAATCCTAAAAGGGATCATATTCACACTACCCAAAAAACCCATTTATACTATATATTATATTAAAAAATAATACATACATAAAGAGAAAGGAACTGAGCAAGTTACAAACAGTAGGAAGTTTTTCTCTTTCCCTTGTCGCCGCTATAACCTATCATTACTCAATTATAAAAATTCGATAATTTCAGTTAAGTAAATCCCACACTATCCAGTACATATGTAATAATTAAATACATAATAATCCAAGAGATTAAACGAAGAATATAATACAAGAAATTCAAATACAACTGTGAATTCATCTCATTTTTGTTATCCGACAACAATCAGATAATGTTCTCCGAAAGTGGTAAGTAAACAATAATAAGGACTTGTGCTCAGATAGGATAACCAAATGAGTCTCGTTCCTCTAGACTTTGGGAGTAGGATCTAGTTTAACATGATCTCATGATAATCTATAATGCAAAGTATCAGTGACTCTGACCCCTTGTAACGACCCAAATTAATTAAATTAGGATTAGTGTTAATCTCAGAAATTAACGATCATAATTCGGGCATTACGTGAATAATTCGGTTGACTCGAACACGAGAATTGAGGGTATATGTTTTGTATGGATTATGGTTGTGTGTAGTATGGTGTTTAAAATTATTATTTATCATATTGCATTGCATGTGTGTACATTTCTATAGGGTGAGTTGGTGTGACAGGTAGTACATTGGGATGCATGTCGATGCGGGTATCTGGTAGGAGTTACTCAGGCATGATAGACTAGGCTAACTATAGTACATAGTGGAAAAATTGAACCATAGCCTAGCTTAGTTAATTAAATAAAGTAAAATACGGCGCACCTCGAGATGCGTGTCAAGGCGCGAAACACCGGATGCCGAGTAGTCGAGGTTTGGTGGGACCATTAATTTATTAATAAATGTGTCTAAGAACACCAATCATAAGTGTTAATATACCTATGTGAATTAACTTGATTTAAAGATGATTAAAGTCATATAGTTAGAATGATTAATACAGGACCCTAGATCTTCATCGAGATTATCCTAGATGATGATTCTTAGGTATACCGTGTACAAATGTGTATGTCACTAGAGTGTGTGACTTAGTTAATAACGATCCCTTGATTCTTTTTAGAGATGGGTGTGCACATTTAGATTAAGGGCCAAAATTTAATAATACACAGTATATAAATGAGACTTAGTGGGCTTGATTTCAAAACCCACATCATCTACACATGCAAATCTTGGGTTTTAAAGAAGAAATCAGAGAGAATCGGAGAACTAAAAGCCCAAATTGAAGGCATTCAATCTTAGGTAATGATCTTTTCCATCACTTTCTTCTTCAAGTCATCAAAATGGAGCTAAAATGGGGTAGCTTGACATTGTGAAAAATTTTCTTATACTATTTAAGTCCAATTCAACAAAAAAATTGAGTTTTGAAACTGATTTTCATAAAAATTGAGAAATTGGCCTAAATCGGAAAAAAATTGAAATGAATGCATGAAATCTTATAAATTGATGGAAATTGTTATATGATTGTTGTTGTTGGCTTTTATTTGGTGGTTGGAATGCCCTTGAGAAGAGAGGGTAGGATCGACAACATTGGCGGGGGCCACGGGGGATAGAAATTCAGATTTTCGAGTTGAAAATTTTGGGTTTCGACACCATTACACACTAATGAGACTAATGAGCATGTTAATGAGGCTAATTAACATGCTAATGATTCTAGGCAGAAACTTAGATTTAGTTGTGTGATTAGCGCTAATAAGCCTTATTATAACGCTAACCTGGTATAAAGAATTTGATAAAAAAATGTTTTAATAACGTATCTAGCTAAAACCTAATTTTCGACACATTGATTCTTTGATTTACGGGTTTTAACTTATTTTTAAGGAACTAACCTAATAAAAGAGTATTTAATAATTTTTAAGTTTTGTAATGAATATTAGTTTTAGGAGTTAATATACATTAAATTGAGCTTAAACCCATTATATTTAAACTAATAAGACACAAAACTCAGGGACCATAGCTCAGACACCGAAAGTGATTCAGGGTCAGATTTGAGAGTTTCATCAAAGTAGCACGACTTTCGAGGTGCATAAACTTATTAAAATGCCTAATATGATTCATGATTTTTGTTTTATCGATATTGATTTACATGTGTGACTGCTGGTGGGCACACATGAGTTTTCTACTCCTATCTCAGTTTGTGTATATATTAGTTGTGGCTAAATTACTTGCACGAGTTACTTGTGTTTATTGCTCGTGTCGACGACAATAGAATATAACTACTATCGTCGAAAAGGATGTAAAGGGTTCTTTTAACTTGAAATAACATCTGGAGGGGTTCATCCGTTAACCATAGTTGGAGTTTAGTCACCGTAAGTTTGTAAGTATATATGTGATCCTTGTCCTATTTTATCGATTACTGGTTGGTTTAGGTCAGGGTTTTCTTGTGATTATATGGTCGTTATTTATTAATGCTTTATTTTCGAGCTTGTTTATTTAGTATGTGTTGTTTATTAAACGCTACATTCATGGGAATATGACTTACTTTTGGTAGAGGTCATATTTGGACTCATCACTGAATTTACTAGGTGACTGAGTGCAGATCCTTCGACGAGCAAGGGCAAAGGCAAAGGCAAAGGCAAGGAAGTATTGGGTGACTACCTTTGAGATAGGGACGTCGGCTCGTGTTTGATTACAATATGTATGTATTTATTTTTTGTTGGGTTTTGGGGACTGTAGAACACTGAATACATGTATATGGATCTTTACTATACTTATTTTGCATTTGATATATACATGGTATCTTTTTGTCTGGTTTTCCACTACTTAGGATTGGTGAATATTGCATGATTTATTTACTTAAAGACTTCCGCTATAAAATTATAATATAACTTGATAAATTGATTAACTGGCTAATTAAATCATTAATAGTTATATGGAGATTAATTAGCTAAACTAGTGTTAGTTGAAAAAGTGTTAGCGACCAGTTAGGTCGCGAGGCATCATAGGTAAGCAGGCCATGACGTGGTAGGGCTTGGTTGTAACAACCTGTTACCTTAAGCTGGAGATTACTGTTAATCCAAATCCTTATTACACTGAGTAAGGCTGGTGGTTAAGTTCGGTGTACCTCTATTAGTGTGTGCGTGTGATTGCATGATGGTTCATGTTTATTTAGATTGTTATTGAATTTTATAGGTTGTGGGATTAATAGGAGATTAGTACAAACTTATAATTAGAAAAAATATGTAAATGAACAATTAATAGCCAGTACACCAAGTGTGACGAGGGGGTCGTGAAATGAATATGCACACCCGAGAACACTCGTAGGCATGTCCGGTGAATTTATTAGCAAGAAAATACACGAAGCATATATATATATATTTATATATATTTGATATATAAATATATATATAATAAAACTATAAAAGTTGGTTCTAATAATATGGATCATTTGATCAGCCTCAAGATGTGCGTAAATGTTGTTGGTGTCAAAATGTATGTCACTTAAGGAGTGTCATTTTAACACATCAATCACTTGATTAGCCTTGAGAGATTGATGCATATCTCGAGGAAAATCCATATATATATATATATATATATATATATATATATCTATATATATAAACTCAAAACCATCAAAATTATCCTCATTTCATCAATCGATCATTCGAGAGTGTAAGGGAGAGCAGCTGAGGGTTTGAGGTTTGATCTTTAGGAAACAAGTAAGGGAGTAAATTCAACGTGAATTTAGGAGCTTAAACAACTAAGGGATAAAAGATCATCTTAGTAAGTTAAGTTTTGAGTTTCAAGTCGATTTCACAGTTTGGTGATAATTTCTTTGTTAATTGTTGTTGTTTATGGTTGTAAATGGTTTGTTACCTCACTAGAGGTCTTCCTTAATGATTTGGGAGAGTATTTGAGGTTGTGGTAGTGATTTGGTAGTGAAACAATGGATGTTGCCTTGTTCACTGTCAAGGGAGTGCATGGTGGAGTACGCTCCATCGATCAGCGTAGTAGACTCCCTTCATCATTTAAGAATAACCCAATTGGTAGAGCGTGCCCCACCAAATGATGGAGCAAGCTCCCGAAAATAGCAACAATGGTGTATTTGACTTAAAGTTTCCTGAGGTTTTAGGGATTGACTTTGGGGTTCTAAATATAGAGAGTTAAGTTTATATTGATCATAAATGATTTGTGATAGGTTATGGAACACCAGGAAATAGTAAGTGACCCAAAAAGTTGGGGAATTTGGAATGAAGACTTAAACTATGGTAAGTATGGATTCGCTTATTTATCAATGTTGTCTGGCTATCTTAGTATATATATTTCATGTAGTTTATGGACTAAATGAGGGACTATGTACACTGTGATGGTTTTAATAAATGGAAAATGGTGTTTACTGTGATTCACGAGAGTAAGTTCCTAAGACTGAGGCTAGGTTATATAGGAGATGGTTTACCTTCCCAGCCTATATGTAACTTCTTACTTAGTTAAATAGGTTGCATGGATTACAAACTCACTAAAAGGTTTCAGATAGAACCATTGGCCATTAATGGATTGGCTAGACAACACACCGGCCAATGTGTTGGTCCAACAATCGCATTGACGACGTTTTTTGTGGGTAATTGACCCTAGTTTTATAAATAAAATGGGAATCACAGTGTAATAGTCATTAATGTTTGATTTGCATTCTCGAGGTTCCATTGAACCTCGCTCTAATACCAAACTGTGGCATTGGTATCAGGTTAAAGAAAAAATTACGCTTCATCCCCTAGGCTCGATCGACCTCGCCTTGATACCAAACTATAAAGACCCCAAACTCCGAGGTCGTCGTGGGACCCGCCATGTCGCATCAGATGCCACTAATGTAGCATCCCCTAACCCGATTAGGGTGATACTTGGCCTGAAACCCTAATTAAGCCATGTTAATCCCACTAGAATTAACTAGAGCCAACAACATCTCCTCTTAAACCTAATAAACACTGTTGTATATCAAATATCGATGTAAAACATATAGTAAACATAGTGAAAACTAAAGACTTTTTCAATAATAAATACGATATACAAAACCAAATCAAACTGGAATAAACCTCGGTTATACAAAACCTCTCGTCCTTTATGATATTACAAAGCTGTAATTCAATACAAATATATATATATATATACTAGTCAACGGGCACGTGCGTTGCACGTGAAGCAAATAGAGATGTTCTGATAACACTTGAGCACTTTTCTTTTTCAGAAAAATCGCAATAGAAAAAAATTAAAGTTTAATTTTTTTTTATTGTTGCATGTGTAGGTGTTTCGTGTAGAAGTTTGGAGTAAATGACAAATATCTCAACCAAACTTATGTGATCATCAAACCTAAATTATATAGGAGAGAAATATAAATTAATCAACAGTTATACGACATGAATTTTTTAAGTAAAACAAAAATAATATCATGGAGCAGAAAAAATCCAAAGAATAGAACTAAGAATATGAGTATGGAACCAAGTACAATGGCCATTACATAGGCTCGATTAATAGAGGAGCGAGGGCATATGCTTGTGGAAGTGCTAAGCCTTGCGGTGTGCATTCTTGATCGGTAACAGAACAATTTTCTCGGAAGGTAACCTTTGATTCTTTTTTTGGAAAAATTGATGAAGTCATGACTCAATGTGTTACGATATTGCAAGGAATGTATTCAATGTGTTACGAGATATTGCCAAACGTCCAATAACCGAAACAAGAGAGGAGTAGAATGTAAAGAATATCACAATGTAACACATCGAAGGCCTTTAACCATCTTTCCAAGTAGTTGGGGGAGCAAGAGTGGCTGAATGAACACATGCATGTTGTAGTTAAAAAATTTAAATCTTATATGGTTAAATTCTAATTAGTATAATAAAGTAAGAGCTCGATCCGGAGTAGTACTTGAATTTAGCGCGATCCCGTTCCCAAAAATTGTAGCTAAAATGGAGATGGAAAAAATGCATCGAATACTCGTCGATTCGAATGGTTGAGGGAGTAATCTCTCTTTGGAGCATTTTTGCCGATCCCTACAATTAATAAAGCTCCAATTCAATTATGTTGTATGGAAATCTTTTAGCAATGTGAACTCAAGGTCAAAACAATAATATACTATCATCGATAGTGGAAAATTATATACTAACATAAAACCATTTCGGTGATGAGATGGCCTCTTTGCACGATAAACTCATAGCTAATGCTTGATGTCAAATAATCTTCCTGTGGTAGTACCTAATAGCAACAAAAAACAAAAATGAAAAAATAAAAACAAAAGCAACAACCTTGGATTGAATTCCATATGCCAAAGCGAGATCATCTCTTCTCCTCCTCAAACTCAATCTATTCGATTGTGCTCTGTAGGTAGATAAATATAGGTGTCTGCGCATGAGATCAATATATGTGTAAAACATAGCCACTAAATTAATAGAACTATATGAAAGAAAATATTAGTGTGTGGAACATCTCTATCTCTATCAAATAAAAAGAGGTTTATATAACCAAATGAAAAAATAAAAACAAAAGCAACAACCTTGGATTGAATTCCATATGCCAAAGCAGATCATCTCTTCTCCTCCTCAAACTCAATCAATTCGATTGTGCTCTAGGTAGATAAATATAGGTGTCTGCATGAGATCAATATATGTGTAAAACGTAGCCACTAAATTAATAGAACTATATGAGAGAAAATATTAGTGTGTGGAACATCTCTATCTCTATCAAATAAAAACAGGTTTATATAACCAAATGAAAAAATAAAAACAAAAGCAACAACCTTGGATTGAATTCCATATGCCAAAGCGAGATCATCTCTTCTCCTCCTCAAACTCAATCAATTCGATTGTGCTCTAGGTAGATAAATATAGGTGTCTCGCATGAGATCAATATATGTGTATATGTGTAAAACATAGCCACTAAATTAATAGAACTATATGAAAGAAAATATTAGTGTGTGGAACATCTCTATCTCTATCAAATAAAAAGAGGTTTATATAACCAAATGAAAAAATAAAAACAAAAGCAACAACCTTGGATTGAATTCCATATGCCAAAGCAGATCATCTCTTCTCCTCCTCAAACTCAATCAATTCGATTGTGCTCTAGGTAGATAAATATAGGTGTCTGCATGAGATCAATATATGTGTAAAACGTAGCCACTAAATTAATAGAACTATATGAGAGAAAATATTAGTGTGTGGAACATCTCTATCTCTATCAAATAAAAACAGGTTTATATAACCAAATGAAAAAATAAAAACAAAAGAAACAACCTTGGATTGAATTCCATATGCCAAAGCAGATCATCTCTTCTCCTCCTCAAACTCAATCTATTCGATTGTGCTATAGGTAGATAAATATAGGTGTCTGCATGAGATCAATATATGTGTAAAACATAGCCACTAAATTAATAGAACTATATGAAAGTAAATATTAGTGTGTGGAACATCTCTATCTCTATCAAATAAAAAGAGGTTTATATAACCAAATGAAAAAAGAAAAACAAAAGCAACAACCTTGGATTGAATTCCATATGCCAAAGCGGATCATCTCTTCTCCTCCTCAAACTCAATCTATTAGATTGTGCTCTAGGTAGATAAATATAGGTGTCTGCATGAGATCAATATATGTGTAAAACATAGCCACTAAATTAATAGAACTATATGAAAGTAAATATTAGTGTGTGGAACATTTCTATCTCTATCAAATAAAAAGAGGTTTCTATAACCAAATGAAAAAAGAAAAACAAAAGCAACAACCTTGGATTGAATTCCATATGCCAAAGCAGATCATCTCTTCTCCTCCTCAAACTCAATCTATTCGATTGTGCTCTAGGTAGATAAATATAGGTGTCTGCATGAGATCAATATATGTGTAAAACATAGCCACTAAATTAATAGAACTATATGATAGAAAATATTAGTGTGTGGAACATCTCTATCTCTATCAAATAAAAAGAGGTTTCTATAACCAAATGAAAAAAGAAAAACAAAAGCAACAACCTTGGATTGAATTCCATATGCCAAAGCAGATCATCTACTTAAACCATGTTCATCAACTTCATCTTACAATTCAATCCCTACTTTCAGATTGATTTTACATGTTAAAAATGATACCATTCTGATTTCGATCTTGACATCTATCCGTTCAAGTACTAATACTTGTATCACAAACAGTCGTGAACATTGAAACCCATAATATTTTCATGTGATGCATGTCAATCATTCAGATAAGTCAATATATGTATGTCATTGAAGACATAATACTGCCCCAACTAACAGTTAAAGAAAAGAAAGAACGAAAGAAAACATAACCAAGCTCAACTACTTCAATGGGCACGCGCGTGAGGCATAAACAATAACAAATACAAAGATGATATAAAGTAAACAGATAAATGGATGAGGTAGGAAAGACATGTGGAGTACAAACTACTGTCAATGCATTACCTCAAGTCATTCATCGAATCATCCACGTTGCAACCAGATGTGGAGTAGCCAAGACCTTACAAAATATAAAAATGAAGACAATGCCAGCAACACCAATCACAATCCTCCAACAATGCACAAAGTTACAAAATCAAGGGCAGTTCAACTCTATCGTATAAGGGCTCTTACCTGACGAAATTTGTGGCTCCAAATCAAGACGCAATCAACTCCATGTAAGATCCCAACCAAGTAGTGATGTCCAAAATGCATCAATAATATTCCTTATATTCCCTGCAAAAATAAGTAACAGTAAAATGACTAAAAATGACGAAACCTTAAAAGACTTACCTAGGCACTGAGTTCATCTCTTTTGATAAACCGTGAACACCAACTATGAAAACTTCTGAAATATCTCACGGACGACGCCTATGTCAAAATGTTTTTGACGCCGCTGCTACCACATCTTCAAACAAAAACCTCACCACCATGGCTATTAGAGTTCATCAAAATATTATAAGGAATATGAATTAAAAATAAATAAATAAAAATTATCGAAAACAATTCCACCATGTAATTTTTTTCCAAAAAAAAAAAATCTAACCTTGTCGTATGTTATATAGAGACATCATTGCTTGTCACGTAATCCATTGAAGCGGTATCGTATTAGACGTAAAGAATTGTAAACAATTAATATATTAAAAATTATTTTCATATATTATATGTTATGATTTTACTTAGCTACGTACAATTGTGGAGGACGTCGCGATAAACCACGTTTTTTGTGAATGTACCTATATGTCTATCTATTTTGCCATTTTTAACTAAAATTTTGGTTTGACTTAAAGACACACCTCGAGATAAAGCTACATATAGTTGGCCATGACTAAAAACATGTTCAGGAAGATAAACTCCTACGTTGGGTATAGTTTGTCCTTGGGATTTATTAATTGTCAAAGCGAATGCTAGTTTTATTGGAAATTGTTTTCGAATAAGTTTGAAAGGCATTTTTACATTATCTGAAGGTTTTAGTGGGATTCGTGGTATAAAAACTCTAGTTCCTTTAAAAGGTCCGTTAGCTATTTCGGCATCTATAATATTTCTATGAAAAACTCGACAAATCAAACGGGTTCCATTACATAAGCCTATTTGTGGGTCTAGATTTCTAAGTAAAATTACTGGACATCCTATTTTTAGTATTAGTCTATGAGGAAGTAATCCTCCTGGAGAAATAGAATTTAAATATTCTTGCTGATAAAGATGTAAGGTATCGTCCTCTACAATATCAAATGAATAATAAATATATGTTTGACCTAAGAATTTTTGGACAACTAAATTATTAATTTGTTCAATCGATTCATTTGTCGGGGTTAGTATAGCCCTATTGATTATGTATTCTTTGTTATTAGAACTCTCGTGTAGTGATGAAAATGTAAAATCTATTAGGTCATGTATTGTTTGATCTCCTCGCCAAGGAATATTTATTTCATCGGGTACTCTAATCATATCTTCTTTAATAGAATTTTCCTCTCCGTTTCCTATTCGCAACAAAAAATCAGCAAACAAACAATCATTTATAGCACGCATATTGTTCATTAATTTTATTTTTATTACGTTTTTCCAAAATGGTGCTCTAATGAGAGAGGCGTTTATGGTTTCGAGATCTTGTACCATTTGGGACAACCGCAATACTTGTCGGAGTCGCCTCCTAATACTATGTTTTTTCCACCAAAAAAATCATCTATATTAGTAATATCTCGTAGTGTTCTATCCAAAGCCTCTAAAGCGTGCTGTGAGCCATAGTTGCTTCATCCCAAATAATGAGAGAAGCATGTCGTATTAGGTCTCGCTAAGTCCGATTGTTTGTTGATGAAACATGTTGAAGTGGAATCTAATAGAATAGGGATCTTAAATCTTGAATGTGCAGTACGACCCCCGGGCAATGACATGGCAGCAATACCTGATGTAGCTGTAGCCAATGCAATTAATCCTTTACTACGTATGTATGCTAAGATTGATTTGTATAAGAAGGTTTTTCTGTACCCCAGTCCGTCTATAAAAAAAATTGTATGTGCATGACTATCGATGCTATGGACGACACTATCAAATGCATTTTGTTGTTGACTGTTTAATTTTCTTATTGAATCTAAATCTTCTTTTGATATTTTAATTGATTTTTCTTCAACTATAAATTTGTTTATGTTGGTTATTGATTCAGAAGTTGGTTGGGGTAAATCGTAATCAGTAATATTTTTTTGATGTTGTGAGAGATAATTGGTTAAATCTTTAAGACAACAATTTAGAAAGAAAGATTCATCTAGAGAGTGGTCGTTTTTATTTGCATTTTTGTAATCTTCAATCATATACGTATTGAATTCATCCCATAACTCGCGTACCCTAATTGGTTCGCAAAAAACTAAAATAGTAGCGAATAGTCTTCTTAAAGAACGTGGCATATGTACATTTGCAAACTTCTCGCAAGCATTGAGTGACACTATCATCATCTTCTAGTAAACCTCTTTTTTCTAAGATTGTTTAAATGTTTCAAATGTAAATCCATCAACTCAGTACGCAAATCTTCAAAAGATATAGGTCCCCTAACATGATTGAGTAATAATCTTAAATAGTAGCGTTCTCTATCTAATGGTGAAACAGTGTACATTCTACCAACTACCTTACGAATATTTTGTCTTCTAGTCCATTGTTTAAGTCTTTGATTCCACCAATATTTTTGTGGAAATTAAGTAATATAAGTATTGCCTTGCATCTGAGTCAATAGCATTTTTCTTAAAAAACTCTCATCAACATAGTTTTTGATATATCACTATCATTTAATATGTCTTCTATAGACTCATCTACATTAAATTGGACTTGTTGATGATTAGGTAAGTGTATTTGTAGTCCAACTACCGAAGGTGAAATTCCATTCAATTGAAATTTGAATATTCTCCAAAAGCTTCTTGAGCACATATCCACCTAGCATTAACAAATTGAGCTATCTCGTCATCTCTACTTGTATGTGTAGATACTCCAAAAGCAACGCGATCTGGACCTTTATAGACATATTTGTACAAATATTTGACGGATTTTATGCTTGAACAAATTTCTACATTTATATGACAGTTATATTTTAAAAGTAAGTAAGAGTTATATGGAACCACTCAACGATTGTCTAAAGTTCTATTACCTATTGTGACTTGTTTTCCATCGTCGCGCCGCCTTATATATATAGGGTATGAATCATTACCTTGTGACGTAGATGCAAAGAAAAGCTTTCGGATATGATTTTGTACATTTATTATTTTTCATACATATTGCGTTAGTGTTTAACGGTCCACATGGGTTATGCATCATATGTTTTGTTACTATAGAATACAACCTAGACTCGGTTAAAGGACATGGAATTTCCGCTCTAACTAAAGAGTCATAATTATCGGACAATTTAACTTATCACTTTCTTCTAAAATTAGCAACAAATGTGAATGTGGCAATCCTCTCTTTTGAAATTCAATAACATGTACATGAGCTATTACTTTACCTAACACACCTCTAACAAATAAGTCATGTTTCAATTCTTCTAGTTTTGATCGAAAAACTCTAGTTGTTACGTCAGTCTATCTTGAGCCTTTTGTCCAGGTAATAGTTATCGGGTAATTTCCAACCAATTAGTGTTGCAAGTGATGGTAATAAAAAGGTCGGGTTTTCCATACCTCCCGACGATTGCCATTGCATCTTGGTAGCGGTTGTACATATCTCTTGATCGCCAAGATATGATGAGGGAAGAATTATTCTTCTACCAATATTACCTTCAAAATAATAAAGTAAAAATATTATAAATTACAAGTAACATAATAAACTTATTTGTAATGAATACATAATATATTAAAATCACATTCATATAAACCTGCAGTTGTTTCTCCCGAATTCGTTGCATCTTGTAAACCTTGATATAGTTCGAACGAATGATATGTTGGTTTGTCTTTAGATATCGTAACCGCATTGTTTCTATTTTCACATACATGTCTACCACATATTGTTGTAAAAGACGTCCATCGTAATGAAGTAGTGACATGCGTAATGGCGAAACTAATATGAAAGAAGTTAGTTTTTGTTGAAACAAATTAATTTTTGTAGGAATAAAAGTAATAGTAAAATGCGATAATAGTACTGAAGAACATAGGAGTAGTATTGTCTGCAACTGATTCTTCTGTGATTTGAGTTACACAATTCCAAATGCCAACCGTGTTGCCCCAAAGGAAATAACAGAGGATATTGTAAGGGATCGTAGTATGCGGCCGTGTCAGCAATGTTACGAAGGCTACCACTTTGAGTTTCTATTATGATATCTCTTTCTCTTAAATCTTCTAAAGAATCATTTCCTATTAGTATTGCCGCAACTTGTGGCGTTGAAGGTAAAGCATGAATATGTCGATTAACCCTTACTTCTTGTATTAGTAGTCTACAGTTCATCACATCCTCACGTCTACCTAATTGACGGAATACTTGAACATAAGGATTGTGTGCATCTAATATTAATTTTAATCTATGTAATAGACTTGGTCGTGTTATGTTTCGCTCTTGATGTCGGTGTTCAATTTCATTTTGAGTGTCATATATATACATTTGTAAGAATCTCGGTCTTGATTCATTTATTGGTAATAAACTTCCTATTCTATGGTAAATAGATCCTTGCGCACGATAAGTAAAGACTCCTTGTCTGCCACTTGCTAAGTTTTCGTCTATATTAACTCCTATAGAGGTGAAGCAAAAAACATGATTATAAGAACGTATGTTTTCTCTAAAATGTTTACCTTCATCAGTTTGATCTAGGAATATGTTTATTAATTCTTGTGGATTTTCTAGGGTGTTGGTAAATTTATTTTTCCATTGGAGCAACACAAATCTAAGGTCTCATGAACAAATAATCTGGCTCCACAATATGAACAAATTCTCGGGTTGTTCAAGTATTATAGTTTGGAAGTTGTCATGTGCGGGAAAATTTCTACCACTATTATGCCTATTAGGAAATGGTCTAGCGTTAGAAGAACTTGAACATGGTACTCGACAATTATTAAGCAACGTTAAATTTTGATTGCTTTGCGTAGTAGTAATGGAACCTACATGAAATTAAAATTTGTATACAATTAATAATATTAATAGAAATAGCATAATTTAAAATATAGTAAATGATCTGTAACATATAATTACCATCTATTTGGTTGCAAAGTAACCTTGCTTGTTGACGAATACATGATAATCTTAAGGTTCTTGAATGGTTGCCAATGTTACTTGTAGAGGTACCCACGTAAAGCAAAAAATTTAAGTTAATCGAGGAAAATAAAATAATTCATTATATTTGGAAAAAAAATTTAATTTAATTGGTACCTTCCATTTCGGAAGACCTTGACCTAGCAATTTGACGAATGTGCGTCAACCTTGAAGCGGTTGTATTATATTTTGCAAAAGTACTTGTAGATGTACCTATAAAATACATAATAATTAACATGGTGTATTATATTAGTAAGAACATATAAAAGAAGTAGAGAATAAATTAATTAAGAATATAATTGTATGTACCTTCTATGGAATTGTAGCGTTGTAAATATCTTTGATGTCGAACATTTCTTTGTTCAATAGTCTCAGGAGTCTCTTGATTTCGTCGAGCTGCGAGTAGGTGATCTCTAGCTGAGTTTGACATATTTTGACGTCGTTGCCTTTGAGATAAACGACGACGATTCCGTTGTTCATTCATGGTAGCAACTATATTATTGAATTGTTGATCAATATTATGAAATGGTCTACATGGAGGAATTTTTTAGATTGTAAAAGTATGTATATCTAACAAAATACTTCAATATTTATTACAATTACTTCTAACAAAATACATTTTATATTTTTTAGATCATAAATTTTTTTTAGATCAATGGTTATTATGTGAACTCTTAATTTAGTGGAGACTTTTTGATGTAACTTTATGTCAACAGCTTTACCTATTAATGTACCATAAGATAGCCATAGTATTGATATAAACAAAAATCTAAAAAAAAAAAATGATAGAGTCTAATGTGTTTATCGATGAAGCCCTTTTGTCACTATGGTTATGGAATTATCACGGTTATATATTCTTGCAATTCGCTAATTGAATTTGTTCAAAAATGATCGCCTATGGTACTATGCTCTAATATTGCTCTATAAATAAAAAATTTGTTTCGATTTTTGTTCAAAAAAGAATTGGTTGATTTGTTTAAAACAAATCTAATTTAAAGCTTTTCCACTACTTTAGTTAATAAGGTACCCCAAGATGTTGAGGTTGTTAAATGTGAATCAAATTTGATTTATGGTCTCACAACCAGTTGTTAGAATTCAAATAATGATGATAAACACCTTCCTATGCCCTCTTTCACACACCAAAGTTTTGACACCTAAACTTCCACCTCATCAATCAATTTTTTTTTATTCCTCAAGATAGCTCACATGCTTGAAGAGCTACCATTACTCTCCTCCCAATGCAATCAAACTTCAACTTACATATCATATCATACCATTTTTAAAAAATAAAAGACTATTAGTCTTCTCAGACAAATCTGTTTAGTAATTATTCCCCATTGTAGTCATTTTTTAAGGGAAAAAGATAAAAAAATCAGAGGATCTACATTTGCGGAATTGTAGCTGAATGTATAATTTTTGGGACTTGAATTGCTAGGAATCTCAACACCCTTAATTTGATTTATAAAGATATGCTATGCTGCTTCTATTGTGTTAGTTCCAACTGTAAGAGTTGAAATGGAAAATATTTTTTTCTTTTAAGGATCAGATATACGTACATCATGCATGGGTGGAGAAGTGATTAGTAGTAGAATTGATGAAATTGAGATAAGAGAGGTAATGGGGTGATGACCCTACATGATCAAATCAAAGGGAAGTATGTGCAAATACATGTCTGCATTGAACACGCACAATATGAATATCAAGCAATATGATGGCCTACATAAAGCATATCACAAAAGGTCATTTTCTTTCCTATACTGGATAGGGAACACAACTCACTAATTAGGTCTCTTAAGATAAATGGGTAGAGCATTAAATTTGCACTGCTAAAGAAGCACAACATAATTTATAAATAAAGATTTCAAGTAGCTGAGCAACCCCCAAGAAAAAGGAAGGTCTATGTTGAACAAAGGTGGAAAATAGTAGTAACAAAGCGAAGCTAGTATACATGCATACGGAAATCCACACTTATGAATGACATGAAAGAGATTAAACTTGGGGTGGCAGCAAAGTTGCTCACATTCAAAGATCCAAAAATGTTAATGAAATTTAAAGCTTACATATCATGACTACAGATATTCATTAATCGTAGTAGGTGGTGCGATTAATCATAATTAATAATCATAAATCATAGTAATGCTTATAAACCACCCTGAATTAAGAAAACGATTGACAAAACTTGCAAGTAATCTTTATAGATAGGCTTACACTCGCCCCATTCGAATAGAGCAGATCAGTTGAGGGCCTAAGCTTGTTGATCAATATTATGAAATGGTCTACATGGAGGAATTTTTTAGATTGTAAAAGTATGTATATCTAACAAAATACTTCAAAATTTATTAAAGAAATGAAGAAGATAATCAACCGAATAGGAAAAAATTAAAATTATACACTTACCTCACCTATTGTAGCGTCGTCAACTATGCGATTCACCGAACTCTGCGTTGTCACTGTAAGTCCTCTCTATCTCTCTCGATCAATTTAAACTTCTAGGGTAATTGCAAAAAAATAGCATGAAAACTCGATCGGATCCGAGAATTATCCGATTCGAGAAGAAAGAACCGATGAAATCGTTGTTTGTATTGAAATATGTGGTGGAATCCACGCTGATTTGATTTGTTTTTGGGTTTTTGACAAATTTTTTTTAGATTGATTGGCAAGCCCAGAAACTGTTGGAGCAGTTGATGCAGATCAATCTGAAAAAAAAAACGGGAATAAGTAGAAGAGGAAAAGATACAATAAGTTACCGTTCCATCAAAAGTGGATATAAAGGATTCAAAAAAAAAAACCAGTTTTAGAAACTCTCAAATAAAATCGCTAAATATGTGGGATTCAAAAAAAAATCAGTTTTTGACGTTGTTGTAGATTCAATTCGTTTAATTTTTTTTTTTTTTGATGAAAAATGAAGGGAAAAAATCGGTTATGGTTCAAAAATCGCTAAATATTTTTTTTTATTGTTCGGATAGCTAAATATGTCCTACAATTAGACGAAAAATCGCAACTTACCAACTCAAATTCAAGGTATCAAAGTTCAAACCCTCCTAAACCCCCGATTCAAGATTGCTTAGGAAAAAAAAAAAAAAAAAAAAAACCTAGAATGGACCTGTCATTGGAGGAAGAGGTAGAAGAGGTGTGGCCGTTGCGGATCTTGATCGCTTTGAAGACGGCGGCCGCGACGCGACGATGAAGAAGACGGATCTAATGAAGAAGATGAAGAAGAAGAAATCGAAGACGATGCGGTGTGGCGCCGTTGCGATGTCTTCTTCTCAGCGCTTAGATCGCGAATCGGGAAGAGGAATCTATGAAGAAGACGAATCGGCGAATCGGCGAATCGGCGAAGAGGACTCTGGTTTAGTCCCTGTTCTTTCGGCGAATCGGCGAAGACGGCAAACGCGACGCGAAGATGAAGAAGAAGAACTCGCGGATGTGGTCGGCATTGAAGAACTCGCGCGGATGTGGTGGCCATTGAAGAACTCGTGGTGGCGAACTCGCGCGGATGTGGTGGCCATTGAAGAACGCCATTGAGAACTCGCGGATGAGAAACCGCAAAGTGAAAAAATTTTTTGTCTTAAACAGCCGATTAAAGTAGGTGTAATTATTCACTTACCAAAATATCCTTATATTGATTTGTTTTCATTTAAAGTAATAAGGGTATACTTGGAATTTTTAGCCAAAAAGGCTTCACGGTTAACCGTTTGGGGATTGCTATTATAATAGTATAGATATATATATATATATGACATGGGAGATTCATTACATTGAAGTGAAGATCAAGACTCATAAATCTTCTCTATCCTGCAGTCGTAGCGCTAGTCAGTTTTCCTGATATGTTAATTTTGGGTGAACGCTCCAATTTGCTCAGTATGTAGGGATTCATATAGTCATCAAAATTCTATATAATAATCAAGAACATTATGCAATAAAAATATGCACTAATGTTAACTAACAAGAATATGGAAAGCATATAGTTTAAAGAAACTGGATAAATCCTAAACAAATAAACTTTAGATGTGGAAACCCGAAGATCCTGACTGAGAAACCTAGTTGGGAAGCAAACTTGAGATGAAAGTGATGGGTATTATACACATGTTATGTTTTTGATTATATATTATATATACACGTAATAAAGAAGGTGATTCGGCGCATGCTTTTCGATGCAGATCATAATGGATGGCCAGCCGACTCCACCAACTACAGATGTTGGTCAGACAAATGATCAGACTAGAGATGAAGGTTTGGATTCGGTAGTGGCCGCGCAATTTGTAGCTCATGATAGGCAGTTTGAGCTATTGATGGATATTATGCTCACCCAGACAATGGAGATCGCATCACTCACCACCGCTCGGATACAGAGCACGGCTGGGATGACATTCACACCAACTATTAAGGCTGTACCAACTCAGGTAGTGATACAGGAGACTCTGATAGTGGTTATCACACTAACAATAGTGCATACTGAGACAATAACACCTACGGTTATGCTAGCACTGACATACGTATTTGAGACTTCAATGACAGTAGAGGTCAAGTTGATGAGGGAGTTCATCAAATTCGATTCCAGATATTTTCATGGAGGCGGAGACCTGAAGGCAGCCGGGAAATGGTCGATTGCGCATCATGGGTTATACAGGCTATTGTAGATTCACGAGAGCATACATGCAAGGATATCAGGGCATATGCTGAAAGGAGATGCTGTCGTGTGGTAGACAACATATACATACACTCATCCATATCCAACCATATGGGCTGAGTTTTGACAAATTTTCTACGACCAATACGTTCCGATCAAGATCTAGTTGAGGCTGAGAGAGGATTTCTTAGCTTTGAGACATGACATCCGACCAGTGCTACAATACATGGATATATACAGGTATTTGTTATAGTTTACCGCGGACGTTATGAGTACAGAGAGATTATAGATTTATTACTTCGTTTGAGATTTGATCGAGGACATAGCCAGAGCAATTGTTTTCATCGAAACCTTAACATTACATGATATATATGATAGTGCGCTTATACACGAGACACATCTGATGCAGAGGGACAACATGCATTCATCTACCGAGTCGGAGAGACAGATTGGACAAATTTATGGGCGAAAGAGGCCGAGAGATCGTAATGACAGACAAGACATACATTACGATCGAGGCCTTAGAGATGATGATCAAAAATCCGGAGCTTATGCTGTGTCAACACTACCACTGCTACCACAGAGACGGACTCGAGACTAGGGAGGCAAATACCGACGATCACAAGGTCAAGGCTAGGGGTCAAGGAGTCATCAAACAGGATCAGGATGGAGGACCAAGTGTTGGCAACATAGGCATGGGGGTCATGTCAAGAAAGACTGTCTACGAAGATCGGTGACTCCAGCAACAGTGACGCCGATGCAAACTCAATAGTCAATGCATGCGGTGACTGAGCTAGGCCGAGAGAAGTCCCAACATCGGGTTCAGGGTAAATGATTTAAAATTTTGAATAACTGATGTTAAAGTTCATGCATGCATAGTAGACTATGGTAGGTTATGATAGGTCATGGCATGGCATGGAATGTTCATGGTATGTTATGGTTGTTATGTTTATTATGTTGTGATATATGATAGGAGTGGTCGAGAGTTTCCGAGTGATAGGTAATTGGGTTAGGGTAACTTGGGCATGGAATTGAGCTAAGAGTACGTTGCGGAGGTGTCGGAGAGCGTGAGAGATCATGATCACCTTGGCAGCAAACGCCTATGTCTCAGTGCAACACTACGTTCCTTGTGATGGGTACGAGAGTAATGGGGTGTTCAAGGGACTGTAAAGTGGGACTATCAGGGTGTGAGGCGTGGTCACACAGGGATATGTTAGTTGAAAATAGTTTCCTTGAAATCTAAATTTTGGGACAAAACTCCCTTAGTTAGAAAGAATTGCAACGACTTAAATTAATTAAACAAGGATTAATGTTAATCTTGGGGATTAACGGTCGTAATTCTGGCGTTACGTGGACAATTCGGTTAACTCGGATACGAGAATCGAAGGTATATGTTATGTATGGATGATGGTTGTGTATAATGCGGTGTTTACAATTATTATTTATTATATTGCATCGCATGTGTGTATGTTGCTATCAAGTGACTTGGTGTATTGGGTAGTAAATTGGGATGCATGTCGATGCAGGTATCGGGTAGGAGTTACTCGGGGAAGATAGACTAGGCTAACTATAATATATAATGGAAACTGAACTGTACCCTAAGTTAGCTAATTAAATAAAGTAAAATATGGCGCACTTCGAGATGCGTATCGGAGCACAAAACACCAGGTGTCGGGTAGTCAGGGATTAGTGGGACGCTAATTTATCAATAAATGTGTCTAAGAACACCAATCATAAATGTTAATATACATATGTGAATTAATTTGATTTAAAGATGATTAAAGTCATATAGTTAGAAGGATTAATTTAGGACGCTAGATCTTCATCGAGATGATTCTAGATGATGATTCCTAGTTTTACTCTGCACAAATGTGCGTGCTACTAGAGTGTGTGACTTAGTTAATGAGGATCCCTTGATTTTTCTCGAGATGGGTGTGCAAATTTAGATTAAGGGCCAAGACTTAATAACATATAGTATATAAATGGGACTTTGTGGGTTTGATTTAAAACCCACATCATCTACACATGCAAATCTTAGATTTTGATGAAGAAATCAAAGAGAATTGGAGAACAAGAAGCCCAAATTGAAGGCATTCAATCTTAGGTAATCATTTTTCCATCATTTTCTTCTTCAAGTCATCAAATGGAGCTAAAAATGAGGTTTTCTTTAAAGAAGAAATTTACTCATAACTTCTTGTTTTGAAAAAGTCTTCCATAGGTTTTAAGTCCAATTCTACCAAAAATTTGAGTTTTGAAACAGATTTTCATCAAATTTGAGAAATTGGCCCAAATTGGAAAAAATTGGAATGAATGCACGAAATCTTATAAATCGATGCAAATTGTTATGTGATTGTTGTTGCTGGCTGTTGTTTGGTGGTTGGAATGCCCTTAAGAAGAGAGGGTAGGAACGACAACGTCAGTGGGGACCATGGGGGAGAGAAACTCAGATTTTCGAGTTGAAAATTCTGGGTTTCGACACCTTTAGCGCGCTAATGAGGCTAATAGAGTGTTAATGATTCTAGGTAGAAACTCTGATTAAGTTGCGTGATTAGTGTGCTAACTAGACACCAGAAATTTGATAAAAAATATTTTAATAGTGCAACTAGCTAAAACTCACTTTTGACACACCGATTCTTCAATTTACGGGTTTTAAACTCATTTTGAAAGAATTCACCTGATAAAAGGGTATTTAATATTTTTTTGGTTTTTTAATGAATATTGGTTTAATGAGTTAATAAATACTAAATTGATCTTAAACCCAATATATTTGAACTAATAAGACACCGAACTTAGGGACTATAGCTCGGGTATCAGAAGTAAGTCGGTGTCGGATTTAGGAGTTTTGAGAAAGTTGCGCGACTTTTGAGGTGCGTAAACCCATTAGAATGCCTCACAGAATTTATGATTTTGTTTTATTGATATCGGGTTACATGTGTGACTGTTGGTGGCCACACATGAGTTTTCTACTCCTATATCAGTTTGCATATATATTGGTTATGGCTAAATCACTTGCACGTGTTACTTGTGTTTAGTGCTCGAGTCGATGATAGTAAAATATATCTATGATCGTCGGGAGGGATGTAAGGTGTTCCCTTGACTTGAAATAGCATCTGGAGGGGTTCATCTGTTAACCGTAATTAGGGTTTAGTCACTGTAAGCCTGTAAGTACACACGTGGTTTGCGTCCTGTTTTATCGATTACTGACTGGTTTAGTTAAGAGTTTTCATGTGATTATACAATTGTTATTTGCTAATGTTTTATTTTCGAGCTTGTTTATTTAGTATGTGTTGTTGATTAAATGCTACTATTTTTGTTTGTCGTATGTTGCCTACATTCATGGGAGTATGACTTACTATTGCCAGAGGTCATAATGGCAATAGTAAGTCATATTCGCATGTCTTGTATTTTATCAGTTTTATTTCATGAATATTGTGTGGGCTTCTTTTGGGATTGTACTAATTGGATTCGTCACTGTATTTGTTGGGTGACGAGTGCAGATCCTTCGACGAGCAAGGGTAAGGGTAAGGAGGTATTGGGTGACTACCTTTGAGATAGCGACGCCAGCTCATGTTTGATTACATTATATATGTATTTACTTTTCGTTAGATTTTGGGGACTGTAGAACACTGAATAAATATATATGGATCTCTTACTAACTTATTTTTCCTTTGATATATACATGGTATCTTTTTTTCAGGTTTTTCACTACTTAGGATTGTTAAATGTTGCAAAATTTATTTACTTAAAGACTTCCGCTGTAAAATTGTAATATAACTTGATAAATTGATTAATTGGCTAATTAAATCATTAATAGTTATATGAAGATTAATTAGTTAAACTAGTGTTGGTTGGAAAAGTGTAAGTAACTAGTTAGGTTGCGAGTCGTCGTAGGTAAGCAGGTCATGATGTGGCAGGGCTGGGTGACGTGTGATGTGACATGGTGGGACCCACGGTGGCCTCGTAGTTTGGGGCCGCCACACCTTCAAGCATATTATAATGTTCTATAACCACAGTATAGTAAACACTTCAAGGATACTCTAATCGCCCTTATCATCCCTACCTATGTATGCATGTACAACAAAAATGTAATATCAAGGATCAATGCAATTTATACGAAATTATAATAATACAATGTAAATGTTAATGTATAATTTACTTAACCTTACAAATGTGATATCGCAACTCCTTTGCGCTCCGAGTTGGTAAATTAGTCCACACTAAGTTCCAATTACAGTCTTACAATTTATTTACAAGTCCGGTAAGATTCCAAAATCGTTCCACAACTTTTCTCAATTTTATTTATTTTAATTAATTTCGTTTCAACTTAAAAACTCTAAAATCAGTCCAAATAAAATCCTCGGACGTCCGAATCTCAATTTTGACTATAAATTGTGGCGTGGAATAAAAAATTAATCGAGACTAAGCTTTAAAATAATTTTCCCAATTTTGAGCATTTTCGGTGTTGTAACACGTATTACGATACAAAATCTAAATATAAATCCTTAAGAAAATTCCAAAATCCTCATTTCTCATCAAAATCCTTAATCTTCATCAATTTGTCCAAAAATCCTATTTTCTGAATTTTCTCTAATTTTCAGGGATTTTATTTAATTTTTCTTATTTTAAAATATTTTTCTTATTTAATTAGGGGGAAATGGTTTAATCCCTGAATCAAGTCGGTTCAGCTCAATCGAGTCGAATCTGGTTTAGGCCTGATTCAGGGGCCATCCTTATGTTGAAGTATACTGCAGTTAATTCAGGTTATTAGTACTTATTTTGAATAAGTCTTTGTGTGTTGCTATGAGTCCTATTCTTAATGATTTTGTTATCTATCCGTTAGTATTGTTAGTTGGTCAGTAGAAACCTTGTAATCAGGAGATTTTCATGTTCTAGAGATCTATTTAAAGACCTCAGATTACTCAATAAAGTTATGCTTCATACTAAGCTTATTTGATGGCCGCTAAGGGCACCCCACCGTTTCATGAAGGCACCTAACTTATTTGTAAAAATTCCAGCAAAAATGGAAAAGACCATTTTGCCCCTGTATATATATATTGATTCAAACACCACAAACCATTTTGACAAAGAAAAATGGGCACCTCACCACCAAGCTTGAACCATAAAATAACATTGCATTTGGCGAGCGTTTATCGATTCTTGCGGATTGACATCATCCGACAGCGAGGTAACAATGTTTGACAACCATATGATGGTTTGTTGGAACTGTTAAGTTGAGTAAAACTGTGAAAATGATGATTTGTTTGTCAACGTAGGGTTTGGTAATTTCCTCAAATCCGAACTTGTTTGCAGTATATAATGGAGGATTGTACTTCTACGGTGCAAGAGGAGGTTGAACTTGAGGTAATTTTTAAAATTTATTGTGTTTTTTATGAGGTTATCTGAAGTTTCTGTCGATGTGCGCAATTGTTTCGGCCTCGCAGGACCGAAATGTATAGTAATGTCTCGGTCATAGAGGACCGATAGGTGTACGTAGGCCACGGTATGGTACGACCGAAAGTACTGAGTAACCTTGGTCGTACGTGAGCGAGACGCTGAATAAAGTAGCGGATCTATACAACCGAAAACCTATTTTTTTGGGTTTTTTGGTGATTGTGCTGTACATTTTGGTTGATTATAATGTTACACTGTTTATATTGCAGGTAATGCCGATTTCTACCCTATTTCCAGACTACAAGGACACGTTTACACCTTGTAGGTCATTCCCCTCTAGAGAAGCGGCTATTTCATGGCTTCAAATAATAGGCTGTGAGAACATGTTTGTGCTAGTGACAAAGCACTCTGATGCCAGAGGCATTAAGCGCAGGGAAAGGGTGAAACTTACGTGTGAGAGGTTTGGGACATATAAGGGAATGTCTCAGAGAGTAAAGAAGGGGAAAGCGACCAAAATTTCTTTGAAATCAAGAAATGATGAAAAGAGGAAAAAGCGAGGACTCAAACTAGTACGAAGAAATGTGGATGCCCTTTCTTTATCAACGTAAAGGAAAATGCTGACTCCTTGTGGTATTTCACCGTTATATGTGGGAGGCACAATGACGACCCCGCAAAAAACTTGGACGACCATTCATTTGTCGGAAGATTGGATAAGGGGGAGCAGGAAGTTGTGGTGCAAATGACAAAGGGGAATGTGAAGCCAAGAGACATCCTAAATACGTTGAAGCAAAGAGATGTTAGAAACGTATCGACAATGAGGACAATATAAAATGCAAGACAAAAAGTCTGAAATGAGGATGCGGGTGGGAGGACTCAAATGCAACAAATGTTGCACATCTTGGAGAAGAATAAGTGGATGTTTTGGCATAGGAAGCATCCCGTTATGAATGTTGTCACCAACTTATTTTGGTCACATTCCGACTCAATAAAGTTGCTAAGGTGTTTCTCATCGGTAATTTTGATGGATTGCACGCACAAGACAAATAGGTACCGAATGCCTTTGTTGGAGATTGTTGGCATCACTTCTACGCACTTGACGTTCTCCGTTGGGTTTGCATTCATATCATCAGAGAGTCATGCGAATTATGTTTGGGCACTTGAGAACTTGAGATCCATATTGGATGGGTGGCCTAAACTTGAAGTGTTTGTTACCGATATGGACTTAGCCCTTATTAGTGCCATAGAAGAAGTTTTTCCGTCATCGTCTCACCTCCTTTGCTCTTGGCACATCAACAAAGTAGTATTGGCTAAGACTAAGAAGATGTTTGGGGAGAACAATGGTTTTGCGCGTTTCATGGATAGGTGGACGAGCGTGATGTATGCCAACTCGGATGCCTTATTCGAAGTTAGGATGAATGACCTGCGTTATGAGTTTGGGAATGTCAAGGGTCTTACTGAGTACTTGGACAACACATGGGTAAAGAACTACAAGGAGAAATTTGTCCCCGCTTGGACAAATAGAATTATGCATTTTGGGGAAACAACAACGCAGAGGGTGGAGTCTGCGCATTCCATTCTGAAACTACACCTTGAGAACAGTCAGGCCAATTTTGAGACTTTGTGGAATGTGGTTGATGGCCTCCTTAGAATCCAACACAACAATATCAAGGCATCGTTTGAGCTAAGTTTGAATGTGGTCGAACATGAGTACATTGATGAGTTATATCGACGATTGCATGGTTATGTCTCTCAACGGGCGCTTAGGCTAATTAGAGATGAATTGACACGTGGAGAGGATGTTGGTCACGACTCCACTCGTTGTGGTTGCGAGATACGCACCACACATGGCCTTCCTTGTGCACATGAGCTACAACAACAACAACAACATAGCCTCAGTCCCAAATTAACTGGGGTCGGCTACATGGATCAAACTTTTCCATTGTGCTCGATTAAGTGCAATTGATGGTGAGCTTTGCAAACTATTCAAATCTCTCTTAATTAATGCATCCCATGTTAACTTTGGTCTACACCTACCTCGTCGAATTTCTACAGTTTCTATTGAGTCAAGTTTTCTAGTTGGGGCATTTGTAGGCCGTCTTTGCAGGTGACCAAACTATCGCAACCGCCCTTCCCTAATCTTTGTATCGATTGGTGCTGCTCCTACTTGTCTTTGAATTTCTATATTTCTTATTCTATCTTTACGAGTTTTACCACACATCCACCTAAGCATCTTCATTTATGCTACATTCACTTTATGTAATTGTTGTTGCTTTACTGCCCAACATTCACTTCCATAGAGCATAGCTGGCCTAATTGCGGTCCTATAAATTTTTTTTTAACTTAGTAGGAACATGTCGATCACAAATCACCCCGTTGCACTCCGCCATTTCTTCCATCCAGCTTGGATTCTATGTGTGACATCATTTTCAATGTTACCATCATTTTGTATGATTGAACCTAGGTATCTAAAGTGGTTTACCCTAGGAACTTCTACTTCCCCTAATTTTACCACTCCGTCATCTCGATATCTAGTGTTTCCAAACTCACAGTGCATGTATTCAGTTTTCGTCCTACTCAACTTAAAGCCTTTAAATTCTAATGCATTTCTCCAGAGTTCTAATTTCCTATTCACTTCATCTTTAGTTTCATCCATTAAGACAATATCATCTGCAAATAGCATACACCATGGTATATCCTCTTGAATATGCCTAGTTAATTCATCCATAACTAAAGTAAATAGATATGGGCTTAAAGCCGATCCTTGATGTAGTCCTATCGTAATGGAAAATTCTTTTTTAGCTCCTCCAAATGTCTTTATACTCGTTACTACTCCATCGTACATATCTTTAATAGTGTCTATGTATCTAGCGTGCACTCTTTTTCTTTCTAGAACCCACCAAAGAACATCTCTAGGGACCCTATCATATGTTTTTCTAAATCTACGAATACCATATGAAAATCTTTTTTCTTTTTTCTATATTTTTCTAACAATCGTCTTACGAGGAAAATCATGTTAAACTATCATATATTTGCTGGGTCGCCCATCCCTCTCGAGGACATTCGTGTTTACTGGCGAAAGTTGAGTATGATACCTAAGAATCCAGTGGATCGTCTCTGGGTACAACGTGCACGATGACATTGAACGAGTGTCGGAAAAGTTTCATGCTTGCACTGATGAGGACGATCGACTCAGGATTATTCAGCAGCTCAGGGAGATTAGTCGACCTCCGTCTACACCGGGTGTTGTGCCGCCGGCGAAAATTAAGACAAAGGGAAGGACATCGGGGTCTTCAATCAGAGGCAAGGCAGTATCGAAGAGAAAACACGATGATGACGATTCTTCCGCGAGACGGTTGCCGAGCGGATTTGAGTACGTGTTATCCACAAATGAGGCCTCCACTTCTAGGCAGAAGAAAAGCAAAGTTGTTCCTAAAATGCGTCGAGCCAGTCGACGCACGCAAAATGCATCTAACATGGCTTATGGTCATTGCATAGAACCGGATTGGTTGCCACATGTTGAGGGCATTATCGATGTGGTTGCCGATTGAAATTGTGGATATCGGTGTGTTGCATCTGGGCTTGGACTTGCCGATGTAGACGGGTGGAGGATTGTTCGTAGAAGGATGTATGATGAGATTTTCGGGTATGAAAACCTTTGGCGGGAAATGCTTGGCTCGAGTTACGAGAATGTCAAGATTGCGGTGCATTGCCGAGAGAATCAAGTTGGTGCATCTTTCAAAGAATAGTTGACACTTCCAGACATGGGATTGTTAGTATCCACTGCATTCAATGTCATTCTTGTAAACCTCTCGCATGGGAGTGTCTCGAAATTTCTACCTCTACGTAGTGCTCCACCGTCGTCGTTGCACAACAAACTTGTCATTGTCATGATAAATGACAGGAATATCCATTGGGTTAGGGTAAGTTCTATGAATTTTCTTGAATTATTATGTTTCCCCCCTGAGCGGGTTTATGATAATATCTTCTATGTTATACTGTTAACTTTGACAGGTGAAGTTGCGTGTGATGCACCGTTGCCATCGTTATATCCATCGTGGGACCGGTATGTTGAGGACTGCGCCAAAGGTTTGCGAGATGGATTCGTATTTCGAGACATCGCGCCCATTGCAACTGTTGTTGAAGCCACCATATCCGTTGTCGACTTAGGTACGCCGTAGTGTAAAACTTGTACCTAGAAACCTTGATGGCTGTACATTTAGAAATTTTGAAAGTTACTTCGAATGTTCTATGGATATACAATTGTCGTGCTGTATTTTCATTCTTGTATAGTTAAGTTTGAAACTTGTAGAGTGAGTTTGGATGTTACGGAGATATATAATTAGTTAAGTTTCGGTGCAAATTTTCGTGCTGGATTTTCATTCTTGTATAATTATTTTGAATGTTACGGACGATCTGTAATGAGTTAAGTTTCGGTGGAAAGTGACGTGTCGGCCCTGAATGACCGAGACCGACGGTATAGTCTCGGCCATACACTACCGAGAACAAAAGTGACGGCTCGATCACGCACAGACGAATTTCAATCCTCTCGTCGACCTATGCCCGACCATACTCATGGATTCTCGGCCATGAGTAACCGCGAGTTGTACACCCATCTCGTTACCATCTCACCGAGAGCATTTGGTCGCCATGTTCAACAAATGCACCGGCATAGCTCGTCGAGCAGTGGCCGAACACCCTGATACAATGTCGGTAACGAGTGACCGAAAGTCTTGCAAAGATTTCGTCCATCAGTGACCGACACATTTTTAAATACAGGATCCACCGAGATTCTCGGCCAGGCAACACCGAGAATCCAGCATATTTGTCGGTTATTCAGTACCGACAATGCCACATGAGTGTCGGACCTGCATGACCGAGACCCCATCAGAATCAGAAAAACCATGTATTCTAGAACAAAATAGACCAAGATACAACTATATGAAATGTAAAACAACAAGTAATGTAAAACAAGGTCCAAACTGTGCCAAACTATCATATATCACTCATCAAGCATATAAGTACTCTACCACATCCATCATAAACCATGAGTTTTAAATTACTGAATCGTACGTAGCTTTCATAAAACCGTCATAAAACATGATCATCAAACATTAATCAACTAGTCTCGGCCAAACAATAAAACAAATGTCTATGTTCCCTATCCCCGCTTGGTAATTGCTTTGGTTTCTTCAGATTCTTCCTTTGATACTCCTTCCCAAGCATTCTCTTCGGAGGGCGAGCATCGGCCGTGGCGAGCGGAGTAGTGGCCGGGGTGGAGTGTGTGGAAGTGCTACCATGCTGGGATTTCCTCGGGCCAGCTTCGGTAGGGCCGGATGTGGTGGTTGTGCCGGTCGCGGTCGTCGGAGTGGTACTCGTGGTGGTGGGACCTATACTCTTCCCCGAAAGGAAATTGACGATGTCACTCGCCATTGTCCTCGCAGACTCAAGCGTGCACAACTCCGGCGGGAGGTCCATCCATCGCAATGCAGTGTCCAACGCACGCCTATTACGCTAATGAAATAATCGGGTTAGTGTTAATGTAAAAAATATCGGGATGAATAAGACATGCATAATACATATAACCATCGAAATACCTCAAGTAGCTCGTTGTCCGCGATGGTTGTGGCGACCATGTCGTGGTCCTCAAGGCTCGGATTGGTGATTACGGGATGAGACACTTTGAGGAACCAAGGCAGGTAGTCCGGTGTAGCCAAAAACTCGAATTTTTCCTTGTCGCCACGAACTTCAGGAGCCAACAAATGGTTCCTCCATCGCTCCCGATTGTCTTGCTGGAACCCATACTTGACCGAGTACTTGTTCACAGATGGGCCTCGGTGTGCTTCCAATGGACGGTACGGAGGATCTGGTATAGGTTGCACATGGCCAAATTGTCTCAGAATCCTCTCCGGGTGGTAGGGCTCCACCACATTCATGTACTTGATCGTCCCACTGTAAAAGGCCATCGCGTGCACAACTCCATTTTCCCTGAAATTCACATATGGGTCCCAAGTGACCTAATCAAAATGCAACAACCATTGTTAGCAAAAAAAAATACAAAAACATCAATCATCACAGGATATGGATAACCATCTCACCTCACTTGGGCGCAACCTATCCAAGGTTCTCCTCATGAACCCGAGCTTGTCGGCATTCGCCACGGTCTCGTGCTTTTGAATCCATCTGCAGACACAAGGTTGCACGTAGTCCATGTATTTCGCATTGGGTGTGGCGAGACCAAATTTAAAATGGTCGTACACCCATCCCTGCAAATATATACAATGTAGTTTGTCCACAAATGCAAGTTGGCGTAATTAATATACAAAAAGGAAATTAAGTCTATTTTATAACAAACCTCAAGCAATGCGAGGTAGCCAGCGATCTGAGACACTTGCACTCTCGTGGCAGACCCCAAATGTCGATACAAGTAGGCCAACGCAGCCGCACCCCATGCGTACTTATCCAAGTCGTCCAAGTCTTCAAGAAGCTTCAGCAGCGCGATCGACACTCGAGACCCACTCTTATCGGCAAATAGAGCGCACGACAAAAGACAACAGGTACGCTCGGGCGGTGCATTCCACAGGAGGATAATTTGTGGGTCTCGAACCAACTTTGGGGCACCATCGACTCTTCAACCAACATTTGCGCATCGTGAGCCCCTTGCTGATATTCACGTCCTCCCCAGCCTCATCGACGCTAACCCTAAGTAGGTTCGAGACCATCTTAATAGCGTCCGAGAGAGATTCCTCCGTGTACCTCGCAAAGTTCTCCACTGCCACAACTTTGCCCGTCACAGGAATCTTCAGGAGGAAGCTCACATCCTCTAAGGAGATAGACATTTCACCAAAAGGTAAATGAAATGTATTCGTCTCCGGCTGCCACCGCTCCACAAATGCAGAGGTAACCTCCTTGTTGGTCTTGCGGTATGAACAGTCTATCAGCGTATTCAACCCAGAACGTTGAATAATCCTATGAAGTCCCTCCGTGTCAGGGTGGCACGACTGTAAATCTCATTCTTGTATCTGAGCTCCGTGATTGATACACTTGAGAACCGGACGCTCCCGCAACAAAAAAATACATCTGGTCATATTTGTGAAAACCCCGAGTTTTAAATTACTCTGTTCAATGAAATTTTAATTACTTTATTGCTTCAAATCGCTAATGCGACATGATCCTTAAAGCTCTTCAACAACGCCCCGTCTATAGGACCACCGGAGAAAGGAGCACGCACTTCAACAGGCACTTTTGCCTCTCCTTCATTATGGGCAGCTCCACCACTACTACTCCCGTGTACATTACGATCGGTTTCTGTCGTATTCCCCGCCGCTGATGAGTCACTGCTATTAGACTCCGATGCATGCCCCTCCTCTTCCCCTCGGGCAACAACAAGATCCTTAGGTCGCCCAGCAATGATGTTCGAACCCTCATCGTGCAATTGTAACCTTGCACGATTTCCATCTACCTTCGCCTTTCCCTTAACATCCTCCTTCTCCTTCTCTTTCTCTTTCCGGTACGATGCTGTCGGGGGTCTCCGACCACCTCGCCCCCGGTTATGCCTCGACACCTCAACGCCAGCCTCCTCCCTAGTCACCGGTGCCTTCGAACGAGCCATACCTGAAAATAGTACAACATATAAGCGCATGGAACAGAACCCAAAAAACATTTACAAAAAAAAATGTTCAAATTCATCCATTTCTGATGTCTCGGTCAAGCAGGTTCGTGAAACAACCCATATTTTCGGTCACCCCGGACCGACAAGGAGTCAAATATCTTGGCAGTGTACAACCGAGACCAATTGAAAGTTCTCGGTTGTACACCACCGACATGGATTGACCAATTCAATTCGCCTTACTCTCGTCCTATGCCGACCAAGGCGACTCTAGCCCTCTCGACATTGTACAACCGAGAGTAGGAGCACATTCTCGGTGGTACACCACCGACACCACATTACCTATCACTAATTGTAGCTCTCGTCATGTCTCGGTCGAGATAACTGAAGTATTCTCGGCCATTCGTAACCGAGATACTGTGAACTCTTCCGGCCTTCGTGGCTGAGACGACGAGTTGCCAAAAATTCTCCTTCTGTCTCGGCCAAGCATGGCCGAGACAGTAGACACATTCTCTGGCCTGTGTGGCCGAGAAGCGCGATTTCCCAATTTTTGAACCATTGAACAAACCGCCACACACATTACAACTACTCTACCAAATGTAACTTAATTATACTATAAACGTACTTTCAAACGATCGATTTCGCGCAAAATTTGTGTGTTCAACAATCTTCAACCGAGCCCTAATTTGGAGACGAAATCGGCTCAGACCCCAAGCCTACAAACTGCAAAAAACTCCTACAACGAAGGAGAAACACACGACGACTGACGGAAAACACGATTTCGGGGATTCCTCTCACTGGTCAGTTGAAAACAAATAGATTATTCCACAAGGAGTTCGGTGAAGATGGTGGTGGGGGTGGTGGGGTGCGAGAGGTTTGAACAAGGGGTATTTTGGATATTTCGGGTCTAATTTTTGGGTGCCCCAGGTAAATTGGTTAGTACCCACATTAACTGGGTGCCTTCATGAAACGGTGGGTGCCTACAAAGTGTTCGTAGAAATTACTCTACCATTGTACTCGGGGTTTTTCCAACACTAGGGTTATTTTACAATTTTATTCACAAAGTAGGGAGGTTATTTTTTATCACAGAAGTAGGCAATAACGCCTTCTCAAAAGGCGTTATTGAGTGGGATGTATTTTGGTTTTCGCCGACGTGGTGTCCACGTGGCATGGGTTTGTACAGATAACGCCTTTTGAGAAGGCGCTATCTGTACATGTGGCGCCGCGTAATCGCCACGCCAGAGACACATCATCTGATTCAATAACGCCTTCTCAAAAGGCGTTATTGGGCGAATTTTCGTTTGATAGGTGGCGCTGACATGGCGCTGACATGGATCCCACATGTACAGATAGCGCCTTTTGAAAAGGCGCTATCTGTATGAAGTCATGCCACGTCACCGCCACGTCAGCAACAACCTCACGAACGACAATTCGTTGATGAGATATGGAACGCGTTACGAATGTTAAATATATATCAACCGTTGCAGTTTTTGGTAAAGCGTCCACCGTCTCCCACATCAAATCGAAGTGTGTCGCATCATTCAACAAGATAGGAACGAAATAATGTGAGCCTCCGGGGAGGACTATCATGTGGCAATACGTCATATGAACTACATTATCCGTTGATGAGATATGGAACGCGTTACGAATGTCATCAATCATTTCACGCCCACTCGACCAAAACTTAACCCACAACACCGCTGATGGCTCTGAGCTGTATGCGATGCCATTGACCCCATTAACAATGGACCCGTACGCATAGAATAGAAAAGGGATGTTTCTTTGTGACATGACCTACAGACGTTTGGAAACTTGGATGTAAAAATGTAACAGACAAATGGCGCGTCAATTTTGTAAGGAAATAGTTGACGATCATGTCGTTATATAGCGCAATCGAACTTTCTGATGTAGAAGATCGCAATAATAGCGCAACTACAGAGCATACTCATTCTTTGACACTGACATTTTTTGTGTACTAATTTTCAACTAACTATCATGTCGTTATATAGCGCAATCGAACTTTCTGATGTAGAAGATCGCAATAATAGCGCAACTACAGAGCATACTCATTCGTTCACACTGACATTTTCAGTGTAATAATGTTCAATAAATAAACATATGAACCGTTGTGCATAAACAAAATACGAAAGTCCCTATATATCATGCAAACCCAAACCATAACCCAAATATATTAATATGAAAATACTAAATTAAGGAACTTACTTGTTTCCTCTCGTTTTCCGCCGCAACGTAATATTCCTGCAATACCTTGTATTTTCATTATTGTGGACCACAAAGAGTGTAATAAATCGGCTAACAAAAATAAAGTTATGTTCATGAAACTTACATGGATCTGAACGAATTCAAAGTCCAAATGAGCTTAGTATACTATATATAAGGTTTAATAAATTTTTGGGCTTTAACTAACCTTAACTAAAATATAACATATATGGTTGGCCGTTGTTAATAATGACGTCTCTCTATTACTTTCACATCATATAGTAATTATAGTATTTTATTAGCATGCATGTGTTTGGTGTAATTGCGATTCAATATTGATTTGCGAATTAGGAGTGTAATGTCACTATCTATTAACAACCTAAACAAACTATGTGAACCATCTAATGACCTAAAAGTACCAAATTTTTCGTAAACATATCCAACATAATAAAATCGCAGAATTGTAGATATGTTCAAGTGCTCTAAAGTGCATCACGGTATATTTATGCAGTTTTGTGTATTGCCGGAAGGGCCATCATGGGGGGAACCATGCGTTGAAACATATATGCATATGGTTGGCCGTGTTCAAACTGGCGCCTATCTATTACTTTCATATCATATACTAATTCTAGCTTCTTATTAGCTTCCATGCAGGTAGGTTGTAATTCGCATTTCAACATTGGTATGGTTTACTATATTTATGAAATAAATGTAAGGAACTTAATTAACTAAAATATGCCAAACGAACTTAATTAACTAAACGTAATTTACTAAACCAACTTATTAACATAAATTTAGTAAACTAACTTAAACAAACATAATAACGTAAACTAACTTAAACAAACTTCATAAATGACTAACCTAACCTAAACATAGGAAATTAAGTTAAACATACGTAATTAACTTATTAACAAACTTAAATGCACTTATAACAAGTAAATTACGTTTACTCACTTAACCAAACTTATAACAAACTTAACAAACTAACTAGACAAAACCAATCTACCTAAACTAACTTATACAAACTTCATAAATGACTAACCTAACTTAAACATAGGAAATTAAGTTAAACATACGTAATTAACTTATTAACAAACTTAAATGAACTTATAACAAATAAATTACCTTTACTTACTTAACCAAACTTATAACAAACTTAACAAACAAACTTAACAAACAAACTACCTAAACTTACTTAAACAAACATAATTTAATTAAACCAAACATAATTACCTAAACTCACTTCCACAAACTTATACTAACTTAATCAAAGTAACTTAATCAAACTTAATTAACTAACAAACTAAACCTAACTAACTAAACTTATTAAACAAACTTAAACCAAACTACACAAATCTAAACTAAACAAACTAAAAACACATACTTTAACAACAAAAACTTATGGTTTCCTCCCGTATATACCTCCTCCTCCTTCACCGGACCTCCTCCTTCTCCTCCGATGACACGACCGGTGCACCGCCGCGCCGCTCCGCGCTCCCCAAGCGCTCCCGCTCGTGACCGCGCAATGCTGATGGAGCAAATGCCTCTTCTTCTCGCCTCACCTCTCGCCGCGGACCTCCTCGCTCCCTCGCGTCGTCGTCCGCTCTCCGCCGCTTTCGGCTCGCGTCGACCTTACTCCGCCGCCGCTACGTCCTCCGCTCTGTCCCTCCGTCCTCGTTCACACTCCTCCGTCCGCGCTTTCTCTCCACCGAGCTCCCCGTCCCCTCCTTATATAGCTCCAAGGATCATGAATGGTCACAGGATTACTAGTAATCCCGTGACCCCTACGTCCCCTACCCCTCGTCCCTCCCCACGCATCCCTAGCGAAAAACCGACGCAGAGATTCTCTGCGTCGGTTTCGTCTCGGGAAGACGAAGACTGGTGCGCTGATAGCGCCTTTTGAGAAGGCGCTATCAGCGCACCCCAATAATAGAGTCCAACTGTGTCCACGTGGATCCACGTGGCTATTGGTTATGGCTGTCCACGTGGCGCCACGTGGACATACCAAAACCCGATAGCGCCTTCTCCGAAGGCGCTATCTTTGGCCACGTGGCTGTTCTTCGAAAAAAAAAAAAAAAAAAAAAAACCACCAAATGCCACATCAGCAATAACGCCTTTTGAGAAGGCGTTATTGCTTAGTGTAGGGAAATAAAAAGAAAACCCCCCTATTTCCCTCTTTTAAAGTAAAATTATTTGTACTTTTGGAAAAAAAATCATTGTACTCTGTTTCTTCTCTGTTTTCTTTGTCATCTAGTATCAGAGCCATGGCAACCAACAATATTGGCATTAATCCTTCTATTCCATTCATACCAATCCTAAAGGATACTAAATGGTATGATTCTTGGAGTGTGAAGATGAAGAATCTTTTCATCTCCCAAGATTTGTGGGAGTTTGTGGAGAATGGGTAAAATGAAGTGGGAGTCTCGGCGGAAGCTCTCAAAGACTCACGAAAGAAGGATGCGAAAGCCTTGTTCTTCATCCAACAAGCAGCGGATGAGGCTGTTTTTTCTCGCATCGAAGCATCTACTAAATCGAAGCAAGCTTGGGATACACTTAGAACATGTTATCAAGGAAGCACAAAGGTACTCACTGTGAAATTGCAGACCTTGCTGCGCAATTTCAAGAGCTCGTTCATGCAAGATAACGAGTCTATTGATGATTTCTGCACACGAATAATAGAGTTCGTCAATTAAATGCGCAGATGCGGCGAGGATGTGCCGGAGCAAAAGGTGGTAGACAGATTTTGGGGAGCTTACCTGCAAAATATGACCGCATTGTTGCTGCTATTGACGAGGGCAATGATTTATCTACCCTAAGAGTGGATGAAGTAATGGGGTCTCTACACTCTCTTGTAGATAGAATGAAGAGGCACACTGATCCGGGGTCCTTGGAAAATGCTTTCCGTGCCTAAATGCAGCTCTCCAAAAGTCAATCAAGCCACAATTATGCATCTAGCAGCAAGCAAAGTCACCATGGTCAGCCGAGTCGCAAAGGTATTCTTGCAGAGGTGGAAAAGGAGGTGGACGTACTGGCGGTAGCAAATTAGCAATACTTCTCAAAAGGAGGTAAATGACAGTGGTGAAACTCGTAAGCCTCAATGTTATTATTGTAATAAATATGGGCATATTGAAAATTATTGTCTATTAAAAGAGAAACATGCCAAATTTGCTGCACAAGAAGAAGATGAAACGAATGTTTATTTCTTGCTTGCTATAGTGCTACTAATATGTGTGCTACAGTTGTTTGGTTTATGGATAGTGGTTGTAGCAGTCACATGTCATCAAACTTGGAGGCTTTCACAAATTTGGATTAGTCTGTTACAACAAAGATTAAAATGGGAGATGGCACTATTTGTGAAGCACAAGGGAAAGGCGATGTTCGTGTTCACTCGAATTCTAAAAATTGTATTCGAGGTGTTCTTTATGTACCAGATTTGGAGGCTAACTTGCTAAGCATTGGGCAGTTTATGAAGGAAAGCTACTCACTTGTTTTTGAAGAATCCTTTTGTGCAGTCTTCTCCGACAAATTCAAGAAAAACATGTTGTTCAAGGTGCTAATGTCTAAAGAAAACATCTTCCCATTTCAGCTGGATGGTGAACATGCTCTCAAAGCTTCCTTAGATGATGAGAATTGGTTGTGGCACCATAGGTATGGTCATTTAAATTTCAGAAGTTTGAAATGCTTGACTGACCAAAAATTGGTGGATGGATTGCCTAAATTAATCATGTAGGTGATCTATGTGAAGGCTGTATTTTCGGCAAGCAACATCGAGTATCCTTTTTCCTCAAGGAAGAGCAAGAAGAGCATCAAAACCCATTGAGCTTGTACATGCTGACGTTTGCGGGCCAATGCGCACACCATCCTTGAATAATAATCTCTATTTTATTGTGTTTGTGGATGATTTCAGCAGGTTTACATGGGTGTATTTTGCAAAAGAAAAATCAGCAGCATTCACCATATTTCAGAAATTCAAGAGTTGTGTTGAGAAGCAAAGTGGACACTCTTTGAAGATATTAAGGACAGACCGTGGAGGTGAATTCTTGTCCGCTGAATTTGATCAATTTTGTGCAGAATTCGGCATCCTAAGACAGCTAACTGCTAGCTACACCCCACAACAAAATTGCGTTGCAGAACGGAAGAATAAGAGTCTTGTAGAGATGGCAAAAAGCATGCTTAATGTGAAAGAAATGCCTAAACGCTTTTGGGCAGAGGCGATCCACACTGCTGCATACATCCTTTACCATAGTCTGACAATTGCATTGAAACACAAAACCCCATTTGAAGCTTGGCATGGATGGAAACCAAAGGTATCTCATCTTGGAATCTTTGGTTGTGTTTCTTATGTTCACATTCCTTTACAAAAGAGGCATAAACTTGATGATAATAGTGTAAAATGTATTTCGTGGGGTATAGTGGTATCGTTTTTATAATCCTCGTACTAGCAAGCTTCTTATTAGTCGAGATGTTCTTTTTGATGAAAAATATGGTTGGCAATGGAGCAATACAAAGGAAATGCAGGGCTATTCTGAATTTTTGGTGGATGATTTCTTTCCAAATCATGAAGAAGTTGATGATGTTCCTCCTAGTCCTCAATCACCACTAAGTCCTTCTCCCCCAACAAGTTCTTCTACTCCGAGTTCTTCTTCCTCCACTCCACCAACAAGTCCAGATTCATCAACTCCATCACAAAAATGGGGGTCCTTGCAAGATATTTATGCTCGGACAGAAGTGTGTCAAATTTCTCTTGCTCACGAGCCAAGCAGTTTTGCCGAAGCTGTGGAAGTGCCCGAATGGTGTGCAGCTATAGATAATGAAATTCAAGCTTTAAAGAAGCATGATAAATGGGAGCTTGTGGACCTACCAAATGGAAAAACCGTTATTGGTTTGAAATGGGTTTATAAGATCAAATATAAACCCGATGGATTCATACAAAAGCATAAGGCGCGACTAGTTGCTCGAGGCTGCATGCAGCGTGAAGGTATTGATTTCGAAGAAACCTTTGCACCCGTGGCTAGATTTGAAACAATTAGAACTGTTTTACCTATAGCTGCATATTGTAGCTGGAATATTTATTATTTTGATGACAAATCAGTTTTTCTTAATGGTGTTTTGGATGAGGAAGTATTTGTGGAGCAGCCGATAGGTTATGTGGTTAACGGGCAAGACCACAAGGTGTGCAAGCACAAGAAAGCGCTGTATGGTCTTAAGCAAGCGCCAAGAGCATGGTACTCAAGAATTGACAATTGCTTCAGCAAGTTTGGTCTTCAAAAGAGTGCTAGCGAGCCCACCTTATAAGTTAAAGCACAAGGACCAACTGAGGTACTCATTGTTTATCTTTATGTTGATGATTTAATTTACACGTCTAATTATGTAGTCTTGTTGGAGGACTTTAAGAAATTGATGATTCAAGAGTTCGAAATGACTGATTTGGGCTTGATGAGTTATTTTTCGGGGCTGGAAGTAAAGCAAAATGATGCTGGAATTTTGCTTTCTCAAGAAAAGTACCTTAATGACCTCTTGAAGAAGTTTCAAATGCAAGAATGCAATCCTGTTAAGATTCCTCGCAGCACTAATCAAAAGTTTTGCGCCGATGATGGGGAAGACAAAGCTGATGCTCATGTTTTTCGAAGCTTAGTTGGGAGTCTATTATGCCTGGCATTTTCGCGGCCTGACATTATGTACGCGACCAATTAACTGTCTCTGAAGATTAAGAACTCAATTAGAAGAATTGGACTCCTTTTTCTCATTGATAATTGCTAATTATATACAAGCTAGACAATGAACCAACTGAATACAAGATAAACACCAGAAATACTTGCTAACTATGAGGATACTAACTAGCTAGTAATGAGGAGATAAGATAGGAATAACAACAATTAATGTAACTAGTGTATATATCCTATGATCAGCAACTAACTGATTAACATCCGAGATGATAGATTTCAACACTCCCCCTCAAGCTAAACATCATAAATGTTTATGAGGTTGAGCTTGCTGCATAAGGAATGGAACGGTATCTTCTGAAGTGCCTTTGTGAGGATGTCTGCTACTTGATGCTTAGACGGAACATAGTGTAGATTGATAAGTTTGCTATCAACCTTCTCATTGATGAAATGACGATCCACCTCAATATGTTTTGTGCGATCATGATGGACAGGGTTAACTGCAATACTCAAGGCTGCTTCATTATCAGAATGTAGATGAACAGGATTGTTACTTGGTATGTTGAGACAGTATAGGACCCTTTTTAACCAGAGACCTTCACAAATTCCATGAGCTAGAGCTCGATATTCTGCTTCTGCACTACTCCTTGAAACAACTGATTGTTTCTTGCTCCTCCAAGTAACCAAATTACCCCAAACATATGAACAATATCCAGAGGTAGATCGTCTATCTGTTTGAGATCCAGCATAATCAGAGTCAGTGTACACATCCACACTTCTACTCCGGTTTTTCGTGAAGAACAATCCCTTCCCTGGACTTCCCTTGAGATATCGCAGAATTCGAAATACAACTTCCATATGAGATTCCTTGGGATGACTCATGAACCTACAGACTAAACTTACAACAAAACCAATATCTGGTCTGGTATTTGCTAAGTAAATCAGCTTTCCTATGAGCCTTTGATAACGTCCTTTGTCCACATCAGTTTCCTCTTCCTTAGCATCAAGTTTTAAATTTGGCTCCATTGGTGTCTCTGATGGTTTGCGCCTAAGCATTCCAGTCTCTTCCAAGAGATCCAGAGTATACTTACGTTGAGACACTGAAATTACTTTATGAGATCGTGAGACTTCCATTCCCAAGAAGTATTTCATGTTGGGGCATGTGCCCTAGGTCAATCCATTAACTGTCTTTATTAATACTTTTAGTTAATAAAATAGAGGATTTCATTTGCCGTTTATTATAATTAATTTGCATGTTTACATTATAATAAGATCCATGGGTATTTACATAAATATTCTAAATGTCCCTAGTCGATCATTATACTGGGAACTATAATGAATTAAGACTAGTTTGAGTCTTGATTGATGATCATATGGTGATTATACGTATAGGGATACGAATCAAGATCACGAGTACTTGTTAGGGAACAAAGTACTGGACCGACCCACTATGAGAACATCACATGGATTAAGTCATAGTTGTTTCTCATGATAGGTATATATTCCAGTCCTCTGACTTGAGATTACCAGAGACTTCAACATTAGGAACACAGTGATTTGACACAATCAAGCGTTGTCTTTAATCGGACGATTATAAAGGTTGTGATTGGTTGCTGTGTGAGCAATGCGATGAAGTTGTGTAATCGAGATAGAATTTGTCCCTCTCATATAAAGAGAGATATCTAGTGGATCCCTCGATGTATTAGACTGTTAAAAGGCCTAGTCTAAGTGAATTGATATTGATCAATGTCACTTGGATGTTTTCATCTACCTAGAGATCGAGACTAGTACGATTGAACATGTTGGATGACAATTCCATGCCTTATGTCTGATCAAAAGGATATCGTGTGACAAAATGATGTTATATACACTATTGATTAGGTTGTATCGATTTGATATTCGTACAACTTGGGTAGTCATAATGTCTTGCTAGAGGCCGCTTATGACTTGTATACCAAAATGTGTTTTGGTACACTGCCAACGTTGTATGAGCCTATTGGGTCGCACACTAAGAATGGTTTTGCGAGATTTTAAGATGGTTCAGAAAAATGAATTTTATATGATAAAATTCATGACGGAAACATCCTTGTGGTGTATTACACTTATACTTCTTTAAGTAGGGGTATATGTGTAATTTACTTAACCGTCTATATACAAGGGTTGTATAAATAGACGCTTTAAGTTAGAACACACGGACGAAAGATTAAAAGGCTGAAACTCTATTTTCGTTTTAGAAACGACTTAGGGTTTTTGGTATGCTCTGGATCGTTTTGGAGAGAAACAAAAAGATTTGGTATTCTCTCGAAGCTAGCACTCGAATCTCGGCCGCTTCGTGTGTGGACTACGGTAGAGGGCGTTCGTCGTTGCGCGCTTAGAGATCGATTAACCTTCGAAAGGTACATTGCGACCGAGGTATGATTAAGTTTTCATGGTTTAAACGTTTTTAATGGAATTAGATTCGGATCCTGCTGGGGTTTTTGTCAAAATTGTTTTGTAATCTCCGCTGCGTATGAACCCCAAAACCCAACAGTGGTATCAAAGCCTTCGAGTTCGATTCCATTAAATTCATTGCATGTTTTCTTCTGATATATACATGATATATGATTGAAAGCATGTTAATAGTTGATGTATATGTGATATACATAAGTTGTCTTTGAGATTTATTATCATGTTTTGTGTATATTATACACATATTCGTGATTTAATTAAAATCGTTTCGTACATGCTAGTAACCATGTTAGGTTAATTCAAATAATTTTAATGAATTGAATTTCGTGTTCTTGTGATCCATGACACCATTAGGTTCGATTGGGATAGTAGTTCATGATTCAATTACATGTTCGTGATTATTTGGATGAGGACCGAAATTGCAAATAATTAATTTTTGAAATTATTTATTTATAATTAATTAATTTTCGAAATTATTTATTTATCTTGTTATATCTATTTTGTTATGAAGTTTCTATTTGATAAAGATAGATAACAAATTAGAATATGAGATAAATATCAAGAATCTTGTTATTGGTGATATACTAGGATTCAAATATCTTAAATCCAAAATAAATAATTAATTTTTGAAATTATTTATTTATCTTGTTATATATATTTTGTTATGAAGTTTCTATTTGATAAAGATAGATAACAAATTAGAATAGGAGATAAATATCAAGAATCTTGTTATTGGTGATATACTAGGATTCAAATATCTTAAATCCTAATTGGATTATGATAAGATGATTAGTTAGATGTGGGCCCGTGTTAATTAAAATGTTTTAATTGACTTAATTTATGATAAATTAAGGGGTTAATTTATGATAATAAAATCAGCGAAAATTATGATTTTCCATAGCGAATTTTAATTTTCTGAATTGAGATTCGTCTTCTAAAAAAAAATAAAAAAATCTCCAATTTGTTTAGTGATTGAACAAATCAATAAAATATATGATATTTCATTGTTCACATAAAATCACTAAAACTGAATAAAATCCCTCTATTAAATTTTAAGTCTCGTGCCATCCATTTTAAACACTTGTCAAGGCCTCGATCACGCTAATATAGTTTCAGCTATAGTTGGGTGTATTTTGTTATCTTGGTGAGACAAGTTGGGTAAGAGTTACCTTAATGTTTAAAATGGTCCGACTTAATAAAGCCATCAAAATAGTTTTGAGCTTTAGGCAAATGATGAGATAAAAACATGCTAAGACATAAGACGTCTCATATCTCATAAAAGGATCTAAAATTACATAAGATGTAATTGGTAATTGTTACCTACCTAAATAATCTAGTTCTGTGTTTCATGCCATAGCCGTCATAGAATTAGGTGAAATATGGATTTTAGTCCCCTAAATAAACAATATGTTTTAGGAGGGTTGTTAATTTAGTGGGAGTCTATTCCTCTATACTAAAATAAACTTTGCATAATCTTTATTATAGATCAACGACCTCTTCAAGTAACAATAATCCCTTGTCACTGCGATCTATCTTTGAGAAGGATAAGCTATCTGGGACTAACTTTCTTGATTGGTTCAGAAACTTGAGAATTGTTCTTAAGCATGAACGCAAGTTGTATGTCCTGGATTCTCCAATCCCTGAGGACCCACCAGCCAATGCTACGAAAGCTGTGAAGGATGCGCATAATAAGCATGTCAACGATTCTACCGATGTTGCATGTATTATGTTGGCAACTATGGTTCCCGAACTTCGAAGGACATGGAACTAATGGAAGCCTACGACATGGCTATAACGCTCGATTTAAAATGTTCCAACAAAGAAGCTAGGCAAGAAAGGTTCGAGACAGTCAAGAACCTACATTCTTGCAAGATGATTGAGGGTGCGTTACTTAGTCCTCATGTTTTGAAGATGAAAGGCTATGTTGACCAAATTTGATAGACTTGGATTTCCCATAAGCCAAGAGTTGGCAACGGATTTGATTCTCGAATTCATTACTGAGAGAGTTACTCACAATTTGTGAGAAACTACAATATGAATAATATGGAGAAATCAATTTCAGAGTTGCATTTGATGTTCAAAACTCATTTGAACAAAATATCAAGAAACCCCCTAATAATGTATTGATGGTCCTAAAGGGAAAGGGAATGAAAAAGAAAGGCAAGGCTAGAGTTGCCAAGGCTGTTGATGCACCTGTCGCAAAGCCTATGGAACAAGTCAAGCCCAAGCCTGTTCCTGCATTAAAACACCCAAAAGAAAAGGAAGAAGATTGTCATTTCTGTAATCAAACCTATCTTTGGCATTGTCGTCTCAGGCACATAAATGAGAAACGCATAACGAAGCTCCATAAAGATGGACTTCTAGATTCATTTGATTTAGAAACATATGAAACGTGCGTATCTTGTTTACTAGGCAAGATGACTAAAAGTCCCTTTACTGAACACAGTGAAAGGGCAAGTGATTTATTGGGTCTAATACATACTGATGTATGCGGTCCTATAAACACAATGGCTAGAGGAGGTTATCAGTATTTCATTACATTTACTAATGATTTCAGCAGATATGGTTAAGTATATCTAATGAAACATAAAGCTGAATCATTTGAGATGTTTCGAACGTTTCAAAATGAAGTGCAAAATCGACTTGGTAAAACTATCAAAACACTTCGATCAGATCGAGGTAGTGAGTATTTAAGCCAAGAATTTGATGATCATCTTAAAAATTGTAGGATTGTCTCCCAATTGACTCCACCAGATACTTCACAATGGAATGGAGTTTCTGAAAGGAGAAATCGAACCTTATTAGATATGGTTCGATCTATGATGAGTCATGCAGATCTTCCATTATCCTTTTGGGGTTATGCATTACAAATTGCAGGTTTCACTCTAAATCGAGTTCTTTCTAAAGCGGTTGATAAAACACCATATGAGATATGGTACGAGAAGATACATAGTTCGTCTTTTCTTAAGATTTGGGGTTGTGAGGCTTACGTAAAGCGACAAGTCTTAGAAAAACTAGCACCTAAATCTGATAAATGTTTATTTGTGGGGTATCCTAAGGAAACAAAAGGATATTACTTTTATAATCCCGCTGAGAACAAAGTGTTTGTTGCTCGGTATGGTGCCTTTATGGAAAAACGGTTTATTTCAAAAGACATTAGTGGGAGAGAAATAAATCTTGAAGAAGTTCAAGAATCACAGGTAAACACTGAACCACTACTAGAAGTTCAACAACGTTCCAAACCAGTTGAACCTCCACAAGTGACACAAGGCCCACGTAAATCTAGTAGGGTAAGACATGAGCCAGAGAGATTCGGATTTCTCATTACTGATAGTTGTGATGTGTTGCTTATAGACCAAAATGAGCCCACCACTTATCAGGAGGCTATGTCTGGACCAAACTCAGATAAATGGCTCAGTGCCATGAATTCCAAGATGCAATCCTTGTATGATAACCAAGTTTGGAACTTGGTCGATTTACCTGAAGGTGGTAAGACCATTGGATGTAAATGAGTTTTCAAGAATAAAACTGACATTGATGGCAATGTGCATACTTTTAAAGCAAGACTTGTAGCAAAAGGTTTCAGCAGACTCAAGGTTTTGATTATGATGAAACTTTTTCACAAGAGCCATGCTTAAATCCATAAGAATTTTAATTGTCATTGCTTTGCATATTATGACTATGAGATATGACAAATGGATGTAAAAACAAAGATTTCTTAATGGAAAGTGCTTGAGGACGTGTATATGACACAACCTCGAAGGTTTTGTACATCCTGAGAATTCTAGGAAGGTATGCAAGCTTCAAAGATCCATTTATGGATTAAAGCAAGCTTCTCGGAGTTGGAATCTTCGTTTTGATGAAGCAATCAATGATTTTGGTTTTGTTAAGAACGAAGATGAGCCTTGTGTATACAAGAAGGTCAGTGGGAGTGTAGTTTTTCTGGTACTGTATGTTGATGATATATTACTCATTGGAAATGACATCCCAACATTGCAGAGTATCAAGTCTTGGTTAGGGAAGTGTTTCTCAATGAAAGACTTAGGAGATGCAACCTATATCTTAGGGATAAGGATCTATAGGGATAGATATAAGAGGCTAATCGGTCTAAGTCAGAGTGTTTACATAGACAAGGTGCCGAATAGGTTCATTTTGAAAGACTCTAAAAGAGGATTGTTACTAATGTCTCATGGCATAAGTCTCAGTAAGAATCAATGTCATAAGACAAATGATGAGCGAGACCGTATGAATAAGATTCCATATGCATCAGCTATTGGATCTATCATGTATGCCATGTTATGCACTCGACCTGATGTATCATATGCTTTGAGCACTACAAGCAGATATCGGTCGATCCAGTGAGAGTCACTTTGGATAGCAAGAAAGAACATCATTAAGTACTTAAGAAGGACTATGGAAGTGTTATTGGTCTATGGAGGTTTTGAAAATGATCTAGTTGTAAATAGTTACACAGATGCAAGTTTTCAAACTGATATAGATGATTTTAGATCGCAATCTGGATATGTGTTTATTTTGAATAGGGGTGCAAAGATCTGTGAAAAGTTTGAAGCAAGAGATCGTGACATATTCTACAACAGTAGTTTAGTATATTGCGTCCGATGCAAAGAAAGGAGAGTTTGGATCAAAAAGTTAATTTCTGAACTAGGTGTGGTTCCAAGTATTGCTAACCCTGTTTGTTTGTATTGTGACAATAACGGGGCAATAGCACAGGCCAAGGAACCTAGATCACATCACAGATCCAAACATATACTCAGGCGTTTTCATCTCATTAAAGAAATTATTGAGAGGGGAGACGTAAAGATTTGCAGAGTACCTACTGAAGACAACGTTGTGGATCCATTGACAAAAGCTCTTCCACAAGCAAAACATGATGGTCATGTTAGATCATTAGGCATTAGATGCATGTATGATTGGCCCTAATGCAAGTGGGAGATGTTGGGGCATGTGCCCTAGGTCAATCCATTAACTGTCTTTATTAATACTTTTAGTTAATAAAATAAAGGATTTCATTTGCTGTTTATTATAATTAATTTGCATGTTTACATTATAAAAAGATCCATGGGTATTTACATAAATATTCTAAATGTCCCTAGTCGATCATTATACTGGGAACTATAATGAATTAAGACTAGTGTGAGTCTTGATTTATGATCATATGATGATTATACGTATAGGGATACGAATCAAGATCACGAGTACTTGTTAGGGAACAAAGTACTTGGACCGACCGCTATGAGAACATCACATGGATTAAGTCATAGTTGTTTCTCATGATAGGTATATATTCCAGTCCTCGACTTGAGATTACCAGAGACTTCAACATTAGGAACACAAGTGATTTGACACAATCAAACGTTGTCTTTAACCTGGACGATTATAAAGGTTGTGATTGGTTGTCAAGTGAGCAATGTGATGAAGTTGTGTAATCGAGATAGAATTTGTCCCTATCATATAAAGAGAGATATCTAGTGGATCCCTCGATGTGTTAGATCTGTTAAAAAGGCCTAGTCTAAGTGAATTGATATTGATCAATGTCACTTGGATGTTTTCAGTCTACCTAGAGATCGAGACTAGTACGATTGAACGTGTTGGATGACAATTCCATGCCTTATGTTTGATCAAAAGGATATCGTGTGACAAAAGGATGTTATATACACTATTGATTAGGTTGTATCGATTTGATATTCGTACAACTTGGGTAGTCATAATGTCTTGCTAGAGGCCGCTTATGACTTGTATACCAAAATGTGTTTTGGTACACTGCCAACGTTGTATGAGCCTATTGGGTCGCACACTAAGAATGGTTTTGCGAGATTTTTTGTGATAAAATTCATGACAGAAACGTCCTTGTGGTGTATTACATTATACTTCGTTAAGTAAGGTATATGTGTAATTTACTTAACCGTCTATATACAAGGGTTGTATAAATAGACGCTTTAAGTTAGAACACACGGACGAAAGATCAAAAGGTTGAAACTCTATTTTCGTTTTAGAAACGACTTAGGGTTTTTGGTATGTTCTGGATCGTTTTGGAGAGAAACAAAAAGATTTGGTATTCTCTCGAAGCTAGCACTTCGAATCTCGGCCGCCGTTCTTGTGTGGACTACTGGTAGAGGCGTTCGTCGTTGCCAGCGCCTTAGAGATCGATTAACCTTCAGAAAGGTACATTGCGACTGAGGTATGATTAAGTTTTCATGGTTTAAATGTTTTTAATGGAATTAGATTCGGATCCTGTTGGGGTTTTTGTCAAAATTATTTTGTAATCTCCGCTGCGTATGAACCCCAAAACCCAACATTTCAACTGTCCAAGATCTTTCACTTCAAATTCCATGGCTAACAATTGTTTCAACCTGATAATCTCTCTTTCATTGTCTCCAGTTATTACAATATCATCAACATATACACTTAAGATTGTGATATTTCCATCAGTGTCATGTTCGGAGAATAAGGTATGATCAGCTTGACTTTGAAAATAACCAATCCTTCTTAATACTGTTGAGAACCGACTGAACCAAGCTCGAGGACTTTGTTTTAATCCATACAAAGATTTCTTAAGTTTGCAGACTTTCCCTTTTGAGTGCTGATCCTCAAAACCAGGGGGAATGTCCATGTAAACTTCTTCTGAGATATCTCCATTTAGGAATGCATTCTTCACATCAAGTTGATGAAGTGGCCAGTCTAAATTTGCGGCTAGTGAGAGTAGCACTCTAATTGTGTTCTGCTTGGCAACTGGAGCAAATGTCTCCTGGTAGTCGATTCCATAAGTCTGAGTATAACCTCTTGCGACTAACCGAGCCTTTAGTCTCTCAACTGAACCATCTGCATTGTGCTTCACATTGAACAACCATTTACATCCAACTGTTCTTTTCCCAGGTGGTAGAGTGGTGATCTCCCAGGTATTATTCTTTTCCAAAGCTCTGATCTCCTCATAAGTTGCCTTCTTCCACTCTGGTGATGCTAGAGCTTCCTGAACTGTTCTAGGAATGCTGATTTTATCAATGTTAGAAACATAAGCTCTGTGTTTTGAGGAAAGCTTGCCATAATAGATGAAATCTTTCATCTGATATGGTATATGAGTTCTCTCAGTTCTTCTCAAGGCAATAGGCATCTCATTAACAGGTAGATTATCATAATTTTGAGAGGAATTTGAATCAGACATACCTTGTTCATTTGACAGTGGAGTTGAGGCAGATGATTGACAGTCTTGAGGTTGAGTCTGTGATATATCTGGCGTCTGAGAGGGATCTGGTGGAGTTGGTTGTAAAGTACTGATATGATCATGTTGGATATTTGTAGGAAAATATGTAACACTAGTGTTCTCCCCCTCACATAGATACTGATTTTGAGATTCTGACAGTGAATCTCCCCCTGAATCGAAGAATTAGGATAGAAAAGCTTGTTTTCAATAAATGTAACATCCATAGTGTGAAAATTTTTTCGCAAAGATGGGGAATAACATTTATATCCTTTCTTAGTTGGAGAATAGCCTACAAATATGCATTTTAAGGATCGAGGAGCTAACTTACTTTGATCATAAAGATGGACAAATGCAGTGCAACCAAATAGTTTGGGAGGGATGTTTGAAAGAAGTTGTGTTTGAGGAAAACTTTGTAGCAAAGTTTGACAAGGTGTTGCAAACTTCAATACTCGTGAAGGTAATCGATTGATGAGATAGGCCGCGGTGAGGACAGCTTCACCCCAATATTGTTGTGGAACATGTGTGGTGAACTTGAGGGAACGAGCAACTTCAAGTAGGTGTCTGTTTTTCCTTTCAGAGATTCCATTTTGTTGTGGTGTTTTGACATATGAGCTAGTGTGTACAATGCCATGAGTGTTGAAGTAATCACCTAATATGGAGTTAAAGTATTCACGTCCATTATCAGAGTGAAAGATTTGTATATTGGTTTGGAATTGAGTTTGAATCATGACATGAAACTGTTTTACTATGTTGCAAGCCTCTGATTTGTGTTTCATAAGGAAGACCCAAGTGAGCCTAGTGTGATCGTCAACAAACGAGAGAAACCATTTTGCATTTGTAATAGTTGAGATGTTTGAAGGACCCCAAATATCACTATGAATCAATGTAAATGGTTTAGATGCTTTATAAGGACTCGGCACATATGAATTTCTAGTATGTTTAGACAATTGACACACATCACAATTCAAAGAATGTAAATCTTTATTTTTAAATAAGGAAGGAAACAGTTTAGAGAGATACATGAAGTTAGGATGACCAAGTTGAGAATGTAACAACATGATTTCTCTATCTGACTTATTGAATTGTGAGACCAGCAAGGAATGTGAACTAGATGAATGTTGGAGAAGATACAAGCCAGACTTTAATTCAGCACTGCCAATCATCTTCCCCGAGTCCCTGTCCTGAAAAACACAAGAATCCTCTGTGAATTGAGTGAGGCAATTCAAATCTCTATTTAGCTTATAAACAGACAATAAATTGCAATCCAACTTGGGAACATAGAGCACAGATTTGAGTTGTAAAGCAGAAGAGATGTTCACTGTTCCAATGCCTACAACAGATGAGATTGAACCATCGGCTATAATGACTGAGATCGACTTGGTACATGTTGAGTAGGAGGCAAACAAATCACGAATACCAGTCATATGATCAGTGGCTCCTGGGTCTACAATCCAAGAAGAAGTGTAGGCCATTTAAGAGAGAAAATCCACAGGGAAAGTACCTCCTTTGATAGTGAGAGCACTTCCATTTGAAGGAGAACTCTGAGAAGCTTGTTGAGACTGGCTGATCAGACTTTGTAGTAGCTCTAATTGCTCCTTGCTGAACAGTGGAGCAGAAACGAGATTTCCCCTAGATTCTTGATCGGAAGAGGCTTTTCGAGGTTTCCAATCAGATGGTTTCCCATGGATTTGCCAGCAAGTGTCACGAGTGTGTCCTGGTTTGTTGCAGTGATCGCAGTAAGGTCGTTTACTTTGCCTCCTAGTAGTAGAGACTTTAGCGGCATGATTGTCACTGGAAATGGAGAGTGCAGAACCATCAGAAATTGCACTTGGTGTGGTAGAGTCTCCCAACATGATCTTCCGCCGACTCTCTTCGTATCGAATCACTGAGAAGGCCTCCCTGATTGAAGGCAATGGCTTGGTGCTAAGGACTCTACCCCGAGCTTCATCAAGGTCTTTGTTGAGTCCAGACAAGAATTTGAATACCCTCTTAGTCTCGACAATGGATCTCTAGAGTTTTCCATCCTCTGGACACTTCCACTTGTGAGTGTCTATACGATCAATTTTATGCCAATGTCGGGTTAGCAAGCTATAAAATTGTGTGACTGAGAGATCACCTTGTTTGAGTTCATGAAGAACACTTTCAGTTTCAAAGATCTCTGATGTATTCTCAGAACTGGAGAAGGTGATCTTGGCTGCTTCCCAAATCTCAGCAGCTGTAGTATAGAGTAGAAAGTTCTCACCAATTTCAGGGGTCATGGAGTTGATGAGCCATGACATTACCATATTGTTGTTGGCCTTCCAAGTTTTGTAAGTAGGTTCATCGTCCTTTGGAGCAATGGTTGATTATGTGAGGATATCATCTTTGCCCTTCCCACAGATGAACATAAGGACTGATTGGGACCACTGCAAATAGTTTTGGCCATTGAGCTTATGGTTTGTAATATGAGCAGAAAAAGGATCGGGAATGGGAGAAGAGGAATGTGGTTGTGAGGATGAGGAGACTTCATTGGAGGAAGAAGAGGTGAGTCCATGGATCTTATTTCCGTATTTCGCCATGATGTCTTTGATACCATGAAGATTAAGAACTCAATTAGAAGAATTGGACTCCTTTTTCTCATTGATAATTGCTAATTATATACAAGCTAGACAATGAACCAACTGAATACAAGATAAACACCAGAAATACTTGCTAACTATGAGGATACTAACTAGCTAGTAATGAGGAGATAAGATAGGAATAACAGCAATTAATGTAACTAGTGTATATATCCTAAGATCAGCAACTAACTGATTAACATTCGAGATGATAGATTTCAACAGTCTCGGTTCATGCAAAGGCCGAGTAAAGTACATTATGGGGCTGCGAAAAGGATACTTCGATGCTTGAAGGGAACAAGCTCTATGGCATTTTTTACTCTAACTCGTAACAAATTTGAGCTTTTTGGTTATTCTTGTTGGAACTTTGTAGAGTTATGTACTGTATAGTGTATAGGAACTGTAATGTATTGTATCATATGCTGGTGTATACTGTATCATATATGCTGGTGTATACTGTCACACATGTACATGTTAGTTAAGATCAGTTGGTTATGAGAAGGGTGTGTAATGTACACCTTCTATGTATGTATATAAGTAATGTACACTGTAATTTCGAGTTGTATGAATAACAGATTGAATACAGTTTCAAGCTTCTTCTTTGTTTGATGAGTTGATTACTTTGATGATCAATTGATCATCTGATCTTCTGTTTCTGTTTTTGGTGTGTTAATTGTACATGGTATCAGAGCAGGTTTTTCATTGTTCTTGATTTGTGTTTAGTTTGATTACTTGAGTGTTTGATCATGGCATCCAGTCATGGTTCTTCGAGTTCTTCGATTCGAAATGTAGCAGGAAGAGCTCCTGATGCTGGCGATCTTGGTGTAGAGAGTCCTTATTTTCTTCAAGGATCTGATCATCCTGGTATGGTACTTGTTTCTAACACTCTCACTGGTTCGAATTATCTTTCTTGGAGTAGAGCTATGTTGATTGCTTTAGGTGCGAAAACAAAGATTGGTTTCATTGATGAAAGATGTATGAAGCCAAATTCAACTGATTCCAATTTGGATCGGTGGATCAAAGTGGATTATATGGTAACTTCTTGGATCTTGAATTCTATTTCAAAAGACATTGTTGAGGCATTTCTTTATACAACTTCATCTTTTGATCTATGGAATGAGTTGAAAGAAAGGTTTGGTGAATGTAATGGACCTCTCTTGTATCAACTAAAACGAGATATATCTTCTATAAGTCAAGGAGATCTCTTTCTGTTTCACAGTATTATAGAAAGCTTAAGAAGTTGTGGGATGAACTGAGTTGTTTGGTTCCTTTACCTGCTTGTGAGTGTGGAGCTTCAGCAACAATGGCAGTTCTGGATTCTAATGATAGATTGATGCAATTTTTGATGGGATTAGGTGATATGTATGATCATATTCGTAATCAGATCTTGGTGATGGATCCCTTACCAAATATAAACAAAGCTTATTCTATGATTCTTAGAGTTGAAAAGCAAAAAAAGGTTCATGTTAGTTATTCACCTGTAATGGATACATCCATGATGATGAGAACTAACAAGTTGAATTCAGGTCCATCTGGTTCAACTAATGGTCCTAGATTTACCGGTAAAGGAAATCACAAGAAATTTGTTAATAAAGATGAACTGTTCTGTGATCATTGTAAGACAAAGAGGCGCACAAAAGAGACTTGTTTTAAGCTTCATGGAATTCCATATTGGTATAAGAAAGAGCTTGACAAGAAGCAGATGAATAATAGTTCAAAATCTTTTGTGAATCTGATGGAATCACCTCTGGATATACAAGATGCAGGAACTTTTCAGTTTGAAAAATTTCAAACTAATATTGCAGCAATGATACAGTAAGGCATTGAGAACTTCATGAAAGGGAAAACTATTTCAACTGAAGGTGTTTCTGCCCATGTAAATTCGGCTGTTTCTGATTTTACAGGTAGTTCACGCAAAAAACTTTCTAGCTTACCTTTGTCTTTTAGTTCAGATGCTTGGATTGTGGACAGTGGAGCAACAAATCATATGTGTATTAACTATGATTTGCTTGCTAACATCACTGTTTTGGCTAAACCTGTCATGGTTTGTTTGCCTGATGGACATACTAAAGAAGTTAATTACATAGGAGATGTGCAACTGAGTTCAGACATAGTTCTATCTTCATGCTTACATATAAACTCATTCAAGTATAATCTTTTGTCAGTTAGCAAGCTACTTTCCTCTACTAAATTGATAGTTGAGTTTTATCCATCATTTTGTGCTATACAGAACACTGAGCAGTCTCAAGTTCTAGCTGTGGGAAGGATGATTGGAGGTCTCTACATACTGGATTCTAGTTCTTTTAATAAAGATGTCATTGATTCATTTGTGTCTCATACATAATTATCATTAGCTTGTTGTAATAATGCTTCTGATAATTTTTCTTGGCATTGTCGTTTGGGGCACCCTTCTGTTAATGTAACAAACAACTTGGTTTGTTACTTAATAGTTCTTCAAATAGAGGACACAATGTACCTTGTGATGTTTGTCAAATGTCCAAACAATGCAGAATGTTTTTTCCATTGAGTTCTATACAAACATCTTGTCCTTTTCAATTGTTACATATGGATGTTTGGGGACCCTATAAGCAATCTTCACTTTAAGGAGCTCACTTTTTTTCTGACAATTGTGGATGATTATAGTCGATTTACATGGACATTTTTGATGAAATATAAGTCTTTGACAGGCTCTCTAATCAAGCAGTTTCTAGCTTTTGTTCACAATCATTTTAAAGCTTCTGTTCGAACCATTAGGGCTGATAATGGTACTGAATTTTGTAATAAAGATTGTCAAGCTTTGTTCTCTGGTTTGGGGATCATACATCAGAGATCAACACCTTATACTCCTCAGCAAACTGGTGTAGTTGAAAGAAAGCATCGTCATTTGTTACAAGTTACAAGATCTCTCATTTTTCAATCTGGTTTGTCCACAAAGTTTTGGGGTGATGCAGTTCTTACTGCTACTTATCTCATCAATCGACTGCATTCTCAGTTGCTGCAATGGAAATCTCCTTACCATATCTTATTTGGAAGGTTGCCAAATTATCTCTCCTTAAAGACATGTGGATGCTTATGCTTTGCTACTAATGTTTCCCCAAGTAAGACCAAGTTAGATACACGAGCAATTAAATGTATTTTTCTTGGTTATTCTCTTGGACAAAAAGCTTACAGGTTATACAATATGGCAACACATACCTGTTTTGTTTCAAGGGATGTAATTTTCTTTGAAAATCAGTTTCCATTTCATACCGTTACCTCAAGTTCAGAATGTCCATTACCTGTTCCTTGTAGTGACTCATCTGATTCTTTGAGAGATGTTCCTGCTACTACTGTTGTGCCTTCTTCAAGTAATGTACCTACTTCTGCTGCTATGCCTCCTTCTAGGGAGTTCCCTGTTGAAGTTTTACATCCTCATGAAGCACCTTCTGATGTTCATATGCATGTTTCTTCTATGCCTGGTGATAATACATTAGTGCCTCCTACTGATGTTGTCCTGCCTCCTACTGCAGTAGTTCCTCGCAAGAGTCATCGTGCTGTTCACAAGCCTATTTGGATGAATGATTTGTTTTGAACAATGTTCATACATCTGTTTTTACTTCTGCAGAGTCTACCCTCTCTGCTGGTACCCCTCCTACATTTCCTTTTGTTCACTCTTCTCACATTACTGATGATTACAAGAGTTTTTTGGCTGCTGTTTCAAGCATTAAGGAGCCTACTTGTTATGCTCAAGCTCAACATGATCCTATTTGGATTGAAGCAATGAATAAGGAGTTACAAGCTTTGAAGGAAAATGGTACTTGTAGTCTTACTGATCTGCCACCTGATAAGAAGGTCATTGGTTCTAAGTGGGTTTACAAGGTTAAACTCAATCCTGATGGATCATTGGATAGATGTAAAGCTCGGTTGGTTGCAAAGGGTTTTCATCAAATTGAAGGTGTTGATTACACTGATTCTTTCTCTCCTGTTGCCAAAAATGTCACAGTTAGGATTGTTTTATCCTTGGCAGCTGCTCGAGATTGGCCTTTATATCAATTGGATGTTAATAATGCCTTCTTACATGGTTCTCTTGATGAAGATGTTTGTATGAAACCTCCTGATGGTTACAATTTGGCTTCCCCTCATCAAGTTTGCAAACTTCAGCGATCCTTGTATGGTTTAAAGCAAGCATCAAGACAATGGAACCATGAGTTTACTTCTAAACTTCAAGTTTTTGGTTTCGTTCAATCTGTCCATGATCCTTGTTTGTTTATTTACAACATTGATGGTCGGTTTTTGGTATTGTTAGTATATGTTGATGATGTTCTTATTACTGGTACCTCTCTTGAGTTGATTACAAATGTCAAGGACTTCCTGCACAAGTTGTTTACCATTAAAGATCTTGGCCAAGCACGCTATTTCTTGGGCTTAGAATTGGTTCGATCTTCATCAGGACTGTATGTTCATCAACGCAAGTTTGTTCTTGATGTACTTACTGATGCTTGTCTTACCATGGCTAAACCAGCAGCTACTCCTCTTCCTCGTGACTGTAAATTTGATGATGTTGATTCACCTTTGTTACTTGAGGCTGATAAGTATAGGAGACTAATTGGTCATCTTCTTTACTTGGGTTTCACTCGTCCTGACATTACTCATGCTACACAGACATTGAGTCAGTTTGTTCAAGCTCCTACTGAACAACATTGGTCTGGTGCTCTTCATGTTCGGAGATATCTCATTCTCAGGGTCTGTTTTACCCTGTTCAGTTGGATCTTCCAGTTGTTGCATACTGTGACTCTGATTGGTCTGCTTGTCCTCTTTCAAGAAAATCTCTTACTGGTTATTGTGTATTCATGGGCTCATCTTTAATCTCATGGAAAACTAAGAAACAAGCTACTGTTTCCAAGTCCTCTGTTGAGGCTGAGTATAGGAGTCTATCTTCCACAGTTTGTGAATATCTATGGATTTCTTATATACTTAAGGACTTAAGTATTCCTACTCCTCTTCCTATACCCCTTTGGTGTGATAAGCAAGCTGCCATTCACCTTTCTACTAATCCTGTATTCCATGAACGTACCAAGCATTTGGAGATTGATTGTCATTTGGTTCGACATCAGTTTAAGTGTGGTTTTGTTCTTCCACAATATGTTCCTACTAGATTATAGTTAGCTGATTTGTTTACCAAGTCTTTACATGCTCCTTTGTTCTCTGATTTATTGTCCAAGATGGGTCTATGTGACTGGCATAGACTTCCATCTTGAGGGGGGGATGTAGAGTTATGTACTGTATAGTGTATAGGAACTGTAATGTATTGTATCATATGTTTGGTGTATACTTGTATCATATATGCTGGTGTATACTGTCACACATGTACATGTTAGTTAAGATCAGTTGGTTATGAGAAGGGTGTGTAATGTACACCTTCTATGTATGTATATAAGTAATGTACACTGTAATTTTGAGTTGTATGAATAACAGATTGAATACAGTTTCAAGCTTCTTCTTTGTTTGATGAGTTGATTACTTTGATGATCAATTGATCATCTGATCTTCTGTTTCTGTTTCTGGTGTGTTAATTGTACAAACTTGAAGAGTTTTAATAGAAAGTTTTTTTTCAGTCCCACATTGCTCACTTACAAAGAGTATAAACTCTTTATATGTACATACTTTTTCTTTAGCTTTGCCTTAGAGAAATCCAATCGATAGAGTCCAAGTGACATTGGGTAATAAGATATACATATAATATTTTTTGATATTTAATGTCCAAGATATGCTTTGGGCTTAGTTTGTTAACTTTGTATAATCAAGTTATTTTTTATTTTTAAACTTAAATTATTTTTTAATTTCGAAATTAATTGTTGACAGTTAATTTCGCTATTTGGATTTAATAGGTGCGACTGTTGAATAATACCAATTTAGAAAGACACATTGGTTGGTTTTAACCAGTGCTTTAAGTTCTATTTAAGTAAAACTAAAATACTAGATACTTACTTGATTTTCGAAATAAAGAGAGAAGCAAATCAATGTTTGGCGACTTTCGAAATTGGTGAACTTGGTTTCGGAAGGGCATCCGGTTGTATCTTGTGAGCATATCTTTGTGGGAAATTCAATCACGGCTTCTATCTTGGGACATTGTTTCTGTGCAAACCTCCGGTTAGATAATTTTAAATTTACGTCCTATTTCAATTATGTTAATGATTATTGTATTTTCGTTTTATTTATCAAATTGGTAAACATTATAGATTGTTCTCTTCAACAATTCTGATAGTGATAGGGCAGGTTCTCTCGATGATCGAAAGAGCACAACAGGCTATGTTTTTAGCCTTGGGTCTGGGGTTATTTGTTTGGAGTTCGAAGAAGCAACCATCTACCGCATTATCATCATCCGAGGCTGAGTATATGGCTGTCACTGCTGCAGCTTGTCAAACTATTTTGCTGCAAAGAATTCTTTGACGATATGAACCACACGGGAGAGAATGGAACAACTATCTACTACGACAATCAATCGACAATTGCCATGACAAAGAATCCTGTGTTTCATAGTCGTTCAAGGCACATTGAGACTCGACATCACTTTCTTAGAGATTTGGTGGCTAAGGGAAGCATCAATGTTCCTTATTGCAACACAAATGAGCAGTTGGCTGACATTTTTATTAAGTCACTTCCTGCAGCTAAGTTTGAGTATTTGAGAAACATGTTGGGTCTTGTAAATTTCTGCAGTATAGGGGAGTGTTGAAGTACACTGCATTTAATGTTAGTACAATACACAAATTTTGCATATAATTGAACAATATTATATCATGCTTGAATTCAATTACAAAGAACTAGATAAAATAATACCAGAAGCTTGCACTAATGACAATGTCCTAAGATGAAATTTCCTCCAATTCAGTGTATGAGTGCTTCAAGAGGTTCGTCTCTAGGATACAACTGGATTGATCTTTGATTACATACCAACCAAAAGATCATTTCTTCTGCAACAACAAAAATCTTTCTCTCAAAATCCAGAAAAACTATCTTAATTTTGAAATTTTCCTTTGTTCACCAATAAAGTTAAAAACCATTTTTATTAACCAAAAACCGCCTCTTTTGAACTGTTACAACTGTTCAAAATGAGGTCATTAGTGGTGTGGTTTATTAACCACCAATTATCCCACTAATTAAACACCTTTTTAAAAACTAAAAGTGGTAACTGTTCACCACTAATCACAGCTACGAAATTAACTAAATTTAATGTAAAAAGTAAAAAATTTGTGTTGTGAATTAACTAAGTTATTTTAACATTAGCCCCAAGCCCAGGCCCTATCAAAGACATATTAAATATCAAGTATTTAATGTGTATTAATCAATGGAGAATACCCATGGTCTTGTCCTCCAACCCCACATTCACTTAACCATTTGCTTCAAGTGAAATATTTCTTATAAGAAAAGAAACAAAAAGTTTCTTTCCCACGTGGGGACTAAAATTGGATACAATATAAACTCAATTTCTATTTCAACAATACCCCACATTTGTATTGTATCCATTGACAACCCTGACTGAGTTTACTTTGCCAAATCACAAACACAAATTTTAAAGAACAAACATTACTTTAAAACAATTTGATAGAGATTATCATGTCATGTTAATCAAGAAAGTGTCGTATAGACTTGAACTTACTCTAGTAAGATCATATCGAGTTCACTTCGTGTCGCAGTGATGCATGTATCTTGAACTGTTCACTTTTTATAGTAAACTAAGACAATTTGTCTCACTTATGACATGATTCCTGATGCACTTTATTCTATGTTGTTCATTTTGGTCCTGAGCATATCCTGGGTTCATGATAGCTTTAGAGAATTTAGCCTATTCATTCTCATAAATGCGATCCCACAATTTACTATCATATAGGTGACTTATCTTTAATCATTAAATGCAATATTGCATACCCTAAACTTCTTATCAACACACGTACTTCATCATAGGAACAGGTAATTGTGTGTCTTGTTTGTTAAGTCAAGTCTAACTAGTTTGCCTATTGAACCTAGACCATGTGATCTCCAATCAGCTAGGTTAGGTTTCCGCTAGACTTGACTTACTTTATAGGCTTTAAGCCCATTCCCCTTGATAATATCTTCACTTGATCTCTTGGTAAGCCTTTAGTCAAAGGATCTGCAATGTTTTCTTTAGACTTAGCATAATCAATACTAATTACTCCACTTGTAAGTAATTGTCTTATAGTATTATGTCTGCGCCTTATATGTCCCGACTTACCATTATATATGTTATTCTTAGCTCTTGCTTGTGCTGCTATACTATCACAATGTATGCATATTGATGTGACTGGTTTTGGCCAGCAAGGAATATCTTCTACGAAATTTCTTAGCCATTCACCTTTTCAACTGTCTTGTCAAGAGCAATAAATTCAGATTCCATGGTGGAACGTGCTATACACGTTTGTTTTGTTGATTTCCAAGAAATCGCTGCTTCACCTAATGTGAATATATATCCACTTGTTGATTTGGTTTCTGTATTATCAGAAATCCAATTTGCATCACTATGCCCTTCAAGTACAAGTGGATATTTTGTATAATAAAGTCCATAATTTAAGGTATATTTAAGATACCTTAGAACTCTTATTAATGCTGTCCAATGAGCATCATTAGGATTACTTGTGTATCTACTTAGCCCGCTTACTGCCTAAGCTATGTCAGGTCTAGTAGAGTTCATCAAGTACATCAAGCTTCCAATTACTTGAGAATATTCCAATTGAGAAATTGCTTCTCCATTAATTTTCTTAAGATGACAATTAGCATCAAAATAAGTTGGAGCAAGTTTACAATCAAATTGATTGAATCTTTTTAAGATTTTCTCAACATAATGAGATTGTGTGAGGATATAACCTTCGTTATTCCTTTTGATTTGAGTTCCTAGTATTACATCAGCTAGACTAAAGTCTTTCATGTCAAAACTGGAATTCAACATCTTTTTGGTTGACATTATAGCATCCTTACTTGTGCTCATAATCAACATGTCATCAACATATAAGCATACTATGACGCAAAATTTTTTCATTTCTTTAATGTACACACATTTGTCACATTCATTTATTTTGAAACCATTTGCTAGCATAATATGATCAAGTTTTTAATGCCATTGTTTTGGATCTTGTTTAAGTCCATATAATGACTTAACAAGTCTACAAACTTTATTCTCTTGGCCTTTGACTATGAACCCTTCAGGTTGGTCCATATATATTTCTTCTTCTAACTCTCCATTTAGAAACGTTGTTTTAACATCAATTTGATGTATTTCCATATTGTATAAAGCAGCTATGGAAATCAACATTCTAATGGAAGTTATTCTCAAAACAGGAGAATAGGTGTCAAAGTAATCTACACATTCATTTTGTCTATAACCTTTTGCAACCAATCGTGCCTTGTATTTATCAATAGTACCGTTAGCTTTAAGCTTTCTTTTGAATATCCATTTATATCCAATTGGTTTGATTTCAGATGGTAGATCAACCAATTTGTTGGGTTTTGGGGTTCATGCGCAGCGGAGATTACAAAACAATTTTGACAAAAACCCCAACAGGATCCGAATCTAATTCCATTAAAAATGTTTAAACCATGAAAAACTTAATCATACCTCAGTCGCAATATACCTTTTTGAAGGTTGATCGATCTCTAAGACACTGCCAACAACGAACGCCCTCTACCAGTAGTCCACACACGAACGGCGGCCGAGATTCGAAGTGCTAGCTTTGAGAGAATACCAAACCTTTCGTTTCTCTCCAAAACGATCCAGCATACCAAAAACCCTAAGTCGTTTCTAAAACGAAAATAGAGTTTTGGCCTTTAATCTTTCATACGTGTATTCTAACTTAAAGTGTCTATTTATACAACCCTTGTATATAGACGGTTAAGTAAATTACACATATACCCCTACTTAAAGAAGTATAAGTGTAATACACCACAATGATGTTTCTGTCATGAATTTTATCATATAAAATTCGTTTTCCCGAACCATCTTAAAATCTCGCAAAACCATTCTTAGTGTGCGACCCAATAGGCTCATACAACGTTGGTAGTGTACCAAAACACATTTTGGTATACAAGTCATAAGCGGCCTCTAGCAAGACATTATGACTACCCAAGTCGTACGAATATCAAATCGATACAACCTAATCAATAGTGTATATAACATCCTTTTGTCACACGATATCCTTTTGATCAAACATAAGACATGGAATTGTCATCCAACATGTTCAATCGTACTAGTCCCGATCTCTAGGTAGACTGAAAACATCCAAGTGACATTGATCATATCAATTCACTTAGACTAGGCCTTTTAACAGTCTAACACATCAATGGATCCACTAGATATCTCTCTTTATATGAGAGGGATAAATTCAATCTCGATTACACAACTTGATCACATTGCTCACACAATAGCCAATCACAACCTTTATAATCGTCCGGTTGAAGACAACGTTTGATAGTGTCAAATCGCTATGTTCCTAATGTTGAAGTCTCTGGTAATCTTAAGTCAAAGGACTGAAAAATATACCTATCATGAGAAACAACTATGACTTAATCCATGTGATGTTCTCATAGCGGGTCGGTCCAGTACATTGTTCCCTAACAAATACTCGTGATCTTGATTCGTATCCTTATACGTATAATCATCATATGATCATCAATCAAGACTCAAACTAGTCTTAATTCATTATAGTTCCCAGTATAATGATCGACTAGGGACATTTAGGATATTTCTGTAAATACTCATGGATCTTATTATAATGTAAACATGCAAATTAATTATAATAAACAACAAATGAAATCCTTTATTTTATTAACTAAAAGTATACATGAAGACAGTTAATGGATTGACCTAGGGCACATGCCCCAACACAATTCCCATGTATTATTTTGTAAAATGGATTCAACTTCACTATTGATTGCTTCCATCCATAAAGGGGCTTCCGGCGAAGACATAGCCTCCCTATAAGTCTGTGGTTCATTTTCAGTTAACAGACTTATAAAATCAGGTCCAAAATTCTTTGGAACCTTAATTCATTTTCCCTTTCTAGGTTCCAATTCTTGTTCTTGAACCCTTGAAGTGGTTGGTTCTTCTAGACTCTCTTCAGCCGTCCTTTTTCGTGATGAATCATTTTGTTTTTCCTTGAAAGGAAAAATATGCTCAAAAAATGTAGCATCTGCAGATTCTATAATAATATTTTCATTGATATCTGAAGTATGTGATTTAACTACTAAGAATCTATATGTTACATTATTCTTAGCAAAACCAATGAACATACAATCTACGGTTTTAGGTCCTAATTTAGTCATTTTTGGTAAATGAATTTGAACCTTTGCTAAGCAACCCCACACTTTTAAGGTTTTGTAAGTGGGCTTTCTTTTTCTCCAAATCTCATATGGAGAATTATCAGATTTCTTGAAAGGAACCCTATTCAAGATATGATTTGCAATCAGTAGTGCTTCACCCCACAAGTTTTAGGGAAGTCCAGAATCATTCAACATAGAATTAATCATATTCTTGAGAGTTCTATTTTTCCTTTCTGCCACACCATTTTGTTGAGGTGTATATGGCGCAGTGGTCGGATGAATAATTTCATTTGTATTACAAAATTCTCAAATTCAATGGAATCATATTCTCCACCTCTATCAGTTCTTAATACTTTTATCTTTTTGTCAAGTTGATTTTCAACCTCTGCCTTATATATTTTAAATACATCAAAGGCCTCGCTTTTATTCTTGATAAAAAAGACATGACAATACTTACAACAATCATAAATAAAAGTGATGTAGTAGTTCTTTCCTCATCTCGTTGGATTTGATTTGAAGTCACAACGATCACTATGAATTAAATCTAATAATTCATTTGATTTTTCTCGAACAGACTTAAATGTTTGCATAGCAAACTTTGATTCTGCGCAAACTTCACATTTATGTTTTAAATCGATTTTAAACTTTGCTAACATGTTCAAATGTACCATTTTATGAATTAATATGTTATTTACATGCCCTAATCTAGCATGCCAAATTTCAAATGATTCAATCATATAGGTAGAGACAGTCATATACGCAGAAACAATCATAAATAAAAGTGATCTAGTCAATACAAATTTGTCGGACTTGAAAACAAGTTTGAACCCTTTCTTATTCAGTAAAGGACCAGATACAAGATTTTTCCTAATATCGGGAACATAAAGAACATTAACTAAAATGATTACTTTCCCAAACGTGAACTTCATCTTCACTGTTCCTTTGCCTTCAACCATGGAAGAGGATGAGTTTCCCATATAAAGCTTCTCTTCACTATTAGCCGGATGAAACTCAAAAAATAAGTTTTTGTCACTGGATATGTGCCTTGTTGCACCAGTATTGATCCACCACCCTTTGGCATTAGAAACCATATTAATTTCAGAAACAACTGCAGTGAGATCAAAGTCGGTATCATCAATTTCCATGTCAGTAACATTTGCTTGGTTATTCAAACCAGAATTATCAGAATTCTGATCTTTCCTATGGCGACATTCTTAAGCCCTATGGCCCTGCTTTCCACAAACCCAACAACTTCCCTTAATTTTCTTGTAATCCTCCCCCTTTGGTGCTAACAGCTTGGTAGTTCTCTTGAGATTTTTCTTGAAATTATTTTTCTGGAATTTTTGAAATTTGAACTTGCTTGATTGTCCTACCACCATGTTAGCATTAGCATTAGCCATTTCCTTTTTGTCTCCCTTCCTGTGATCTTCCTCAACACGAAGTCGAAGAATGGGATCCTCAATGGACATGTCCCTTTGCTTGTGCTTTAGGTAGACCTTGAAGTCATTCCACGACGGTGGAAGCTTTTCAATAATGGCTACAGTCTAAAAATGTTCATTTGCAATGCACCATTCAACGTGCAATTCATGTATCAGAACTTGCAGTTCTTCCACTTGCTTTACCACGGACTTCGAATCCACTATATTGTATTTCAAAAACTTGCCTACTATGAACTTTTTAGCCCCTACATCTTCAGTTCTATATTTCTTTTCGAGAAGATCCCAAACATCCTTTGCAGTTTTAAATTCTGAATAGACATCATACAGTGTATCATCAAGTCTATTCAAAATATAATTCATGCAGAGAAAGTCAGAATTCCTCCATGCTTCAATAGTAAGGAGAGTTTCCTTGGACAAAGGGTCCTCATCAGATTTCAGAACTTCTTCCTTCACTATGTTAGCAAAATTCATAGTGGTCAGCCAGAAGAGCATTTTCTGCTGCCACCTTTTAAAATCAAGACCTTTGAACTTCTCTAGTCTTTCATCTTTGGGATTGGCAGAGGTAGCAGAAGTGGATTTCTCAGTTATAAGAGATGTCATTTCAAACTAGTATGCAAACAATAATTTCGTATAAATCAGTGACTAGTCTTTCTAAAATCAGCAACAATTATATGCAATCAACTATTATACGTAAACCAATGATAACATTAATAAAACACAATAGAAAAGTTTTCGTCTTAGATTGTTAGTACAATACACAAATTTTGCATATAATTGAAAAATATTATATCATGCTTGAATTCAATTACAAAGAACTAGATAAAATAATACCAGAGGCTTGCACTAATGGCAATGTCCTAAGACGAGATTTCCTCCAATACGGTGTATGAATGCTTCAAGAAGTTCGTCTCCAGGATACAACTGGATTGATATTTGATTATACACCAACCAAAAGATCCTTTCTTCTGCAACAACAAAAATCTCTATCAAAATCCAGAAAAAACTATCTTAATTTCAAAATTTTATTTCGTTCACCAATGAAGTTAAAAACCATTTTTATAAACCAAAAAATGCCTCTTTTGAACAGTTACAATTGTTCAAGACGAGGTCATTAGTGGTGTGGTTTATTAACCACCAATTATCCCACTAATTAAACACCTTTTTAAAAACTAAAAGTGGTAACTGTTCACCACTAATCACACCTACGAAATTAACTAAATTTAATGTAAAAAGTAAAAAATTTGTGTTGTGAATTGGCTAAGTTATTTTAACATTAGCCCCAGGCTCAAGGCTCTATCAAAGACATATTAAATATCAAGTATTTAATGTGTATTAATCAATAGAGAATACCCATGGTCTTGTCCTCCAATCCACATTCACTTAACCTTTTACTTCAAGTGAAAGATTTCTTATAAGAAAAGAAACGAATTGTTGGACTAAAATTAGATACAATGCAAACTCAGTTTGTATTTCAACATTTAATTCAGGTTATTAGTACTTACTTTGAATAATTCTGTGTGTTGCTATGAGTCCTAGTGTTAATGAATTTGTTATCTATCCGTTAGTATTGTTAGTTGGTAAATAGCAACCTTGTAATCACGAGATTTTCATGTTCTAGAGATCTATTAAAAGACCTCAGATTACTCAATAAATTTATGCTTCATGCTAAGCTTCTTTTTGTTGCGTCTACAAAGTGTTTGTAGAAATTCCTCTACCATTGTACTCTGTTTTGTCTCTGTTTTCTTTGTCACCCTAACCCCTCCTCACTGAAACGAAACAGAAAATTCTTCTTTGTTTCGTTACTCAATATTTTTTTTTTAACAAATCGTTTCTCCCCCCTCCGCCCCCCGCCTTCTCTTCATCTGGGCTCTCCTCCCTCGACACCTTTGTTTTCAATTTTTTTTTCTTTTCACTCAGTCGAACTCTCTTCTCCTCACCTCCCCTCCTCCTCTGTCCCTCAAAGAAAACAACCAACAAAAACAACCTCTCCCAATTCAAACTAAAACTCGTGCCCCAAAAATCGAAATCTCAAGTTTCCACCATTAACTCGCCTTGAATCGTCACTAACGACACCAACAACCACCAACTGTCACGATTCTTCTCTATACAGAGACGAAAGAAGAGATTGAGAGAGAGAGAGACTGAGAGACAGTGAGGAGAGACGATGAAGCTTGAAGACAAAGATGAAGGCGACGCCACGAAGATGAAGACGATGCAACAGCTGGTACACACCCCCCCTGTTCAACTTCGATTTCAATTAAGAAGGGCCAAGCCCAATGACAAGTTTGCCCTTTAAGTTTTATCCTCAACTAATAAAACCAAAACCCTTTTAGGTAATTAGCCATTTTCTTATTTATTTCATGATTATCTCTTCAATTTTGAGTCCGAATTAAACCCCAAAAATACTCAGATTCGACTAAAAATTGAAAAATTTACCAAAGTGTTCTAAAACTCTTGAATAGCCATGTCAACTCATTAAGTCCGATTAAACATATAAATTCAGATTTTTAAACTTTATTATAATCAATTTTTGCAAAATTCAAAACAATAGTTTAGGTCAACATTTTAGCTTCATTGGGACCCATTTCGACACTATCTTGAAATAAAACCCCGCGGAATACTGAATTTACTTGAACGACTTGAGTTTTGCAAAATAACATAATATGTAGTACACAACACTAGGCATACATCACGCAAAAGTAATATGATTTGACAACTATCCGTAAGAGGGTCTCCATCTCCTCGGTGGTCACTAACCTACCTCTAGTGATCGGAAGTGATGTTGCGACTCCAGTGAAGGTGAACTCGGGAATCCCCTGTAAAGTGATGATCTTTCTAATATAGTCCAACTAGGCGTGGTATGCTACCAACCAACCATGCCTAAGAGTATATCAAACTCTAAGTACTCTAATACTCGGAGATCTATAGGTACCTGGTGACCACCAACCTTGACTGGACAATCTCTACAAATTCGGTTAGGGTATATCTTATCCCCAGCGGTTGTGCTGAGGATAAGGTGGGTGCTAACACTCTCAGGTGTAAAACCAAACTCTCATACTATTCGTCTTGAAATAAATGATAATGTACTACAAGAATCTATCGATGTATGCATAGTACGATAAAAAAAATAACCAACGCACCTTCGACGAGCTATCGAGACGCGTCATGATCTGGTGCGACAACTGCGTGCACCTGCTCCCTCCCCTGCGCTGGCTAAGCTGCTAATGGTGGCACTGGCTCCCTGGTACACTCAATCTTGTAGTGCCCCTTATGTCTACATTTGAAACATGTAACAAGTTGACTCTGTCCAGAGCCCTGACCTTGTTGTCCACTAGCCCTATGACCCTGTCGTTGCCACTCCCGACTCCGATTTTTGCCCCTCTGGCCTTAACCGTGATTTTGTTTCTGTTGTTGTTGGACTGCCATAACCTACAGAGGTTGTGCGGGTACAACTACATAAACGATGATCGTCTTACCATTTTCCTGTTTGTGCCTCTGTCTCCTCTGATCTCTCTGATCGTGGTTCCTCTTGACTTTCTTGTCTGACCTCTCATGGCCCTTGTGGATGTCCTAATGCACTGGAGTGGTGATGATGTTGCTCCACATCAAATATGACTTATGGGCCAACGTCCTCTCATAGACATTTTGTAGTGTCTTAGCTCATGTCGACACAATCGCACTCCTAATCTTTGGTCGGAGTCCTTGAATAAAGTAGTGGACCTGAAGTCGCTCGGTCCCAACTACGTCTATCACAAACTGAAGGAGGTCTTTAAATCTCTTCATGTACTGAATCACCGTCCGGTTACCCTACCTCAAGGTCAAGAACTCAATCTCTCGGTCTCAACTGAACCTCGATCGGGATATACTGATCATAGAAAAACTTCCTGAACTCTCCCAAGTACTCGGCTCTCAATGGGCGGTTGCGTGTATGGTCCACTATATCGCAACATCTCCCTTGAGCTTGAACCCGGAAATCCTAGCCTGTATGCTGTCGTAAATCTTCAATAGTACGTGAAGTCTCTTGTGCGAAAAGACTAACTTCTCAACTACCTCTGGGTCTCCACCTTCATAGTAGTAGCCTGGCTGAAAACGAACAAACTCCTTAATCAGTTTCGCCTCAGCTGATAAGGAGGTCTCGAATGTAATCTCTCGGGGCAGAATCGGTGTCGGTGCCACGATCGGCGTAGTCAGTGATATAGTAACTACTGGCAGTATCTTAGTAGCAGTAGTAGTCCTAAATCTGACCACGCCTAGCTCCCCGGTACTCGAGCTATGACTCCCTTAGTCCTTGAATTCAATTAAATATGTTTATTATGTATTCAGATTGGTAGAATAGGTTTTAAATTGATCTTCCCAAATCAACCCTTAAAGACTAAATAAAGTTTCGATTTTGGTCATGGAAACGTTTTAGTCTCAAAAACTTCTCAAGAGAATGGTTGTTGGTCTCTGCTTTTGCTTTTCGAAAAGGTTTGGTTTGCAAAATTTCGATTTAAAACGAAAAAGATATTGCAATTCTACCAAAATATAGCTCTCAAATCCGACCAGCAAGATTGTAAAAATTATTTTTCCCAACATATAGCTCTCAAAGTCACGATTTTTGGTCATATATCATTCAACATACCCAACGACAATATACTAAAATATTAGCCCAATCCGATAATTATTGAGGGAGTTATGCCCTTTCAAAGTTTGACTAATTTTTCATGAATATAATTGGTTCTACAAACAAGTTTGGCTTAATTTCTTTGACACTAAAGTTATATGACATGTATATGATTCATCTTCAACCTTAGAAAAACATGAAATCAACAAGCCAAAATCATTCAATACCTTTTGGTCATGCATGTAAATATTTTTATCAAAATTGAAACAAATAAGGAGTAGAAGTTGTTATCTATTGTTTAATCCTTTGTAGTTTGATCCTCCGAACTTAGGTACTCTTGAAGTCCCAAAAATCTAACACATTCTAGCTCGTTTTGCTTTCAGAAATTCTGGATTTTCCTTCTCTTGTTTGCATATAAACCAAAGTTTGTCTTTTATATACTAAAATTAGCAACTTGATTAATTAAGCAAATCTGTAATTTGGCTAAGTTAATTACTAGAACACGTGTCCTCACTCAAAGCCATTTGTCCCACTATGAAGAATGCATGTCTCAACTCACTAGTTATTATTTATTCTAGGATTCTTACATATCTTCATTATCTCCATACAAATCAACGGTCTCCAATTTGTTTGTCCAAACTATAGCCCCATTAATCCATATCAATTAAAATTTTAAGCTAAGACACTTAAATTCACGTGGTTAATATATGTAGACTCATTGTTGACACATTAGTGGTCCCATTAACTCCTGAGTACCCGACACCCTGTGCCCGCGCCTATGCGTGTCTCAAGGTAAACACTCGTCACGCATACTCGTCTAATAGCAATATACACACATGCGATGTAATACAATAATATAATAATTTTAAATACCGAGCATAAACAACCATGATTCAAAAATAACATATTCACTCGGTTCTTGTGTCCAAGTCAATCGAGTTGTCCACATAACGCCTAAATTACGACTGTTAATCTCTGAGATTAACGTTAATCTTAGTTTAATTAATTTGAGCCATTACAGAAAAGTTCAAGTCCAAAAGACACTTCTCATTTATGTACAGATTTTGGAATGATGCTATATGCATTTTAGTCATGTTATTTTCTATGTGTAAGTTTCAATTTATATTTATAATTTGAAAATGATGGGAAATTATTGGATTTAAAACTAAATGAAGGAGAGTTCTGGTGTTTGGTGTTGCACTCTATCTCTTGAAGCTGAAGCACCAAGTCAGTGCCTTAGTGCCCAAGACGAAAAGTTGCGATTTCTTGGACTTTTTTTGTCCTTTTCTTTTTTCGTTGCAAAGTTCTTCTCACCAATTCGAACAAAAACTCACCATTTGGTGGATAGACCCTAAGTCGATCGCTTGGTTTTCTATAAATTAAAGGGTTCTAGTGAGTATTAAACACTTTGAGAAACATTGAAACGTAAAAGTTTTTTGAATCAAAATGTGTTATTATTCATAGCAACATTCTCTCAAAGTTCTTCAAATAGTGTTCTTGGTTGGAGTTGTGTTACACACACATCATCCAACAACCATTAGAGACTTGATTGTATCATGAAGGCAAGTTTTGATTAACCCCATTGTGTGTATACAATTTCGATCGGTAGAGAGAAATTGTGTAAAAGAGAGCCATTACACGCCGCAAGTTTTTGTTTGGTTCTTACATTCTCATCTTGTATTCTCTGTCCAAAAAAGTTTGTTCCAACAGAATCATTACCCTAATAAAAGCACATTGATTCGTTCATTTTATTTGTTCAAAAAAACACTTATTTGCCATGAATTTGGAGTGGATGCAACTGTAACATTGAAACAATATGACAATCAAAGACCATTCTCTACAAATATTTAAAACACACGACAATACACAAACTTTTTGCGTAGATTATGCAGACGCGACACATGTCCTTTTATGGTTTTTGAGTACAACTGTCACATTTTGATATGTTTTCTTACTTGGCGATTATTTTTTTTGATAAGAAAGAAATCATAACCTCCAATCTTTTACCCAAGTGACCATATATCATACTAGTGACACATTCACTCGGTTGCTAGTTACTTAGGCGGTTATGACAGTTTTTGTATTAGCAAATATTAATTAACTTATCATTGCATTGTGACGAGCAAATTTTAACTCGTCAAAAATGTAGTGGCAACACAGTGGTAAAAGATATGCTTCACAAAAGACGAAGGCATGCTAAGTTAATGGCAATGCTATGGTAAGTTTTATGTCACCAAAAAAAGCAGCCGTAAGTTATATTTCTCAATAAAAACGAAAATGCATAAGTAACCCAAAAGTTAGTGCCTCAAGAGGGTTATTCGAGCAGTTTCCATAACACAATAGTAAGTTATACGTCGCCAAATAGATAGTGGTAAGCAATCTTTCACCAAAAACAAAGGCTTGTTAGTGATAAAACAACCATGTCCACTAATTTACCACAAAATAACCAAAGGTGTTGTCCACAATGTTACCACTGACATAGCACTATGTTACCTCAGTGTATTTGGCTTATGATACCCAATTGCAATATCAGTTCTAGTATTGGTTTTCAATGCAGAATTAAAAAAAAAAAAAAACTCAAGAAAAGATAATAACATGCATCAATTATTAACATCGGTCAAACAATATGTCCACTTCATACATTCAGAATATACTTTTGTTCTCGAGTTCCCAAGTCTGCCCAGTTTCAGGAGTCCCGATGTTGAAGGGGAAGGTGTTCTAATAATTGGTCTCGTTTTCTAAAAGGTCCCCAAAATTTGTATGAAGTGAAGCTTAAATTTACATCAACATACTGCCACAATTTAATGGGACAAATGTTAGCATAAGTGGTCAGAAAAACCAACATCCTACCATGTTCACAAACATCTATTTCCTATATCCTAGTAACACTTCAAGAAATTACGCCCACTTCCGTTGTCTACTGCAGTCTCATCTGAAGAATCAGATCCACTCCCAACACTATCATCTGAGTTACTTGGGTCAATCTTCAAACGATCCGCATTGTCGACTATCCAATCTGTGAATTCTGGAGAAGAGGCCCATTCAACCAAGGCTTCTCTAGTTGATTCGCGCGTGAATTCATCCCACTCTTTCTTAGAAAATCTTTTACGCGTTGGTGTCTTGTGGAAGGTTGAATAGTAGTCTTTTTGAACCGTCCCTCCATTGCTTGGTGAAGACAGAACCAGACCTGTTTTCCAGAAGATGAGCGAAAACAAACAAGAAAAGCAATGCAAATGTAAGTAACCAGGTTCAAAATGTAGTTTCATGAGAACCTTCCAGACGAAACAATTCATATTCCGACGAGACTCAAACTTCCAATTTTGTTTCAAGTTCTAATAAGTTGAAACTCAAGACTTTCTATAGATTATACAAACTTAATATACTCATTCCACCCATGAGAAATACGCATAGTAAACCACACGAAGTAAAACGAAAAAGAGAGTATAAAAATAGAGCAGACCTTTGGTGGGGGAATCACTCCAAGCATATGATTTCTTAGGGCTGTTCCACAGCTTTTGTCTTGGGGATATCTTGGTTGACCTGCTTAGGAATTCAGTACGGTTATGGCTTGTTGACCCACGCTTAGCCCTTCGTAACCATGGACTTCCATTTCCTTGGTATTGCCTGCACCAATGCCACCAAATCACGCATTCGTGAATATGAATAGAAGTCTTCAGGCTTTCAATGCTAATAAGTATTGATTTAGCGGTAAAAATCTGGATCCTTTCTTTTAAATTTAAACTCCTAATTTATTAAAATACCTAGATTTACTAGGCTCCAACTTTTCAAGCAAACAATTTTAGTTTAAATGTTAAGTTTATAATTCCACTATTTCACAGCCTCTATCCTGTGATCCATATTCTCATTTAGCAGTTGTGCCATCATAGTCAGATAAACAGTTATCACAACATATATGGAACTGAGTAACACGTCAGGATACAGATTTACAAAAGCAGAACTAGGCGGAAAGCCTGAAAGTGGGAAGTTTACATTGATCTTCTGTGCCATCTCGAACTTATAAGAAAGTTAGTGCCGCAACAGCAAGCCAATGCAGCCGCTGCCATAGGAGTATCCCGACTGCTCTAAAAAAAAAAAACAAAAAAAAAGAATAAGAAAAGACAGCAACTTCTTCATTTTCCTCCAAAATTCTCCTTAAGAACCAACAGGAAAACCTATCTATGATGCCGCTTCTACACATGGTTAGCAGTTTGGCACAGCACAGCAAACTGTACAGCAAAATATGATTGATTAAGGTCCTCATGATTTGTATTCATATTGAATTTGTTTTTCCAATTGTTTACCAAAATATGATTGGCATGAGGAAATGGACAACGATTATATCATAAAAATAGAAATTAGTTCAAAAGTTACTTAGTACTGAAAATTGTTGGCTGTACCTTAGAGATCCATAATCATAAACACTTGTATTTTTCGAGACAAATGTTTGCCTTTGTTGCCAATCATTAGCCATATACCACTCATGAGTAATGAAGACTAAAACGACTAGAGGACCTACCCACCTCTATTGATGTACGATACATCAAACTCTGACTAAATAACACTTCTAGAGTGGTATCGATATCAGTCAGTACATAAGATAGATATATGCGGCCCAAAAAATCCCTCCCATGATGTTCTAAATGTACAAATGACTATAGGTCTAGTGCTGATACAATTCATGGAAGCATCAATTACTTCCATTTCCAAAAATTCCTTAACATGTTAATCGACTCTTATTGCTCAATTATCAGTTTCAACCAAAAAAGATTGGAAAAATAGCTACACCTGAAAAATGAATGTCATTGCCATTATACGCATTGCCCACTTCACAAATTGGGCTATATTGACATCCACACTTCCATCTTCTGAAATTATAAATTTCCGAACAATCCAATAACCTAAAGCTGCTCCTGCTAGAATGATTCCTGCGAGTAAAAAAGCAGACACCTACCACCAAAGCCATTGTCAACAAGAAAAAATCAATAAAATTATATAAAGTTGATTTATTAAGATAAACAACTATGATTTTGACAAGGTCCTATTTCAACTATCTCAAATTGAATCAAGAAACACAAATTGAAGATATTATTAAACACTCATAAACAAAAAACTAGAGGAAGGAAGACCTTACTCTCCCCCAAATCACTCGAACAATGCCCAATTACAATTCAAATTCCAATATATCCCACAACTGTTAAAATTAGTGCTTTAGGACGTCTAATCAATTTTTTTATTACTATCATTATTTATTTTTTTCATCAGGTGAGCACATTTGTTTGTCCTAGATTTTAGGAATTCTTATACTTTATGCGCGCAGGATTTTTAGTTAGTTCTATACTAAAGGAAGTTACTATTTTTTTGGTGTTTAGATTGGATTAGAATTAGAAGTTTTAGTTGTTTAGGTATTTCTATAATTCATTTTTTGTTTTCTTAATTATTATGAATGGCAGTTTTATGAAAATAAGAGAAATCGAGATTTTTATCAGTTGGTTCATTGGTTGTGTGCGGCTGAATACTTGAGAGCCCAAAACAATAATTTTTCGGACTCCATTATAGATTTCTCCCCTTGCAGAGTTTTTCAATCTTTCTTCTTTACTAGTTTTAAAACCAACAACTAACTCACCCTATTTATAGCTTCACTAATGAATTTGTTTGTGGGCATACGCAGACTATGCAGGATCATGAACCCAAAGGAAGCAAGAAACACGAAGGAGCGAAAAAACAGAAGGATTGATAGAAACCTCGTTACAAAAGGCGGATCGACACCTATCACTTACAATAGTGTAAACTCCACCACGAGCTGTGGAACAAAGAAAGCCACTTGACTTGTGAGCTTGACCCGAAATAGAAATGGGAGCATCAGAATAGAGTCCAGGGCACCGATTGCATAAAGAAAATCAAATCCCTTAGCAAAACAAACTGACAAAGTAGCAAACCAGTGAGGCGAAAGTGACCAGCCAAGCAGTAGAGTAGAATATTTGAGCCACCTGAACACTAAATCCATACGACAAACCCTAACTGGTGGGTCAAACATGTGTAGCGCCTCAAAAGTGTCATTTTGTTTACATTTCGAACTTCGCTACACGATCGGCAAACCCAAACCGGCTTCGCCTACACAATTGGCGGAAGCAGGAAGAAAGACAATTGAACAAACATAGTCATCTGCTCAATAGCCACCCAGTTGCACATATTCAAGATTGAGCCAAAGGAGTAAACTCTACCAACAATGAGAACTGCCAACCCTCTCAAATTTACATAGTCAAACATTATAACCACAACAAAATAGTCACAATACTCAAATAAATCCACAAATCAGGTCGTCCAAACAAGAAACATGACATAAAATTGCCAAGACTGACAACCCAGATCTCGAATATGCTATTGCTGCATATCGAGGTTGGCAATGAAGCGTACAGTCGAGAAGCCACCATCTGAACACAAAAGGAACAACCCGACAGCCATTTGGGCGAGAGAACCCAAAAATCATACAAAATTGCAAGAACCGAGGTAAAGTCAATGCAGAGTCACCCATTAAGCATATGACAAGCCAATTCCCCATAAGAACCTGCAACCCCTCTCCACCATAGAAAATCAAATGAACTGCAAAAACATGGGCCACAAAGGCAAAAAACCTTAATTTCATCTCATCGGAAACAAGCATGGATACTCCAATAGAAAAGATAGGAGTAAGTCCCCCATTAATGGCATATAAGCCCCGAAAGTCTCACCGACTTAGCGAGGGCCCTTTAAGTCCAGCACCCTGCCAAACAACCCCTTATCTCAACAACTCAACCCCACTCAGCCCTCCTAATCCAATGACCACTTAACACAACCATTCCAACCTACCACTTAATGCCATCCCCTTTCCTCTCGCTAGAAGTGCATTCTACGTATGGAATAATTGGCTGAGAACCCGATTATTGATAAGGAGAATGGGATTGAAACTCAAAGTGATTTCAGTGAGTTAGGGATTGACATATAGAGTTAATGGGTACCCAAATTCGATTGAAACTTGGGGACAATGTGCACCCAAACTCGTCTAAAGAAAAAGGCATTGATTTCTGAAGAGAAGTGTGGCTTTGTTCATAATTTCTGAGTGTGTTTATTATTGGATACATTCGTTAACTATAAATAATCATAGTTGAGCAATAGCTAATAGGTGTTTGATGTTAAGTACGCCTAAATGGAAATATATTATTTTTAGTTTCTAATGCTACATCTTGATTTTGAAGATGGTCTGATTGGTTAAAGTTTCAACCTTTGTTCTTTTTTTAATTACGCACAGCTGTGTTTTCAACTTAAAAAGAAACCAATTGAGAAGTAAGAAAACAATCAATACGAATGGAGAACACCAATAGTATAAGTATCAAGTATTGATCAGGGTGCTCCTAATTCTGTCCATTATGGACTTGTACCTGTACATGTTTTCAACTTTCGAATTGTATAACTCGAATAGTAGAATAAATAAGGTCATGATAACATCCACTGACTTGTACGAGACCAATTCGTTGCATACTTGTGCAAGTCAAAGAAGGAATAGTACCCTTATGATACCTAAAGTCCCCAGTGACAGACCTTCCTTTTCTTTTCCTTTTGTATAAGAAGAGACGGAAACAAACCACATAGATCCTACCACCAACAAGAGGTTTTTTCAAATTAATTTCAAGAAACCTATAATAACTCCTGGTGATGCAACTTTAGCTACTGTTTTTATGCATCTTAGTCATTTGATAGGGAATGAAAGCATCATATAGATGTGAAAAGGGTTTACAACTATAAAAGGCTGGAAGGAACCAAAATCCTTCCTTAGGTATCCAAAAATAAATAAATAAATAATCCGCTAATGCATGAAAAAACAGTATCACATTATATCCCAATAACATAATAACTTTGAGAAAACGAATACATGGAGATTTTAAAATATGGAAAAAAAGAAAACAACTCACAGGGTTATACATATCTTCACTCAGCCCCAAGTTCTGAAGAATAGAGTTAACCATCATTGAGAAATAGTGTACAATGAAAGATCCAACTCCCACCTGAAATAGCAAGTCAAGGCCTAATACATTACTAAAAATGTACATAAGAGAACAATGTATTGTCATGACAGGTTAATATAAAACATACCACTGAACCATAAATTGTGAGGTAGAATATATTCTTCCTGCCAGTTGGAAGTAACTTCATACCCTATGCATCCAAAAGAATACCAGATGAGGGACAAAATGTAAAAATCATGTTAATGCAACATAGCTAAATAGGAGATGTAGGGTAAAATAGTGATTTTCCAGTCAAATTTACATAAATAATTCATTGATGAACTAGTAAACCTTAGATATGCAATTTTTTTATGCCAAAAAAAAATAAAAAAATAAAAATGCAAAGCCCAATACACTTAGATCAGTAAGTACCCACTAGAAATGATAATATACCATTCCCATAGTTTGTGCTACTTTATAATACATATAAAATTCAACCATGGATCATAGTCATACTAACAAATTTACTTCTTTTGAATTTTAAGAGAAATGAAAAAGAAGAACTAGGAACGGAGAGCTTTGCCCCTTTTTCTGCCTGACTGTTTGGTCTTAAAAATACTTGACTGATTGCCCTTCTCCAACCTTACTTCCCAACCTGAGTGCGGACAGTTATGCATTCCACTTATTGAATAAGGTTTTAAGGTTGGTCTGTAATTCGTAGATGTTGAAGAAGTCCTTGGGGTGATCTTGTAGTTCCTACGGTGGAACTTTACACCTTTCTTTTCTTTATCATGAGGGCAAAAAAGAATTATGCATCCAATTAAAGAAACATGGGCAAAGACAGACTTGTACTTCCATTAGAAAGTCAATCATTCTAATCGTGGCTAAGTATTTCTAAGATAGTTGGTGTCTCAACTATATGACTCTTGCACTGAATATAAGTGAATGAGCATGATGTTAACAAAATATTCAAAAGAACACTCATTAATATGGAATCTTCTATAAATATTTTGATAACTAAGAATTGATGTTAAGTACTGTCTATTACTCTTCAGTCCCTTCTCCACGGAATTCATGTTTTGCTAGCATTTTTTAAATTTTGTGCCCCATCTTTAGAACCTTATTTTAAGTAGGTCCACTTTTGACGTTTAAATGCGTTAAATGCCTACGAGTCCCATTTTTGTTTGTTCAAACGTGCAAATCTTTTGGAATAAGTTTGTCCATCTCACAATGATATTTACTAAGTTAGTTCAGGACCCGGGTGTTGTGATAACCGATAGGAAGTGAGTGCCAATGACACGAAACTCATTAAACAATAGTGAAAAGGGTAAGTTTAAAATTCTTGATTACATTTGAGATATTAATTTTTTCAACTGAAAAACAAGAACCTTCAATAAAGAAATACCTGAAAGAGGATAATCAAAACGACAAGCAAGACTCCAATAGCCATTGAGCTGCTGTAGTAAAATGGTATCGAGTTACTCAATATCGGGGCCAAAAGCAGTAACCCGAACCCCAAAATGAGAACAATGAGGCGCCATTGATGAAACTCTGCAACCACAGTCCATGCTCAAAAACTAGAAGCCAAAACGAGGAGCACAAAGTAATAGGAGAAATTAGAACTAGCCTTAAAAAATCACCTTCTTCAATGGAAACTGTAAGGGTCCCAGATAATCCATTCGAAAACTTCAAATCTAAGTATTTATCCTCATAAGGCGACATGAAAGCACTCCAATTCCCCTTTTGCAGAGTTACCCAGTCGTCCTTTTCGCATTGGCACGAAGCAAGAGAAGCATTGCTGCAAAAAAAAAAAAAAAAAAGATGGGAATGAAAAACTCCTACCCATATTTCAATCATATTAAAGTTAATGAATTAAAATCCATTATAAAAAGCAAAGACATTCTACTCACCGGTGAAAACAAATAGCAATTTTACTGTGAAGTCTCTCAGGAATTACACTAGACGGCGTGACAGTAACCTGAAACGTATTGAAATAACTCCTAATCTTCGCCCTCGACAAACCAGGCACTCGAACACGGGAACAAGAAAGAGTATCTTTCGCGCCATCTCTTGATGGATGATAACCCACAAGAGGAGATGGGCTAACTTGCAAAAGTGGGTGTTCCATGTCAACAACATCTAAGATCAAACAGCAATAATGAAAACACAACCAAATTAGATTAAACTATTTCATTGCGCTGGATTTAGTGCAATTAATTGATGGCATTTCCAAATCATTTAAATCCTTCCTAATAAAATCGTCCTAAGTTAATAATAAGTACAATGAACATGGTAATAGTGAGAAAAAAAGGTAGAAGTTAGGGAAGGACCTGTAGTGGGTGAGTTGTGGATAGAAGTAGAGATGGAGAAGAAGATGGAGAGTGAGAGGAAAAGCAGAAGCAATGAAGATGAAGAAGAAGAAGAGGCCATGACGGAGAGGAGAGGCCTCCCGCTTCAATAATAAAATCTTCTCTTGGTCTTTTTGTTAATGTTCAACAACGAAAGAGGAGAATCAGCGGCATTAATAAGAATTGTATCGAAGAAGAGAAAAAATAGATAGCAATGCGTTTGGGGACGCGATGAATTAGGCCGGGGAGATAGAGAGTGAATCGGAAATTCGAAGTGTTCGGGTTAGGGACCTTTAGGAGTTAGGGTTTTTTTTTTTTTTTTTTTTTTTTTTTTGTTAAACCTTTTATTACTAGGTGGTTTAGGTTAAGAAACCACCCTACTAGTACTATAGTTATAAGGTGGCAAGGTTTAACATTTCCAATTAAAAAAACAAAGTTGAAAAAAAAAAAATCAAAACAAAACAAAATATATGGATGAGTCATGAGTCTGACATTGATATCAAGAATCTTTATCAAGTTTGTCGACCTCTTTTAGTCGATTTCTATCTTGAAGACTTGCGGATCTAGGTAGTTTTGGTGCCCTAGGCGTGGAGGAGTATTGCACCTTGAATTTAGGGAAGCACTAGTAGATATATCGGTCGCGTTAGATCCCTCAGCTTTGTCCGAGACTTATTACTAGTAGATATATCGGTCACGTTAGATCCCTCAGCTTTGTCCAAGACTTATTGTCGGGTTTTTTTGGCTCTAACTCCTAATTTCTATTTTTACAAGGGTGTAGTCAATAGAAATTTTAATAGATTTTTTGGTTACTTTTAATAGTTAAAAAAGTTTAGGCATATTCGATTAAAACTTTTAGAGATTTTATAATAATAAGGTGTATTCAATGTAGACTTTTATAGACTTTTAAAAAGCCTTTAAAAATTTTGGGTATTCAATTTAAACTCTCAGAGAGTTTATAAAAGAAATTTGTATTTAATTTTTTGGTGACTTTTTTGGATTGGTTACAAATCTCAACTTTTAGAGACTTTTTTTTTTTATAAAAAAATATATAAAGAAACCTATCAACTTCTCCTCACCTCAACTTAGAGACTTTTAAAGACTTCTAATTTTGTCGGTTCCCTTCTTTAATAAGGACTTCGTTATTTGAGGATTGCCTAAAATATCAAAATAAAATACATGTACAAGTAGTTCGTGATGGTAGGCAATCAGAGGATTGCCTAAGATTCCCTTGCCCTTACTTGTACTCAGATCTGCACTCTATCATCACAGAAGAAAATGGATGACGATTCCAATCAGTAAAATCCCATGGAACTCCTTTGAGCATTCAAATAAACAAATGGAATTCAATAAATATTGTTAAATAAACATGCGGAATGTAAACAAACAACTGTAATTAGGGCATTGCATGCATAGATAACAATAAAGTGCAAATGTATGTGCCTGTTCCAGTTAGATTAAACCATACTTCGGAATACCCTTTCGGGATCTCACTAGTAGGCGCACCCAACTAGCTATCATCTGGTCCCTTTCGGTGGCAAGCGTAGACCTACGACGCACCAACACATGTAGCAGTTCATTAGCTCGGGTCATTATCCACCAAGAACTCCTTATACACATACTATGGTCTAGAATGCATAGACACACAACGAAGAAATTCGGTGGGAGTAACTCAACCAACCGTTCAAACAACGACTAGATATAAATATAGAAAAGACCACAAGGAATACTGAAATTGAAATGGAAATACAAAGCAAAATAAATACTTAGAGTTTTTCAATTGGGTTTTACAAACCTCATAACGCACTCCACTACCTCGTAATCAATCCTTGAGTCCAAGTCCACTGGGTCCTTGGTCGCCAATTGATCACCCGTGTCCACCTATGTCCATTTATCAACAATTTCGATTTAGTACGACCAATTTCGAAAACATTTAGGCCAAATTGCCAATTTCCCACTTTTCGAGGCAAAAACCCTCACAAAAGTCGCGTATGACATTTCCACATATTTTATTTTTCATAGAAATTCATCAATTTCTATTTAATTATCGAAATATATTTATTTCGAAATTTTCCCAATTTTTCTGGAATCTTCCCACATTTCGTTTTTTTTTTCTCATTGTTTTTTGTTTAAAGTTTGGTTTGGGCCTAACCCATGAGGTGGGCCGAGCCTGGCCTGTTTTGGGCCCGACCCAAAAGGTGGGTACATGCACACGAACGTGTGCGCGTGCGCTTGTGCACCTTCTTCCCCAACCGATCGAACCAGCTCTTTGGTATTGGGTTTTGGGCTTCATACGCAGTGAAAATTATAAAATAATTTTGACAAAAACCTCAATAGGATCCGAATCTAATTCCATTAAAAACGTTTAAACCATGAAAACTTAATCATACCTTAGTCGCAATATACCTTTCTTAAGGTTGATCGATCTCTAAGGCGCTGCCAACGACGAACGCCCTCTACCAGCAGTCCACATACGAACGACGACCGAGATTCGAAGTGCTAGCTTTGAGAGAATACCAAACTTTTTGTTTCTCTCCAAAACGATCCGGAGCGTACCAGAAAACCCTAATTCGTTTCTGAAACGAAAATATAATTTCGGCCCTTAATCTTTCGTACGTGTGTTCTAACTTAAAACGTCTATTCATACAACCCTTGTATATAGACGGTTAAGTAAATTACACATATACCCCTACTTAATGAAGTATAAGTGTAATACACCATAAGGACGTTTCAGTAATGAGTTTTATCATATAAAATTTGTTTTTCTGAACCATCTTAAAATCTCGCAAAACCATTCTTAGTGTGCGACCCAATAGGCTCATACAACATTGGCGGTGTACCAAAACACATTTTGGTATACAAGTCATAAGCGGCCTCTAGCAAGACACTATGACTACCCAAGTTATACGAATATCAAATCGATACAACCTAATCAATAGTGTATATAACATCCTTTTGTCACACGATATCTTTTTGATCAAACATAAGGCATGAAATTGTAATCCAACATGTTCAATCGTACTAGTCTCGATATCTAGGTAGACTGAAAACATCCAAGTGACATTGATCAATATCAATTCACTTAGACTAGACCTTTTAACAGTCTAACACATCGAGGGATCCACTGGATATCTCTCTTTATATGAGGGGACAAATTCTATCTTGATTACACAACTTCATCACATTGCTCACACAGTAACCAATTACAACCTTTATAATCGTCCGATTAAAGACAACGTTCGATTGTGTCAAATCACTGGGTTCCTAATGTTGAAGTCTCTTGTAATCTCAAGTCAGAGGACTGAAGTAATATACCTATCATGAGAAACAATTATGACTTAATCCATGTGATGTTCTCATAGCGGGTCGATCCAATACTTTGTTCCCTAATAGGTACTCATGATCTTGATTCGTATCCCTATACGTATAATCGTTATATGATCATCAATCAAACTCACACTAGTCTTAATTCATTATAGTTCCCAGTATAATGATCGACTGGGGACATTTAGGATATTTATGTAAATACATATGGATCTTATTATATTGTAAACATGCAAATTAATTATAATAAATAGCAAATGAAATCCTCTATTTTATTAACTGAAAGTATTCATAAAGACAGTTAATGGATTGGCCTAGGGCACATGCCCCAACTTCTCCCACTTGCCCTAGGGCTAATCGTACATGCATCTAATGCCTAATGATCTAACATGACCATCATGTTTTTGTTATGGAAAAGCTCTTGTCAATGGATCCGCAAAGTTGTCTTCAGTAGGTACTCTGCAAATCTTCACGTCACCCCTCTCAATAATTTCTCTGATGAGATGAAAACGCCTGAGTATATGTTTGGATTTATGGTGTTATCTAGGTTCCTTGGCCTGTGCTATTGCCCCGTTATTGTCACAACACAAACAAACAGGGTTAGCAATACTTATAACCAGACCTAGTTCAGAAATAAACTTTTTGATCCAAACTGCCTCCTTTGTTGATCAGACGCTGCAATATACTCAGTTTCTGTTGTAGAATCTATCACAGTCTCTTGCTTCAAACTTTTTCACTTTATCGCACCCCCATTCAAAGTAAACACATATCTAGATGCGATCTAAAATCATCTATATCAGTTTGAAAACTTGCATCTTGTGTAACCATTTACAACTAGATCATTTTCAAAACCTCCATAGACCAAGAACACTTCCTTAGTCCTTCTTAAGTATTTAAGGATGTTCTTTATTGCTATCCAAAGTGACTCTCACCAAAGATGTCGATCGATATCTCGCTCGTAGTGCTCAAAGCATATGATACATCAGGTCGAGTGCATAACATGACATACATGATAGATCCAATAGCTGATGCATATGGAATCTTATTCATACGGTCTCGCTCATCATTTGTCTTAGGACATTGAGTCTTGCTTAGACTTTTGCCACGAGACATTGGCAACAATCATCTTTTAGAGTCTTGCAAACTGAATCTATTCAACACCTTATCTATGTAAGTACTCTGACTTAGACCGATTAGCCTCTTAGATCTATCCCTATAAATCCTTATCCCTAGGATATAGGCTGCATCTCCTAAGTATTTCATTGAGAAATGCTTCCCTAACCAAGACTTGACATTCCGCATTGTTGGGATGTCATTTCCAATGAGTAATATATCATCAACATACAATACTAGAAAACAACTACACTATCACTGACCTTCTTGTATACACAAGGCTCATCTTCATTGTTAATAAAACCAAAATCCTTGATTGTTCATCAAAACGAAGATTCCAACTCCGAGAAGCTTGCTTTAATCCATAAATGGGTCTTTGAAGCTTGCATACCTTCCTAGAATTCTTAGAATCTATAAAACCTTTAGGTTATGTCATATATACGTCCTCAAGCAGTTTTCCGTTAAGAAATACTATTTTTACATCCATTTGCCATATCTCATAGTCATAATATGTAGCAATGGCAATTAAAATTCTTATGGATTTGAGCATGGCTACTGGCGAAAAAGTTTCACCATAATCAACACCTTGAGTCTGCCTAAAACCTTTTGCTACAAGTCTTGCTTTAAAAGTATGCACTTTGTCATCCCTGTCAGTTTTTCTTCTTGAAAACTCATTTACATCCAATGGTCTTACCACCTTCAGGTAAATCAACCAAGTTCTAAACTTGGTTATCATACACGGATTGTATCTCAGAGTTCATGGCACTTAGCCATTTATCTGAGTCTGGTCCAGGCATAGCCTCCTGATAAGTGGAGGGCTCATTTTGATCCATAAGCAACACATCACGACTATCAGTATTGAGAAATCCGAATCTCTTTGGCTCATGTCTTACCCTACTAGATTTACGTGGGCCTTATGTCACTTGTAGAGGTTCAACTGGTTCAGAACGTTGTTGAACTTCTAGTAACGGTTCAGTGTTTATCTGTGATTCTTTAACTTATTCAAGATTTATTTCTCTCCAACTAGTGTCTTTTGAAATAATTTTTTTTCCATAAAGACACCATACCTCGCAACAAACACTTTGTTCTCAGCGGGATTATAAAAGTAATATCCTCTTGTTTCCTTAGGATACCACACAAATAAACACTTGTCAGATTTAGGTGCTAGTTTTTCTGAGACTTGTCGCTTTACGTAAGTCTCACAACCCCAAATCTTAAGGAATGATAAACTAGGTATCTTCCCGTACCATATCTCATATGGTGTTTTATCAACCGCTTTAGAAGGAGCTCGATTTAGAGTGAAAGCTGCAGTTTGTAATGCATAACCCCAAAAGGATAATGGAAGATCTGCATGACTCATCATAGATCAAACTATATCTAATAAGGTTCTATTTCTCCTTTCAGAAACTCCATTCCATTGTGGAGTTGCTGGTGGAGTTAATTGGGAGACAATCCCATAATTTCTAAGATGATCATCAAATTCTTGGCTCAAATATTCACGACCTCTATCTGACCGAAGTGTTTTGATAGTTTTACCAAGTTGATTCTGAACTTCATTTTGAAACATCCGAAACATCTCAAATGATTTAGCTTTATGTTTTATAAGATATGCATAACCATATCTGCTGAAATCATTAGTAAATGTAATGAAATATTGATAACCTCCTCTAGCCATTGTGTTTATAGGACCGCATACATCAGTATGTATTAGACCTAATAAATCAATTGCCCTTTCACTATGTCCAGTAAAGGGACTTTTAGTCATCTTGCATCGTAAACAAGATACGCACATTTCATATGTTTCTAAACCAAATGAATCTAGAAGTCAATCTTTATGGAGTTTCGTTATGCTTTTCTCATTTATGTGCCCGAGACGACAATGCCAAATATAGGTTTGATTCAAATCATTTGACTTGAATCTCTTTGTATTTATGTTAAATACTGGAGTATCAGTGGACCTTTTCATGCTTAGAATATGAAGACCATCACACGAATCAGCATTTGCATAAAATATGCCTTTACGAGAAATGAAACATCTATTATTCGCAATAATAAAATCAAAACCATCCATATCCAAACATGAAATAGAAATGATGTTTCTGCTCAAGGCAGACACAAAATAACAATTATTTAAAATTAAAATAAGTCCACTAGGTAAGACTAAGTCATATGATCCAACAGCCAGGGCAACAACTATTGCTCCATTCCCTACGCGGAGGATGACTTCTCCTTTCTTCAACTTTCTACTTCTGGTGAGTCCATGCACATTTATACAAATGTGAGATCCACATCCGGTATCTAATACCTAGGAATCACTAGTAGATAAATTAATTTCAAAAACATAAATACTTGTAGTGGTAGTCGCACTACCCTTTTTCTTCTTTAGATCTTCCGGATAGAGTTTGCAATTTCTGAACCAATGTCCAGGTGCGTGGCAGAAATGACAATTTCCTTCCTTTTCTTTTGGGTGTTTTGAAGTAGGAACAAGTTGGGGCTTGACTTGTTCCACAGGCTTTGCGACAGGTGCAGCAGTAGCCTTTGTAACTTTAGCCTTGCCTTTGCCTTTCTTTTTCATTCCTTTTCCCTTTTGGACCATCAACACATTACTAGAGGGTTTCTTGATATTTTGTTCATTAGTTTTAGCATCAAATGCAACTTTGAAATTGATTTCTCCATATCATTTATATTGTAGTTTATCACAAATTTTGAGTAACTTTCCGGTAATGAATTCAGGATCAAATCCGTAGCCAACTCTTGGCTTATGGGAAATCCGAGTCTATCAAGCTAGTCAACATAGCCCCTCATCTTCAGAACATGAGGACCAACTAACGCACCCTCAGTCATCTTGCAAGAATGTAGGTTCTTGACTACCTCGAACCTTTTTTGCCTAGCGTGTTGTTGGAACATTTCCTTCAGCGTTACGACCATGTCGTAGGCTTCCATTAGTTCCATGTCCTTCTGAAGTTCAGGAATCATAGTTGCCAGCATAATACATGCAACATCGGTAGAATCGTTGACATGCTTATTATGCGCCCTTCACAACTTTCGTAGTATTGGCTGGTGGGTCCTCAGGGATTGGAGCATCCATGACATACAACTTGTGTTCATGCTTGAGAACGATTCTCAAGTTTCTGAACCACTCAAGAAAGTCAGTCCCAGATAGTTTATCTTTCTCAAGGGCGGATTGCAGTGACATGGGATTATTGTTACTTGAAGAGGCCATTGATCTACAATAAAGATTATACAAAGTTTATTTTAGTATAGATGAATAGACTCCCATTAAATTAACAACCTTCCTAAAACATACTGTTTATTTAGGGGACTAAAATCCATATTTCACCTAATTCTATGACAGCTATGGCATGAAACACAGAACTAGATTATTTAGGTAGGTAACAGTTACCAATTACATCTTATGTAATTTTAGATACTTTTATGAGATACGGGACATCTTATATCTTAGCATGTTTTTTATCTCATCATGTGCCTAAAGCTCAAAACAATTTTGATAGCTTTATTAAGTTGGACCATTTTAAACATTTAGGTGACTCTTACCCAACGTGTCTCACCAAGATAACACAATACACCCAGCTATGGCTGAAACTATATTAGTGTGATCGAGGCCTTGACAAGTGTTTAAAATGGATGACACGAGACTTAAAATTTAACGAAGAGATTTTATTCAGTTTTAGTGATTTTATGTAAACAATGAAATATCATATATTTTATTGATTTGTTCAATCACTAAACAATTTGAATTTTTTTATAATGTTCACTAATAAAAGAATTTCCTTGCGCTAGGATTAGTTAGACGGCGGTCCCTTTTTTTTTAGGAGACGAATTTTAATTTCGAAAATTAAAATTCGCTAGAGAAAATCATATTTTTCGCCGATTTTATTATCCTAAATTAATCCCTTAATTTATCCGAAATTAAGTCAATTAAAACATTTTTAATTAACCTAGGCCCACATCTAACTAATCATCTTATCCTAATTGAATTAGGACTTAAGATATTTGAATCCTAAAATATCTCCAATTACAAAATTCTCGATATTTATCTGCTATCCAGTAGGGATAACGAAATCAATTTTGCTAATATCTCCTAATCTAATTTGTTATATATATCTTATCAAATAGAAATTTCATAACAGAATAGATATAACGAGATAAATAAATAATTTTGAAAAATAATTATTTGCAATTTCGGTCTTCATCCGAATAATCACAAACATGTAATTGAATCATGAACTACTATCCCAATTGAACCTAATCATACTAGTCTCGAATTAATATTCAGACTTATACGATTTAAGAAACTTTAAACAATGTAACCTAAATATGCATATTGAATTATTGAGATTTCATCCATGCATCAATACACGAAAAATAAAGATTATACCTAATGGTATCATGTATCACAGAACACGAAATTCAATTCATTAAATTTATTCAAATTAACCTAAGGTGGTTACTAGCATGTATGAAACTGATTTCAATTAAATCATGAATATGTGTATCATATACATAAAACATAATAATAAATCTCACGAAAACTTTCGTATATCACATATACATCAACTATTAACATGCTTTCAATCATATATCATGTATATATCAGATGAAAACATGCAATGAATTTAATGGAATCAAACTCGAATGCTCTGATACCACTATTGGGTTTTGGGGTTCATACGCAACGAAAATTACAAAACAATTTTGACAAAAACCCTAACAAGATCCGAATCTAATTCCATTAAAAACATTTAAACCATGAAAACTTAATCATACCTCAGTCGCAATATAACTTTCTTAAGGTTAATCGATCTCTAAGGTGCTGTCAACGACGAACACCCTCTACCAGCAGTCTACACACGAACGGCGGCTGAGATTCGAAGTGCTAGCTTTGAGAGAATACTAAACTTTTTGTTTCTCTCCAAAACGATCCAGAGCGTACCAGAAAACCCTAATTCATTTTTGAAACAAAAATAGAGTTTCGGCTCTTAATCTTTCGTACGTGTGTTCTAACTTAAAGCGTCTATTTATACAACCCTTGTATATAGACGGTTAAGTAAATTACACATATACCCTACTTAAAGAAGTATAAGTGTAATGCACACAAGGACGTTTCTGTCATGAATTTTATCATATAAATTTTTTTCTGAACCATCTTAAAAACTCGCAAAACCATTCTTAGTGTGCGTCCCAATAGGCTCATACAACATTGGTAGTGTACCAAAACACATTTTGGTATACAAGTCATAAGCGACCTCTAGCAAGAGATTATGACTACCCAAGTTGTATGAATGTCAAATCGATACAACCTAATCAATAATGTATATAACATCCTTTTGTCACACGATATCCTTTTGATCAAACATAAGGCATGGAATTGTCATCCAACATGTTCAATCGTACTAGTCTTGATCTCTAGGTAGACCGAAAACATCCAAGTGACATTGATCAATATCAATTCACTTAGACTTGACCTTTTAATAGTCTAACACATCGAGGGATCCACTGGATATCTCTCTTTATATGAGAGGGACAAATTCTATCTTGATTGCACAACTTCATCACATTGCTCACACAATAACCAATCACAACCTTTATAATCGTCCGATTAAAGACAACGTTTGATTGTGTCAAATCACTGTGTTCCTAATGTTGAAGTATCAGTAATCTCGAGTCAGAGGAATGAAATAATATACCTATCATGAGAAACCACTATGACTTAATCCATGTGATGTTCTCATAGCGGGTCGATCCAGTACTTTGTTCCCTAACAAGTACTCGTGATCTTGATTCGTATCCCTATACGTATAATCATTATATGATCATCGATCAAAACTCACACTAGTATTAATTCACTATAGTTCCCAGTATAATGATCGATTGTGGACATTTATGATATTTCTGTAAACACCCATGGATCTTATTATATTGTAAACATGCAAATTAATTATAATAAACAACAAATGAAATCCTTTATTTTATTAACTAAAAGTATTCATAAAGACAGTTAATGGATTGACCTAGGGCACATGCCCCAACATCTGGTTCGATCAGAATTTTTTTTACTTTGCTTATGTTGTTTGGGTTGGGGTTGGCTTTCACCCCAACCCTGGTGGAAACGATGGCAGGGGAGACACCCCTGACATCTCTACCTCGACCCGGTTCGGCCTCCACAGCCGAACCGCACTCTTGGCCACCCCGACCAAACCGGTGAAACCCACAACAAAAACAACTAAGACTCACCTTGATCGTGACGTCCTCTGTTCTCTCTTTCCCGGCTTCTTCTTTTTCTTCTTCTCCTCCTCCTTTTTTCTTTTTCTCTCACTCGGCCTCCTGATCAGTTTTGGGTGTTTGTGTGTGTGTGTGTATGTGTGTGTGTGTGAGGGTGGTGAGAGAAAAGGTGGCGGAGTATGGTTAAGCTTGTTGACTTTTCTTGAGTCCAAAGTGTTACACAGCTGGGACACTCGCTTGTGTTTTCGGGCATTTTGACGCCCGATTACGTGTCCGAACCGCGATATTCGAGTACCGTCGCATCATTGGCTACCGAATACCCATTCCATATTAGTTGCTTGGGCATTTTTTATTTAATTTGTGTGTTTTAGTTTCCCCGACCTAATATTAGGTCTCGTCAACTACCTTGTACCCGCGTTGACACGCATATCGAGGCGAATACAGTTCACACAATATCGCATGTATTGTTATGCAACATACACACATGCGATGTATTTCAATAAATTGCATCGCAAATAAGCAACCGACACACAATAAACAACGTATCTAAGTCCCTATGTGTCTTAGCCTACTGCGGCGTTCAAGTAGATCTGAGCTGGCGTCAACGTCTGTAAATTTAGTAAATGGGCTGTTACATTAGATGCATTAGATACCTTTTAAATTGCATAGTTGTAATGACGTTTGTTGTTATAATCTTGTGGGCGCAACAGTCTCTTGTAGGTACAGACGACCCTTTATGGGTACATATGTTTCTTGTGGGCACAGACGCAAAGGGTACATGCACTATTCATCATATTCTCCAACAACCTAATATGTACGAAAATGACCACAATTCCAACAACAAATTTCAACACCCTTGGGATCCTTGTTTCCATCACTAAAGGTCACAAACACCCTCTACATTTAAAAAAAACATTTTATATCAATAACTTTTTACTTGAACAAGTAAATTGTTTCAAAAATCCTTATTTTGTTCAAAAACACCTACGAACTTTGATTAATCATAACTTTCCCAAAACAACACCAAATCCAAAACTTCTTTATAGGAAATTGAATGGAATTTCCAAGGAATCCCAATCTTCAATTTATATTAAAAAATAAAGACTCATAAAAATCAAAATTTCAGAAAACCCCAGTTCATGAACTTGAAATGCATAAAAAGATAGACCACACACATATCTAAGGCTATTGTTTAGTCTTCTAGAGTTAATGCTTTAAATCATAGATGGGATGGCTTCAATTTCCCTCTTAAAACCTTGTGACCAGCATGCAAGAACTCCATAATTCTCGTTCTTTCCAATTATTTTGGTTTGCATGAAAATGAGAAGACAACTTTTATATATGCATGTGTATTTGAAATCTTCTCCACACATCTTATGGTATTACACCCATCTATACACACATTAAGGGCTCCTAATTGTTCCATCAACTCCACTTATTCTCATTTACTAACACCAAATCATAATACAAATATCACGGGTTTCACTTCAATACGTATCTCGAGGCATATCTATGGTCTATGTTTAGTTTCATAAACTTAGGTACCTTAATTTATTTTGATTTGTGAACTACAGTCCAAATGATTCAATACACGTGTTTTGATTTTATTAATTAGTACACCTTAATTTAAAACTCACAAATCACTCTCTACCTGGTTCCTATGCCTACACACATTTTGAGGCGTGTCCCTACTTGTGTCATGACGCCTATACATAACAAATAAGGAGTATCCACAATGAATTCCCAAAATCGTGTAATGGATGCCACATGGCATCCACTACATGCTCATTCTCCGCGTTCTCCATATGGGAGCATAAAAAGTGCACTATGCATTCATCTGTGGACGAATGCATAGTGCTAGGCCCACATGCAACTTTTTTGTATGTGGGCCCTACAAAATAGCTTTTTATAATAAAAAATTAGCTTCTTTCACTCACTCACCCACCCACCCTACTATTGTTTTTTATAAGTAAAACCATTTTTTACCATTCTAATATTTTTGTACTTGTTTTTGACTATTTTTTATACATTGGGTTTTTTTTTCAAATATTTAATTCAATTCTATATAAATACCCTCATTCATCTCTACTCTACACAATCCACTCAAAATCCTAATTTCTCTAAACTCCATCGTTCTCTACAACTACAATTTTTTTCACTTCACTATCTCAAAACGCCAAGTTCTCAATATATGGATAATAACAATTATCCGTTTTCTCAAAACTCTCAAAATTCTCAAAATCTATTTTTTGTACCAAATATGCCTAATTTTCAATTTCCCCAAAATCTTCAATATTCCTCAAATACTCATAACCTTTCATATCCTTTCATTCCACCAAACATCTCTAATTTCTCAAATACTCATAATTTCTTATTTCCCTACTTCCTTACAAATATCCAAAATATTTCTCAACCTATGGATGATACTTCCTGAAAAGATGAAGATAATGAAACTAAAACTGGTTTGTTATCTGACTCTCAGAGTCCTCTATACTCCAAACAACTGAAAGTCCAGAACGTCATTATTGATAAGGCGAAAGGTGCTAAAAAACATGTGTTATGGTTCATTGATGATGACAAGCTGCTTACTAGTGCACGACTCACAATTTTGACTAATAGCATCATGGACAATGGTCGATACAATAAATTATTTTGGAAATGAATCATTGCTTACTAAACAACAATAAAAGGTCGACTCGTCCAGAAAGAAGGATTAGTTGTGCACTGGATGCAGCAAAAAATTGATTACTTCAATGAGCATTTCAACAAATTGTTAAGTGAGAATCACAGTGGTTGGAATGACGAGACATTAAAGGATCATGCTTAAGCCTTATATTAGCATACTAGAAAGAAAAATTCCAGTATGAAAGCGTATAAACAATGTTTAAGAACGACCCCAAGTGGAAAGCAACTATTTTCCTTCCTCAAAGTTTGAAAAGAACAAAGATAAATGAACTTGGGAACTACACATGTAACAGCTCATTACCTTAAGCTGGTGATTAGTACTAATCCAAATTCTAATTAATTCGAGTTAGGCTCGTGATTAATTTCAGCGTACCTCGATTAGCGTGTGCGTGCGTTTGCATGATGTATGGTGTTTGTTTATATTGTTAAATCAATTTATACATAGGTTGTTGTATAATACAAAAATTATACACAAGCCCATAAAACGAAAAATACCCAATAAACTATGGTTTACCGGGACACTAAGTATGACGAAGGAGTCGTGGCACAAATGTGCACGCTCAAGGACACTTGTAAGCATGCTTGATGAGTTTACTGGTGAATAATACACGATAAATATTTATATGTTTTTAAATATATAAAATATATATTGGAAAATAAAAGAATATTAGAAATATATGGATTATCGAATCATCTTGAACGAAGCGTAAATGCTTGATGTGTCAAATTTCATGTCACTTTAAGCTGTGTTACTTTAGCGCATTAACCACATGATCAGTCTCGAGATAGCGCGACTTGTATCTCAAGGAAAATCCATATGTAAAAACAAAAATTCATTCTTATCTAAATCATTTGAACAATCGAGAAGAGGAGGAGGGTTCGGTTTCGATTCAAATCGAAGGGAGATCGTTCCGGGAGTGAAACTCAATCAAGTTGAAGAGTTTAATCAAATCTACAACACGATATCAATGTTTAGATATGATTTGTTCTTGTGTTTGTTGAAGCTCAATTTGATGGTGATGCTAGGATTTTAGTTAATTATGCGATTTGATGAGTATAATTGGTTTATAACCTTATTAGAGGTCCTCCTGGATTGATTGGGAGTGTAATTGTTACATATGGAGGAGTTTTGGATCGAATTGAATCAACATAAGCTAGCTGCTGTTGCAGGTGTGGTGCACATAGCGCGCTATGCGTACTGGGAGGATGAACTAACATGCAGATAGTGCACTATCCATGTCAGGTAGCGCGCTACCCATACCCAAATCAGTGTAGAACTGATTTGGAATAACACGCTACTCGTACCCAGATTAGTGTAGAACTGATTTGGAGTTTGTTGGTTTGTCAAGATACTTAGGGACTGGTCTATTGGTTCTAAATGTAGTATAATGAACCTATATTGATTCCAAATGATTGGTGATAGGTTGAGGAACACCGAGGAAGAGTGAGATGACCGGAAAGTTAAGAAATTTAGATGGAGACTTAAACCTGAGGTAAGTATGGATTCACTTATTTATCAATATTGCCTGACTATTTAGTATATATAGCTCATGTAATTGTTGGATTGAAATGGGGGATTATGTACACTATGATAGTTTTTCTAATAAACTGAAAATTGTGTCTAATGTGATCCACGAGAGTAAATCCTCAGGGCTGAGACCAAGTTGTATAGTACTTGGGGTTGATCTCCCGGTCTATACGTAACTCCTACTCAGTTTATAGGTTACGTGGGTTACATATTCACTAGAGGGTTTAGGATAGAACCATTGGGCATTAATTGATTGGCTAAACATCACATATACGCGGTGTGTTAGTTTAGTACTCGTATTAATGGCGTAAGTAGGTAATCGACCTTAGTTTTATAAATAAAATGGGGATCACAGTGTAATAGTCCAAATACATTTACTTTGCATTCATTTATTTATTGAATTTATATGCTTTCCATATTCTTGTTAGACATCATCGGTGCATGTTATTATTGCATGATATCCTTGAATATTATATGAAATGTTGATGATTGGTGTGAATCCCTACTTACTGAGCAAGTTGGAGCGCTCACCCCAATTAACATTACAGGTAGATTCGACATGCGCTACAACTACGGGATGGAGAAGTTATAGGAGTTTTGAACTTCTCTTCGATGTAATGACTTCCTCTAGTCTTATATATTAGTGTTGAATTACAATTTTGTAATATTGCATGGGATGGGTGATTTATATAACCGAGGTTTATTTTGGTTTGTTTTTAATACTATATATATATATATATCTTATTTTGATTATCACAAAGGTTTTAACTTTTTGCTGCATATATTATTTGTTTTATTTTGATAGTTGATATACAATTATGCTTATCAAGTGAAAGTAGTAAGGCTGCTGCTCTAGTTAAGTCTGGTAAGGGTAATCTGGGCTTAATTAGGGTTTTAGGCCGGGTATTGCCTAAATCATTTTAGGGGATGCTACAACAGATCCTCATCTAATCTAGATACAAGTTGCAGTGAATTCGAAAGTCGTCCAATTAGCTAGAAAACGACAAAGGCGAAAGCGAAAGGAAAAGAGAAAAATAAGATGAAGGACAATGAAACGGCTGATCAACTGGAGGATCGATGAAATATACTTCAACTACAACATAAGAAAAGAATTTCAAAGTTTGAAAAGTTCACGACGTCTTTTAGCATCACATAAGATCATAAAATGTAAGGACCCGAATATTTTAACTTGTGCCATGTGTCACTGCAAGACTCCGATAGGGAATTTATCTGACGTGGCATACTAGGTCAACCCTTCGGAGTTAACAACAAGGTATATTATGTTTGTTTAGTGTGCAATATTTATTTTATACGCAAAAATGTAAAATTTTAGTTAATTATTGGTCCGATTGCGTCAAAATATGAGTAAGGTTCGATGGTAGATATGCGTGTATATTATGGGTACCCGAGTACGAGTAGATAAGTTATGACAAAAATAGTATAGAACTATAATGCTATTTAATTAAAAAAATTACCTAAGTTGGAATTTTTATTTAAATTACCACATTGCTATATTATTACAATGAACATCTAAATAACTTATGCTTATGGTGTAGAAATGAAATAAGACATATGATGTACCTCTAGAAGTGTACTATGAAAGACTGAAATTAATGTAAAGGAACCAATTTAAATTCAAAGGCCTATGGTATGTTTGGCAAATATGTTGAAAAATAAGGTCACTTAATCTTTGTAAATGTATTGGTTGCATGGAAAATACATGGATGAACTAAGGGCAAAATTGTCATTTTACACTTTGTAGGATACTTGACATATGTAGGAATGAGATGGAGAGCTTAGATTTAGACTTAATTAAGCTATGTTAGTTTAATTAATCTATCACTAATGAATTTTCAAATAAATGTATAAAGGGGTAGAAGTCATTACGGACTTAACTCAAATTCATTTCTAAAAACTCTAGAAAGAAAATTGGAAGGAATCCCACCATTGATGGAGTTGGAGAAAGCTTGAAGACAACAAGGAATTCAAAAATTCATATGGTCTCAAGGCGTGTTCTACATCTTCTCCATAATAATTTCTCATATTTGAATTCTTATCAAGGCTTTTGATTCTTATTGATTTGTTTCTTTTTAATGATGATCTTATTCATGCAATCTACTTCTTCATACTCTCATCTTCCTAATCTTGCTTTCATCCCCTTTAATTAATCAACAACACAAACATATGTATATTGATCAACTAAACTCATGCATGGCTTTCTTGAGAATTGAGAATTTGAGTACAACATTGATTTAGCTAATAATTTAGGTATTAATTAGAAATACTTAAGTAACCAAGTCAAATAAATAAAGTAAGCTAATTCTATTTATTTAATATGCTTAAGTTGTAAAATAAAGACAATTATGCCTAAAGTAAGCTAATTCTATTTATCTAATATGCCTAAGTGTTGAAATAAAGACAATTATGGCTAAAGACAAATGAATTAATTTACTTGTATAAATTAATGTCTTTTAATGAGTTAATGGAATAACTACCCTTGAATCATTTGAGTAAATTAGAGGGCTTGAATTCAATTGAAAGAAAAAGCCTAGGTTGATTGTATGACAAAAATGTGTATATGAGCTAGTTTGATGTGCCTAAGTAAGCTAATCAAATAATTTACTATTGTATATAGGTAAAACTGAATTTTTATGTGACCGAAGATTAATCTAGTGTTAAAATAATAGTAATAAATGATAAGATTCCTAAAATAAGTTTGCAGAGATCTACTGATGCATTAAGTGGTTATATATATCTATATATCATACATATATATTTATAAGAAATAAGGTATATTTGTATAACCTCTACACCTTTATATAATATAAGGAAAATAATAAAAAACAAATCATACTATGGACTGAATTATACTTAATAGAGGATTAGTAAGCGAAACATACTATAACGCACAAAAACTAACTAAAATGATGTTAAGGACTTAGCGAGCTAGAATTGGAAATCAAGGGTTAGTTTGGGGTCGTGTTGGAGCCGCGAGAGAGCGTATAAGCGTGGATCCGAGATACGTAAAACCAACTATGAAATGTACATTAATTCAATGAGCTTTATATTTTATTGCTATTGCATTATCTTTTTTCTTGGAATTCCCACTCTAATATGAGTGTACAATAGCCAAGTGAGTCAAGAAGGTGTTTTTGATTGAAGTGGTTTCCAGCTAGCTACCGGAACCATGAACTTGATTCACTTGATTGTTTGGTCGGGATGAGATATGTTTTATTTGGGGCACCGTTGATATCCCTTATTTGCGACGGTTTAGGTACGGCAGGCTCTGCCGCGTCTAGGACCCGAGTCCGCTTGGCGTTGCTGCGACTCTATGACTCTGACCTTGTGGCACTTGCACTTCATGGTCTTGGACTACTTGGGTGCCTATCTAGTTATTTCTTTTGACACTCATTTATCATTGTACTTTCATTATTCAATCTTATTGTCATGAATTCGTTATATTTTTCTTTCTATCTGCATGAGTTTTAGACTGCTTTATTTTTCTTGAAGTATTGTTTAGATCTTATTGGCTTTTACTTACTAGACTCTTCATTCTTGTGTTTGGATGAGTGTAGATCCGTAATCGAGCAAGGGAAAAGCACCAATATTAGGTGATCTACTATGAGGACATCAGAGCGGCCCCCCTTACTCACTTTTGTAAGTTTTTGACTGTTTGTATTACATATATATATGTTGTTTTATCACTCTTGGGGTACTTTATGGGTTTCGAGAGATGATCATGACTTGTATATCACTTTTGTATACACTTTATAATTGATATACAAGTTTGATATAGATATGTTTACAGGGTTCCACATTTAAGTTGTCCGACTCCTTTACATTATTTTTGAGTTATTTAATGTATTTATTGCTTCCGCTAACTTGTAAGACTTGAAAATACTAATAACTAGACTTAAAATAATAAGTTTACTTACATGGTTGGATCTCAAGGCTGACTAGGCCTGCATTGACCTTATGAGGTTGGCTCAGGGGTCTACGTGCACTTAGGCTGCATGGGGCCCAGTTTATGGGGGCCATCGCAGTTTGTATCATAGCATGAGGTTAGATAAGAGCTAGGTGTAAACTCAAGAATAATCCACAACCAGCATAAGACATAAATCAATAACAGAGTTAAGATACGGTTGAAACTTTGAGTGGAACCCTATGATCTTGACTTAAAGTCTTAGCTGGGAAGTCAGGTGAGTTGGGGAAATTAAAACTTGAATTTATATATGTTCTTTGTCGTATTATATTATATTATTACAGGTAGATATAAACTGATCGATATTATGCCTTCTTTACAGATCGTGATGGTCGATCATCCTGAGGTTAGCGGTAGCAGTCGTATCACATATGTACAGGGGAGGCTAGATGAGATGTCCCAATAAGTCACATCTCACAGCCATCAGCTTGCGGAGATCCTCAAGCTATTGAGGGCACAACCAGCATAAGACATAAATCAATAATAGAGTGTCAGGGCGTCAGGAGATCCTCGAGCTATTGAGGAGATCCTTAAGCTATTGAGGCGAGGCAGTTCACTCTCATGCCTCTTGGTATTGGCATCAGGTTAGATAAGAGCTAGGTGTAAACTCGAAAACAATCCACAACCAACATAAGACATAAATCAATAATAGAGTTAGGACAAGATTGGAACTTAGAGTAGAACCCTATGATCTTGACTTAAAGTCTTAGTTGGGAAGTGAGGCGAGTTGGGGAAATTAAAACTTGAATTTATATATGTTATTTGTCATATTGTAGTATATTTTTATAGGTAGCAATAAACTGATCGAGAATCTGCCTTCTTTGCAAATCGAGATGGTCGATCATACTGAGGCTAACGGTAGTGGTGGTAGCACATATGTATAGGGGAGGCTAGATGAGATGTCTCAGTTAGTCACATCTCATAGCCATCAGCTTAAGGAGATCCTCAAGTTATTGAGGGCACAGGCTGCACCATCACCGTCTTTAGTTACGATAGCAACGTCCCTTGCTCTTGAGGGGAGTGCGCCCACTGTACAGGTCACTCCAGTAGCTCCCATTATACCGGCAAGACCCGTGATTGCTGAGATAGTGCAGGTGCCGACATAGACAGTACTACTTACGCATCCTACTCCATCAGAGACTACACGAGCTACGCCTAGCGAGATGTGCATTTGGTCGACAACTGAGGTGAGGCAGTTGCGATAGTTCCAGAGAAATATACCAGTTGAGTTTTATGGGGGCATGAGTCTCGAGGCGGTAAAGATATTTGTGAAAAGCTATGAGAAGATACATGAAATCTTAGCTACACCGGAACATATGAGACCAAATATATCATCAGGGCTGATGTTTGGATAGGCCGATTTATGGTGGCATAGTATGGTGGCTACCCGAGGTAAGCATAAGGATCAGTTAGGGTTTTAGAGGAGTTTTAATCAAAAGTACTTTCTGCATTCGATTTTAAAGTTGAAGAGGGTCGAGTTTCTAAGCATCCGATAGTACACTCGGAGTTGGTGATGTGGTATATGGGCATGTAATTGTAGTTGTTGGAGTATGTCAGGGGTATTACCGACACAGATACCGACCAAACACACTACTTTTTGGAGGGGCTATTGAGAGTCATTAGGGCATCGTAGTGACTACTGAGCCAGGGAGCTTACAGGTTGCATATGAGAGGATGTTGGCCAGAGAGACATACTTGAGCACACACCCCACTGAGGTCATAGAAGCACTGGCCCCAGCTCGGTTATAGTACATATTAGGGGATGATAGGAAGAGGAAGATGCACCGACTATTCGGGCCAATAGATGCTAGGGCTCAAAGTGTAGGTTTTGTGGCACCACCATCACACCCAGTGCACATAAGGCTAGTACCTTCTACACCAGCACGTACGTACCGTAGTAGTCAGCATAGCTAGTACCTTAACAGTAGTATCAGTAGACAGATAGTGGAGGCAAAAGCAGAGGTAGAGGTAGTGGTCCGGGGCAGAGGTCAGGATAGGGACAGGGGCAGTGTCAGAGATATGGTCAGGGACATGGATAGAGGTCCACTCGGTCACAGGAATAAAGACTTCCACTAGGGCCAGGGCCACACAGAGCTTGCTTTGAGTACAGACATACAAGACACTTGATAAGTATTTGTCCACAACTGGGTAGAGGACAATCGCAACTGGGACGAGAGCAGGTTCATGACGTTGCAGCACCGAATCTAGCTGCCACGCGTACCTCGAATGAGGGTATGATTTACATTTGTGTCGATTTATGCATACTTTGATTAATTCGCGATCAACAATGTCTTTTATTTCTGGTCGTATGGTTGACGAGTTGGGACTGAAACCCATTAGGGTAAAGAGACCTTTGATCCTCAACACGGCTGCTAGGGACAAGATATACCCTAACTTACTATGTATTGACTACTTAGTTCAGATAGAGGACTAGGAGATGCTCGTAGACTTAAGGGTATTAGAGTTCCTAAAGTTTGATGCCTTACTAGGCATGAATTGGTTAGCCGCATACCACTAACAGCTGGAGTGTTTCAGTAAGGTCATTATATTTCAGCTTCTAGATTTGACAGAGTTCAGCTTCCACAGGACTTCAACTACCTTACCGATTACAGGGTCAAGTGGCTATGAGTATCGATGTTGATACTTTGGCCAATGTCATGAGTACGACAAAAAGAGTTGAAACTAGGATTGAGGAGGTACCAGTTGCATGTGAGTTTTTAGACGTTTTTCCCGATGATCTACCTGGACTACCTTCGACGAGAGAGATCGAATTCATTATAGACTTGGTCCCAAGGACCAAACCGATATTGATTCCGCCATATAAGATGGCACCGAGAAAGCTCAAGCAGTTGAGAACCCAACTTGATGAGTTGTTACAACTAGGATTTATCCACTCGACTATGTCGCAATGGGGCGTGCCATTACTGTTCGTCAAGAAAAAGGATGGTAGTTTACAACTTTACATAGACTATACATAGCTGAACAGAGTTCATCATGAGGAACAAGTACCCATTTCCTCGCGTAGATGAATTATTTGATCAGCTGAGAGGAGCACAGTGGTTCTCCAAGATTGACTTGAAATCCGGCTACCACCAGCTTAGGATTAGAGACGAGGATAGGGAGAAGATTACTTTCCGCATGAGATATATGCACTTCCAGTTCACTGTCATGCCCTTTGGGCTTACGAATACCTCGACGATGTTCATGGATCTGATGGACCGAGTATTGGGAGAGTATTTAGATAGATTTGTAATAGCGTTCATCGACGACATTCTCATCTATTCTAGGACTCGTGAAGATCACGAGGAGCGCCTCAGGATGATATTACAGACTCTAAGGGAACATCGACTGTATGCCAAATTCAGCAAGTGCGAATTTTGTCTTACAGAGGCCGAATTTCTACGACATTGCAGGAGCTAGCAAAGTGCCAATAGACCCCGCTAAGATTAAAGTAGTGATTGATTGGCCTACACTGATATCAGTTATAGACATCCACAACTTTTTAGGATTGGCAGGATATTACTGATGTTCGTGCAAGATTTCTCTAAGATTGCCATGCCGATGATACATTTGACAAAGAAGGAAGTCTATTTCCAGTGGAATGACATCTCTGAGCATGCATTCAGGACTTTGAAGGAACGACTGACTACAACGTCGATGTTAGTGCTACTAGAGATGGGGAAAGGCTTTGATGTGAAGATCAATGCTTCCAAGGCTAGGTTAGGCTGTGTTTTAATGCAGGACAATAGAGTGGTAGCCTACACATCCTAACAACTGAAAATTCATGAGAAAAACTACCCTACACATGAATTAGAGCTAACTGTTGTAGTATTTGCACCGAAGATCTGACGTCATTACTTGTACGGTAAGAGGTTCACTCTATACACTGATCACAAGAGTCTAAAATACCTCTTCACCCAGAAGGAACTGAAAATGAGACATAGTAAATGGCTGGAGTTCCTAAGGGATTATGATTTTTCATTGGAGTACCATCTATGGAAGGCCGATGTAGTGGCGGATGCTTTGAGCAAGAGGGGGTCGGATGCAGAGATTGTGAGATGTCATATGACACATGAGTATACGTTACTCGAGGCAGTCGATACACTTTGTTCAGCAGAGATTCTAACTATTGAGGTAGTGATTTGCGGTCAAAAGAAGACTCAGATAGTGTCAGTTAAGAGTGTACTTCAGGGGCAACAAGCTGACGAGCTCTATTAGAGGTTCAGTGAGATGGACCAGATTCCAGATCACCTAGAATGGAGTCAATCAGTAGACTAATGCTTGAGATTCAGAAAATGCATGTGGATTTCATCAGTGGCTAAGATTCGAGAGGACATACTTCTAGAGGCTCACCGCTCATGTTTTGCAATTCATTCGGGTCGGACCAAGATGTATGCAGACATGCAACATCTCTTTTGGTGGCCTGAGATGAAGACTGATGTTTCTGATCATGTTAGAGCGTGCGAGATATGCCAGCAAGTTAAGGCTGAGCATTGGAGGCCTGGTGGACTACTATGACCATTTCCTATTCCTCGGTGGAAGTAGGAGCATATTACAAAGGACTTTGTCCGCACGATAGTATATGGGTGATTATGGATAGGTTGACTAAGTCCGTGCACTTCCTACTGATCTCTACTACATATTGAGTGGATAGGCTGGCTAGGTTGTATGAGTGAGAGATAGTCCAACTACACGGGATCCCATTGTCTATTATGTCAATCAGGGGTCATAGATTTGGCAGGGCATGTAGGCACAGTTCGACACGAAGTTGGATATAAGTACAACCTACCATCCAGAAACTAATTGACACTCGGAGTGACTGATCCAGGTGCTTGAGGACGTGTTAAGGATGTGTGTACTAGAGTGCAGTGGTTTTTGGGAAGAATATCTTCATATGTGTGAGTTTGCTTACAATAACAATTATCAAGCCAATATTGGAATGACAACGTTTGAGGCACTCTACGGTAAGCCGTATAGATCTTTAACATATTGGGCAAAACTTGAAGATATGGCATCTATTGGGCCAAAGATTGCATTGGATCATAAAGAGAAGACATAACAAATCAGATTGCATGTGAAGGGTGCGCGGGAGAGACAAGAAATACTACGATAAGTGCCACAACGAGTTAGAGTATGACGAGGGACCCTATCTGTATTGGAAGGTATCACCTCTAAAGGGTCATAAGAGATTTAGAATAAAAGGAAAGCTCGCGCTTAGGTTCATCGGTCCATTCAAGATCAAGAGGAGAGTCGACAAGGTTGCATATGAGTTGGAGCTATCACCACAGTTAGCCGGGATTCACCCTACATTTCATATCTCGATGCCTAGACTGGATAGGTCGAGAGGAGGCAGGCGACCGGTGGAGGATTTGAGCCAGATAAACCTTGGAGAGGACATCACCTATGAGGAGCAGCCGATTTTGACTCTGGACAGTAAGGTGAAGGTAATGAGGAATATGGAAATCCCTTCAGTACTTGTCAAGTGGCAGCATTGCAGGGATGAGGAATTGACGTGAGAGTTGGAATCCTATATGCGTGAGCACTTCCCTGACCTATTTTGATTCTAGTAAGTTCTACTTTAAGTTATTTCAATTTCGAAGAAGAAATTCTTATTAGTTGGGAAGGTTGTAACGACCCAAATATTTTAACTTGTGCCACATGTCACTGTAGACTTTAGCGGGGACTTTATTTAACAAGACGTACTTGGTCAACCCTTCAGAGTCAACACCAAGGTATATTATGTTTGTTTAATGTGTCCAATAATTATTTTATACTAAAAAATGTCAAATTTCTGTTAATTATTGGCTCGATTGCGTCAAAATACGAGTAAGGTTCGATGGTTGGTATGCGTGTATATTATGGGTACCTAAGTACAAGTAGGCGAATAAGATAGGACGAAAATAGTTATAGGACTATAATGCTATTTAATTAAGAGAATAACCTAAATTGAAATTTTTATTTAAATTACTACATTACTATATCATTACAATGCACATCTTCATAACTTAGTGTAGGATGAAATAATGCATATGATATACCTCGAGAGGCGTACTATGGAAGATTGAAATTAATGTAAAATTCTCCTTCATTCATTTTAAGGAACCAATTTAAATTCAAATTCCTATGGTATGCTTGGTACATATGTTGAAAAATAAGGTCACTTAATCTATGTAAATGTATATGTTGCATGGAAAATACATGGATGAACTAAGGGCAAAATTGTCATTTTACACTTTTTAGGACACTTGACATATGTAGGAATGAGATGGAGAGCTTGGATTTAGACTTAATTAAGCTATATTAACTTAATTAATCTATCGCTAATGAATTTTCAAATAAATGTATAAAGGGGTAGAAGTCATTATGAACTTAACTCAAATTCATTTCTAAAAACTCTAGATAGAAAATTGGAAGGAATCCCATCATTGATGGAGTTGGAGAAAACTTGAAGACGACGACAACAACAACAACAACAACAACAACAACAACAACAACACAGCCTCAGTCCCAAACTAATTAGGGTCGGCTACATAGATCAAACTTTTCCATTGTGTTCGATTAAATGCAATTGATGGTGAGCTTTTTAAACCATTCAAATCCCTCCTAATTAATGCATCCCATGTTAATTACTTGAAGACAACAAGGAATTTAAAAATTCATATGGTCTCAAGGCATGTTTTACACCTTCTCCATATAATTTCTCATATTTGAATTCTTATCCCAACTTTTGATTCTTATTGATTTGTTTCTTTTTAATGATGATCTTATTCATGCAAGCCACTTCTTCATACTCTCATTTTCCTAATCTTACTTGCATCCCCTTTAATTAATCAACAACACACACATATGTATATTGATCAACTAGATTCATGCATGGCTTTCTTGAGTGTTTAAGGTTGATCCAAATTAATGTGTATTAATAAAAGAAATGATGCATAGATGGATGACATATTCAATAGCTAGATGAAATTATTTGAGAATTGAGAATTTGAGTACAACATTGATTTAGCTAATAACTAAGGTATTAATTAGAAATACTTAAGTACCTAAGCGAAATAAATAAAGCTAATTCTATTTATCTAATATGCCTAAGTTGTGAAATAAAGACATTTTGGCCTAAAGACAAATGAATTAATTTACTTGTATAAATTAATGACTTTTAATAAGTTAATGGAATAACTACACTTGAATCATTTAAATAAATTAGAGGGCTTGAATCTAGTTGAAATAAAAAGCCAAAGTTGATTTGAGACAAAAATGGGTATATAAGCTAGTTTTATGTGCCTAAGTAAGCTAATCAAATAATTTACTATTGCATATAGGTAAAAGTGAATTTTTAAGTGACTAAAGATTAATCTATTGTTAAAATAATAATAGTAATAAATGATAAGATTCCTAAAATAAGTTTGTAGAGATCTATTGATGCATTAAGTGATATATATTTGTATATCATATATATATATATATATATATATATATATATATATATGTATGTATAAGACATTAGGTGTATTTGTATAACCTCTAGACCTTTATATAATATAAAGACAATAATAAAAAGCAAATCATACTATGGACTGAATTATACTTAATAGAGGATTAGTAAGAGAAACAAACTCAAACACACCAAAACCAACTAAAATGATGCCAGAGACTTAACGAGCTAGAATTGGAAATCGAAGGTTAGTTCGAGGTCGTGTTGGAGCTGCTAAAGAACGTATTAGCGTGGATCCGAGGTACATAAAATTAGCTAGGAAATGTACAATAATTCAATGAGCTTTATATTTTATTGCTATTGCATTATCTTACCTTTCTTGAAATTCCCACTCTAATATGAGTCTATGAGGGCCAAGTGAGTTAAGAAGGTGTCTCTGATTGAAGTGGTTACTGGCTAGCTACCAGAGCCATGACCTCGATTCCCTGGATTGTTTGGTCGCGATGAGATGTGTTTTATCCGGGTCACCATTTATATCTTTCATTCACAACGGTCTAGGTACGGTAGGCACTGCCGCGTCTTAGGACCCGAGTTCTCTTGGCGTTGCCGCGACTCTATAACCTCGACCCTGTGGCACCCGCACTTGGTGGTCTTAGCCTACTTGGGTGCTTCTCTAGTTGCTTCTTTTGAGACTCATTTATTGTTTTACTTTCATTATTCAGTCTTATTATCATGCATTCCTTATACCTTTCTTTCTATCCATGTGAGTTTTAGACCGCTTTATTTATCTTGAAGTATTGTTTAGATCCTACTGGCTTTTACTTATTGGACTCTTCATTCTTGTGTTTAAATGAGTGTAGATCCGCAGTCGAGTAAGGGAAAGGCACCAATATTAGGTGATCTACTTTGAGGACATGGGAGCGGCCTTCCTTTACTCACTTTAATAGGTTTTTGACTGTTTGTATTGCATATATATGCTGTTTTAGCACTCTTGGGGTACTTTATGGATTTTGAGAGATGGTTATGACTTGTATATCACTTTTGTATACACTCTATACTTGATATACATGCTTGATATATATATGTTTACAGGGTTCCACATTTAAGTTGTCCGACTCCTTTACATTATTGTTGAGTTATTTAATGTATTAATTGCTTTTGCTAACTTGTAAAATTTGAAAAATACTAATAACTCACTTAAAATTATAAATTTACCTATATTGATGGATCTAAAGGCTGACTAGACCTGCGTTGACCTTATGAGGCTAGCTCGAGGGAGAGGTGGTCTACGTGGGCTTAGGTCGGGCGGGGCCTAGTTTGTGGGTAACTGGGGCCTTCGAATCAAATATTTACCATGGATATCAGCCACATGAATGAGCAATAGCTTAAACATCATCTTTGATTTTTTTAAGTTCAAACTTTGTGATTATTGCATTATTAAATATTTCTACAATTTTTAAGTCCAAACTTTGTGATTATTAGTTCAATTAACAAATAACTTATTAATGGTTTGAACAAATTAAATTGCACCGCTAAAACAAAATAGCAAATTTACTAATATCGCATAGAAATTAAATCAGATATACTTAATGTGCATATACATGTGTATGACGAGCTCTAATTCATCGAGAAATGGTATAGCTAATATAACATCACATAGAAATCAAATTAAATCATAAATTTGCTAATATAAAATATATAGCAAATTTTATCAATGTGTACACACATTGTAATGACTAGTCAAGTTAAAAGATATAATTCAATTATAAATTATTTAATGGACCCTTAATAATGACTATTCAAATTAGAATCTAGAAGCAAAATTTGAATATATAAGCTAGCCGTTGAAAACTAGTAGTTACCAACAATCCATTGAAAATTAACCATTACTAATAAAGTTGCTTAACAATAGCAGTTACAAACTATTTGTTGGAAACTAACCATTAGTGTAATGACCCTAAACTCTAACATGTGCCATATGTCATATCAGGACCCTGAGATGGACTTGGAGTGATGTTGCAAGCTCGATCAACCTTCGAGAATTGACACCGAGATATTCTATTTTTGGTTAATGCTTGTATTATTTATTATACAAAAATTAGACAATTTAAATTAATTGATTTTGAAAATTCTCAAGTAAAGAGTTACATCGAGATGTGGGTGCATGCAGAGCATTTGGGTAGGTTAAGACGTTAGGTATAACATAAGCCATTTATTTGATAAAAATTAACTTGGTTCATGAATTGGTTATTTAAGTTGATTCTAGTACCTAAGTTAAGATTAAATCAATTACATGTTTAATAAGCCTAAGTCCATTATGGTTGTCATGTTCAAAGGGTAGATCATGGTGCATTGGGCTTAATTAATGATTTATTGTTATTATCATTATGTTTATGTGTGGCTGAAAGACCTAGTTATGACTGGCCAAAACTTGTTGTAATATTCGAAGCTGGCTGCAACACTTAAAAGCAATCAGTTATGGCTTAGTCGACCATAGTTCAGTAAATCGTAACTTAGCCATTCTTCAGCGCAACCGAATATGGTCGCCGCAAAACATTTTTAATGGAATTAGGGCTCAGCCAAATTGAGTCATTACATTTTATAGTTCATCATGTCTTGAGACATCTAAATGTGGCTGTTATAGTCATGGTTCAACCAATGGTGGCGTAGTTAGTTGGGTTTATAGTAGGTCATGGCTAACTTTAGATAAGCCAATCACAAATAGAATCACTTAGGTTGAAACAAGATTTAAGCTTAATTGTGAATTATGGTCTCTAACATGCCTAAATGAACTAAATGGATACCAAGAATCTAATCGATTAAAGTCGAGTAT